>OZ020267.1:101505728-102743228 GCA_963971225.1 Melieria omissa | reverse complement strand
ATAAAAAAAACATTGTCCGTTGCGTGGTAAAGAGATGCACTTGTGTATAAAAATTTTTGATTTTTATTCAAAAGTTCCAAAAATGTTGCAAATTTTAAGTCATTTTGGATCTAATGTATGCTTACTTAAGTCATAGTTCAGAAAAAGATAACTCAACTTGATGAGTTATCTATGGTTGAGGTAAGTGGGTTAAAGAGGCAGAGCCTTTATAGGACCTAAAGGCCCAGAATTAATCAAACTAAAGTTCGCTCTCTCACTCATTGAACAAGTTTAAGTTTCTCACGAAGCCTACTGGAGCTTAGATCGCGTAGACTGTCGACCAAGATGTTCCCTAAGTAGTTCAATCTTTTTCTTTATAATTCAGAACAAGTACAAAGAAGGTGAAGTGCATTTTCCCTCCTCTTTCTTGTCCATACAAAACATAAAGAAGCCGTTTGTGCGTTCAAATTTAGACTCAATGGTATCAAATAAAAATAAATAAATTTTGTATGGCCTGTAAAAATCTGTTTATAATCAGCTAAAAGCTTTTGGGTTGCGTTCCCCTCTAAAACATGAATGGTTAGCGAGTACCTTAGCTCAGCTTTAGTGACTCAGTCCGATGAGTTGGGCAATTTATTTCGTAAAACTATATGGAAATACATATTCATACTCACTTGTATTTTGAGGACTCAGTAATCATCTGCTCATTCTCACGTGTCCAGTAATTGAGCGAAGTGGGATTTGCCTCGATGAAACACTCCAGCGTCACATTGAAGTACATGGGAATGCCGACGAGCTGATGTGGTATCCACACCATTGGCGAAACTGCAAGCAAAAGCACAGAGCAACAATTGCAGTTACACATTTCAGCGAAGCAAAAGTTAACGCCGATCCCAGCTGCACAGATACTTACAGTCAACGCTGACTTTAATGCGTTTCGAAACGCTGGGCGGCACACCGTTCGTCGCAATGCACAGATAGGCGCCCATATGTAAACGTGAGATGCGTTCCAGCTCCAGTGCTTCGCCTTCCAACTCGCCAACTGTGGCGAAATTGCAAAAGAAGATAATAATTTATAGTGAAAATGTACACACACATGCGCGTTGAGTTGTTGAAGAGAAAGAGAGAGACAGAGTGAAAGGATAGTTGCTGTGCAATTTTATTAGCCTTCCAGCCATTGTTGTTGCTATTGTTGTTGAACGCATTGTAGTTGTTAATATTGTATTACTGTTACTGTTATTGTTTTTGTTGTTTTAGTTAACATAGCAAGGCATATACACCTGTGTTCCTCAGCCGTTGGCAGCTCGCACCGAAACCAGAAAGTGTTGCCTGGTCTGTGTGGGTTGGCAACATGGCAGCAAGTTGTCAATGTGCCACACTTGAAGTTGAAGTTGTAGATGAAGTGACCGTTATTTGGCGTGCGAGTCTGTTGCCGGCCATACTTGGATTGTAACTTGCAAGTGGTCTTTGCTATTAGTTTTTAATTAAATTTAGCTAAAGTAATTTTGGCTAAAATTGTGTGGCAATTGTTGCAGTCAAGACGAAAGATTGAAACAGACCAAGGATACAAGTTTTCAAGTGTTTAGTTTGTGTTTATACAATGCGTTGAGTTTGACTGGCGTGTGTGTTGCTTATATAATGATTTGGAGTGACGAGGGGGAGGTTGATTGTATATGAAGTTACTTGAAAACCCAACTTGAAGTAAAAGCGAAACGATTGAAAAATTTCAAGAATAGAACCAAAATAAATATGCGATGACTTTGTTAAATTCACTTTAGTATGGAGTTTTTAATGTAATGAAGAATCGGCTGGTGAACTGGGTTGGGCAGTAGTAAGGATCAGCTTTAGCAGAGTTGCCATACGAGTTGCAATATGATGGAAAAAATTTCAAGAACAGAATACAAATAAATATGTAACAACTTTGTTAGGTTCACTTAAGTATGGAGTTACTAATGTCATGAAGGATCAGTTACAAGATTGGTCACATTCTTCCTCTGTCTGTCCATATGGAAGATTGCTTAGTTGCTTAAAAGTTATTAGATATCTCAAAATAAATGCTGCTATGAATATTGGCTTCAAACTAAATCAAAAATATTTGCACTCCAAGATATAAGCAGAGTTGCCATATGTGTACAATTTTTTAATTATAAAATTTTTTTAACTATGAAACTTAGAGAATTGGATTTTGACAACACAAAAAATGTGACACTGCCTCTTAACACTAGAGTGCCTGACAGTCTGACCTACCTAAAATGCTTATATGTAATAATTTTGACCTCTCAAAATGACTTCTTTTGGGCATTTTTTTACAATATTTTTAATTTATTTATTCCATTTAGCTTTAATTTTATAAAATAAAATTAATAAAAGTCAATTAAGATATTTTTTTAGGAAGCGATGCAATGAAAGTTATTTACAATAAAAGACCCCAATGTAGTCAATATCTAGTGTTAACCCTTTATGGGCCAAATTTATAATGATTTTTAAGCTTTGTCAAATTGTTATTTATTGAAAATTATTTTAATCTCAAAAGAAATTAATTTAAAAAAGATATTGACAATACTTAAAAAAAAATAAGTCCAGTAAAAATTATTATGGAAAGTACAGAGAAATTAATTTTCAAATTTTGAAATTCATTATTTTTTTATTATTTAGTTATGAAAACTATAACAAAAGGGTTAAGAAGGATTTTCCAAAGCTCTTAAATTAATCAATATCAAAAATTGTTGTTGTTAATTGAAAAGTTTTAAAGCCTAATTCCCTAATTGGGTAAGCATGCAATTTATTCATAACGATGGCAACTCTCTCGGTCAGCCATGCAAAACTTATCAATGTTATGCGCCGACTTGGCAGCACTCAAATTAGTCACCGTTACGCCAACTTCTAAGCCAACGTAGACACTTAACAAATGAAACAGCAATCGACGTAAGTAATAATACCAACAACAACAACAATAGTAACAACATAGATAATAGTAAAAACAACAACAACTGCCCGTCGGCAGCTCGTCTTACCTTCTAACGTTTTGTTTATAACAATTTTGTTGCCATCATCTCGTTTCCATTTAATTGATGGCTCCGGGCTGCCTTTCGCCTTGCAACGCAACGTCACGTTGTCGCCTTCGCGCACAATGACGTCACTGGAGGTGAGCGCATCATCAATATTGGGTGGCACTGTAAGTTGGCGAAGAAAAGAACGACACCAGAATGAAAATAAGTTGGCGGATAAATTAAGACAAAGTATAAAAATAGATAAAACGAACCAAAAAAAAAAACAGACGACTTGCAAAACTTGACTTGTTTTTGTTTTTAATCCTGTAAAAAGTAGCTGTCGTTGTTACTTCTTTATGCTAGTTTCTACGATTTTTGCGCGCACCACTTTCCATTCCAAGTATATACGAGTATAATATGATATAACATATACATATATATGCAAGTAAGTATATTAAAACTACAACAATTTGCTGAAATTTTGTGCAGCAAAAAGTGGCATAGATTGTTGAATTGTTGCAGACAAGCGGAAAAAATCTGGAAAACATAACAAGAAAGAAACAAAAACAAGAACACAAAGAAAGTGGAAGTAGTGGCGGAACCAGAAAATTGTTGATTTAAATGTAGAAAGTTTGGCTGGCAATGCACAGCCCAAGTCCGAAGACATTTCGTTTTATGCTTTTTGCCATTTCTTTTTTCAGGTTTTTTTTTTTAATTTTTTTCTTGTTGGTTTTTTTGCGGTACTAAGGATTTTTTGGTTATTTTTCGTGTACAACTTGGCAGCTGAGCACAACAATTGAAATATCTGGGGATTTCCGCTGTAGACATAATTTTCCACATCACCTTTCTCCCGCTCTGCGGTTGAGTTTGCCAAAATTTTTTAGATTTTTTTTTGTCATTTTATTACGTTGGTTCTCGCTTGATGAGTTTTGCTTTTTGAAACTAAAAAGTTTATGGATTTTTATGCCTCGGTATGTTTATTTATGTCTTAATTTAATTGGCTGCTGTAAGTAGTGTTGTTGACTTTTATGAATTTTGAGTAGATATTCAAAGAAGAAGAAGAAGACGATTGGAAAGAAGTTTTCGAAGAAAATAAATGAACTGAAGTAGTTGATAATGAAATTGATTATAGTATAACAATTGGGTATATAAATTAGCTACTTATGCGGCTGTCACTGGAACACACAGTTTTAAGTCAATTTTGAAAGACAGAAGTAGTTAATAAGCGATTTTTTTAGTCTCAGAGACTGTCAGAGTAGTTGGGTTCATTTGTAGTTTGTTAAGTTGCATGTTTTATTGGCTGATTTACTGAGAAATTTTTACCTAGCGACACGAAAACTTCACATAAAAAAAAAGTGTTTTCCAGACTAACTTTGAGCCGCTGAACACGGAACCGAAAATCAAGAAACCATGGAGTCATACGGAGTTTGTAGGGTGGTATGAATATTGTTTTTGAACAAATAGTCGGTTACTAGACAAAATGTGTGTCGGTGCATAGTTTTGGTGAAGAAACCATGAGTTGTCTCTTCATAATTCTGACCTCTTGCGACAAACATTTACACTCAAATGCTTTAAAACGTTCACGTAATACTCCTTATTGCTCATACTCTACTTCTCTCCAATCTGCTCAGGTTTCTAAAAGGAAGCAAGAAGTTTGGAGGGGGAGTGGGAACCCTTAATCCCTTCTACAACTCTTCTTCCCTATCCTTTCCCTTCTCCTTCTTTTCTGGGAATAGTATGTACAATGTTTCAAAAGGACTGAGTGCTATAGACGGCTTGTAGTCATCATCATCATCATCATCATCATCATCATCATCATCATCATCATCATCATCATCATCAATACTTCTTATTTACAATCTAAGTACTTCAGAGTAACTAGATTAAACAGCGGCAATCAAGGAAGACTGTCAACAAAGATTTTTGATCGAATCTGTGATGGTTTATTAGATTTTACCTCATCTGAGAAGTACTAATCCAATGATTGCTGAATAGTTTATATATAATGTTCATAGACCAATGCCCCGTG
This sequence comes from Melieria omissa, assembly GCA_963971225.1. Lineage (NCBI taxonomy): Eukaryota > Metazoa > Arthropoda > Insecta > Diptera > Ulidiidae > Melieria > Melieria omissa. The sequence goes on along the minus strand of OZ020267.1, from coordinate 102,738,230 downwards.
ACCGGTAATGATGCCATCGATAATATTTTGGCCCAATGGATGACTTTCTTTCGCAACATCAATTATTGGCTGGTTTTGTAACAAATTCAGTGAAATTTGCAAAACCCAACAAACACTGACTTGTTTAAACAGCTTTTGCGCAAAAGCTCTCGATAGATGGCGCCCGAATAAATATTTGTGTACCAGTTGACAGATGTACCAACCCAGAAGTCGAGATTATAAAACTTAGATATCTCAAGCGCGGTTTATTTCAATAGGAAATTTTACATATTTTTTATCAAAGGGTATCTGACAGCCAGTATGACTTAAGATAATTATTTTGGTAGGCTGGCGGACTTCAGTCGACAGTTGACCTCGGATTAGTGAGTGTGAGTTCGTAGAAATAGGCAGCTTGATTGGGCCCTTTTTGATTTCATATAAAAAAAGTATTAGTGGTCCAGAGATCTGCCGTATACATCGGCCTTCCCCGTTGGAGCATTTACCAAAACATTTTCATTAACCTAAGAATAAAATCCCTCTTTAACTGGAATAGGTTCATCTGCTCAATTCCCTATATGGAAAGGATTATTCGTCGTTAGGTCTGTTACAGTCACAGATTTTTCTAAATACAGATTTTTCTAAATCCTTCGTTAACGCAAATAGGTTCATCTGCTCAATATTTGTCGCAAAATACTACTCTTTCTACTCGCCAAATCTAGACAACACTACTTGTGCTACTGTCTCAACATCTTCAAGATATAAGTTATAAATTTCATTCTTAACGAGATTTAAACGTGAGGTGGCACCTTAATTTCCCATGTCCCATTAGAATTGCATTCAGTCATCTTAATCTTCTCTGGTCTAAGCTAAGCTAAGCTTTTTGATTTCCCTGCTCAACGACATTTTAAGATAACCTTAAAAAAAATATTCAAATGGGTGTTAACTCCTCTCAGATGAAACGAGTCTATTGAGTTATATCAATCGTATTTCTTACATCTACTTCTAACATTTTTTTTTAACAAATTCCACGAATATTCAATGTTGCTTTACTATTTACTTTACTGCTTACTTTTTTCAAACTTTCATAATTGTTTTAAAAGTTGTATAATCCTAATTTGTAATTTCTTTTGACTATCCTTTGAAATAATATAATTACTGGCATTCCACATATTTTCCTTTTTGCTTCGTTACCATAGTTTGTGCTTACCTTTCCCATTATTTTGTCTGACATTTTTTCCTCTACTCAAGTCTAATCTGTCTGAAGGCAGCCTCTTCTCTACTTCTACTCCATTCCACTACTTCATTTTGATATAAAAATCGAATATGCTATTAATTCTACTGAAAGTACTTTTTCCTCTAACCCTTTGCGACCACCTTTTAAACATTCATTATATTAGCTCTTCAACTGCTGCACTGAAAACAAATGTTTTACAGACGCCAGCTGCCTCTACGCACACCACTACAGACATAGCTACAAGCACTGACACCAGGCCGCTTCCGTTCTAACTCCACTTGCCACTCAGCGCTTTTCGATGATAATAAAAAATTACAGCTAGCCATGAATTTTCCTACACAGCAGGAGAAAATCGGCTACTTTTCCACACACACACACACACACATGGACAACACTCTGCCTCAATGCGAATAAGTGTTGCCATTTGATTGCATTTATTGCAGTTGGCGCGCCTGCACAATGCATGGCGGACATTGTTGGTTTTCTTGCTGGTTGCCGTTGCTGCTATACTTGTCGTTGTTGTTGTCGTTATTCTTGTTGTTGTTGTTGTTGTGTGGGCAATTGCACGTTTTATTGAAGTTCATAATGTACGGCAACGTAGTCACGTGCCGACGTTACGGCTCGAATGTGTGACATGTGTTGAAGTTAAACGAAGTTGCTGAATTGTGCGCTGAATTGCGGTAAGAGTGCGCTGAATGGCCAAATTTCAATATGTCTGTGCAACATAAAGCTTTATTTCATTTCATAGGATAATGTTGAAGAATTTTTGCATCAAATTTTGATGAAAATTTTACTTAAAATCATTAATGAATTATAGACAGCCACTTTAAGTACCATAAAGTAACAATTGCATGACTTAGTTCAGACAGGTTAAGTGCAAATTGTGTTGCGTAATAAACCTAATCTGTGCTTATTAACACAATGGCTGACGTTTGCAAATGTTATGTAATTCACTTGTAATCCAAATTCAGCTGCGCTTTATGCAATTCAGCGCACAATATTGCACTGCCAAATGACACACTGCAGTACGGAAACACAATTCAGCCAATTCAGCTGGTCAAAGGTCAGTTCCCTGTTACATTTATTATGCCACACATTTACCGTAAAGCTCGAGTTAACCTTTCGGCACTGGAATCGGATAAGCATGGAGGTCAACATATTGAAATATATGTAGTCGCACTTAATGGCTGATCGCTATCGGTGCCGTCGAGTGTGCGACACAGGGCGGCGTCTACCTTCCAGTAGCTGTTCGACGCAGTCATAAAAAATGTTTTTGTTTTTGTTATTGTCGTAAAGATATACGTGATACACTAATGTTGTTGTAATGTTGCAAAATTAAAATGTAATAAAGATAAGCGGCAAGCAGCCAAAGATAAAAGACCAAGGAACACCGCACGTGTGAGACAAAAGGGGAAAAGGAAGCGATAGCGCGTCGTAAATTAGCGCCGGCAGCCCGGCAGCCAAGGAAACGCCGCCAATTAGTAATTGTACAAGCTGGTAAAATGAAAATTTATAAAAGCGGCAAGCAAGCGATAAGCAGGAAAACAATGTCCCTAAAAAAAAAGTAGAAGAATGTGCGGGCAAATTTTCGGCAACAAGAAAAAGTCACCAAAAGGGAGCAAAAAAGTACGCTTTGTAGAAAAACTAATAATCATTTTATGCGCGCCACAGTGTTGCCATCGCACACACACACACACACATAAAAGGCTCGCACACACACACACACGCACACGAAAACTTTATCTCATATCAAGCAGCTTAAGCCAACTTAAGCGTAATGTAACGAGTGACTTTACTGTTAATTTCCGGCATTTGTGCACTTCCGACAGCGCAACGTTTTGGTCTTTGCACCAGTTTTTCTCTCTATTTTCCTACCCTACTCCCCTACTACAGTGTAGTCGTTGTTGTTGCGGTGGACGGCAGACGTTTCTTGGCCGCCTAAGCGTTTTGCGCGCTGAATTACAATGCGTTGTGATTGTTGATGCGACGCTTCCTGCAGCTGACAACGTTATGGCTGCCGGTCAGTGTTGCGCCCGTTGCGTCCTAGTTTGCGCCGTTAGTTTGACATATTATTTTTGTTTTTGCTGTTGCTTTCTGTTTTTATTGATATTCAACAGCTGTCGACCAGAGTCGCTGGTCGGCTTTTTTTCGCCGCATTTCGTTTGGGCTAACTTTTCACGCTCAGACTCACACGCCGCGCAGACACAGAGTCAGATAGATACCCTGTGGGAAATCAGACTGGTCCAAGTCTAGTTTTTCAACTAGTCGTAGTATGTGACTGTCAAACATATGACCTCAGAATCGACTCGTTTCCTTGGAGCAAACTCACCCTTTTAACATGGCGGTGTCCTAGGCGAGGGTCAATTGTCCCCGTCTGCATCCATTTGCAACTAGTCCAAGGTTAGTCCGAAGCAACCAGTTGTCAAACCAGTTGAAAGCGACTAGTTTGCGAACTAGTTTATTCTGGATTCGATTTCTAACCACTCGATTTTTATGGAGAAAATAAAACAGTGCATTTTTCAATTAATTATTTTATTTTAAAAATATTTAAAAATAATAACAAAAAATGATTGCGAATAAAACAAGTATTGGTGCACGTTAAGATGAACTTCGACTTGTTGACACACTTCAGTCGAAACTGTTTGGGGTCTGACGCAGTTCAACATCCTGACTTCGCCTGCAATTAATACAAAAATAAATAAATTAATAAATAATTACATAAACATAATTACATAAATTTATTAATACATACCATGCGACTGCTGCTGCAATTCGTTTCTTCACGCAACTACGCAAAATTCTAACTGAAATCATTCAAGACAAAACGTGCAAATCGAGCGAACTTCGAGTCATAGAAACAGAAAGAAAGAAACATTTCTACGTTTTTGTTGTAACATACGCATCCCAAGATCAGCTGTTCCGTCTTTCGTTTCGTTTCGTATTTTCATGTTTCTTCTCGCCTATGAACGCGCACGCAGAACGTGAACGATTAGACGCGAACTCACCCACTTCTGCATCCGCTGACAGTCACTTGGACAACTAGTTGCCCAATTGACTACAAAAAACCAGTTGAAAGACCAATGAATTTTGGGAACTGGTTGTCTCAGGTCCGACAGGGTAGTGAAGGAAAACACACATACACACATGCATACATATGTATGTGAGGGCAAAGTTTTTGCAAAGTTTTACACACAATTTAATTAAGAAAATTTCTAATGCCGGCTGCCTGCCTGCCTGCCGCCGGAAATGTTAACCTAGTAAAGGTGGGCGGTGAGGAGTGGTGTGCTATGTGCAACACTGGCTGGTGTTGAGCGTATGCAGCTGTCAAGTTTGACAGCAGTTTGATGAGGTTTTCCTTTAGCTAAATATTTTTTATACGAAATGCTTTAAGTCTCTGTTGGGTTATGTAAAAAGTTGTAAAAGGATAAATGAAATTATTTTGATGACAGCAAATTCATCATTTAAGCATTAATACGGAGTTTAGTGCTATTCAGCGCAATTCAGCATGATTCAGCTCTAGTTTTCATGAAGTTTAGAAAGAAATTAGAAAGAATAAAAAAGTAACTATTTTCGTGGCATTAAGTTCATCGTTAGATCACTAATATGGAGTTCAGTGCTATTCAGCGCAATTTTGCATAATTCAGCTCTGGAGTTTATGAAGTTTAGGAAGAAATTGTAGAGTAATTGGTAACTTTTGAACAGTAAACATTTATAAATAAAACAAGTAATTATTTTAATGGGATTAAGTTCATTGTATAAGCATTAATACGGAGTTCAGTGTTATTCAGCGTTATTCAGCGTAATACAGCTCTAGTTTACATGAAGTTTAGAATGAATTTATGCATTAATTGGTAAGTTTTGAACAGTAAACAATTATAAATAAAACAAGCAACTATTTTCGTGGCATGAAGTTACTCGTTAGATCACTAATACGGAGTTTAGTGCTGTTCAGCGCAATTCAGCATGATTCAGCTGTTTCAGCTGTGAAGTTTAGGAAGAAATTGTACAGTAATTGGTAACTTTTGAACAGTAAAAATTTATAATTAAAACAAGTAACTATTTTCCTGGCAATAAATTCATCGTTAAATCACTAATACAGAATTAAGTGATATTTATTGATAATTTTGAGATAGTAAAAGGTTTATAAATAAAACAAGTAACTATTTTCGTGGCGTTAAGTTCATCGTGTAAGCATAGACACCGAGTTCAGTGCTATTCAGCGCAATTCAGCGTTATTCAGCTCTAGTTTTGATGAAGTGTAAAAAGGATTTGCGCATTGATTGATAATTTTTGAACGGTAAACAAATTTATAAATAAAGAAAGTAATTATTTTCGTGGCGTTAAGTTCATCGTGTAAGCATAGATACTGAGTTCAGTGCTATTCAGCGCAATTCAGCGTTATTCAGCTCTAGTTTTGATGAAGTTTAGAAATAAATTGTGCATGAATTGTAAATATTTGAACAGTAAAAATTTATAAATAAAACAATTAACTATTTTTAATACATTAAGTTCATTGTTTACGTACTAATACACAGCTTAGTGATTTTTAGTGCAATTCAGCATGATTCAGCTCTAGTTTTCATGAAGGTTAGGAAGAAATTGTGCGGTAATTGGTAACTTTTGAATAGTAAAAATGAAATAAATAAATAAAGCAAGTATTTTAGTGGCATTAAGTTCATTGTTAGATCACTAATATGGAGTGCAGTGCTATTCGGCGCATTGCAGTGTTATTCAGCTCTAGTTTTGATGAAGTTTAGAAAGAATTTGTGTATTAATTGGTAGTTTTTAACACTAAAAAATTCATAAATAAAAGAAGTAATTGTTTTCGTGGCATTAAGTTCATTGTGTAAGCATTAATAGGGAGTTTAGTGCTATTCAGCGCAATTCAGCGTTGTTCAACTCTGGTTTTAATGAAGTTGAGAAAGAGTTTGTGCATTTACTGGTAATTTTTTAACACTCCGATAACCGATAATTTTTTACACGGTCAAAGCCCAACAAGGTCCCCAGGGACCTTTTTTGTAATATTGCATATAAGATGTGTAATTTTATAATGTAGGGTTACAAAATGTGTGTAGATGTGTTTGGAGAGCCAAAAAGTTAAGCTTCGTGTATATTTTTTAGTAAACACATGTGTATTTGTTACTACAGACAGATAGGTAAAAACGTATGCAATACAAAATAATTGCATTTAGTTGCCTAACTTTGCTTTAGCTGTTCATGCATCTATGCCGCTGCAAGTATGGCATTTTTTTTTTAGAGTAATGGGTTTTTATATATATTTATTTTTATTTTTATTCAGTTTTTCATTATTTGTGTATATACTTAGGCAATACCTTCAGCTATTATCAAATTAATAATGGAGTTTGATCATCGTCGTCGGAGTCAGCTTCAACCGCCAGAGTGACATTCAGTTCAACATCAGTATCATATATTTCATTGTATGGCAAGAAATCTTTGTAATTTGTCTCCTCGGTGAATGAATAAGGTTCTTCATTGTTTTCCAAATATCTGACCAAAGTCTGCATTACTGCTTGTTGTTCACTCATGCTCAGTTATGAAAGCGCGTACGGCGGCATATCAATTGGATCCCAATCACCGTACGTATTTTAATTTCAATGATTTATTTGAAATTGTGCTGCTATCAATATTTGGCACTAACTATTTATAGTTACTAACAAAAAATAAAAGCAAATTACATGGAGCAACCTACAAGGTCCCTGCGGACCTTGTCGGTCATCGACGCCCTAAATGACTTCAATGCGATAGTTATGGTAGTAAAATACATGCAATCGTGCCGAAATCTATTTTAACAGCTTCTAAATATTCCATTTATAGAAGTCATAAAATCTCCAGCTCATCACTCCCTCCGTATTGAAATGTCGCGGATTTTAAAACGCCATAGGTCCCTACGGACCTTGTTGGGCATCGGAGTGTTAACAACAAATTAATAAATAACACAAGTAACATTGTTTAAGCATAAATACAGGGTTTTGTGCTATTCAGCGCATTTCAGCGTTATTAAGTGCTAGTTTTAATAAAGTGTAGAAGGAATTTGTGCATTTATTGGTAACTTTTCAATAAGAAAGAATTTAAAAATTTATTAAGTAGCTATATTTATGACAGCAAGTTCATCTCTTAAGTATGAAAACAGAATTTAATGCTATTCAGCGCAATTTAGCTTAATTCAGCTCTGGTTTTAATGAAGTTTCGAATGAATTTGTGCATTTATTAATCACTTTTGAATAGTTTCAAATTTATAAATAAAATATGTAGTTATTTTTGGGACATTAGGTCTATTTTCTAAATATAAATACTGAGTTTAATGCAATTCAGCGCATTTCAGCGTAATTCAGCTCTACTTTCGATGAAGTTTTTAAATAAATTGTGCATTATTTTTAATTATTATGTGTCTACGGCACTCCCAATAGTATTTATTTTTTTAATAATTAATTTCACTACACTTTCTGCTGTAATTAGTCAATTCAGCTCAATTTGAAACCCATATTTGAAAAGTTTCCGAGGAAAACTCTCAATAAAACACTGAAATTTATCATTTTCCTATGAAAATGTCATATTCAGCGCACTATTTTATGCTTTATTTAAAGCGTTTCTCACTAAATAGTCAACTTAATGTAAAAAAAATTCTACTATCCGCACAAAACCGTAATTCAGCGCCATTTTTTCAATAACAGTAATGACAAATATCAAATAAAAGTTGAAAATCACACAAATGCCTGCAATTCAGCTGATATTTTTGCTAGTTTTATTCAAAAGAAATGAATGCTCTTTCAAAACTCATAAAATTGACTTAAGTTGAAAGTGCTTTACAACACTTTCGAGTGTTTTTACCTAAAAGCAAAGACAGTTTTCTTGTGTCGATGCCATGAACAAATGACTGCAAACTAATGCCAGCGGTGACTCTAAACGTTTTATTGATAAACTTTCCGACGACACTTTTTTATGTTTCGCCGCAGTGCCACGCCGTGAGCTGCGGCGTAATTAAATCCACTTTTAGCGCACAACTTTTGATATCTGCCCCATTTGCTGTCCAATGAATGCACAATCAGGAAAGTTAGTGCATAAAATTTTGCCGCTTGCCTCAACTACCACCTTTGGCTACGACAAACGCTCAACAATTTTATGCCAACAAGCATTAAATGAAAAATTTTCCAAAATTTATAACCACTATTCCAGTGAAAAAAAACTCGCTGTTGGCGATTTAAATGCTGCCGCTGAATTTGCAAATTATGCAATGTGCATTCATTTAATGCTATCCCACAACAAAAACAACAACAACAAACAATGTCCACAGCATTGCAACTACTAATTTCGTTACTATTTATTAAATGTCAGAGGGCGGCAATTGTCGGCGGCTGGCGCTGCCACTGAGCGCGCCATTTTAATGTCACCAAATTAATTGAATTAAATAAATTGCCTCATTATGCGTGCCGCAACAGCAACAAATACACGCAACATTTGCCACATCCCAGCAAACTGCAACAAAAATCATTATTACGCGTTAAACAAATGAAACGAAATTGCATTAAGCTGGCAACGCGCCGGCTCTGAACGACTGCGTGTGTATGTGTGCGTATCGGTTTCGTTCTATTTGCATTGCCGTGTTGCATATTTAGCGGCTGTTGCACCGTTCGCATTTAGTTGCGTGTTGGCGAAATTTCGCTTTGCATTGTCAGCGTTTAAATGCACTTTTGGCACATCCATAAATTTCGTGTCGTGCTCGGCGCTCGGCGGTCGGCCTTTTAATGCGATTTTAATATTGTGGCATTTGTTTGGTCAGACGCCCTCATCGCACATGTCAGCTGGCGGCGGCATGTTGCCGTTGTGAGTTCATTTTTCGGGTCATTTTCGTATTCAGCAAATTAAATTTGCTATTTGTTTGGTGCAAAAAGACATAAATCGAGGTGGCAAAGCGAGTGTTTGTATTTATTCGATCACAATTGTATATACAAATGGCTGCTGAATAGCTGAAAATCGCAGTGAACATGTAAAGTTATGGTAAAATTCAAATAAAAATGCAAAAAGCTGAACACAGTATGAAAAGGTGATAATTTTCAGTAGTACTGATTCAAATAATAAGTGCTGAGTAGCTAAAACTGCGCTGAATAAGTAAAGATATAGTAAATTACCAACAAAAGGTTGAAGAGCTGCGCTCAATGGGAATAGAAAAAAAATATCAGAAGTATTGATCCAAAAAATAACTGCTTAATAGTTTAGAATAGCGCTGAATAGGTTAAGTTATGGTTATTCAGTGTGAATACGTGATACATGTCAGTAATATTGAGTCAAAAAATAACTCCTAAATAGTTTCAAATCACGCTGAATAACTAAAAATAGAGTAAAATTCAAATATAAGGTCAAACAACTTTGTTCAGTGGGATTAAGAAATTAACGCTAATAGAATTAAGTCACATAATAGGTGCTGAATAACTGAAAATCACGCAAAAGAAGTAAAACATTCGAAAAATTTGAACAAAACTGAAAAAATTCAGTGCCAGTAAATCTTTTTAGTAGTATAAAGTAACAAAATAAGTGCTGAATAACTAAAAATTGCGCTGAATATGTAAAATATTCACCGAATTTGAGCAAACCTAAAAAAGGGCAGTTCTAGTAGGTAATATTTTATTTTTATAGTAGTATTGAGTCAAATAATATGTGCTGAATAGCTAAAAATTTCGTTCAAAATTTTACCAATGAAAAATGAATAACTACAAAATTTTCTACTCAAAAACCATATTTTTTGTACTTTTACTGTCAGCATGTCATAAATTTCAAAAGAGGTCATCAAAGTCAAATAAGTTAAAGGAAGCTAAGAGAAAATCTGCGCTGAATAGCAAAAATCAGTGAAATTTGAGTTGCTTTTGATTTTAACCATAAAAAGAAAACATAAAAGTAACGACGATGAGTGGAAAAAACTGTGCTGAATTGGCGAATCTCTTGGGAAAACACACATTTTTTTTGGATATTCACTAAAGAAAGCTATAAATTTTCAAAGAGCTCAAATGCTCAAAGAGTGAATGTGTTGAGAGACCAAAAACTAAAAAAACAAACGCTGAATGCACTAGAAACGCAAAAAACCTAGTAAACTTGACTAACTGCTAAGTAATAAAGGGCAACGTAAACAAAACTCTGAGATGAAAATGAATAGCTAAGAATGGCGCTGAATGCGTGAAACTCTTAATGAATTTGCTGAATTGTAATAGTAACGAAAAAGAGCAACTAAAATGTAAGCAAGGTGCGGTACCATGACTGCAGATGTTGTTTTAAGTAGTAAATTTTTATATGAAAGGGATTTGAAAATATTTGCTGAATTGTATTTGTAACGAAAATGTGAACACAAAAATTTAATCAAGATACAAAACTTGTTGTGTAGAGTGGAAAGATATTGTGCTGTGTCCAAAAATATTGCGATGAATGCATAAAAGTCCTAATATATTTGCTGATATATGTGCTGAATTGCAACAGTAACGAAAACATGACTACAAATTTTAATCAGAGTGTAAAACTTGATGTATATAGTGAAGAGATATTGCGCTAAGTATCAGAATAATGTGCTGAATACATTAAACTCTAAAAATATTTGCTGATATAGTTGCTAAATTGTGATAGTGTCGAAAAAGCGCTCACAAATTTTTACTAAAGTATAGAACATGTTGTGCAGAGTGAAGAGATTTAGTGCTGATCAGCACAATAATGCACTGAATGCGCCAAATTCTTAAAATTATTGCTGAATTATAATATTGTTCATTATTTTCACACAAATGTAAACTAAACTTATTCTGTAATATATAAATCGTTTTGTAATGTGAAGATATATTGCGCTGAATAGGAAAATATTGCGCTGAATGCGTAACCTACTGAATATATTTACTAAATTACATAAGTAACACAAAAATGCAGCCAAATTTTATCCACGTTTTCAATCTTCTTGTACAGAGTGGAGAGTTATTTTGCTGAGTACTAAAATGTTGTGCTGAATGAGAAAAGCTACTAAAATAGTTGCTGAATTGTTAAAGCAATGACAAAGTTCGCACAAATTTAGACTAAATTAATATTATAGTATGCAAACCGTTGTGTAGAGTGTAGAAATATTACGCTGAATTAAAAAATATTGCGCTGAATGTGTAAAACTCTCAAAATATGTACTCAATAGCAAACTAAATTTAAAAAATTACATAAATTTTAACCAATTTGTTATTCTGATATGCAAATTTCTGTGTAAGGCTAAGAGATACTACGATGAGTAGCGAAATTATATGCTGAATGACTAAAACTACAAAAAATATGAGCTGAATTTGATATTGATTACAAAAATTGCAATAAGAATTAAGAAATTGAGATGCAAAATAAAACTTTTAGTGATTTAACCAATATTTTTTGCTGAATATAGGCGCTGAATGCTTTTGAAATCAGCTGAATATGCATTTAAACTAATAAATATGGCCAAGTATACACAGAATTAAATAATTATAAGCACTTCTGTAGTTTGCATAACTTTTTAGCATTTCAAATAGCATTCAACGTGCTCAAATGTTAGCTGAACTGCAATTCAGGCGCTGAATAGAAACGCTTTTAGCACCAGCAGTCTCTGTGTGAGTAATTCTATACAAGTTTTATACAAACTTGCCATTTTTAATTATATTCTAAAACAAAAAAACGTTCTCTCTTAGCGGCTTTAAATAACTTTTTGTACCTCAACATTTGCTCTTTAGTGCATCATTTGCGCCTTTCTCTCGCCGGCATTGCACTTTTCATTAAATCTCAATTCCCTGCGCTGTGCTCACACAGCACAGTTTTCGCATTAAATTATATTTACGAGCAGTACGTGTAAAAGTACCACACGCAGCAATCGTACACCATGTGCTGCTTTGCATGCACACTTGATATTTTTTTTTTTGTAAAATTTTTTTTGCTGTCTGTATCTCGCGCATTGTGCGCAGTGTCCACTGTGTCCGCGTTCAGCGTCGTGTGCACAAAGTTTTGCTTTTTCGTTTTTTGCAGGATTTTTTGTTGCTTTTACGCCATTTTGCTGCATTGTGATTTTTAACTCGATGCTGTTTTTTGTACACTTGAAACATTTTGTGTGCTTCTTTATACTTTTTTAATTTTGTTTTTTAATTCGTATGGTTGTTTTTTAAGGTAGGATTTTTTAAATATTTTCTGCAATGTTTTTTTTTCTACTAATTTTGCTATATATTTTTATTATTTGTTTAATTTTTTAATTTTGTATTTTTTAGTTTTTCTATATTTGCTTTAATTTTTTGTCGTTTGCATTGTTTCTGTGTGGGCTTTGTTAAATCATTGTCTCTTGTGTTGCGGCCCCGTTCTAATGACAATTTCACAGTGCACGCTGTGGCGCGCATATTTGTTTCGCAAATTGTTTTAGCGCTCGTTGTGTTTCTATTTGTTTTTTGTTTGTTTTTCTGTTGTTTTTTTTTTGTTTGTAAGCTGCTTTGACATTTGTTCGTTGTTTGCATGTTGCAATCAGTTTTCGGCCACGCTAACTACTTTTGTTGGCTGTAACAAACACAAAACAAACACTCGTTTGTGGTTTTAGCAAATCTGCATAGTTGTTTGGGAACAACGTATTCTCGATGTTGTTGTTGTTGTTGTTATGTGAAAAGTGAAATGTTTTGATGTTTGTAGCACAAGACAAGAATTTCGTACTTGAAAATTGGCTTTGCAAAATGAGACTTTTGTCACATACAATGACAGCAATAATGCTCGAAGCATAGAAATGCACTAATCGCATTGGTGGTGTTCACAATACATGATAAGTGGCTTGACAGAAAAGCAAAACTAAGATTGTAATATATTTTTAGCAATATGAGATCACTTTATACATAACATTAACGCACTGTTGCATTAAGGTTTAGTAGATCGTAGCCAATCGAAACCAGAATTTTATAATGTGTTTATTCTAGATGCAGAGATAGGATAGGAAGGTAGATAGGAGTGACTGCCTCAAGGTACCTGATACCTGACTAATATCACAATCAATCGAGTGTAAGACAGCCCATTGATTGAAACAGTTCGAGCTCCTTACGAAGCCTACTAGACTGTAAATAGTCTCTATATTGTCAAAGAAGAAGTTACCCCGGTGATTGTTCTTATTCTGGATAATGTAGGAGAAGTGCAGACTGTGATAGTCTTGTCAGCTAGATCCCCTAGAATGTCAAAGAAGAAGCTGCCCAGATGACTCTTCCCTCTTTCAGATAATGCGGGATAAGTGCAGACTGTGACTGTCCCGTCGGATAGATTCCCTAAGAAGAAGGCGAAGAAGAAGTTGCTCAGTTGAGTTGTCCTTCTTGATAATTTAGATACATTAAGTGAAACGCATTTTCTTGGTCTTCGTCATCCATACAGCTTTGAAAGAAGTCATTAGACAGCAAGTTCAACTTTCTAGCCAATCATGGTTCTTATCTGGTACCTTTTTAGTGAGAGAAGTTCTTTAGAACTACAGGAGTTCAGAGAGATTGGTTAAGAGGGCATAGAGGAGGAACTAGTGCGCAACACACTTGATTTTATTGAGATTTCAAATATCAGAGTAAAAGTTCGTAGGCTCTATTTTTACTGTCATATGACCCTCCAGGGGATCAAAGAATGTTTTCTTTCTAGGCCGTATGTACGAACGGTTGCCATACCTTATGAGTTTCCTATGAATGTACGAATCTACTAGATTGGGAAAAAGGAGATTGAGAAAAGAGGTAGGAATCCTCACAGACTCAATTTGGACACTTTTTCTAAAGCTTTAACTGCCCCCAATTCTGTTTTCTGCAAAATATTCGGTGATAAAAATGGTTTTTGGTTTTCACTTCAGTTATATTTGTTTTTTGACTGAACTACCCAGAAAAACATGTCACAAATTTTTCTTTGACACATTCATCATAAATCTTAATTTTTTCAAATTTCAGTTTAAAACGCATGTTTGCCGATTGAATAACAACGCATTGAAGTTTGTATTACAAAAATCTGGAATTACCGTGTCTGATAATATCATCAATTCAAATCAAGTTCAGTAGAAACAGCGTTATTAATGGGATGACCTAATAATTTTACTAATAATAAGAAACATGAATAAAAATCAAAAATAGATGCAACTAAAATATGAAATAAATTAAATTTAAACTTTTTTGTAAATAAATGAATTTGATGGTAGTATAAATAATAAATAATTAGAAACATAATATAATTAATTAATTAATAAATAAAAACAAAAAAATTAAATAATATATTATTAAATTTATTTATTTATGGAAATGTTTTTTATAAAAATTTTTTACTTTTTAAAATTTTTTTCTTAAAACGTTTGATTTGTTTTGTAATTTTTATTTTACAATAAATAAATAATTAAAAATAAAAAAAAATAAATTAATAAATAAAAAAATATAATGTTGAAAGATATTATAAAAAATTGTTAGTTATTAACATTTTTTTTATAAATTTTGTAATTTTAATTTTAAATAAATAATTAAAAATAAAAAAAAATTAATTAATAAATAAAAAAATATAATGTTGAAAAATATTATAAAAAATTGTAAGTTATTAACATTTTTTTATAAATTATAACTATGAAATTTTTCTTTTTTAATTTTTTATTTATTAAAAAATGTTTATTTCGTTAAATAATAAATCCAAAACATGTATTAAAAAATTAAAACTTCAAATAAATACAAAAACTGAGATATGAAAAATGCACACATGTGGCAAGTTCGCACTTCACACAGCGGATGTTGTGTTAAAGTTCATTTCGCGCTCACGTTGAGCAGTCACCTCCTTTTACTCTCTCCGACTGTTGAATACAGTCTGGGCAACATCCGTCTAGCTGTTTGGCTGACTGAGTGGGCGCATCCGATAGCCAACGCTGCGCGCCAGAAACAACAACAACGGCACACACACACACACACATACATACAGACAAGTCTCTGTAAATGTAATTGTTCATGTTGAAATGTCACTCACATGAGTAATGTGATTTTTATGCTCTGTCCGTTATGCACATTTAAAATACAAATACAATTTACAGGCGCTATAATGGCTACTTCCGTCTGGGGACTGGCGGAAATTTATGTGTTGTCCACGATTCAGCGGAGTGTAAATGTAAAGTCTGTGTATGTTTGTGTAAATTGGAGACAAATTTTGACATTTAGAAATTGAGTATTTTATTTTTGACTTTTGTTGCTATTCTTGTTGTTGTTGTTGTGACTTTTGTTATCATTTTAACTTTTTTGTGCGCTGATTACAAAATGAAGTCCATTGAATTAAAATAAATTGTATTGTGCAGTTTTTTAAATGTAGAAAACGTGTTGTTGAGGTTTTGGTGGAAGATTTAGTATTTTAGAGAGGAAATTCCAAATGTTTGTGAAACGATAGTGATAAGTTTTAATAATTGAATTTGAATTTGGAAAAATTAAAAAGAGCTGTAAGTGTCCAGAGACAAAGTGTGTTTTGGGTTCATATTAATTTATGTTTTGAATAGAAAAAACCTACTCGATGTAAGCAAAGCTTTAAAAAAAGTTTAAAAATTGGGTTGACAGAAATGTATTTGCAATTCATATCTTCATGCTTCTCCTCTGTGTGGCTAACCTTTTCTCATTCTGACTCAAATAGGAAACTAAAAATGAATTCTGTGTTAAAACAAGCAAGCCAAGAGACCAGATTCCATCTGCAGTTTCAAACACAGGTCTCCATTCAACAAAGGATTTGCTATGAATTTGTTGGGAAAATTGAGGAAATAATTTACTGTGAGGCGTGAACCAATAAAACAATCAATCAATAAAAATCTGTTCTGTGATGTGTGATAGCTTATACATTTAAAACGAGCTAAATATTTTGAAAAGGAAGTCTACTTTACCCAGCAGAAGAAGTGTCATGGCCAATTATGGCTCATCCTTCTTACCCTCCTGACTTGATTTTAGTAGATTTTTAACTTTTCAACCTTTTGTAATCTAATCAATTGATTCAGTATTTCAAGCCGTTCTAACACAATGGATTTGATTGATGGAATTTCGTAGCAATATAGGAATGAATTATAAATTAGACTCAACTTCTTTTACACCAACAGCATTTTTTACAGCTACTGTGAACTTAACGAACCATCGAGTGACCCAACATAATTTTAAATTATCAGTGTATTCAAGCGATGTGTGGGTTATGGCTTCAACTGGTAGGAGTCACATTTCATATGGATCCGTGTATTCCATGTTTTAAGGGAACAATTCTTTATTTGTGGCGCGGTTATGTGACTCAGTGACTGTAACATTAGCTTCACCACTATTGTTGTAAAAGTAAGAACTGAGTGAGGGGAAGTCGCTTGATTCCATTCTACACTTCCTCTGTGTCTGCCCGGCTCTATCGAAAAGAAGGTGGAAGACATTGGAAAAGTCATTATTCATCGTATTCGAAAACATAGTAAAATGCATGTCGAATTCGATTTTTGCCTTCATGAACCTCTTAGAGTGACTTTAGAAAGCAGAACACTGACAGTTTGAAACACTTATAATACCGTACGACAAAAAATAAAAAAAAAAGTCACACCAGAAAAAAATTCATATCGGTGTAAAACTAGAGACCAAACATAGTAATACTGCGTACTCAGTTTTTCATTTCTACATCTTTTGTCCTTTTACAAGGACTTTAAAATTTTGAAGGGGATAAAAAATAAAAAAATAAAAAAAATACTTAACCTCGTTAAAACATATCGATATGTATATCAAATCAAAGAGGAAAGGATCAAGAATTTCAATCAAATTTAGTTTTTATCTTTTTGTAAAAAAAAGAATATGAAAAATGTCCTTTGAAAGTTTTAATCCTTTGTATCTTTGAAAATTTATGTAGAATTTTTTTGAAAAGTAAGTATATTAAAACCCTAAATCTACTTGATCACGTGACAAAATTTCCTTACTCTCGATTCATTGATTTTGTATCTTTTTATTATTTAAAATACTGATACCTAAATAAATTAAAATTTTAGTACTTCATTTGAATTGCAGCTCCGCCTTTTTTAATAACTTTCGAACCAATAAATTCACACCCATATGGATTTCTTCCGGTGTGAAAAATACTGTCGCACGGTGAATTGTGGTTAGAAAATGGCACCAACTAGTCAAACTACTTTTCCAATAATTTAAAAGGTTGAGCTGATAGGAATGACTATCTTACTTTTCTTAGGAGTGGGTCAAGTAAGTCGAGTAATAGAAAAAAAGCCCAAACAAGATTTATAACTAAAGCAATCTAATTGCCGATTTTATGGCTCCAAGGAGTCTGCGGAATATGTGAATTTCTCAGAAGCAGCCACTTCTGCCTCCATAACTATAAACACTATCAGCATGCAAACCACGTCTTTAAGTGTAGAAACAAGACACATTTTTTATATGCTTAACTAAATTTTGATCTCTCTCTCCCATTGAAATTCTTAAATGGCAAAGTATGTATTCCTTGTATATATTTTTTTATTATTCCTACAACACATTCCATTGAAACACATTCCGCTGAAACGTATGCGGCATAAATTTGAATTTTTTGCTTCGACTGGTCGACACCTTCTTCTGCATTTCATAAACATGTTACAGCATTTTAAAATTGCTTGCAATGGCGCATAACAGCAAATGTTGAAATTGCAACCCACACACAGACACACACACCCACACACACACACACCCACACACACAAACCTAAAGCGCAAGCAAATTCAACGCTAAAAATATGGCACAAAAAACAATGCCAAAACAAGCAAACAACCATCAAATATGAAAACAACAACAACAAAAGAAAGAGTGGAAATATGTCAAAAATATGGCAGCACTCGACCACATCGACGCCAGCAATGCACGCAGCTAGTGTTGATAGTGATGGGCAACATTTGTTGCACCAGCCGAGCGCCGACATTTTTTTCCTCGCTGCCGCATCTTTTTTATGTTTGTATTTTTGTTGGTGCTTTCTCGTTATTTTTTTTGTTTTTTGACTCCGCACTGATGGGCCCAGTGGGAATTTTTTTGGAATTTTTTCTGTGTTGCCACAAACATTTTTTGCAGTCTTCTTCCGCTTGTCGGAATTTTGTATGCGTTGCTCGGTTCGAGCCGCTGTGCGATATGGCATGTTGGTTTGTCTGACGGCCTGCCTGACCGAGTATGTGTGTTTGTGTGTATGTTTATGACACATATGACTGTACATATGCCAAACTGTTGCACTCTATTTGCCAGCAACACAACGACAAGAACAACAATAACAGCCAACTGCAACAAAACGGGTGACTTTTGTGCAGATTTATGCAGCGTCCATCGCATGCATGCACACACCTACAAGTGCAACTGTATGCCGTGCGCCAGCTGATGTGTCAACTGCACAGCCGGAACTTATGTAAATACTGTCATTTCCTACGGTTTTGTTGCCACTCACATTCCCATTTCGGGCCCCCGCCGCTCACCAGCACAGCTGACACCACAGGCGCGTACTATTTGCTTTTATGCTATTCGGTGCTATTTGGTGAAATTCTGTGAAATCTGCAAAATTTGCTTGTAATCGAAAAAGTTTTATAATTTAAAGTTATCGGCTGCAGCCGTATGCGCAGCGGCGTACAATATTTGAAGTGTTGGCAATGCGTAAAAACAGCTGTTAAACATCACTTTGGCATATAATGCGCATGCGACATGTGGCATGCAATGTTGATTTTGGCCAACAACTTACAAGTTGTGACAAAACTCTTTTAATATACGATAACTTCAACCAATGGGTTACGGTGCGTATGAGTGATATTGAATGGTGTACTCGTATTTCATACAAAGCAACAACAAGATTAAATATTGAGCTTAGAAATAGAGTCTGGCGTATTTCAATGTTTTAATAGATGTCAATTCATTAGTTTTACAAGAGCCGGTTGATACTGATTAAGCCAATGCCGATGCCAATCCGAATGAAGTTTAGTATTTTTCTGGCCAACGAAGGTTACTGGCAACAGTGACGATGAAAAGACGGAAACCTTCCACAATTTTTGATGACTTTGACGTAGCAAATGGGGTTTCAAATTGTTTTGAGTTTAAAACTTGTGTACAGACCCACCAAGATGAAATTCTTTTTGCGCTACTGATTGTCAAATTAAGTGTAGTACTGTTTCTTCTTCTTCTTTCTGACGACAAACACTTCAGTAGTCATTGTGTGGCAAGTAAGGTTTTTCAGCGTGTCTCCTCATTAGGCGGTGAGGAAAGTAGACACTGAGCTATTGGAATTCAGGCCAACATAGGTTTAGTAGTTGCTTGGATTTCCTCTGGTTCAGCGATGCTCAGATTTCTCCAGCAATGCTGCAAGTGAGTTTTTTGAACTAAACATTGTTTGTGTTTCCAGAAACAGGATATTACGTCCTCTATCTTCGACTTGCCTAAGTGATCCTTAAGGGTAAGGGCGTAAGATAGATATCTTAGTTCACAAGTCATTCTTTTCATTTCCATTCCTGCCATTTCTGTCTTCAATTTCAAATTTGTATGTCCGAAAAGCGATTCATTCTAACCTAACCGAACTGTAGCTTCTCATCATTCCACCACTAAATGATTTTTGTATTGTTTTGCACAAAACATAATAGGCCTAGGCGGAGTAGCTGTCGGCATTGCATACAGGTTTGTGATGGTCAGATTTTCCTTGTAATACTGCAGGTGAAGTCTTCAAGCCAGACATTGTGTTTTCAACAAAGGAATATTAGGAAAATCCTTTATCTTCCACTTGCCTAAGGGTCGTCATCTATTTTAGTTCAGAAGTCATTTGCATCCTATCTTCCTATAAGAAGCTCGCTTTATAGCAACTCAGATATAGAAATATCTACTTTATTTATATCAAATTCTTTTCAGTCTTTTCTGTTTTCTATTAGTTACAAATTTCTAAGCCCGAGAAGCCACCTATCCTAACCTAACCGAACTGCAACTTCTCAAGTCTTTAACAACAGGATATCAGGATTCAATTCAAAGGTCTTTATCTTACACTGGCCTAATTGATTCTAAAGGATCGTCATCTATCTTAGTTCGCAAGTCATTTGCCTATCTTCCTATAAGAAATATGTACTTTGTTTAACACTAGAAAGAGGATAAATTTTTCATACCTACAAAGATTACATATCATATCCGCTGATATCTCGAAAAATATGCATTGGATTTGCATAATTTTTCACAAAATAAATTAAAAAAAAATATAAACTTTTCACGATAAAAAAAATTAAAGTCAACGCAAAAGTTGATAGAAATACTACAGAAAATACATTTATATAAAATTGAAAAACTTTCAAAAATACCGCAATGGTCTTTCTAGTGTTAAATCGAATTCTTGATCGAATTCCTTTTCTGTCTTCTATTAGCTTCTCATCCTTTCACCACTAATTAATTTCTGTATTGTTTTGCAAAACAAAAACAACACTTATAGTACATCACCACACAATGACCCAATCACGCCAGCTCAGCTCATCGTTGCACTCGACGCTTCGCGCACAACTTTAACTCATTTAAATAATTAAATTACCAGCTGTCAATGTGTCGTATTAATACGCCGTCAGCATGCAATGCCAAAGTTTCGAGCTCAAATAAATTTGTTGTCGTTGGTGTTGTTAGTGTTAAGAGTACACTCCCTGCGTCAGAACATATGCAACAACTTTGCATCCCAGTGGGCGTTCACAGCGTGTGCGACACAACTCGACGCTCGTTAACAGCACACAAACTGTCATTAACATTAGGCAACACGCACCCGCACACCGCACCTCGTCCACCCACACATTTGACACTGTCGCTTAAGCCATATTGTCTAATCCGCTTGTTGCCAGCCATACAAACTTACCCACAACTTTGACGAAGCCGTACTGCGTCTTCGCTGTCACCGTATTTATTTGACACATGTAGCGCCCCTTGTCTTCCTCCTGGACGTTGTTGATATGCAGAAACCATGTGCGATGTTTGTCATGCTTGTCGTGCGTGACACTAATGCGCGGATTACGCGTGATCACGTGATTGTGCACGGTCAGTATGGCCGATTGTTCGAAGTGCATCCACGCCACCTGCAGAGAGCCCAAAGAAAAGAGAGAACTGTGAGCTAATGTTGCAAGAAATCCAAAAAGTTCCAAGTAACTTCATAACTGCGCAAAATGTTAAGATGCGCAAACATGTTCAAGTTGCTGCCCACATTTGTTTACAGCAAATTTCATTAAATGTCATTATTGTGCTTTCAACAGTTTGGACAGAAGTTTGCCACTTTTTTGTTTTTTTTTCGCAAATTTCCCCAAATGTCACTTGCACATGTTGTCCAGGCATCCACATTCGTGCCAGCATGCACCAACTAAAACCCATATTAATAACGATCAAAAACTAAGTTTCGCTTATTTTTGTTGTTGTTTGTTTTTTTTTTTTGGTCAACAAACAAGACCCCCGAAAAAAAAAGCAGAACTTTGCTTAACATGCAATGTCATTAAATGACAAAATACCAACTCAATATGTGTGTGTGCAAGTATGCATATGTGTTGGTGTGTGTGTGCGTCGCATCGTTTGCTTAACAAGGGCAAAAGCAACAACAACCATAGCGCCAAAGTAAAACAGTTGCGCAACTTTGTTGCGGTAAGTCATCAATTTTTATGTGAGATTATCGCATCACGAGCAGAAATGAAAAGACGCTACCGCCAGCAACAAACAACCGAGACTCGAACGCCCTAATGCCATTTCTGCGTTAGATGCTGCCAACAGAAACAACAACAACAACACCGACAGTCAAAACAAAAACTCACTGAAAAATTGCACAAAGTTTTGAGCGATTTTAAAGAAAAATTTCGTGCAATGCATTTTTGACATGTTGAAATATTTTCCATTTTCAAAGTTAGTATGAATTACTTTTTTGTAATGTAGAATTTTTGAGCATACAAATAGGTGATTTACTTTGAAAAGATAAGAAGAAAAGTTGAAGTTCAGATCGTTACAAACACATTTTAATGAACTAAAAATTTCGGAAATATTTTAAATATTTAAATAATAAAATTTATTATTAGATTTCATGAATAATAAAAAAAAATGAACTAAAAATTTCTAAAAAAAATTTAAATATTTAAAAAAATCTAATATAAGATTTAATAAAAAATAAAATATTTTAGGAATTTTTAGCTCATTTAAAAGTGTTCAAAATCTGTTCTAAAAAATTTAAAGAGATAGCAGTGATAAATTTTCCAACGGGATTATCTCGGCAACCGTCAAAGATATCAATTACGTTTAAATATTAAACTACTTAGTGTAGTTTACTATGGAAGCATGGGTGTGCAAATTATTAAGAAACATTTTCGAAACTTTGGCTTAGTTGAAGGTCGGTCGTCATGACGCACAGTGGGACGGGTTAGTACTAGCTGTGACCATAAATATAAGGCGTAGTCCCAGGTTAATGAAATTTGGCAAACATAATTTTTTTATGAAAATATATGTTTGCAGAAAAAATTAACAAAAGCTGTTGAAGGACACGCCCACTCCCCATATAAAAATAATACTCAAATATCTACATCTGTGCCAAATAAAAAGGTATTTTCAAAAATTTACATTTACAAAAATGAGCTGGATGTGCCACGCCCATTGTTTATAGGTATACTGAACATACGAAGAAAACTCATACTACGCAAGTGTTATAGATATTCAAAAGTTGTATAACACAGGGCAACAAATTTCGACTTTTGGTCGGCTTTTCTGGGTTTGCTCTTTTATATGTTCTGGAATACAAGCAAAAAACAAAACAAATTTTGAATTGCTCAAAACAAAAAAACATTAAAAACTTTGCATATTTTGAGGCCGTTGATTTTTTAAGGAAAAAGTATGAACAGTGATGAAAATCGCGATGACACATTTTTCCTATTATTTCGATAAGAATGGGAACAACGCCAAATAATTTGGATGTTTTGTATTATTTGATGTTTCCGCTTTTATTTAACACTTAACTCATTGATAGTTTTAAGAAAAATGTGCATGTTTTTGACCTTCCAAGAAAACGCCTTGAAATTCCATATTTTCCGACTTTGAGGTCCAATTACCGCGAAATCGTAAAACTTATAAAAATAAATTACAATGGAAAAGAAGCTGTGAGATGTTGTAAATGCCACAAAGTGAAAATTATGTCAACGGGTTTATTGGTTTAGAAATTACAATCGAAAACGTGAAAAAAGTCAGGGAAAATCCGAAAAAGTAACACGCCCATTTTTTGCGAAAACGGAAACTAAGTTTTAAAAACGGCTTGCGGATTCGAAATCAGCGGCACCTAATTACCCTAGAACTGATGTCAAACCCAGAAAAGCCATTTTGCTGTTGATCAGTGTAATTAAATTAAATAAATAAAAGTTATTCAAACATGAAATATTATTATGTCTATTGAAATTAACATCAACAAATCTCTTTAGCTTTTTCTGGCGACCAATGTTTTGATGTTTCAGACCTCACATTGTAAATTTCATGAACTTTGATCGCAGGTGCTGCTACAAAAGTAAAAAAAGGAGCAAATAGTCCCATTGTGTTACGGCTTCAGTGCGCAGGCAATTCGTTGTATTGCACAGTGATTCGTTCCATAGACAATATTCAAAAAATGTATGGTCTCAGAATTTGACGATTTTGATGTCATTTGAAAGAAAAACTCCAACTAAGAAAACCTCCAAAAATCTGTGCAAAAAAACAATTATTAATCTATGCAAAAGCGGCTCAAAGTTGAAACTTTTTTCACAAAAAAATTGAAACTCATATTTTCTGTTTTTAGTCTATTGAGTAAAAAAATTTTTTAAATACATGGTTACCAAGAAGTTGCTTAAACCTTCAATATAGAATAAGAAATGATGTGGCCATTTTCGCTTTTAATGTTTTCTCAAAATTTGCAAAGCGTAGGCTTTTACTTCACTTTAAATTCAAAATATTTTCCTAATTTAAAAATCTGAAAATTGGCAAAACTTACAGGCAAATATCTAGAAAGTATGTTCCTGGATTTTTTTTATTTTAAGAAGCATTCTTTCTTTGTCGAATAATGTAATTACATCCTCCGATATCTTCGGATCTCAAAAAATAATTCAATTTGAAAAGTGGTCTTAACGCGTATTTTTCGAAAACATTTATTTTATTTATGCCTAAAAGTATGCAATCAGCACGAAAAATGATAAAATATGCAAAAATGCAAAATGTACATCTATTATTATCGTTTTTATTGCAAAACCAGAGGGTCCTAATACAATTGCTGTTACTCTTTGGAATAATCAATGTTGACGTTACCGATTAAATGTAAAATCTGAAAAATCTAGCCAACACACTTGGTGCTACATCTCTCCAAAGACGACGAAATTTGCAAAATGAAGTCTCAGGCATTGTCAAACTACAACAGTTTAAGAAAAACCAAATGGAGATTTCAATTCAGCAGACCATGTTTAACTAGTATACCAAATTTTACCAAATTTTATGAAGAACGAACCACTCCTTCTAATTTTGTCCCGCGGTTGTATGGAGTGGAATTGTGTGCATTGTTGCAAAGTTTAAGCTTGATTTTACTCCTTTGAACCTTAAGCCACTAACCAGACAGAAATTGATGTAAAATAAGAAAAAAATAGCTTCCGTAGCGGCGAGCATAGAGGAGGAAACAGAAATGTGCATTCGGCGCCAATTATCCACTATCAGAGAGTCAAACCTCCTTGTTTTGCAAGTGTATTTGGACCTACATCCTACATATGCGATTTTGCACAAAATTTAAACCAAACTACAAAAGACAACGCACAAAAATTTTGGGCGAAGTTCTGGATTTTTCCCAGAAAAGTCATCATTTCGGACGAAGCCCCTTTTCGGCTCAGCGGCTGACATAGTAAGCAAAATTGTCATTGTGGATGCGAGCAAAATCCACAATTGTTCTGATAAGCATTAATGCCTTCACAAAGATTGAATGTTTGATGCGGTATCATTGAACCTTATTTCCTTCAAAATGAGAAGGGCAACACTGCTACCGTCAATGGTTCTTGGTATAGAACAATGTTGACCAACTATCTGAGGCCAGAGCTCAACAACAATGTTTAATACGAACTGTGGTTCCAACAAGACAACGTTACGTGCCACAAAAGCAACGCAACACTCAAATTTGTGACGGAGAAATTTTCAGACTGAGTCTTCTCTTGACGATAGCTCGTCAACTGGCCGAAGCGATCATTCCGCTGGATACTGCTCGATTACTTTTTCTTAAGTTCTTAGTCTACACTACAACTATTTTGGACAAGCGTGAGACCAATATTTGAGACACCATTTCCAGAATAAGGTTGCACATATTGGACCATTTCAGTCAAAATTTCTTGAACGTAAATTCAAAGTAAAGCCAGAATCAATTTGATATCTTACAAATTTGTTGTTGTTTTATTTTAATTTTTTTCTTATTGTTCCTTTCTGACCACTCTTTATTATTGAAGATTTTCTAAAGCAATCTAAAAGTGTTGCATAGTTTAAGGCTTTAAATATCTGTTAACTTATTTCAATGACATATTCACACCTATTAGTCATTAATCATACATTAAGTGAATGATTACCAACCTTTACTGAACCCAAACTTCAAACATTCAAGCCACTTTATGTGCAAAAAAATTCAGAAAATTGGAAAATTCAATGTTGAAATTTCTTTCAATTTCAGAGCACTTTTTTACATTTGACATTCACAACAACTGTCAGTGACATTTCACTACCCTATAAGCGTGACGCTTGCTACAACAACAACAAGAACAAGAATAACACAAAAAGGTTCAACCTTTGTTATAACTTTTTTTTCCAAAAATTTCTTTAAATACATTTGAGAGTTTTTTGTTGGTTTGCACACAGTGTCAGAGATCGCGTATTCATGTCGATGCCATTTCAATGATAAACATCTAACAGCCGTCAAGCGAAGGCAGCAACAGCAGCAGCAGCAAAAGGATAATAGTGTAAATAATGCAAGCATACACTCACACTCACACATACACGTACACACAAAAATCAACAAACAGCCACAGTGGCAACGGCAAAGAAAGTGTCTGCTCCCGAGGCGACACCCACACCCACACAATTCTTCAATACAAACAAACGCACACAGCGAATGTGTGTATTGAAGTGCGACACAGCGTCTGCCACACCGACAGACAACGCAATGCCAGTACATTTTTCAACATCCATCCACAAAAACCGTGTGCGACTTGCTGTCGCGCACGTCTTGTCTGTTTTTTTTTAATTTTTTCTATACATTTTTTATGCGATTTTTATTTGCTTTCGTTACGCTGTCTGTCATGGTCGCTAGCTACTTACTTGGCTGAACGTGCTGCGAGGCTTCTATTTCGCTGACTGTGGCCGTGTAGCATAACTTTAGGCATTAATAGGCTTGCGCTCGGTTAATCAGTTCAATCGCAACGACATTGATGCCCTTGACGTGGTTTTATGTGCGCACAAATATTTGCCGTTTGCCTTTGCACGCGTTCGTCGTTATTACTTATGCAAGGATCTATTTGGCAAATTAGAGGCAACTGTCGGTGAAGGCCAACCGTTGCTGACCGTTTGCTTTCATTAATTGGCCAAAATCATTGCCTAATTTGAGGTGTCTTTATTTTTATGCATTGCGGCAAATTGACGCTGTCCATTTTCGTTTCGGTCGGTTTTTGTGTGTTTTTTTGTTTTTTTTGCTGCAAGTAAATTTAATCATGCAAATCTATGCTGCATAGCTGAGGTAATAGCTGCAAAATCCGTTTGCTGCAGACACATTGAGAGGCGCAAAAAGTCGCCTTCGACGCCGGAAAGTATGCTAGGCGGCAGACAACTCCACCCTTTGTGCAACTAATGAAATTAATTAGTCTCTATGCAATAATGAACCGCAGCAGGCCACAGCGGCAAAAAGCAGGCGAGAGCAGACACCAGGCGACACGTGCAGCTGGCAGCGTGGGAGCAACGCAAAAACAGGCAGCCACCGCAGCTACGACAGTAGCAAAAACCCGAGCAAGAGGTCGCAGTGTGAGGCGAAATAGGAGCGCACAGCCGTGTCATAAATGCCAGTCGTTCGGATGTCTGTATGTGTATATGTGTGTGTGTGTTGTAGCTTCAAGTTAAGTGGAGCCAAATAGCGTTTTTTGCTTGCGGTTACAGCGTAATTGGGCAGCAGCAGCAGCACAGGACGCGTCGGCAGCACATTTCGCCAGAGCAAATAAGAAATTGTGACAAATTGTGTGTGTGTGTGTGCGTGTGGCTCGACAGACGCCGCATTGCAAAACGATACGAAATTCGAATAAATTCAACCAAGTGTAAAAACAGTGCGAGCCATAGCAAAACCTATTGTTGGTAGCTTATTAGGCAAATATGCAAAGAACCGGTTACTTTTAGGTACTATTAGACAAATTTATGATTTTATAGGAGACTGCAGGTATCAGGAATCAGGTTAGATAGGAATACAAACGCACACTAAAAATTTCCCTTTGTATCCTAAACCGGTTACTCTATGTCGTTGATCTTATTCATTTCAATTAGTTTTGAAACATTCGAAATCATTTTGAAAACAACATTTGAAAATATGTACATCATTTAAAAAATTAATTTGTAGGTTGGACATTATTCGAAATTATTCAATAATAATACATTTTTGTATTTAACATTTTTTTATGTCAATAAATGGGATACCGAATTGGTAGTTGGGAATTTATTTATAATTAAAAAAATTTGATCGGGTTGTACAAACAAATTATACAATCGGGTATTCGAGAGTAAATGAGTAAACGAGAATTTCGAGTAATCGGTTTAACAGTGATCTTGTTATGTTGTATCACAATTTAATTAATAAAGGATGTTTCTTTTAACCAATTGTTTTGAAATTTCACAATATTTTGTAAGGCAAAGTATATGCACTCTCAAGTAATCGGTTGTGAAGTGATCTATTTACTTAGAGTCCTACAGTTGTAAATAAAAAATTACTTTTAATGAATACATTTTAGTAAAGTTTTTGATATTTTGAATATCATAACACTTACGTTGTCTTGGAGCCAACCCATAATCATTACATTATTACGTGGTCGAGCATTCGGTTTTAAAGTAACTGCTTTACATGGACTGACAATCTATTTTGTACAAATGTTTCTACAAAACAAAAGTAGCCAATAAGCTAACATTTTATATGTCTTAAAAGCAATTTCGCTTTTAAGTAATCGGTTTTAAAGTGTTCTTGATATGGTGCGCTAATAAATACTTTTCAAATAATAAAAAATGCCTTTTTCCAACCAACTGTTGTGAAATTTCCCAATATTTCGTAAGATAAAGCATACGCACTCTCAAGTACTCGGGTTTAAAGCGGACTATTTACTTGGCACGTTAAATTAATAAATAAATTATATCTTCTACTAAATAAATCTCTTTAAATTTACCAACATTTTTAATGTTAATGCACTTACGCTAAAAAGTATTCGGATTTAAAGTAACTGGTTTACTTGCAGTAAAAATTTAGTTGGTCCAAATGTTTGCACAGCACAAAATTATTCAATAACCTGGCAATATTTGGTAGTTTAAAACATCTGTGTAGACGAGTAATCGGTTTTAAAGTGATATATTTACTTGACATGTTAAATGCAAAAAAAATTATATCTTCTAATAAATATATCTCTTAAATTTGCCAACATTTCTAATGTAAATACACTTACGCTACCGAGTATTCGGTTTTAATATAACTGGTTTACTTGCAATACAAATTTTTTTGGTCCAAATATTTGCACAACACACAATAATTCAATAATCTAACAATATTTGGTAGTTGAAATATCTGCACAGGCGAGTAATCGGTTTTAAAGTCATGTATCTGTTTCCTAAGTGTTATAAATTAATAGAGAAAAAATATCTTCTGATATACAATTTCTTAAAATTTACTTTTTCTTCTATTTTCTATTAATTTTTCATGAAGAAATTTTCAGTTTCTTGTAATCGGTTTGGCAAGTAATCGTTTTTTTAAGATAACCTCTTTTCAGTAATCGCTTCCTTTTTGCACTAATCATTTCTTATACTTGGACCATTACGATTTTCCGGCATATTAAATACTACTACACGAAATGCCAGCAGACAGTATTCGGCCCCAAAGGCGCATTTAACATTCACGTCCAACACTCGACTCTTTCTGCACACAGGGTTGTTCCTACTTTCCAAAGTCCCACCGCACCCAACCAACTGGTGAGATTCTTCATGCAACTGCTGCCAGTGCTCAAGTGGCAACACCCAAATGACAACTATAGCATAATTAAAGTCATAAAGTGACACTTAAAGTTGACACCGTCGAGCTGTGCACTACGGTTTTGATTTGACATTCAACCGTCTGCCGTCAGCTGTGACATTAGTGCGAGCCCGGCCTGTCTGGCAGTGTGAAAGGGTGAGTTTTGTAAGTTGGGTGTTGGGCAACGATGCGATGGCAACTGACTGGTTTTGCGTTCTGTGGCGCCACAAATTGCAATTTAATATGCTTGCTCAAGTTGGTGCCTTGTGTAGGGTACTCAGACACATAATTACGAGTGTTATTTGATGATGAGTGCAATGAGTATGAATTCAAGTTATTGGCTGTTTTGTGTTTTGGTTGAATGGTAAATTAAACGGCGATTAATTGTTGTAACAATAAACTGTTCAAGTAATTTTCAAAGATTTCTCATTGTAGTGGAGGGTAAGTGGTTGGAAGTAAAATTATAGAAAGTAAAGTAATTTTGTGATGTTGTAGTTATGGCTGATTTAAGTATTATAACAAAACAAAACTCTATAAAAATTAAAGTAAAAATATTTTTTTTTGTTATTGATAAGTTCTTTCTCTTGCCACGCAAAAAGGATGGGACTGTTTTCGAACGACTTCTTTCAGAGCTGTTTAGGAGGAGAAAGAAAATATACCTCACTTACTATGTAACTGTTCTGCTTTATCCAGAAGAGGTCTGACCTACTTAGGCAACTTTTTCTTCGGAAATCTAGAAGATCTAGCTACTTCGTTAATAGCTCCAACTGGTTTAACGAGTGAACGATCTGATGCTCGATCTCATGTGGTATCACAATGGGCCGCCTGGCATAAGTGTGCTCCTCCTGGAGCAGCCACACCTACCTACCTACCTTCTCTTGCCTTCCAGGCTCCTGTTTTCAATTATTATTTAATTTATAAATTTATGCCAAGATGCAGTCTGGTATTTGAATTTTAATAAGTTAGAAGAAAACCTCTTAGAAAATTTAAGTTTATTTTTATCTTGTCGAGAACTCTGCAGCCTAACTTTACAAACGCTGCGACTTCTCTTTTATTGCAAAGACCACGAATCTGCATGTTAGCAAAATTTTAACACATTTTTTTTTAGCTTACTTTAACTAGAAAGGAGGTAATTTTTTAGCAAATGTTAGTAAATTAAAAAAAAAATTTAGAGCTTTCTATAACAAAAAAAGAAATAGTTTTTTTAAGTAATAAATTGTTTAAGATATAAGAACAAAAAAGTTCAGTTTCTTGAGACCAGTCGACGACTAGGGAATCTTTCTATTAGAGCAAAGCCACCAGCTGACAAACCGAGTTCTTTAAATATTCCTTTTAATGCAAAGCATTGCGTTGGCTCTGAAAAACTGCAAACTTTAGCAGACAGGGCTTTGAATGTTGAATTTATATACATTTGACTTTAACTCATTGAAGCTCATAGATATTGGGAAAATTTGCAGCAAGCAGACCATCACACAATTGTGCGCCTATTTCCCTTCCTTCTAATTGTTTTCCATTCCATAAAATTTTCTCAGTCAGATTCTTTACCTTAGAAAAATTTCTTCTACCTCCTATTCTATTCAATAATCGAACAAGGGCAACAGCAACACAACTAGCAGTGCCAGTACAGATTAATCGAAGACACAAACCCTCTGCGCTATAACAAATGCGTAGTGGGTCATTTATACTACTTTTTTGGAAAACCATCACCATAGAGAGGCGTCTCTCTAGGGGACCATAGATGGTAAACCCATCTCCTGGTACTACCAGCGATAAGCTAATCAACTGGAATTAATTTCATTTAACCCTTTCGCCCCCCAAATTTTACCCTGTTTTTCTGTATTACTTTTGGTATTTAAATCATAAAATACTTGACAGAAATGTGCACACGACATTTGAAGTCGCCACGCCTCTTTGTTAGAATTCTAGATCTAGTTTGCTTTTGAACAATTTTAGCTTAAAACGGGTTATATAAATTTTGTATCAATATTTTTCAATTACAGAAAAATTATGTACTTAATATTTATGGAAAAATACAAAATTATTACTTTTGATTTGCTGATTTTATTTAACCATTATTAAAGAAACAGGGTTTTGATCAAACGCGCACAATTCGTAGACTTCAACACAAACTTTCCCTGATATCGCTGCAAATTATTGGAAATTATTTTGGGTATAATAGTAAAATGTTTGTGATTTGCTTTGAATTCACTTCTAGAAATATTAATTTTTTGGTGCTTTCTCAAATTAAACCCATAAATCTACGATTGATTTATGTTGCTGTTGCTACAAGATGACAAATAGGTGACGTTTTTCTGAGACAACTTTGGGGATCGAAAGGGTTAATTAAGATAACCGATACAAGGCAATAGTCTTTTTGATTTTGCATGCCCTCAAGTCAAGAAAATAAGAAGAAAAATTATATGTACTTTCTGATTTTTTTTAATATTCAATACTTAAATAACAATTAATAATAAGATTAATAATATTAAAAATAATATAATAATAATAATAAAAGTAATATTAAATTTATAGTTAAATTAAATATTAAATATTTAAAAAATTTGACTAATATTTTATTGCTCTAAAATATTACAAACTTCTTATTGAGTATTAAAATTTTCCCGCATTAAATCAACCGAACAAATGTGCACCAAAAAACGTCACACAAAATGCCATTAAACATTTTGCTCATTACACATCATTGCACAATGTTGCCATTTAATATCAGCCAAAAAGTATGCTATGGAAAATTTGGTTTAATGACAGCAGAGCTAAAGTAAAAATGAAGCTTATGGCAGCAGGGAAATGATGCAAAAATCTACCATCACATTATAAATATATGAATTTTTTTTAAGCATACCTGCTTTCCTGACTTGTAATACTTTTTGTCTCATACTTTTAGTGAAATTTTTAATTAAAAAAAATGCAAAAACTGCAGCATTAAGCACAGCAATATGAGGGCAGACCGAGTCAAGAACAAAACGATGCTGTTCACTCTAACCGAAATAAAAATGTGAAAAGCCGCAACTAACTAAGCTCAGTACAATGTTTATGACACAGAACGACTGCAAGTTTGGCAATTTTCAAAAACACACACTCACTCATATACACACACACAAACACAGAAATCTAAATGCAGCAGTGGTTTATGCATCTCTGGCTGGCAGTCTCTCTGGCGCTCGTTGCAATAAAATTTTCACTTTTTCATAAATTCACATTGCGGAATTTCAATTAAATTTTCAACAATCCTTTACTTTGTCAATAACAGCAGCGATGGTTACATGACTACAACAATAATAATACCTATGCTAAACAACAGCAACAACAACAATAATAAATGCTAACTACTACAAGTGCAATGGAATAATGCATAGTACATGTGTAGCATGTCTTATGCATGACATATGCATACGTTGAGCCGAAGAGGATGTTGTTGCTGTTGTTGTTGTTGTTGGCAATGCCGTCTTTGTTGTTTTTGTTGTTGTTGTTGCTTACTGTTGCTGCTGATGATGATCACGACAACGTTGCGCATACAAACAAGTTTATATTTAATGCCAACACTCACACAGACACGCAACCATACACACGAAACAGACAGACGCATACACAGCGAGATGGCGGGAATTACTTACACATGTACTATACTCGTAGCAGCATATATATGACTACAGTTAACATATTTTGTGGTACTCTGAAATGCATGCAACATATCCTTTTTGCCGTGTGGCGTGCGCCCTCTTAACAGACTCACTCGCTGGCTCTGTGGCTTTTTTGTTTATATTTTAATAGAAAAACAAATAAATGTAAATAACAAGCAGACAACAAACAAACACACACACACACACACATAGACAAGTGTTGATACGTATACAAGCTGACTTAATAAAACAGCAGCAGCAGCAACGTTGGCAGCGACGAATTCTAGACGCTGTGCCTGTGGCAAGGCGGCAGCGGCGAAGTGTGACGGCACTGCGGGCGCAACCAGTGTTTTCTCTAGTAGTAGTGGTAGTTGTTGCTTTTGTTATTATTATTGTTGTTGTTGTTGGCTCTGTCTTTGATGACTTGGCCAGGGCTAACTGGTTGCCAGACACACACACAGTAACCCTTCAGCTTAACTGATTCTAGCGTGTAACGCTGCGTATCTCTGCATCTGTTTGTATTTGTGTATGTATGTTAGTGTATATGTGTGTGTGTGTGCGGCATTCGCCCCCAAAGTGGCATGTGGTATGCGGCATGTGGCATGTGCGGTTGTTGAATGTCGGTACTCATTGTTGTAGTGCTTGTTCTTCTTATTATTATGCTGCTTGTTGTGCATGCTTCTTCTAGCTGCTGTTATACCGTTTTGTTGTTGTTTATTTTTGTTATTATTTGCACCCGCACTGGTCCGTCTCTTAGCTTTGTCTGACTGACCGTAGCGCGCTGTTTGTTGTTCGTATTAGTTGTTGCTTGGGTTATTGAAATAGTATTAGTGCACCTGCCCTGCTTGTTGTTGTTTTTTTGTTTTTATGTTCATTTTTTCACTAAACTCAACAATTGTTTATGCATGAATTTTAAATATTTTATGCTCAACCACAACAAACCAAAAGCAAGCAGCTCATTTTTCGTATCCATTGCGCTTAGCTCGCCGCACTTAGTCGCAGCCACCAACATTGGTGCGCAGCGTATTAGCGCAGCGCCTCTAGGTATGCAAAACAAATTTCAAAAAGCAGCTGGCCGCAAGAGTTGGCGCTGTACGCGCGCAGAATTTCAATTCAAAAATTTATTTATATTGTACTCACATTGTTGGAAATTTCTCCCCAAATTTCTTCAAACTTATTTTGTTTTGAATTTCAATAAAAAACACTGATGTTGGTTAATCCTTAATTTCACTAATTAAAGGCCTTTAATGTATTTGTATTTCTAATTGTAATTGAAATGAAAACCAAAACGAAGCATTAAAATGGCCAAGCCGCTTTGGCTTTAGTTAATTAGCCGTTAATTGGTTGTGTTGGCTATTTGTGCCAGTCTCGCATTGGCAGCGTTTATGCTGATTGGCTCGCACCGTGTCTGTGTCGAGTGTCTGTGCGCGGCGAAATGCCAAAATTAAAATATCATTCCAATGCCCAGCAGACAGCACGTATTTCCCCGTTGCCTTGGCACTGTTTCGCTGCATCCAATTTTGCCGTCTGCCAATTTCAAGTCGAACTGTTACGCATACGCCCCGTCGGCCGCATTTAGACGCTGCTGCTGCCTTTGCCAGCTGTTGGCCAGCAACAAAGTCTGTCGCATTGCCATGTCTGCATGGAAACGCTTAGACTTGCGCCACACTGCCGCCCGCCACCTACCCCTACCCCCCTTTTACCTTCTCAAGCCGCTCGCTATTACTGTGCGTCGCTTGCCAGCTGCTCATTTTAAATGCATAGTCACGTTTTATTGTTGCCGCTGTTGGCCCGTTTGTGCCAGCGCCAGCGCTATGAAATCTGTAAAATACCTGCGGCATTTGCTTTTTGCCATTACCACCGTCACCGTTACCAACACCAAGTCACAAAGTCATGCGGCGTGCGGTGGCTGTTGCTGCTGCTTTTGGCGTCACATTTTTTTCCCATTGCTTTCATTGTATTTTTGGTGCAAATATTGTTGGAGATTTGCATTTTATATTTTAATAAAACTAATAGAATTTCGTTCAGTACATAAAGGCGAATTAACTTTGGTATATTTGTGGGCGTAAACTGTTTGGCCATTATAGCCATTTAGTGTTATTTCGATTGCTTCAACTGATTGAAAATGTGCACTTTTGACATTTACACTTGGGGGCTTGTGTTGAGAAATTTGCGCGTTTTGTAATGGGAAGGTTTCTTATTTCAGAAAATGTTTGTGGTTGAGTTTAGATTGAAACGAAGGAGGTGGAGCTGGAAAATATTCATAGAAACGGGTTGGCTTGTGTTCACCGGTCTAGCAATTCCTACAAACAAAAAACCACCTCCTGTTTGCTTGGCACATAGTAATAGTAATAGGTAAGTTGAAGTGGTATCTCCAAGGCCATGAAGGCCAATTGTGACACTACAGTTAATCAAACTTAAGTCCATTCACGCTTCGAACCACTTTGAACTCTTACGACTCTCTACTAAAGGCTCACAAGCTAAGAACTTGAGGAGACTTGGGACTTGTTGTCTTTGATACTAACAAAGGACAAGCAGATCATTCTTTTCTCCCTCAAAAATGTTTTGCGTAGAACGTTTCAGCTAAGCAGATATGGTGTTGTGATCACTGTGTGGTGTGCGATTGAGCACTCAGAGGCCATCAAGACTGCAGAACGAAAGCAGAACTGTAATCTTGATCGGGTCAATGCAAAATTTCAGAAGGCTTTTGCAAGATCTCTAATAAGAAAATCAACAAACATTTTGGTGCGAAAGGGTTAAGGAAGCCTGTGAATGAGAACTTTTCAAAAATAAATTGTTGACTATTAAATGTTGAAAGAAAAACTATAATAATTATTGACTGGCACGACAGCCCGCTTACGCGAGACTAAGGCCTAGCTTCCCTAAACCACCCGTGTTGTGCGTGTGAATTTATACGCGGATGGAAGGGATCTACAGTTTTATGCCGGTTCCGAACGGCAGGTTGGGAGCTTTTTCATAGG
The DNA here is from genome assembly GCA_963971225.1 of Melieria omissa. Lineage (NCBI taxonomy): Eukaryota > Metazoa > Arthropoda > Insecta > Diptera > Ulidiidae > Melieria > Melieria omissa. Next base: position 102,702,180 of record OZ020267.1, on the reverse strand, counting down.
CAATTTTTGCTCTCAGAGGTTTGCCATTTCCAGCTGAGAGAACAGCCACCGAAAGAGAAAACGAGTTTTTCCCAATATTTTTTTAGGTGTTATTACAGGCAGTATTGAACCTGGGGGTTACTGCCTTCGACTCGCGGTCCAACGCACTAACCAACTGAGCCACGGCGGCTGTCTAAAGAAAAACTATTATCCATTAAAAAGAAGGAGACCAAGTGAAGCAAGAAGGACACTTAGGGGAGAAGGAGACTAGTTTAGAAGAAGACTAGGGGAGGAAGGAGACTAAGGTAAGAAGAGAACTAGGAGAAGAATACTAGAGGAAGAAAAAGGCTAGGGAGAAGGAGGAGACTTTTGGAAGAGGAAGACCAGGGGAAGTAGGAGATAAGGGAAAAGAGACTAGGGAAAGAAGGAGACTTGGAGAAGCGGCAGTCTAGGAGACGAAAAAGGCTAGGGGAAAGAAGAAGACTTGGGGAAGAAGAAGACAAGGGAAAGGTGACCAGGGAAAGAATAGGGGCTAGAGGGAAGGAGACTAGGAGAAGAAAGAGGCTAGGGGAAGAAGACAACTAAAGGAAGAAAGAGACTAGGAGAGAAGAAAACTAGGAGAGGAAGGAAACTTGGGGAAGAGGGAGACTAGGGGAAGAAGAAGACTAGAGAAACAAGGAGACTAGGGAAAGAAGAAGACTAGTGAAAGAAAGAGACTAGGGGAAGAAAAAGACTAGAGAAAGAAGGAGATTAGAAGAAGAAGGGGACGAAAAGAAACGAAAAGAAGGTGACGAAAGGTGGAAGAAAGAGGCTAGAGAGGAGGAAACTTGGGGATGAAGGAGAATTGGGGAAGAAGAAAACTAGGGGACAAGGAGACTAAGCAAGGAAGAAGTCTAGAGGGAGAAGGATACTAAGGGAAGAAGAAGACAATAGAAGGAAGAAGACTAGGGTAAGAAGGAAGGTTAGGTTAGGTTGCGGTGGCTGCCTCTATGAGAGACACACTCGGAGGCCTGAAAGGCCCATTGTGATATAATATATTTCACCCGTTTTTGAACTGTGTATGCAACACTGTTTTGCCAACATATGTTACAGCACACATTTCTAGCGGATGGGGAAAGGGGGAGGGGATCTACAGTTTAACGCCGAATCCGAACGGCAATTGGCAATTTTTCGTTTACACTTGGAGGTTTTGCCATTGCCTGCCAAGAGCGCACTTGTGTAATTCTTGTAATTCTCATTCCCTTCATGTGGATAGCGATAGAAGTAGATGAGTTGCTCACCAGCCCGAGCCAGGAATCGCACCTGGAGCCTTTGGTATGAGAAGCCAGCGCGCTACCCGTTTGACTATCGAGGCCGACCGGGTAAGAAGGAAACTAGGGAAAGAAAGGAAGCACAGAAAGATCGGAAAAAGAGTAGACGTCAGATTTTGAGTGAGGAACGAAAATATTAGGGAAAAGAAAAGACCACCATATCCAATTAGGTGGTCAAATCGAGTCAAATAATATAAAATCTAATAAAATTTACCTTACCTAGTCTTTAAAATACTTTTCAATTGTTCATTTTCATGTCTCTTAATTCAAATTCATATGATTTGGTTCCACACAACTCGCTAAGATTCACTTTCTATTTTCTTATTATCTCTAACCTTCAGATCTCTCTTCCTTTCTTTTTTTTTCAATTTCATTATTCACTTTCTGTTTTATTGAAAACGCCCCGCCACACAGCCCAAAAGGATGCAATATTTTGCTCATTTAAGAAGCCAAACAACCTCAACTGAACAATGCAAATGTTCAAATTCCAAAAAATGACCAAAACTAAAGTGTTGACATTTCGATTGTATGTGCAATGCATAGATAAACATTTCGTTTGTTGTACATTTGTTCGTTGTTGTAATGCTGTCCCAGTCAGCGTTGCCACTGCACGTGTATTGCGTTTTACATCCAAGACGCACACTGACACGTACGCAACGCAAAGCAGCTGCTTATTTGTTATGCACAATAAGACGAACAAGAAAAACTTGTTTACTTTCTTGTTTTTGTTTTATTTGTTGCTATTATTGTTGTTATTGTAGTTTTTATAGTCTTTCCGCTATATGTTGTTGGCAGTTGTTGGTTTGGACCTGCTGACGTTGACGTTTAATGCGATGCTGTGCGTTGTGTGCGCCCGGTGTTGTGCTACAATTGCTGCCGACAGAGCGTTGGTGGATAGAAGAGGGGAAAAAGGAAGAACGAATAATGCCATAAGACTTGTGTGCTGATTCCTGCACTTGTGTTGTGCAAATTCAATAGGCAACGTGCAATGCATGGTTATGGTATGAGAATCGCATTGATTTCTGCATATTTTGCATAAATTCCTTGGCCATAGTAGACTTCTAGGGGATTGCGAATAGAAAATAGAATATTTATTTGTGCAAGCGACAATATTCAAGAGAGGCAGTAGGCATTTATTTATTTATTTTTTGCTTTGCTGGTTAGCAGCACATACACGTTCATTGATACGTGCTTTATCGCAAATATAATCGCATACTTTTGGGCTGACAGGCTTGGTGCGGCATGTACCCATAGCAGAGCTTAGATTGAATGCGCATAGCATGTACAAGTCATTGAGAGAAAATGGAAAATTATTTAATTAACACAATAGGCAGACATAACGACAAACATATGTGAGCGCCTGAGCAAAGCCAGACGAGACAGAGCCCTGAGCTTAGACGCAGCAGTGACGTGGGCAGCAAGGCCGCAGCACATATTTGCACAAAGGCTCAAACGGAAGTGTTTAACTGGCCATTGGCCCAGACATGCCAACAAGGCCACAACTGATTTATATTCAAAAGTTGTGCGTTGCCATAGCCGCAAAGATTAGATTCAGTAACGTACTGTTGTCGTTGTTTGTTAGGGAGGGAGGGAGGATGGGCATGTTTTTGCGATTGTTTTAGGTATGTTTTGATATTTGTGCTTATTGTGGACTCACACATGTGTATTTACTATACTCGTACATGTATGTATGTATGTCTGTGCATATGTGTGGGCTGTTAGTGTGTCTTTAATTTCATTAACAATGGAGGGAAATGTTGATGAAAAAAGCCACAATAGAAAATTTGGCAGCAAAGCACGATTCCTTTTGTCTGCTGTGTGCATAAAACAGATAAAAGATTTCAGTGATTTCTTTTTCTTCATGCAATTTGGGGAAAATTTTCAGATTTCCTGGGCGCCACTTTTGCGTGGCGAAATCTGTTGTTTACTTTCATTTTCGTTTATACTTTAGCTCAGCTGATACATACAGAGAAACACATAGACATACAACTGCACACGGTCTGGTGATTTCTTTGCTTTCTTTCCTTAACGCTTCGCTCTTTGACTTAAATTGTATTCAATGAGGTTTGAGTCTGTTTGTGTCTATCTGTGTGTTTTAGTAATTAGTGCTTACCTTATACGAGCCCAAATTCTTTACCGAACATGCCAATTTGACATTTCGGCCCGCTGGCACAGTTATATTCTCAATGACATCTGTAAATTCGGGATCTTCTGTGATAACTGCAAGTAGAAGATAGCAAAGAAAAACATTAAAGCTTGCTGGAATATCTGCAAATACCACAAAAACGAAAACAAAAACAATATATACTACAATGAACAGCATTAGATCCAAAACAAACGCGTCCAATTCAAGGCTGATAAATGTTTGGGGCATTAATAACGAAATAAAACAGTAGCCAAAGGGCGCTCTCAGTTAATATTGTTCAGCAATTTTTGTTTGATTAATGATGGCCAAAGCCAACATTGGGTCATGTTAGTGTGGCATACTTTTAGGCTGATATTTAGTGATGGTAATTAGGCGACAGCAGATGCATTCGAACATAATGAAGAATTAAGTTAAAATGGCATTTTTGTAGAGGTTAATTTTGGCCAACATACAACAACATACTTGAATTTTACCAGTGTTCTCAGTGTTGTCTACAGTTTTCAGCAGGGACAGTTATAAGTTTTATTATAAAAATCAATGTTTGAGAGTTATTTTTTTATATTTATTTGGTGACTTAACAAATAACAGTTTTTTTTATTTATATTTTAAAAATCCTATAATAACAGTTATGTTTGATTTTTTTCTTGATTGCTGATCATTTGATGACTTCATAAATTAAAGTCACTCAATGATTTTTATTGATGACTTTAAGATTAAAAGTCACTGACTGAGTTTTATTGATGACTCTTTTAAATAATAGAACAACTAAAAACAATCGCAAAAAACTGTTATTTGTGGATTAATATGAAAAAATTAAAAAATTAGGAAACTAACAATTAAATTAATTAAAATATAAATAAAAAATAATTCTTAATTTTTAATTTTTCCATAAAAATCACAAATAAAGTTGTATTGCTAAGTTTGATTCTCGGTGCGAAAATAAATGTTTTGTTGTTATTTTGTCATAGTAATTTTTTCAAATATAGTTTTTTGTTATTATTGTTACTGTTATTTGCGGTCCTTGCCTTTCATTTAGCATTTAATTGTAAGAGAAATAATACATTTATTTTTTCATTGTTTGTAAAAAACTTTTTTATATTTTTATTACTTTGCAAATTACTTCTGGTTTCTTCTCAAATTGCCACAAGCCAATTTGGAATTTTAATTTTACTACTAAAAAAAAACAATAATATTCCTCACAGAAGTGCTAATTAAATTATCATCTTACGCACACACTCACATTCTCAAATATTATTATGATTAGTCATATTTTGCAAGTTTTCTTGGTATTTTATAGATTTTTATTTTTCGTAGCCAACGCTTTAATGAGTTTCGTTGGCTTAATTTTATGAGATTTTGCGGTCTTCATATGACCGACGGCACGTACAGCCTCTGCGCACGTGTGCTAATCAGTTGATTGACAGCACTCAGCAGTGAGCAGCGAGCAGTACGCGAACGTGTGCAGCATTCGCTGACTTGGTTGGCCAACGCAAAAAGGCATTGATGACTTTATGTGCGGGACTAGGCAATAAAAATTCAACTTAACCTTTCGTAGTGGTCTACGTTGAGTTATTGCTTGAAATAAAACAACTAAAGCGTTTCAAGTTCATTTGCTTTGAATTACATAACTTTGATGAAATCAAAGATTTGTTATTGATTACTTGTTGAAATGTTGACATGTGAATGTTTTGTTAATATGTTTTCAAATATTTCAGATAGTTCAATTGTTGTTTTGGTAATCGTTTGGGTAGGTTGGATCGTTTAGCAACAACTACTGGTTGCGTTTCTATTGTATTGCAATCAAACTCTTAATTCACAGAGAAGAGATAAAGTCTCTTGTGTGTCTCAAATGGTTACTGCTAACTGAAACTTGTTTTTCTAGTTTGATATTTTCTTCTTTCTCTTTGATGACATTGAGGTAGACTGGTGTCAAGTGTAGTTTCAAGAGCCTCTACAGTGGAATCCGCTTAGTTGCAAAACGATTTCTTCGGCCTTTTAGTTGCAGTTAACCCTTTCCGGTAAATTTCCGCATTTCTTGAAATACAAATTTGTCTTTCAAAATATTGGGTCTTATTTAACAACTACAACAACAAAACACAACAACAAAATATGAAAAAATCATTTAGGTTGAGAATTACAGCTAAATCAATCTTGTACGATCTCTCTTTTACTCTTTTGCAAAAATGCATTAAATGTTTGTTTTTTTAAGTTTTATGAAGAATTCATTGATTTTTTGATAGAAAACATCAATTATAACAACAAATATATAAATCATAGATGTATAAACAATTTATTTACTTTTATTCGGCCTTATATAACTGTTGTTGTTGTTGCAAAGCCCTTTTCCCCTTTTGAACACAAGAGGTTCGAAGAAAATTAAAAAAAATTGCACAAATTCAAATGTTGATATTTTCGACAGAAAACTTTTTTAGCAAAATCCTACAAAAGGTGCTAAATATTTTCATGTAAATAACACATTAACAAATTTTCAAACGATTCTAAAATATCAACTTGAGGCAAAACATTTCATGTTAATATTGTTTTGTTTTGTTTTTTACACATCAACGTGTAATGTGTAAAAGACATTAATTATAAAAATTCGCCCTGTTTGTCAACAATTTTTTAAGTCATTTAGCTTTTCCTGGCTTCTTTTTTGAGACAATTTGGCTTCTTGTTTTGAAAGCTGCTGTTCACACCGTTTGCCATTAGTCTCACCACTTGTCAACCCTTATTGTGGACATACGTATTTCCTTCCTTACATTCCAAACTATATTTCATGCTTCACCCCTTTCTCTCTCTCTCCCCATTTTGACTTAAAGTCTGTTTTTAATTGCAATTTTTTTACATCTATCAATGTCGCATGTTTTACTGCCTTGCTCCTAATTTCTGTGCTGTTTTTTCCCCATTCATTTGTTTTTGTCTCCAACTTTCTCTCTAACTCGATTTTTTTGGTACTTCTACCGTTTTTCTAGTACTGTGTCAAATATTGCAAAAATTCCACTGCAACATTCATTCATTTTCCACACAGCAACATTCCATCATTTATTGTTGGCCAGTGTTGCCAGTGTTGTTTGGTTTTCAGTTTGCCGCTGCGGGTCAACTCGTAATAAATCAAAATTACGGTTACACAAGTTTCTAGGCGATTTAGTGTTTGTACGTTTGCATACTGTAAACATGCAATTTATTTGCAAATGTTGCTACTAGTGACGGTGTTGTTGTTGTTGTTGTCGCTTATGGTTGTCCAACTTTAATGCTGATAAATTGCATCAGTGATAAGTTGAAAATATTTCACCTTTTGCTGGAGGAGAACATATCAATTTCATATTTGGCACAGTGGAAAATTGTGAGGGGGCAAGGGAAAAGTGAGCCATAAACTCAAAGACAAAATAAATAGCAATGCTTAGTATGCAAATAAATGGCTAATGTGGCTTTTTACTGTACAGATAAGACATGTTTAATGAACTGAAGTTTATCACTGCTGACCGATTTGTCAAAAGGATTTTGAGCAAAGCGAAAGAAAATTGTGTAAACAGTTGAAAAATAAAATAAATTTTGACAAATGTTGGCTTAGCAAGCAACTTGTTGTGTATTTAAAGAAAATTTTATTGAAGAAGAAGAATTGATTATTACTTTATTTTTAAATAAAAATATAGTAGAAGCAAACCATGGTTGATTGTAGCAGAATATGGAAAAGTTTCAAATGTTTTCTTATTTTTTAATTTTTGCTTTCTTAATACATTTTTCAGTTTGCATTAAGCAGTCACGGGCCTTGAAAACGGGTCCATATAATTCTTAGAATAATTTTATAATATTTCAAATTTAATAAAAAATAAATCTAATATATAAAATTCTCGTGTCACAGTGTTTGTTACCGTACTCCTCCAAAACGGCTTGACCGATTTTTATGAAATTTTACATGCATATTCAGTAGGTCTGAGAATCGGCTACTAACTATTTTTTATACCCCCAAGGGGCGTGGCACATTTTTGTGACTCAATTATTCTGCTGAACTACAAGTCACAGAGGAATGAAACTTAGCATGAACCTATCATGTAATCATATCTCTCGACAGACGGAATGAGGCGGGTTTTGGACAACGGGGCGTGGCACCACTCATATAAGCAAAATCTTTCAAATAGAATATCTTCGAAATTATAAGTAGCACAACATTAAAATTTAGTACCCCGTCGTCCCATAGATGAGTCATTCTAATGATAAGATTTTATGGGCGTTGGACAAGGGGCGTGGCACATTTTTTGTGACCCAAATATTTTGTTGAACTATAAGTCGCTCAGCAATGAAACTTAGTACGAACCTACCATTTATTCATATATTTCGACAGAAGGAATGTGGCAAGTATTGGACGAGGGGGCGTGGCACCACCCATACAAGCAAAATCTTTAAAATAGAATATCTTCGAAATTATAAGTAGCACAACATTAAAATTTAGTACCCCGTCGTCCCATAGATCAGTCATTCTACTGATAACATGTGATGGGCGTTGGCCAAGGGGCGTGGCACATTTTTTGTGACCCAAATATTTTGCTGAACTATAAGTCGCTCAGCAATGAAACTTAGTACGGACCTACCATTTTTTCTTCTGACAGAGGGCATTGAATAAGGGGCAGGCATTGAATATGAGGGCATGGTACCGCCCATATAATTTAAATCCGGTTGAAGCGCAGTCCATTTCTTTACTGAAACTTAACAGCAACATTGTTTATTTGTGGGCCTTGATTGCGTTAATCAGTAGCTCCTCCTCTTCCTTCAGTTGGTTTTCTTCGTCAATTTGCATCGCCATAGATTCGCCACCTCGCGTATTTCATTATAAAAAAACAACAAATGTCGTGCGAGACAAAGTTCGCGGGGTCAGCTAGTATCATATACAATTTTTTTTATATTCACATTTTTTATTTTCCATTAAAAAGTCACGGGCGTTTAAAACCGATCCATATAATTCTTAGAATAATTTTTAATTTTTCAAACTTAATAACATTAAAATTTTATATTTTTTAAAATTTTTATTTTTCATGTTTTTAATTTCTCAAATTTAATAAAGTACAAGTTTTGTACTTTGTAAAATTTATATTTGATATGTAAATTTTTTTTATATTTACATTTTTCAATTTGCATTAAGAAGTCACAGGCGTTGAAAACCGATCCAAAAAATTCTTAGAATAATTTTAAAACTTTTAATAAAATAAAATTTTATAATATTAATATTTTTATTTTTTATATTTTTCATTTCTAAAATTTAATAAAATTAAAATATTATATTAATTAATATTTTTATTTTTTAAATGTTAAATTTTTCACATTTTATAAAATTAAAGTTGTGTATTTTTGAAATTTTATATTTGAATATTTTTTTACATTTTCAATTTGCATTAAGATGTCACAGGCGTTGAAAACCGATCAAAATAATCCTTAGAATAATTTTATAACTTTTAAAATTTAATAAAATTAAAATTTTTAATCCTTTAATATTTTACATTTTTATATTTTACATTTTTTAAATTTAATAAAACTAAAATTTTACGTTTTTTAAATTTTATACTTGAGGCTTCAAGTTGTGGTCAATCATTAATAACATACACTCCTAAAACTATACTTTAAACAACGTTCCAATTTGTCCAAGCATTAATCCATAAACATGTCTAGCTCATTTTCATTGCATACTTTCAGGCTACTTTAAATTTAAGCTCAACTTTTTACACCCAAATAAGAAGTGCCTTAAAATCTCTGCTTGTGCTTTCAATCAAACTTAACTGCAACAAATCACCACAAATAGCTTTCACTTCATCGCATTATCCATGCACACTGCCTGTCGGTCTGTCCAAAGTCAATGCTTAAATGCCCAAAAACCGCACAGCCACAAGTCCATAACTTAACACTTGAGACAACAATTCAACTTATGCCAAGACTGCCGCTCGCTCGACCAGCTTCCACGTTCGCCAGACCGCATTCACCACCCAAAGCGAAAACTATAAACATTTTACTATAATATTTGCTGGGGCCACCTCACTCTGAGGCCACCACTGTTGACTGCTGTCTGCCCCACTGCCGTTCACGCTTCAACGTATCCTCGACGCTGGCAGCCTCGACCGTGTTCGACACTATTGCAATTAATTATTTACTACTACCGCAAAATTTCAACAGCAACAACAACGACAACAAATACAAGTTTTACAACAACAACAATAACAACAACAACAATGAGCACAACTCAATAAGCAACGCTCGACATAACCCCATAAACCATAACTTGGCATTTAGCAGAGCTGCCAACTTAATAAAATTCAACAAAATGACGTGCACTATTCAAACCGAATATAGAATCGAAACGAGGCAACCTTTTTCCTTTCGTTAGGTTTCATTTCATGTCGTTTCGGTTTTGTTTTGTTTTGATATTAACGAGAAATGTGAAATGACCAAAATGTGTACATAACAATCAGAGCTTAAATTATTGCACAGCACGCTCAACTTATGGCCGGAACAACAACAACCACAAGTCAACTAAACCCCCAAAACAACAACAATAATAACAACAACAAAAACAACAATCACAACAATGTCAATATGAACTCTAATGCCAGCGCAGCGTGTCCGACCACAACAACTCAATGGCTGCCGGCCTCTGCGGCCATTTCCGTTATTATTGCTGCCGTTGTTGTTGCTGCTTGTTGATTTTGTGGGCTCGGAGCGTGCAGTTGCCTTGTGGCTTTATTAAGTTTTAGGATCTGGTTATAGCCATGTTAATTGGTGCAATGGATTTAAATCGACAGCGGCCGCCGTTATGAACTTAAAAGCAAAAACGTTGCACTAACAATATGTCAGATTTGTTTTAACCCTTTCGTACCCGAATTTTACCCTGTGTCTTCATATTACTTTTCGGTATTTAAATCATGAAATACTTGACAGAAGTGTGCACACGATATTTGAAGTCTTCATGTCTCTTTTGTAGAGTTATAGAGATAGTTTACTTTTGAACAATTTTAGCTTAAAACCGGTTAAGTCAACATTTTTTAGTTACAGCAAAATAATTTAATATTTATGGAAAAATACAAAATTATCACCTTTTGATTTTATTTAACCATTATTAAATAAACAGGGTTTAGATCAAACGCGCCCAATTCGAAGACTTCAATTAGAACACAAACTTTCCCTGATATCGCTGCAAATTATTGAAAATTATTTGGTGTAGGTATAACAGTAAAATGTTTGTAATTTACTTTGAATTCACTTCTAAAAATATTAATTTATTGATGCTTACTTAAGTTAAACCCATAACTCAAGCGCAGCTTTTGCTATAAAATGACAAATAGGTGAAGTTGCTCTCAGGCAACTTTGGGGTCGAAAGGGTTAAAACGACTGCCATGTGCCCGACAATGTGCATTGAATAGCGAAAGCGTTGTACTAAAAATTCGTGAGATTTTAAAAGTTTGAACTTTGATTTAGAAAAGTCAAGTGAAATTTTGTGTTAAGCCACTTTTATGTGTTTGATAGAGTTTTAAAAGTTAAGTTAAATTATAGGAAAATTGATTCAGCCAACACTTTCTCTTTTGGGACATCGCAATAGGGTTTTCAAGCCTTTGAGTGAGGCTTGAGAAATCAGCAAGATGCCTGTCTTACCTAACCTAACTTCTAGAACGTACTCACGCGTATTTCACTCATGAACTCTGCCAAGAGATAAGCACTGATCACTGTAACCACACATGAACGCTGCCAAGGAATAAATTTAATATTAAAGTTTGAAGAAAAGAAGTATAACTACAATTTATCTGAGTGTTAAATCTTTAAATACATACTCGTACTAATGGAAGAAGAGGCAGAAAAATAAGAGAAATTCTTAAAATGAATTTTTACTTATACTCAGATATTTTTTATATTTTTTACTTATATTCAGATATTTCTTCAGATAATTTGAAAATAATTTTATCTGAAGTACTTAAATGAAAAAATATTCGATTTTCAGTTATGCGACTTTTTATGTTATTGTTAATGTAATAAAAAACCATACAGTCAAATCGACATGGTTGCTCTCATATGAAACTTTAGAAAACAGGATCCCATAATAAAATATACAAAAAATTTTATAAAATGTTTTTGATATAACAACACAGTTTATCGATTCTCTTGATAAATTAAAAATTTTAACTTTCCCCAGAAAAAATGTTTAGCGAAAAGTTGTAATGCAGTGGCGCATACAGGGGATGTTTTGGGGGTTCAAACCTACCCCAAATGCAAAAATTGCTGGCACAAAATGGTGTTTCAAATGGTATTGAGCTCAAAAGTTGTTCTCAAGACCCCCTTTCCCCAAATAAAATCCTATGTGTGCTACTGGTTGGTTGGTTGGTTAAGTGGCTGCCTCTGTATGAGACACACTTAAGCCTATGGGCCCGTTATGATACCAAAAATTCCACCCGTTTGAAATGTGTATGCAACACTGTTTTTTCCAACATGTGATGCAACACACATTGGAAGCGGATGGGGAAAGGGAGGGAGGGGACCTACAGTTTAACGCCGAATCCTAACGGCGATTGGCAGTTTTTCGTTCACACTTGGAAGTTTTGCCATTGCCTGCCAAGAGCGTACTTGTGCGATTCTTGTAATTCGCATTCCCTTCATGTGGATAGCGATAGAACTAGATGAGTGTTTGTTCCACCCCAAGCCAGGAATCGAACCTGGGGCGCTCGGTATGAGCCAGCGCGCTACCCGATGAGCTATCGAGGCCGACGTGCTACTGGATAATCTGGTTAATGATCAGGAAACTATTTTACAGCTTAGAGCCAACTAGAGTCATAGTAACAGCTTGAAAAAATGTGCACCATTTCCGAAAAATAACAACGATTTCAAGTTCTTGGATGTGCTTTCTTTAACGTAAAAATTTAAGAAACAGTTTTCGGAGAAAGGTCTGATTTTAGTTCAAACTTACCTTTATTTGATTTTTGGGAAATGTTAGTGGAACTCAATCTAGTTTTTCCCCATACTCTGTTGAGTTATTCCATATTACTGAATTCTGCAACAAATATTTGTATACATTTGGTAAAAAATCCTTAACTCTAATTCAGAGAACACAACTACTCAAGAGACTCGTCCTTGAAGAAGCTCGGTTTTCGCGCTTCTGCTCTTCTTGAAGCTGTTCAAAAGTAACGCTTAATGATCACAAAAACAATGAGCGCTGCGTATCTACACCCAAGTGGACATTCGACACGAAACTCTAACCAACAACCAGACCAGACCAGACCATTCTGCCACTCGCGATTAGCAGCGACGTATACAAATATAAGTCGCGAGTAGCCAAATGGTCATCACTGAGCTGGACTCTTCAAGACTCTTTCTCTCTCAAATCTCATCACAGCGCGCTTTGATCATGTTGAAGGTGACGCTGCCAACGTTCGCCGATGCATTGTGCAGCAGCTCGAAGATGTGCATGTGTTCGCCGCCCTGCTGCGTTTGCGCGTACAGCGCCTTCACCTCGGCCACATAGGCTTCGTACTTGGCGCTGTTCTCCCAGTCGCGCTTGAAGTCCATGTACAGCTGATGCACGCGAAACAGCCGCTGCGATTGTTCGTCGTAGGGTGCGCCCGTTGCGCTGTTCGGCGACGGCAACAGCTGCTGCCACGAATCGTGCAGCCGCTCGAGAAACTCAAAGTTGCTAAAGATGAAAGTGACAAACAGATCCAGACCTTTGGTCTGCAGCTTGGCCAGTATGTTGGCCAGGTCCTGCTGCGCGTACTCGGAGTTCTTGAACTGCTCGTAGTCGGCGGCCAGATTGTGCTCCAGGTAGGCGTAGAGACGCTGTCGTTTCTGATAGAAATCGGGCACGGCCAGTATGGCAGCGATCTCGTCCAGCACTTTCGACAGCTTGACAGTGTGCAGCTCGTGCTGGATGTCAGGATCGTGTTCGTGCTTCTCATCGATCACTTCCTGCAGCAGTTTGCTTAGGGTGAGCAGATAGTCGTTGATTATCTCTGCGCCAATGGTCTTCACGCTGGCGTACAGGTCGCGTCCAAAGTGCTCGACATTGATGGTGACTGCAGGCAGTTGGCTGGTGGTCTCAGCGAGCTGTAGCGGCGCCATTTTAGTGTCGGGGTAGTGCAGCGCGCCGGCCTTCTCCATGGGCGTTTTGCTGTCCGTGGCGCCATTTGCATTGAAATTGTTGGGGCTGTTACCGTTACCGTTACCGTTACCGTTACCATTGCCGTTGAGCGGCTCGCGGAACCAAAACTGTTTGCACAAATTGTACCAGCGCAGCTGACGCAGCTCGTGCGCGCTCTCCTCCTGCAGCTGCTTCAGCTGTCGCTTCAACTTGCTGAGGAAATTCAAATTGCGCAGCGTGTAGAAATTTTCCATCGTCTGCCACTGTTCGTTGAGCCTCAGATCCAGCAGCTGTTTGAGGTAGACGATTTTCTGCTGCAGCTGCTCAGTGCTGCGCGCCATGTTTATTTGTGTCTCGTAGGCAGCATACTGCGACTGACCTTGCAGCTCCAGCAGCTGCGCGTCCAGCTGGCCGAGCGCCACACGATCCACCAATGCGTTAAGCTCGTCGATAAAGTTGATTTGGAATTTCTGATGTTTCAAATTCAAATCCAACGTCACATTGTTGGCGCCACTCAACTGCGGGAGGTGAAGGAAAGGTGAAGGTTGCTTATTTGTTTGTTTGAGTTTGTCTGAGTGGCACACAAAATTTTGGTCGAAACTTTACCTTGAAACACAGAAAGTTGATAATGGTCAGCACACACAGTGCAAACTTGCACATTTTGGATGCTTTGCGCTTCAGCGAGTTGGCTTCGAAGTTGAGTAATTAAAAGGCGATTTTTTTTCGTTTAAACTTAAAATTGTGCCAACTATTTTCAAGCCTTTTGCTCGCCACTGTTCGGCCGCGAATAAGTGGCGCACTATGTTTACATACAAAAGGCAACGCTGACTGCTGATTGTCGTCGATTTAATCGCGTCGATTCAGCTGGAAGTTCAGCGGCGGGGTCAGCGGGCGCTCTGCGATTAATGTGCACACACAGAAGCGGCGTTGTGGCGGCGCTTCGAATGCGTTATCGCACCTATAGTTATACACTGCAAAAAAGTGTCTGTTTGCAAAATTGCAAAAAAGAAAAGTTAAGTAAAAGTTAAGTTAAGTTAAGTTATGAAAAGTTAAAAAAGAACATTTATAAGTACTACAAAAAAATTCAAAATTGCAGAAAATTTATGAAAATTTATTTATGAAAAAAAAACAAAAAAAAACCAAAACTGAAAATGCAGTTGCAACTAGTAAATGCGACTTTTTTGGTCGTGGCAAAAAAAAATAAAATATAAACGTATCAAACATACTCAATGTGCGTTTTGCTTTTGATTTTTTAAATCATTTTATGCGCAAAGTTATGTTAAGATGAAATAAAATAAAATAAAATAAAATAAAATAAAATAAAATAAAATAAAATAAAATAAAATAAAATAAAATAAAATAAATAAAAATAAATTAAAATAAAATAAAATAAAATAAAATAAAATAAAATAAAATAAAATAAAATAAAATAAAATAAAACAATTAAATAAAATAAAATTTAAAAATAAATTTTAAATTGATAAAATTTCTTGATTATTTTGCAGTGAAAACTGCGAAAATATTAAATTACAACTAAATGGTTTTCTTTACTACAACAAATAATAACAGACATTACTTTAACACCTCAAACTTGCCGCCAGTAATTTAACAAAATTTTAAAAATACATTTCTAAAATACCACTACACGCTCAGCAACCGTGAAAAGGCTCACAGAACAATGTGCTTGAAAATTAGGCAAACTGCAGAAAATGCACGCATAACTGTCTGACAACTACAATACACACACACTCATACAATTGCAAACTACCCCATAGACTCACTGAGAAAAAAAATCCAAAAAACAAAACGACAACGACAGCGTATTTGAAATTTGTCACGTTAAGTGCCAACATTTTGCATACGCAGCAAGTCTCCACTTACACTCGCACTCAAACACTCACACATCTACATATATACATACATATGCATGTAGGTACGGCAACGTTACTGTAGCTGCTGCACAAATATTGAGCATCTTTCTTTCATTAGCAACGTTGCCACATGAACGTTTTTGCAAGCAACTGCTGCGACAGCCATTTTGGTCGCCTTATGTACATACTTACATACATACATTGTACATACATTGGTGTGTGCATGAAGCAGGCAATTTCGCTGTTCGTTTGCCATCGAGATGTTGGCGCGCTTTCACTGCAATCGGCCGCCGCCGCCTGCTGCAACGACACATCGTCACTTGGCCACTTCATGCTGCCCTGTGTTGGCAGTTGTCAAGCAATATGAAGTGACTTTTCTAGCAATGGGCATCACTTTCATTGCAAGTCGGTGTTGCCAGTCATTGTTGTCGCATTTTGTTGTTGTTGTTAAAGTTGTTGTTGTTGTTAAAGTAGTTGTTGTTGCTGGCTCAAAATTGCCGCCTCTTACTTTCATTCGCTGATTGAAGTTTGTCAATTTGAACATTTGTTATTGTCATTGTTGTTGTTTTGTGTTTTCATTCTGCCATTTTGTTTGTGTGTGTGTGTCTGCATTGAGTTTTTCGATTTAACAAGCCTGACATTTCGTAGGTGCCTAAATGGCTGTCACACTGACACCCATTCAGTGGTAGAAAGAGTAAAGTTTTTAGAACAAGATTTGAATTTTTTTGGAAATATGAAATTTGACAGTCGGCGTGTTAGCCATTTCGTAGTAATTTGCCTAAAAGCTGTGATTTTTTTTTTTGTTTTGTTTTTGTTGGTGGTTCAGGGTTTACTTTCTAATATAAAATATACGTGTGGTAAAGAGAGAGAGAGAAAGAGAAAAGTTTGATAGAACAAGATTAGCAATTTTCTGGAAATATGAAATTCGACAATCGGCGTGTAGGCCATTTCGTGGTAATTTGTTTTTTTTGTGGTTCAGGGTTAGCTGTCTGATGCAAAATAAAATAAAAAAAATATTTTAGTGCGCAAGTTGTTAGTTGCGCCTTCGTTGGGTCCAAATACGAGGTAAGAGATTGGAAAGATTAGAGATAAGAGATTGAAAAGACCTTTGGATGAGCAATCTTTGCTCCCTTAGCCATGAGATTTTCTTTCTTTAAATACGCAGAACGCTTTCCTAACATGCATTAAGCTCTTGTGACCGGGTTTTTAGTTTAAATTTTTTTATTTTTCGTGGAATAAGGTGTCCCAATAATAGTGAAAGATTTAATTTAAAAATAAAACGCATATTTATTGAACAACTGGTCCTATTTTGACTGCGCTGTAAAGAATATATGTTCCAACTAAGTATAGAATAAAATATCCGACAAATGGCCCAAGCGGTTTAAATCTTAGGCCTTTGCTCTCTTTAGACAAAGATGTGGTTTTATCGCATCGATGAAACTTTGGATCTCAACCTTGAACTTGAGGTATTCACATAGATCAAAGATTGCACAAAACCCCAAAGAAAGAAATCGCACAATCCTGATGGCCTGTTGTTATTGAAATTTCGGGAGATTCAATCTAGAAATCGTTCCTCCAAAAAATCGCTGTTAAAGCTGAAAAATACCGAATACGTTCTCTATTTGTAATTTATGAGTTGAACCCTTCAACGCTGTTTAACCAACACGCTATTCCAGAAATCTATAGACAATAAAACTATCGCAATAAATTACGAGAACATGTGAAATTTTACATTAGTCGTGAGGGGAATGTGGTATTTTTAGTGTTTCTTATTTTAGCTTTTCTGAAAGAGTTTCTGCTTAAAAGAAAACGAATGTATTGGTATGTTTATGTGCCCACAGGAACTTTGATTGCTGGCACTCTGAATGAATTACAAAGGCAACAAAACCATAAAAATCCTTTACAGATTTCATTATCAGACGAAAAACGAACTTGAAAGATTTATGTGGAAATTTACTATTAAAAAATTCAGCGAAAAATATAAAAATAAAAATTTTACAGTGAAAGATTTATATGCTAATTGAATCCAGAAACATTATCAAAAAATATGAAAATATGAAACTTGTAAATTGAATATTTATATGAAAATTGGCTAAGAAAATTTCTAGAAAAATACTAAAACTTGAAACTTTATGAAAAAAAAAGGTTTCAATATATGAAAACTGAATTTTCTGACTCAACGAAAAATATAAAAATATAAAACTTGAAAATAAAAAATTTAAATGTATGAAAATTGAATAAGGAAATTTTTTGAAAAATATGAAACTTCATAATGAAAGATTTATGTAAGAATTTAATATGGAAAATTATGTTAAAAACATACAACAAAAATACAAAATATATGAAACTTGAGAATGAAAGATTTATATGAAAATTGAATCTAAAAATGTTATACAAAAGTTTCGAAAATATGAAACTTGGCAATGATTTGCGCCTATGAAACCGGTAATTATTTTTGAAAAAAACGTTTATTGTGAGGAAATGATTGCAATTTTATTCTTCAAAGTAATGGCCATCGCTAGCTACACATTTTTCCCATCTCTCAGGCAATTTATGGATGCCTCGCCAAAAAAATGTTTCGCCTGAAACCAATCATCGATCCATTTTTTGGCTTCTGCTTGAGAATTGGAGCGCTGTTCCGTTAATGCGTGGCCCATCGATGCAAACATGTGATAATCCGAAGGCGCCAAGTCTGGTGAGTAAGCCGCATGAGCAAGAGCTTCCCAGTTGTACGATGCAACCAATTCTTTGGTGGCTCTAGTGCGGTGTGGTGGTGCGTTGTCATCGAGGAAAATCACTTTGTGTTGCCTGGCTTCATATTCTGGGCGTTTTTGGCGTATAGCACGGTTCAAATCGGCCAATTGTTGTTGGTAACGTTCACCGTTAACCGTTTCACCAGGTTTTAGAAGGTTTTTTTCTTCAAATGGTAACACAAAATTAACTGTGTCCGCAAATCGTAATTTGTAGGCACGTAATCCGACATTTTCCGGAGCGTCAAACAATGCGTTGTTGGATGAAACTTGACAAATTGTGAATATTGTTGACATATGACAGAAGAAGTAAACATGACATTTGGTACGGTTCCGAAGTTGATAAATATTCGGCTATTTACCGCTAGATGTCGTTGCCGGTTTCATAGGCGCATGGTATATGCAAACAAATTTACTGAAAATATAAAAATGTTTAATTTGAAAAAAATAATTTTTGTGGATCTTTAATCCAGAAATTCACTGGGATATATGAAAATATGAAAGTTGATAATGAAAGATTTAAATTCAAATTTAATCTAGAAATTAATTGAAAAAATATACAAGTTGAAACTATTGAACTAAAAATGAAAAGATTCATTTGAAAAACAAATCTAAAAAATTTATCAAAAAATTTGAAAATGTAAAAGTTGACAATGATAACTATAAAAAGATTTTTATGAAATTTAAATCTATAAAAACCACTGAAAACATAAAAATAGTTATAAAATTTAGAAATCAAGGATTTATGTGGAAATTAAAGCTAAAAATTTCACTGAAGTATATGAAATTATGAAACTTGACAATGGCATTGAATCTAAAAAATTCACTGCAAATATGAAAATATGAAACTTGCACATGAAAAACTTATATGAAAATTAAATCTAGAAAACTCATCAAAAAATATGAAAGTGAAAGAAACTTCAGATTTAAGGATTTAAAAATTGAATCTAGAAAATCCAATAAAAAATATGAAAATATAAAATCTGAAAATGAAAGACATATATAAAAATTGAATATAGCAAATTAATTAAAAAATATGAAAATATGAAAATTCACAGTTAGATATTTCAATGAAAAGAAAATATAAAAAAAATTAACAGAAGAACATCGAGAAAATATAAAACTTGAAAATCAAAAATTGAAATATATCAAAATTTATTTTTGGAAAAATCACTGAAAAAATTTAAATATGAAACTTTAATAAATAAAAAAAACTATGTGGCTTAGAGTTGAGAAAACTTTGTAAGAAATAACCAAAAAGTATCTTCAATATTGAAAATATATTTAACTATTGAAATCCCTCTAAAAGAAATACAAAAAAAAAATGAATACAAAATAACATTAAACATTCAATTTCTCAAAACTGCAGTTACTTTAGTTAAATTTCAATGTTTTTGTAAAATCCTGAGTGTTATTCGTTGCATATTTCCTGTTGCTGACATCTCCTGTTTGGGTTGCACTTAAATCTTAAAAATTCCATCAGCTTTCCACATGCATTCTCTGTGCTCATGTACTCATGTGTGAAAAAAACAAGAAAGAAAATATGTGCTCAACAAATTTTCTAAACATTTCACACGCTCCTTTTTTAGTCACCATTCCCCATTGGCCTTGTCATTGTTGTTCCGGTTTCGGTTCGCGCGCGTGTGTGGGTGATTGTATGCTTGTCTGTGCGGAAAAGTGTGTCTCGCTGCAGCTAAATAGTGTTGCCAACTTCAGCATTATATATGAGCAAAGTTGCTGCACGCCGCACAACAATGGCCAACTACTAAAAAGGATTTAAAAACGCTTTTTTTTCCTGCGTTCTCGCTGTCGTCCTGGCAGCTCGCCTGCCGCTGTAATGTTCACTTTATGAGGGCGTGAGCAGAATAAATGGCCGAAACGACGAATGGTAAAGTCAAACCGAGTGTAAAATGAGCAACAAAAAAAATCTCGTCGGTTTAGGTTTAATGAATTTTAACTAGCAAAAGTTGTAAAGTTGCCACAAAAATAGCATAAAACAACCAAAGCCGAGGAATCACAGAAATGTTTGTGATGCCAAAAAGTCGCTTTTTTTTTTGTGGCTTTTGTTGAAGGAATTTTAAATGGCATTGCTGGGGCGTAAAGTGGGTGTAGCGACGAGATGAGACAAATTTTGCAAAGAGGTGATAACCGATTGTCACGTCTTGTGGAGATATTTGTACATACATAGTTGAAGTGTTTTGAGTGTGAAAGGTAAAAATTTTGGGTTCAAAATAATTTGGTTGTGTTTTAATGCTATTTTTAAATAAAAGGGCTATTTTTGAAGAGGGCGAAAACTAAAAAGTAATATAAAAATTATTAAATTCCCGCCAGAAGGAAACAATTGAGGGCAAACCATGAAAATTGAATATAGAAAATTCAGCGAAAAATATGAATCTGAAAAATATAAAATTACACAATGAAGGATTTTTATGATAATTGAATCTAGAAAAAAATTAAAAAAAAAAAATTTTCGAAAAATATGAAACTAGAAAATCTAATATTTATATGAAAATTAGATCACAAAAATTTCACGAAAAATATGAAAATCTGATAATGAAAGATTTAAATATATGTAAATTGAAACAGAAAATTATCTGAAAAATATGAAAATATAAAACTTGAATATTAAAAATGTATGAAAATTGAATAAGGAAATTTTTTGAAAAATATGAAACTTGAAAATGAAATATGTAAATGATAATTGAAAATCAATCTGAATTTGAATAAATTAATAAATAAATTATTAGATAGGAAGGAACAGATGAAAGCAAACTATGAAAATTACGAAAAATAAATCAAATATAGAAAATTCAGCAAAAAGTATGAATCTGGAAAATGCAATGAAAAATATGAAAATACAAAACTTCAGAATTTAAGTTTTGTTTAAAAATTGAATCTAGAAACATTATCAAAATATATGAATATATGACACTTGAACATCAAATATTTATATAAAAATTGGTTCAAAAAATTTCAAGAACAATATGAAAACTTAATAATCAAAGATTTAAATACATGAAAACTGAATCAGAAAATTATCTTCGATGCAGGTCGAAGACTTCTAAGAGGTTTGTTGGCCTTTGATGATTGATAGTTCATTTTATGTCAGTATTATTAACATAATTTACTAAATAATTGCACACTGCTTAGTTCAATGTTAACTTGAGATTCTTGAGTTGTATTGCCTGGCAACCTAAGCGCCCGCAACATGTTGCCAGCATCATATCTCTGAAGTTCAATATCAACAAAGCGACTAGCGGAGCGCAGTAAAATCGTCGACGTTTTTTTTACGTCAAAAATAGAACAACACGATGGGGGCTCTGACAACCGTTGCTGCACAACACAGACCACAAACGAAAAAACAACAACTACAAAAAACGCCATATGTAATAGTAAAAATGTGGCAGCTGTGGCAACAACACGAGCGGCAAATAAAAATTCAAATATAGTAAAATAAAATAAAAAGAAATGAAACTTAAAAAAAAAACATTGAATTAGTGTTGGGAATAACAACGCTGATAAATTTAGTTGTGCGACTGAGCAGCAACAAAACTGCGGGCAGTTGTCTAATCTGTGCTGTGGCTCGGTGCAACTACACAGATACGCACACACACACACACACTCACCAAGGCTCCAATTCACATATGGTGTCCCACCCCATGTGACACCACAACGACAGCGAAAAACCGTCAAAGTCTCACACACACACGATTCCAATTTCAATTCCATTTATGTTCGGCACGCTTACTTGTTGTACTTTTTGTTGTTGTTGCAGCGCCACTCTCTGCAGCCCTGCAGCCACAAATTTCACGTTATGACTTGCCACTGCTTATTAGTTTAGTTATCCCCATGACAATGGCACTGGAGGCACCGTCCAGTCAGCCTCAGAATTGGCAGTGAAATGTTGTTGTTAGTTTTGTTGTTGTTGTTGCCGGTTACTTGCTACTAAAAATACTTTCATAGTGGCCCTGGGGCTGTGTGAAAAACTGAATTGGCTTCTTGTTTTCATTTTTTTTTTGTGTGTATGCTGTCTTTTTGATTTTCGATTTTGTTGTTGTTGTGGTTTGTATTTGGCTGTTGAAGCGTGTGGCGTGTGGCATGCAACCTGCCTGTCTGCCAGCCACATGGCATGTGTCGCTAAAGTGCCGCCAGCGCCTGGGCGCAAAGCAGTTGGATTTCCTTTTTTCTCCCTCACGGTTTTTTTTCAACATTTTTATTTTACGAGCTCAATATGGAAGCGATTTAAAGCGTAAAATTTATGTGTAAAATTGATCAAATTTTTATTGCTTTATTTCAGTTGAAGTAGGCAGTTGATTGTGGCACTTGACTGAGAATATAAATATAAGAAAATGTGTTTGAAATAACATTAAGAAGAGCTTTTATTCCTCTGTTTGAAACTTGAAACAGTCAGAATTTTTTATTACAAAAGTCTCCAAAGACTCGAAAATGTGGTGAAACGTAAAACGAAATTCGATTTTTGACACCTCAGAGAGTTCAAAAGCTCACAAAGTTCCATGTGGTCACATCTTAGTAAAATAAGTAGTCAAACAAAATAAGTAAGCAACCACTGATGCAATTTGAGGCCATGAAACTTTTTCTTTTTTATGCAAACAATTTTCTTGAGCATTTGCACAACAACTTCTGTCAAGTCATGACCCAAATTCTGTACAAAACATGCCAACAAATCATTGTGAATGATGTAAAAAAAATCAACTTAATTTTTGTTCTTTAAAATATTCGATGTCTTTATGAACCAAAACTTTGCTGGCACTGACACTATGACAGCGTAATTGCCAACGCGTGACAGCGCAGTTAAATAGAATTTTCTTGTTTTTTTTCGGGGGGGTTGAAAAAACGGAAAATCACTGCATGCAAATTGACATGTTGGCGCTTTGAAGTGAATTGATGGCTATTTAAATATTTCAATTTCACAGCTCAAATGACAAAAAGAGTTTTTTCCAGCGAAGATAATTGAAAACAAAAAACTTCAAAAGTGAGCGCTAATTATAAAAAGCGGAAAAATTTGCTTTCGAAAAATTGGAAGTTTTAAATTTGATATTTAAAAGATTTAAAATTTTTATTTATTAGTTAATTTTTTTTTAGTTAACAATTTTCTTGAGCATAATTAATTTATTAATTTTAATTTTATTTAGTAACGTCTACTTGTTATGGACAATATTCTTTTTCTTGATACGATAAAATTTAATAGAAGTAAGTCTTTTATTTTATTCTTAATTCAATTTTTTGTTTTTCCTAATTCCAAGCAAAGACGCAAAAAACTCATAAGTTTTGCACACAAAAACCACATAATTTTTGTTATTTTCGCACAAAAAGAATCATTTTATTGCATTGTCACATTTTCCTGCACAACGTGTGGTCGCCGCCCATAATGCAACGCTGCCCATTGAAGTGGAAAATTCAACGCGACCCGTTCGGTGCATGCAATTCGATTTCATGCGCCATAAAGTCGACTACAGTTGCAGCTGTTGTCCGGCGGCGTTGTTAGCAAACCGCTTTCTGGCTTTTCCACTTCTACAAATTAGACAAAACTCGCCCGATGGCGAACAGACAAAGCGCAAGCGAGACGACAACGACGTCGACAGCACGAGATATCAACAAAAATATTGCATGTTAAGATAAGAGATTTTGAAAGCGAATCAGAGCAAAACTTTAAATTGATGAAATTGCCGCAGGCAGCTGACATTGTGCCGCTGCCGCTGCCGCCACCCACCCGTCCGCCGTGCGTTGAACAATTTGTCAGGTGAAAGGCAGCAAGACGACGCATAATTTTGCCAGAGCGCAACTGACAAGTTCGTCTCCCCCTGCCACTTTGACGTAGCATCGTCGTTGCACGTCGACGCCGCTGCGCACTGCAAGCAAAATGTCAAACTGGCTGCCAGCTGCAGTTTTTATTTTATTCTATTCATTTTTTGCCTGCGAAAATGCACTCAAGATGCATCAATTTTTCTTGACTTTTACTTTTTTACTTGCTTGGTTTTTATTTGTATTCTAAAAAAAAAGATGGAAAGAAGTAAAAAGTAACAAGCTCAGAGAACTTTTCGCTTTAGTTAGCTGTACAGCACAGCAGAGCACAGCAATTGCATTAGTGCCGCTGCCGTTGCAGTCGCCCCTTGTGCGACTTGTTTGCACAAACACCATATGCGGCATTGCACGCTTCATGCTCGCTGCTTGCTGGCTGCCGCTCGCTCACGTGTCGCAGCTGGTTGGTTGGTTATTCTCTGTGTGAGCGCAATTGGCAGCAGCATCATTTGTTTGTTTGTCGGCGATAAAGGCGTGTGACGTGACAGGCAGTCAGCCAACCAGGCAGCAGTTCAGCGCGAGTGCATGCCGCGCGCTGTGTTGCAAGTGCAGCAAATGTTGCATGGCGCTTGCCAATGTTAATTTCGGAAACGTGCACGTGGTATCCGCGTAATTAGATGTGGCGCAAATGCATTGGATGCTCACAACAAAGAGGGGCAAATGCGAATAAAAATAAACTTCCAATTACAGCGAGTGCAGTTGCCATAGATTTTATAAGAAGATATGGACTTTCTGACGAAATGAATGCAGATGAATGATGACAAAGTAGAACTTGTTTGATATTTTGAATTTTCATGGCACTATGGTCTGAATGGTTGTTGGGATTAGTCGAGAAGAAAAGAAAAATCCTCAAGCGTTCAGGCTCATTCGTTCAGCTCATTGAAGTTAGGCTTTGTAGTCTTAAATAGTCTCGTCATATAGTGGTTTATTCTTTGAGAAATATGCATTGTTTATAATTCCAAGTATTTGTTGAAAATATAAAAAATTTGTATGAAACCCTGCTTCGATTATGCTGACAGAGAATCAAGATGCACCAAAAAAAGAGGACAAGTAAATGTAGTGGGATGTGTTAGTCATAAAATAGAAAGAGGAGAAGGAAGAATAATTGAAAAATGAAATCATATCAAAAAGAAATAATAACTAAAAAACAGATAGGCCAAGTAGATGAAGTTGAATATGTTAGAGGTATCAAGTAACGAGGAGAAGCAGCGATGATTGAAAAATTTAATGAAAACAGATAATCAGATAATCAAAACTAAATAAAAAAGAGAATAAAGAAAAAGAGAATCAATAAAAGCTCAAGTTGGGTTAAAATATTGTTTAACAAAGTATTACTTTTTTGTTTGATTTAGCTTTAGTAAGAATCACAGAAGATTTTCTATCAGAAAGAAATGCCATAAAAGTTTTCTATGTGCATAAACATAATTGTTTGTTCTGGGTCACTGACTTTTCGAGTTACTGACTGACTTATTGACGGACTGACTTACTTTTTGATGGACTTTTTGACAGATCGACTGACTTTTTGACTTACTGACTGATTTTTTTACTGACTTTTGACTGACTGACTGACTTTTTTACAGACTGACTGACTTTTTGACGGGCTGACTGACGCTTTGACTAACTATTTGATTGAGTTTTTGACAGGCTGACTGACTTTTTGAATGACTGACTAACTTTTTGACGGACTGACTGATTTTTTGACTGACCGATTGACTTTGTAACCGTCTTTTTGACAGACTGACTGATTTTTTGACCGACTGATTGACTTTTTAACCGCCTTTTTGGTAGACTGCCTGACTGATGATTTTTTACTGCCTTTTGACTGACTGACTGACTTTTTGAGGGGCTGACTGACTTTTTGACTGACTGACTGACTGATTTTTTACTGACTTTTTGATGACCTGACTGACTTTTTGACTGACCTTTTGGCGAAATGACTGAGTTTTCGACTAACTGACTTTTTGACGGACTGACTGAATTTTTGACTGACCTTTTGGCGACTTGATTTACTTTTCGACTGACTGACTGACTTTTTGACCGACTTTTTGACGGACTGACTGACTTTTTGACGGACTGAATGACTTTTTGACTGACCTTTTGACGAAATGACTGAGTTTTCGACTGACTGACTGACTTTTTGACTGACCTTTTGGCGACTTGATTGACTTTTCGACTGACTCACTGACTTTTTGACCGACTTTTTGACGGACTGACTGACTTTTTGACGGACTGAATGACTTTTTGACTGACCTTTTGGCGGATTGACTGACTTTTCGACTGATTGACTGACTTTTTCACGGACTGACTGACTTTTTGAGTAACTAACTGACTTTTATACTTACTTTTTGACGGATTGACTGACTTTTTGAGTGACTGATTGACCCTTTGACCGACTTTTTGACGGACTGACTGAATTTTTGACAGACTGACTGATTTCTTCACTGACTTTTTACTGACTTTTTCACTGACTGATTGACTGACTTTTTCACGGACTGACTGCCGTTTTGAGTAACTAACTGACTTTTATACTTACTTTTTGACGGATTGACTGACTTTTTGAGTGACTGATTGACCTTTTGACCGACTTTTTGACGGACTGACTGACTTTTTGACAGACTGACTGATTTCTTCACTGACTTTTTCACGGACTGACTGACTTTTTGAGTAATTTACTGACTTTTATACTTACTTTTTGACGGATTGACTGACTTTTTGAGTGACTGATTGACCCTTTGACCGACTTTTTGACGGACTGACTGAATTTTTGACAGACTGACTGATTTCTTCACTGACTTTTTACTGACTTTTTCACTGACTGATTGACTGACTTTTTCACGGACTGACTGCCGTTTTGAGTAACTAACTGACTTTTATACTTACTTTTTGACGGATTGACTGACTTTTTGAGTGACTGATTGACTTTTTGACCGACTGACTGACTTTTTGACAGACTGACTGATTTCTTCACTGACTTTTGACTGACTTTTTCACTGACTGATTGACTTTTTGACTGACTAACTGGCTGATTCATCATTTCTTGACCCAAGTCGCTGAACCTACAAACATGAAATTTGAACTGTGGATACATTTTTGAAAATGAATCTAAGCTAATAACGGATTTTTCGAAATTCTGGGTCTAAATGGGCAAAATATGGGTTAAAGTGTTGTATAAAGACATGGGATCGGAAATTTCAAACTGTTAAAGCTATAAACACAAAGTTTGAACTGTACATACATTCACTTTAGAAAATTAACCGTCGCTTAGACAGAATTTTAGAAACTCTAGAATTTTAGAAACTAGAGCAAATCATGGGTTAAGGTGTTGTTTGAAGGAACGGGATCTAATGGGCCTATTGATTTCAAACTCGATGAAAGTACTTCAAATTCAAAATAATTCCACATATATTTTTTTGTTTTTCAAACAAAAATTTTACGTAGTCAACAATGGGCTAAGTCCGTTTACTGGAAAACAATGAAAAAAAACATAAACCAATGGGTTTATTGACTTAAAAATTGGTAAAAATACTCGAAATAAAAAATAACTAAACACGTGTTTTGTTTTTAAAACAAAATCCGGCGGTGTCAACGATGTGTTAAAAGTTTGTTTGGTTTGTTTAATGAGCCAGTTGTCTTCAAATGTGGTGAAAGTATTTAAAATAAAAAATAATTCCGCATGTGTTTTAATATTTCTTGAAAATTTTTTATCGGGAGAGTGTGAAAGACATGAATCAACACTAAAAAGACCGCAAGTTTTCCATACCTACAAAAACTACACATTATATCCGCTGATATCTCGAAACGTACACTTTGGATTTGGTTAATTTTAATTGTGGAACCTTAATTGTAGAACTAATTGTAAAACCTGATAAAAAAAGAAAAGTCATTAAAGAAAAAGTTAATACAAATACTAAAAAAAAGACAGATATTTAAAAAAGGAAAAAAAATTATGTACGGTGAAAATGACCACAATGGTCTTTCTATTGAAGGCCTTTTGACCTCAAGCAATAATTTGAATTTTTTCATTTTTTCTGAAAATCAATAAAAATCAAATCAATCAAATCAATGCTGGGTTAATACTTTGTGACTTTTAAATATGATGAAAGCTTTTGAAATGAGAAATAATTAGACAGGTAACAGGCACCACAACCTGAAGGGATTAACGGGTTAAGAGAAATTTGATTTATTAAATTCATTGACTTTAGACTTGTTGTTCAATTGGCTTAAGTAAATAAACGAATGTAATAAATAAATTCTGAAATAATTTAAAGTATGTGTTTCAATACTACACATTTATTTATTTTTTCCAATTAAAATTAAAAATAATTTAATTATTTATTTAATTAAAAGTTTATGTAAAGTATCATTTTTATTTTTAGGAACATACAACATTTCAAACAAATTATTATTATGAAATCATAAAACCATGTAAGTTAGTCGGCTAGTTTATAATAAATTTATAATAAGAAAAACAATGAAATCATTTTGATATATTTGATAGAATAAGAAGACAGCTTTCGTTTGCATTAGTGTCAGGTTCGAGTCAAAAAGTTTCTCATTAATATTCAATGAGTTGGGTTATTAACTCAAATGTTCATTGGAATCTATTTTTGCATTGTTAATTTGATAAGCAAATTACAACGTATACATTGTTATTATAAATAAATAATATTAGAAAATTCACCACAAATTAGCTTCAAGTAACTTTCAATCGAATTTTCAATATTCAAAGTTAATTTAGACAGATACAATTATGGCTTAAATTGTCAATTGCTGCAAATAATTCTTCCTCGAAACACTAATCAATCAATAAATTATTCAATTGAGATACCAACAACAACAACAACTTCATCAACTTTGTATTGTTTTACTCTGCCACAAGTCGTAAATGTGGCGCTTGAATTTCGAGAATTTTCAGCTCGACCAACGACAACAAAAACAAAATCGGCTGGCTGGCTCACAGACTTTGGCCAGACTTGCTCAGACAATAACAGCAACAATTGAAATAAACACACAAAAAATAAAACAACAAAAACGAACAACAAAAACTCAGTACTATGACCAGACTAACAAAAACCACAACAACAACAACATCGTCAAACAGCCCAAAATAAGCCGCAATGAGCAACTTTGGTAGCGGCAAAATGCGCCTCATTGGGTGCTCGCTGCTGTCCAACACTGAACAAATGCGAAAATGCAGCACCAACAATATGCACATACAATGCCTTAGCCAAAGCAAAGCAAAAAAGAGCAACAAGCATAATAACCGTAAGAAATAACAATGGCGGCGCATAGACAATAAAACGTGGAGGCGAGTGTGCGGCCGAGTGCGACGACGAAGACGAAGGCAAATTGCAGCAAGAAATGCAAGACAGCGTCTGGGAATGGTGGCGCCGTAAGGAAAGTGT
Organism: Melieria omissa; assembly: GCA_963971225.1. Taxonomy (NCBI): domain Eukaryota; kingdom Metazoa; phylum Arthropoda; class Insecta; order Diptera; family Ulidiidae; genus Melieria; species Melieria omissa. The sequence continues at coordinate 102,672,797 of OZ020267.1, read as the reverse complement.
GAGCAGCAGTTGAGAGTGGAGTCTGCTTGCCGAAAATGCCGCCATTAAAGTTGCACATTTTGGTATTTGGCACTTTCGGTTGTACGGGCTGCCCGCAAAGCGCAGTGAAGAAGCACAATGGTGGCCATGTGGCGAGGCGTTAAAGCACCATTGTTCGCTTAAACGAAATGTTTTTTGTTGTTGTATTCATATAGTTATTTATATGAAGTACAGAGTCCAAATAGAGCAGAGTGAAGGGCAAATTCTGTGAATTGAGTGCGTCACATTTTGGAATGAAGCTGAAAGTGACGACTGCAATGTTGCCAACGTTGATTAGAATCTTTGATTGTTTGACTTTTCTGGTGTGTGTGTGTGTGTGTGTGTGTGTGTGTGTGTGCGAACGAGTTGGCCATTGTTGGGCGCAAATGCTGAAGGTAAAAGTGGTCCTGGGCAGTCTGCAGTCTGCTGTGATGCAAAAAGCACAATGAAGGCAATGCAATGAAATTGAGTGGGCAGCCAATGAATGTAGACAATGGAACAAAAGTTTAAGTGTTGTGTGGAAGTTCACAGCAAACGTTACAACAAGTTTGGTGAGAACTTTTCAAAGAAAAGTTTATGTAACTGAAGTTTGACTTAATGTTAATGATAGATTTCTTCTTCTTGTTCTTGAAATTTTGAACAAAATATTCATAAGAAAAAATGAAAAATAAAAACATATTTAATTACCAATCAAAATTTCAAATTCAGCAATGATACCAAATAGAAACTTGTTGCAGTGCTTTTGTTTTATAAGTCACCAACGTTTTGAAGAACATTGAAAGGACAATAATGTTTTGATTTAACAAAACCAATAAAATAATTTTTAAAATTTTTAACACTAGAAAGACCGCAAGTTTTCCATACCTATCATATACGCTCAAATCTCGAAAAGTACACAGCTAATTTTTCACAAAATAAATGTTTACAAAATATTAAATATTTTCTGATAAAAAATTAAAATTCATTAAAGCAAAGGTTGATAGAAATACTAAAGAAAATTCAGATATAATAAATGAAAAATCCATCAAATGATTGCAATGGTCTTTCTAGCGTTAAAATAGTTCTTCTTCTTCTTCCTATCTTTCTCCATTCTTGCTTCTTTTATGCTCTTAAACTCGATTACTTTTGCCTTAAGTTTTAATATTGTATTTGTCAAAATAAAACGCCACTTCCTCTGCTTTGCAGTCAAGTTTGTTTGTGTCATGTATTTCCTTCCAACTGGAAGTTGCAAGTCAAAATTGCTCCGACATAATCTTACAAGTTCTTGCAAATTGAACTGTCACTTTATGCTCTCATTTTCAGGTTGATTAAATTTTGTTGGTGTGCTTGCAGACAAAATTTGTGATAGTTTGCACCAGTGGCAGATTCAGGGGGTTAGTTTGGGGGGTTGAACCTACCCCCAGAAATATTAGGGGCGACTTTAAAACTATATACAAATTGAAAAGCATTCTTTTGGCGTTTTATGAATATGAAAGAATAACTTTTTGAAACCCCCCCAAATCTTTTTCTGAATCCACTCCTGGTTTTCACTAAACATATGATTGGATGTCATATGATTGATTGCCAAAATAACAAATTAATTTTTAGGATAGGTAGGAAAAAGTTTGTGTGTTGCACTGAAACTTACTGAAAAGTCTTGAAACATTTTTAAATTATTTTTTGTACTAAATCCAAATGGATAAAAACTTTTAAAATTTATGTGAAAAAACAAACAAGTAAACTATTTGATTTATTCTGAGTCCAAATGGATAACAACTTTTAAAATTTACGTTACAAAAACCAGCAAGTAAACTATTTTTAAGTTTCAATTCCGACATCGCAGTTTGTCAGTTCTGTGGAGCCAAATTGTTCACTTGACAAACTTCAAAAGATGTTTAAAATTTCATATTATTTAAATATTTATTTTTCCACTGTTGTTTAGCCACGTTTTTCTTTTTACATTCTTCTATAAAATTTGAATTTTTGTTCTTTTCTTCTCAGTTTTTTCCTTCAACTCTCATACAACCAATTAAATATTTCCACTTCCTCTCTCACTCTATTCTGTAGCATTTAAGTCCTTAAGCTTCTTAAATCTTGCACTTTTTATTTATTTAAAAATTTAAATACTTTTTTCAAATACTCTCAGCTCGTAATTTCAGTCGCATTATTTCTCTTAACTGTGCAATTTGAACTGTTGTAATGCTGTTTGCGTGTACTCAAAAGAACAAAATGGATTATCCTTAATGCCCACAACATACCATTACATACAACAACAACAACAACAGCAGAAAATCAAACTTGTTTTTTCTCCTTTTCAATATTTAAGCGCGTAAATTATGGACAGTTTGCTTGCATACACAACGCGTTAATGTTGTCATATGTGCTTAAAATGTTGTTAAAGTTATTATCACAGTTGTTGTTGCAACTACACACCACAATCCCATCAACATCAACAACAACAAAAGCATTGACATTTTGTGTGCATTTATTATTTCGACACATCAACAACGCTCGTAAATAAGTAAACGGGCATAAAAATTACAATTCAGCAAATGTCAACGATGGGCCTGTCAAATTTAACACCTCAGCGGACAACCGCAATTCCTTCATGCAGCCTGGCGCTATTTACCGTTACGAGCATGTTGTGTGCTGCCGCATCGTCGACATCTACAATGATGATGACGACGACGACGAGGACAACGACAACAAACGTACATGTGTACGTTACTTTTGACAGCTGTCACTTGAAATGACATTTGGCATAGCGGTGAAATGCTGGCAAAAGCGGAAGCAACATAAAAATATATTTAATGTGCACAGATTGTTGTTGCCATTTGCTGTTGCAACTGCGCGCACTCGACAACGTGGTTTGTTTGAATGTTTTCTGTGTGTGTGTGTGCGGAGCATAAACATTAATTTCCGGCTGGCATGTGTGTGTGTGTGTGTTAGGTCGCACTGTTTCCTGTGTTGGCAGGCAACACTTGCCGCCTGAGCACAGCCGGCGCTCAGGATTTAAAGTGTTGCCAATTTTGTTTGTTTGTTTTTGCTTTTTTTTTGGCTTCATGCAAAGAAGCAGAGCACAAGAGAAATCAGAAGTAAGAGTTTAGAAATGGGCGCAACGAGTGTAGTGGTTCAGCTGAGTGTGTGTGTGTGAAAAAAGTGAGATTTATGAACAGCAATCACAGCGCTGACACATGAATAAGGAAGTTGAAATTTGCAAATATGAAATCTTTGAAAATAAACAAAAACAAGTACATACACTGAAGAAATCTGTATGGAATTATAAATCGATATTTTGACTAAATAGACAGTTTGACTTTCAAAGAATAAAATACTTCTTTTAATAAAAAGAAACACTCTGAGTCAATTAGATTAGATTATATTGATTTTTGATCATATTTGATTGGAAAAAATTCTGTTCTGTGTACTATGAGTATTGTTTAAACAATTTTAGATTTTTTTTTTATTTTTTTTAATATTATAGGCACCTTTAAAGTTTACAACATAATTAACTTTTGCCTTACCAAAGATTTTTTCTAGATGTACGTGGCTTAGCAATACCCACCTAGGTGACCCGCCATTTTGAATAAACATTACAATTAAATACAAATTTGTATGCCTCAGTATGTGTTCAACAAACCCTCTGTAAAGAAATCTTCTCAGTTTTTCAATAGTCGCAAAATAAATATTTTAAGTTAGGGATTTCTTCGGCCGCTACCCAACCGAGTCGGTATAAGTAAAGTGTAAGTTAAAAAAACAGGAAAAAACAGATTTGGGAACAAGAATTGGCGCTTTTAGATTGACAGATAACCATAATTGCCACTTCGCTATTTAAAAGAAGCATTCTTAAGCTCAGGAAACGCAGCACGTAACATGGGTTTGGTAACTAATGAAATCAAAATGAAACCAAACGTTAGTGGTAAGTAATGAAGTAAAGTTCCACACCATTGAAATCACCCCAATTGCACTATCTATTTCTATCTATAGGATAGAAAACTACAACACTTTCAAAATAGTAATTTCAAATTTCTGGATGTCTACACGATGAGAAAAATATATCTCAGTCAAAATTAACCAAATAATACTTTTGGCAAACAAATGTTTACACAGACTGAAATAGCTGAGTCTTTGTAGACTTTTAAAGATTTACCCACATGGTTAAAAATGCCATTGAGAAGCGAGACATGAACCATCTGCAATGCCTATGAACAAAAGGTCCAAATTTTTAATAGCAAAATCTTTCCCAAAATCGTTAGGGAAGTTAACGAAAATGATGAATGAAAAGAAAAAAGAAAACGCTACAACCAAGAGCTCCAAAACCCATAGGATCAGCCTGACATTATAAACAATACTTAATACATAAGAATCACCCAACTGAAATGGGCCCAACATATCATCAGAGCTGATGAGACCTATACGCCACACCAAACTTCCTTTGGCAAATGTCATAACACAAGTTCCAAAGAACGTCCCAATCCTATGATGAATTGATGGAGTTGACCAGGATGGCATGACACTAAACATGAAGTCATAGAGATTCCAAACGCGAGAAAGTGAGAACTGGAGTTCACTGTTACAGCAGGGGAAGACCCCACCTGGGTTATTGTAATATAATAATAATACCCATATTGTTAATATGGGTCTACATGATTCAGTGTGCTCTCCGAAAGTTGAGAGATCTCTTGTGAATTTTGATAATAATAAAAATTACGACGTTAGGTCCACATGACCCAGTGTATTCTACGAAAGTTAAGAGATCCCATGTGAATTATGATAATGGGTCCACATGACCCAGAGTGTTCTACGAAGGTTAAGATTTCCCATGTCAATTATGATGATGATGATGATAGGTCTACATGACCCAGTGTGTTCTACTAAGGTTAAGGGATCTCATGTGAATTATGATGATATTGAAAATGATGATGATAGGTCTCATGACCCAATGCGTTCTAGAAAGGTTAAGAGATATCATGTGAACTACGAGATAATAATGAAGATGATGATGAATCTACATGACCCATTGTGTTTTTTGAAGGCACAGAGATCTCATTTGAGTTAGTCACAGTGTTGCCAGATTAGGAGATTTACTTCTAGATTTTGAAAATTCTTGGTGTTTAAGGAGAATTTTTAGGAGATAGAATTGTTTAGGAGACATTTTAGGAGATTTTGATGGTGGTAAATTGGACATCATTAGTGGCACTGAATCCTCGAATATTGAAAGCTAAAGTGTCTAATTTAATTTAATTAAATTTTATGCTTTGAAGTTTATAATTTATGCAATGATTAAAGAAAATTTACAAAAGCCAGTTTTATAATTACTTCATTTTTTATGTTTTATTTGTGTTAAATTGTTGTTAAGCTGAAGCTAAATGAATATTTATAATGTTTTTCTTTTTTTTATGAGAAGTTCCTTAGTTAATAATGACTAAAAAAAAATTTAGGAGATTTTTAAAATTTTTTATTTAAATTTAAAAAAAAAATTTTTTTATTCTTTTAATTTTGTAATTATTTTTTGATTTTAATTTTTGGACGAAAATTTCAGTTTTATTTTAAAATTTAAGAAAAAGTAATTTCAGGTATGTGGCAACACTGATTAGTCAGCGAACGAACAGCCAAAGGAATCGAGGCACAGAAAAACATTGGTACAAGGTTTCTCCTGCTAATTCGATTCATATCTTTATATAGTTTTCCTTACAGGTCATGGCAACCTCATAGCTTGACAACCTTCTTCTTCAATGTATTTTGTATAATCTCCCAATCGGTTCAGAGTTCAATTTTCAAGTGAATTTCATTTTTCAGAACTTTCAAAAATTTATGATTTTTCCAAACCCAACTCTATTGCACTGAGTTGGATATCAAACTCAACAAGTACTTTGCTTATAAAGTGCACATAACACAAATATAACCCATGAACTCAGTGCAAGGCAAAACAACAACAACAATGGCAAAAAACACTTGTTGTTGCTGTCAGCGCTTGTTACCCAAAATTCGTGCTGTTTCTTGTTGCTGTGGTGGCTGCTATGTTACATAAATTACGACAATTCTGGCTTTGAAATTTCTGACTGTTTTGTCAGCTTATTTGTTTCATAAAGTTCAACAAAAAACCCAAAAATTGTCTATTTCTTTCTCTTTCTCTCTGGGTCTGCTTGTCTGTCAGTTTGTGCTTGTCTTGTGCATGTTTATTTTTATCTTTGCATGTATTAGTGTGCTGTCATTTAAATCTCTGACAGCTTGCTTGACATTTAAACGTACTCAAGCTGTCAGCAGCTCTACGCTTGTCAACATAAATAATATGATAATTGTTATTGTAGTTATTTTAGTTGTTGTTGTTGATGTTGTTTATGATGTTATGGGTATTTTTAATACCCGTTGTATATGTGTTAATTGGGCAACGCAGCGGGAAAATCCCTAAGTGAATACTCGTAATTAGGCGCAATAAGAGCGAAAATTTGACATGTTGCACATAAACCGAAAGAAACATACACAATTTTGATTTCACCAAACAAAGTTGACACTCGAGTTTTGGCAGCTACCAAATTTGCCTCAAGCATGCAATCTTGAGCACACAAGACGACTTGCTCAAGTTTGTATTGAATAAACAACAACTTGAGCACAGTCACTGCTAGCAGCGGGGCGACCACTTGCCGGCAAAGCGTCAGTTTCCTTGAGCAATTAAAAGCCAGTCGCATTAAGAAGGCAAACTGCTGCAGGAGCAACTTTTCACATTCTTTGTAAAAGTCGCATTAAGTTTTGGGGCAGTGAATAAATAAGCCGCTCAGTTTACTTCTTGCCAAGTTTGGGGCATTCAAGTGGTACTCACATCTGAGGGGCGCAGCGAAAGTCAAAACGCAAGCAACTAAGAGTGTCAAGAGAGTCGGTCTAGACTGGGCGGAGTGCAGAGTGAACAAGGAAGTGGATAAGCAGTGTGTGGAAGTTGGCTCTGATTTGTTCATATTCACTTGAAGCTTTATCAACTTTATTTTGCTTTTTAAATTCCTCACTGATTTTCTTCTTTGCCTTTGTGTGCCCTTCTCGCTGCTCCTATTTTCTATTCTACTTTTTTCATATACAAATTTAGTTCTTCACATGCAATCACTGCAATCTTCAATCGAAATCAAACACTTCTTCAAGCACCCACTTGGCTTGGCTGACTACAAAAAAAACCATTGACTTTCCCATTTTCTTCGCTTAAATTTTGTACTGCAGTCAACATTCATGCGACGTCCACATAATTACGAAATGTTTACAACTTTTGCAAGCCCTCAAAGCCGTACTTTTCACTCGCTGCTCACGCAAACTTTTCGACTTGTAAACTCAAATTCTTACGCGCCCAAAACTATGTTAAGAAATTTCGTAGTGTGCAAGCAGCCGCAGATGGCAATAAATAACAACACCAAGAAGCAGTGGCGTGGCGGAAAGACGAGGCGAGACAGAAAGCAGGAAATAAGGCGGAAAATGAGCCGTGTTGATGGCGTAGCGATGCCGAAGAAGCCGAATAAGCACAACAGCTGTTTGTGTGCGTATGCACAGAACAACAACAAAAACAAACATAAGTAGAATATGACGATTGCAGTAGCAAACAATACATTCATTATAAGCTCACGTATGAGTTCCTGTGTTTGTGTGCGCACTATTTGATTTATGCATTTCAATATGGCTGACTGCAATATTGCGAAAATGCGCGCACGTTGCCTGTCGTTTCGCATAAGTGAGGAAAAGCCTCATATTTGTCGCGGCTGAATGCGTGCGCCTTTATGTGTGTGTGTGTGTGTGAGTGTGGAAAGTAATATTTAATATTTGTTGGCACTGTTGTCGCTTTTGATTGTACCTTAACAACTATTTATTCGATGCTTCGATATTTTTTCAGTAAGAAATCTTTAATACAGATCGAATTTGTCATAAATTATGTTTAATTTAAAACAAAAAAAATTCAGGTAAATCTCAAACTGATATACTAAATATAAATGAATTAAAAAAACAAACTCATTTGAAAGATTAGATGGAGAAAACGGAAATTTTTTATTGAATTTAAATAGAAACAGAATTACAAAAAATAAATCAACTAACATTTTTGTATTAGTCTTGTTTTAAATCAAATATTATTATTTTTTTAATTTTATTTAATTATATAAAATAAAAATAAATTTATAAAAACAAAAACATTTGAAAGTTTAGTAGGAGAAAAAAGTTTTTATTAAAAGGGGAAAACTAAGAGGTGAACCAGAAAACATTTAGAATTTGTACGCATCCAGCATTCGAAAATGCCAAGAGTTAGGAGGCTGGTATATGGGAATGAAAGTATCTATAAATATTGCAGTTTCTTGCTATATTACTCAATTGCATCTTGGATCTACTTTAGTCAACATTTCCAGCCCGCAAAAGCGCTGCCGCAAATTAATACTGGACATTTACTTGACTGATAAGACGAAGTCTAGACTAAGCATTGCAAGGGAAAGCAAAGCGAGCGGTTTATAATGTTATAAACAACTACAACGTGGGAAACTCCATCTACAGAGCCGAAGAATCAGGCAGAAAAAAGGGTCCAATAACCTAGAAGTGCTGAAGAGGCTTGTTAGCACATATCGGAATAAACCCACGAGGGCGACTTGAGATGTTGCAGCTGCATCAGGCACATCGCAATCAACTGAGATGCTATATAAGCGAAGTCAAGGGTTAAGTACCTACGAACAGCAGAAAGTGTCTGACCGGTCGGAAGCAAAAGAAAAAATAGGGAAGACGCGGGCTCGAAAACTGTATGACGATTACGTAACCAAGTTCGATTGCGTGATTCTCGATGATGAAATTTACTCTAAGGTGGACTTCAAGCAGTTGCCTGGGAATGCCTATTTCACTCAAAACAATAAGAATGGAACACAAAGAAAGTACTCCGAAGTGAAATACACCAAATTTCCAACACGCTTCATGGATTGGCAAGCTATTTGCACCTGTGGTCTACGGAGCAAGGCGTTCATTACGACAGGAACGATAAACTCTAGAATTTATATAAAAGAATGTATGCAAAAACGCCTTCTACCATTTATTGAAAAGCACAAAGGAACAGTTTTGTTTTTGCCAGACCTAGCGACAAGCCACTACTCCAGGTCAACTATGGAATGGTATGAAAGAAATAGTGTCACGGTGGTCCCAAAAGAGGCAAATCGTCCCAACTGCCTGGAACTTCGGCCTATTGAAAGATATTGGGCTGTAATGAAGCAAACTCTAAGAAAAATTAAGAAAGTTTGCAAAAATGATGTACAGTTCCGAAATCGATGGAAGCAACCCTATGCAATAGTCACCGAAAGTACTGTCCAGTCTCTAACTAAGACCAGTCTCTAAGAAAAATATAAAAAAATGTTGCAACCACTAATTATATTTCATGAAATTTTTTTGTAAATTCGAGTTTAAGAAAAATTCGAGTTTATGAAACTGCAGTTTATTTTAGTAAAATCAGACTATAACTTTTTTTTAATGTATCCTTAAAAATTCTAAATTTTTTCTGGTTCACCTCTTAATTTTGTATGGTAAATTTAAATCAAAAACACATACACAATGCAAGGACTTCAACTAACATGTTCGTATTAAATTTGTTCCTATGAAATTAATTAATAAATTAATTTTTTTAAATAATACTAAATATAATTTTAATTAAACTTATTTTTATGAAATATTTTCCTGTTTTAATTTTTTTAAATAATTTGAATAATTCAATTTCACATTATGTAAAATCTTTTCCTAAATAACACTGAATATAAAAAAATTCAAAAACAAACACATTTCTGTAGCCAAAACGCAATGAATTACACGTGTTAACCGTATGAATATCTTTATTGGAGTAACAAAACTGGAAAGAATTCAATATGGAGTTATCGCAATTGGGTTGCCAACTAACTAAGTACAGGGTTGCAGTCTAAGTTCAGTGTTGATTACCTACAAGCTCTGCCTCAACCCAAATGCGGTTTTACAAATGTTCAAAATTCCATTTACATATTCAAAAATATCAGTTATACAATCTGGTTACGAGAAGTCGATTTTTAATAATTTGCACAAATATCTATGCTTATTTTTATTTAAACATTTGGTAAAGATATCTGCCACATTTTCCGACGGTGGGATGTACTCAATCTCGATCTCGTTAGCCAGATGCTTCTCACGAACGAAATGATACTTAATGTCTATGTGTTTGCTGCGTTTGTGTGAGATAGGATTCTGCACCAGAAACTTCGCGCCTTGATTGTCGCATAAAATTTGTGTAGCGCTGCTGACGTATGTCTCGAATCGCATCTCGGCTAGCAAACTTCGATGAAATGCAACTTCTTTAGCTCCTTGGCACATAGCAATGTATTCAGCTTCCATGGAGCTCAACGAAATTGTATTTTGTTTCTTGGACTCCCAAGCGATGGGACCGCCACCAAAAAATAAAACAAATCCGCTATAGGATTTACGATCTGTGGTCTCTGAACCCCAATCAGCGTCTGTAAAGCATAACAAATTTGCATTATTAAATTTGTACGTCAACGTACCTTTCGTGTTCGCTTTTAAGTAACGCAACACATGCTTCGCAGCTACGAAATGCTCTCTATGGGGATGACTATGGAATTGAGCCAACTTAGAGACGATGTGTGCGATGTCAGGTCGTGATACAACCGCCAAGTATGTTAGACCACCAATGAGCGACTGATAGTTTTTTACGTCGACACCTTCACAGCTCTCGTTGTTGCACTTTTCCAATACAGTCCCCGACGCAAAAGGTGTGCTCGCTGCTTTACACTCCAACATATTCCAGGGTTCCAACAGCTCACGCGTGTACCGATTTTGATGAATCGAAATTAAAAACTGCATAAACAATTTAAGGAAATCAACTAACATTCTTGTACTGAAGTTGTGTTATTTAACCCTCCTGTCAATACGAAAAAATTCCACCTATCAAAATTTTGAAAAATCTATGTTAGCTTTTAAAACAAAGCATTATTTATTGCTAATTCAAGTTAATAGCATAAAACACATATTAAAAGTGCAATAATTTCAGCATTTTCTTGTTTTACGTTTTTGCTTACAACGATCGGAATAGAGTTCGATTATAGTTCGATTCATGGGTTTATGGTCGGTGGTGGGAGTCTCGTTTTGTTCCTGCTGACGTTTGCAGAAACGAACATAAGGGCGTCTCTACTCCGAAAACTGCTTCAAAACCGTACAAATTTTTATAACAAGGGCGTTATTTTGCCTTTTCTGAATTTTCGGCATCAGCGGCGCACACAGGACTTCATTTTAAGAGGCGTTCTGCATACAACTTTTGACCCCAATACCATTTGAAATCACTGCTTCACACATAATTTTTGTAGCTAGCAGATATTTAGGGGTTTGAACCACAAATACCCCCGCGTTACCTTCTGAAGATATTCTTTACGGCTGATTGTCTGACTTTTTTGTGGTATCTAATTTATGTTTACTGAGAATAATATATTGTAACGATGAGGCACTCTGTTGCTGTGCTATGCAAGAATGCTTTTCCAAGCATACTTTTAGGCATGCACTTTGAAGTACGGCCGGTTTGGTATAATTCCGATACGGCAAGGATGGTTTGCAAAGGTAATGGACTGTGCTAGAACTATCGAGATGGAGAGTCCAACTGGAATGTGCAAGAAAAATCGGCGCGATAAGAAAACAAGTATTAAAAGCAGCAGTGTGCAGCGCAGATGGTCGAGTCTTATTTGAGCCAGAAAAGGGGAAACATGCAATAGTAGTAGTGTAAAGAAAAACAAGTGTAAATTTTTAAATAAAGTGATTGTTGGTTTTGGAATGCGATTTACGTTGAGTAATTGAAGTGGTTTTATTTTCAAGCACAATCCAGATACGAACTTAGAGAAGTAATTTTCGTAACAATATACTATCAAGCTGAAAAAATTTAGCATATTAGCTACCACTAGCCACCATTTAGTTGCATGATTACTAATTAAATGGGTCAACCATTGAGCCGTAACGTCTATCAACCTTTTTACTATTGTAAATACAAATGATTTTTGGTTTTGGGTTGCTACCTGACACTGCTTTACCGTGGCGCATAGTTGGATGAACCACCCAGATTCGTAGCTCTTTGGAAAGTACAATTCCAAAGATTTTGTCGCTATGAAACCGAATATCGATAACTTTAGGGGTCGAGGATTAATTTTTAACACCTAAGTGAGACTTTTTGCGAATAGGTATTCCGCAAGTATCTCAGAAGTAAAAAGGTGGCTACAAAAAAGTAAAAAGGCTGCAGCATTGCGGCCACAGAGTTTAAAGTTTAAAGATTTGAATCAAAATTTGTGCTTTTGCTACTATTGTCTTACATTGGCAATTGGCTAGTCTTCTAGAGTAAATCTCTCTCTTTCTTGGAGTAACACGCACGTAAAGTCGATGACTTCGATCGGAAGTAATGAATTTAACTTATCTTGAAATACAACTCTGAATTCAAATTTCAAATTTGGTCCACTACTTGTTTGAATAAACTTGCTTTGACTCGAATATGAACGAGTAATTTCACGTTGAAACTGTATTGCCCACCAGACATTTTTTGTTGCCAACAATAAGAAAACGAGTCGCCCCCGGCCACAAATTGATCGCCGGTAATATCGCCAGCGTATCGATTTCGTATCACCAGTCGTTCGTAAACGTCCGCCGAAAGCAACTCGCCGTGACGAGTCGTTTTCTTATCGCCGTGACGTGTCGTTTTCTTATCGCCTGGACGATTCTTTTTCATATCTAAATACATCACATTGTTTGGGAAATTATCAATTTATAAAATGCCAGTCAGTTTTGGTTGGGATGGAATTTCATTTGCATACAAATATTCAATGTTGCTCTCATTGTTTTGAGCTTGAATCAATGCTGTTGATCAATAAACCGTCGACGAATGAATACAAATTTTTTAAATGCGATCAATCTCCCTGAAATACAAAATATATCAATTCGATATTTCAAAGTCCTGAAAAATAACGTGTTTTTGTGACATGTTGCTAATTTGTCGCTGCGGCAATAAATCGTCGAGTCGCCAATTTGTTGCCACTGACGATTGTTGCCTATTTCTCACATTTTGCTTGGTGGGTTGTTTTACTGTATTTTGTATGAAGGCACCCGGGTACCTTCGTATAGAACAAAGGGGTAGTGTTCAAAAATCGATTCTAAAAGTTATCTAGAAAAAGATTTCTTTCTATATAAAATCTCAAATAGATAGTAAATCGATTTTTAGGAATATACCTAAAATATCAGCATATCTTTCCTTGGCCGAAACTAGGATATTTTTACCTCAAAAATGCAAAAGGTACCCTGGTACCTTCGTATTGACAGAAGGGTTAAATATATATTTGTTTTTCATTTTTACTTAATTATAGAAAAGTCAATCCCATTTGGAAATCTAAAAGGAGAATAATTAATAATAATTTTTTTTATTAATAAACCAAGTAAGGAAATCAACCAAAAATTTGTAGTTTTTCTATTTAATTTTTTCATTCATTTGTTTTATATCAAAATTGTTTTTTTATTTTTTTTTAATTGTTCTTTGTAAAGTTTCTTGGTGTATTTATTCGAAAAAAGTTTATGTTGGTTTTTTAATTTTTAACCAATTTACCATTTAGTAGTCAATGATTTAATTTTCAATCAGTAGTCAATCAATTTTTGAGTTTAAAAAATGTAGTTTTTTTTGTTTCGGCAAAAACATTAGAAAACAATAAAACAAAAAAAACCGGACGCAAACAATAAAATTTTAAATAAAAATCTGTGATTAAATTAAGCAATTTTTGGATTTAAATTTACATATCAAGATTTAAAATCAAAGTTTTCTAAAGTATTTTGGTGAAAAAAAAATTACTTGCAAATATAAAAACGTTTGTAAACGCGCAGTGAAAGAAAAATATGGTCATTCGTGTACGCGCAGTGAAAGAGCAACGTGAATAAAATTTGTTTATATTAAAAATGAGATCATTCGCTAAAGATTAGTATTGAGTGCGGCCACCTTGAGTCTAAACAACGATAAAAGTTCTAAGGATAAAACGATACAAATTTTGGCCAGATAGTGAATTTGTCAAAACATTGTCAAATTGGCAAACGTATCCAAGTTGGAATACATTCGAGCCATTTAATGTTTTAGGGTTTTGATATCTGAAACTATTCGCTGTACCCATGAATGCGTTGTCGTACTGGAAGCTGAACCCTTTGTGGCCAACTTTTATTCATTCTTTTTTGTGTTTAAACATTCAATTTCGTTTTGCTTTCCATTAGACAAAATTAAATCAGATATTTTCAAAAAAATATCTTGTGGTGGTCTAAATAGAACCGTTTTTTGTACTTTTGCAATATTCATGAAAGCATTCATTTCAAGTAAATTTTCCAAACTAAAATACATTTCAACGAGATGCAACTTGTGGCGTGCGTACTTACGGCAAACCCATATCTACGATTGAAATAGCCAGAAAAAAGCTTATAAGTAAATATCAACAAAAACCAAAAAAATTAAAAAGCTTTGAATGGCCAATTAAGAGCTTTTCCAACTTTTCAACTTTTGCAGTGACAGAGACATTTTATTTATTTTTTTCTAAGTTTGGTGATGTCTTCATCGAGTCTAAAACACAAATTTCTTATTTAGTTTCGTGATCCAACATAATAACCACTGAACCAAAGTAACCGTTTTTCAAGTAGTTTCAGTACAGTTATCTTAAAACAATTCAATTTAATTTTTAGAGACAATAAATCTAATATATGTGCATATATATTATTGTTTACGATCGATAAATTGTGTGTATACGAATGTCTATGACTAAGCGCCAAAAACTTTCACAACTATGGCCACCCACATAGCGATTCGGTGTTGCCAGATTTTAATTTTATAAACTCTAATCAAACATTTGAAGAGACATTTTTAACAAAACAGAAATGAAATTTGCTAGAAAGTAAATGTTGTGCGAAATAATGTTTGAACATTTTTTTATTATATTTTAAATATTTTTTGGCTTTGCTAAAAGAAACTTAAAAATCACAAATTCAATACAAAAAGTGGCTTGTTTTGTTGTACTTTTTTAACCACTATTAACAAAATAACGTCTTAAAAATAAAATCCTAAAATTTAGTCAACAGCTTACGACCAAAATTAACAACCAAATCCCGTAATAAAATCATTAAACTGGCAACACTCCACTCGCGCTCCGTTCAGCGTCAACACTCACTCACCGCAAGCGCTCACTTCAGTAACTCGATATTGCACTGCTTGAGCGGTATCGTTGAGCATCGAGCCATTGTCGGTGAATAAAAACAAATACGTAACACTTTCATAGCCAGTCGCACGTTTCACATTCACTTAACTTCTTCGAACTGTGACGTCATCGCCGGTACTTTTGAGTAAACAATTGAGATTCGTCGAGCTTATCAGCACTTGATGCGTGCCAATTGAGTCTTTTTACTTCGGCCTCTACACAAACAAACCAACGCACAAGTAGTTCGAGAGCGCTTTTCAACTTCTTCAATCTTCAGCTAATTGAGTTGCTTGCCGTTGCTGCTGTTGTTGTTGGCCGATGACTAACATGTCGCACAAAAGGTAACAAACAAACAAATAAATAATAAGTATGTATGTAAATAACTTTCCCACACGTCATATGAACATTTGTGCTTTTGTTTTTGTCGGTGATTTCGCCGTACAATGGAAAACCAAGATGACGTTTCTCGACACATGTTCGAGCAGTAATCATGTCTAATGGGCGTCGTGGTGAAATATTCACCCTGAATGATGTCTAAAGCGAACGATTGTACGTGACTGTCGTTGCAACAAATCAGATATTTTCTAATAACAAAAGTGCACAAAAATTCATTTTTAGTAGCAAATAAAAATGAATTTATGAAAATTATTCGAATGAGTTGGTGTGAAACCACAAAATGTGAAATTATTCTGGATTCTTTTGAAATATTTGCGCGTTCAGCTGTCAGTTTAATTGAACTAGCTGTCATGGTGAATGCACAAAAGGCTGCAAAAAAATACAAAATATTTAGTATGAGGAAAACACAGGTAATTATCATTAAATCACGTCGTCAAAACTAATGATTGGTGAAGGTGAAATAAAGTATGTGAAGTTTAGGTTGCTTTAAAGTAGAAAAACGTGAATATTTTTTCATACCTATGTCGAGAAGATAATCAGAAATGAAAAATTACTATAAAATTTGGTGAATATTAGGTTTTCAATTGCATGAAATATTTGGATTTTTTTGACTATAAATGGGAATGGACCTCTCAATTTGATCAAAGGTCACGAACCGACTTATGATGAAAGTAAAAATATTTTTTCCAAATTTTTTTTTTTGGGTTAAATAGCGGGAAACATTGAAATATAATAAAGCAAATATTTATTAAATATCGGTTTTCGCTTTATAATTTTTTAAATTGCTAAAAATGTGAAATATAGTAAGATATAATTTAATATTTCCATCAATATTTCGTCAATCATTCAAATCTTGTATTGAAGCTTCTTGTTACCTGACCAGCTACTTTCAAAGTCTGTTTATGGTAAATATAATAAAGATCGGTTTTTACTTTCTAATCTTTTACATTGTTATTGGAAATACTCATACATATATTTTAAAATTTCCATCAATCTTTCGTCAATCATTCAAGCCTTATATTGAAGCTTCTTATTACTTGATCAGCTACTTTCAAATGCTGTTTCGTTTTATGAGAAAATTATTTGATTTGAGTGCAATGATGAGTATTTTTTTTATTTAATTGATGTTAAAAAATTGTCTGCTTTTATTGAAAATTGACTTAACTTAAAAAGAAACAAATTCGTGTGCTCCAGATTCTGAACTTTAATATGGATTTGGTCTTCTTAAGAAGATTACATAATACAATTATAAGAATAAATAATACAATTTTAATTTTATCATATTTTTGTTTGTTTTTTGTTCATAACTCTATGGATCATAGAGTCTTAACAAGTCTTAATGCTTTGTGTTGGTTGCTTTAATTGGTTGCGTTTCCGTCAGGGTAGCCTGTGACTGTTTGAAGTTCCGGCAGAGCAGATAAGTAATTAGCCTATGACTGGCATTTCGCAACAGTATTTAGATCATTAGTTAGAGCCCGACCGAAGATGATATTTTTGCTGAAGCCGATTAATCGGCTACAATACTGACATTCGGCTAAAACCGAAACCGAAGGTGAATAAAGGTGAATAACTTAATTTGATTGGGCTTTTAAACTGAGTTTAAATTTCATTCAAGTCTGACTGAAAAATTTCAGTCGGGCTCTATGATTAGCTATTATTTGACATTCCGCCAGGGTAGGTGATTAGCCTGGTTGATGTTTCGCCAAGGGGCTTAATAAGTCTTAATGCATCATTGGTTGCTGTACAGCCAGGGTAGCCTATGACTGGTCGACATTTCGACAGGGTATGTCAGCCTATGGCTGGTTAATGTTCCGCCAGGGCAAATGACTGTTCTATGATTGGAAGATATTTCGTCAGGGTAAGTGATTAGTCTATGACTGGTCGGCATTCCGCCAAAGTAGGTGATTAGTCTATGGCTGGTTGACATATCAACGGGGTAGTTGATTAGCGTTTGGCTGGTTAATGTTCCGCCAAAATAGTTAATCAACCTATCATCATATGGTGGCAACAGGATAGGTAAGGTAGAGAAGGGTGTATGCGGCACAGACCGCACTTCCATTCGGATGGCAAAATGGTCCATTGTGATTCGCTTCTATATATTCTTATTCTATATTCTTCTAAATCTAACCAACAGTATCAATCCTCAGCAAACCAGGTTGACAGTTCCTAGGTATCAACTTTTGCCGCCCTAGCAATCCGTCAGGAATTTTGACTTTGGGGTACGAAGTCGGACAGTACAGGAAGAGGAAAGGCACGGGAAGAGTTGTATTTGTTTCTACATCTTCTTTATCTCCGCAGCTTTTGTATCACTGGATGAGAAGCACCATTTGATAAGATCAGTGTGCGCCGATGACTCTACATGGAGTGGCAACAAGATCAAATAATTTTTATAATAAGTTTTTTATTTCCATGCAGAAAACCTTAAATCGATATAAAAGACTGCCGTATCAATTTGAGGTTAAGTTTCATAAATTGGTGACAAATTGTTAATTACAAGTATCATAGCTTCCATACAATAAAAAAGAGGACTTAAGAATTGAGTGCAGTTTAAATTAAAAAGATTGCTAAAATATTTTCAAATTGTGTGGGGGTATTTTCACATTGATTTAAACTTGATAAAGTTTAATCTTTTACTTTTTTTAGTTCTTGCTAACATGGCGGGGTTCCCCTACTACGTTTTATGACGTATTACATTGATTTTCTAAAGTGAAGATAGAATGATGTGAATTGTTTTAATTGAGTAATGTTGATAACAATCATTGAGGAAATTTCGAAATTACAAAGTAATCAGCAACCACTTGAGCATTGAATTGAAAACTATAGTTTGAAGTCTAAAAACTTAATACATTTGATATGTTTAAGGGTAAAAGTATGATTTTGTATTATTTGTGAGATGTGGTTAGCAACTCTGCTGTTTTATAATAAGTAGTATGGAAAGTGATTTTGATGGCTGCAAGTTTGTACTTCCAACTGATGTTTGAAGAATTGTGGTTTGTTGTTGTTTTGGCAGTTACAAGAGATGAGGATGATGTAATTTTGACATTTCAGTGTAAACAATGCTCACAAAGAAACAAACAAAAACAGCAGACGAACGCAGATCAGGTGATTTGACTTTGAAATTTCAGGTTTGTAGTCTACGAGTATAGACAGAGAAAAATAGCGCGGAATATCTGAACAATCAGTGAGAAGACTAACAAAAAAGTTTAAAGATATTTGGTAAAAAATATTTTACATTCTGAGTATAAATTGTTGTCTGAAAACAACAATTTATCAAAAATTAAAAATTAAAAAAACAACGTACAAGGGTATGAAAAAAAAAATATTTGTATTTACATATATTTGTCTGTCATGTCTGACTGATTCATCATGGCTCATTTCAAGCCGCTGAATCTATAAATATGAAACTTGAACTGTAAATACTGAACTGAAAATAAATCTTATTTTTAAAAATGAAGGTTTAATTTAAAAAATAAACTTCCATTGTGAAGGGATATTTTGAAATTTAGGGTCTAAAGGGGCAAAAAGGTTAAATGGATTATGATTTCAAACTTTTGGTAAATTTAGTAAAAATATTCCAAATCAAAAATAATGAAGCACGTACATATTTTTCAGTTTTTCAATAATCAAAATCTAATGGGGTCTAATTTTTTAGTTTTTCAATAATCAAAATCTGATGGGGTCAACAAGGCAAGGTTTGTAAACGGAAAGATTATGAAAAAAAATTTAAAAATTAGGCTTATTGATTTCAAAATTAGTAAAAACAAAACACTTAAAATAAGAAAGACCCCCATGCCTACAAAGACTACATGTCATATACGCTGATATCTCGAAAAGTACACTTCGATTTTGGCTAATTTTTCACAAAATAAATAGTAAAAAAAAATAAAAAATTGTCTACGATAAAAAATAAAAGTCACCAAAGCAAAACTTGGCAGAAATATTGAAGAAACTTCAGATATTTAAAAATGAAAAACTGTCCAATTGGACAGTGGCTTTTTGGTCTTTCTCGTGTTAAAATGGAAAATAACACTGGACCAAATGAATCAAATTTTTGTCTAAAATAATGTTTCGACAACGAATTCCGCTAGAGGAAGATAAACCAAAATATATGTGGAACGGAGTTTTGAAATTTAACGTCTGAAATTCTGTTTTTATGGTGAATTGGCATACGGAAACCATGTAAGATTAGATTGAAGGTATATGATGGGTTCAGCAAATTGATGTAAAATACTACGAGGAGCATTTTTGTGGAACATTTTAGCTCCTATATATATAAAGCTCCAATTTTTGTGGGTCAATTTGACCCTTTTTTCCTAAGAGGTCAAAAATGTGACTTAAAACAGAACTTTTATGGAAGAAATGTGTCATGAAAATAATTTGTATAAAATTCTACTGTAGTTTTTTATTTGTTTGTTTTGTTATATACAAATCTCAAAATTTAACTTGAAAGCCACAAATAAGTCAAACTAAATAAGTCAAGTGGAGAAACTGTGAAAAAAACATAAATTAATGGGCCTATTGATCTCAAACTTGATGAAAGTGCTTTAAATAAAAAATTTTCCATAAGTGTGCTTTCGTTTTTTTTACCAAAATCTAACGGGGTCATCTGAAGGTTAACAGTGTTCTATTCTATTGACTTAAAATATGATAAAAGCAAATGGGAAATATTAAGACAAGTATTTTGTATTAAATGAGAAATTCAATGAAATTCGAATGAGAAATTCAATTCAATTTTTCAATATATTTTTTTTTTTTATTAAATTGTAACGCGGTCCCCTAAATGTTACAAGTGTGAAGGAAGAAACATGATTAAATGGACCCTTTGACTTAAAATATTATAAAAGAAAATTAAGTGGGAAATAATAAGACAAACATTTTATATTTCCCGCATCTGAATCTGTCGTTGTCACCAAAGGTTTAAATACGTCTGGCAAAAAGGTCTTGAAAAGTTACCAAAAATAAACCCGCAATTTTGTGCTGATTGAGTGTGTTAATCCAGAAATAACCATAACACATTTTAACATACAACTGACCAACATTATTATTGTTTCTGTTTCACGGCGTTTTATTTTGATTTTTTTTTAGGGCGCGTTAAGTTTTTTTTTAATTTTGCGGCTTTATGGGATTTTCAGGTTTTTGTGTTTTTTGTTTGTGTATGCGATTTTTTGCGAGACTAATTCGAGCCGCAGTGTTGTTGTCGCAGTCGGTATTTGTTGTTTTTGTTAGCGATTTAATTACGTCTTTATGTGATTCGAGCGTTTCAAAACTAACATTGACAGTGAAACGGCGGCAACATCGCGCACTGAGCTCAGCTTGCGGGCGTCGCGCACCGAGCTGTCAGTCGCCATTCAGCAGTGGCCGGTGTAGGTACGAGAAAAACCTTCGAAGCGTCCCAAGCTCAACGCCAGTGGCAAGTTCTAGTCTTTCGTTCGAGTCTCAACGCGCAGCGCGACCGTGTCGTATCGATTTGTTGACGCAAAATGCGACACTTGACGCTTTTAGCCGCATTCGGTGTGCTCTGCCTGAGTGCGGCCTCACCCGCCGCGGCCAATGGGTGAGTAATTGTCGCACATATTGTCGAGTTGCCAATTTTACCACAACGACTAACAAAGCGCACACACTGCGTGCAATTGGTCTGCGAGACGTCAACGGTTTTGTGGTAACCACTTTGTGCGTTGTGCCGTTTGTGGCTTGTGGCCAATGTGTGTGTTGCTTTGTTCGGTTCGTATTTGTTTATTTTGTTTGCGTCATTTGCTCTTCTGTTGTGTTCGCTTTGTTTGCATATGAAATTAAGTGATTTTTGGGGGAATTCCCACATGTCGTTGGTGCTGCTGCAACCCGTGGCTGCAGTGTCCATTTCAGTGATTTGCTTTTCGCTGTGATGATTTTTATGGCTTTTTATTGCATATATTTATTGTTGTTTTTATTATATATGCCATTGTTGGCCTTGTGCGCCCAATCAGCTGCGCAGCAGCGAATTCGAGGTAAAATCTATTATTGCGGTTAGAATTCACGTTGGCCATCAATTTCAGTGAATTTGCTGCATACAGTGAGGTTTTTTAAAAGGTAAAATTTACAGATTATTTACGCTGTTTGAGCGTGAAAATTGATCTATAAATTTTAGGGGCAGCAATAAGCTGTGATTCTGGCAGATGTTTGATTTTTCGGGGAGGACTTCTCGCTGTAAATCTATTTATATTTTTTTAACTGAAATATGCTGCTTTTTAAAATTTGTTTGTGGTATATGATTTGTTGGTATTAGTAAATTTGTATATTTTATATAAATTTGTATGGTTATAATTTTGTTTAAGGGTTGTAAGACCAGAATGCCCAAGAGATTCCAAAAGACTTGTATTGGAGTTTTATTCAGAAAGAAATGAAAATTTAAGGATTTTCAAATTCAAAATCCTTAAACAAAGTGGTTTTGTTACTGTACGAACATATTTCAACTCTAACATGACTTTACGAAGTTTTTTAATGATTTTACAATAAAAAAATAATCTCTTTATTGAGAATCATTTTTCTTTAAATAAGATACGCCCAGAGTATGAAGAGAGCTGTTCGCTTTGAACTTAAGGAAGTTTTTTTATTACTTTAAAAAACAAAAAAAAATTATCTCTTTAGTAAGAATCACTTTTCATTAAGAAAGATACGCCCAGAGTATGAAGAAAGCTGTTGACTTTGATGTAGACATCTCACTTATAGTCTTCATAGATATATAGGGAGACGAAAGTAGCCATTCTTAACACTAGAAAGGCCGCAAGTTTTCCATATCTAAAAAAAACTACATATGTTATCATATCCGTTGATATCTCGAAAATTACACATCGAAGTTGGTTAATTTTTCACAAAATAAACTTTTTTAAAATATAAACTTTTTTGCCATAGAAAATATAAAAGTCACCAAAGTAAAATGCTACAAAAATTCAGCAGCAGCTTCAGAGAAGAAACAGTGTTTGCTTTACTGCCCTTTAGAGCCCATTTAAATTATTTTGTAAATTTCCAAAAAATTTAATCTATTTTTTACGAAATTTTTTTCCATATTCTAAACTGGCAAAACTATTAAAAAAGTTCTACAAAATTTATTAAATTTCTTATATTTTTTAGTAGTAAATTTTTTTAGTTTTTTCAATTTTAAGCTCATGAAACTATAATAGAAATGTTCTAGAAAATTCATAAATTGTTAAGAGATTTAGGAATTTTTCTTAAAATTTGATCAAAGTTTAAAGCTTATGAAACTATGAAAGAAATGTTCTAGAAAAATTCATAAATTGTTAAGAATTTTAGGAAAAATTTGCAAAGCAGTTTCTAATTTCCTTAGAAAATTGTTTAAAATTTTCAAATTTTAATCTTGAAAAATTATTGCCAATTCGAATTTATGAATCAAGGACTTCTGGATAACTGAACAACAAACAAATTGAAAAACTTGGTTGTCATATCTCTAGGAACTAGTTTCCATGTAAAGTCCTGCATGAATATATTCATTTTGGCGACTACACTACTGTACATACGGGTACTTGGTATTCGAAGAATGTGTACAACGAAACTAATAGAAACGAGAACCAGCGAGCGTTGCTTCTCGTTTCTATTTGTATTCGGTGAGAAGCGAATACTGCAGTGCTCGTATTCGGTAATCGAGAACTTTGCGAAGTATTCGAAGATCAACAGTTTCATCGAATATTTGTATGCGCAGTATGTCACTTTTCCATGTTTATACTTGTGGTGCGGTTGAAGTTGCTTATAAGTTAATACGCAAAATGGAAATTATTGAAGAAAGTAACATAATCAATAAATAAATATTAGTATACAACATAAATATCTCTAAATAATCTTAGGAATATCAAAATGAGTATATTCGAATATTCAAGCAGTTTGTACTATTATTCGAATGCTTTTGTCATCGTTTTC
Source organism: Melieria omissa (assembly GCA_963971225.1). Classification (NCBI taxonomy): domain Eukaryota; kingdom Metazoa; phylum Arthropoda; class Insecta; order Diptera; family Ulidiidae; genus Melieria; species Melieria omissa. Next base: position 102,649,275 of record OZ020267.1, on the reverse strand, counting down.
CCGCTTCGAGCGAATATGAATAAATAGTGTATAATAATAAATAAATAGTGTGAAAATATAGTGTCTACTCGTTTATGTTCGGAGCTTACTCGTACTCGAAGAGAAATGTACTCGTATTCATTCGGACCGGTCCGCAGAGATGAAGTGAAGCATTCTATTCAAAAGCATTTGAATGTTTTCGAATAGCAAAAATGCATACTCGTGCAGGACTCTATTTCCATGCTTACGTTGTCTTTTGTTAGTGTTTAATTTCCTTCTTGTATTGCAATGACTGTGGTTCGGGCTTAGAATCTTGATGGTGGTGTTTTTTGTTTGGTGTTCTCAAGTATTGAATCAGACCTTTCAGGTCATCATCACTGAGGCTATTTTTCTCAGAAACTTTGCACGTGTTTGTGTCAGTACTGAACAGTTTGTAATTAAATGTTTTATTGTCTCATAATCTGTGTTACAGAATCTGCTCAATTTGACTTCCTTCAAGCTCATAAAATTAAACATTAAACTAAATATTTAGACATAAGTGAAACTGTTTCGTTCTTTTTATGATTCTGTGTACAATTTCAGTTTTGAAGCACTTGAATAGATTTCATAATTACAGAGCAATTGTTTTTATTACTGCCTCGTTATTGTGGCTTTCATTGACTCAATGAACTCGTTTCAACAATGGATACTAATTAGGAATTGGCAAAAAACCCCTCAAACATTTAATGCACCTGTTCATGAAATATTAAATTGTTATCGCTGTATTATGGCGAATTTATAAAATAAGGTAGATTTTATCAATCCTAATAAATAAAATTTGTTTATAATAACAAAGCAAAAACTTAAATTGCTAAGCATTCCGTTATATACTGAGAAGCTTTACGTGGATATTGTTTTTATGTGTTGATGTACAAAAACAAAATACAAAAATTATCTATTTGTGTTAGAAATGACACATCTGGCTGTAATTAAAGCATCTAATTAATGTACATTTATTATATTTTTCTATAATGAACGAACTTGTTTTTACGAGCTACTATCTCTGCTTTGTCGATCGTGCAAAAGTGAGAAAAATGTTTCGTCCAATAATTACAATTAATCGCCTTTAATTGCATTTTGTGATCTGGAAACAACTTTCACTCATTCGTTGTCATTGTTGGGGTTTTAAATAGTTTTTATTATTATACATAGAGTAGAAACTACGTACATAGATATATGACTGATTTCAATTCAATTTAACTCAAATGTAACTAAATTAAATTTTTCTGTATTTAAATGTATTCTTTTGATATTTTTTATTTAATTTATTTAATATTTATTTTTTATATGTTTTTTTTATAATTTTTGATTTTGCTCATTCATTTCAATTGAATTCGATTTTCATTTTATATATAGAGTCGATATTATATAACTGATTTCAATTCAGTTCAATTCAAATGCATCTAAATGAAATATTTCTGTATTTAAATTTATACTTTTTATATGTTTTATATTTATTTTTCAAATTTTTTATTTAATTTATTTTATATTTATATTTAATATTTGTTTTAATATTTTTTTATTTTGTTTATTAATTTCAATTAAATTAAATTTAAATTTTTTGTATAGAGTAGATATTGCATAACTGATTCCAATTCAGATCAACTCAAATGTAACTAAATGAAATATTTCTATATTTAAATTATTCGTTTCTATATTTTTTATTTAATTTATTTGTTATTTATATATTTTTTAATTCATTCCATTCAATTGAATTTAAAAGCTTTGCTCATAAATTTGTCACTTATTTTGTTGATTATATAACATTAAAAAAAAGTTATATTAAAAAAAATAATATGAAAAAATTTCTTTAAATAACTTTAAAAGCAGGTTAGAAGAATATAAATTTACATACAAAAGATGTCATGTGGAATTTTTAATTAATTTTGTATTTATTTTCGTGTAGCAAACTTGTGTTACGAATTTTGTATTTTGCAATATTAATTAAGTAAAATTTTGTTCATACAAATATGTTAACGAAATTATTTGCTTATGGTGAATTTTGCAATTTTATGATTCAAGTTTTTGACAGCAAGCAGGCGACATTTTTTTGGTATTATTTTCTTGGAATATTGTTTGGAGCTTTCAGCTTTTAACACGTGTGAAACAAAATTTATTAATAGCAGAGCAGCAAATTCTAACGTATGTAAATTTAAATTTAGCGATAGTAAACAATTCTTTAAATCAACTTCAAAGACGCCGCTCACAAAACCAACCCAACAATTCTTGAAAATTAAACTAATACAAAAATAACAACAAAACTGATATTAAAAAATAAAATCAAAATATTTCTCTCACAAAACTATGCAATAATTCGTATTTCCTGGAAATGCTCTATGAAAACTACTGATGTATTTGGAATATTTTGATGTATTTGGTTTTCCCCAATTGAATTTGAAAGGCTAAACAAAGTAATTGCAGCCACTACTATTTAAATTGTTAACATTTGTCGGCAACCACAACAACTCTAGAAACATTTGCTACGCTCAGTGCATGTTTTTTCCTATGAAATTGAAAAATGTTCATACAATAAAGCACCAAACATACAGCCGCCAGTGATAAGCCTACTTAGTAAAGATTTCACAATTGACCCACCCGTCTCTCGAAGGTGCCGAAACGGATACTCAATTCACCTTCTTATCACAGCTGTGAAATGTCTAACTACTGATAAGTAGTCGACCATTCATTGCAGGTCACATACACCCATAAAAAAGTAAAATTTTTATGGGCCGCATTACGATTTGAATCGACAGCTGCTGGTCCATGTTTCTATTTGTTTGTGACGATCGCAACATCAAATAATCTAATTATTGTTGAAATTTGTTTGTTACCTTGCAGTCAGTATACGATAATTGGACCTGGTACCCTACACTCGGACAGCAAGTACAATGTGGCCGTTGCCGTCCATCATACCAACGAACCGGCAAAGTTGAAAGTCGGCCTCGTCGGACCCGATTATAAGGATGAGAAAACTGTTGAGCTGCAACCAAACGAGGTGCAAAATGTGGAATTCGTTGTGCCCGTATTGAAGGCGGGCGACTATAATCTAACTGCCGAGGGCGTGGAGGGCATTATTTTCAAAAATTCCACTAAACTCAACTTTGAGATATTCTCCGCTTATACCAAAGTGCAAACGGACAAAGGAAAATACAAGCCGGGCGATGTGGTGAACTTCCGCGTACTCTTCCTCAATGAGAACTTACTGCCGGGTAAACCGGATAAGGATGCGAAAATATGGTTCGAGGTAAGTGAAATGTTGGGTTTCTTGTCCTCATGATGATTTGTACAATATAAGAGTGTTTCGGTCAAAGTCTACCGATTTTGTATGCCCTACACTCTTAAATCTTCGACTACTAAAATCTGGTTTTATTACTTCTACTTACTTAAAATATTTTGCTTTGGGTTAAAGGGATCACTTGGGTTAAAGATGAAAAAAATTATATATCATTTGACGCTCAAAGGTCTGTAAGTCTATTCTAAAGCATTCTTCGGAGACCATTTGGCTCTTAGGGAGCTTTTCTAAGATGTTGTTTGTATATCAGAGGAGGGTCCGCGATTTCTAAGGGTTTTTAAAAACTTTTTCGTAGATCACTTGGGTCAAAAAGGAAAACAATTGTGGATCAGTTGACCCTCCGAGGTCTTCAAGTCTTTTCTAAAGCATGCTTCGCAGATCATTTGACCCTCAGTGGTTTCTAAGTATTTTCTTAAGCTTTCTTCATAAATAATTTGGCTCTCAGAGAGGTCTTTTTGTACATCATTTGATTCTCCGCGATTTCTAAGAGTTTTAAAAGACTTTTCTGAGGTTTTTTTTTCGTGGATCACTTAAATCAAAAAAGAAGAAGCTCATCAGTTATTTGGTTTGGTTGGTAAAAATTCTTTTTCAAGGCTTTCTTCGTAGATCACTTTCTTTTCAAAGAGTTTTTCTAAGGTGTTTTTTGTATATCTTTTAACTCTCTGTAATTTCTAACGGATTCTAAAGGCATCATTTTACTTTTTCTTTCATTTGACCCTCTGCGATTTCTAAGGGTTTTTAAAAACTTGTTCGTAGATCACTCGGGTCAAAAAGGAAAAAATATCATCGATCATTTAACCCTCACATGTCCCTTAGTCTTTTCTAAAGCATTCTTTGCAGATCATTTGACACTCAGTGGGTTCTAAGTATTTCCTTAAGCTTTCTTTGTAAATAATTTAACTCTCAGAGAGTTTTTTAAGTTCTTTTTCTACATCATTTGACCCTTCGTGATTTTTAGGAGCTGTTAAAAGCTTTTCATGTGGATCGATTGGATCAAAGAGGGAAAAGTTCATCGATCATTTGGTTCTGAAAAATGTTTAATGCTTTTTTAAAGCCTTCTTCGTAGATCACATGGCTTTCAGAAAGCTTTTCTAAGGTATTTTTTGTATATCATTTGATCCTCCATTATTGCTAAGGCTTTTTAGGAATTGTAGCGTAGATTATTCGGCTCTCAGAGACCTTTTTTTCTTTACAAACATAACTATTGAACGAAATGATTCAAATCCTACACCAGTGTCGCTGAGTATTGCCTTCTTTTCAATCGCATCAGCATTGATAATTATAAGTGTATTGTAGTCTCTGTCTCGTTCTTGTAGACTACAAACTAATAAATAGTTTAAGACTAATTAAAACTTCTTGTCTTTCGACTTCAATTCAATTCAATCAGGATGAGAAGCGCAATCGCATCAAGGAATTTAAAGATCTTGAGGTAGTCAAAGGCGTCTATACTGGAAAATTCCAAATATCCGAGTTTGCACCATTGGGCAGTTGGCGTTTGTTGGTGAAGAACGGCAACGACTATAGCACGGACATCTACTTTGATGTGGAGAAGTATGTGCTGCCGAAATACGAGGTGTCTGTCGTTGCCACGGATCGAGTTTCGGTGAAGGATGGCGATGTGCATGTTGTGGTGAAAGCCAAGTAAGTTCAAAGTGTAAGTAAGTTTTTCAAACTGCAACATATAACCATTTGCAAACGCAGCTACACTTACGGAAAACCTGTTGATGGCAAGGCAACCATCATACTGAACACGAATCCGTACTACGTGTACAGCGAAGAGGACAAGGAAGCGGGCAAAGTGGCGCCCAAAATCATCAAAAGCCTCGATATGGTCAACGGCAAAGCCAAGTTCGATTTGAACGTCAAGGAATTTGAAATGTTTTTGAGAGACAAATCGTATGCAACGTCGGTGGATGTAACTGCCACTGTGGAGGAAAACTTTACGGGTGTTAAGCTGAATGGCTCCGCCTACACACTTGTCTTTCCGTATCGCTACTCCTTCAATTGCATCACTTATCAAACTTGCTCACAGTTCGAGGCCGACAAAGAGGCTGAGGTGAGTATAAAAGTGAGTCTGGTCGATGATACACCGGTGGCGGACACCAAATCGGTGGTGAAGCTCATCTTCACTGAGGACATATCGGAGAAGCACTACTGGCGCGGCTATGGTTCGGATGCGGAAAAGAGCTCAACAACAACCACACCAAAACCAGTCATCGAGAAGAAGACACTCACGTTTGAGAGTCATATGAACGAGACGGGCGTGGCTGTGTTCAAGGTCAGCCTACCGGATCTGCCGGAAATCGAAAACTACTTGCACTTCTATAGAGTCGAAGTGGAGTATCTGGATGAGAAGCGACAAATATCCAGCAGTTATCAGTACAGAAAGCCAAAAAAGATCGAACCAACACCAGAACCCGAAGAAGAAAAGAAATATTTCAAGCTTTTTGTACACTATCCCGAAAAAAGCTACTCGTAAGTTGAATGAAATTTGTTGATTTCTTCGATGCACAGAAAGTGTAATAACGCACAATTTTAGTTTCAATCTCTCGGACACGATTCCCATAACGGTGAACTCCAGCGAGCCGCTGACCTACTTTATCTACAATGTCATAGGGCGTGGCAATATTTTGAAGCACGAACGCATTGAGGTGCCCATCAACGAGAAGGAATACAATATCACATTGGAGCCCACGTTCCTCATGGCACCCTATGTCCGTATCTACGTGTACTATGTGGACGAGCACGGCGAGTTGCACTATGCCGAGAACTCGGTGCACATCGATGTCGAGTTGCAGAATAAGGTGCGCCATATTTGCAATGCGAATAATCCATAACATTAAAGAGATTTCTTTGTTATTGATAGATCGAAATTAGCGGACCCGAAGAGGTGAAGCCCGGCGCCGATGTGGCACTACGCATTAAGACTGCGCCCAACTCATTTGTGGGCCTGCTGGCGGTGGATCAAAGCGTGTTGCTCTTGGCGGGCAGCAACGACATCAGTGCCTACGAGTTCAACTGGCGCTTGGGACGCTACGACACGCACACACCATGGCAGGGCGGCTACTCGCGATATCCGGGCGAACTGAGCGGCGTCATAACGCTGACCAATGCCGACTTCTTCTACAATCTCACCAAACCCGAATACGGCATCGGTATGTGACGTATATGGACGATCTGTCCAAAAGCCCAAGTGAAATGTTTTCGAATGGTTTTCTAAACGATTTTTTTGCTTACATGAACAGTTCCTCTGTCAGCTCAACGCAAAGGCACATTGGAAATGTCATCCGTAGCTCATGACGGTGTCTTAATGTCAGCAGCTGCTCCCGGTGGGGGAGGTTTCTCTACTACTCCGGCGCCACCTCTGAAAAACGAAATTGCTGTACGCAAAGACTTTTCGGAAACCTGGATCTTTGCCAATATCGAAGAGTAAGCAAATGCGTTTTTTCGTTCTCAAAATATTTATGCAAAACACTTTGCATTATTTAGCACTCAAGCGGAGGAGTTTACTTGGTCAAAGAAAATACCAGATACCATCACGTCCTGGGTTGTAAGCGGCTTTGCCATCAGTCCTGAAAAGGGTCTGGGCGTCACCAAGGACACAACCAAGATCAAAACATTCCAGCCATTCTTCATAGCCATACGGCTACCGTATTCAGTGAAGCGAGGTTCGTTAGCGCTGAATTCGCCAGCGGTGCATGCAACATTAATATTTAATTTCTCGCAGGCGAAGTCATCAATGTGCCCGCTCTGGTCTTTAACTATCTGGACAAGGATCTGGATGTGCAGATCACACTGGATAACACCGATGGCGAATATGAGTTTACTGAAGTAAGCAACGAGGTCATCAACGAACCAAAGCGCGAGAAGTCTGTACGAGTGCCCGCACTGGCGTCACGTGCCGTCTCCTTCATGATACGACCCAAGGTCATAGGTAACCTTTTGCTGAAATTCACCGCGGTCTCACCTATTGCTGGCGATGCCATACACAAGCCGCTCAAGGTGGTGCCCGAGGGCGTAACCGAGTACGCGAATCGCGCCTACTTTGTCAATCTGAAGGATAACCCGGAGTTCAAGGAGAGCTTTGAGCTGGCACTGCCCGGGGAAGTTGTGCCCGATTCGGAACACATTGAGTTTACGGTTATTGGTGATTTATTGGGTCCGCTGCTGAATAATTTGGATCATCTGGTGCGCATGCCGACTGGCTGCGGAGAACAGACCATGTCGGCGCTGGTGCCGAATTATATAGTCTTGCGTTATCTGAAGGTTGGTCTGCTAGGGAACTAACAATGCATGAAATAAGTTTATTAAAATTTGAATTTTATAAAACCCAGAGTATTGACAAGCTGACGCCTGAGTTGGAAGCGAAAATCAAACACAATCTGGAATCCGGCTACCAGCACATATTGAGTTTCCGACTGGAGGACGGCTCGTTCAGCTCGTTCGGCCTGCGTGCCGATTCGGACAAACCGATTAATGGTTCCACTTGGCTGACATCGTATGTGGTGCGCTCACTCATCGAGGCGCAGCAACACATCGTTGTTGATGACAAGATTATCGAAGAGGGCTTGGCTTACTTGGCCAGCAAACAGGCAGAGAACGGCAGCTTTGTGGAGAGCAATGACTTCTTCTACAGCCCCTACCGCAACCACATTACCTTGACGGCCAATGTACTGTTGGCCTTTTTGCAGAATGAGGTAGGAAAGTTGAATTCTTCGTAGAGGAACAAAATTTATTTCACTTCTCATACAACAGACTCTGGCCAAAACCTACCAATCCAACATTGATAAGGGTTTCCAATACATTTTGGAAAATCTGGATAAGAACAAAGATCTGCACGTTAAGGCCATGGCCACATATGCGCTACACAAGGCCAACCATCCCATGGCCCAAACACAGTTGGCCGAGTTGGAGGCCTTGGCCAAGACGGACGATGATCGCAAATGGTGGACACAAGACCCGGAAAGGCCATCGATTCACTGGTGGCGCTGGAGCTTCAGCAGCGATGTAGAGATCACCGGATATGTGCTGCTGACACTGTTGGACCAGCCGTCCGCAGATGTGGAGAGTGTTGTGCCTGTCATCAAGTGGCTGGTGGCGCAGCGCAACAGCTACGGCGGCTTCTCGTCCACACAGGACACAGTGGTGGGTCTGCAGGCGCTGACATTGTTTGCCAAGAAGGCCAGCTACGAGCCAGCTGTCATGGACATTGAAGTGACGGCAAAGGGCAGCAAGGAGAAGAAGGAAACCATAAATGTGAACGAGGAGAATGGGCTGTTGAAGCAAAGTGTGGAGGTAAAGTTGGATAAACCTTTATTTGACATTAAAATTTGGAGTCAATATTTTTGTTTTGCAGCTGCCGCACAAGACGCTCGCTGTGGACTTTGAGGCAAAGGGTAAAGGCGCTGCGTTGGTGCAAATTTCCTATCAATACAACATACACGAAAAGGAACCTAAGCCCAGCTTCAACATCAAAACGGTAATCAAAGAGGGCACGCCCACTTATAAGCTGGAAATGGATGTGTGCGTGGAGTATGTGGGCGAAAATGGGGCCTCGAACATGGCACTGTTGGAGATATCGTTGCCATCCGGCTATGTGGCCGATGTGGAGAGCTTCGAGCACATAGAGGCAGTGCCGCGTGTGCGAGTGAGTACACTTAATACATTTTCGTAAAGAATGAGTACTTCATAGTTGTCTCTTTTTCAATAGCAAACTGAAACCAAAAATGGTGATTCGGTGATTGTGGTCTACTTCGAGAGTCTGGTCAAGAATGAGTTGCAATGTTTGCCCATAGAGGCCATCAAGTCGTTTGCTGTGGCTCGCCAGAAGCCCGCTTCCATAGTGCTCTACGACTACTACGACACCACACAAAAGGCCACCGACTACTACGAAGTGGTCTCAAAGCTGTGCGATATCTGTGACGGCGATGAGGAGTGCACGAAGGCTTGTCCCTAAATTTTCGATACACGCTGAATGCAATTTAATTTCTAAGAGATTTCTAAGAGATTTTGTTAAATATTGAAATAAAATAAAATTATAAAGTAAAAAACATTAATAAATATAAAAAAAAAAATATTGGTTCATCTATTGATATTTAAATTTGATAAAAAATGCGTAAGTGAATGTAAAGCAATTTTGTGTGTCTGTCAAAGAACTCTGCTTTGTGGTTTATAAGCCAACATTCAGAGCTTGACCGCAATCAAATCAGAAGCGCTAATTGAGCGTGTTAAATAAGTAACGGTACCTACGAATAATCCAAAGCATATCCAAATATATTTGCGACTGATTTGATGATTTTTATTTGTTTAATTTGTTAACATGTGGCGGGTTTGAATTTGAATTTTTAATGTAGAAATGGAAGCGGGATTTGGGAATTAATTGGAAATGAGAATATTCATGAGACCGCTACAGTCGGTCGAAAATGTTCAAAAGAGCAATTTGGGTAATTATGGAGAATATTGAGCGTTAGTAACTTATGCGCTTGAAGTTGATAAAGTTTCATACGGATTATATGGCTTCAACGTTGAGCTGTAAGAACAACCTTTAGAGGATATTTCCAAGCAGAGAATAGAGAAAAGTTGGCATATAGGAAGAAGAAGAAGATGGAGGAAGATAAGGAAGAAGGGTTTTGGGAGCTCAAATCCCTCAAAGTATCTGTTTATTATAAACATTTGGGAAAGGAAATATGGTTTCAAAGCTATTAGGTTCAAAAGTTGTTGATCTCTCCTTCAGGTCGGAATGGGTCGAAGATGGCCTAGAGAGTAGATGCGTCTGTCTTCTGTGATAAACTTAATATATCTTGGTCGTTTTAGTTACCAAATGATGTGTGTTTCAGATGGAAGTCTTTGCTATAAAAGAGGAGTGCAATCTTCTTAATAATTCCAGGGAAGTCCCTTGTGATCTTCTATGATAGTCAAGCCGCCTGTCAGGGCTCTGATAAAGATCTGAAGGTCATCAAATCTAAGGTAGTATTGGACTGCAAACCGATTCCAAGCATCTTCGGATGCCAACTTCAAATGGATTCCTGACAGTGGCGCACACAGGGAAGGTTTTAGGGGTTCAAACCCCCAAATACAAATATTGCTGATAAAAAATAAGATTTCAAATGGTATTGAGCTCAAAAGTTGTACTCAAAACGAAATCAAAACCCGCCAAAAATGAAATCCTATGTGCGAAATTGCTGCCTGGTCATAGGAATATTGACAATGACACAGCCAAACTTTAGTAAAACGAACTTTCTCTCTTAAGGAAGACAGATGGAGAGAGCTTGTAAGAAGCTTGTAATTTGATCTACTTAGAATACCTATAGGACCAACCAAATACTTCATCAGTAGAATTCCAACAGACATAGGCAGACTTACTGTTGGAAAGCTACAACCCTTTCATGGCACTCAGTCAATTGTCTTTACCCTTGGGTAAGGTAGGAGAAGGGAAAGAATAGGGGAGTAGAATGATACTACATATTTCACACTTTTTTTTAGGTTGTGTTACAACACACATTACAAGCGGATGGTGGAAAGGGATGGAAGGAGGGGACCTACAGTTTTACACTTGGAGGTTTGGATTCTTGTAATTTTCATCTGCTTATTGTGGATAGCAATAGAAGTAGACGAGTGTTTCACCAGCTTGAGCTGGGATTCGAACCTTAGGCCTCTTGTATGAGAAGCCAGCGTGCTACCCACTGGCCTGTTGAAGCAGTGTTGCCAGATACCTGAAATGACTTTCTCCTGAATCTTAAAAAAATACTGAAATTTAAATTTAAATACTGAATTTTTTTTTAAATTGCTTAATTTTAAAGGAATGAAAGGTCTCATGAGGCCTTTTCTTAATCATCTTCAGTTTAACAACAAAAACAAACATATAATAAATGAATTAAACAAAAAATGCCAATTTTGACGGGACTTCGTTGTGACAGCAATAAGTGAGAACGAGATAGAACGAGCTTACATTTTGTAATCTTAATCATATTTCATTATCCAAAAATCTCCCAAAAATCCACTAAGGACACGAGAAATCTCCTAACCTGAAATACAAATCTCCCAAACTTTCTCCTAAACAATTCTTCCTCCTAAAAATTCTCCTAAAAGGCCGAGAATCTCCTAAAACTAGGAGGAAATCTCCTAATCTGGCAACACTGTGTTGAAGCCGACTACATATGGTTACAAGTGGTTTTGGGCTCAAAAGTAAGGTATGGACCCCCATCTCTCCCACTTCTACCAAAAATAAATTCTGTGTGAACTACTTCAGCTACGTAACTCTTTTTAATGTAAGGTTGTTAAACCGTAGACTCAATAAATAAATAAATAAATAAATACATGTTAATCCAGTTTTTGTGGTATCAAAATGGTATAAAATTGTTGTTGGCGAGTTCAGTCGCATTTCCCTTCAGCATTTAAGAAACTAACTAAAGTTAAATTGTATGCGTTATCTGAATTGTTGATTGAGATTCTAATTTTTTTATTAATTTGTAATTTTAATTTTTTAATTTTTGACGTTTTTAATAGTTTGCATTTTTATGACAATTTAATATTATATATTATTTATTATATATTTTTATAATTTTCTTAGTAATTTTTATAAATTTTGAAAATATATTTTTTTAATTTGATAAAAAATGTATACCATTTTATAATTTTACATGTATACTTTTTATATATTCATGCACAATTTTCTTAAAACTTGATATGAAATTTATACCATTTTATAATATTTTTTATAATTTTATATATTTCATAAATATTTTTATTAAAATTTTATATAAAATTTATACCACATCCACTTTATAACTCATACTATTTCTTCCATTTTTTTTACTCAAACTGCAAAAACAGCTCAACTACCTTGTAGCACACACCTGCTGCCTTCCAGTGCTGACACATTCCCATATTTGTTATTAAAATTTATTTCATTTTTCTTTTTCATCGTTCGCTGCCTGGTCGCCTTGCCTAATGAAATGGGACAAGCAGCGTTTAAATTTCGTAATACGCGATTAGTCGCAGCTCGGCTGTGATCAGTGACAGTGTCTGTTGTGTCGGTTGTGTGGACTTAGGCAGCGAAAAACATACCAAAAAAATATTTCAAAATTAGTTGGAATACTTAAAAAATATTAAATAAACATAAACATTAGTTTCTTCATAATTTGTGGCATAAAAAATCAAAAATAAATAAATAGCCATGCAACGTGTGGCAATTCTAGTTGTTTGCCTATTGCGGGCAACGCTGGCGGTGCAAGGTGAAGGGTAAGTGTTCAGATGCGGTTTTCGTTATTATTTTCTTTTTTAAAGTCATTAACACATATCGGCAAATGAAGAGTTAGACGTCAATTGACATTGCAATATTGACAAATCAAATTTTACTGCGGGTATTCTGTAAATTTGCACAAAATATTCTGCGAAATGTTAGCAACGCTTGTTTTGTACGCAGAAACATTCGTACATACCTACCAACCGCCTATTGCCTGCGTTGATTTGGCTAGTTTTGTAGTTTACAATTCACAAACCAGTTTAGACATCTGCCGAAGCCGCAAGGACCCTGACAGCGGTGATAAATTTCGAAGAAGCAATATGCCTTACGTCAAAAGCCGGTTTGCCGGTTCGCCCAGTCGACGCAGGTCAGTTTTGTGCGTCAGCATTGTCTTTCAGGCAGCGATCGAGTAAAGTCAGGTAGAAGGCAATGAGAATTGAAGGAACACATTGAACGTTGTTTGGAACAGAAATTGCCGGCTAATTGTGCAAAGTACGCAAAACAATTTCAGGTTTAGAGATTTAGCAGACTTGTTAATGGACTATAATATTTTATAACATTGTTTTTCAACTTTTAAATGACAAAAACTCAGTATTGTTTAATTATTTATTGTTATTGTTGCATTGTGTTATAATTCATTGTCTGCGATAATCAATTCAAAAATAATGTGTCCAAAAAAACAACAATTATATAAGATTTAACTATACAAAAATGACATTACAGTCGTGTCTGGGTATAGTGAACCCCTATATAGTGAACACCCAAATTTTGACATCGAGCCTCTAAATATAGAAACAAAATTTTCAAGCAACAAACAAATAGTGTATTTTGAGCAAATAAAACGAGTTTTTGAACAAAAATGTTGACCTTGATATAGTAAACAACTTCAATACAGTGAACAGGCCTTGCAATAATTAGTTCACTATATCCAGACACCACTGTACTTGTATTTTTATTGAAGTGTAAAGATTTAAAAAGCATTTTAAAAAAATTTAAAAAGCGTTAATGGGAACATTTCTGGTAGTGTTCTGGAAGAGTTAAAAAAATAAAAAAAAAAATTAATTAAAGTGTTTTAATTGGAACAACAATGATATTTGTTTCAACGTATTGTCTGTGATTTTAAAGACATAAATATTCAGATAAATAAAAACAAATAATATTTGTCTGAAAGTTAAAGATATTCACAATTCATTGTTCACTAAAATTTTGCTACTTAACTCTAAAATATTCAACGAAGTTAAAATAACCCTATTGAAGTTTTGTGTTTTAATATTTGATTGCATGACTTTTTAATAGGAAATCTTTCGAAGCTTTTACCAAAGCCAAATAAATAAATTTAAAATATTTTTTAAGTTTAAGTTGCAAAGTGTCCATAACTCACGATATCTCCATTTTAACCTGTAAGCTTCTCATACAAGTCAGACACAAAAAAAAAACGAGTGTGCTTATGACCACACGACTGAAGTGAAACTTCTTTCGCTCCATCTGTATGTATATATCATCATCATATCATATATCATATCATGATATCAGGTGTACAACTTTGCTTCCGCCGTTTTCCGATAGGTGGCTGCACCGGCTGAGGCTGGTTGAAATACATAGATGGTAATGCCTTTAAAGTGAGTGTGGACAGTGCCTAACGAATTGTCATCGCCGTTTCAGTGACAGTTGTTCTTGTTTTCGTATTATTCACGCTCGAAAATGTCCGTTTATGTGCCCAATTCTCGCCATTTTTGGGAAGTTTTACTTTTCTGTTACAATTCGAAAAAAAATGCAGCTGAAGCGCATCGAATGCTCTCAGAAACTTACGGTGATGCTGCTCTGAGTGAAAGAACGTGTCGGGAGTGGTTTCAACGTTTTAAAAATGGTGATTTCGATGTCGAAGACAAACATGGTGGTGGAAGAGAAACGCGACAATGCTCGGCCTCACGTCGCAAAAGTGGTCAAAAAGTACCTGGAAACGCTGAAATGGGAAGTCTTGCCCCACCCGCCGTATTCCCCAGATGTCGCCCCTTCTGACTTCCACCTATTCCGTTCGATGGCGCACGGCCTGGCAGATCAACATTTTCAATCCTTCGAAGAATTGGAAAAATGGATTGCTTCATGGATAGCGTCAAAAGAGGACTCCTTTTTTCGAGCCGGGATCCGAAAATTGCCGGAAAGATGGGAGAAAGTTGTCGCTAGCGACGGACAATACTTTGAATAATACATCTGTAAGCACTTTTTCGCAATAAAGCTTTTAATTTTGGAAAAAAAACGGCGGAAGCAAAGTTGTACACCTGATATATATATGTGTGTGTACAATATATACATGTATGTACATATAAATATATTAATTTTCTACAAATATTTAAACTTATTTTATGTTCTCATTGGTAAATTAATTTTTTGGCATAGATCTTTTATTTTCGTAAAGAAAAGAAAGTGTGCGCGCGCACTGCTCTCTCTTGCTCCTACACTGTGATACAGACAATAGGCCTGCAGTGTGCTATGAGAAGAAGAGAGAAAGAAAATGTGCGCGCGCACTGCTGTCTCTTGCTTATATCCCCCACTCAACTCCCGTTCGCCTCACCCGATCACACTTTTCGTAACGCTTACGTCACGCGTTCGCCAGCTTACTCCCCAAGTCAAGCGTGCGTAAAACACTCAACTCCCTTTCGCATCGCCCGATCACACTTTTCGTAACGCGTTCGCCAGCTTACTCCCCATGCCAAGCGTGCGTAAAGAAGTTTCACTTCAAAAACTAACTCAGATGTTCTAAGAATTCATTAGACAACAATATTTTTACAAATTAAAAAATCAATTTTTAAGGCATCACAAGTTGTCATTGGAACGTAGAGTTCTAAAAAAACATTTCGAATCGGAGAGTTCTATGTAAAAAAAATTAGATTTTTATTCAAAAACAAATTTAAAAGCATCACAAGTTGTCTGTAGTTATTAACGCGCTGGATCATAGGTCATAGTGTTGTGAGTTTAAATCACAAATCAGTCCACATTGTATGTTAAAGATATAAATACAAAATTTTGATCTTGGCTACTGCCATCTAAATAGCAAATTGCCTAGCAAAATCATATTTATACATGCATAGTGATAAGAAAAATTACAAACAATAGGTAATTATAAAACAAAAATACGTGGCCATTTTGTTCTAATCTCACCTCAAGTCTTTTAGTAAACAGAACCACAAAATTCCCATTAATGAGGTAATAAAAGCTTATGTCGGCTGGCATTCAAAATATAAATTTTTTAATTTGATAATATAAATTAATATTAAGAAATATAGCAACAAAATATACATTCAAGTGGAAGAGAAATAAAAAAATTTTACAAAATTTGCACAAATGGCAAATCGCAAACAACGGTCAATAAAATGAAAAGCAAAGCAAACATTTTGAATAAATTTATTCAAATATTAAATAAAACATTAACTAAAACAATCAAATATTATTTAAATAGTAAAAACTGCACATTAGTTAATAAATTCTTGCTTTGGGATTTCTAAAACAATGTAATATTTACCAAGGATTCATTGGGAATTAATAAGTCTACCACTCTGTATTTATTCTACAGTAGTAATTAAGAAATGTTCGTATTATACACTAAAAAGTGTGGGTGGACTAATAGTCTAACATGACTGAGGTCCGGCTATACACTGGAATCACTGATAGTGAGTTCCCTGACACCATGGTTGCACTTTTTTCCCAAAACCTGAACTAGTCTTAACTTGAAAAGTTGTATTGGGGTCTGTTGGTAGGAGAAACCCTCTCTAAAACATTCTAATGTCTCTCTATCATGAACTATAGCACCGGTATCATAGGCGCCATAACATCTAATTACTTGACTTTTTTGAAACATACATTTTACGTGTCTCAGACTCGCAGTAGGATTCGTTCTAAATGGTAATTTATCAGCATTAAATACTCTTCACAAACCATAAGATGCATAATAGCCCGAACAGTCCAAGAAAGACATATCTAATACCATGGCTGTTCTTATTTCTCATCCAAAATCTGAGCTATTCGAGTGCTTTGTCTTGAGATCTATTGGTAGGAATTCTATCTAATGTGACCTTTGTAATGTCTATCTATCGTGGACGTTAGATAGTCTACAGGTATCGTAGGCACCAAAACATCTAATTACTTGTCTTGTTCAGGACTTATTTTACATATCTCAGACACTAAGTTTCCAGAAGTATTTGTTCTTATCGATCACTTATCAGCATTTAATGCTCTTGTGGTGGAAAAAGGGGGGTTTTTCTTCTAAGTGTTTGGTGTGAGCCGCTGGTGCATGTGTAGGTGGTCTATTGTTAGTGGCGGACCTCGCCTCAAGGTTGATGGCTATGTTGGAGCCTCAGTGAGCTTGTTGCGGAATCAAACAATCAAGTTGTCTCTTGCATCAAAGCTGCTTTTATTTTTGGAAAGCCAGGTCTTATATACTAAAAATATAACTGTTATACTATCGAGCATTTCCAATGCTCCGCCCCAATTTCCAATAGTTTCTCATTGCGCCAATCACAACGCGGGTCAAATCTGACAACGCGGCACTTTCCCAAAGTGGGTCAGCGCTCTGTGTTAACCTGCGGTAGGTCGGGTCGTGTTACATGCGCGATCGGTGCAAGCGTTGTGACATGTGTCGCTTGTGCAAGTGCAGGCCACTTGAGTGACGCTAGCGTTCTTGTGCATTCGACACTTGACACTTGCAAATGTAAACAATCAAAGTGGTGCGCGCACCGATCGATGCACGTTGGTCTTGCCGATTGGCTTGTGCGCTTGTGGTGTTGGTATGAGTGGTTACGCGGTACCACTACACTCTTCATTACCCGTAAGAGTTATAAAAGTCCGAGTAGTCCATGAAAAGGATCCCTAACACCATGGCTGCTCTTATTTCTCATCCAAAATCTGAGCTAATCTCGACTTGAATGCTTAGATTGAGGTCTGGCAAGCGAAAGAGTCTTTCACTTATGTGGATTATTGCTTAGGGATCATTGGCTCCAAAACGTATATTTACTCGGATTTGTTAGGACACATGGTCCATTCCTCAGACGTAAAGGTTGCCATAGGATTTGTCCTATACAGTCATTTATTCTTCTTCTTCTTCTTGACTGGCACGACAGCCCGATTACGAGACTAAGGCCTAGCTACCCGCAAGGTAGGTTTTACAAGGTTGGAAGGGACCTACAGTTTTATGCCGATTCCGAAAGGCGAGTTGGGAGCTTTTTCATAGGCAATTTTACTCTCAGAGGTTTGCCATTTCCCGCTGAGAGGACAGCTGCCGAAAGAAAAATTGTTGTTTTTCTTTTTTTTTCGGTGTTAACGCAACGGAGTATTGAACCTGGATTCGTGCGTCGCTTTTGACTCGCGGCCCAACGCACTAGCCAGCTGAGCTATGGCGACTGCCAGTCATTTATTTACATTTAATAATATTCATTAATCATAAGAGTACTAATTGTCTGGTACTGATTCGGTGAAAGAGATCTCTGACACCATGGTTGCACTTATTTCTCATCCAAAATCTGAACTACTCTCGAGTTGAGCGCTTAGATTGAGATCTGTTGGTAGGAGAACCAGTCTCTTACTGACGTAAATTATTGCTTAGAGATCGTAGCCACTAAAATAATGATTGATATTGACTTTGTCAGAATCTATAGTCCGTTTCTCTGACTTTAAGATTTAACAGATTCAAAGTTTCTTTAAGCGGTCATTTATAAAACAGAAAGATTGATAGGAGCCTTCTAACTTCACTCTCGAAAGTCAAATAGAGAAAAAATTCACACCGTTTCTCTGCAAGGTTTCTAAAAGAGATCCTGCTGATAGTTTAATGGATCTACTTTTGATTGACTTCTAACTTTTTTGGTACTACATCAATACCTAAACTAATTTTTACAATTTCAATCTCATATCAACACAGTCACTACACCGTTATTGGCCCCGGCACCCTACACTCTGGCCACAAATACAACGTCGCCGTTGGACTGCATAATGCAAAAGAGTCTGCACAGCTTAAAGTGGGCATCATTGGACCCGAGTACAATGAACAGAAACTCGTAGAGTTGCAGCCCGATCAGGTCAAAAATGTTGAGTTCTCATTGCCGCTGCTGCCGCCTGGCGATTACAATCTAACTGCCGAAGGTGTGACTGGCATCATCTTCAAAAACACCACCGAGCTGAATCGTGTGGACTCTCGGCCCTATGTCAAAATTCAAACAGACAAAGGCAAATACAAACCCGGCGATGTGGTAAATTTCCGCGCACTGTTTCTGGATGAGAACTTGAAGCCTACGCAGCCGCTGAAGGAGACAACCATTTGGTTCGAGGTGAGCAATAACTGCTGAATTGTCATTAAATATTTGAAGCGACTTTCTTCTTTTATAGGATGGCAAGCGCAATCGCATCAAGGAGTTCAAGCACATCGAAGCGCCGAAGGGTGTCTACACGGGCAAATTTCAATTATCCGACTTTCCCGTTCTGGGCGGTTGGAGTTTGACTGTGGGCGCCGGTGCCAATATGCCCAGCACCACGGTGCGCTTCAAGGTGGAGAAATATGTGCTGCCCAAGTACAAAGTGAACGTCGAGGCCACCAAACGCGTGTCGGTCAAGGATGGCGATGTGCAGGTGGTGGTGCGCGCCAAGTAGGTTTAAATTCTTTGTACTTTACCTTCAAATGAGTATTTTGATTTTGTTGCAGCTACACCTACGGCAAACCGGTTGAGGGCAAGGTTACGCTCATTTTTGACTTGGAAAACTTTCGCTACTTCCATGAGAAAACCGATGTGGCCAAGCCGGCACCGGAGCGCATCATTAAAACAGCCGACACGGTCAACGGAAAGGCCAAGTTCGACGTGAATGTGAAGCAGTACAGGGACAACATCGGTGGCTACTCGGCATCGCTGTCCATAACCGCCACCGTTGAGGAGAATTTCACAGGCGTGAAAATCAACGGCACCACCTCCAGCACCCTGTATGCCAATCGCTATGCCGCTGGCTGTGTCAATTTCAAGAACTGCTACAGCTTCGAGGCGGACAAAGAGATGGAAGTCATCATTCAGGTGACCCATGTGGACGGCACACATCTGAAGGATAGCAAATCGCCAGTGAAGTTGAGATATATTGAAGGCGTCAGCAAGCACTACTACCACAAAGACGGCGACAAGCCCACACCCGAGATAACCAATAGGACATTCGTTTTCGAGAGTTCACTGAATGCCACCAGCATGGCAGTCTTCAAGGTGTCGCTGCCCGATTTGGAGGAGTTCGAAGGCTTCAGCCACTACTATGCAGTGGAGGTGGATTTCGAGGATGAAACGCACAAAGTGACGAGCACCTATCAGCACAGGCCGCCAAAGAAGACGGACGAAGTGCCCAAAAAGACAGAGGAGCCAAAGGACTACTTTAAGGCGAGCGCTATCTACCAGCAAGCGGAACAGTACACGTTAGTAGACGGTGAAGGGTCTTTTGTGGGTGTTGTAATGACTTTAGAAATTTCCTTGTTGTCTCAATAGCGGCGCCAACTTGGGTGAGTCAGTCATCATTAGCCTCAACTCGAGCGTGCCGCTGACCTATTTCGACTATACGCTGGTGGGACGTGGAAATATCTTGGAAACAAAGCGCGTTACAGTGCCAGACGGTCCAAAATTATACAACATCACGTTGAAGACAACATTCCTCATGGCACCGCGCGCATCTTTCTATGCTTACTACGTCGACGAAGAGGGTGAATTCCACTATGCTGAGAGAACTATTACGGTCAAACTGGAGTTACAAAATAAGGTGATTGAAGACTATATAGCTTAAGTTAATTTTCCAAAGGTAAAGAGGTATCAAACTTTTAAGCTACGAGTGTCGCAACTTTAAGTTCAGTCTGAATAAGTTTGAGAGAACGAAGAAATTTTCCATGTTTGCGCCCAAATCACAATCTATGGGTACCTTCCACTAAGGTCATTGTTCTCCCCTAAAGAATTACGGGTCTTCGAAACTCCGACTCATACCTGAACTCGAACATCCCGAACTTCCGCCTTCCGTTAGGACTACCTGATTTTCCACGTAGAGATCCGAGACTTCCTTACACTCGCACTACAGAAGAACGCATTTTTATTTTGGGAAGCCATTAAGTACTCTCAATAAAAGTGAGTTAAACCATTCCATACCCCAGATAAGAGTAAGAAGATCCCATAGGTTCGCAATCGTTATCTTTGTTAGGTTTGTAGGGAAATGCATTGACACCGTTTTGTCTGTAACTCTACACATTTACATTAAAAGAACTGTCTGACTGCTTTTCTTCCTTATAAACTCTGTTGCATAGTCCACATGTTGGATGCATAAGTTTTTGTTTTTGTAAAGGATTTCGCCACATTTACGTACATTTCCTTATCATTCCTGGTAACTCGGATATTTGGTACCTCTTCATGATTCCGCACTAGAAAATCTAACAAAAAAAGATCTGGTAGCTCTCAGTGACTATCAATTGGGAGCGTACCAGTGTTTTAGGGGAAGTAAGTAGGTTGTACTGACTGGCTGTAGATGCGACATACTTGGGCCTCTATATGGGGCCCATTTTGATACCACAAATTCCATCCGTTTGAAAAGTGTATTCAACGCTGTATGTTCCAACATGTGTTACAACACACATTTTATGTGGATGGGGGAAGGGAAGGAGGGATCAATACTTTAATCCTCAATCCGAACGGCGGTTGATAGTTTCTCTTTCACTTGTGCGATTCTCGTAATTCTCATCTGCCTCAAGTGTATAGCGATAGAAGTAGACGAGTGTTTCACCAGCCCGCGCTGGGATTCGAAGCTAGGACCTCTTTTATGAGAAACCACCGTGCTCCCCACTGGATTATCGAGCCCGGCTAGTGTTTTCGAGTTACTCTTTCTCTTTCTTCTCTGGGAAACCTTTATTGATTAGACAATATCTTGACTAGACGATAATTTCTTCTCGCCTTTTATTAGATTGAAATCACCGCCCCGGAACAGGTGAAGCCCGGTACCGAAGTGCCGCTTCGCATCAAGACGGAACCGCATTCGTTTGTGGGTCTGTTGGCTGTTGATCAGAGTGTACTGCTCCTGGACCGCAATAACGACATAACGCCCAACGATTTCCATTGGCCAATTAACACCTACACTACATATACACCCTGGCAGGGTGGCTATTCTACGTATCCGGGTAGTCAAACTGGCGTGGTGACGCTGACAAATGCCAACTATTTCTACAATAGAACTTCACCATATTACGGTAGGTGTTGTTGATGTATTTGGGTTAAAAATTCAACATTCATATTTAGGTCATGACTCACATTGTTGCATTGGAAATCATTATCATTTCTAGAGAATCTGACTAGTACTACAGTAGCTCTTATGACTTCAGATCATAATCGCAAGACGTCGCCAAACAGAAATGGCCCTGCTCGGCCCGATGTCGCACAGCCGGCTAGTTTCGTTAGTTTGTCCAGTTCCAGTGTGCAACCCAATGTGCATGTGCGCACCGATTTCTCGGAAACTTGGCTCTTTGCCGATATTGAAGAGTGAGTGTCGGTGCATGGTGAAAAAAATACTGTCTCTCTCTTGCTCACTCTTTCTCTCTACAACTATTCATTAGCACTCAAGCGGAAGAGTTCACCTGGTCGAAGAAAATACCAGATACCATCACGTCCTGGGTTGTGACCGGCTTCTCATTGCACGCAGACAAAGGTGTGGGTGTTACCAAAGCTAAAACGGACATTGTCACCTTCCAGCCGTTCTTCATTTCAATTCGCTTGCCCTATTCGGTTAAACGAGGTTTTTATCTGAGATTTTATGAGAATAGCAGAAACAAATTTACTGACATTTTTGCTCTGCAGGCGAAGTAATCAATGTGCCCGCTCTGGTCTTTAACTATCTGGACAAGGATCTGGATGTTACGGTCACTTTGGACAATGTCGATGGGGAATATGAGTTCACCGAAGTGAGCAACGAGGTCATCAACGAACCAAAGCGCGAGAAGTCTGTGCGAGTGCCCGCACTGGCGTCACGTGCCGTCTCATTCATGATACGACCCAAGGTCATAGGCAACATTTTGCTGAAATTCACCGCGGTCTCGCCCATTGCCGGCGATGCCATACACAAGCCGCTCAAGGTGGTGCCCGAGGGCGTAACCGAGTACGCAAATCGCGCCTACTTTGTCAATCTCAAAGATAAGCCCGAGTTCAAGGAGAGCTTTGAGCTGGCACTGCCCAGCGAAGTTGTGCCCGATTCGGAGCACATTGAGTTTACGGTTATTGGAGATTTATTGGGTCCGCTGCTGAATAATTTGGATCATCTGGTGCGCATGCCTACTGGCTGCGGAGAGCAGACCATGTCATCGTTGGTGCCAAATTATTTGATGTTGAAGTACTTGAAGGTTGGTGAACCAAACAAAAATCCCTGAAAAGTGATTACAGTGAACATTTAACTCCCATAGTCTATAAACAAACTGAATGCCAACTTGGAGAACAGAATCACGCAAAACCTGCTGAGCGGCTACCAGCGCATGCTCAGCTATCGCCATGATGACGGCTCGTTCAGCTCCTTTGGGCCATCGCGCAACAAGGACAAGCCGCGTGAGGGCTCCACCTGGCTGACGGCCTACGTGGTGCGTTCGCTGCACCAAATGAAGGACTTTGTGGAGGTGGACAAGAAAATTTTGAAGGAAGGCTTGGCATACTTGGCCAGCAAACAGGCTGAGAACGGCAGCTTCAGCGAGAGTCAGGACTTTTTCTACGATTCGCAGCGGAAGCTTGTGACGCTTACTGCCAGCGTGCTGCTGGCATTTGTGGAAAATGAGGTTAGCTTCGAAAAGAACAAATTTATGTATTCATCAAGTATGGCTTTGGCTTTTTCAGGACGCCAACAAACTGCATCAAGACAACATAGACAAAGGCTTCAAATACCTCTTGGAGAACTTTGAAAAGACTTCGGATCTGCTTGCAAAGGCGCTGGCCACTTATGCGCTTCACAAGGCCAAACATCCACTGGCGCGCACACAGCTGACACAGCTGCAGTCGCTGGCAAAAACCGATGACGATCGCATGTGGTGGTCTGAGTCCGAATCCGAACACAATGGGCCGGAACCACGTTTCTGGTGGCATTGGGTGCGCAGTCGCGATGTGGAGATCACTTCGTACATAATGCTGACACTGATTGACAACGAGCCGAAGGCGGTGCTGCCCATTGTCAAATGGCTGGTGGCGCAGCGCAACAGCTACGGCGGCTTCTCGTCCACACAGGACACAGTGGTGGGTCTGCAGGCGTTGACGGCCTTTGCCAGCAAGGAAGGCTACGAAGCAGCCGTTATGGACATTGATGTGAAGGCAAAAGGCGGCAAGGAGAAGGCGGAGACTATTAAAGTGAACGAAGAGAATGGGCTGCTGCTGCAAAGTGTGGAGGTAAAGTTGGAAAAAGGATTATTTGACATTGAAATTTGAAGTCAATTTTGTTTTTGTTTTGCAGCTGCCACACAAGACGCTTGCTGTGGACTTTGAGGCAAAGGGCAAAGGCGCTGCACTGGTGCAAATTGCCTATCAGTACAATATTTTGGAGAAGGAGAAGAAGCCCAGCTTTAGTATTGAGACAATGATCAAGAAGGATACGCCCACTTTCAAACTGGAAATGGATGTGTGCGTGCAATACACAGGCGAGAAGGAGGCCTCGAATATGGCGTTGTTGGAGATATCGTTGCCGTCCGGCTATGTGGCCGATGTGGAGAGCTTCGAGCACATACAGGCAGTGCCGCGTGTGCGAGTGAGTACACCGGATGCTTTTCTTTAAGTAATGAATACTTCAATGTTGTTTCTTTTTCAATAGCAAACTGAGACCAAGAACGCTGATTCGGTGATTGTGGTCTACTTTGAAAGTCTGCACAAGAATGAGTTGCAATGTTTGCCCATAGAGGCCATTAAGTCGTTTGCTGTGGCTCGCCAGAAGCCCGCTTCCATAGTGCTCTACGACTACTACGACACCACACAAAAGGCCACCGACTACTACGAAGTGGTCTCAAAGCTGTGCGATATCTGCGAGGATGACGAGGAGTGTAAGAAGGCTTGTCCGTAATTTAGAAAACAAATAGTCGGTTAAAATTTTACTCAATATTTGCGCCTTTAAGCCCAAAGCGAACAAATTAATTGTGTTTAAATAAAAATATTTAAAGCAAAACAAGCTTTTCTTTCTGTATATAATTTATAATAATTTATGCACTGCTTCATACCACTTCAACTGTCACACAGTCGACGCGCACTTGAGCGTTTATTCATTTAATTTTTAACCCTTATGCCGCTTTGTGTGTTAAACAGCCAACTCAGACTGAGACCCAGACCCAGACTTGAAATTACGCACACCTTGTGGGCGTCAACGCGTCGAGTGCATTATCAGGCCGACGTCTGTGTGTGCGTGAGGTTGCGGTAATGAGTGGCACGTGCCGCACTGCCCACTTGGCTACCCATGGACGCTTTTAATACGCTCGCCTCCGAGCATGAATGTCTTCCATTTCAGTTAATGCTTTGGCTCGTATGGTCACATGTTGTATGGTCCAGAGATTTTCATGTGATTAAATTTGAGACTCGGTTGAGATAAATATTGATTTTATATGGTTTGTATAATATTTACTAAAAAGTTTTTATTTAATTCTCAGCCTAAATGTATGCTTTAAAAATTTAGCATTTGAAGCATTACATACAACTACATTTCTTAGACGCCAATCCCTGTTTCATACAGTCTACTTTCAGGCAGTTTATCGCAACATTTAGGAACACTGTAATAATTTGAATATATTAAATTTTTATAAAAAAAACAAATACATAAAATAATCATGTCTCAACCTTTGCTCATTAATTAATTGCATTCATAATATTTACACTTTTGTGCACACAATTTTCATTAACGCGCTCAAACCCTTAACACTTCTAACAGGTTTTTCTGTATAATTATTTTTAAAGCCTTTAATCTTGTTTAAGCCTTTAATTGTATACTTTCCATCATCAAACAGACACATACACATGCATTTTATATTTATTTGCACCCCGATTCACGCTCGCCTTCACTCTACACGTTAGTGTGTGTGTTTTTTTTTTGTTACTCACATCAGAAGACCCAAAGAAGAACTACCCTCACCACCTGAACGAGCAATTTAACCCTCATTTGTCATACAGTAGAGACACACTTATGCCCACTTGTAACAATTTTCATCAATTTGTTTTATATTCTTTTTTATAAACATATGACAGCAACCCCTAAAAATATGATGATCCAGTAACTATAGGAATTAGCAAAAAAAAAATTGGCAACAGCGCAATTCTTTTTGCGTTCGCTTTAGGGGTCCAAAGGAAGCTTAAATTTAAAAATTAGTCACCCTCACCCCTTGGGAAATTCCGCCATCTTGAATTAAAGGGGTGAGTTTTTATTCTGCATGTAACTCTGCAGGGATCGATTTCGATTGAAATTTCAAGTTACTCAAAACGAAATTTCTCTGTAGACGTTTAAAATATCTTAACGAATAACGTCGTTTGTTATTTTTTTTTTTATTTATTATTACTGATAACTAATGAAATATTAAAATTACTCATACGCACCGTAGTGCGTTATGACTATTTATGTCAATAATTCTCCATCACAGTCACTAATCTTTGCGGTCAAAATGTTAACGTTTAGCGTACATTTTCCTGTTATAAAAAAAAAAAAAAAAAAAAAAAAATTAAAAAAAATTAAAAAAAAATAAAAAAAAATAACAAACGACGTTATTCGTTAAGATATTTTAAACGTCTACAGAGAAATTTCGTTTTGAGTAACTTGAAATTACAATCGAAATCGATCCCTGCAGAGTTACATGCAGAATAAAAACTCACCCCTTTAATTCAAGATGGCGGAATTTCCCAAGGGGTGAGGGTGACTAATTTTTGAATTTAAGCTTCCTTTGGACCCCTAAAGCGAAAGCAAAAAGAATTGCGCTGTTGCCAATTTTTTTTTTGATTTGGCATAAATTTGGATAAAGTTACTGGATCATTACAGCACAATCAGGGTGACATTTTACATGTAGCTACATGTGTTGCTTTTCTTAGTATTTTCGCACCCATTTCGTAATTCAAAATATGGTTAGTAAGCTTTCAATAACCTGCGGCATAGTTTCGAAGAAATAAACAGAATCATACATGGACATTCAGGTCATAATTGGAGACATATAAAATTTCATATTTTTTTTAATGTGTTGTGTATCAGGGTAGAGATAGTTGATATAAATTTGTAATATTTTTGTAATAGAACTCTTCAGTTTTCCAAAAAGGGGTCAATCCTGTCGTTGTCTGGATAGAAGGTTCAGAAAATCGACAGAAGTATGTCTACATCAGCGTTTCTATCATCTTGATTCATTGCCTATCAGCGCTTCTCTCGCCCATGGTCATGGCCAGAAGAGATAGATGCCATAAGTTTGTAATAATTTTTATTATAGAACTCTTCTTCAAAGTTTCAAAAATCGACAAAATTATGTCTACATCCTCGTTTCTATTAGACAAATCAATGCATGTGTAAGTATTTTTATCGAACGTGATTCCTAAACCAGAAGATGTGGCTGCCTTAAATTTTCACTATTTTGTTGTAGTAGAGCTCTTCTGCTTTCCAAAAATGGGTCAATGATGTCGTTGTCTGTATGAAAAGCCCATAAAATCGACAAAAGCATGTCCACATTAGTGTTTCTATCATTCTATGGATCAGCTCTTCTATCGAACGTGGTTCCTAAACCAGATGAGATGGCTGCCTTAAATTTTCACTATTTTGTTGGAGTAGAACTCTGCTGCTTTTCGAAAATGGGTCAAAACTACCGCTGTCTCGATGAAAAGCCCAGAAAACAGACAAAATTATGTCTACATCAATGTTTCTTTAGTCTGATCGACTACGTATCAGTGCTTCTCTCAAACGTGATTTCTAAGCCACAAAAGTAACTGCATTTGATTTTTACTAACTTTTTTTTGTTGTAAATGGGTAAAAAAGTCCGATTTTTCTGTCAAAAGTTTAGAATATCAACGAAAGAATATCTACATCAGCATTTTTATTGTCACCAACCTGATCATCATTTCTTTGAAATACCACTTTAACCCTTTGGGGGGTCCAAATTGTGTCTCGATATTACTTGTGGGTATTTAAAAAATGAAAAACTTACCTAAGAAGTGTGTACACGACATTTGAAGAAACCACACCTCTTCGTTAGGGTTCTAGAGATAGTTTACTTTTGAACAAATTTAGCTTAAGAAGGGTTAAATAAATTTTGTACAAAGAAAAATAATTAAATATCTATGAAAAAATACAAAATTATCACTTTTTGATTTTATTTAACCGTTATTAAAGAAACAGCGTTTTAATTAAACGCGCCCAATTCGTAGACTTCAATTCGAACACAAACTTTCTATGATATCGGTTCAAATTACACTGCACAACACAAAAAAAAATAACAAGGTTCTGACAACGGATTCTAGTAGAGGGGACCAAAAAAAAAATATACGTGTATCGGCGTTTTGAAAGTTTACGACTGAATTTTTTTTTAGGGGGGGTCAAAGTTTTCCCCTTTTTGCTCATTCTTATGGTGAATCGGCATACGAAAACCATGTAACCTCACATTTTAGGCAATTCAGCAATTTCAGCAATTTGATGTAAAATACTGCGAAGAACATTTTTGTGGAGCATTTTAACCCTGTAGCTCCTATTTGTATGGGACAATTTGACCCTTCTTTTCTAAAATGCCAAAAATGTCCTGTAAAACAGGACTTTTTAAGGATAAAATGTACCACGAATATATTCGCCATAAAATTCTACGATAGGTCTCTGAATACATCAAAGCTCAGAAATTAATTTGAACGCCAAGATTAACCCAAAACTGAAAATGTGTTTAAGTGTTTATTTCGTACTTATTCAAAATTGGTACTAAAATCTACTACACTAAAACTATACACTAAAAGATGCTGTTTTAAGTTAATTATACTTTCCAATGTTTACATTGTTATCACAATTGATAAACTTTTGGGCTGAAGTTCACTACAGCTGATATTCAATTATAAATGTTAAGAAAATCAACAAACGATTTTTTCCTTGGATAACAAAAAATGCAGCAAATTTCTTTGTTGCATAATCTCAAACATTACACAATGCATTACAAAAACAAAACTAAAATATATATATAAAATTAATGTACAGTGTAAATTTCTAATCAATGATCAAAGTTTTCAACAATACGAGTATGTGGGATCTTGATTATTGGAATTTCAACTTAATTACCATTCTTACATTTGTTCAGACAGAGACAGAGACAAAGAACAATCAAAAATGGATAGATTGTGTCATTTGTAATTGTTGTTGTTTGTTAGGTTGTGGATTTTCTTTGCACATATTTGAACTTTGATTTCAATGCGATGCCACTTAACCACAATTTGGCGGCTTAAAAGTTTTGAATCAAGCATTTTCTCATTACTAGTTACAAAATGAAGCTTTTTGACATATTGAAATCGAAAAATCTTTCAATAAAACATGTCTTTTATACACGTCTGCATTTAAATTTGTAAAAAAAAAACCTGCAAAATGTTGACCTAATAAACATTGGTTAGAGAGCAACGATGAATGGCTGAAATTACAAAACGAATGAACAGGTCAGCAAACAATCTACACAAACACACACACACACATACAAGTGAACAACATTGTTCAACGTTTTGTATGAAATCAATACCTGCAACGCATAACAACTAAGCAAGACGTATTACACCAAAGGCCAGCTACGTAAACAAGCATTCAGAAATTGGCATCGAATACAATGGTAAATATTTTCTGATATCTTGTTTTATACACAATAAACAGTTGCAAAATTGCAAGATGGCAGTAAAGCGAAAATGTGCAACAGCACAGCAAAAACAAACACACGCGCACTCGAATTTTTGCACATATTTGAAAGTCAAATATGCCATAAGAGTCGAAGCGAATGAATGAATGCCCCTGCAACAACAACAACAACAATACTAAAGCAAAGCAAATACAATAGTAAAGTGCAGTACGTAGAAAATGTTTTCGGATATAAAGTGAAGTGAATTGACAACTTGCAGCGCGCTCAATCGAAAATGGAGCAAGCAGCCCTTAAAGCAGCCACGAGCGCAACACAACAGGACACACCGAACTCTGATAACTGCAATTGGCATGCAACATTGAATTGTGCAACATTGACACAATGACATGGCATTTGGCGCTCTTATGCACACACGCACGCACACACCGATGCAGGCGACACAACTAAGTCCGTGTGTGTGTGTGTGTACGGCGATAGAGCATGAAAGAGGCGTTGCAGCAAATAATAAACCATTGAAGGAAATGCAAAAGAAATGGCAGCAAATAAATAAAATACTCTAAGCAGCCAACAAAGCGAATGCAAAAGTGAAAATAATTCATTGTATATTCTGGTGTTTTGATAAGAAAATTCAAGCACTATGCAAAATTCTGCACAGCCACACAAGAGTTGCTTTATGTTGTTGTTGTTGTTGGTGGTGGTGTTATTGTTTGTGCTCTTGTTTGCTGTCATACGCTGTGATATTTTCGCCACAATGCACAACAGTAAGTTGGTCATTGATGCCGAGAGCAACAGCTTTGCTGTTGCTTTTAACAATAAATTATTGAAAATTGTTCGATTTAAATATTTTCCTATGCTTTGGTAGTCATTGAATATTGAATATACCTTGGAAATTTTTGCTATTTACCATGCAGAGGCAATTAGTAAATGTGGCCAATGTAATTGTATTTTGATTTAAAAATTTCATATTGAAGTTGGTCTTTTTGTTTCTTTTTCAAATTGATTTTCTTGAAAATTACTATTTTTTGGAGTTTTCATGTGCACATTTTTCCTTCAACCGTCGAGGAATTATGTTTGTATTGGCAAAATCTCTGCAAAGTTTGACAGAATTAAATTGCTGAATTTTAAGATTTACAGATTTTAGATTTTAAATTCTTCAAATACATAAATATCGGATTTCTTTCTGGTTTTTGCTAAAATATTTAAGCATATTAAAGATTGACATATTTTCTTAGATTAGAATTTTTAAAATTTTTAAAATTTTTAAATAAAAAAATTTTTAGAAATTTTTTTAAGAAGTTTCAGCATATTAAAGATCGACATAGTTTTCTAAAATTAAGCCTTTAAATTAGAAAAATTTGTTGAATTTTTGTTTTGAAAGTTAAGCATATTAAAGCTTGACATATTTTTCTAAAACTTAAAATTAAAACTAGGAAAATTTTTTAAAAATTTTGTTTTTTGAAATTTAAGCATATTAAAAATTAACATAATTTTCAAAAATTAAAATTTTTAAATTAGAAAATTTTTTCGAAATTTTTTTTTTATTTTAAATTAAAATAATTAAGATTGACATATTTTTTTAAATTAAAATTTTAAATTAAAAAAATTTTTTAATTTTCTTCTTTTGAAAGTTAAGCTAGTTAAGTTTAACTAAAGTTTAAGTTAAGTTAAGTTAAAAATTGTTTTTTTTTCGAAATTGAAGCATATTAAAGATTGAAATTTTTTTCTAAAATTAAAATTCTTAAATTCAAAAATTTTTTAATTTTAATTGGCCCCTGCTAAAATATTTAAGATTGACACATTTTTCTAAAATTAAAAGTTTTAAATTAGAAAAATTTTTTTAAATTTTTGGTTTTTAGAAATTGTAATTGAAATTTAAGTCCCTTAAATATCTAAATACCAGAATTACTAAACTACAAAAATATAGAATTGTCTGGAAACAGTTTCTTATTTTCTTCCCAGTAGTAAACTAGGGGTTTCAGAATTCCAGAACAGATAATGTTTTGTAATAAATTGCATATACTTTTTGAGGCAAGGCTCAAAGACATATGATGCCTTGCTTTGTCACATCCAAAATGACCGAAACAGTTTTGAACTTTTCCAAGGAAGTTAAACTCTTGGGGGTCGTTCTAGACTATAAATTATTCCGGGAAAGCAACCTGAAGGTTGAACGCTTCAGGCTCTTGACTTCTGTAGAAAAATGTTGGGCAGGAAATGGGGACTACAACTAAACATTATCCACTGGATGTACACACCAATAGTGAGACCCATTCTGTGCTACGTTATCCTGATTTGCCACCGAAGGCAAAAAGTCTCACATCGATATTTTAAACAAGGTGCAGAGACTTCCCTGTTTGGGAAGAACCGAATGCATGAGATCAGTACTTCAGGTGGGCCCAGAAATTCTATCAACAGAAATCTATCTCAGGACATCTGCAAAACGTGCATAGCTAAGAAGACTGTTCTGTTCAGAAGTACCCGAACTTTAACTCTTTATTTTAATAAAACTTCAAAAGGTGAGTGCAATCTCCTAATCTTCACTGACTGATCGAAAATGGACTGCGATAGAGGTGCGGGGTCTATTCGGATAAGCCATCAGGTGTAGTCTACTTCAAGCCGAAATGTACGCCATAGCTCAGTCAAAACGTATGATCAGAGTACCTACTAGACTTGCATCCAACGAACCTGATCATTTATCTAGACTGCTTAGCGGTAATTAAGGCACTGGACTCTCATACAGTCACATCGAAGCATGCCTTAGATTGCCGTAAGTCTCTGGAAGAAACCAGAAGTCACCTTCTCTGTCACTGCCTGGCTCTCTCTACATGAAGGTGGAAATCCCTAGGATCTCCTTTCTTCGACTATTGGAATGACCTCAGATCAGTCAACTTGAAGGACTTGCTAGGTTTTATCCACAAAACAAAGTCAGATCACTTTTTCCTTGTGATAAAGAGCTTTTTTTGCGGCCTAAGTTGCGGTGAGTCCCGTGTCCAGGCAGCCCCTTTATCATAACCTAACCTGGGTCTAAAAATTTCAGACACATTTTCTGTGTGTCTTTTGGTAAGTTCCGTCTCTCATTTTTATCTCATTTTTCTGTCACTGACTATTTAGTTTCCAAACAATTCTTTTATCTCTCACTTGTTAAGAATCTTCTTTTAACACTTAAACATCTCTAATAAGAAGTTTAATTTATGTTTTTCATCTCACTATTCTATGACTTGAATACTTACATAAGTTTTTCTATATTTCCCTCTTTAAATCTTCTTGCTTTCAGTTTGTTTTCTGCTAGGGAACTCTCCCAGCAGGCAATTTTCCCCGGAACTCATGAAATTCGTTCGGTTCATCAATTCGTTCGATTACTATTGCGTTGCTTATTTCATTAATGCCGCTGGTTATCTGTCTATGCATTGCGACCCTTCATTAACTTGCCCACAAATGCATTTAACTTTCTTTCATTTTCATTCTCTACAATTCCCGATTCAATTTGTCCTCTATGTATCTCTGTTCCGGCACAAACTAGCCAATTTGTTCGTTTTCCTGTTACGCCTCGGCCAATGTTTAAATTAAATAATTACTATTACAAGTCAATAGCTCTGCGTTTCCGTCCTGTCCGTCCTTTCCGCCCGTTCATCCGTCCGGCAACACTGTGTTCTCGTGTAATTTGCTGTTCGCTACTATCTACACTTTCGTTTCTTGGTTTGCTTTCGCTTTTGACATGGCGTCCGCCCTTAAAACTCCCCCGTAAATAATTAATTTGTCTGACATACAACGGCGTCTACGCCGCTTTTCATGCCTTAAATATGCAACAACTACAATTTCCGTTTCATAGCACTTTTCGCTGCTTTATTATTCTACATGTTTTTTAAGTATACCCTGCATTGAATTCACAAGGATATACGAGTACACTGGGGAGCACAATTATAGACGCACCCATGTTTTTCTGTTTCTGAGTGATTTAAGAAATTCTAAGAAAAAATCTAATGATGATGAGTGAAAGAGTTTTGAAAGATGTGTACTTAAGGGTTTGGTTTAAAATTATAAAAAAAATTTAAGAATATTAATAAATTTTAGACTGGTGCATAATTATTAGAAGCACTTAAAAAAATGTCTTAAATGAAATAAAAACTTCTTAAAGACAAACAAATATTACTTTGAAGAATATAAGGTAGTAGTGAGTAGGTCCTCATTTGTTTTGAATCTGCTCAAAAATTCAGCTCGACATAAGTACTCCTTACAAGGCAGTATCGTCCTCAAGCTTCAATAATCGCCATTTATAAATACTTGGCGCGTCTTATTGCTTGTTTTTGGATAATACTCTAAGCACCATTAGTCACAGAAAGTTTTCCAAACCCAACTGACCCTTACTGAACTTACTCACTGAGAATGTTCTTTGCCCATGTTTTTGGCTCATTGCTTTCACAAAGTATATATATATATATGTCGAAAAGGAGATATATATATGCATGTCTGGTTGCGCATAGAAATAGTTGTGACCTATTAGGATAGTAGGTATACCTTGTGACCGAAAAGTTTCCGGAAATTTTAAATAAAACGCAAAATTCTTAATCTTCATCAATATTTATTTTATCTCCTTCAAAATATGCTCCATTAGAAGCTATACACATATGCCAACGTTTCTTCCAATCATCAAAACATTTTTTATAGGCGCTTTCCGGTATGGCTTTGAGTTCCCTCTGCGAATTCTGTTTTACGTCTTCTATGGATTCAAAACGCGTTCCTCTGAGTGGTAATTTGAGTTTGGGAAACAGGAAAAAGTCACACGGTACAAGATCAGGTGAATACGGTGGCTGTTCGATGGTATGTATTGAATGTTTGGCCTTAAAATCGTTGATAATGTTGGCTCGGTGCGAGGGAGCATTATCGTCATGAAAAATCCATGAATTATCCTTCCACAATTGAGGCCGTTTACGGCGGATATTTTCACGCAAACGTCTTAAAACAGTCAAATAATAGTCTTTACCGACTGTTTGTCCTCCAGGGACAAATTCATGATGCATCACACCACGAATATCGAAGAAAACAATCAGCATTACCTTGATTTTCGAGCGACTTTGGCGTGGTTTTTTCGGTTTCGGCTCGTCTTTTCCTCTCCATTCCGATGATTGTTGGCTTGTTTGCATGTCGTACTCGTAGACCCATGTCTCGTCACCAGTTATGATGCGTTCCATGAAAGTTGGATCGGAATTGGAACGATCAAGCACGTCCAAAGAGACCTGTTCACGGTACTCATTTTGAAAAAAATTCTCAACAAAATCGCAACGCACTACTGAGGTGAACTGGTTTCAAACAAACTGGCTGCCGTAAACAAACTGTCTGACAGATCGCGCGCATTTTTGGCATAGTAATTAAGGACAGTGCTACCAACCTACAGAAACTTAAAATATCGAAAAATATACAGCGCGCGAATTTTAAATGAGAATTTCCGGAAACTTTTCGGTCAGAAGGTATATTATCAGTATTACCGCCATGGACCATGAGAAATGGACTCAAAAAATGCTTTATCCGTTCGTTTGTCTGCCTGTCTGTCGGTGAAGCGACTGATTCGCACAATAACTATTGAAGTACCAAAAGGCATGAGTTGAAATTTATTACAGATTCTGTAGGTGTTCCAGCTAAGAACTGATGATCAATGTGGACAGTGGCGCACACAGGATTTCATTTGGGGGGAGTGGAGTTTTAAGCTCAACTCCATTTAAAGCAAATTTCGCAAGGAGAATTTTTGTATTAGGGGGTTTGAACCCCCACATCCCCCGATGTGCACCACTGAATGTGGGTATAGTTCGCCCACAAGTGAGTAGCGTTGCTGTGTAAGACTAATATTAAGGCAGGTTCTCACCTTGTGGAAAAAAAAAACAACAATTTTTTTTGCCTTATCGTGTAGATATATGTTTCAAAAATGTACTCCAGAAATTTCAGATCAAAATCTGAAAAATTACAAAAGTTACAGGCCGTTACATAGAGCAGTGTAGAGCACCGGCCAAGCGCGCTTTAAACTTTAAACGCGTTTTTCTCAGAACATTTTCGGACCTTACGGAAGTGATTGAAGGCGCTGGAATGAACCAATCGTCACCAAATTTTTTCCAAATGTCCCTTAGGGTTTTTTCTAATAAATGAACCACCGATCAGCCAAAAATATTGAAAATTGTTTATTTAAAAAAATAATAAGTGAACAAAAAAATGCGAAAATCTTAATTTTTTTTTCAAAACCTCATAACTTTTGTAATTTCGACTTTTTTTTCATGATCTTGGTTCATTCAATAGATAATACGGTACACATTAAGAATGTGTTCGATTTTTGTGTTTCCGATCACGGGTTTTGACGGAATCACTTCCGGTAGCGGGACACCTCCTCGCCGACATGCCGCCACTGATGGACGCCCCCTCCCCCCCTTTTTTTGATTCATTCAATTTGAAAAATTGTATTCTCTAAATAAATGTGTGTTCATATCCAGAAACAATTTTCAGCGTTGTATCTTTAACCGTTTTCTCAAAAAAAATTCCAAAAAAAAGTGCACTTTTTCGGATCCACAAGGTGAGAACCTGCCTTAAGAAAATAATAGGTAGGGTCAGATGGGGTAAATGTAAACAAGGGGTAAATGTAAACAGGGGTTATTTTATGCTTTTAAAATTAACTGCAACAGACCATGACCCAAAAAAATATTAATTTACATGCTAAATTAATATTTTTTTTATTGTATTTTCTTTAGCATTTCTATGAACTTTTGCTTTGATGACTTTTATTTTGGGTTTTCAGGAAATATTTTATATTTTGTAAAAATTTATTTTGAAAAAAATTAGCTAAATCAAATGTGTACTTGTGTGCGAAACATTAGCGGATATGATATGTAGTCTTTGTAGGTTAGGTGCTGGCTGACCCACGGGGGGTCTCACATAGACCATGTTGGTCCATAGTGATACCACGAAGATTCTGGAACTTCAGACCTGTATATAGTTTTTTAAGAACGTTTTGGCAAATCTAAGTAAGTCGCCGCTTTTTTGCTCCGCGATTCTTCCCAAGGAAGGGAACGACGCGGATCCGAGGCAGCTGACCCGTAATCTGTAGAGAGCAGGGCAGCGTGGGACGGTGTGAGACAGTGTCCCGTGAGTATCCCGGTTAATAGTTTGCAATCCTCTCTTCGGAGTGATAGTACAAACTCTGTGTTGTTGATATTATGCTCGCGAAGCATGATTTTTGCTGTCCTGTGAGATGTAGATCTCTCCCACATGGACGCCGCTTCACGAATCATATTCTCTTCTATTTCCGTCTTGAGCGTGGAGAGGGGTGGATGGATGTCTGGCTCGCTAACCGTAGGCAGTCGTGCCCCGGCTTTGGCGAGCGCATCAGCCTTCTCATATCCCTCAACTTCTTTGTGACCCGGTACCCAATAGATAGTGACTACTCTGTTGCGACAGAGTTCGTCCAATTTGGTTTTGCAGTTCCGTACGCATATCGAGTTTGACATTACCCCAGCTGCTGCTTTTATGGCTGCTTGGCTGTCGATATAGATATTAATCCGAGAGTCTGGAGGAGTGCGCTCCATTGCTAGTTGCGCCGCTCTTGTGGCAGCGTGTACCTCTGCTTGGAAGATGCTGCAGTAGTCCGGGAGCCGGAAAGACTGTTGAAGGTCAAGTTCCGGACAGAAAACTGCAGATCCCACTCCCTCTGTCATCTTGGATCCATCCGTGAACAGGTTATAGGATTGACGGCTGAGTTCGAGCCCCTGTCGCCACCCATCCGGTTCTAGGACCACGTAGGGTTTGAAGTCGAAATTGGCTTGAGGTATGGCGTAGTCTGAGCTATCGCCTACCGTGTATCCTACTGTGGCCGTAGTGTCGTAGCGTGAGCTGTCCAGTTACCTTAAGTCTAAGCGCGGCCTTCTTAGCGACGCTTTTCGCAGTCAGACCAATTGGATAAAATCCCAAGATTTTGTCCAGTGCCGCTGTCGGGGTGGTGCGCATTGCGCCTGTTATACACAACCCAGTAGGTCTTTTTATCCACCGCAGTCCACCATACTATGATCCCGTAGAGCATAATGGGTCTAATAACTGCAGTGTAAATTCAATGTGTGAGACGGGGGGATAAGCCCCAAGTCTTACCGAGCATTTTTCTGCAAGCGTATAAGGCGTTCAAGGCTTTCCTTTTCCTGTCTTCCACATTCAACTTCCACGACAGTTTACTATCCAAGATGACTCCTAGGTACTTAGTAGATGTTTTGGGGGTGAGTGTGGTGTTGTTCAGTTTGGGAGGAAGCCAGGTTGGGATCTTGTACTTTGTTGTAAAAAGAACTAAGTCCGTCTTGTCTGGATTTGTTTCGTCCCACAGCCCAGTTATTAATCACTTTCAGTGTCCTCTCGAGTTCTTGGCTCATTGAGTTGATACACCTGCCTGAGACGACAACGGCTAGGTCATCCGCGTATGCAGTTAGTTAGCGTAGTCTTTGTAAGTATGGAAAACTTTCGATCTTTTAAGCGTTAAGTAAGTAAACCTGCTTCTCTATAAAATTTTTCATTTATTGTAAAATTGGAATTGCAACAAAATTTCATTTGAAAATTGGGGAATAAGCGAAACTTGACGTATATAAAATTTTAAATATTAATATACATATATATTATTTTAGTATTATTTATTTTATCATTTTTTTATAAATAAATATTATTCATTTTTATTTTTTCTTTTTATAATTAATAAAACGTATTTATAAAAATATATATTATTTATTTTTATTATATCTTTTTATAAGTAATTAATAAAAAGTATTTATAAAAATAAAGATTGAATAATAAATAAATTACAAATAATAAAAAGTATTTATACAAATAAATAATAAAAAGTATTAAAGTTTCAGTAAAATATCGAAAATATCAAAACAATAATTTAAAAAAAATCCTTTAGAAAACAAAAGTAGCATGTAGCGCATAACAAAAGTCGGCCAAAATCTACTGCAACACTTTGACTAGTTTTTTACATTTAATTTTTTATCCCAGCTGCTGCTACTTCTCAGGCTGTAATTTTGCTCACGTTTTGTTTGCGTTTACCGCGCAATTTCAACAGAAACAATACAAAAACAACAACAACACAGACGAACAGAAAAAGGAAAACCGGTAGAAGGAAAACACATACACCTCCCACTTTACGCTGCACTTCGCGGTGACTTTTGCTGCTCATAGCGGGCGTTGTTATTGTTCGCAGCATGAAACAGCGGCAGCAGCCTTTGTGTGTGGCGTTTGCTTGCATGTAGGTGTGTGTGCGTGTGTGTTGGTGTGTTTGTGCCGGGCGCGCCACTTAAAACAAACGAGCGCACTTCCTGGCGTTCCGCAATTTAGTAGCGTGTGTAATTTTTAACTCCTTCGCACAGGCGCACGCTGCCGTCCTTTGCCGCTTACTTTATGACTGTCGCGCAGTTCCTTTCACTACTCGCCCCTTCCACTCCCACTGCCTCTTTCACGGCAGTGACTTTTGCATAAATAAGTAGTCGCCAGTCTTTCGCGCAGCTAGCAAAACAACTGGCGAGCAACTGAGACAGCAACAACAACTAAGGGATTGAGCAAAGTTTGCGGGGGTGCAGGGTTGGCGGTGGACTTGGGCATGTTTACCGCATCGTTGCAGCGATTTTCTGTAATGTTGTTTTTTGTATGTTGCGCATACCTCGCGTGTTTTTATGACATTTGCGTGATTCTTGTTGAAATTTAAAGGCGCCTGAAGTGTGCAACCGAGCCGAAGGTGTGAAATTCAAGTGGGCGTGGTAATTGTTAAGCAAACAGAAGTGCCTGCGTTGTTGAGGTAATGAGTGTGTGTGTTCGTAGGGGCGGCAGACATGTAAGGAATGTGACTGGGTACTGGGCCAGTTGTAGTTTAGTTGTTTTTGTAGTTTATCGTTGTAGCTTAGTGTGTCAAATAATGAGTCAGAGAGTTGTGTGTTTGTATGTCAGCATCAAATGAAGGCCATTTCTCTTTTGATAACAACGTAGGATAGAAAAAAACTTATTTTTTGAGACCTATTCAAGAGTTGATCCATTGAGAGTTGAGAACCAGAGTTAAGGCTCTTTGTGTTTATAAAAAAATTAAAATAAATAAATTAAAATTGTAAATTAGATAGCTCGGCCTAAGCCTTGTTGAATCTAATCAGAACTTTGCCTCGTTTATTGAGGAAATCTTCTTACGTGAGACAAAAAGAAAACACTTTTGTCAAGACCCATTCAACCAGAGAACCAGAGTTAACACAAACAAGCTCATACAAAAATTGTTTAAACTAAATTAAATTTGTAAAATAGAAAGCTCAACCTAATCCTTCTTGAATCCTATCAAAACTTTGTCTTGTTTATTGACTGATTCTATTTACGCGGGGAAAAAAATGTTGTTGAGACCCACAAAGAGTGGAGAACCAGAGTTAAAGTTATTTGTGTTTATGAAAATATTTTAATATGAATTAAATTTGTAAAATAGAAAGTTTGACCTTAGCCTTCTTGAATCCTATTAGAACTCTGCCCGGTTTATTTACAGATTCTTTTTACGTGGGACACAAACAAAACATACTTTTCGAGACCCATTCAAAAGTAGATAACCAGAGTTAACACAAATAAGTTCATAAAAAAAATGTTGTAATATAAATTAAATTTGTGAAATAGAAAGCTCGACCTAAGCCTTCTTGAATTCTATCAGAACTTTGACTCGTTTATTGAGAGAATCTTCTTACGTGAGACAAAAGAGACCCATTCAAATGTTGACCACGAGAGTTAAGGTTCTTTTTGCTTAAAAAAAAATTGAAAGTAAAAATTAAAATTGTAAAATAAAAA
This sequence comes from Melieria omissa, assembly GCA_963971225.1. Classification (NCBI taxonomy): domain Eukaryota; kingdom Metazoa; phylum Arthropoda; class Insecta; order Diptera; family Ulidiidae; genus Melieria; species Melieria omissa. The sequence goes on along the minus strand of OZ020267.1, from coordinate 102,609,084 downwards.
GCTCGACCTAAGCCTCCTTATATCCTATCGGAACTCTGCCGTATTTATTGACGGATTCTTTTTAGGTGAGAAAAATGTTTGTCGAGACCAATTCAAAAGTAGAGAACCAGAGTTAAGGTGTTCAAAAACAATTGTATAAATTTGTGAATCCTTTATTGACGGAATGTTCTATGATTTTTCCGCCGCTTGATTCAAGATCATATCATATACTTTAAACATATCTTTGATGATTTTATATTTAATAAAGTCTAAAATGTTCCAAAGTGTTATTGAAAATCTTTTGTTATTGAAGTCCCTTTAAAAGTATCTATCCGTTTACCATAAGATCTATGAAACTATTGAACCAAAACCGATCCGGAGATAGGCGTAGACTTTAAAATTCTAATGCTTAAAACTATAATGTAACATAGCACAATATTTACTTTCATAAATATTCTTTGTATTTTTTTTCAGTTTTCCTGGGCCACAATTTGCTGTAACTAACTACACCAAATTTAGCCACAAACCACTGCCAATGTGGCCAAATTTAAACAAAAAATCAAATCAAAATGTTTATAGCAAAACCGAGCAAACGCCAGCCGCGCTGCTAATTAGAATGCTTATAAATTTCACTTTGAGGTTGAAGAGAAATTTGTTACCATAAACGACTTAATCAAGCCACAAAAACCCCAACAAATAAACAACAACAACAAAAACAACTGTGACATGCTCGTCGACCGTAGAACCCAGTGAAAGTCCAGCACCAAACTACAAATTCTGCAGTCACTTTGCAAATTGCGCCACATCTACACATACACACAGACACGCAGATACCAGCAGCAGCAACAAAAAGCAAAAAAATGTCCTTGCAAAAAATTGGAGAAAATCGCACTCCCGCAGATAAAGTCCGCTGACCGACTGATAGTCGCAGCAGGTGAAAATCCGCGCACATAAAAATCGAAAAAATCCCACTCGGTTTTAGGGTCAACCGGACGCGGCAGTGGAGCGCCGGGAAGATAGTGGAAAAATTTGAAAGTGTAGCGCCCCGTGATGACAGTCAGCCACTCGACTTTGCCGTGTTAAATGTTAGACAAAAAAAAATTACCAAAAAAAACTATGCGTTGCTGCATGCAATGCTTGCGATAAAAAAATGTAACTAGCGCAGCTTGGAACCCCGCATTCGGTAGAATGTGTGGCATGCGCGAAATGTTTGCACAAACTCGAGTGTGCGAGTGTGTGTGTGAGAATGTGAGAGTATGAGTGTAGGCGAATTGGCTGCGTTGTATTGCGCCAGTTGCATGCTGGATTTGCGTGTGTCGCACAGCCAAAGGGGACCTTGACGCGAAATCGTTTAAGCCATATCAGTCGCACAGCGTTGCATGCAGCTCGTGCAACGCGCCTCACCTTGCCGCTGCTGTTTTCTCACTTGCATTTTTGTCGCTGGCTACTTTGCGAGCGACCTTTTTTGCTTCAATACTTTACGGCATGAACAAGAGCAAAAAATCGGTTAGCGCTGACCCGCATTCGAATGCGCATAGTCCGCGAACTAGATGACATGGGCTTTGTGATGCGTTAACGAAACTGCGGAAAAAGTGTGCGACAATTTTAGGGAATTTCAAAAATTTAGACTAAAACTTAAGGATGCCATTTTGAGGATCTGCTTCAATTTTTAAGGAATATGTGTAGTTTTGAGTATATTGAATGTTTGGTAAAAGAAAGAGGGAGAGCAAGAGGTTATCTATGAATTTTCTTGTGGTTATGGTTCTATTTACTTTATTTTATTTTATTTTATTTTATATTATTTTATTTTATTTTATTTTATTTTATTTTATTTTATTTTATTTTATTTTATTTTATTTTATTTTATTTTATTTTATTTTATTTTATTTTATTTTATTTTATTTTATTTTATTTTATTTTATTTTATTTTATTTTAATTTAATTTATTTTATTTTATTTTATTTTATTTTATTTTATTTTATTTTATTTTATTTTATTTTATTTTATTTTATTTTATTTTATTTTATTTTATTTTATTTATTTTATTTTATTTTATTTTATTTTATTTTATTTTATTTTATTTTATTTTATTTTATTTTATTTTATTTTTTCAATTATTTGAAGAAATATCAGGTGTACAACTTTGCTTCCGCCGTTTTCCGATAGGTGGCTGTACCGGCTGAGGCTGGTTGAAATACATAGATGGTAATGCCTTTAAAGTGAGTGTGGACAGTGCCTAACGAATTGTCATCGCCGTTTCAGTGACAGTTGTTCTTGTTTTCGTATTATTCACGCTCGAAAATGTCCGTTTATGTGCCCAATTCTCGCCATTTGCGGGAAGTTTTACTTTTCTGTTACAATTCGAAAAAAAATGCAGCTGAAGCGCATCGAATGCTCTCAGAAACTTACGGTGATGCTGCTCTGAGTGAAAGAACGTGTCGGGAGTGGTTTCAACGTTTTAAAAATGGTGATTTCGACATGACAAAGTCATCCTCCAACACGACAATGCTCGGCCTCACGTCGCAAAAGTGGTCAAAAAGTACCTGGAAACGCTGAAATGGGAAGTCTTGCCCCACCCGCCGTATTCCCCAGATGTCGTCCCTTCTGACTTCCACCTATTCCGTTCGATGGCACACGGCCTGGCAGATCAACATTTTCAATCCTTCGAAGAATTGGAAAAATGGATTGCTTCATGGATAGCGTCAAAAGAGGACTCCTTTTTTCGAGCCGGGATCCGAAAATTGCCGGAAAGATGGGAGAAAGTTGTCGCTAGCGACGGACAATACTTTGAATAATACATCTGTAAGCACTTTTTCGCAATAAAGCTTTTAATTTTGGAAAAAAACGGCGGAAGCAAAGTTGTACACCTGATAATTAAAATTATCAAAATTTAAACGAAAATTATTAGACTTTAGCTACTGACTAAAAAAAATTTATAATACATTTTTTGGGAAAAAAATCAATTTATAGTAATTTTAAACCAGAAAAGCAAAAGAATAGAAAAGCAAGAGAATAGGAAAACTATGACATAAAAGTTATTTAATTTAATTTAATTTATTTTTTTCTTTATTTTCATTTACCAATACATTAGTTTGATTATTTGAAAAACTAATTAAAATTATCTAAAAATTAACTAAAAACTGCTGGACTTTTCCTTCTGACTAAAAAAATTTAATAAAAATTTAATGGGAAAAAATCAATTTATGATAATTTAAATAAAACCAGAAAAGCAAAAAGGGTAGAACAAAAGAGAAGAGGAAAACTTGAACTCAAAACAATGAGCTGAATATTACATACTAAGCTTTTGTTTTGAAAAAAATTTGACCGTGGTATAATTTATGTCTCAATTTTACATGGGAAACGTAAAAAAAAACATAAATATCGAATACTTGATGAAAATCGAACCAAGACACCAAGACAACTGAGAGTACTCAATCTCCCATATCTGGCTACATCGGCGATGTTCATTCTGCTGTTCGCGAGAAGCAAACTGGTCATCATTGTTCTACACTTTCTGCTCGCTGATTACTAATCTTCTTTCTTTCTTGTTACATTCCACCTTCTCTATTTATTTGAACGACCCCCAAAACATTAACCCTTACCCCGCACATATGGTATCCGCTGCACTTCTTTACACAGCAATTCAAAGTGTTGAGCCGCCAAACGCATCAATGAATCAACCCAAATAGACTTCACAGTTCCTTAAATTGCTGCGCATAAATAAATCGCTTATCGACTTGTGCCACTTGTTATCGACTTAATACACAGCAAGCCGTCAAGCAGTGCCGCCAAAGAGCGTTAAAAATCCCAAAACTCGCAACTTGTCTGTTTGCCTTTTTGTGCGCAGACCTCGACCCCAACGCCGAGTTTGGCGAACGGCAACCGCAAATAAATCGCAGCTGCAGTAATACGCAAATAAATGTAGAACGCGCCGATCTAAACACCCTAACGACACAACCCCTGCCAGTCGGCCGTCGACGGCAAATCCTTAAAAATTGTGAAAACAATAAAAATCCAACAAGCTCGTAACTCATTCGGGCGTATTAACTAAAGAAAATACGCAACTGGGTTAAATGCCAATGCAAACAATGTAAAACAAAGCGAAAGTAGGCAAAAGAAAGTAAAGTGAAATAAAATGCAAACAACGCCAACGACAACAACGGCAACAACAAATACGCAACAAAATCAAGAACAAACAAACGGCGGCAACGTTTGCCAACGCATCCAGGAAATAAACTTCTAAATAAACAAGAATGTGGCAACAACAAAAGCAAAGGAAGACGCGTTGGGTCTGGTGGGCTGCTTAACCACAACAAGTAAAACAACAACATTACAATACAAACAAGAACAGAGTCCAAACAAGCATTGGTCGAAGACAAAAGAAATTTTAACATTTCGCCGCATAAAAAAAATTCTTTGAGGAAATGTTCGAATTCATGGCGCATTATTTGATAGCCGAGCGACAGAGTGGAAAGCCGGCGAGCGCCGCAGGACGAGGCAAAGCATCCGAGTGAAGTGATTGCGTTTGTGCTGATTTGGTGGAATGCTGCGGCCGGCGGGGCCGTATTGACCATGGCCATTAGTATAAGAAACGTTTGTTGGCTGTTGTCGGATTTGTGCTTTTTTTCTGTTTCTGTTTTTGTTTTGTTGTTTTTGTTTTTGGTTAATACAAACTGGTATTGTTTTAAGAATGAGCAGCGGCAATCGTTGGGGCTGTAAATGTGCGCAATAAAAAATTATGAATTTACTTAAATCTTTGTTAATGGCTGAAATTGAAATTAAAAATATTATAGCCAGCTTTTAGGCGGTGACCTTTATATCGTTTTTGTTGGCAGCATGGCGAGTTAATATACATAAGCAACTGTTAATACTTATGTATATACTTTAGCTTAAGTGCAAAGCAGCAAATGAAAATTTAAGATTTTCGTTGCATACTTATAGGCACTTAAGCAGCAAATAATTTTTTCTTAGATCGTTGGTTAAAGCAATTGAACTTTATTCACTTTAGCTGTCGGCATTAAAAGTTTAATGAGACCCTTGGGTATAGACTAAATAAACTCTAATTGTCTTGGCCTACTTTTAGGCCATTCAACGAAATGTATATTTCATGTTGATCATTTGGTGAAAAGGTGAGAATTGTTGTGTTTGTTTGATGTTTATGCTAAATTTGAAGTGCACGTGTAGACATGTTGTTAGGTAAGGTTTGTGTTTTTATTTTAAATTTCGAGAGAAGTTTGAGATTCACGAACAAGTGTTAAAAGCAGCCGAGAATCTTAGACCAATACGAAACATATTGACATTGAAATTTTACATTAATTGTTGTTTCACATTAATACATAAATCTTAGAACGATTTCAACCCAGATATGCCGACCGTACTAAATGTTGTACAACGGTTTGAAGGTGCTGCAGTAACTGTGATTTTTATTTGCTAACCGATGCCCTGAAGGAATAGTTACATAGAGGATCTTCAGCATATCTGGGTTAAATATTGTTCACACATGAATCTTGCACCACTTCCAAACAGTTTGGAGACATGAATCTGACCCCAATTCGATATCTATTGATAAAGAATTTTTATACGAAGGTTTAAACGAGTGAAGGATCTCTCATTTGTTCTGTTGAAGAATCTTCAAATCGTTGTTGTGCATTCTGAATCATATAGGAAGAAATGTCACAATAACCCTGACTTTTCTCTAACTAAGAATTGTTTCGATCGTTCCAAAAAGCACCTTCAAAAGATTCTACTGTCATATTTGTTGGTTTGTGGTTCCGAATTCTGCGGAACGTTTGTATGTTAAGTAATTATATGGGTACATAATTAATTTACCCATATAATCGGTGCCCACATAACCGATAATAGGTTTTTTTGTCAGTTATTTAAGTAATTAAGTGGGTACATGAGTAACCTTTTTGGTCATCAATTAATCACTGTTTGATAAGCATGGATATGCTCACGTCAGAAGGATAGACGATGAACCCTTATCCTATAACCGGTTTTAATGGTCAGTTATGTAAGTAGCCAACTGGGTACATAACGGACCTTTTTGGTCTTCGAATTATCATTATTTGATCGGATTGGATATGTACATACCACCAGGACAGACGGGTAACCGTAATCCTATAACCGGTTTTTATGGTCAGTTATGTAAATAGCCAACTTGGTACATAACTAACCTTTCTGGTCTTCGAATTATCACTATTCCATCGGATTGGATATGTACATACCACCAGGACAGGTGGGTAACTGTAATCCTATAACCGGTTTATAATAAGTTATGTAAGAAACTGAGTACATAACTGACCTTTCTGGTCTTCGAATTATCATTATTTGATCGGATTGGATATGTACATACCACCAGGACAGACGGGTAACAGTAATCCTATAACCGGTTTTTATGGTCAGTTATGTAAATAGCCAACTTGGTACATAACTAACCTTTCTGGCCTTCGAATTATCACTATTTGATCGGATTGGATATGTACATACCACCAGGACAGGCGGGTAACCGTAATCCCATAACCGGTTTATAATCAGTTATGTAAGTAACCAACTGAGTACATAACTGGCCTTTCTGGTATTCGAATTATCACAATTTGATCGGATTGGATATGTACATACCAACAGGACAGACGGGTAACCGTAATCCTATAACCGGTTTTTATGGTCAGTTATGTAAGTAGCAAACTTGGTACATAACTGACCTTTCTAGACTTATAATTATCACTATTTGATCGGATTGGATATGTACATGCCACCAGGACATACGAGTAACCGTAATCCTATAACCGGTTTATGGTCAGTTATGTAAGTAACCAAGTTGGTACATGAGCCACCTTTTCGGTCATGGATTAATCATTATTTGATCTGCTTTGATATGCCCTTTCGAATGGATGCTGAACCATAAACCAATTACCGGTTCCTATGGTCAGTTAAATAAATAAGTGGGTATATCAGTGACCTCTCTGATTATCGATTACTCACTATTCCATCTATTAGGACATGTACCTCGAACAGATGCTGAACCGTAATCCAATGAGTGGTTTTATGATCAGCAAAAGCGAGTACAGAATTGCCTTTTTGGAGTGTTTTGAGTGATTGATTGATTGACAACCTGTCTCCTAAATCAAACTAAGAAACTTCACTTTAAAGCATAAAAGGATTAAGTAATATAGGAACAGATATAGTTACATAGAGAGACGTAGATACAGGACTTAAGCAGGTAATTGAGTTTGAAGCTGTACTCAGACTAGGTAGGTAGATAGGAGGGACTGCCCCAAAAACTATGGCATCTAGGCCATAAAGGTCCACTTATATCTGGTCAATAATTGAATCAGTTTGACGTACTTACCAAGCCTAGTAAAATCTGAATAGTCCTTCTGGCTAGATTGTCTAGATCAGTGATGACCACTCTGCTGCCCGCGAGGACTATTCACAGTCTGCTAGGTTTCTTAAAAAGCTCAAAATGGTTCAATGAGTTAGCGTCTTAACTCGACCCCAGTCTAAGCTCTGCGGATGACCAGAATGAGTGAGTAACTGCTCTGTTCTGCTGCTCCCAAGGAGCAGTGTAAAAATCGATTCGTCGCGGAGCGGGAGGAATCAAACGCGGGTTGGTTTTCGGGTGTTGGGGTGATCTATATTCGTTGGCTTACGAATAAAGTGACAAGTACAATAAACATTAAACGACACAAACGGCCGAAGCCGGGAAGCAGAAAATAGGAGGAAACATGAGTACAAAGGGACAAGGAAAGGAAGGGATTAGAGGTGGGATCTACAGATCACTTGAGACAGCACTCATTTAGCCAAGCAGAATGCCCATCACTGTTCTAGATCGTCAAAGAAGAAGTTGTCCAGTTGCCTTTAATCTTCTTCTGGATAAAGGAGCACAAGCTCATAAAAGGTCAGGTGCGTTTTCTTCTACTTTTTCATCCTTCAAGTGAGAGGAAAGCAATCTCAACCTATTTTTGTACTGAGACCTTCCTTCTTCCTTAATGGATCTTTTTAAAGACTTGTTTCAGCTATTCTTTTCAGTACTAAATCTAAAACCCAAAAATTGTATCTAAATGTTGTTGAGCTTGAATCATCAATGACTAATTGATTTTTAGACAGAATTATGCATTTGACATTAAACCTTTAGAGCTTCTAAAATAGATCATCTAATCAATTTTTACAAACAACTTTAACCAAATTCATTGAGATTACCTGAATTCCATTTCCATATTGATGGTTTCATGGGCCGAAATTTAGTGACAAGCTAAACGTCTTTATGTCCCTAACTTTCATAGCTTTCTCTTTAGGGAATTACAACATAATATGTTCTTCAAGTATCAAACACTTCAACTCATTGAACCATCAACTTTAGTCAAATTCCTTTAAGTATTTGCCATAAAAAAATAAGTCAAATTCTTACACACTTAAAAAATCATTTCAACTGCTTAGAGCTCCGCAGAAAGGTCGCCTAAATTGCTGTTGATATGGCAAATTTATTGCATACCACATACTTTAAGGCGTACATAAGCTTTATGCAAATCAACTCACGCAAAACATTCACAACAATTTCACACAAACGGTTAACGACCTATAAATCCACAAAAGCCAAAGAAGAGGAATAGACGAAAAAAACGATACGAACAATGGCAGCATTTTACATTTTTAAATGCCGTGTGAACACAGCAATGAGCGGTTAGCGAGTATGTCGAAAAGTTCAGCATACTGTTGGGCGTTAGAACAAATGTCTAATGGCAAACGTAAGCGAGACGAAAGCAAAAACAACTGTAGGCAAACACAAGAAGTTGAAGTGCGAAAATAAAAACAAGTGCGGCTGCCAACAAAAAAAAAATATAAAAAAAGTAAAAACCAAAACCGTAAATGGTAAATGGTAAACCTCTGAGAAAATTATCGAAGCTGTCTAATGTGCGTTAACAAATACACACACACACATACACATACAATTTACTTATATCTAAGGAAGCGAATGTGCAAAGTTCGCACGCAAAACTCGTCGGCGTGTGGCACAGACAATGGTTTGTCTGACGCAGGATTTTCGCAGGATTTACACGCTGTGTCGAGCTGTTTGACTGGCGTTAAGGTTTTTCATTTTTGTTTCAGTTCTTGGCCTTTTGCTATACACACACACACAACCACACTCACACTGGTTGGCTGTGTCTCGTTTGGGTGTGTGATTTGTGTGTGTGTGGTTTTTTTTTATTGTTTTGACAAGCACAACAAGAACAAAAACAACTAGTGTTGTTGTCTGCTGTTGATAGCAAAATTGCGACGATTTGTTTATGTGGTTATAAAGGAAATGATGCTTGAGTTATGGCTTTGTTTATACCAAAAAACACCAAAAACCAAAAAGTAACGAAGCGCCCAAAACTGTACAACAAAAACGCAAGGAAACCCCAAACGAAACGTTAAGCACGCCCAGAAATCCTTTTCACGCTCGACAGCGACTGTGTCGCAAGCTGGAAAATTGCGGGCGGGCACACACACACACACACACACAAAAGCACAATGCGAGCACGTTTCAGCGGCTACCGAACAGGGAAGCAAAGCAAGCAAAAAGCAGAAGCGGGGAAGTGACGCTGGGCGCTGGGCTGTTAGGCACCGTTCGTTGTCAGTTGCCGCCGTTGGTCGAGGCGCGCGCTGGCGTCTCGTATCAATTGATTTGCCTTTATTGTTGTGGTTATTGATATTGTTATTTGCCACAGCGCCGGCCTGACGTTCCGTCCCGAAACCCCTTCCGGCTGCGCGCCATATTTGTTTTAGTGCGCAAATCTGCTTCGGCACGAAAGTGTAAACGATCTCATTGGGGATTTTGATTTTGTTATAACAATAACTACACACACACAAAGCAATGCCAACAACCAACAACATGTTTTCATCTGAATTGCTGCAATCTGGTCAGCTACAGTTGTTGTTGTGGTTGTTGTAGTGGAGAAGAGATGGAGCAGGCAATATAATGGACATAAAATTGTCCATTGAAATACGAAATGCTTTGGCCAACAATTTCAATTTTACTTAGCACTGCTCACATACCATCTCAACATTTCCTGTTCGCTTTCGACTCTTTACTGCCACAACAACAACAACAACACATTGTTGGCCAGTCGTTCGCCTTCACTTGCATTTGCAAATTAGGTTTAAATCTCAATTTAAATGGTAATTGTTGGCAATTCAACTTGTTGCTGTGATTTTTCAATTCCTTTGGCTCTACATAAATTTCGCTCTGGCTTTGACTGTCGACGCTGCTTCACTATTCGGTTGATTCCTTGACTGTTTTTTGTGGCACTTTGTACGAGTCGCATCTCTTCTTTTATTCTAAACAAATTTTTTTTTTGCGTTCTACAAATCCCTCACTTGACGCTTTGGCCATATTTGCATGCAACTCAATGTCGTATTCAGTTCAGGAGCGTAGCCAGAGAGAAGAGTAGACTTATTCAAATGTATAAATATATATAAATAAATACATTCAAATACAAAAACACATCATCTCCATTAAATATAAATGCTTTTATTTGTCACACATTTCTTTATAAGCAAATTTAAAATAACAAAATTATTTTCTTACATTTTTTATGACCAACATACCAACTACGCTCCTGGTACAGTTGCTTCCTTAATTCGTTGCTTATTGATTTTGCTAAAAGTTTTGACATTTTTGGCATTTCCTTTTGACATTTCTGGCATTTTATAGGCAAACTTTACAATTTGTTTTTCTTACTTCTTGCTTACTTCATTTTTCATCGTCTTGGTTTTTCATGCTGAATTTTTTTTCACTTCGACGTCTGTTTTTTTTTGCTTGTTTTTTTTCTGTTTTGTTTTTTGTTGTTTTTTTTGCGTGTTGGCATTTTGGCTAAAAGTGTTTTTGACACTTTTTTAATAAGTTTATGTTAGAGCCCAAAACAGGCCGTGCTGACGCTACAACAAACTGTTAGCGACAAAGTTTCGTACATGTCGGATGCTACGCCCGTTAATTGAATTAAACTTTAAGATTCTGACAGAATTTAAAAGCTGTCAGCATTTATTTAGAGAAATTAATGTTGGCGCGGAAAGCGATTAGTTTAGAACTAATTTATGTGAATCGAATGTGCTGTTGGGATTTTGCAAAGCATTTTAAAGATGATTTGGTTTAATTTTTGAAACAGTTTAATAGTCAAAACAATGTGGAGAGATGGGTTTTCGAAGCTAGAAAATATGATAAGTTTTGAACAGAAAGGTACAGCGGATCAAAATTCAATCTGATAAATTTGTCTGTTGTCTTTTTTAAATCGAATACTACTTGATCGATTCATCTAAATTTTTTACAGTATAGGAAGAATTGTCCAATAGAAGATTTCTGGATATGTTCTAGATATCTTTTGAATATCGTTCCATCATCTTTTGGCGTGACCAACTGGAATTTACGGCCATAACTCGGTAACGGGTTGTTATGGCCAGTTAAGTAAGATATGAACTTGGAGCTCAAGTGTAGAAACACTCTACTCTACTCCAACATATAACAATGTTCAATACCGTTTTGAAAATTTGTTCAGCCACCTCAGCGCATACCTATTCGTTTCTCTGGATTGTGCTCAAAAATAAAACACACTAAAATTCTTCAACGCAGCTCTACAATTGTATTCACTTTATTTGCAATTCTACAATTTACTGCCTCCCACTTGTTACTCATTGGACTACTCCGTGTTGCACATTTGCTTACTTAAACCAAACTCTTCCCTTTGGGTTGTACCAGGCCGCCTTTCTTGCTTGCTTGGGCGCAGCTCTTTCTCGAACATTTTAATTGGACTTACAATTTCCAGTATCATCGCGAGTCATCTTTGCGAATGTTCTTGCGAAACTGTCATGCCCCTAAATGTATACCACGTATGCTTTCCTTCCCTTTCAGTACCTTGCACAGTGACAGCGAGCAGTATCGTCACAATACTAAAAGATCCCTTATGTCAAAAGATCCTACTGACTGGACCTGATAGCTCTCAACATTTCCTTAGCGCTGGAGTACCGCAGGGTTCGGTACCTACTCTCTCCAAGTCTTTTCCTTATTTTTATCAACGAGCTGTTGTCATCGACAAAGAATCCCATCTACACCATTGGTCATTCATACTCCTTCACAAAGCATCCCAGCTCTGGAAATTGAGACCGAATGACGCCTTATGAATGACACACTTAGCAGCGACCTACAAACAATCTCCAAGTGGTATCTAGCGAATAGAGAGCGATTTTAGTCCTTGCAAGACCCATTGTTCTTTTTTTTATCCCACAATCATGTCTCCCCACATGCCAACATATCGCTGAATATTGTTGTTGTAGGTATTGCGGAATCGGTAGCTCTTCGATCTTTGATGGAATGATCATATTTTGGCGTATCGAAAGTAGCAGCCAAGTGCCTTTCAAGTGCCTTTCGCCGTCAGATCTACCCACTTCTTACACCACCTATATCCGACCAACAATAGAGTTTGACTCGCACCTGTGGGAGAGGATTTCAAAAACCTATATGAAGCTTCCGGATCGCATACAAAAGTAAGGAAGATTTGCTAACGGGGAACAGTAGGGTATCAAGCTGAACCATTGTCGTAACAAGGCAGATACCTTTTTAGCACCTGTTCAGATAAGAGTTAAGCAATCTGACGTCATCACTCCGGGTATTCCCCCTGGCCACCCGTTCGAACACTGGAGACCATGCATTCCACGTTGAAACGATGTTCCAGCGCATTACGCATTACAGAGAAAGAGAGAGTTTCTGGCCCATACAGCGCGATTGTGGAATGGTCTTCCTGCAGTCTCCCAGATTCCTGGGGTTTTAAAACCCTATTTGAAGCTCCTAAACCGCATACAGAAGTAAGGAAGAATAGCTTACTGGGAACAGAAAAGTTCTATTGACACCTTGAAACATCGTTGTAATGCGGCAAATACCCTTTCAGCACCTGTTCAGAGGAAATGAGCAATCTTCGGGTATTGCTTTGGACAACCCGTTCGAACACTGGCACCCATGCATTCCACGTAATGCGAGAGAGAGAGTTTCTGGCTAGTACAGCGCGGTTGTGGAATGGTTTCCCTGCAGATATTTTCCCCAGATCCCGGGGCTTTAAACCCCTATTTGGAGCTCCTGTACAGCATACAAAAGTAAGAAAGATTAGCTTATTGGGAACAATAGGGATATCCAGCTCTACTGACTCCTTGGAACATGGTCGCAACTAGGCATGCGTGGTCTTATTTTACAGATACTTTGTTGGTACCTGTTCAGAGATGATGAGGAATCTGATGCTATCACTCCGGGCATTCCCTCGAAAAGATGTTTCGGCGCACTAAGTACTACAGAGAGAGTTCGTTTCTGGCTGTTCGGGTTTGTGGAATGATCTTCCTACAAATATTTTCTCCAGCCCCTATGATTCTGGAGCATTTTAGGCAATAATCCATAACTTCTTCACACTAAACCCTGTCTCCTAATTTCTAGATCCATCCAGAACCAACGCAATACTTCGCATTAATACATCATATAGAAAAAAACAAAAACAACAAAATCAATGATATTAAAGTCTTTTTAGTAAAACAAGCCGTGGCTCTTAAGTTGATTACATAACGACCCTCAATAAGGACAGCATTGTGCGTTCGCTTGTTAAACGACACGTTTGCTCGCCCCATCTGCCACTTCCCCTCATTCGCTTTGGCGCTACTCTTCGGCACACTTGACGTATGCCACTTTGGCACTTCACAGTTGCCGTTCTTCTATTCGCTTTTGTTATGTTTGTGTGGCCCCCTTAAATTTTGTTATTTTCATTCCTGTTCACATATAGCAAAATTGCAAAGGCAACAACAACAACAACCGCACCACCACCAGCAGCGGCATCAACAACACTTAAATGCCAAATTAAGTGTAATTTTTCTTTATTGTGTTTACATCGCAACGCTTGACAAATTTGATTTCTTATACTTGTGCAGCGTCGTCGCGTCGCATCGTCGCTGAGGCGCGGTCCTTTTTTGTTTTTTTCTTGTGCTGCCAAGTTTTTGGGCGCTGACAGCCGCCTGAGTTGGGTGTAGTGTTGCCAAACAATAATGCCATATATGGGCTGCCAAACAAGCTCGCACACAAACACATCCACCCTCGCACATATGGCTGGGCATTTGTGTGTGTGTGTGTGATACTGTGTGCACGTAATTTAATATATGGTTTCATTGTTTAAGTAAATTATGTATGTGCATAATTGCTGTTGTTGTTTCGGATCGCTCACAAGGGAGATGGGGACACGTTGTCTTCTGCTGCTGCAAAGAAGCTGGCAAGCGTGTTGAATTTAAAACTTTACGTCAACGTGGCAAGACAGCAAAAGTAGAAAAGATTTTGAGGGATTTGTGAGAGCATGAAATGTGAAAAGTCGCATTATGATTTATATGCGAAGCAACGGTGCCCACACATGTCTATTCATAGTGTGCGTGTGTGTGTGTATTGGATGTTGTTGTTTGAAGCGCTAAAACTTTTAAACTCACTTTGGAAATTCTTTAAGTGGCTGCTTAGTGTGCTGCGTACATATGTGTGGCCAAATTTTAATGAAAAGCTAAGACCAAAGCTTAGCTAATTGTATAATTTGAAGATATTTGCCTACTTTGCGGTGCTATTGCTAGGCAATAGCTTGTTTTAAGTAGTCACAACAAGAGATATTATTATTATTATTATTTTATTTAGTCTAGAATATAAAATATTATAGCTAAGGTTAGAGTCCTGGCCTTGGTTTAGAGTCCTAGAGTCCTTGTTTCAATCTATTTACATATTATTGTTTGTTCTGACTGACTGACTAACTGACTGACTCATTCATCAACGCCCAACCCAAACCGCTAAAGGTACAACCACGAAATTTAAACTGTAAGTACATAATGAAAAATTAACCTCATTTAAGAGGGGATTTTTTTTAATTTGTTCTAAAGGGGCAAAATATGATTTAAGGTGTTTTATGAAGAAACGTGATTCAATGATTTTATTGATTTCAAATAAAAAATAATTCTACACGTATTTTTAATTTTTTCGAAAATCAAAATTTAACAAGGTCAACAATAGGTTAAGGTGCATGTACAGGAAGACTACGAAAAAACCCTAAATTGATTGGCCTATTGACTTCAAAATTAATGAAAACACTTAAAATAAAAAAAATATGGCACGTGTTTCATATTTTTTTTGTGAGTCAAAACTTAAGGGTTAAAAGTTTGTATGAAGAAACATGATTTTTTTATGTCGTTTAACTTAAAACTTGACTTGAAAGTACTTCAAATGTAAAAAAAGTTTGATGCGTGTTTTTTATTTTTCCGAAAATTCAAATCTAACATGTTCAGCGACGGGTTAAGAGTTTATAGAAATAAGATTTTATGGACCTATGGTAGCTGATGGTACTT
Organism: Melieria omissa; assembly: GCA_963971225.1. Classification (NCBI taxonomy): domain Eukaryota; kingdom Metazoa; phylum Arthropoda; class Insecta; order Diptera; family Ulidiidae; genus Melieria; species Melieria omissa. The sequence continues at coordinate 102,593,727 of OZ020267.1, read as the reverse complement.
CAAATGTGAAAAAATTCGATACGATTTTAGCGAAAATTCAAATCTAACGGGGTCACCGACGGGTTAAGAGTTTGTAGAAATAATATTTTATGGACCTATGGTACTTTATAGTACTTCAAATGTGAAAAACTCTATATGTATTTTTTATTTTTTCGAAAAATCAAATCTAACGGGGTCAACGAAGGGTTAAGAGTTTGTAGAAATACGATTTTAAGGACCTTTTGGCTTCAAACTTGGTGAAAGTAGTGAGAGATAAATCGACACATATTTTTCATTTTTCTAAAATCAAAATCTAACGAGGTCAACAATGGGTTAAATATTTGTCTGGAGATACAAGATTTTATGGGCCTTTTGACTTTAAACTTGGTAAAAGTACTCTTAGTGAGAAATAATTCGACACATATTTTTCACTTTTTCGAAAATCAAAATTTAACGGGGTCGACGATGGGTTAAGAGTTTGCATGGAGAAACAGGATTTTATGAGCTCTTTGACTTTAAACTTAGTTTAAACACTTAACAAGAGTAAAAATTCGACACTAGTTTTTCAGTTTTGGGAAAATCACAATCTAACGGTCAACAATGGGTTAACTGTTTGTATGGAGAAACAAGATTTTATGGGCCTTTTGACTTCAAACGTGGTGAAAGTACACTTTGTGAGAAATAACTCGACACATATTTTTCATTTTTCGAAACTCAAAATCTAACGGGGTTAACAATGGGTTAAATGTTTTTATAGAGGCAAGATTTAATGCGCCAATTGGCTTCAAATATGATGAAAGCTCTTCAAATATGAAAATATAAGATGAGTATTTTTTCATAAAAATCTGACGACATCAACAAAGGGTTAAGAAGATTTTGATTTATTGGCCCCAAAGCCGCGGGGCTCTGCTAGTGTTAGATAAAATTACAAAAGATGCTAAGGCTTAATTTTGTTTATTTCTTCTTCTTCTTCTTCTAGACCTTTTTTTCTAAGACCTTTCGATTGCATACACTCAACTATTAGCTACCAATTGCGTAACTGTCACATGTCCGCCCGTCCAAATTACGTCAAAAGTTCTTACAATGTCTTCGCTATAACCTTTACACATTTGTTGTCCACATTACAAACATTGCCTACCCACATCGCAAACATTTTCTAATCACACTCACACCCCCGTCCTTTGCTGCTAATTGCAATTTAGTTAATTACAAATACTTAATTAATCCAATTGCCAGAGTTGTTAAAATATTTAAATAGTACTCGAGTCCATTGCTTATTCATGGCCATGTCCGGTTAATGAGCAACTGTCATTAGTTATGCAAGGCGTACACACTCAATATACATTCCGACAGCCAACTGTCACAATGGCCCATCATGTTAACATTATACCGTTAGCAAACCAATCAAATTGACAAATCTAATAAATTGACAAATACGCAAACACGTCAAGCACGCTGGCCAAGTGCTCCATTGTCGCAATGAAAATTGTTAGTGTTTCGACTTTGGACAACAACGATAACAGCAATGAATTGCCTAACAACAAATACAACAAAATTGAAAACAAAACCAACATCTGCCGTGACACTGAAGCGTGGTCGAGACGGCAGCAAATGTAGATAAATGACAAAATAAGCAATAACCATTTTGCCGTTGCTGCTGTCATTTGTCAGATTTGCGTAAGCGACACTTAAGCGAAGTCATCGTGTGGCCGAGGGGACACATCGACTGCGGACGCCGAGTGGCGGGCGGTAAATGATGATGGCGCTTGCGATAGTGACAGTAACAGTCATGATGTGCAGATAGTGCAGATTTTACGGTTGTTATCCGTTTCGATGCTGGGAGCGAAGGAGTTGCGACAAGCGATGTGTTTTGATGTGTTTCCATCGCGTTGAAGATGACATTTGAAAAAAATAAATCGCAAACTGTTGGATATGCAAAAGCAAATAGTCAAAAATGACAGCAAGCAATCAAACGTGGCAGTGGAATGTCAAAAATGTACAGTTAATGTGCTTGCCAACATGACTGATGGCCATGCGGCGTGCTTTGCTTAAGTCAAACGGGAAAACGCATGCAACATAAAACAGATGGGAAAAGAATTTCGAGAGGAATGCGATCGAAACAAAATGGAGTAGCGGAGGAAGATGGCAGAAAACACATGTTTGGGGGATGTGCAAAAAATTTAGAAAACAAAGAATGACAAAGAAATTGCAAAGAGTGCGAAGGAATTTAAGGCAAATTAACATGAGGGAAAATCAATCAACGAAAGTGCGGAGAATGGTTTGAGAATGGATTCAAAGAGGGAGTTAATGAAGGCAAGGAAAACAGGAAGGAATAAAAAAAGGTTTGACATTAAATACTAAATAAAAATAATAAAAATTAAATAAAAACAAAGGAATAAGAAAGGGAGACATGAAAACTTAAAAATTGGCTTTAGAACAAGCAGATGATATCGATCTCATCAACGCACGGAAGGACTCCTCACTGGAGTCACGACAGCTACAATAACCAGGTACTCCCGTGACAGTTTTCTGCGATATCTCTACTGGGCGGATCCGACTATTCGTCCCAGCCACACAATGACAAACAGTGTTCTCATCGCTTCATAACATTTCACACCCCGGGGTCCGCGGCACTACCAAACTTATTGATCAGCGATTCGTGTGGCCAAACATGCGAAAAGACATAAAACTCTTGACTGAACGCTGCATCGCTTGTTACCGATCTAAAAAACAAAGACATAATCGCGCTTGCCTCGAAAAGTTTACGCCACCGGATAATCTTTTCGAGCACATCCATATCGATCTCGTGGGCCCTCTTCCTTCATCAGATAATTGCAACTATATCTTAACGATAATAGATCGTTTTAGTCAATGGTCGGAAGCAGTTCCGCTTCCCGATCAATCTGCGGAGACAGTGGCCAAAGCTGTTATCGACACATGGATCCCCCGGTTCGGTGTTGCAGCTCGTATCACTACCGATCAGGGGCGTCAATTTCAGTCTCACCTCTTTTGACAACTTGCCAAAATGCTTGGTTGTCAACAACACTTCCAACACTTATCATCCGCAAAGTAATGGCATGATCGAAAGATGGCATAGATCACTTAAAGCGGCAATAACATGCCATCACACGTCAACATGGAAAGAAGTACTGCCGATCGTCCTCCTCCTCCGTACCGCCGTAAAAGAAGCATCACCGACAGAGATGCTGTATGGCCAAGTGTTACGATATAGTTTTACAAATAAGGCCACAAACAAACATGAATTCGTTGGTAACCTATGGCAGATAATGCGGTCGCTCAGAGCACCGGAACCGCTTCATCACAACACACCTAAAGTTTTCATACAGAAAAATTTAGAAACGTGCACTCATGTATTCCTTCGTATAGATGCTATAAAACCATTAACTCCACCCTTCGAAGGTCCGTATCGAGTCTTATCCAGAGGGAATAAGACGTTCAAGCTGGACATTAAAGGAAAAGAGGTCACATTATCCACGGATAGGCTAAAGGTAGCACACGTGTCTACAGACGAACCCAAGGTAGAGAAACAGAAGTGGCCCGAGCAAATATCTAAAAAAGGAAGATTGATCCGACGACCTCTCAAGTATCAGTTGAAGGAAATAAATGCCAGTCGAAGGAAATTAATGCTATGAAAAAAAATATACATAAACATTCACAATGAAGTGTCAGAAAGATAGAATGAGCAAAAATATGAAGAATGAGGTGATTATAATAAAACATAAAAAAAATTACAAAGAATGAGTGAGTAATTGAAATTAAATTAATAGAATGAATAATTCCAGTTATTGCATTCATCTGATTTAGCTCCTTGCGATTTTGTTCTGATCGATTTGTTCCAATGATCATTACGAGGGACGCAGAAAAAATGTAAAAAGAGATAAGAAGAGAACATAAATCAAAGACGATTCTGGTGGACATACCGAAACATCGAGTATTGCAAATGTTATGAAAAATTAATCAAACTTTGTCATAAGTGCATTGCAATCGATGAATATTACTGCAAAGGAGATAACCTCAACTTTGAGGAGTATCCAGTTGTACCAAGTTGCGTACGCAAGGGGGTCAATTTTGTGGTCTCAAACCTCTGCCAAATATCTGCTTGTTGCAAAAATTTTGGGCAATAAATTTGGTTTTAATGATATTTTTCTCAAAACTTCTGTACAAACCTACCCAAAATGAATGCCATGAATGAAATGTCATTGCTTTCACCTATTTTGAATTTTCTTTGTGAATTTCGTAGGTAAATAAATAAGCTTAGTATAGGTTAATGAACTATTGCATGTACAAATAAAACATAAAAATAAAAATTAAGAAATTAATAAATAAAAAAATAAAATAAAATATTTAAGCTTGACAAGTATATACGAATATACAAAAATAACAAATTTGCTTAATTGAATCATAATTCGATGGCAATTGTGTTGGCGTTATTTGCTCATTGAAATTATATTCCATCAGACAGCTTATGTGTAGTAATGCTTAACGCACAGAAAGTTGCCATATCGACCAGAAATTCATTAATATTATTAGAGCACACCAAGGCAATTCGAATCGAAAACGCTACACACACACACACACAATGCCGATCAATAAGGGGCCCTCCCACGCAAACAGACATACACACACACACACAAAATCCCACTCATACTTGTGCAATGTGGAGAAAATTCAATAGGCTGCCATTAGCAGTCGCCGTCTGTTGGTTTTTGCTTGGCCCTTTACGGTTCGCTTCGTTCCTTTCTTGTCACATTTTCACCCTCTGGCTGTTGTGGTATTTTATTGTTTTAACCACAATTGCGGTTACCACAAACTGATTAGCAATTAGTAGACAGCTTCTTCATACTCCCCTCGTTGACTAGAGCGTTTTTCGCTTTCGCTGCTTTATTGCTACGCCCCGACAGCGCCCTTGGCCCGAAGTGGGCGCACACGTGTGCGTTCGGTTGTTGATTTATACTTCTGAAGGCCACCGAGGCGGTCTGTGCGCGCGCAAAGGGTCCTCGGCCGAGACGTTGCGCTGCGGTCGAGATTAATGATGTGTGTCGGCGTAATTTTTCGCTGGGTTATGGCGTGGCGGCAAACTCGTTTTTGTGCCGGCTCGCATAAATCACAGCGCTTATCGGGTTCATGGTGTATTGGGATCTAGGCGGCTGTGTGCGTGTGTCGAATGTACACACAAAGTGAAATTGGAGTTTTTATTGGCACAAATTACGCAGACATTTAGGAAAATTTAATACAATCGCCTGTTATCGAGCTGATTTGGTTGATATGATGAAAACGGGGCCGCATGTATTTTGGAGCGTCTGCTATGCACATTTAAATAAAATTATTTTCAACTTGCTGTATACGTAAATGGCCGACGGCGTTGTTCTGAAATTGTTTGTGAAATTGTGTGGCCAATTTAAATTAAATTCATACACAACAAAGTGGCCATTAAGGCTCGGAGACAAATCTGACAACAGTCCAACGTGCTGGTTTGCAACAAATCTGCAAACGAAACTTTAGCCTAAATGTATGCAATGTATTTGTGGTTGTTGTACAATGCAGCGTTAGTGTTTCTGGCATTTATGTCATTCGCATGGGGCATACTTTCGGGCGCAATTGTGCTTCGCTGTGCGATGTGCTGACGTTGACAATAAGCTGTGTCTGTGTCCAAGTTATGCTGTCATGGCATATTAAGTTGAAATACACAATCAATGCCACATTAAAATGGAATATCTGCTCAAGTGCACATATTTGCTTTTAATTGTAGTCAGAGATGCAATCAATTTCTCATTAAAAAGCTGAATTTGGCAAACTTTTATATGAATGAATGCAAGATATTTCTTCTGCAGTTCATTGACATAATTAATCTGCAAGTGCAGCTTCAGACGTTGAACTCGCACTTTGCACAAAACTGCACTTACAGACGCCCACAATTGGCTCATTAAAAATGACAATCAAATAAAGTTGATGTCACAAATGACTTGACACAGCAATTTGCGTTTTTGTTGGTGCTCGTCGTTTACTTAAAAAAAAGCTAACTTTTCAATTGCCATTAATTAAGAAGTGGCGTCGTAGCGGCAACTGTAGCTACACTCAGTGTAAGTGGTGGAAAATTACACAAAATGTGTCACAAGTAGTTGAAAAAACAAAAACAACAACAACCATAATGAAATAACTGCACGAAAGCGCTTAATGAAATGCAGCCAGGGCGCGTTGCCGAGTGGTGAAAAACACTTTTGCAAATTGTCACAAAGTAATTTACAGTCAACAATGCAACACCCACAACAACAACTCAAACAACTAAAACAACACTAGAACAATAATTTATACAGTAGAGCAATAAAAACGCAACACAACAAACGTCACATTTTGACATTTGTTTGCTGTGCAACATTGCACTCATAATGTGCCCGTTTATGCCGTAAAGTATGCAACAGTAAACTGGTAAACAAAAACTATTAAGAAAAACAATTACACAATTTGCATACTTTATGGCGCTGTGCAACAAAAGCACTGACATGCTAATGATTGCCATTTGTTGTTGTTGTTTTTTTGCTTGCTTGCTTGCTTGTCTGGTGTTGTTTTTACGGCAACGGTTTACGGTGCAAGTGTATACTTTTAGGCGCTTAAATGCAAATTAGCTAATTGAATTGAAAATGTGCATTGCAAGTTGGTGCAACATTAATTTGTTGCCGTATAAATGCGATTTTAGTGATTTGACAGCCAGAGTTGGTTATGTCGCTTGAGTTGTGCTTTTAGGTGCAAATGCGTTCGGTTGCAAATAAAATGCAAATTTGTGAATAACGTCAGCGGTTGTTTTATAGTTATTGGTGCTGATTTGGTGTGGCAATTGAAATGTTGGGTAAAGTTAATTTGGAGAAGAGACTAAAGCATAATGAGTGAGTGTGAGTTTTAATCATTTATGCCGATGATGCGCAGGTGTGTGAGTAATTTAAAAGCAGGAGAACTTCAAAAGAGTATTGGAATATTTTAGTTTAGAAAAAAGTGATGAAAGAAAGGAACTGTGCTACTGTGACAAGCTGCAGCTAACATTTTCACCATGAGAAGATATTCTGTACATAGTGAATACATTAGCCTTTCAAAAAAATAATTTTTTGTAACCCAATTCAACTTAGAATCGTCCCTATTGAAAAATCCTTTACAATAAACGATTAGTTTCATATGTTTTTTTCCTATATTCAACTGCTTCAGTTTAGTTCAATTCAAGTCAACACCATTAACGGTAAAATAAATTTTTTTCTGCATATTTTTAGGCTGCATCCATAAAAAAACCTTTAAATTTCGCTTAACATAATATGACACCGCACTGTGTATAAATTTTATAAATTTATGCTTTCAAATTCAGGCCATTAAAATGCAAACAAAAAATACGTTTCATAGTCCACAATTTCCCTCGGGTGTGAATAATTAAACAACGCATTAATATTGTCATTTAATAAGACATCAAAAATATTTATATTTCTCTCGTTTGTCACCCATCATTCGCTCCCCTTGTTGTTGTCCACAAATGCAATTAATTCACTCACCATTATTGGCCATGCTGCCAGACGTGGTGCCGCCGATGCCTCCGCTACCCACCACGCCGCCGCCGGCATTCGAGCCCGCACCGCCGCTGCCGTTGCCGCTCAGCGCCATTGCCGCATCCGCCAGAGCGATGATAATGAAAATGCGGCTCATTAAGAGCGCCACAGCAAATGTCAAATGGCCGACGCGCCCCATTGACAGTTCAATGGGCATTTTGGCAGCGCGTCAAGTGTTGAATTGAATTGTATGCAAATTTGTTATACGCTAGTCGTTAGTGTTTGGCGTTGTTGTTGTTGTTGCTGTTGTGTGATATTTTTAATTTGTTGTTTTTTTTTTGTTGTCGACTATTTCAGCCTTTTTTAAATTGAATTGCTGCAAAAATGCATTCAAACGATGCTACAATTTTATTCAATTTCGATTTCAAGTCCCATTTCAATGTTAATTACTTTGTTAATATTTTTTTAATTGCATTTATTTATTTTTGATTTTATCGCTGTTGCTTTCTTTTTTATTAACGCTATATTGCTGACTCTTGATTTTGTTCGCATTGCATTTAACATGTTTTTAATTGTTGCGTATTGTATTTTATTGGTTTTTTTTCGCACGACGGTTTATTTAATTAAACTATTAAATGCTACGAAGATATAAAAAAAATTGAATTGAGTTATTATTAATTAGTTGGTATACGGTTTAATTTTTGCTTTTTAAAAATAAGCTCGTTATAATTAATTTAAAACCCGTTACTTGAGTTTTTATTAGAGAATATTTTGTAAAATGTAATTTAATAGAAAAAATATACTACTTTTTTTTAATTCACTACATATTTACAGCCGCCGTGGCTCAGTTGGTTAGTGCGCGGTCCAAGCGAGTCGCATGCAGAGCGACGCTAGTTCGAATTCTGCATGTAGTAACACCTAAAAAAAATAACGGGAAACTCGTTTTCTCTTTCGGTGGCTGTCCTCTCAGCTGGAAATGGCAAACCTCTGAGAGTAAAAATTGCCTATGAAAAAGCTCCCAACCTGCCGTTCGGAACCGGCATAAAACTGTAGGTCCCTTCCACCCGCGTACAAAATTCACACGCACAACACGGGTGGTTGCGGGAAGCTGGGCCTTAGTCTCGCGTAAGCGGGCTGTCGTGCCAATCAATTATTAAATTATTACATATTTACATTACTACTTATTAATTTAATTGAATTTAAGAAATTAGTTATTTATTTGAATTTATTTCTCATAGTGCACTTAATAAATATATTATTTTATTTCGTTTTATTTTATTTTATTTTATTTTCTTTTATTTTATTTTATTTTATTTTTTTGTTTTTTATTGTATTTATTTTGTTTATTTTATTTACTTTATTTATTTTATTTATTTTATTTATTTTATTTATTTTATTTATTTTATTTATTTTATTTATTTTATTTATTTTATTTATTTTATTTATTTTATTTATTTTATTTATTTTATTTATTTTATTTATTTTATTTATTTTATTTATTTTATTTATTTTATTTATTTTATTTATTTTATTTATTTTATTTATTTTATTTATTTTATTTATTTTATTTATTTTATTTATTTTATTTATTTTATTTATTTTATTTATTTATTTTATTTATTTTATTTATTTTATTTATTTTATTTATTTTATTTATTTTATTTATTTTATTTATTTTATTTATTTTATTTATTTTATTTATTTTATTTATTTTATTTATTTTATTTATTTTATTTTATTTATTTTATTTATTTATTTTATTTAATTATTTTATTTATTTATTTTATTAAATTTTATTTATTTTATTTATTTTATTTATTTTATTTATTTTATTTATTTTATTTATTTTATTTATTTTATTTATTTTATTTATTTTATTTATTTTATTTATTTTATTTATTTTATTTATTTTATTTATTTTATTTATTTTATTTATTTTATTTATTTTATTTATTTTATTTATTTTATTTATTTTATTTATTTTATTTATTTTATTTTATTTATTTTATTTATTTATTTTATTTAATTATTTTATTTATTTATTGTATTTATTTTATTTATTTAGTTTATTTTATTTTATTTTATTTTATTTTATTTTATTTTATTTATTATTTATTATTACTAAATTTAAAACCTTTTTTGGAATATGTAGCTTGAATTAAAAAAAAAACTTTTTTTGATTTAAAAAAATTATTATAAAAAAATTCATTAAATATTTCAATTATTATTTATTATTTCAATTGAATTTAAGACACAATAATTTCTCATAACGCAATTAATAAATATTTTGTTTATTATTATTAATTTTAAACCCTTTTTAAAATATGTAACTTAAGGTTTTTATTAGAAAATCCTTTTTTTAATTCAATTTAATTTAAAAGTTAAAATACTTTTTTTCAATTCATTAAATATTTCAATTATTTATTATTTCAATTGTAATTAAGAAATAATAAATTTTTGAATTCATTTCCCATAATGCAATCACTAAATATTTTTAAATTTAAGTAATAAAAAAGTACTTAGTTTGAAGAAACCCTCAATTGAAATTTATAAATAAATTATAAATACCAAACATAACTTTTTTTAAGAAAACTACAAAATTGGTCTAAATTTTTTCGACCCAGGTTATTTTAGGTTAGGCCTGCACACGGGACTCGCACACACTTACGTCGCAAAAAGGGCCCATTGTGATACCACAAGAAAGATATCATCTGACTAACTGCAATTCAAAGTGCCTCCACAAGCCAATTTGTTTTGTGATAAAATCTAGCAAGTAACACTTCGTTCAATAATGTGTGTGACTGACACATAGATGGCGGCACTAATACTAAATCAATATCTTTTTTCGAAATTGTGAACCTTTTTAGGCTTACTGTCAAAATTATATGTCAATCCGACCATTAGTTTACAAGTTACAGTGCTTTAAGTGACACTACTTTTGAGTTTTCAAAAAAAATGAATTCAAAGCAATTCCGTGTGCTGATTTATCATTGTTTTTTAATGAAAAAAAATACTGTTCAATGCCAGGAATGGCTTGAAAAACATTATTCGGACTCTGCTCCATCAAAAAGAACCATTTGTTATTGGTATGCCGAATTCAAACGTGGTCGTACAGACACCGATGACATTCCATCTACTGGACGGCCAAATGACGCTGTTATTCCGGAAAACGTTGAAAAAACACTGAAAATCATTATGTCCGACCGTAAAGTGAAAGTGGGGAGATTGCTGACATTCTAAAGATATCAGCAGGCAGTGTACACACCATAATACACGAACATTTGGTTATGAAAAAGGTGTTTTCGAAATGGGTGCCGCGTTTGCTCACACCGGAGCAAAAACAACAACGAATCGATGATTCAAAGAGCTGTTTGGACATGTTTACGCACAACAAGTCGGAGTTTTTGCGTCGGTACATCACAATGGATGAAACATGGATCCACCATTTCACTCCAGACTCAAATCAGCAGTCTGCTGAGTGGCATGCAACCGGTGAAAGCCGCCCAAAACGTCCAAAGGCACAAACATCGGCTGGCAAGATTATGGCGTCAGTATTTTGGGATGTGCACGGAATAATATTCATCGACTATCTTGAGAAAGGGAAAACAATCAATAGCGACTATTATATAGCGTTGTTGGAACGTTTGAAAGAAGAAATCGCGATTAAGCGGCCCCATATGAAGAAGAAAAAAGTGTTGTTTCACCAAGACAATGCACCGTGTCACAAGTCGATGAAAACGATGACAAAAATGCATGAATTGGGCTTCGAATTGCTTCCTCATCCCCCGTATTCTCCAGATCTGGCCCCCAGCGACTACTGGCTCTTCGCAGACCTCAAAAAGAAGCTCCGTAGTAAGAGATTTGGCTCAAATGATGAAGTAATCGCCGAAACTAACGCCTATTTTGAAGGCAAAGAAAAATCGTTCTACAAAGGCGGTATCGAAAGATTGGAAAAGCGTTGGAATGATTGTATCTCCCTAAAAGAGGACTTTGTTGTTGAATAAAAACGAATTTTGGCAAAAAAATTTGTTTTAATTAGTTAGTCACACACAATATTGAACGAAGTGTTATCTTCTGTTAACTGATCTGAAGTCGTCAAAGTTGTAAAAAAAAGGAGAGCCTAAGGATTTGCATATTTATGTGGAGAGAGCCGAACAGTGCCAATGGATGTGACTTATAGTTTATTCTTCTTCTTTTTAGACCAAACAAAAACTCGAAACATTTTTTTCTAAAGAGCTTTGTAAATGTTCATTCGAACACGTTTTTGGTCTAACTTTTGAATGTAAATATAAATTAAAATTTGTTTTCAATAAAAACAAAACTGCTTTAATAAAAACAAAACGACGAAAGATACAAGTAATGTTTTCTTTAAATTGGTTCCTTTTTCCATACAGGCTTCTTTATAGTTTAGACACTTTCGGTAGCTTTCATTTTTAAACCTAAATTGTACTAAGAAGACATTGGAAATGTTCTTCGGATAGGTTTTTTTTTTATTCCTTGTTCACTCCTCACTGGAGCGTACACGATTCTGGGCTGTTGTTTTTCCGCCGTCCCATGTGGTATTGACTCCAGATGTTTTTTGGTCGACCGTGACTTCTACTCCCTTGCGGGTTCCAGTCCAGTGCCATTCTCGTGATGCGGTTGGTAGGTTTTCTTAGTGTATGACCTATCCATTTCCATTTTCTGCACTTTATTTGCCTCAGAATGGGTTCCTCATTTGTAATCTTCCACAGCGCGTCGTTACTAATTGTCGTGGGCCAAAATATCCTGCAAATGATTCGCAGGCATTTGTTGACGAAAGATTGTAGCCTTTGGGTAATGGCATTCGAGACTAACCATGTTTCGCTTCCGTACAACAATGTCGACTTCACACATGAGTTGAATATTCGTAGCTTCGTGCGTCTGGAGATTTGCGAGCTTGCCCATACTGAATGCAGCCGTCCGAACGCTGCCCTGGCTTTACTCAGTCTGCAGTTGGCATCTTCTTCCGCTCCGCCGTCCGTCTTAATTGTGCAGCCGAGGTAGCAGAAGCTGTCGACGAACTCCACGGCACAGCCGTTAATCATTATATAGTTTGTGCTACTATGATTGACTGTCATGGCCTTGGACTTGGCGATGTTGACCTCCAGACCGACGGTGCGTGCCAGCGCGACCAGGCAGTCGGCTTTGTGCGAGAGGAGGCAGATGTCATCAGCGAAGTCCAATTCCTCGAGAAGCCTGGTGAAGCTCCATACGATGCTTCGTTGGTGCAGGGTTTGTTTGCTCATGAAGTCGTTCAGTATGATGGCGAAGAGGAGAGGCGACAGGGGGCAGCCTTGCCCGACTCCTGCATTGATAGTGAAAGAATCGCTGATGTTGCCGTTTTGTACTACTGCCAATTCAGAGTTCTCGTACAACGCTCTGATGAGACAAATTAGTTTCTGGAGAACCCCCTTTCTACTCAATGCTAACCAAATTGCGCTTCTTTTTATTGTGTCGAATGCTTTCTTGAAGTCGATGAACAACATGTACAGCGCGGAGTGCCACTCAAATGATTGTTCTACTATGATGCGGAGTGTGTTGTGTTGGCTTGGTCAACACAGCTCCGATGAGGGCGAAAGCCACCTTGCTCACCTTTTAGGGAGCTTTCGACACATTCATTCGGACACGTTTATGGTCTAACAATTTAATTTCAAAATTAATTTAATTTTTTTGTCCATAAAAAGAAAACGTTTTCCCTTCAAATTATGATATTTTTAATTTGTATATTTTATTTTCGTACGTGCATATGATCTCAAAAACTTAATATTTTTAAATTATTTTTGTTATATAAATTATATTTGTTTTATTATTATTTTTTCTTTTTTAATTCTTTTTATTTTGTTTTGTTATTATTTTTTATTTCTTGATTATTTTTATTTTGTTTCATTATTATTTTTTATTTTTTAATTACTTTTATTTTGTTTTATTATAATTTTTTATTTTTTGATTATTTTTATTTTGTTTCATTATTATTATTTTTTAAGTATTTTTTTTTTGTTTTATTATTATTTTATTTATGCTAAAATAGTAAAAACAAAAAGAAATAAATTATTTTCTTTCAATTTTTTTTTATTTTTATATCAGGTGTACAACTTTGCGTCCGCCGTTTTTTTCCAAAATTAAAAGCTTTATTGCGAAAAAGTGCTTACAGATGTATTATTCAAAGTATTGTCCGTCGCTAGCGACAACTTTCTCCCATCTTTCCGGCAATTTTCGGATCCCGGCTCGAAAAAAGGAGTCCTCTTTTGACGCTATCCATGAAGCAATCCATTTTTCCAATTCTTCGAAGGATTGAAAATGTTGATCTGCCAGGCCGTGTGCCATCGAAAGGAATAGGTGGAAGTCAGAAGGGGCGACATCTGGGGAATACGGCGGGTGGGGCAAGACTTCCCATTTCAGCGTTTCCAGGTACTTTTTGACCACTTTTGCGACGTGAGGCCGAGCATTGTCGTGTTGGAGGATGACTTTGTCATGTCGCTCTTCCATTTTTAAAACGTTGAAACCACTCCCGACACGTTCTTTCACTCAGAGCAGCATCACCGTAAGTTTCTGAGAGCATTCGATGCGCTTCAGCTGCATTTTTTTTCGAATTGTAACAGAAAAGTAAAACTTCCCGCAAATGGCGAGAATTGGGCACATAAACGGACATTTTCGAGCGTGAATAATACGAAAACAAGAACAACTGTCACTGAAACGGCGATGACAATTCGTTAGGCACTGTCCACACTCACTTTAAAGGCATTACCATCTATGTATTTCAACCAGCCTCAGCCGGTACAGCCACCTATCGGAAAACGGCGGAAGCAAAGTTGTACACCTGATAGTTTGTTTTTTTATTTATTTAAGTTGTTTATAAATTGTAATTGTTTATGTATATTTATTTAGCATATTATTTGTTGTTAGTATTATTTAAATATTTCATATAATTTTAATACAATTCTAACGCAATTTCTTACATAATTGTTTACCCTCAAATGTTACTTCTAGTCACTTTATAGCTCAGAAAATTTCGAGTTTGTGCAATTCCGTCACTTTAGTATCTGGAAAGAGAAAGAGAAAAGAGTTACTGTCATTAGAAAGTTAACTTTTCGTAGATTTAATTGATTGGTATAAATTTTTGATTTGGTATAAAAAAGTAAAAGAGAAAAATTTGACTCATTAGAAAATCAAATTGTATTAGTTAAATTGTTATAAAAATATGTTATTAGTGAATATGAGCTGAAAAGTTGAGCGTTTTCAAATACTGATGGACACAAAAAAATTCTAAAAAATTTAAATCTCACTCATTTTTTTTAATTTTTAGATAAACTTGTATCAAACCCAGCAAGAGCTTGAAATTTTAAGAAGAGCTCAGTCATAAAATAGGTGTGAATAAGAAAATATGCCAGAAATTAATATATTAAATAATTTAAAAGTAGTTATTATTACATAATTTTTTTATTACTATGATACTATTTTTTTTAGTTATTAATAAAACCTAAAGTTAGAGAAACAAAAAAAGAAAAGAACAAATCTACACAAAACGTTTGCTGGTATAGATTAGGTTAGGTTAGGTTAGGATAGGTTATACTGGCTGCCAGCAAGGCCACGCTTAGACCCTATTAGCTCCTTAGCGATGCCAGTCGCTGTCCGTAATAAATAAATAAATAAAATACATTACACGGACATTTTACTCAACATTCTTTCAAACATTCAAATCATTCATTTGAACACATTTTCTTTCGATTTTTCATTACATTCACATTTTGAAATCATAATAAAATTTTAATCCATTTAAACGAAAATACAAAGAAATGCACACAAATAATAAATCAAATAATTTTTCCATACCACTGCAACTAAATAAACAAGTTCTATCATAAACATTTACACCCACCCAGCCTGAAACTATGCTACAAAAAGCCAGTCACTCACTACAATAAAGTCTCGCTCTCAACTCGACCTAACCTTAACCGAGTCAAACTGTTGTCAGCATATTAAATTAACTGTAAAATTCAACGAAAGCCTGCACAAAAGGCAAACCGGTATTTTTCCACTTGTTTGAATTTTGATTTGCCAATTAAAATATTAACCAAATAATAATCCTCGCACATATACCTAATGCCAACAAAGAAATGGGACAGTACGAAAAAAAAGTTTGTATGAATAGTCAACGAAAACAACTGCAGCAAACAAAGTTGCAACATACAAAAATTTCAACAACAAAACAATAACAACACTGCCAACAGCCAACAAGCCGCACTAAGCGTGTTCGTAGTCGTGTGTGTGTGTGCTGGGCTTCAGCCCGCCAACTGAAGCGCGATAATTGAAATAATTTTTTTTCAATTTATTTTGTAAGCGCCAACACATAAGCGGCTTATGGGGCCAACACGCGCAGACAGAATGTGGCAGAGGAGATGCAAATAAAATCAAAACATGAAATAGTAAAAAAGGCGGACGAACGTGTGGCGGAAAAACAAACTTCAAATAGGATTTTTTAGTAAATCATAGTGTAGAGTTTTCAAGTGTTACTTTAAAAATTGGTGCTTACTTTTAGGTAAACTAAAAATACTTTATGGAAATGTGGTGTAATTATTGAATTAAGAACATTTTGTATACAAGTGTGGTTTATTTAATTTGGGAAAAAATCATTTTGAACAAATATAGTTTATTTTAAATTGTAAAAATAATTTTATAAAAATGTGGTTTATTTAATAAATGAAAAACCATTTTGTTCATTGAATTGCTTTGAAAATGTTTAAAATTTTTTCATCCATGCTAAATACTGGAGAAAACATATAAAAACCAAATCGACTCAATTCAACTCTTCGTTGATTAAACGGATTCCATTGTCCAAACGAGGATCAGCATGTAGATCAAAGCTGGTTGTTTGTATGGAAGATAAAGCTACAGCGAAAAAAGTATTTAATATGGAAGTCAACGGACAACGAGAATAAGGAAGACCTTGTTTAAGCTGGAAGGCTGAAGTAGGGAAAGCTTTGACGACACTTGGGATCATCTGGAGCAGCGAGTCTGAAAAGTTTCCAGTTGGCTCGGCCTTGTTGTTTACGTGGAAGACAAAGCTACAGCAAAAAAAGTATTCAATATGGAAGTCAAACGACGACGAGAACAAGGGAGACTGTGGAAATCTGAAGTAGAAAAAGCTCTGTCGATACTTGCAAGCATCTGGAGGAGCGAGTCTGAAAAGTTTTCATTTCGCTCGGCCTTGTTGTTTACATGGAAGACAAAGCTACAGCAAAATAAAGTATTCAATATGGAAGTCGCAGGACAATGGGGACCAGAAAGACTTTGCTGGAAGGACCAACCAAAAGAAGCTCTATCCTGTCTACCAGATGTCTAAGTCTACCAGATGGCGAAAGAACATTCATTAAAGAAATATAAAGAAAGGTGATCAAACAGCCCAAAACCTGTTGGTTTAGCCACCTTGTGAAAGTGGTCTGAAAAGTTTTCGACCTGAACATGAAGTTGCCAGCATTCCTCAGCAAATGTTTGCCAGTTTTTTTCCAATTTAATAAACCAAATAGTTCTTTTCTTAAATTTAATTAAAATTGTTTTTTCAAATTTTATTTATTTTTATACAATTAAAAAAAAATCAAAATACTTTTTCAGAGCTCAACAATTTCTATACGAATTTTTATTTTTTTTTTTAATCAACCAAATAGTTGTTTTTTTAATTTTATTTAAATCAACTTTTTTCAAATTTTTTTTTTTTTTTATAAAAAATCAAAAAAGTTCGAAATACTTTTTCAGAACTCAACAATTTGAATTCGAATTTTTATAAAAAATCAGAAAAGATTAAAATACCTTTTCAGAACACAACAATTTGCATTAAAATTTTTAATTTTTTTAAACGAAATTATTATTATTATATTATATATATAATATTATTTTTGAAATGTTTATTTAAATAATTTTTTTTATTTTTAAGTGTTTTCTAAAATTAAAAAAAAAAATTTATTATCACGTTTTGCTCATTAAATTAGTATTTATTTAATTACTAAACTTTAACGCAAATTATTTTATTTTCAAATTCAATTTATATTTTTATCAAAGCTTAAACAATTTGTATATTTTTTGTACATTTTAATCATACAATTTAATTGTTTCTTTTTGAATTTTTTCAAATTGGCATTTTTTATGTTCGCACATTCTAATGCACTTATGGTCACGCGTTGCATTTCACAAAAATTTGTGTGTTTGTGTGTGTGTGTAAATAATAAAAATGCACAGCATCAACAAATTGTGTGCATTTTAATTTAATATTAAAATTAAGCCACATAAATGCGCACACACACACACACACACATTTGCACAAATAAGTAACTATGTATGTGTGTGTGTTTTTGTTGTCCATGTTTCAATTGTATAAAATGCATTTGTGTTGTTGGCGCACGTGCAAAAAATTGCTTTCGCCTGCGGCACGTTTTCAAATTTACACATTTTTTGCATGAAGCTAATAATGCTTAATAAATTATTTCAATTTAATAATTAAATGCGGCTGCGCAGATTGTTTTAATGAATGGGCATTAAATTTGATTTTTTGCATTGCTCTGATTTAATTTATTTATTTGCGGTCACATTATTTAGTTTAGCCAATTTTGATGTTTGTGTCAATATTCTGTCCTTTAGTGGAAAAATATTCTTATTGGTATTTTAATAATAAATTAGTGAACAAAATTAATTTAAAAAAGAAAAAAATTGTGCACAACGAGTGGTTCAACATAATAAGTGATGGCCATGAAAATAATTGAAAAAAATATACATCAAATATTTACTTGTCAAAGTTAACTGCAAGCTGGTTAATTAGATCTGAACAAATGACAGCGAAGTAACTACATCAAAAATGTCAGAACATACTTTAGTAAAAAATTCAGTAAATAACACAGCGCAACAAAAAAACACTTTTTTTCTGTTGCGTGGAGTTTTTCTACTGTTTCTTACTAATTTGGGTGCGCTGATTCCGAATCTACCCTCCGATTTTTTCTAGCAGCTCTAGTTTGTGAGATATAGGTACCCTGTCATTTTTTCAGTTTTTCCTCTACTTTTTCCATATTTTCGATCGTAGTTTCTAAACCAAAAACCCGATTCACATGATTTTCACCTTATCGCATTAACAACACCGCACGGCTTCTTTTCCGATGCAACTTATTTTCATAAATGTTAAAATGCCGCGGTAATTGGACCTCAAAGTTGGAAAAAATGTAATTTTAAGGCGTTTTCTTTGATGGTCAAAATCATACACATTTTTTGTAAAACCATTAACGAGTTAGGTGTATAACGAAAGTCGACACATCAAGCAATACAACACAGCTACATTATTTGGCGGAATACACATTCGCATCGAAATAACAGGAAAAATGTACCATCGCGATTTTCATCACTTTTCATACTTTTTCCTTAAAAAATTAGGGGCCTGAAAATATGCAAAGTTTTTAATTTTTTTTTGTTTCGAAAAATTCAAAATATTTTTGTTTTTGCTTGTATTCCAAACTATAAATGGAACATAAAAAAGAGCATATTTTGAGGCTCCTAATTTTTTAAGGAAAAAGTATGAAAAGAGATGAAAATCGCTATGGTAAAGTTTTGTTATTATTTCGACGCGAATGTGTATTCCGATAAATAATTTGGCTGTGTTGTATTGCTTGATGTTTCTTCTTAAGATATTCATATACTTCGAAACTTGATTTATGAAACATCTTTACATTTTTCGCCATCAGAAAAAACGCCTTGAAATTCAATATTTTCTTACTTTGAAACCTTATTATCACGCCCATTTAGAACGCATAAAATTGATTAATGTCAGGAAAGATGGCGTGAAATGTTGTAAGTGCAACGATATAAAAATAATGTCGATAGGATTATTGGTTAAGAAATAACAGTCGAAAACGAGAAAAAAGCCGAGGAAAATTCGAAAAAGTGACACGCCCATTTTTTGCAAAAACTAGAGCTGTTACATAAAAACAGAGTATGGTTTTGAAAACAGCGTGGAAAAACGATTCAGATTCATGTAAAAAACTGCATGCAACAGACATGCTGTTGTGCAGTGTAATTAATTCAATTTGATCTGAACTGACAGCAAAATAACTCAACCGCAATCAAAAGAGAATGATTTCATAAAAATTGCGCCTAAAATTATGCCACAAATAGCTGATTTAACAGTCTAGATAGAAGGAAAAAATACTGTATCGATGAGGCACTCTGTGCTGTGCTATGCATGAATGCTTTTCCAAGCATACTTTTAGGCATGCACTTTGAAGTACGGCCGGTTTGGTATAATTCCGATACGGCAAGGATGGTTCGCAAAGGTAATGGACTGTGCTAGAACAATGGAGATAGAGAGTACAACTAGAACGTGCAAGAAACATCGACGCGATAAGAAAACAAGTATAAAAAGCAGCAGTGTGCAGCGCAAAGGGTCGAGCCTGATTTGAGCACGCAAAAAGGAAACATGCAATAGTAGTAGTGTAAAGATAACCAAAATGTATATTTGTAAATAAAGTGATGGTTGGTTTCTGACTGCGTTTTGCGCTGATTAATTAAAGTGGTTTTATTTTCAAGCACAATCCGAAACGAACTTAGAGAAGTCATTTTCGTAACAACACATTTAAATAAAATAACAGCAGTGTGAGATATCAAATTGATTCTGGCTTTATTTGGAAGCTACATTTATGTCGTTTTGAATGGAAGAGCACATCATGACAGTGCCTCAAGCACATCCAATATGTGCGGCATTATGCCGGCAATGGCCTCCTGAATGTTGTCCTCGAGCGCATTCAAAGTGGTTGGCTTGTTAGCCTTAAGTGACTAAAAGGACTTGACGCAACCCCTGGGAAAAAATCAAAAATAAAATAATTGCTCGCGGTATGACAACTAAATTGCTTCACAAATTGGAGCGTTGCATCGCTTCTGTGGTTGGTTAGTTTGGTTACTTTATAATTGAGCCAGAATTTCAATAATATTTTCAAATAATTTTAACACGTTCCACTATAAATAAATATTTTGGCGCTATTTTCCATTCCCTCCAGGTGTCCGAAACGAAAAATCCGACACTCTTTCACCCTTCAAGCTTTTCTGTCTCCTTATTCAATTCAGTTCTGTTGGTAACATCAGTCAATTGAAATTGTGTCAAGTTGGGTGATTAGCCCACGGCTAGCAGTCCGAGGTGATGGAGCTACCATCTACTGTTCTATAGACGAATTTATATGATGATGCTTCGCATCCTACGCATCCTTTGTTGATTATTGTAGGTGGGAATTGAATAACAAAACGGATTGGCGCCTACAATGAGCGTTGCGTAATTTTTCCATCAGCACTGCTGATGGTGTTGTCTTATAAGATAATTGAAAATGAAAATTGTTTTCGTGCTGCTTATCCACTGAATAGTTTGGGAGGAATAGGAACTTTTCCCAAGGTTAATGATTTGAATGAGAACTGTTGATGGGATTGGAAACAATTAGAAGCAAAGAAATATTAGAAACTTAGGCAAGACCGTGGCCAGACCTTAAATAGGAATGGAGCACACAACTTCTGGAATGGCAGACCAGTGAATAACCATGGCAGCATCTTTTGGCCTACATTCATTGTGTCTTCATGCGATTTGTTATCATTATATCATAAATCATTCAATTTACTATTTCATGTTATCATTGGATTGGATCATTTATTATATTATTATATTGTTATGAAAATGACTTCTCTAAGTTCGAATCTGGATTATGTCTGAAAATAAAACCACTTCAATTAATCAGCGCAAAACGCAGTCATAAAGCAAACAATCACTTTATTCACAAATTTACACTTGTTTGTCTTTACACTACTACTATTGCATGTTTCCCCTTTGCTGACTCAAATTAGACTTTTATACCTCTTTTTATACCTGTCTGGTTATCGCGCCAACTGTTCTAGCACATTCCAATTAGACAATGCTCGACCATTCTCGCACAGCCCATCACCTTCGCGAACCATCCTTGCCATATCGGAATTAAAGCAAGTTGGCCGTACTCTAAAGTGCGTGCCTAAAAGTATGCCCGTAAAACCATTTATACACAGCACAGCACAGAGTGCTCATCGTTACAATATCATAAATCATTCATTACATCCTTACAAGTATCAATTCATGATTTGATTTTCATAACTCATGCTGGAATCTTCGCCTTCATTCAATTGTTTTACTTTCAAAAGAGTCCAGAAGCTGCTAATTTTTTATACAGTTTTTCATTCAATGTTCTTACGAACAGAATCACAACTTTGACGTTGTGTTTGACTTTCAAAAGAGTCCAGAATCTAATAATTTTTTGTACAGATTTTCATTAAACGTTCTCATAGACAGAACCAACACTTTGACGTAGAGTCCAGAATCTGCTAATTTTTTGTACAGTTTTTCATTTTAAAGGTTTTAAAGAAAGAACCAAAATTTAGACGTAGAGTCAATGAGTCCAGAATCTGCTAATTTTTTTTACGGTTTTTCATTTAATGTTCCCACAGAAAGAACTAAAATTTTGACGTAGTGTTTTACTTTCAAAATAATTCAGAATCTGTTATATTTTTGACGTAGTGTTTAACTTTCAAAAAAGTCCAAAATCTGCTCATTTTTATTACAGTTTTTCATTCAAATTTCTCACCGAAAGAACCAAAATTATGACGTAGTTTTTTACTTTCGAAAGAGTCCAGAATCTGCTAATATTTTGTACAGTTTTTCATTCAACGTTCTCACAGACACAACCAAAATTTTTACGTATTGTTTTACTTTCAAAGGAGTACAGAATCTGCTCATTTTTTGTACAACTTTAATTTTATTTTATTTATTTTTTAATTAAATAAAAATTTCCAAGTAAGTACTTGAACTTTCGGCCTCCTCGAACATTGGCCATCATCCCTGATTCTGTGTGCGTTCTGTTTCTGCTTCAAACTTTTGCCATAGAAACTCAACACTTCTAAATCTTTTTTTTACGTGCAATTTCTATAATTTTTGTTAGTGTGCACATTATGGAAAAATTGAATTTTTTTCTACAACCTCATGGCCCAACTTTGTAATGACTAGAGATCATGCGTTGTTTTTTTCTGCCACCTTCCCCTCCCTTTTCCGCCCACAACTACACAACTATTGCGCTTTGATACTAACTAACACCAGTGCCCACATTTATAAAATTTTTTTGTAACTTTACTTGTGTTGCGTTGTATTTTCGAATTGTTAGCATGCAGCTCTTCCCGTTTCTGACTCCAACTCTTGGCGCGTTTGGTTCAATCTTTTTTGTCGTTTTGCTATGCTTTTGTTTCGTAAATTTTACATAGTATTTGCCTACGTTCAGCTATTTTCTGTGCAGTTCACGTGCGCGGCGCGGTATTCCTCTGGTGAGTTTTAAAGCCCAGCGCATTCGTTATACACTTTGAGTCTCGGTCTCTGTCTGCTTTACGCATATGTGCACATAAAGATAGATTGTCGCACACACACACACACACACACAGTTGCACACAAATGGGCAAATAGAAGCACACATGCATAAGTCATGTATAAGCGAGTCAACGATTTCTTGCTCACCCCACTGCACACTTGCCGCTCTTTGTTGCATACTTTTTATGGCCCATGTGGCTTGTGTGTGTGTGTGTGCGTTTGTGTGTGAGACAAAAGGGGCAAACGGCTTGCAAGCGTGCGTTGAAATTGAATAACAAAATAACATAAAATAAAAAATACAAAAAATACAATAACAAAAATGGAGGAAAAAATCTGAAAAATGGCAAGAGTTATATACATGTAGTCCATATTTTTTACTCCAGCGTCGCTTTTTGTCGTCCGTACACATGTTGCTGCGGCTGCTGCTGCGGCTGCGACTGAGACCATTGCTGCGTCAGACAATGCAAAAACATTTTAAATTTATTGCAATGTTTACTTTACAGTCGGCTTATATCAGCGCATTTTATCTCGTAAACATTGGCCATGTCGATTTATTTTCTTCAAACATTGCAGCGCACAAGAAAGCAACAGCCATGCAAACAGATAAATAAAGCGGTCAGATGACATGGGCTCGAAGAAGATGATCCTGCGACATGTTCATGCATCAACATGTCCCATTGAATGGCAAAGAGTGAAAGGAAAAAGCTCGAGTGGGTTAGAAAAGAATTTATTTGAGGAAGTTAAACTGGCAGTTAATACAAAAGACCAAAAGTAAATGTTTGCACAAACAGAAACGATAAAATAAATTGGAATTAATATTTCAATAATATAAAAAATTTACATATAAAAAGATGAAAAAAATAAATAAATAATAATGAAAAATGCAGCTTCTGAAGATTTTTACTATTTGAAGCAGTCGAGGAGTTCATTATTTGTGTGACAGAAGGGCAGAAAATGAACAACAAATCATTTAACAGAACCCTTTAGCATCTATGTTGATTTCTTATAAACAAAAAAGGAAGCAAAAGCATTGAACTTTTACTTTTTAGGGACTTTAACCGTAGACCTACGTTGGGGTCGTTTTTAACCAAATTGTTTTTTTACTTCTAATTTTTTTTTGTTTTTTCATTACTTTCTTACTTGGATGTTATCTATCGAAATCAAACCATTTTAAATTTAAAAAACTAAGTTGGCTTTGCATTTTTTGTAATTTGAGCGTGTGATTTTAATCTGGGTCGTTTTCGACCCGTTTTATAACGTAGGTCTACGGTTAAATGGAAAATCAAGGAAAATCAATCGAATGTATGATTGAAATGAAATGATACACTGCGATCATGATTGATCTTTCTAGTTCACAATAGCGACCTGATCATCCAACTGATCATTTTAATGAAGTTTAGGAGTTGTAGAATATTAAAATTAGTTGTATTCGTCACTATCAGCTGATATTGGCCCTCTCTATCTATCTCTATATCTCTTTAAGATATATCAACACTTCTTAACTCATCTCCATAAGTTTAAGCGTCGTGCTTGCAGACTTTTTTTCTCTAATTAGCTTTGCCCTTTGAAAACAAATCTTCTTGTAGAACCAAAAGTAAGTCTCTGAGTGTTGGTCTGAAAATAGAACCGTATTTCTTATTGCACACTGAATACAGGGTAGGCCATTTAAAGTGGAAGGCCATTCTTGTTTTTGAAAAAACAGAGGAAAAAAAATGTTTTTTTTTTTGTTTTCATCTCGATATTCATTTATTTTGGTCCAAGGAGAAATTTTCTAGTTAGGTTTTGAAAATGATATCGCGTAAATGGCCACCATTAGCTTTGGCCGCAAAATGTGCCCTTTTTTCGGCATTTTCCATCACTTTTGCCAGTGTATCGGCCGATATGGCTCTGATTTCGCGGCGTATGTTAGCTCTGAGTTGAGCTAGTGTCCTTGGCTTGTTGGACTTCAAGTAGCCCCATAAAAAAAGGTCTGGCGGCGTCAAATCGGGTGATCTCGGTGGCCACTCATAATCGGCGGTTGGTTTTCACAATCGAGAAGTTATTTTGAATGTAAAGCTGAACAATTTCAGCACGTTCTTTTAGAGTGTACTGTTCCATGGTATAAATTGTCTTGGAATGACGCTTCCAACGCGCTATGTCATTAGTCGATCTGACAGCTCTGTCAAAAGTTATAGGGTTACCAGATGCTTCCACTTTCTTGATGCTTCCACAATGGCCTGCCCTGTACAAAAGAGTCACAACTAAAAATTATCGAACCGCGTGCTCACGGGTGGGCACACGACATGTTTTACCTGGGGACCGCTTATACACCGGTGGTCATGATTTAAATTCAATTTATGTATAGTAGTCCATTCGCCGGTACCACGAAGAGATACTGCATATAGCGGACTTAGTCCCTATATGAGAAATACGATTTTTCAATGCGGTCTTCAACGCTTTAAATCATGAAATACTTAAAAGTGTGCACACGAATTTGAAGTCGCCACGTCTCTTTGTTAGAGTTTTAGAGCTAACTAGTTTACTTTTGAACAATTTCAGCTTAAAACGTGTTAAATAAATTTTGTATCAATATTTTTTAATTACAGAAAAATTATCTAATATTTATGAAAAAATACAAAATTATCACCTTTTGATTTTATTTAACCATTATTATTTTGATCAAACGCGCCCAATTCGTAGACTTCAGTTAGAACACAAACTTTCTCTGATATCGCTGCAAATTATTTGAAATTGTTTTGGAGATAACAGTAAAATGTTTGTAATTTGCTTTGCATTCACTTTTAAAAATATTAATTTGTTGGTGTCTACTTAAATTAAACCCATTAATCGTAGCTTTTGCTATAAGATGACAAATAGGTGAAGTTGCTCTCAGGCACCTTTGGGGTGGAAATGGTCAAAATAAAAACATGAATTAACATAAAGAAAATAGTCATAAAAAGGAAATTTTTAAAGCAGTTAGAGAGGATTTTATGATGAGAAAAAGATGATACTAAGACGTTAAAAGGTTAAAGCCTCTGAGAAAATTTTAACTAATTAACTAAGGACGAGGTTGAGTGACTTAAGAATGACCGATTTAAGGAGCGCAAAATCAATGTCCGATGACATAAACACTCCATTTAGCTCTTGATCAAAGCTTTGGAAAGAGGAGCATTCAGCGCATAAGTCGTACTCACAAAGCCAACAGAAAATGGCACAGCGTGCCGGAGGATTTTTAGCGGCAAATTTTATCGACACTGGGAGGCATTGTCCACTCGAGAGACAAGTATCTACTCGGAAATCTAGTAAATTATTGGACTTCATATTGGTTGACATGGGAAGCAGAGAAAAAAATATATGGTATTGTTATGAAAATTTGTTCTGCTACCTAACGAAAGCGTATTCGTTTCTCTGGATTGTGCTAAAAAATTAAGCACACTAAAATCTTTAAAACAATTCAACGTGGAGAGAGGATCAAAATACTCTGAGAGTAGTATTAAAAAGATGGTAGCTTTTAGTGTGAAAAGTCAGCGCGTTACTCGCTGAAGTATCGAGACGGGCAAATTAAGTTGAAGACACAGTCGTAACTTTTGATTTCTTTTATTTAAAAAAAATACTTTGGTGGGTGGTTTTAGTGAGCTTCTTTTTTTCACATGGGCCTTTGGGTCGTTTTTGTTTAGTTTGGGCGTTTTTTTAGACAAAAGTGTGTGCAAAAAAAATACAAAACTAACAGACTAACTTTTTGAGAGCAATCGATAAAATTTTTAGTATAAAAGTTATGTTTTTAGAGTTTGTATTACAAAACAATTTCTTGAAGACAACAAACTGACCTTTCGTTCTCATTTTGGACTGTTCATAGGAAAATTTTGGTACAAAAAATTCTCATTAAGTGGCAACTGTAGGTTAAAGTGCCTGTATAGTCTGGAGAATTGTATTAAACTAACACAAACAATGAAGAAAAAAGGCAATGCAAAGCATTCAACATTTGCCAGAAAGCGATACAAGAAATGTTAACTCTCACTATATATCAGTCATCACTACGTATGCTGCCTTTTATATTTTTTCAATAGGGATGTTCTAGTAAGTTTTCGAAAAATCTAAGATTGCCATTGAAAAGTTTGTCATTTTTTCCATAAACGTGCTTAGAACATTTTGATGTTCAGGCTCTACTTGTGTTGATTACACTGACTTGAAAAATTCATATCGAGCAAAAAATGGATTTAACTCGTGAACATTTCTGAGCAATTCTTTTTTACGATTTATCCGAAGTGAATTATCTCAACAACAATGCTTCGATCGCCTTCATTCCGCATTTGGTGATAAAGCACCAGCCCTCAAGACAATTTATAACTGATTTAACCCTTCGCAGCACGGTGGTAAGACGTATATACCACCTAGAATACTACCATTTTTTTCAGTTTTCAAGTTCTTGTGACTCGACTTTTATGATTCTACATTACAATGTACTGTATTTACATGTTCATGGTTCAAAATTTTTACTTTTTTATCGAATGTTGTTCATCAATTTGTCAATATCAATAAACAAATAGTAAAAATAGTCACTTTTTGCTTCAAAAATGTATGCTTCAAAGGGTTAACGAATCCAAGCGTAGTTGCCGTTCGCTTCAGGACGAATTTCGTGAAGGTCGTCCGAAATCGGTCATTGTGCCAGAAACCATCGATGCTGTACGTGAACTAAAAATGAAAGATCGTCATGCGGCATTCCGTGAGATAGAGGCATCCTTGGGCATTAGTTCCACGGCCGTGCATTCGATATTGCATGAACATTTAGCTGTCAGACAGATTTGTTCTCGTTTGATCCCGCATAATTTGGCCATCGCTCAAAAAAAGGCTCGTGTCGATTGGTGCAAAAAAATGAAGAAAAATTCGATCGCGTTACTTCGACAGACGTTTATAAGATCGTGACAGGTGACGAATCATTGATATATGTGTATGAGCCCGAAACAAAACAACAATCGACCATGTGGGTCTTCCAAGACGAGCCAAATCCAACAGAAGTTGTTCGGGCACGCAGCATATCGAAGAAAATGTTCGCCTGTTTCTTCGGCAAAACTGGTCATGTGGCTACTGTGCCGTTAGAGCAACGTAGAACGGTCAATTCTGAGTGGTACACAATAATTTGTTTGACAGAAGTGTCAGAAGAAAAAAATACAGAAAAACAACCACCGACGCAGAATCATCCTTCACCAGGACAATGCGCGTTCTCACACTTCGGCTCAAAAAACCGCCTAGTTGATCGACCAAAGCATCGATTTAATGGGTCATCCGCCATACAGCTTTGACTTAGCACCCAATGACTTCTTTTTATTCCCGCACATAAAAAAAAATTGCGTGGTCAACGATTATCCTCGCCAGCAGATGCTGCTGAAGCATTCAAAAACCATGTTTTGGAGGTGTCTCAATCCGCATGCTGATGATAACAAAGTGCATTTTTATGCTTTTTGAAAAAATATAAAAGACAACCCTCGTATATATCAGTTTTGTAAAAAGTAGAACTACTACTTAAAAGTCAAAGTCCCTTCCACTACTAAAAATGTCAAAAGTAAACTTTCCACCTCTAATTTTGGAGAGGAGTCCAATTGATGCAAACTTGTCATCAACCATTTTCATTTAATCAATTAATTTTTTGTTATTTAGTTATACTATTCCTTATTGAATTACAATCGAACAAACAAAAATTACAAAAACAAAAAACTCTAACACAATACGCACAATGCGTGGCTGCCAAAGAGGCAGTCAAAGTGCAATATTTTACTTTATATATATTCGACGACTATTTTTAATTTTCAAACCAAACGTACTAACGCACGACTGCAGCCATATTTCACGGACACCAACCCACGATTGCATTGGCAACATGTAACAGCTTTAAATTTTTTGAATTTTTCTACATGCAGCGAACTCGCACTCGCCCTCACCTCATGTTGCATGCAACCCTTCTGCGCTTTGTTTTATTGCCAAAAGTTATTATGCTTAGAAAAACATAAAAAACACACCCACACCGACACACAAAAACAAAAATACAAAAATGTTTGCATACTTTACGGCTTATATGGCGGTCATTTATTTTGCATTTTGCGTGTACGCCCACAGGCAAGAGTTGGTTTTTTTGCACTGCATTTGTGTGGGTGTGTTTCTATTTGAATTTTTAAAATGTGGCAGAAAATGCAAGAACTAAGTGAAAAAAATCTACAACATCTACATTTCGTGGCATCAGTCAAGGTTAGAAATGTGTTCGCTTACGGAGTGAAAGTGTTCTATATTTAACCTACTGGTGTCTAGAGTTGTTGCTGCACATTTGGGGGGTTTCTGTGCAATTTTAAAGCGCCTCGCACTCGACTCACTTTTAAACCTTTCACGACTTTCTCTTGACTTCACTTTATTTTTGCATACAATTTTCGTCGAGTTCAAATTGTAATCCCTGCCATTACATGCTTCAACTAGCAGCAACAATGTGCTGCAAAGTTGCTACACCTTTCAGCCATTTCAAGACCTACAAGAACAACAGAACAGCAGGTAGCATATTTTGTTGAATATTTTCCAAATTTCTATGCTAACCACAAATCATGCGCATCAGATTCCATTATTACACCCCGAAAGCAGCCACTGACTGCCACCGCTAACTTTTGCTTGTCATAAATCAATGCTGTGCTTCCCCCCCCCCCTTCACCGCATTGTCACCCTCACCCGCTTATGCATCCACCTCAGCCGGTCGTGCTAAGCATAACTTCGATGCTTGACGTCTAATTGAGTACTTTGCTGCTGCCGCTCATTAAGTCACGTCACTGCTGTCAACGCACATGCACACGCACACACACACACTTATACGTACACAGCGATTCCTGTTTCCGGTTTCCGGTCTCGCCAACTACGCTCCGTTCCGCCTCGCACTCGCAGCGCGCTGCATTTTGCAATTTCTTTGCCAAATATTTATACGAAAATTTCAAAACTCTGCGAAATGCAGTAAAGTGATTTTTAGCTCGCCAAGTGCATTACCCTTGCCGCCGACAACTCTTGCCTTTAACAGTTTAGTATATATGCAAATAAAGTGAAAGTTTCTCATGCTGAAAAATGTGCAGCAATTTTTCATATGAAATATTCGCACGTCAGTGCTGGCGCTCACTTCCTTCCTTGCGTCCTTCCGTTCGGTCTCTCTTCCATGACTGACTCGCCTGCGTGTTTGCTGGCTTCCTTGCTGCCTTTGGTGCTGTCTGTCTAACTGTCTGTCCGTCTGCTAGTCCAACTCGTTGGCTGGCCACCCTGCCGCGCCCGTACCTGCGTTTTCTGCGCTCGCAGCATGCAGCACGTCGGTCGCCGGATTATGTTAAAGCACACCTCTTAATGCCGACTTTTTTGCGGACTTTGGACTTTTATTCATTTAAACTTCAAGTGCATTTTATTACGGCCGGAACGAGCGCATGACCGAGGAAAACCTGAGGCAATGAGCGTCGGTGAATTTTCGCAGTAAATTACTGCAATAAATGAATTATGGTCATAAACTCGTTTATGGCTTAGAATTGACATAAAACTAATTACCGACTTTCAATTTGGGCATTTTATGCAAACGTAATGGCAATTTTGTGAGCATTTGTGTTGATGATTTTCAGATTGGTTCGGCTCTGATTGTTGGTTGTGGTCTTTGCTTACGACTTAACAGTTTGTTGACCATGAAAAGGCGAATTGCTGCGAGTTCAAATTGGTTTTTAAGTGCTTTGAAAATATTTGTGTGGTTTCGAAATCAATTTCAATTGAATAGGGGTCGAGACTGAAAACAGAGATTGTCTATTGAAAGGTTAGTAAAAGAAAAATATTTTCTTCTTGTTGTTGGTTAGGTTGGGTTCAGCTGGTTGGGCAAATCGGCAACGCATAGACCCGGTTGAGTCCCAAGCTGTACCAGATGGAATTACTAGGAGGAAAACGCTGGTGAATTTTAGTGAAATTTAATAGTAATTTGATTAATTGTTGGTTCTATAGGGTTTGAAGTCCAAGACTCAGGGACTAAGGTACACAAAATTAGAGACTTAGGTATCAAAGTACTATATACTGAACACAGTTGCTTTCAAAAAGTTATAAGTGACATGAAATAGTTGTGAATCTAATCTTAGTGAACTTATTTAAGACTCTTACCCATTTAGAAGAAACGTTATAGCCTAAACTCTATTTTTTAAAAAAAGTTAAAGCCTATACTTCTCTTTCAGATGAAAAATTAGAACCTAAACTTCTCCTTTAGAAAAGTTTAACCCTTAATTTTCCTTCAGAAAAATTGTTAAACCCTAACAATTTTTTAGTAGAAATATTAAAACCTAAACTTCTTTTTCAATAGAGATATTAGATCCTAAATTTTCTTCAGAAGAAACATCAGAACATAAACTTCTCCGTTAGAAGAAAAGTTAATGCCTAAACTTTTCTTTCAGAAGAAATTTTGGAACATAAGCTCCTCTCTCAGTAGAAATATTAGAACCTAAACTTTTCTTTCAGTAGAAATATTAGAACCTAAACTTTTCTTTCAAAAGAAACATTAAAACCTAAACTACTCCTTTAGGAATGTTTAAGCCTACATTTTCTTTCAGAAGAAATTTTAGAAC
Organism: Melieria omissa; assembly: GCA_963971225.1. NCBI lineage: Eukaryota > Metazoa > Arthropoda > Insecta > Diptera > Ulidiidae > Melieria > Melieria omissa. The sequence goes on along the minus strand of OZ020267.1, from coordinate 102,562,210 downwards.
CTTAACTTTTCTTTCAGTAGAAATATTAGAACCTAAACTTTCTTTGAGAAGAAAAATTAGAAGCTAAACTTCTCCTTTCGAAGAAAAATTGAAGCCCAAACTTTTCAGAACAACTTTTGGAACCTAAACTTTTCTTTCACTTTTAAACATCGCTTTCAGTAGAAATGTTAGAATCTAAACTTTTCAATTAAAAAAAAATGTACAGCCTAAGCTTTCCTTTTAACCGTAGATCGAGCTTTGTATCAAAAATGATTCATTTGGTTTTTTGTTTTGTTATAACTTTTTTCAGGATATAATTAATTGAACCATTCTTGTGACTTTGGTTGTGTTGGGATTATGCTTGTTTAAAGCCAGCTTTCACACTTTTGTAAGAAAGATGTCTTGAGAAAATTGAAAAGTTTATAAATTTCTCCTTTGTATACATAGCATAGGATTCCTGAAATTTTGTGAAGCTCGATCTACGAGAGAAATATAAAAGCCTTAACTTTTCTTTTAGAAAAAAAACTAAAAGTCTAAAGTTCAGATCTTACGTCTTGGTCCCAATTTAGATCCTTCGATCCTCTTGTTTTAACAACTAACATAATTTTTTATTTCTTTTTATACTTAACACTTTCGCAGACTTTGATACTGTAACATTTATTTTTAGTTCTGAAAGCCAATTAATATTCAAGTAATTTTATATAAATTAAAAAAAAACTTGAGTAATTTATGAAAAACATTAGTTATTTTAAATGTTTTAAACCTAATATTCCCACTACTCTTACAAAATGTGTCAAATCAGGTAAATTTTTCAGCTCACTGAAATTTTTACAGTTCGCCATCATGTTAATCAATCTTGTTACAAAAAAATTTATATGGATTTCAAATACATATATAAAATCCAGAAAAAACTGAAAAATACCAGTATTTAACATTTTCTTGATGCATTAAATATAAAAAATACAAAAAATAAATGAATACCATGAAACCTATGAAACCGGTAATTATTTTTGAAAAAAACACGTTTATTGTGAGGAAATGATTACAATTTTATTCTTCAAAGTAATGGCCATCGCTAGCTACACATTTTTCCCATCTCTCAGGCAATTTATGGATGCCTCACCAAAAAAATGTTTCGTCTTTTGCCTGAAACCAATCATCGATCCATTTTTTGGCTTCTGCGTGAGAATTGAAGCGCCGTTCCGTTAATGCGTGGCCCATCGATGCGAACATGTGATAATCCGAAGGCGCCAAGTCTGGTGAGTAAGCCGCATGAGCAAGAGCTTCCCAGTTGTACGATGCAACCAATTCTTTGGTGGCTCTAGTGCGGTGTGGTGGTGCGTTGTCATCGAGGAAAATCACTTTGTGTTGCCTGGCTTCATATTCTGGGCGTTTTTGGCGTATAGCACGGTTCAAATCGGCCAATTGTTGTTGGTAACGTTCACCGTTAACCGTTTCACCAGGTTTTAGAAGGTTTTTTTCTTCAAATGGTAACACAAAATTAACTGTGTCCGCAAATCGTAATTTGTAGGCACGTAATCCGACATTTTCCGGAGCGTCAAACAATGCGTTGTTGGATGAAACTTGACAAATTGTGAACTGAATATTGTTGACATATGACAGAAGAAGTAAACATGACATTTGGTACGGTTCCGAAGTTTATAAATATTCGGCTATTTACCGCTAGATGTCGTTACCGTTAGGCGCATACCTGGTAAATTCAGTAATCATTTGAAGTAAACAGAAACTTATTTCCTAAATCGGAACAAATTTTCGTTTTTCATAAAAAAATGCATACGTAAAGTCCTAAAAAATACTGCTCACAATATACAACAAAAAGAACATTGTCAAATTTCCGTTAAAAGTGTTAAAAAATTCAAGTTGATAAAAATAAATGCTACAGACAACATTTGAGTTTAGAAACTTTGTAAGGGGTTCAAATATATAAGTTCAGTAGCAGAAAGAAAAATTTGAAAAAATTACGACTGCAATATCCCAATATCCTTCTTGAACAGATAATACTTAACCAAACCTTCTGAACAGTCTCAATCAGTTGAATTCCCTTAGACTGAACGCCCTGATATAGGAGGTCTGTTCAAAAAGTATCGCAAGTTTCTAATTTTCGCGGATTATGTATATTCGATTTTCGATTTTTTGTGGCTTATGAAGATCCTCAATTAAATTTTGAAATACTTTAAATTATTTGTGAAAATTTCCAAATAGATTGAACAATAATTCTTAAACAAAACAATATTACAAATTATATATCAAAAATGAAGCATATTTTACAAAATATTTATTAAAAATGAATTAATTTTTTGTAACGTATTCTGGAATATTCAGTCAAACTGGTTGTTCAAACCATTGAATCGAAATAATCTACAAAAAAAATCCATCAATGATCTAAAACTCAGGTCAGAAGTTGGTCCCATTAAATCATAGAAACGTTTTGTGAAATTTTATTTGTATTTTAAAAATATTGTCTTAAATTTTTAATATATTTTTTCTGCACTGCTCATTACTGGAAATTTCCTTTATCTATATTTTTCTTGTGCCATTTTCTCTGCTCCAGTTAACCGTAACTGTACAACAGAATGGTTAGTATCGAATATCGAATCAACTAACATTGATATTCCAGATAAATACTCCGATATTATCGATATTTCTTTTGGTCTAATCTCACATCTATTTCGAAGTATTCTTGAAATTTTCCTTTTAATTTTTTAAAATCTTTCTGTCTTTTTTCACCATCTTCTTTAATGACTCTGATCACTTTTCATTTGTTCTCTAAATATTTCTCTATAATTTTCCCTTTCTGATCTCAATTTTTTGAGTGCTTGCAGCTATAAATTTGGTTTCAGAATAATTACTAAATCAGTCAAAAAAATAATAAACAATAATAACAACAAAAATTATACTTTAAAATTTTTATTATTATAAATTTTATGTTGACATCACTTTCTATCTTCTTTCTACCCATTTCTATTTTAAATATCTCCTCCATTTATTTTTATCACGATCTTTTTTATAGATTATGATTATTTTACTTTTCATTCTTAATCGAAATATTTCTCTATAATTTTTCTTCTCGATCTTTTCAGCTTTTTGATGTCGATCATCATTTTCTTTTAAGTGCTTGTAGCTCTAAATTTCGCTTACAGAATGTTTGAAAGTTTAAATTAAAAATATTATTTTGAAAAATAAAAATTTTAAAAATAAATAATATAAAATTCAAAATAAAATTTAATATAATAATAACATATATCAAAATAATAAAAAATTAAAAATAATATTTTTAATCCTATATTAAATTTTTAATTCTATATTTTATATTATTAATTATTTATATAATTATTATATTTAATTTAATTTTTAATTTTATATATATCATATTTAATTTTATATATATTATATTTTTTATATTTATTTTTAAACTTTTTATTTAAAAAAATAATACTTTTAATTTTATATTATAAAATAAATAATATTTTTTACATTATTCTTTTACATTAAAAATACAATTTTCAATTTTATATCATTATATTTTATTAAAAATTATATTTTTCATATTATATTATATCTTTTTACGCTTATTCGATTTCTTTTTCTACCATCTCCGTATTTTAATCCCTGATTAATCTGTGTCCATTGTTCTCATCGATTTTCTCTTTCATATTCGTTTCGTTTTCTGAATTTTCTTGAGCTTCTATTGAAAAACTTTCAACTAAAACTTGAACTGTATCATCACTTCATATTTCTGCATTTTTATTTTCTACTTCCGTAATATTTTCTCTGCTCCCTTCCCTGTCTTAAAACTTTTGCATTCTATTTGTGCCAACAAACCGCAGTTCTTGGAGTAGACTACCTAATAACAACCCAATTATAACAGCGACTACCACAAAGCGCAGTTTGGCCGAACTTTTTGCTTCAACCAACTGTCAAAACCTACATTGCTGACAACTCACAATCTTTGCTCTTTGTGTCACTGCTGCCACTCGCTTCGGCCGTTTTATGTCTTTATTTCGGCTGTCAGTGCGTCAGTGTCCTTTTCTTTAATTACATTCAGCAACTTTTCACTTAAAGAAAAGCGTAAACTCGTAAATCGTGGGTCGCTTCGGGCGTGCGCTCTTTGTATCCGGTTCCGCTTGCCGGCTTCTCGGTAACATTGCCTACTCTTTTTACGCTTTTGACCATTAAATAAATTTCAACGCAAGCACTTTGTTTGCGCTTTTGTGGGTAGTAAATTGCGGTGTTAAATTGCTACAAATTATGCTGGTAATTTTTTAACAAAAGTGGTAAATTGTTAGCTGACGGAAGCGGAAGTGGAAACGGAAATTTTCAAGTGAGTACGGAAATGAGTAATGAAAACATTTGCGGTCTTCTATAGTTGTATGTGATGTAGCGTGGCAGCCGTTTTCTCTTCTACTGTTTGAAATGTGAACCAACAACAATGGAATGATACATTTTTGCACTAACCTGCGTATGTAGTGACACCTCATGTCGCACAGTGTCGTATTGCCTTGTATTCCTCAAGCGTATATAAATAGTATTACAACAATAACAACAACCACAATAGCGCCACAAAATAATGACACAATTTTTTAAAAGGGGTCGACAATGACACACCACAAACACAACACAACACAACCAAATGAAACGAAATCGCACAAAACGCACGCACGCCCGTTCGTCTGTCCGTCCTTTAGCGGAAAAGTGAAAATGACCAGCGCATTACAACGCACAAAATCGAGCGCACAAAGGCAGTGAAAAGGACTAAAACGATACTCAATTATTTTCTTTTTATTTAACACGTACGCATGCCGCCCCGAAAAAGGATCAACGCAAAGCTGCCGCAGACGCGTAACACTTGTTTCCGTTCCCTAACCGAAATTTAACACGTTTCACTTTCACTACAACGCGCGCGTTCATACACACACACGCATACTCGGCCCCACACTGCCACCCGCAAATCGCCAATAACGCGACACTTTTCGCTCAGGCCGCCTCAGCGTTTACCGCACTAATGGCAACACTCAACACGTGCGTGCCGCAGCGTACGAACCAAGTCGAGCGTGGCCAATTCGATTCGCCAGCAGAAACAACGCTCATCAATTGCACGGCAACCGCTCAGAGTAACGTGCGATTTAGCACTGAATCGTGTATGCTGCGGCAGCGGCCATAAACCGAACGTCGACGTCGCACAGCATCGCGTTGGCTGTTGGATGGAAAAGTTCGATGGGGAGCGGGCGGCAAAACATCAACAATCAAAACAGAGCAACCGCCGCAGTAGCAACTCGAACAAAAACAACAGTCATACCTTATATTAGCTGTGGCCGACTGCTGTTGCTGATGTTGTGACTGTTGTCGACACTTGCGTGCAGCATCTTCGTGTGGTGTGCGCTTAACATTGCAGATGGCACATGGTTTTGCTTAACAATGAATGTCTGTCTTAAATGCTATGTAAGCATTTGGTCACATGCGACAATACTTTATGTTGTTAGAGTCAGGAAAATCCTCTGATGCTGGCTGAAAGTTCTCTTAAATTATTCAAAATCGTTGGCAGCGTGCATTTTGTTGACGATCAAAGTCGGTTGGTGGATGCATTGTTGACAGTTTATGCTGAGTGTTAATATTTGAACGTTCCTGTTAAATTGCTGTGAATTACAGCACTTAAGAGTATGAAGAGTAAAATAATGAAAAGGTTATGTAAAAACACTTTTATTGCTGCCACTGTTGCTGATGGCAATGTTATTGCTGCTACTGGCACTGCTGGCAATGCAACTGTTTGCAGCGCCACTACTACGGCTGTGGCTTTTACTGCTGCCACTGTTACTGATGGCATTGTTATTGCATCTACTAGTGCTGCTGCCACTGTTACTGATGCACTGTTACTGCTTGCAATGTTACTAATGCAACTGTTTGCGGTGCCACTACACTGCTGTGGCTTCTACTGCTGCCACTGTTACTGCTGCCACTGTTAATGCTGGCAATGTTATTTCATCTGCTGGTACTGCTGGCAATGTTACTGATGCACTATTAAAACTGTCTCTGTTATTGCTGCTACTGGCACTTTGAAATTAAATAATACAAGTATGAGCCAATAGATTTTTCTCTTCAACTGTTAAGCCTTCTGAAGCCATGCAATTAGCCAGCAACGCTCAAAACTGTGCTCAAATTTGTATGTTAAGTACCTTTTCGACAGAAATGTTCCACTTCAATGCTAACTAAAACTTTAAGGCATTAAGCACAATTATGCAAGTAGTGGCAAAATATATGCGGAAAATATATTAAAATCGTTAGAGGTAGTTTCATAGAATTATTATAGATTTATGGAATCATGGAATTATTACAAAAAAATTTTATAAAAATCCTACAGTCTTGAGATTTGTCTGGTTTTACATAGTCCTCAAATTGTTTTCAAAGTAAAAGTGGCTTGGAATTGTTGTTAAACATTAACAAAAGTTCAGCAATCCCTTTACGATTGCCACAGCTGCAAGTTGATTAATTAATTGGCACCTTACACTTCCTGTGGTAGTTCTTTGTTTATGATAATTTCAAATTAACTGCCTTTTACTGTGTCAAAGCTGCTCGTTTTAACGAAGCTCAAATACAGAAGAAATAATGTTAAAACTCCCCAATATATTTCCCCTTCGACTTCTTACAAATGTTGCAGTACTCGTAGTGTTTTCCCCTTAAAAAGCTCTGAACAATTTTTGAGGGTTTATGTATTGCAAGCAGAGTTTGCAACTCTGTGGCACTCGCTGTTCTATAAGATTTTAAATTTTTAAAGGTGAACAAAACGCATCTAAGCACAACAAGGCTTTGAATTTAACTGCCATAAACTTGTAACTTAACATTTTGTTAATCAAACAAAATCAAATAATTGCAATTATTTAAATAATTAAAACTATAAAATTTGTAAACTAAAAAACTAAATCAAAAAATTAATTAATTTTAGTAATATAAAAAAAATAATGTCAAGGGCTGCTGTCAATATTTCAATAAAAATTTAGCAAAACAAAAGCAAAATACCAAACTAGTAGAAATCATTGGCAAAATTTTGACTTCTGCAGCTTTGTTTAAATGTAGCCGCTGTTACGGTAACATTGATTTTCTCTCACCACTTATTCTCAGCGGGAAAACGCCTTAAAGCACACTCTCTTTTTACTCAAACAGTTTACGCTCATCTAAACACGCTTACTCTCTGCGCATTACTCAAATTAAGCTTTCGCCAACTCATAACGCACACCAACTAATCATTGTATATACACAAATACAACCACACATTCACACACACACACCAACACCAACGTCTTTTCGTCAATGCAGACAAATAAGCTTCAAACAGTTTATTTAACCTTTTTCACAAAGACAGCAATGATTGTTGTTTGCCCTTCTGCGCATATCTTCCTTAGCATAATTCTATTTTCTTCGACCCACTGAAAGCTCGCATAATTATGACAACCAATCAGCGTGCTGTAGCAGTAAATGTTTACGTGTCATATGCTTAGCTGAAGTGGCCCACCACCACGGCCACTTCCGGCTGCCTTCAAATGCGCCCCGAGCACAGTGTGTGCTTCTCATGAATCGTTTAACTGAGTTCGAAACAACAACAAAAACAACCACCAAACAACTGAGTAGGTGCAACAGCGAACCTACGTGCCGCCAACATTGTGACAAATTGTATTGAACGTAAGTGGTATGAAGTCGATTCGGTGTTTACCCATAATTCGTTTAACGTTAGCTTCAGGCGGAGCTTTAATTACTTTGTAGCAAATTTTTGCTCAGTATATTACTTAATGTTTGATGCACAGAATTTAAAAAGAATTTGTTTTTTAATTATTGTTAATTCAACTTGAAGTTTTTGCTTAACAAAGAGTAATTTTAAGTTGACATTTTAGAAATTAGTTTTCAGTAGTTCGACTTGCCAACCATTGACGTAGGCAACTTGACTTGGTTCACTAGAAAATTTTACGAGAATTATATAGTTTTTGTGTTCATTGTTATATCGTATATATTGTTACGAAAATTAGTTCTGTTTTTTAGGCTTATTCATCTCTGGATTGTGCTTGAAAAATAAAACCACTTCAATTACTGAACGCAAAACGCATTCCAAAACCAGCAATGACTTCATTTACAAATTTACACTTTGGTTATATTTATACTTGCTACTACTTATTGGACTATTGCATGTTTTCCCTTTGCTAGCTCAAATCAGACTCTTCCCTCTGCGCTGCAGCCGGTAGCCTTTTATACTTGTCTGTTTATTGTGCCGATTTTTCTCGCAGATTCCAGTTGGACTATCTCTCGATCGTTCTCGCACATCCCATTACCACCGCGAGCCATCCTTGCCATATTGAAATTATAGCAAGTGTGCCGTACTCTAAAGTGCGTTCCTAAAAGAATGCCCGTAAAATCATTCATGCATAGCTCATCGTTACAATATTATAGAAGTCAGTAAACTATGGTCTCTGTGTGCTAGTTTAACTAAGCTGCCCTGACCTAACCTAACCTATTTCTATAGTCTGTATTTCTCAACTAAGTTAAGTTGAGAGTCTATAGACTGTACGAATAGATGGTATTATTTTGGTAGAACTTATTTTACAGTTTCAAAGCTAATCAGGAGCCAATAAGGAAATCAAGTAATATAAACTCTATTCGTTAGTCCGTTGATATGACGAAATGATGCGCATGTAAATATGGTTTTAGGAGACCAAAGTCCAGTAAGGGATTGAAATGTCCACCTTAGTAAGTAACTAACCAACTAGAAATCTGACTAACTAACTGAGTAACTAATTAACTGACTTACTAACCAACTAACTAACTAGAAATCTGACTAGCTAACTAAAAAAACTAACTAACTAGATATCTAACTGACTCACTAACTGACTAATTACTATGACTAATTTACGAACTAATTAACTAAACAACTAAAAAAACTAACTAACTACAAATCTAACTGACTCACTAACTAACTGACTAACTAACTAGAAATGTAACTTACTAGCTAACTGACTAATTTATTAAGTGACTAACTAAGTGAACATTTAACTGATTAACTAACTGACTTACTAACTAGAAATCTAACTTACTGACTAATTTATTAAGTGACTAACTAAGTAGAAATTTAACTCACTTACTAACTAACTAGAAGTCTAACTGACTAGGCAATTAACTAACTAACTAAATACAAATCTAACTCCCTAACTAACTAACTGACTAACTGACTAAGTGACTTACTGACTAACTCACTAACGGACTAACTAACTATCTAACTAGCTATATAGAACCAAAGTTTTAACTTCACTAGTTTACTGAAGCATTAGGATGTTAGTGTCATCTTACTAAATCAAACTCGCAACTATTTGATGTTTGGACGCACTGACCATTGAACTCTGCATCCTAAATCATAGCGAGAAATTTCTATTTTAAAAAATGTTTTTTTTTTGCATACAAATTACTCTTTTAGAGTGATTACTAAATATTACGACAGCTTGATATACCCACAAAATTTTAATATTCGTAACAGCTACAAAATTTTTCTAATCTTTGTGCTGCTGATATACGATACGATACGATATACTCGTATGCAACAATTTCTTCACAACAAAGTTGTAACCCTCTCTGATTTAAGGGAATTATTAGAAAACTTAGTGCCAGTGCACAGTGATTCGACACCATACAACCGCGGGACAAAATTAGAAGGAGTGGTCCGTTCTTCATAAAATTTGGTATACTAGTTAATCATGGTCTGCTGAAATAAAATCTCTATTTGGTTTTTCTTAGACTGTTGTAGTTTGGCAATGGCTGAGACTTAAATTTGCAAATTTCGTAATTTTTGAAGAGCTATAGCACCAAGTGTGCTGGCTAGATTTTTCAGAATTTACATTTAATCGGTAACATCAACATTGATTATTCCAAAGAGTAACATAAATTGTCTTAGGACCCTCTGGCTTTGCAATAAAAACGATAATAAAAGAGGTATGTTTTGAATTTTTGCAGATTTCATCATTTTTCATGCTGATTGCATACTTTTAGGGATAAATTAAATACATTTTGTCGAAAAATACGTGTTTAGACCACTTTTCAAATTGAATTATTTTCTGAGATCGGAAGATATCGGAGGATAAAATTACATTATCCGACAAAGAAAGAATGCTTCTTAAAATAAAAAAAATCCAGGAACATACTTTCACATACTTTTTAGATATTTTCCTCTACGTTTTGCCAATTTTCAAATTTTTAATTTAGAAAAATACTTTAAATTCAAAGTGAAGTAAAAGCCTACGCTTTGCAAATTTTGAGAAAATATTAAAAGCGAAAATGGCCACATCATTTCTTATTCTGTATTGAAAGTTTAAGTAAGTTCTTGGAAACCATGTATTTTTTAAATTTTTTGTAGTCAATAGACTAAAACACAGAAAATATGTGCTTACATTTTTTTGAGAAAAAAGTTTCAACTTTGAGCCGGTTTTACACAGACACTCAATTCATTTTTTGCACAGATTTTTTGGGGTTTTCTTAGTTGGAGTTTTACCTTTCAAATGACATCAAAATCGTTAAATTCTGAGATCATAAATTTTTGGAATTTTGTCTATGGAACGAATCACTGTGCATTCTAACGTAAATTTGAAGCTGTCTGAAGTTAGTTTTATTATACTGAGATACAGTTAATAGTTTTTTATTATTACTAAATCTTTTATGATTCCACTTTATATCATCTGGAGCGGACATGAAGCTATTTGCAGAATATTTGACTATTCTGGAGATAATTTAATAACTTTTCAATAGTTTCTGAAACTGCTTTGATGATTAGTTTTAAACAGCTGCTTCAGGCGGTTTGATGTGATAAATAATGCAGTTTTTAAGTTAAGTTAAAGTTTTCAAGCTTGTTTGATGTCAGTTGCAAAAGTTTTGATATCTTCTGAAATGTATTTAATATTTTTTTATGTACTTTTCACTATTCTGAACAATGCCCAAGGCAATTTTAAAGTCTTCTTCGTCAAAATTGCGGTTCAGCAGTTGCGGCATACAAGAATTTTTTCCTGTTTAGTAGATGTCCCGCTCTCCATTTCCACGTATCTGCTTTGAAGGTATACAGCAAAACTCAAATTCATTTCATCTAAACTCTGTAAAAGTTTCTTGACAAAAAATTAAGTAGCCTTTAGTACCTTTGAGTAGCTTTTAACAATTTAGGGAAACTTTAATTGGCGCAGCTAAAAATAGCTTGAATCAAATTTTTTGTGCAGCCCTTAGCTTAAAAGTTCTTTGAGAACTTGAAGAAAAGCTCACAATGGCTCCAAAGTTTCCAAGCTTTCATCAGGATAACAACACTTGAACTTGCTGACAGCTTGAGCGGACACAGCGCCTGAACTGCACTCGAAACGAGCGCAAAAAAGTACACTTGACAAACAGCTGATTTCCGTCAATATCTAGCAGCAACAACAACAACAACGTTGCAAATAAACCAGCAAAAAAGCAATGAACAGCAACTTCGTGGCCATTGTTTGAACTCATTGTTGAACTTTTTACACATTTGTGCGCCTCCCCAGCTGGTTGTGTCACTTTGTGACGTTACGCGTAACTTGGTGGCAGTCGGCGCTGTAGCGATTGACGCGTCGGCAGGGCTACGAAAGACAATGACCAGCCGCAGCAGCAGAGTCACCCTTAAGACTTCAAACGGCCTGGCCGACGTGCATTGAGCGCTCGCTTTGTTGCATAGTTAATGAAGTTAGAAAAAAATAAATAAATAAAAAAGTGCGCGTGTGTGCAAAAGTGCAAGAAAGCCCAGCTGAGAATTGAAAAACAAAGAGAAATTGCAAGAAATGTTAAGGAAAATAAGCGCAACAATACAGCAAAATGATTAACCTTAATTGATGTGACGGTGGTGACTAGTGGTGGCAGGTTGGTGAATGATTGGTGGCTGGTTGGTGTCTGGTGTCTGACGTGGGGGGCAGCGAACTGGCCACAAGATTTGTGCATATGCGAAAATATGCAGGGAACAAAGCAACCTGCCGCGTGTGTGAAAATTCAATTGCGGCAAAGCGTGTGGCTGAGTGTGTTGTGAAATATTGAAGCATAGTTTGAGGCGCTGGCGCTTCAGACAACACATTATTGCAGCGAAATCCTTGACCTAAACCAATGCCAGCGTGTGTGTGTGCGCGACTGTTGCCCCGCGGCAAGTCGAAAGTGTAATGTAAAACAAATGACAAGACGACGCTGCGGGCGACAAGGAGCCAAGGAAGCGCAGTCGCTGCGAAGGCGAATGTCAAAACTACACTTCGAGACGGGCAACTTGTTCATGGACTGACGACTAACAACAAAGCAGCAGCATCGAATTCAAGGCAAATGGACGCACGTCAATTAAATGCGCTGAACTATTACAACTACAACTATAACTACTATAACAACAACAACTTCAACTACTATAACTTTGACTATTTTCTACTGCTGGCGCTAGTGCGCTTTGGTGCTTATATAAAATACACTAATGACATACTAATTACAACAACACACAAAGCAATAATATTCAAATTTGCTCGAGGCAAAAGCTTACGGCATTCGACCGTTGCCTCTACAGTTGCTTCGAACAAGGCTGATCCTGCGGCCGCTGTTGCTGTTAACGCCGCTTCGAATTGCGTTCAGCGTCACATTGCGGCCGCCAACGCAGCGGCGGCTTACGCGTCGCCGATAATGGGTTCATGTTTCGGACGCTGCATATCAAAGGAAACTCACGCTGCCACAACATCCTGTTTGTGGTAAGTGGCACGTTTTCGCTTAATTTAAATTGAATTGAGTGCAGGATGGAAGCTCCAGAGTCCCATCGCCCCAACGCCCAATCGCCAGTGTGCGCAGCCTAGCGCAGTAAATTGCCAAGTCAGCCGCCTCTTCTCACCGCAACTAAATTACACTTTCCCAATATTTCGCTCAATTCCCGGTGCGACTCAATGCTGTACGCCTTTGCCATCTGCTGGGCCGCTCCTGGCTGGCACAATGAATGTCCTTACAGATTTCAATGACTGGCTTTGGCGCCGTCGCAGCATTCGGTTAATTGAATTTAATTAGCCACGCACTCAATGAGCAGAATTGATGAAAGTGCAGAATGCCATGAATTTCCGGCAATCATTTACAAGTAAATAGTGAGTTTTAATTCTTTTTTGAACGAATATTGTTCACTCTGCAATTTTAATGAGATTGAAATTGTTTTTTGTAAGGGTGGCAGCATTTCTTACTTCACCGCGTTGTAAGAATTGATTGCGGCTGTAGGTGGCAACAAATGCAAAGTAATTTGAATTTAATCATCTTGAGTTCAAAGTCGTCAAAGTTAAATTTAGCTCCGTTGCCGGCATTACGGCCGATTGCTGAAATTCAAATAGAAAGTGTTGTGTTTGAGTTGAGTTGCGTTCATTAATTAAGTTGATATGCTAATGGGATCTGTAAGGTTAGGTTGCAGTGATAGCTTAACGCTTAAAGCTTTCTTCTTTCATAATTTCAAATTAAACTCCTAAAACTAAATTCAAAAAGATGTTGTTTGTATTTAACCCTTTCAGTCACAATGTCCAATATATTGGACTACAGCCCATACAATTCATACAGAACGGGTTTATTTTCATGACGGAAAGGGTTAAGAGACATGTTTTCAAGGTAGTTTTCTGCCACTTATTTTCGTTAAAAACTAGAAAAACCATTGCGGTCATTTTGATGGTTTTCATTTTAAATATCTGAATTTTCTTTAGTGTTTATTTCTATAAACTTTTGCTTACGTGACTTTTATTTTTTATCGTGAAAAGATTCCAATTTTTTTAATTTATTTTGGGGCAAATTAGTCGAATCCAATGTGTACTTACTTTTCGAGATATCAGATCAGCGGATGTGAGACTAAATGTCTTTGTAGGTATGGAAAACTTGCGGTCTAGGTTAGGTTAGGTTGGCTGATCCAAGGGGGTCTCACATAGACCAAGTAGTGCGGTCTCACTTACGGTCTAAGCAAGCAAGAAATGTATTCATGCATTTGAGGGTTAAAGATACTCACTAAGGCCATATTTATTCCACTGGGATATCAAAGTAACGATTCACTCTAAAAACTATATAATATCTAGCTACTAGAAGGAAACATGTTGGACTTCTGTACGAAGTGGTTCTGGTCAAAGTCGATTATATGTAAACAGACAACAATGGATGAGAATACGAGGATTTAAAGATCAGGGAAGACACACTAAGGCAAAGCGTTAATTCAAGAAAAACAAAAGGTCTTCTGCTACACAAAAGGATCCGCAATTTCGTCCTTAACCAGTAATTGGATCATTGATAATAACTACGGTTGGTTACTAGTTAACACTGAAATCATTAAAGTCGTATGTTGAGTCTCAATTACAAAAGTTGTTCCTGTACTGACAACCTAGTTTCCCTGACTATCCAACAGAATCAGTTCTCTATTATCTTCTCCATCTATCACTCATCTCATTGGGCATATTTTTCTAAAGAATGTTGGTACTATTACAGCTTACCGACAATCTAGACTCCCTAATGATCTCAAGATCGGCTTTTCTTACATCAACCAAGCTGCAATTTCGACTTTAGTTGTTATGAACTTTTATCCAATTTCTAGTTAACACCGAAATAATTTAAGTCGGACCCTTGAGTTGAGTCTCAATAGCATACATTTTTCTGTACTGACAACCCTGTTTCCCTAGCTATCAACCTGATCACTTCTCAATTATCTTCTTCATCAACATAACTCAACTCATTTGGCATCTTTTTCTAAAGTGACTTGGTCTTATTAAGACTTGCCGACAACCTGGTTTCTCCAACGTTCTTAGAAAATGAATTCTGTATCAAGATTCAGTTTATTAAACTCCTTTTTCTAAAGTTGGTTCGTCCTCATATGTCAAAGATCCGCATATACTATATGCTAAAGTTGTTATGTTGTTTGGTCCTTTTCAACGGTGGTCCTCGACGATCTTACAAAACGATTACTCTATCCAGATTCTGTTCATTAACCCATTAGCGCCCATTGTTCCCATTTGGGAACACTTACTTAAACGAGCATATTATTCAAAGGCAACAATATATCAAGCTTTCGATAAAATTTCGAATGCCAATCGAACATCGTGGGATGCATGTGCATTGCTTCGTTGAATTCCACAGCATTTCGCTGTGCCCAATGATCCCATTTGAATCAATATTAAAATGAAAATAAAAAATATTTGTTTACGTGTTTATATTCGGAATTGTTTTTTAATAAAAATTCGGGCCATTTCTTTCAGAAAATTAACTCGAAAGTCGAAACAAAAAATTGGGCACTAATGGGTTAAGCTGGTTTTTCTAGAGTGAGTTGGTTCTTCTCATATGCCAGAGGACCGCATATATGCCAAAGTTGTTTGGTACTGTTGCAGCTTATTGACAAGAAGACCTGGTTTAGTTGACTATTCCACAATGTGTCTTCGCTGCCCAAACTCTGTTTATTCGGTAACTATTTTTCACTGGGATAGCAAAGTCTTTGTTCTTCTTTAGTAACCGTGGTAGAAAATCAATCGAAGAATGTTTTCTGTTTGAAGGCATTTTGAGCCTTGAATACACTTGTTCCTTTTTGTCTGTTGGAATTACACAACCAATCCTTTTTTAACACTATCAATCCAATCCACACAAAATTCCTAAAATACCCATCCGGAATTATTTGTATGAATAGTAAAAATAAAAGTAAAAGTCACAGAAGATTTTCTTTTAAAAGTGAATGTCTTTCAGAAAGCTAGGAAAAAGGTCAGAGCTTTTGATTTCTTCTAGTTTTTCAGTGTTAACCCGAGAAAAGTCTTTGGCGTGCTGGGCTACCCTAACCGTTATATTTGACTTTGAAGACTTTGAATATCGGAAGCACCTTTCTTTCATCACCTGGCGGCCGTGCTTGTGCTCCCATCCTAATCGACCAATAAAAATATATTTAAATATTTATTTAAAATTTAAAGTCTCTTTACCAGCATTTAGTCAAGAAACACTGAGGTGTACAAATGCTCTATAGAATAATATGAATAGACTGACAAATGTAAGAACGGTTCTTATGCTGATTAAGTGGATAGGAAAAAATGAAAGGTCATGGCTCTCGGGCAGTTGTAACGTTAAAGTGAAAAGAAAAACTATCACACTTAAGTATTCAAGTAGAAGAAAGCATCCTAAAGCATTCGACATTTGTTGGTCTTTTCTGTTGGTCCAATTTGTGTTTCTATTAGTTTCATATTTTTCGCCAAGTATGACACTTGAACATTCAAGTAGAAGAAAGCATCCTTAAGCATTCGACATTTGTTGGTCTTTTCTGTTGGTCCAATTTGTGTTTCTATTAGTTTCATATTTTTCGCCAAGTATGACACTTAAACATTCAAGTAGAAGAAAGCATCCTAAAGCATTCTCACATTTTTTGGTCTTTTCTGTTGATCCAAATTGTGTTTCTACTTCCTTCATATTTTTAGTCAAGTATGACACTTAAGCATTCAAGTAGAAGAAAGCATCCTAAAACATTCTCACATTTGTTGGTCTCTTCTGTTGGTTCAATTTGTGTTTCTCCTAGTTTCATATTTTTAGTCAAGTATGACACTTTAGTATTCAAGTAGAAGAAAGCATCCTAAAGCATTCTCACATTTTTTGGCCTTTTCTGTTGATCCAAATTGTGTTTTTACTTCTTTCATTTTTTACAATTTTAGTATGACACTTAAGCATTCAAGTAGAAGCACCTTAAAGTATCCTCACATTTGTTGGTCTTTTCTATTGGTTCCATTAGTGTTCCTACTAGTTCCATTTCTTTAGTCATATGAGTTTGCTACTGAAACATGGATCATGGTCATAAATCTCTGTGGTGTGGTATGCTGAGACTTGAATACACCTTCTCGATTCTCCAATGAGCTTCAGGTTAGATATTTAAACTTTAGGCACTTCAACCACAAGATCAGGATTTTCCCATATTAACATATATATTCTTTATCTTGTATATTATCTTCTTTAATCTTCTTCTTCTTCTTAAGAATGCAAAATAAACAAATTTTCTTCTTAAAACAATATGAAATTTTTAGTAATGTAATTTTAATTTTCAACAAAATTGTATTAAATTCCTATTTTTAATTAAATTTGTTTTCATATAAATCGCAACTGTCACCACAGTCAACTGACATTTTAATCTAATTTCTTTAATTAAAATTGCCACCGCAGTTGTCGACCGCAACGCAACGCAACGATATTTCGCATTTAACTTCATTTAATTGCAACTATCCCTTTTCAGCTTTGCGTTGCCATGCAAAACTCGTAAAATTCAACATCAGCAAAATTCCAGCTTCTGCCGTTGTCTCCCTGTTCCCTTATCGTTGTCATTATTTGGCCATTGTGGCCACAACTCATAAGAGTTTTGCGTTATCTAGCAGAGCCCGCAGGCAAATTCGAAACCGCAACTCGTAATCTGCCAGTTGAAGACAAGGCCGAGAGCGGATTTTTGGCTATTTGTCGTAATTATATTGCCAGCAAATTTTTTTTGTGCTCGCTTTTATGCCATCAACGTACTTACGCGGTCAATAGCCCGAAAGTATGCTACACAATAAGCGGCATTGCCAAGCGATAAGCGGCCAAGCGATAAGCGCACAAAAATATGCAAAAGACGTGCACACGAGTACGATTGGCCATTGTGCAGACGACTTTTGTTGCGCGGCTGGGCACTTTTCTCGTTCACTCGTTCGAAGCGCTGAACTATTGTGTATTGTTGTTTTTGTTCTTTTTCTTACAGGAGCCAAACAAGCGATGAACAGGAGGCCGACCTCATGTCGAATGCGAGCGAAAAGTGCCAACGCGAGCGTTTCATATTTCGCATTATTAAATTCAAGCGAAAAGTGAGCATCAATTTGTTGTTTTTTATGAGTAAAACTTTGATTTAATTAACACTCCGATAACCGATAATTTTTTACACGGTCAAAGCCCAACAAGGTCCCCAGGGACCTTTTTTGTAATATTGCATATAAGATGTGTAATTTTATAATGTAGGGTTACAGAATGTGTCTTGATGTGTTTGGAGAGCCAAAAAGTTTTGCTTCGTGTATATTTTTTTGTAAACACATGTGTATTTGTTACTACAGACAGATAGGTAAAAACGTATACAATACAAAATAATTGCATTTAGTTGCCTAACTTTGCTTTAGCTGTTCATGCATCTATGCCGCTGCAAGTATGGCATTTTTTTTAGAGTAATGGGTTTTTATATATATTTATTTGTATTCAGTTTTTCATTATTTGTGTATATACTTAGGCAATACCTTCAGCCATTATCAAATTAATAATGGAGTTTGATCATCGTCGTCGGAGTCAGCTTCAACCGCCAGAGTGACATTCAGTTCAACTTCAGCATCATATGTTTCATTGTATGGCAAGAAATCTTTGTAATTTGTCTCCTCGGTAAATGAATAAGGTTCTTCATTGTTTTCCAAATATCTAACCAAAGTCTGCATTACTGCTTGTTGTTCACTCATGCTCAGTTATGAAAGCGCGTACGGCGGCATATCAATTTGATCCCAATCACCGTACGTATTTTAATTTCAATGATTTATTTGAAATTGTGCTGCTATAAATATTTAGCACTAACTATTTATACTTACTAACAAAAAATAAAATCAAATTACATGGAGCTACCTACAAGGTCCCTGCGGACCTTGTCGGTCATCGACGCCCTAAATGACTTCAATGCAATAGTTATGGTAGTAAAATACATGCAATCTTGCCGAAATCTATTTTAACAGCTTCTAAACATTCCATTTATAGAAGTCATAAAGTCTCAAGCTCATCACTCTCCCCGTATTGAAATGCCGCATCTTTTAAAACGCCATAGGTCCCTACGGACCTTGTTGGGCATCGGAGTGTTAATTAATAAAATTTCATTGAATTTTCACAGCAAAAGCGACCGCAGTTTATTGACAAGTTTTGGGAAAAAAAGAATTTGAATTACTCCAAATTGAACACCAGCAATGGATGCGACAGGTGCGTATCCTTCCACATTACCGCTAACAATTTTAGTTGAAAAAAAATCGTTCTTCTTCTTGAAGCATCACCGACATACAACTACAAAATTTGGATGCACACAACCTGCTGCACAATGCGGCGCTGGCCAAGGAGTCCGCACTGAATTGCGCTGCCAGTGCACATCACGCAGCGGCTGCCAGCTCGCGCGCCAGCTCCTCGCTCGATCTCGAATGGGAGCACGAGTACGCGCACCACATGCGCCCACACTACGCCCACCACACGCACACAGCCGCAGCGCTGCTCAGCGACAGCGCCAACAACATAAACAACAACAACAGCCAGCAGCAGCACAACCACAACCATGGCGCCTACGACAATCAGCTGGACGACTCGTCGTGGCAATTTCTCAGCAACGACGATGAGCAACTGAATTCGCTCGCTTCCGGCTCGCAGTCGCTTTCGCTGCCAGCGCATGCAAGCAATGCGGAGCTGGCCGCTGGCAGAGAGAGTGAACGCCACGAACGCGAGCGACGGTTGGTGCGTGCCTACGCCAAGGTGCCAACGGTACGCAACGGTTCGCTGACGCGCACTTCGTCGTCGCACAATTCGTGGTCGCACATCTCCACGCCCGAGTCGCTCGAGTGGGATCAGGACGAGGAGCAGCAGCGACAGTTGCGCGTCGAAGACGACAATTTGGATCACGAGACACTGGAGCTGTTGCATCAGATCGAGCAGCTCAAGAATCGTGTGCTGAACGAGACGGGTGATGGTTGGTTCGAGGAGAGTGCGTTGGCCGATGTGTCGGCAGGCATTGAGTTCACTGCGAATAAAATAACAACAACAACGATCACATGCACTGATACAACCGAGAATATCAGTTGATTTGCAATCGTCATACTGAAACTGGCATTCTAGAAAAAGTGGGCGTGTCATACCTACACATTGTATAAAAACAAGTGCCTAGATTAAAGTAGTCAAATATTAAGCGAGTGTTAATGCTGAGAGAGAGAAAGAGAGAGAGAAAGGTATCGAGCTATAGAGAAATGTTGTCGAATGTATAAGGAAGCGTATCATTCTTGCTTCTCTGTTGAGTTGGACACAGTCAGAGACTTCCAAAGAGCGATTCTTTTTACTGTTAAAATCGTTAGTGTTTAAGAGAAATGGTTTTATTTATTAGTAGAAGAGGTTTGTTTGCATGCAGCGCGTATTCAATGAATTAGTCAATCAGTTTGACTACTAAAAAGCTTAGACATACTTTTCCTGACTTTAAAAATATCTAATTGTAATATAAATTTAACGAATTTGTTTCTCAAACATTTCTCGAACATTCTAGTTGTCTAACAAAATGATTACTTAAGTATTTTGGTAGGAAGGTAAAAATAACTGTCTGGCCACCAATTGCCACACATAGATCCATATTGGGTCCATAGCGAAGCCAAATGGAGATTATTTTGAGTTGTAGTAGTGAACCGTAAAAATACGAAAATGGCGTTGCCACTTCCTCTAGTCCGGCGAACTCATGTGCCCCGAAGGTTGACAAGCGTTGTCTTAAGATGGCGGGACAGAAGTAGAGAACATGTTCTAATGTCTCCAAAGCTTCGTCTCCCCCGCACATTCTGCAACTTTGCATATCTGTCTGATCTAATCAGGTGTTTATGTTCCTTATCTGGCCTTTCTTTTCATGCTGTTTTCTAAGTTATTAGGTTAGATTAGGTAGGGTAGGGTGTGTGCCGCACGGACCGCACTTCCACTCGGTGGCCAAAATAGCCCATTGTGAATACTCTGTTCTCTAAGTCACAAAGTACCAAGTGGCATCAGCACCCTTATGATCCGCTCAACTGGAAAACCGACACCACCTTTAGATTTGCGTCCACTGCCTCAATTTTTTTCTCTGACTTTATGCCTCGGCACCCAACAGATTTGAAGACTGTAGGTTGCAAGCAAGCTTTACGGCTTTCCTAGCAGCGAACACTTCTAAAACATACTACGGGCAATCTGGTCGGCCTCGATAGCTCAGCGGGTAGCGCGCTTGCTTCTCATACCGAGCGCTCCAGGTTCGATTCCTGGCTTGGGCTGGCAAGAACACTCATTTACTTCTATCGCTATCCACATGAAGGAAATGAGAATTACAAGAATCGCACAAGTGCGCTCTTGACAGGCAATGGCAAAACCTCCAAGTGTGAAAGAAAAAACTGCCAATCGCCGTTCGGATTCGGCGTTAAACTGTAGGTCCCCTCCCTCCCTTTCCACCATCCGTTTGAAATGTGTGTTGTATCACATGTTGGAAAAAACAGTGTTGCATACACATTTCAAACGGGTGGAATTTGTGGTATCACAACGGGCCCATAGGCCTAAGTGTGTCTCATACAGAGGCAGCCACTTAACCAACCAACCAACGGGCAATCTGATACTCAGCTCTGAGTATTATACTCCAGCTTCAGTGTTGCCAGATCAGAAGATATCCTCCTAGATTTTGGAGTTTCTTGGCCTATTAGGAGATTTTTTTAGAATATTTTTTTAGGAGATTGTGATGGTAATACATCTGACATCATTAGTGGCACTGAATTCTTGAATATTGAAAGCTAAAGTGTCTAATTTAATTGAATTAAATTTTATGTTTCAAAGATTATAATTTATGCAATCAGTGAAGAAAGTTTACGAAAGCGAATTTCATACCAATCTGATTTTGTCTATGTTTTGTTTGTGTTAAGTTGTTGTAAAGCTGCAGCTAAATGAATATATACGAGGGCGGGTCAATAAGTCCGTGACTTTTTGAATGAAACACAGGTTTTTAGATAAAAAGTTATTTTATTTTTTAACGTAGTCTCCTTTGAGATCTATACACTTAGCCCAACGTTTCTCCAGTTTTTTTATCCCTTCCGAAAAATATGATTTGTCGAGGTCTTCAAAATAGGCATTTGTTTGTGAGATGACTTCCTCATTGGAGGCAAATCTCTTTCCGCGAGCCATTTCTTCAAATTTGGGAACAAGAAATAGTCACTTGGGGCTAGACCGGGTGAATAGGCGGGATGAGGGAGCAATTCGTAGCAATTCATGGATTTTTGCCATGGAAACTGCACATGTGTGCACCCGTGCACACGAAATTCACTTTTTTCCATTTTCTTCTCAGTCAACGCGGTAGTCTGATATTAACGGCTGTCAAAAACAAACTAAATGTCGCAGCTTGTTCAATTTTTGACAAGAGTCAACTGACAGATGACTGTTGACGGGAGCAGTGTTGCCATTTCAATTAAGAGGCGGGAAATTCAAAAAGTCACGGACTTATTCACCCGCCCTCGTACATATATTTTTATTTTTAAAATTTTTTTTATTTCTTTATTTTATTTTTTTTTATTTTTATTTTTTTTAATTTATATTTTTTTATTATCTTTTTAATTTTTGGTAGGACATTTCAGTTTTTTTTAAGATTTGGTAGAAAGTCATTTCAGCTATCTGGCAACACTGTCCAGCTCCAAGTCCCTCCTTCAGCTTAAAACCATCAGTGTATATGTTGACAGTATTCCGACTCCTGATCGTCGTTTTAATGCGTTTTTCAATGTTCAGAGTCGAAATGAATACCATACAGTCAGCCTGAAAGTATGCTACTGTTCAAGTGGTGTTTGGTTACTTTACTGCTTACTTGAAAATTACATTTTATAGGCACAGTTAGTATTGTTCTTGGCCTACGTTTGTCATTCTTGTTATCGTCTTTTTGATGCGTTTTTCAAAGCTCAGAGTCGGAATCCAGGTAGTCCAGATTTGCCCCAGGACCAGTTGACTAGTCAAATGAGAATCCATATAAAATCAGCCTAAAAATATGCCGCCTTTCAAGTGGTATTCAGTCATAGCTGCTTACTTGAAAAATACTTTTTATAGGCACACTTTACTATTCTTTTCTCATTAGTATTATTTTAGTATTCCTTTAGTATTTTTGTTAATATCCCTGCAGTGTTTGAACAAAATTGCCTTTTTTTACTGAAAGGTAAAAGGATGTAAATCTCAGGAGGACATTTGTGAATTCATTTGTAAATTGATCATAAAGTAATATTCCTCCTTTTAGTTAACCTTATTTCACACCTAAACAGCACTTTGACTTGCATCATTTTGGACCCAATATGGTATATGTGTGGCCTCACTAGCAGTCAATATAACCTACTCGTAATCTAGTCTGTCTTTAAGACATCTTTTCATTTTATTTGACAAAATATTTCAAAATATAAATATTTCCAACTCTTAAAGTTTTAACTAGAGCTGACATGTTGAACATAATTGATGAATATTTGAACTGCTCTAATTGCATATCTCATGTTGTAAACGAATCACACATACTTGTACAATAAACACTTCTAACACATATACAAACCACACTATGGCGCAATACACACCGATAATTTCTATGGCATAGCGCTTACAACATCAACAAATGCTGACTGCTTACGAATAGTTGTAGAACTAACGAAACACAACAAAAAAAAACTAGTAAATACTATCAACTAACTGTTAACTATAGAGAGTACTATTTTTAAGCGCATTATTTAGTAGCACTAAAGTAAATCGAAACTATTTTTAGTGTTTTTTGCGTAATATAGATTCGTATCGATATACATAAGAAGAAAATACTACTTACAACAAAAACTTGGAGACAAGAACAAAGCTAAAAATGGAAGGATTGATTGAAGAGGGGCCTAAAAGTATGCCACAACAACACACGTTTATAACAGCCAGCTGAGACATCACTCAACACCAGTGCAACAAAATGTCTGGCATACATTTAGGCCGCTTTACAGTTGAGCTCAATGAAAACTACACACCACAAACACTATTTTGAAGTAGCATCAGTTGACATTAACCAAAAACTATTTCTATACAAAAGCGTATCAAAAGTTGCTGTACAAATATTGTTTTTTATTATGTTAAATATAAAGCAAAACCTATTTATTTTTATCAAAACAAATAATACCAAATAAGTAAAACTAGGTGAGCGCATATTTTAAAAAATATTCGTTTTATTAATTTAAATTAATTAATTAGAGAGATGACAAAAAATCGCATGTTTGAGAATTTCGTACACATTTAGACTTAGAAGCTAAATGACAAAAAATATATATATAACACATGTTATTTATAAAAATAAAATAAACATAACAAAGGCCGCAGCCGGATAAGAACAAGTAGAGTGCCGCAAAAAAGGCCAATTGTTACTTATGTCATCACTTTACCCGTTGTTAGCCGACTATATCCTTTACGTAAAAACGTAAACATAAACGTGAAAAAATAAAGTCAACCAAAGAAAATGCGTAGTTTTCATTACTAAATGGCATTCGTATTGAGTCTTTTGCGGAAACTATAGCTTAACCAAAGATACCAAAAGTCTTCTTTTTGATGGATTCCCACACGCCGGGTTTGTCCGCATCGGCCGATGCTACGACTTGCTGCAAGCGAACAAAAACACAAAAATCAATAAAATCTTAGACTCAAACGTCGCTCATCTGCAACTTACCGCTGTGGCACTTGCGTCGGCCACCTGCTTCTGGGTGGCGCCGTGCGATGCTGCGCCGAAAGCGCCATCAACATTCTCCACCTGCACCTGTTGCTGTGTGTCCTGTGCGTTCTGTCTGTAGTCGCCCAGTTCCACCTGCTGCTGCTGGCCAAAGTCGTCCAGTTCCACTTGCTGTTGCTGGCCAAAGTCATCCACCTCCTGCTGCTGCTGTTGCTGATGATGACGCTGCCTCTGGCCATAAGCATGGCCATGGCCCGATGAGCCACCAGAATGATGCGTGTAGCCAGCATGTCCACTTTGCGCCAAGCTGGCGCCACTCAAATCCTCCACTTGTTGCTGTTGACCCAAATCTTCTGCTTGCTGCCGTTGGTGATGATGTCTGTTGCCATAGCCGCGATGACCCGGTGCACCATAGCGACCATGCGCTACTCCCATCGACTGACGCCCATGGCCACCATGTCCAGCGCCACTCAAGTCCTCCACTTGCAACTCCTCTTGTTGTTGTCCAATATCTTCCAGCTGTTCCTGCTGTTGGCCGCCATCGTTGCCTGCCGCATGTGAATGCATTTCGCGTTCGCGTCCGTGGCGAGCACGACCAATGCTGGCACTTGAAGCGCTTCCACTGGCATCTGCTGTCGCCGAGGCGCTTGCCTCACCCATGGGCACAGTGAATTTGTATTCCTTCTTGGTGTAGCGATAGCCACTTTGCCTGCCACCCCCGCCGGGCACCACCGCGGGGCCAGTAACGGGCGGCAGGTATGCTTGCGGCTGCTGCGTAGTCGAATCCATTTGCAGATTCGCAGAAGGCAGCGGATACAGGTCGTGACCCTGGACGCCAGGTTCATCGTTGTCGACATTTTCTTCGTACTGATTTGGTGGCTGATCGCCGCGATCCTTGGAGATCACCTGATGCGGCACCGCTGTGCGATTCGTCGAGCCAGCGCCGCTCTCGTGTCCGCCATAGCCCTGGAAGTCCATGGGCAGCAATCCCTGACAGAGCAGATAGAGCTTGCGGCGCCACGCCAGCAGATCCTCGCCACTAAGGCCACTGTGGCGTTCAAGCACACGCATTCGTTTGGCCTCCGCTGCGCCCCAGCTGATGCGCTCCGCCTCGGTGCTGGTCTTCTTGTGCATGATGTAGGTCATGTACCGCAGCTCCTTGTCGCGGAAGTCCTGCAGCTGGTTCAGCGTCATTTTGTATTGCTCGGCCAGCAGCATGAGTCGCTCGTACTCCTTGATCTGCCAGTCCTTGAGTGTTTGCGCAGTGATGCCGTACTTGGCGGCCACCTCGTTGAGGAAGTAGTCCTGCCGTTGCCAGTCTTTAAGGTTCTTCATGCTGAAGTTTTGATTCTTAATCAGACTGTAGAGACGATCGCGTTCGCGCTTCTGCCACTGTTCCAGGGTGAGCAGTTTGGTGTTGTCCAGCAGATTCTCGCGCTGCATCACATTGACTTCGATGCGCTGGAAGGGCGCAAGCTGCTCCAGCGATACGCCATACAACTGTCCCAGTCGGCGTTGATAGTCCAGATCGCCGGCAATGAATTCCAAGAGTTCCTCCTCTGTTATGGTTATCTCGGCGGCAATGGTGCGCAGTCGCTCGCGCTCCTCCTGCTGCCAACGATTGTAGTTGGTGTTCGAGTGCAAATCCTGCACCAGACCCAAGTTCACAAGACGCTTCAGCTCGTTGCGTGTCCAGTACTCCAGCTCCTCGATGTTAATATGATACTGATCGGCCAGCGTGTTGAGTGTGTTCTTGTCTTGCATCACTTGCTCCTCGATCACTTCCAAGCTGACGCCCGGCTGACGCATTACAATGTCGTAGAGGCGTTCTTTCTCGCGCAGCTGCCAGTCTAACAGTTGCTCCGAGATGATCTTGTTTTGGTGTAGCAGACGCTGCAGCTCCTGACGGTACCATGCCTCGACCTCTTCGACGGTGATGTGATACTGCATGGCCAGCTGCTGCAAATGCTCGCGATCGTGCTTCAACTGACGCTCGAGTTCCTCGATGGACCATTTCTGCTGCTTGCGCAGCTTGTCGTTGATAAGTTGCTGTATGTGCAGCTGCTCCTGATTCTGCCACTCCTCCACTGTCACCGAGCCTTGTATGATGCCCTGCTGGTTGAGTCCCCGCGCCACCTCACGCAGCCACGTCTCAATCTCCTCGACGCTAACGTGGTACTGACGCCCGAACTGTTCCCAGCGCATGCGCTCGTCGGCCAGATATTGCTCGAACTCTTGCCAGTTCATGGGCTTCACCTGGGCGAGCGCTTTCAGATGCGCACCGGTGTGCACTTTCCACATTTCCTCGTTGCTGCTGGTGTCCTCGTAGATGATTTTCTCTGGCCTCTGAATCATGCCCAGAATTTGCAGGCGTGCGCCCTCTTGCCGCACCCACGACTCAACCTCCTCCACGGTCACGTGGTAATCCATCGCAATGCGCTGAAGTCGCGCTTGATCGCGTTTCAGAAACTCGTTGAACTCCTCGTAGCTGGTCGCTTTGTTCTGCTCCTTCAGCCAGTCCTGCAGGCGATCGCGTTCAATCTTTTGCCAGTACGTCAGCTGTTCCACTTGCAGCAGGCCGGAATTCTTCAGGCGCTGCAACTCGTCGCGCATCCAGCGCTCAATCTGCTCCACACTTACACTGTACTCCTGCGACAGCTGCTGCAAACGATCGCGATCGCGACGCAGCTGCATTTCGAACTCCTCGAAGCTGATGCTGTTCTGCTGCTGCAGAAGCATGTCGATGAGGCGCTTCTGCTCAACCTCCTGCCACTTTGTCAGACTCTCCACTTGCACCTTGCCGGTGGTTTTCAAGTTGACCAGCTGCTGTTTTAGCCACTTCTCTATCTCCTCCACACTCACCGAGTATTGATTGGCCAGTTCTTGTAGGCGTGTACGCTCCTTCATCAGCTCCACTTCGAATTCCACATAGCTCAAGCGATTGTTCTGTCGTATCAGATCCTTCAATCGCTGCGACTCGGCCACTTGCCACTGCGCCAATTTTTGCACCTGATCTGCCGAGTCCTTGCGCAGTCGTTTCAGCTCTTCAATCATCCACTTTTCGATTTGATCGATGTTCACTCGATACTGATCGGCCAGCTGCTTCAGATGCGCTCGATCGGCCAGCAGTTTCTGCTCGTATTCGGACGTCGACAGACCGTTGTTGTACTGCGATATCAGCTGCTTGATATAGTCGCGCTCCACAACCTGCCAAGTCTGCAGTTTCTCAACCTCGAACTTGCCCTTGTTGCGCAGGTCCTCGATCACCTTTTTCACATAGTCCTCAATCTCCACCACACTGACGTGATACTGATTGGCCAGATTGGTGAGGAAACGCCGATCGTTCTGTACTTTCATCTCGAACTCCTCGACCGTCACGCTCGATTGCAGTTGCAGCAGATTCAAGATGCGCTGACGCTCGGTCTTTTGCCATTCGGTCAACTTTTCCATATCCAATTTGCCCTGCTGCCGCAGTCGGTCCACCTCTGACTGCACCCACTTCTCAATCTCCTCCACCGAAGTGTGATACTGGAAGGCCATCTTCTGCATGTGTTCGCGATCCTGACGCAACACCGACTCGAATTCCTCCACGCTCCACTGTTTGTTCTGCTTGACCAGCGCCTCGACGCGTTCGCGTTCGGCTATCTGCCAGGCGGTCAAATTGTCAATTTGCAGCTGGCCATCGTCGCGCAGGCGGCCCAATTCCTTCTTCATCCACATTTCAATCTCCTCCACCTGCACGCTGTAGTCGCGCGCCAGCTTCTCGAGCAGCTCTCTATCTTGGCGCAAACGCTGCTCCAATTGCTCGGTCGAGTGGTATTGCTCCTGCGTGATGCGCTCCAGGTAGCGGCGCTCCACCTCTTGCCAGTTGGTCAGCTTCTCATTAGGCTTCAGCAATCCCATACTGACGAAACGCTGCTCCTCGTTCTTCACCCACTGTTCGATTTCCTCGATCTGCACGTTGTGCTGCATGGCCAAATCTTGCAGCCTCTTGCGATCCTCGAGCAGCCACTTGTGGAACTCCTCCACGGTAAAGTCGCGTTCCTTAACCATGTTTGTCAGATTGCCGCGCCATTGTGTCTGCCAGTCCTTGAGCTTTTCCATTTCGATAAGGCCCTGTTGTTGCAGCTTGGCAATTTCCTGCTTAATCCACGCCTCAATCTCCTCCACGCGCACTTGATGCTGATGCGCCAAGTTGTACAGGTGCTGGCGATCAGTGGTGATCTTTTCCTGCAGCTCCCCAATGGACAAATTGTTCTTGTTGACCAAATCGAGCAGACGCTCACGTTCGATCTTCTGCCAGTTGTTCAGCTGCTCCTGTATTTGCAGCAATCCGAGACTTTGCAGCCGTTCGCCCTCCTTCTTGATCCAGCTTTCGATTTCCGTGGTCTGAACGTTGTAGGTTTCCGAGAGAGACTGCAGGCGTTGTCTGTCGGCCAGCAATTTCTTCTCAAACTCTTCAATGGTCAGCTTGTTCTCTTGAACGATTTTCAGTATATCCTCACGTTCGCGCTTCTGCCAGTCCTTCAGGTCCTCGGCCTTGATCAAACCCTCGCCCTGCAGGCGCACCAGCTCCTTTTTCAACCACTCCTCGATCTCCTCCACACGCACCTGATACATGTTGGCCATGCTGTACAAATGCGACTGGTCGTCCTTGATCTTCTTCTCCAACTCCTCAACAGTCAGCGAGTTTTGTTGCACAATCGCCACCAAGCGATCGCGCTCCTTTTGCTGCCACATTGCCAGCTCTTTCTCAACCTCCTTCAGCAGTCCCTGCGACTGAAAGTTTTTGATTTCATTCTTAATCCACTCCTCCACTTCCGATACTTGAATCTTGTACGTTTTGGCCAGGTTTTCCAAGCGGGCGCGATCATTAATGATCGTTGCTTGGAATTCCTCGATTGTCAAATCGTTCTTTTTTGCAATGGACATCAGATGCTCGCGCTCTCTGCGCTGCCACTCCTTGATGTCCATCTCCAATTTGGTCTGTCCCTCGTTGTGTAGACGATCGAGCTCAGCGCGCTGCCATTTCTCCAGCTCCTCAATGCTCACATGGTATTTGGCCGCCAGCGATTGCATGTAGGTGCGATCGCGCGCCATCTGTCCTTCCAGATCTACAATAGAGCCGCGATGTTGCTTCAAAATGTTCTCCAGCCGGTCACGCTCTGAACTTTGCCACTCGGTGACTCGAGTCATCTCGTTACGCTGCTCGCTGATGATGCCATTCAGACGCGCCAGCTCGCTCTTCAGCCACTTCTCCATATCCTGCACGTTGCCGCGGTACTTGTGCGACAGCTCCGTCAACTTCTGCTGATCCAGCTTGATCGAGTTGTGCAGCTGCGAAATGGTGGCATTGTGCTGGCGTATCAGCTCCTCCAAACGTTCCTGCTCGTTAACGTGCAGGGAACCGGAGTTGGGACGCGAAATCATGGAGTTGTTCTGGTCATTAAAGTAGTCGTAGAGTCGTTCGAGCTCTTTGACCTGCCAATTCTTTAATTCCTGCAGGGCAATGTTGTACTGCTTGGCCAGCTGTACGAGCTTGTCGTTATTCTCGCGCTGCCAGCGATTCAAATCCTGGCGCGTCAAACTATTCTGATGTATCAACCAGTCCAGACGGCCGCACTCGATGCGCTGCCAGCCGGTCAAGTTGTTGTTCTGCGCCTGGTATTGGCCCTGCAGTATGCGATAGCGCTCCAGCTCCTTACGATGCCACTCCTGTATCTCTTCGACCGTTGTGTGATAGCGCTCGGCCATGCCAAGCAGACGCTCCTCCTGCTGGCGCTGCCACTCCTCCAGTTTCTGCGGTGTGGTATTGCCCTGCGTCAGGAACCAGAAGAAACGTTCGCGCTCCTCGCGCTTCCACGCCTCACCCTTGGGCACTGTCCATTCGCCGAATGGACGCTCAGAGTCGTACACTAACTTGCCATCGATCCACTTGCGATTTAGCTCCGAGCCGCTTACCCGGTTCGTGCCGTCCGGATTGGTAATGATTGTTTTGTTGTAACGACGAATGGTCACTGTCGAGCCCGGGTTTGCGGGCACATAGCCGGGACGATATATCTGGCTGCCAGTGGAAAAGGTCTCCACGTCCGACGACGGGCCGCCATCCACCGGAATGTGCATCACAGGCCGATAGGAGCTCATGCCGCCGCTTCTCCACTCGGAGTCCACATTGCGCACTGGGGTATAGCCCATAACACTTGGCTCCATATTCTGATTGACCCAATCGTAGATAGTCTTCTTGCGCGTAATGGTGGTGGTGCTACTGCTGCCGGCGGGCTGCATCACCACAGTGGGATAGGCGGCACTGCCGCTAGATACCATCGATCCGCTGGTGTAGCCGCCACTGCCGTAGCCGTAGGTGGGCATACTGCCGTCGCTGCCGCTGGTGGTGATGGTAGTGCGATTGCGATTCAACACCGTTACCAGCGGACTGTCAAAGGTGCCTGTGCCGGTGGTCTTCTTGGCCTCCGTGCAATTTTTGTGCACCAAATACGTTTTGCCGTCGATCACCTTAACCTCGGAGGGATAGGCATAGTTCTTCACCTCATCGTAGTTGGAGAGATCGACTGGCTGGAAGTGGCCCACGTCGAGCAGCTGCTGCTGCTGGCCGAACTCTTCGCCGGCATTGACAACGGACTCCAGCGCTTCGGCTGACTTCGATTCGAAGAAGTTGGGCGCAGCTATGGTGGTGTAGGACAACAGTCCCTTGCGCATGTCGGTGACCAGTTGCTCGCTGACGCGACGCGTTAGCGCATCCAGCTCACTGGCGGTCTTGCCCGTCAAATTGATGATGCTCTCTATTGAACAAAGTTAAACATATTAGAAAAATAACAGGAGAGAAAACTCTGTTGGAAATCGTACCCGTCCACTGTGTGCTGTACATGCTATAGCCGGTACTGGCGCCCTGAGACATGTGATTGTACTCCTGGCGCAGCCGATTGGCGAACTGGCGCACCTCGTTCATGTGCGCATAGGCCCAGGAGTTGAGCTGACAACAGCTTTGGCTGCCCGACGAGGAGGAGTAGTGCGAGGCATAGCTGCCCGACGATCCCACGCTATAGCCGGCACTCCATTGTGCCACGCCCAGTAGCAACAGTGCGAGCCACAAGGCCCTCATCTCGGTTGGTGCTTTCAACTCGATGAAATCTCTGAATGAACTGCAATTAGAAAGAAAAATAATCCAAATAGAAAACTCTTTAAAATTTGGTCAATTTGTTTATTTATGATTTGTGATTTTTTGTTGTTCTGTTTCTAAATGCGGCAACGTAAATATTTTCATTGGCCTTTACACTGTCGCTTACATGTGCCAGCTCGCACCTACAGCACAGCGTCTACTTAATTGCGATAAGCTTTTGCTGTATTTTTGAATCAAAAAATCTAGTTCAGTATATTTTTGTGTTGTTGCTGTTGTTGTTGTTATTATAAAAGTAGCTCATACGCAATACATTAATTTGTGTATTATCTGAATGCGCTTCTTGGAAAGTTCAAAAAGATCACAATACAATTGCTTGAAATACATTCGGCGAGCGACATTTTGTATAAAATATTGAATAAAATATAGTATACAAAATATTATTGAATTTGCGTGATGGTGGAGTGTTGAAAAATTTGCTAGCTTTAAAAATTCAAATGAATTTTTGACTGATTGAGCACATCCGGTCGGAAACAAAAAATTTCAAAGTGATTCTTAGAACATGAGAAAGATTTGATTTTAATTAAAATAAAGTATAATAAATGAAATAAGAGAATAAAAAGGAAATAAATTGTTTAATTAATTATAAAAAAGTAGAAAAAATATGCAATAGATAACAAGATAACAAGTAAGAATGTAGAAAGGTATAAAAACCAGCTGGAAAGTGCAGTGAATTGAATTGAATTGTACACCAAAAAATATGAATTTGCTTTGAAGATCAAGAAATCTCTCAGTTAATCATAAAACCTTATCTGAAGCTCTACAGATATACATATTGCAATCTAAAATCACGCCTATTTATTTCTGTGGTCATATGGAAGAGCAGCGAGTGGAGTAGGGAGTGGAAGTCGACATAAGAGAGAGTTTAGTTATTGCATTTGGAGTTCTAAAGAAGTCAAGACCATTTCGAAAAATTATTTTTTCTTTTACAATATTATGGGCGTTTACTTTTTAGTTTAAGTCATTTTAAACAACAATGCATTGGTCAGAATATCTTATATGCTCTTCGTTTTGTTTACATATTCCGATCATCCATTCAACTTATAATTATATCACTGAAGTTGATATAAACTGTATAAATGTTCACTTTGAAAAATGGACCTACCAACTAAACCTGTGTTACCAACTATCAAACAGTTGGCATCTATTTTAAGGCTTTTATTTCCATCTTCCACTTAACTAATTCACTGTTAGTGATTTCCTTAAAGTTGATTCATTTTCAATCAAAAATTGAAAGATAGTCTTTCACACAATTGATTGCTTAAAATATATCGAGTTGTCTAAAAGATCAGTAAAGAGCAACAAGCCCCCATAACTTACTGGACCCCAGAAAGAAGCTGCCAGCAAATTGCTGCATTAATTATTTAATTTATTACTAATTCCACTCAGCAAGTGTCATATAAATTGTACAACTTGTTGCCAACACATGAAAAACTCTGCTCCTCCCTCTACTCAAACTCATTGCCAACTTCATTTCATTTCAATTTCTAAACGAAAAATTCATCTTGCATTTTGAAATTGGGTCGATTTTACTGTTCAGATCGCGCTAAATATAGCCAAGCCGTGTTCTTTTTCATAACAACAACAACAAAAACACAACAAACATTAGCTTTTTATGTTGCTTCTATTTATTTCCAACAGTTTTATTTTCATGCCCACTTTCCAATACATCAAATGCACTTTTGGCATGTACGAGTACGCAACACGCGCCGATTGCCGCCATGCGTTGCGCGCCGTCTGGCTTTTCTTCCCGTTGCCGGTTTATGCATCGATGCATCAGTTTGTGTTGCCGCTCCACAATTGGCTATTTTTAAAAATCTCTACAATTTTTGAGCTGTTTCAATTTTTTCTTAAATATGTTTTGTGTTTCACGACTGCCACACAAATTGTTCGAGCGTCGACACACGATTTTCAATTTGGTAATTCAAGTGCGAACCGACCGTGCCACTTTGTATACAAATTTCCGACTCAATACATATATAGTTTTGAATTTGTTTTTGTAAGCTTTTTATAATTTATAGTTTTGCCACCTAGTTTTGTTGTCACGTTGTTCGTTGGCAATTGGGCGCATCAGATGGCGATAGATCAAAGTGAAAAGCGGTGTTGCTCTTTGATTTAGTTGAATCATAAATGTACATGTTGTTTATGGAAGATGTGGAGGATTGTTTTGTTATTTTTTTTTCTAATATATTTGTACATATAAGAAAATATGACTCGATGCAAAAATATCGCAGTAATAAACGAATTTGTAAGCGAAATGCTACGGGCAGACTAACTAAAATCAAACACTGAGTGTATAGATTGCTGATTATTGTTAGTATTCTAAAATGTGATTCAACTGTAAAGGGATTCCAAGAACCTCTGACTTTTAATAATGATCATATCGAAAAAAAAGTAATAAAGATAGAAAGTGTTTTTACTATCATAAAAAAGGTTTAGTTCCCAAACGACAGATTTCATTTGAAATTATTTACATCTCCTCTTATCTTGAAAGTTCTCTGACATTTACGTAAGTTCAGAATTAGTTTCAATGTAAAAATAATCCTTTAGAAACCTCTTGAACACATATTCAATACTAAAAGCTACAAAGGTATAAAAGGCTCTAAGGAAAAACTTTCACAACCTTCCATCCAACCATGTTGGGTGTAAAATTTTATTTAAAATGTAATGGGATCCTTAATTTTATATCCCAATTTCCAGCAGTTAGATAAAAACTTTGCATAGGAAATGATTGACCTTAAGAGTTTTATCATTCTTTGCTGAGAAGATAGACACAAAAAAACAAAAAAAAAAAATTTCTTGAATTTTGTGTTGGAATGAGGATTCGAACCCATACAACCTTCACTTATGGTCCAGCACAATAACGCTGAAGCAATACTGAGTACGTAGATTGTAAAGACTGAAAAGAAAATTCGTTTAATTTGGTGTTGGTTCAGTTGATATTCTAACCTATAAACCCTTGAATTGGAATGCTCAAAGTGCACTGAGTACATTCATAGTATAGGGTTTTCCAACAAGAGGTGTTATTTTGAATCACCCGGTATTTCGGTAGCTGTCACTTTTGAAGCTTTTATTCTTTGACATTTGACAAGTAGAAACTACGCCATTACTAAAAATGGAACGATACACGCTTCAACAACGCATTGAAATTATTAAAATTCACTACAAAAATGGTGAAAATCTTGCAGTCATAGTTCGCAAAATTAAAGCATTTTTGGGTCGTCGTGAAGCAACTTGTCGGACCGCAATACAGAAATTGGTGGAAAAATTCGAGCTGTTGGGACAAGTTAGTGATGTGAAGAATAAAACCCGTGCACGTCGCTCAAAAACAACTGAGAATATTGCTGCTGTAGCCCAAAATGTTAAAGAAAACCCAGGTTTGTCGATTCCTCGTCGTTCTTTGGAATTGGGCATTCCAAAAACGTCATTACACCATATTTTGCATAAAGACTTGGGTCTTAAGGCTTATAAAGTTCAGTTAACACAAGAACTCAAGCCGACCGATCATCAACAACGTCGTGTCTTTGCTGATTGGGTCCTCTGGGTGTTATCTCTGGAAGAGGTGATCACAATTGGCCACCGAGATCTTGTGATTTAACACCTTGCGACTTCTTCCTTTGGGGCCACATGAAAGATAAGGTGTACGCCAACAGCCCAGCGTCGATTCAAGACCTCAAAGATAGAATTCGTGAGGCTATCGAGGACATAGGGCAGCCACTTTGCGATTTGGTTATGGAAAATTTCATGAAAAGGATATGGTCCTGTAAGCGTGGTCGTGGTGACCATTTGGCTGATGTTGTTTTTCATTATTTATATTATTATTTATATATTATGAAATAAACATCCGATCATTTATCTAAAAAATTACATTTTTCTTGGAATACCAAAATAACACCTCTTGTTGGAAAACCCTATAAAAACAAAAAGAAAATTTGTTTAATTTGGTGTTGGTTGAGGGAAGATTTGAACCCATAAATGTTTGACTTGTGGTCTAGCGCCCTAACGCTGGAGCTGCTGAAAGAGTACTTAGTACATCGATTGTAGAAAAAGAAAGAACATTTATTTTATTTGAGGTTGGTTCAGTGGAGATTCGAGCCCATAAAATTTCGACTTATGGTCCAGCACACTAACGGCAAAGCGACCCAAAGAGTACTAAGTACATCAATTGTAAATATAGAAAGAACATTTATTTTTTTTGGGGTTAGTTCAGTGGAGATTAGAACAAATAAAAGTTTGTATTATGGTCACAAAAGTGATCTCATAAAGCCCATTCATAGAACCAGGACCGATGTTTGATGTCGCAAAAATCGATTTGAAATCACAAATTCATACATGAGTTTGAATACTGTGACAACAATAAGAGACTAAATTGCTCTAAGAAATTTGTAAAACTTGGTTCGACAAGAGCACAATCAGTCCTACTTTTTTCCAATACAAATACTGAGACACCACTGATGCATAGTACATCTTTATGGGTTCCTTTAGGTGATATCTTCTGAACCAGACATTTTTCCATAAAACCACTTGAGAGTTTTTAAATTTTCATTTTACTTTGTCTTTCAAAACTATTCACAAACCAAACACTTTTCCACATAATCGTAAGAGAATTCATAGATTGTCGTTGATTTCAAAGAATAATTAAAATATTTTTGATTAAAAAATTGTTTCCAAATATGGAAAACCGTGTTTAAGTTATGAAAGCATAACTTTTCTTATGTCATAGATTGAACATTGTATACTAAGAGTTTTCATTTTAAAAATGCATACAAACTGAATTCTAAATGTTGGCTAAAAGTAGCTAAATAGCAGTGACAGTTGTTGTATGGAAACACACTTGGGCCAAATTAGGCTCTCAACTTGGCCATATAATCCATTCATTTCCAAGAAATTTATAGTAAATTACAAAAAAAGGCTTCTAAAAATCAAGAATGTAGTTCATAATTAAAACAAAAGCAGTCACCAAATCTACCAGAACAGCGTTTTGCAAAATTCACTGAAAAATCTATTGATCGATTGATTTAAAAATTCATTCAATAAGTAAGTATTAATTCAATTATTTAAGAATTAATTTATTGATTTAAGAATTCATTCATTAGTTTTAGAATTCATTCATTATTTTTAGAATTCATTCATTGATTCAAAAATGTATTCATTAATTTTAGAATTTAATCACATGAGTACACTTAGGTCAATTAAGTAGGTCCACTTAGCCATAAAACTTTGTCCAAAAGCAAAAATAAAAAAAAAAATAGAAAGGAAAAATTCTTTGGGATTTAAAAATGTTGGAAAGAAATGTAAGAATTTCTTCATTGATTCAAAAGTTCATTCATTAATTTAAGAATTAATCAATAATTTAAGAACTTTTTTTTTATTTAAGAATTCATTCATTTATTTAAGAATCTATTGATTGATTCAAAAATTCATTCATTAATTTTAGATTTTATTCATATAAGCACACTTAGACCAATTAGATCCATTAGGTCGTTAAACTTTATTCAACAGCAAAAAATGTATAAAAAATTTAAAGAAAAAATTCCTTTTGGGAATCAAAAATTTAGTTCATAATCAAAGCAAAAGCAATCACCAGATCTAAGTGTTCAAATCATTTACTTTAACACTTTGTTGTAAAATTAACTGAAAACTTCATTCATTGATTTAAGAATTACATCAATCATTTAAGAATTCATTCATTGCTTTAAGAAATCATTCATTCATTTAAGAATCTATTCATTGATTCAAAAATGCATTCATTGATTTAAGAATGCGTTCACTCATTTAAGAATTCATTCATTGATTTAAGAATGCGTTTGCTCATTTAAGAATTTATTCATTGATTCAAAAATGCATTCATTAATTAAAGAACTCATTCATATGAAAGCCGATCAGTTCCAGTAAACTTTATCCAATAGTAAAAACTTCATAAAAAACTGAATAAATATTTCATCTAAGAATCGAATTTACAGAAAAAATTTAATAAAACGCGTATAAAATTTTGGTCAACTTTTTAATTTCCATTAAAAAATAGTAATCACTTTTTGAAATCACTCAGAGATATTAGATAATCTCGACATTACACTGCAATTGAACACAACAACAACAATTTCTAATACAAAAAACCCCACAAACTCACTTTATTAATTTTCCACTGGCAAATCCACTAAAGTTCCATCAAGTAAATGCAAATATTTATCCGTCAAATTGTGTAGTAAGCAACACCAAAAAACTGCACAAATTTTTTCTTATCTAAGCGAAGTATCCTAGCGACAGGATCAACGCCGTGGCACACACACACACTCGCTCACTAATATCCACTAAAAAGGGGGCAACGCGTACACCGGATGTTACTTTCGAAAAGTTTCGTACGATTCCGTTGGCCGCAAGCGCGCAACTGACTTGAATCACTTTCAAGTAGCGAAACTTAAATAAAAATTCAAACACTCGAAGGCATCTGCAAGCGCGTCAATGTGTGCGTGCGTGCGTGCCGATGAGAGCGCCGAGAACAACAAACAACAATCGAAAGTACAGCAAATTAAGAGTCGAGCCAAGTCAAACGCTGAGCGGCCCAGCGATGACGTTCAAGTTCCACGCTCGCCGCGTTTTGTGAGCGTTAAATTAAATCACTTAGGTGTTTTTGTATGTGTGTTGCTAGTTTTTTGTTTTGATGTTAGACATAAATTTGTGGCAGCACGCTACGCTGCTCATGACGCTCAGCATTCTCGGAATCGCGTCGAAGATGTCATTTGCTATTGCGAGCGCTGTGATTGATCCTCCCCAAGGGGCAGAAAAATTGCCAGCACCTTTATTGATTATTGGTGGCGCTTAACGGTGCGGCTGAACACAGTTCAGCCGGTGGATTTGACATTTTGAATTGCTTTTTTGCTTTTTTTTGCTTTTTTTGATGAAACAAATATTAACTGAAAATTCAAAAACTGAAAAACTTTTTTTTTAATTTCGTGATAATTAATTAAATAGTTATTATTTATTTATAAAAACAATTAAGTAAAAATAACTTTATGAATGAAAATAAGTAAAGCAAGAATGATTGTCTCAGTAGATTTCGAGACATTATTTATAGGCCATTTGACCATGTTCATTGTCTGCCCAACTTTAAAATTTTTTGTATTTTAACAGATTTAGAATGTAAAAAAATACATCAAATATCTTTGTACGAAACATGGCAGCTGCCCTCAAAGCTCAAGGACATTTAATTTTTCTCAAAGAAAAAAGAAACACACAATATGTCTCCATACATTTGGTTACCCTTAGCACAATCCATTCTGATTTATAATCCTATATCTGAAATCGTTTGAGAGCTTATAGTGAATACCAGCCAGTTGACTAATGAATAGATGAGAGAAACTCATACTCAAAATATCCCTAATCTCGTCATGTTCCTCAAAGAAACTAGTTAGAAAGTTTCGAGGATTGAGGACACCTAGTCTCTGCCACAATTCTCCTATCCTTTTCCTATCACTAAACTTTTCCTTTAGGCACAGTTCAATGGCCCGAATGGACTGAGTGCTTTGGAAGACTTGTAGCTTTCCACATCGCATCACAAAACCATCTCTCTGGATCGACTCACTAATCCCCAATAAAACTTTTTCTTCTTAAAAAAAAACTTTCTTTCGAACAAATTCCCTTGGGCACAGTACAAAGGTCCAAATGGACTCAGTGCCATCCAAGACTTGTAGCTTTCCACTCTCACATCGCATCACAAGGAACCATCTTTCTGGATCGACTCACTTATCCACACTACAAGTTTTTCTTCTTAAAAAACCTAACTTTCTTTCGAACAAATTCCCTTGGGCACAATACAAATGTCCAGTCCAGGTATTTCCATCCTCACATCGCATCACAAGGAACAAACATCGACTCACTTCCTTCTTAAAAAACCTAACTTTCCTTCCAAAAAATTTAAACAATAAGTCCCAACTCATAAATTACAATTGAGATAAAACAACAAATTAAGACAATAAGTCTCAACTCAATGACATAGTATTTCAAACTTTTAGCTCAATAAAAGTACTGCAAAAATTTCTTTCAAAAATTGTAACCTTTTATCAACAATGCGCACTCAACCGTTAAGTTATTAATCAAAAATTCCTGGTTAATAGTCATTAGCCATATTCAACTGTGGCGTTTCAAATGACTATTAAAAGACTAACTTTTTTGCGGTTTTTAAAGATAGCAAATTTTTGTTTTTTGTGGTTAGCATTGTTAATATTTTTAGCTGGAAATTTAGACCGGCTTCCGTTCTAAAACGCCATGATTCATATTTCAGTGAATATTGTATTTGTGGGTTTGCACTGAACAACTGGTTTGATGCTTTGATTTGTTTATGTTAATGTTAATTAAATCATTTACATATATAAGTGTTCTTTAAATTTATTTTTAAGTGACTTGTTTAATGGTTATTTTATTGTAAGATTTAAGTTTAATACCACAGCTTTTTGGTTTTGATTTGTTTTGTATACAGTTGTCAGCCATATCCGGAGTTTTGAAATGAACATTCCAACGCTTGTTTTCTGACAGAGTCGTGTCGATGAGGCACGTCACATAAGCCGGTTTAATGCGGATTTCTTAAACCACAACTATTCGAATGTTCCTAAGAATTTAACTTAGTGAGGGAGTCAAACAAGATTTCCAAAACCACAGTATGAGATCCACATATCATTATCGATGTTATAAGTGATGATATAAACTCATATTGGACCTTAAAAAAAGCCACAAAACATAATTTCAGAGGTGGTTGGTCTCTTGGCTCATGAAAGCATATATGACACTCAAATCCAATCGTCATAGTAAAATCTTCAAAAAAAAGTTGTTGTACGAAAAACTACTATAATGACAATGATGAGTAATCTAAAGTTCTTGAAACTTCAAGCCTCTTAAAACAGCTTAGTAAAACAATTAGCGATGAGAGTCAAAAAAGATTTACGAAACCACAGTATACCAAACCCACATATAGATACCCATATTATAAGTGATGAACTCATATTGGTGCTTGATAGAAGCCGCGAAATTTAATTTCAAAGGTCGTCGATCTCTTTGTTCAAATGAACAAATTAAATAAAAAATTAATGACAACATTTATGACACTCACATCAAATCGTCATAATATAATCTTCAAAAAAAAGTTGTTATATGAAAAACTGCTACGATGACAGCGATGAGTAATCTAAATTTAAAAAGCTTAATTTTAAGTTTCATTAAATTTTATTTATATTTACTATACTTATGAGGCTATCTTCCCTGTCAACAGGCTGCCATTGAAACTATAAATATGTATGTGGCAACCTTGCTTAAACAAACGTATGCTGTGTACAAAACTTCATACCGTCATTACAAATTCTCATGAAGGATTGACAAAGAAACAGACGAATTCAATAAAATTGGTTTGTCGAAAATGGCACCGTCCCACTCTAACTAATATGGTCATAGTAACCTGTTGCTAAGTTACTGCTAACCTCAAAAGCTTTTTTAGGCATTCCTGTTGTCTTACGCCACATGAAAGCATATTCCATGATATTTAAAGGTATACAGAAATAATTTCGTATTATCGAAAGAAGTTAGAAAACGACATTTCCGACCTCACTTTTATTTTATTTTATTTTAGTTTATTTTATTTTATTTTATTTTATTTTATTTTATTTTATTTTATTTTATTTTAATTTCCTTTATTTTTTTTATTTTATTTTCTTAATTTAATTTAATTTAATTTAATTTAATTTTATTTAAATTTATTTTCTTTAGCTTAACTTAATTTTATTTAATTTAATTTTATTTTATGTATTTATGTCTTGTTTTGTTTTATTTTACTTTATTTTATTATTTAATTTTATGTTATTTTATTATTTTTATTTTTATTATATTATATTTTGTTTTATTTTTTTAGTTTTATTTTAGTTTATTTTATTTTATTTTTTTAATTTTATTATATTTTTTTAATTTTTTTATTTTATTTTATTTAATTTTATTTTATTTAATTTTATTTTATTTTATTTTATTTTATTTTATT
This sequence comes from Melieria omissa, assembly GCA_963971225.1. Taxonomy (NCBI): domain Eukaryota; kingdom Metazoa; phylum Arthropoda; class Insecta; order Diptera; family Ulidiidae; genus Melieria; species Melieria omissa. Next base: position 102,520,537 of record OZ020267.1, on the reverse strand, counting down.
TTATTTTATTTTATTTTATTTTATTTTATTTTATTTTATTTTATTTTATTTTATTGTATTTTATTTTCTTAATTTAATTTTATTTTATTTTAATTTATTTTCTTTAACTTAACTTAATTCTATTTTATTTTATTTTATTTTATTTTATTTTATTTATTTATGTCTTGTTTTGTTTTATTGTACTTTATTTTATTATTTTATTTTGTTATTTTATTATTTTTATTTTTTTTATTATATTATATTTTGTTTTATTTTTTTAGTTTATTTTAGTTTATTTTATTTTATTTTATTTCATTTTATTTTATTTTATTTTATTTTATTTTATTTTATTTTATTTTATTTTATTTTATTTTATTTTATTTTATTTTATTTTAATCTCTTTTATTTTATTTTATTTAATTTTATTTTATTTATTGATGTCTTGTTTTGTTTTATTTTATTTTATTTTATTTTATTTTATTTTATTTTATTTTATTTTATTTTATTTTATTTTATTTTATTTTATTGTATTTTATTTTCTTAATTTAATTTTATTTTATTTTAATTTATTTTCTTTAACTTAACTTAATTCTATTTTATTTTATTTTATTTTATTTATTTTATTTATTTATGTCTTGTTTTGTTTTATTGTACTTTATTTTATTATTTTATTTTATGTTATTTTATTATTTTTATTTTTTTTATTATATTATATTTTGTTTTATTTTTTTAGTTTATTTTAGTTTATTTTATTTTATTTTATTTTATTTTATTTTATTTTATTTTATTTTATTTTATTTTAATCTCTTTTATTTTATTTAATTTAATTTTATTTTATTTATTTATGTCTTGTTTTGTTTTGTTTTATTTTATTTTATTTTATTTTATTTTATTTTATTTTATTTTATTTTATTTTATTTTATTTTATTTTATTTTATTTTATTATATTATATTTTGTTTTATTTTTTTAGTTTATTTGATTTTATTTTATTTTATTTTATTTTATTTTATTTTATTTTATTTTATTTTATTTTATTTTATTTTATTTTATTTTATTTTATTTTATTTTATTTTATTTTATTTTATTTTATTTTGTTTTATTTTATTTTATTTTATTTTATTTTATTTTATTTTATTTTATTTTATTTTATTTTATTTTATTTTATTTTATTTTATTTTATTTTATTTTATTTTATTTTATTTTATTTTACTTTATTTTATTTTATTTTATTTTATTTTATTTTATTTTATTTTATTTTATTTTATTTTAATCTCTTTTATTTTATTTTATTTTATTTTATTTATTTATGTCTTGTTTTGTTTTATTTTATTTTATTTTATTTTATTTTATTTTATTTTATTTTATTTTATTTTATTTTATTTTATTTTATTTTATTTTATTTTATTGTATTTTATTTTCTTAATTTAATTTTATTTTATTTTATTTTAGTTTATTTTATTTTATTTTATTTTATTTTATTTTATTTTATTTTATTTTATTTTATTTTATTTTATTTTATTTTATTTTATTTTATTTTATTTTATTTTATTTTATTTTATTTTATTTTATTTTATTTTATTTTATTTTATTTTATTGTATTTTATTTTCTTAATTTAATTTTATTTTATTTTATTTTAGTTTATTTTATTTTATTTTATTTTATTTTATTTTATTTTATTTTATTTTATTTTATTTTATTTTATTTTATTTTATTTTATTTTATTGTATTTTATTTTATTTTATTTTATTTTATTTTATTTTATCTTATTTTATCTTATTTTATTATTGTTTTATATGACCAATATAACCTGTTATGAAGTTACAACTGACCTCAACAGTTCTCTGTTCCCCACATAAAAAATATTCCATGGCTGCAAATTATAGAGAAACCATTGCAGATTGTCGTATAGAACTAGAAAACAATCCTGGCTATAAGAGTAAAAAAAATGTTTACTGAAGTCCATTCATAATCTTCCCATAGATATGATGCCCAGATGATAACGTAACGAGACTAAAGAGAGAGAGAGAGAGATCCTCTTTCTTCATTGCAAAGAAAAGTTTTCATATTTGCCCCAAATCTCAAAGAAATATATCATCTCTTACAGCTTTTACTATATTTTTTATAACTTTCTTGGCCTCGAACAAATATTCTCTTTTTTCTATTTGATGGTCCTTCACGCCAACTTCTAATCTGATATTTCGATCTATGGGTGCATGTATTTTGTAGTATTTAACTTGTAAGAAGGAACTAAAAATCAGTCAAACAAAAAATTTCTAAATTGAAACTTAAATTTGCAATTTTGCAATTTAGCCAAACTATTTTATTAAATTAAATGTATAACATTATTCACAATTAGCTACTTTAAGAGATTTTTTAACTTATGTCAAGTTTTGCTATTGAAAAACATGAACTCTGCGTCTGACAAATATTAAATTTATAACTACAACTAGATCAACAGTTAATGATTTAATTAAGTTTGAATATATTCATTAAACTTTATTAATTAACTAACTGCGTGACCACAGTAAATAAATACAGTAAATAAAGACAAAAATACAGTAAAGACATTCAACTCAGCTTCCAACGCTTTGCATATTTAGCCAGAAATTTGTGATTATCTATGACCAATAGTCATACAGGATATGAATACATACATATGTCCCACACATTCACATCATGGCAACAAATACATTTCAATTGTTGGTAAGTGAATTCTGTGTTCATGCCTAACTTTCAGTTGACAATGCAATTGTTATTAATCTCTGTAGGCGTTCATGGAGTCAGCGTTGAAATATGAATCAGTGCGTGCAAAGCACACATGAAATGAATTTACTTAAGTTTCATATTATGCACAATCAATATGCGACTGTAAATAAATGGCGTAGCTGACAGCTGCCAACTTCAAGTAAATGTCAAATGATGAAAAATAAATATACATATATCTTACAGATTGTTCTAATGTCGCCTCGAATTTGCGAAATGTGACATCATTCGCTTGTAATGCAGTGTAGAGTCGATTTAAGGCGTGAGTCGTCCACTCAAAATGCTTTAAAAAGTCTTGAGTGTAAAAAGCTTTAAAAAATTTTTAGTTACGAAGCTCACTTACAGTTGAAAGTTGATTAGGTCGGCTCAGTTTATGGCTCTGTAAAGTAAGTAAGGAACTAAATAACCTAAGTAAATAAATTAAGCAACTAAAGGAGTTAAAATCGAAATTTATGTAAATCAGCTATGAATACAAATCACATGAGCCAAAAAAAGAGTCTTAGCCAATTAAGCTCTGGAAGCTCATTTAAGAGTTGGTATTTGAAAGTAAATGATTCCAGTGCAATCGTTCTAATAAAAAGAAAATATACGAAAACAAATACTTTTCAAAAGACCTTGAAGCCTCGCACACTCTTCAATATTCCAGTACTGCCTTCATTGACAGCCAGTCAAGCATTTAATTCTTGGGTTTTTTTTCTTGGCTACAGACAAACATTCAAACATTCAACAGTTCAACAAAGTGCCACCTGAAATACAAATTCACGAATGCAAATGTAGAATGAAATCCCACCAATTCGGCACAGAATAGATTTTTGTTTTTTGGCAAAAAGCTATTATTTAAGAAATAATAAATTTTCCAAAGTGTGCGCCAAACCAAATTTCTAACGACACGCGTGACAAATCTGACAGTAGAAGAGCGACAGCCAGCATCATGTGTTGGCCATTGTTGGCTCGCGTTCAAGCCAAATGTCGAAAATAAATCGATTGCTCACACGTTTTGCTGGCGGACAGATGTTTTCGTGAGATAAATACTCGCTGGTGGCATAATTTTCGAGGTGTTTATGTTAATGTATGGCAAAGAAAAAAATTTGATGATTTAATGACACTCGAGTTGACACACGAATGTTGCTAATTATATTAATTAACGGTCAATGTTTCAACATCAAACAATAGTTTTCAGTGCGTAGGGAAGTAATGAATAAATTGGTCATACTTGAGTTGAGTTAAATTTTTATGGTATTTTTCAAATGTCTGGAAACCTTTTAATGTGCACAAACAAAAGCAAAGCAAACTTTTTAAAAGTATCAGGTATATCAGTATGAAGTGAGCCTCAAGATACAAATGTCTCGATAGGGAATATTTGTTGTGAACGAGCCTTAATATTTTTCTGTTTTCTTGCTATGACATCTGTCAAGCATATTTAGTATACATCAAGTCATTGAACAAACAACATCATATTTTTTCATCGTTTTTTTTGTTTTCATTTTAAGAAACGTGGTGCAGAGTCGCATCGAATGCTTGTCGAGGCATATGGTGATCATGCTCTATCAAGAGCAACATGCAAAAGTTGGTTTCAACGGTTCAGAAATAATGATTTTGATGTGAGAAATGAAGAACGTGGACCACCAAAAAAGTTTGAAGACGCCGAATTGCAAACGATATTGAATAAAGATGACACTTTGAGTCAAAAGTAAATGGCAGAAATGTTAAATGTTGCACAAGCAACAATTTCTGTCCATTTAAAAGCTATGGGAAAGATCCAAAAGTGTGGAAAATGGGTGCCACATGAATTGAATAAAAGGCAGATGGAAAGCCGAAAAAACACTTGTGAAAGACACGAAAGAAAATCAATTTTGCATCAAATTGTTACTGGCGATGAAAAATTGATCTATTTTAAGAATCCTAAACGGAAAAAATCCAGGACAACCTTCAACATCGACTGCAAAACCAGATCGATTCGGCAAGAAGACAATGTTGTGTGTTTGGTGGGACCGGAGTGGCGTGGTGTATTACGAGTTGTTAAAACCTGGCGAAACCGTTAATACCGATCGCTACCGACAACAAATGATCAATTTGAACCATGCATTGATCGAAACCCGATCAGAATGGGCCAGAAGACACGGCAAGGTAATTTTGCTCCATGACAATGCATCTGCACACACAGCAAGACCGGTTCAGGATACAATCAAAGCACTTGGCTGGGAGCTGCTACCCCACCCGCCGTATTCACCAGACTTGGCTCCCTCCGACTACAATTTGTTTTCATCGATGGGACACGCATTGGCTGAGCGGCACTTCGATTCCTACGAGGAAGTCGGAAATTGGGTGTCTGATTGGTTTGCTTCAAAAGACAAACAATTCTATTGGCGCGGTGTCAACAAATTGCCTGAACGATGGACAAAATGTGTGGCTAGCAATGCCCAATACTTTGAATAAAATGTCTTTTACTTTCCTATTAAAAATAAGTGTTTTATTTTCGCAAAAAAGGCTCAATTCATACTGATCTACCTGGTATGCGGATTGTGCCTAAAAAAGGAAAACTACTTCTAGCTCTGAAAGTAAAAATATAAAAAAAATTAAATATTTTGTTGATAAAAATATAAATTTAGAAATTTCATGATGATGAAAATGAAAGGGGAAACAAGAACTGTACAAACCTTCCATAGCACTGAGTCCATTCGGATCATTGTACTGTGGCCGAGAGAAAGATAGGAGAGATTAAAGAGATAGGAGGAGAAGAGATTAGATGTTCTCACTACCCCCGAAGTTCCTAGTTTCTTTGAGAAACTTGAGACTATCGGGAAGAGGTTAAGTTCAAACATTGATGCCCAATAGGCGCCTCCTGCTTCTCAAGAACGCTGGACAGTAGCCGATAGAATGTTCTTTTGTGTACACGTCCGCGAGGCAGGATTTTTATGTAGGGTCATCTATGTTGTTTGCCATATTTTCTTTGCTAACACCAAGGAATGTTTATATGCTGGTCACATGCATTGTGTGCTGTGATAGCGCCGGTCAAGAGTCACAGTTGCTTCCTCCCTAGTTGAAGAAGAAAGTAATATCTCTTCATAGTTGGTGCTCTCATAAAACAATTGTTGGGTCTGTAAAACTCCACTCCGGGCCATTTCTCCCATGTGAACAATGCTTGAATAGTTCTTGACCCACTGTAGGTAGAACCTCTGCAGCGCTGACAAAGATTACTGGCTCTGGTTCCACTGGACTGACCGCTGAGAACAGATTGACCAATTTGAGTGCTTCCACTCAAAGGACACCAACAAAAATATAAACAAAATTGCTATGGCATTTTATACAACGGCTATTTTAAGCTTTTTATATTTTTAGTTTTTTTACAACCAAATGTTTTCACACCAATGAGAACCAAATTTTAGTCATATGCATTGAAAACGTCAACAAAATCCTTAAAAAATTTATATAATAATTCTAATTTATTACTCTTACTAATAAAATTCTTTTTAGTTTTTACTGTTTTTATTCTGCACTGTTTACATTGAATGAACAAAAATTAAGCATACTTAAAAGTTGTATTCAAATGAAAAATTTTCAATTCAAAATCCTCAGAATCAGAAACTCTACGTCAGAGTTTGCTAGCTTTTAAATAACACAGTTTTTACTATAATTTTTCGTACATATACCTTTAGCTCTTAACTAGTTTTGATAACAACAAATAATTTCATGCGAATTTCGAAAAATAATCATCAACTGAGTGTCTTATCTGTGGCCAAGTCCACAAAAAGGAGGCCAAACGGCATTAGGTCAGCACGAAAAAAAGGTATACATACGTATACAAAAATATAAATTGTTCAAACGACATTTCAAGATTCAAATAAAAATTCAAATTACTAATAATTCAAACAATATTGAACGACTTTTAAATACGCTACGTTATAACCTTTGGTGGACTTTTGAGTTTTTTACTAAAATATTTACTGACTTGAAACTTGGTTACTAATGGGTTAAGTGTGCGTGCGAAAGTTTAAACAAAGCTGTGATAGTAAATAGTTAAAATAAAAAATAGTTAATAAGCCCATGAAGTGTTACTATCGAAAACATTTTGTTCATTGCAAAAAACCGTGAAAGGAAAGCAATTTTTTGGTTAATTTAAAATTGTTATATGTCAAAAAATACCTCAAGGGTTCTATTCCCTCTAAAGGTTAGAGTCTAAGTCCTTGTATACTAATGTAAGTGGTTTCGACTTGTTTCTTTCATTAGTTCGCAGCTTGGATCTGAACACAATAAACAAAACAGTTTATTTCAAATTCTGAGTTGTTTTAAGCAATAATCAGACGTACAGTCTGTCACAGTTTTATCACTTCACTCCATGAAATTGATTTAAACCACAGATTCTCTTTCTAGTCATTTCAAAGCCCATACAGAAATAAATACATCACTTATGCCGAGTATAAAAAATTAAAATTTCAAGCACAACTTTTCGGTTCAGCTGATAAACAAATTCAATTAAAACAATTCACATGAATTGATAATGAAATTTTGAATTTTTTGCACAGAACCCAAATTGTCAATTGGCAAAAAAGGAAGTAAACATGCGCAGACAGATAATAACAAATAAAAAGTCGAAATACTTTTTGGTAAAAAGTAAAATAAAATAGAAAAACATACAAATCAGAAAACAGAGCTGATTTATTTAAAATGCCAGGCACTCTCACACGTAATCGGTGCAATTTGCATTTTGTCATTACACCACGTTCGCTATTACTAATAAAAACAGAAATTGTCTAATTGTGCTAAATTTAGGTGAATGTCTAAGCGGATCTCCAAGCAAGGCAGACAGCCTGCAAATATAAACTTAGACAGTCAAAGCACAACAACATTGGATCAAAATCAAAACAAAAGAAAATGACGTTCTGTATGGGAGCTCAAGACGTCATAAACAAGTGGGGGAGAGGCTAAGAAAAGAGAGCAAAGACAAACTCCTGTGAGTGTGGAGCGCAAAAGCGATCTTTCAGTGCGTTTGAACTTGAATTGAGTCCGAACAGATGAGACACGAACTTGACTCGGATTTTTAATTAAACGGAGGCAAAAACAATTGTCAAAAGTCAACAACAAAGTGTTTAACAGTTTAGCGTGTAATTTGAATGAGTATTAAACACGCTATAGTAAGGCTTAGTTTAGTAGATAATAAACTTGGATTGTAGAAAATATTTGAGGTTATTTTAATATTTGTGAAGTTTAAAAATTCTAATTTAATTATTTAAAATTAAGATTGCCTAAAGAAATCAAACTCTTTTTCTTCTGGTGCAGACTGAACCGAGTTTATAGCCAAAAATTTCTGTTGTCTCTGTCTATTTTTAGATGGATCAGCATAATTTTACTTCACCTTTAGTATTTAAATATTTTATACATTATCTGCTCTTAAAAATTCAGAAATCTTTCACCATTCAGTGGCCCATATCTCTAGCAAATAACGTCAAATTCTCCTAAACTTGATAACCTCTAAGGTTGCCTACTCAGTAGCGACTGTTCACCTGCGCCTCATAAACTCAGCTAACCTCTCCCAGAATATACTCGCACAATCTCAGGTATTATCTCAAACTTATTCGCAGCAAAGTGTCGCTTAGAAGACTTGAAATTTTTAAAAAATTTCAGCGCAGAAAAAGTATTAGCCACCACTAATGTTCTATAGGGTATTAACCCGATACTGACTCATACGCTGTCATTCATGCGAATACTGTTCACCGACACTAACAACTATGCGGACGTTTTTTTTTGCTCAATCTTTCTGCTAAAACCCGATTAACTGAATGAAATTTACGATGCTAAATAAAAAATGAATACTTTGTATTCGAATTGAATTTGTGTTATTGTTGTCATTGTTGTTGTTTTTGTTGTTGTTTATTTATTCAAGTCTATGGGAACTAGTTTTGAGTTAGTCTCATTCACTTTGAATTGTAAGTGCGCTCAAGTAAGAGTGTAAGTTGTACGATTTGAGCGAGATGAGTGCTTCAGCCGAGTTTAAAATTATAAATAGAATATTTTTTCGATATCTGAAAAGTGTTAAAACAAACATAAATTTTAGTTTCTTTGTTTGATATTAAGTTAACCTAATCTAATCTAACCTATTATAACCTAACCTAGTTGATATTACTGTTATTAGTTCCTTTGTATTTTATTTTATTTTATTTTATTTTATTTTATTTTATTTTATTTATTTTTTTTATTTTTTTTAATTTATTATAATATTATTTTATTTTATTTATAGTACAATCTACAGTTGAATTACTTACAGACTGTGGGAAACAATTAATTCATAAATTATTAAGTTATATTTTGTAATTTTTGTTTTGTTTTTTATTAGATATTTGCTCTTATGTATATTTGATTTATGATGTTCTTTAAAAATTTTGTATCAAGTTAAACTTTAAACGTTTATTTCACTGTTGTCTTTATTCAGTTTATGCTTTTAATTTCATATAATTTTATTGATTACTTACTCATTTTTTGTGATAAGTTATATTTTAAAACTTATGTTTTGTTTCCTTACTTCTTTTTTTTTCTTTGGTTCTTTTTTTGATTTGTGCTTTTTTATTTGATTTAACAAAAACTTAAACTTTTAACTTTTACTTTGTTTTCTTCATTTAGTTTAGACTTTTTATTTCATATAATTTTACTTAGCTATTAAAAAAAAACTAATTTGTCTACATAATTGTTGCTAATAAATGCTGCCACATGCATTTTTATAAAATTCTAGCTTCATACTTTCCCACTTTTCTCTTTTTTAGAGTTTAACGTTACTTTGGTTAATGTTCTTCTTTCTTTTCTTTAAATGGCCATAACAACCCGTTATCGGGTTACGGCCTGCCGCAAAACTTCTCTCCAGGCGCCTCTGCTTCGCGCGCGCCTTCTCCAGTTGGTCACACCAAGAGATACCAGGGCCTCTTCCACTTGGTCCTTCCACCGGAGACACGGCCTCCCTCTTCGCCGTCGACCTCCAACCATCGCATTGAATACCTTTTTCGCCGGTTGGTTCGGTTAATGTTACTGTTGGCTTTTCCTTCCCGGGAAATGTTTAGAGATTTTTTTAGCCCAACTTCCTAAGAAGCTATATCACCATAACTTTTTGTTACTTTCATTCTTAATCCTTCCATGAATATAGAAATCACCTTTCCATGTACTTATTATCGTTGCTTTTGCTGCCATTATTTGCTACTATTCTTGACTCCAACGAGTCACTCTAGCTACTCGTTACTTTTCCTCCACAGCAGCCCTGCGTTTCACAACTCTCCAACATTTGTTTACCTCAACAGCTGTTCCGTTGGCGTTGCTGGGAAAAAGAAACTAACAAAACGTCAAATATTGCACAAAAACACGTCATATCCAAATTGTAGGCAGACAAACCTGGCTAGAAGATTTCTGAAATATCAAATACTTGCTTAGTGGTATGTAATTATAGAAAAATTGTTAACGTGTTTCTAAAATATACATTTTTTTTCTGGCTACTCTTCTGCACGTGTGCACAACAGCACAAAATGCAACTTCAGCAAAAATTCAAAACGATTAGTGAAAGTATACGGAAGCAGACAGCGAAACGAAAGGTTTTTTGATTTTATCCCCACACAAAACAACAATAACACCGCCAATATGCAGTGGCAGACGGTGACTGCCAGTACGCCGACAACGCCAACCACACCCACAATGCCACCCAGCACATTGTCGTTGGCGTATGAAACAAACACCAGCAACGGCGACCCCACCAACCGTTCTCCAGTTGCCACAGCAACGTCCACAGCCACTTCCAGCCAACAACTGCGACAGCAATGCTCACGCTTTCGCGGCACCTGCCTCAATGTGGCAATTTTCGTTGCAGGCACCTGTGTCGCGTTTATTTTCTACGAGTTCCTACATCTGAGTTCGGTCGGGCTGCTGCAACGTTATCCATCCAAGCAGCTACAACATCTGCCCGAAACACATTTTCTGCAAACGCGCGACGATTTCGCTTTGTATTCGGTGTACAGCGACGCAGCGGAGGTCGAGCGCGCCGATGCCGCTTTCAGGGATTTTTGGAGCAATGAAGGTGGCGCTGCCGTATCGTCGGGGCCAGCCACAGATAGTGCAAGTATTAAGGAGGCTTTGGACTCACTCAGGTTGGCAGCGGATATGCGTGCCGCTGGCAAGGATGAAAAGGCGCAGCGTCTGTTCGAGCACGCGTTTGCGCTGGCGCCCAAACATGCCGAGGTGCTGCTGCGCTACGGCGAATATCTGGAGCACAATCAGCGCAACATTGTGCTGGCCGATCAGTTTTATTTCCAGGTAAAGATTTTGTAGAACATTGTCGACAATCGAGTTTGATTTGTATCTTTTGTAGGCGCTGATATTGAATCCCAGCAATAGTGAGGCGGTGACCAATCGCCAACGTACGGCTGCCATTGTCCAGTCCATTGACGAACGACGCCTGCAAACGCTGGACGCGAAGCGTGATGCACTCTCGGCCATACACGAGTCGAATGCGGCGCTACGACGCGCCAAGAAGGAGGCTTACTTTCAACACATTTACCACTCTGTGGGCATAGAGGGCAACACCATGACACTGGCGCAGACGCGCTCCATACTAGAGACACGCATGGCCATCGATGGCAAGTCGATAGACGAGCACAATGAGATTTTGGGTCTGGATCTGGCCATGAAGTATATCAATGCGAGCTTGGTGAATAAGTGAGTGTGGGCAGCACTTTCGTTTGAACATTATTACAAATTCAATGATTTGGTCACTTGTTATAGAATCGAGATCACCTTGAAAGATATCTTGGAGATACATCGACGTGTTTTGGGTCATGTGGACCCCATAGAAGGCGGTGAATTTCGACGCACGCAGGTTTATGTGGGCGGCCATGTGCCGCCAGGTCCAGGTGACTTGGCAATATTAATGCGTCGCTTCGAGGACTGGCTTAATGCGGAGCAAACCCTGTCGCTGCATCCGGTCAAGTAAGTTTGGCGCTTTTTGAATACCTACAACTAAATATAATTGATTTTTTTTTAATTCAGACACGCTGCTCTGGCGCACTACAAGCTGGTGCACATACATCCCTTTATAGATGGCAATGGGCGCACTTCACGACTGCTAATGAATGCGCTGTTAATGCGCGCCGGCTATCCACCCATCATTATACCAAAGCAACAAAGGTAATATTAATAAAATAAATATTAAAAGCCATCTGCTTATAGCACCCTTTCGCCCCCTTGCATTGCAGACATAAATACTATCAATTTCTGCAGTTGGGCAATGAGGGCGACATACGCCCCTTTATACGCTTCATAGCCGACTGCACAGAGAAAACGCTGGACTTGTATTTGTGGGCCACCAGCGATTTGCCGCAGCAGATACCGATGCTGGTGCAGACCGAAAACACACTGGCCAGCGTGGACAAACTGACCACACCCACGGCAACCGTAACAACAGCAGACTTCTTCGAATCGGGTTCTGGCGAAATTCCTTAACATTTGCTAAAGAAGTTATTTCTTATTGTTTGCGCTTATTCGTTGGCTGCTGCGCAAGGCGTATTAGTGTTAACCGTAATGTAGTTTTATTTATTACAACAAAACAGCAAAAGCTGAACTTATGTATTTAGAGTGTTGTCCGTAGTGAAGCAGAAAATGAAATCGTTTATGTAAATATCTCGTAATCTTACAAAGATGTTATGTTATCTATGTTTAATAATCGACTGTGATTTGTGCAAGTGTACCACTTCTTTATACATAGATAAACTAGTACTTGGCATATACGCACAAGAAAGTCCATGCAAAAACTGATATTATTGTCTTTTTGGCAGGATTTGAAAGTATCAAATTTTGATGGAGCCTGCGCCGAAAAGTCACACAAAAGTATACAAAATCAAAAATCCAAACGCTGCGTATGAGCGAAAAATTCTTTGTAAATGCCACAGCAATATATATTTTGAAATCAATATTGTTTTTTCTGAATTTATGTATGTAATCTAATCTGTAATAGACAATATACCAAATTTAATATTAAGAACCACTGTAAACACGGCCCCTAGACACACAAGCAGCAAAACATGAATTTTTACATAGTCCGTGCGAAAGACAAATAAAATTTTGACACCATTTGGGGCGCGTCTACATGAAACGAATGCTGTATTGTATGTAAAAAACGGATTTTGCATGTGTACACATCTAAAGCACAACACTTGATATTTATCTTAATGTATTTTATACATATGCCGATTTGAAGTAATAAAATCATTTACTATCTAAGTTGGTCTAAAAATTGAGCTTTACAATTTCGCCTTCTGCAGGTAGTCTTTATAGGTGACCTCACGCCACCAAGCGGGACGCTCAAACACGCCGGGCGTCTGCACAATAGCGCGTTGTAAATGCTGATAAATCTATGCAGAATAAAAGAGAAGGAAGCACTTAGTTTCAGTGGCAATTATTTATGAGACTTTTTACTCACATTGCCATCACTCGCGCCCAGCGCCGAGTTCAATATAAAATCAGTAGGCGCTATCGCATCCACCAATGATATGGCCTCGTTCTTCAACACGGGCAACAGCTCCAGTATGCCCTGCTGGTATAGTTCGGCGTGCGCGTTATTGCTGAAATAGCCGCCTTGATAAAAGATGCTAAAGTGTTTGGTAACCAAATGAGCACCAAAGAGGGACAACACTTTGTTCAATACTTTCTGCTCTTTGGAGGCCTCTAAGCGTTTTACGAATTTATAGAAAATGTAGTAGATGGAGCGCTAAAAAAGTGAAAGCAAAATACAAAATTATTAAGTTCTATGTCCTCATTATTAAAATAGGCATCGTAGCTCCTCAAAGGAATTGAAGAGCATTGTCTTCAACAATTGTATACTCTTAATTTTGTCAACCAATTAAAATGCCTGATTTGCACAAAACTCACCTGTGCATAGATAATTGAAAGCTGTTGCGCATTGAACACTTGAATGTCATTGCGCGTTTCGAAAGCGTTTTTGCCCTCACGCCTCAAGCTCTCGAAGCGTTTCACTGTAACATCCAATTGCCAGGCGCACAGCCAGTTCAGAGCTTTCATCAAATCTGCATAGGAAAGCAATTAAGTTTTCTTTAAACTATTCAATTAGAAACTCTTGGCAACTCACTATCCGGCTTAAGCGCCTCCTGCGGCGTACGCTCCTCCGACTTCATGCGCAAAATTTCATCCATATCCTTCAGGAAGGCCACCGAGCCCATGGGTGAAGCCTCCTCATAGTTGGCGCCGCTGCGTCGCAGTCCAATCAGCCAATTCGATGCCTGCTGTATGAGTGTGTTATTCTCGCCCTCGTATGTGCAGTTGGCATCGTTGTCGTTGCGCAGCTCACCCAGACCGGCCACCTTCAGGTAGCCATGGCCGCCGCAAGCCTCGCGACACTCCTGTATGCCATCACGCGCCGCCCACGTGCACATTGGCTTGGCAGCGGAGGATAAAGCATGCATTTCCATGCCCAAAGTGGACACATCCTCGCCGACAAAAGTGCGGAATGTCATGTCGATGTTCTCGGTACCAATCCACATGGTGAAAACGCGCAGTGCATAGGCAGTGGCCAAGTGCGGAAACAGTCGATATTGCTATGAAACGAAACTGTTGCAGAAGTAATTCATAATTTTATAAGAATTGCACATCGCACCTGTGATTGGTACTCAATGACGGGCCACTCTTCGGCGGTCTCGTTTGGGCCGAACTGTTTGCGACAGGCCGAGTAGCGCGTGGCAATGGTCACCGCCTTACTCAAGGCTACATAGCCCAAGGCACAGATGTTGACGCGACCGGCGGACAGTGCGCCCAGCGAGGCGCCCAGACGTTTGCGGCCATCCTTGATGGCGCTTTCGTAGTTGCCTGAAAATGTTCAATAAGTAATTTTGTATGACTGAAAATATTCATAGAAATATTCACCCTGCTCGTCGATGTCGCCAGTCTTGGAAAGCAAATTCTCTTTGGGAATGTGATAGTTGTTGAACATGACAAAGCTGCAAGAATATAGTTGAAAAGTGATTAGAAAATGATTTCCAAAATCAACCACCACTCACCCATTGTCGATGCCATTCAAGCCGATCTTCTCGCCCATGTCGCCCACCGTTACGCCCGGAAACGGCAGCAGTGTGCGCTGGTCCCGTATGGGCACCAGGAAGGCATTGAGTCCCTGATACTGATCGTCCGGCACGTACAGCTGCGCATAGACAATGGCGTGCGTGCACGTCTTGCCCAGATTGCCCACCCAGCACTTGGCCGCCTCAAAGTCCGGCGTGTGTATGATGAACTCCTGCGTGCTGGCATCGTAGGTGGCGCGTGTGCGCATGCCGCGCGCATTGGTGCCATGCGAGAACTCCGTCAGTGCGAATGCGCCCACAATTTCGTTGTTGGCTATTTTGGCCGCATACTTGGTCAAGCGCTCAGTGCCCAGCGACAGAATGGTACTGGGAAACATGCCGTTCGACAGCGAATACTTGACGGCAAAGCTGAACTCGTAGGTGAACATGGCCTGGGCCATGGCCAGCGACAGATGCGGCGCGGCGATGTACTGAAAGTGTGAAAATGCCAAGAAAATGTATTACAAATCTGTTTTTACAGTGTTAAGTGAATGTTAAGTGCTTACCTCATTGAAGCCATAGAATTGCTGATTCCACAGCAGCTGGCAGCGCTTGTTGGCCAGCTGGCGTTGACGTTGCAGCGAAGGTTCCTCCAGTTCGTGCTGAAAGTCGGCATGTTTTTCCATAAAATTCCAGACGCGGTGCTGCGGGGAAATTACAGATTAATTGTGGCAGTCCAAGAGTGATTTGAACACTAAGATTAAGTTAGGTTAAGGAGACTTTTCAGAAATTTTGCAAAGTTTCATTTTGAACAAAAATCTCTAACTTTTGACGACTAGAGGGTTAAAACCAAAGGCTATGTATAGAAAACTTGATTGCTATAATTTTATAATTTTTGCTATAACTTTGTCGCTCAAAAGCGCTAACCTCTTTAAAGAGACCACTGAGAGATTAGAGGTTTTTGATTAAAGATATAAGAAAAAGATGTTCGACACAGTAATTTGAGGTCGATGACGAAGAGAGAGACCGTAGCCTGGAAACAACTTTACCGGCAGTTCATTAACCGTTCGTTAATTAACAGTAAACCTTCTGTCGCTGTCCTTTCGGTTCAGGATGACTCCAACCAAACGGTTATATAATTTACTGACAAAACATGAAGCAATGTTCCACATATATCACAAAGAAAAAGAAAGTACCGAAAAGCGTTTTCTCGATTTGTTTTCGGGTTGTACGTACGATTAACACTAAATAACACAAGCAGACGAGCGCACAAAACCACTCAACCGTTTTTTTAATTCCGCCTAGAGTCAAATAGACCCCAAGGGACAGGCAGAAGGTTAAGCAGCAAGCAGGATAAGATTCTTGCAGGTCTCTTAGAAGTCCACATAAAAAACTGAAACATTTTAGAAATATATCTTTTGTTTCCAAAGTTTTGAAAACATAAACAAACTAAAAGTTAAACTTCTTCATTTTCTGTGTATGTGGGCAGTGCTATTCTTCAGAAAGAGGTGACGATCATAACTTAGAAAGTTCGTTTCATAATATCGGAACTGTGCGATATACTTTTCAGAGAGAGAAGATCCTGTTTCTAGACTATCAAAGTTTTTTTATTAACTTAGAAAGTTTGTTTCATAACATCGGAAATTGGTACGTTTTCATATTTATAATTTAATCACCCAAAATTTTTCAAAACCTTAAACTGGTTTCATTAGTGGAAAAAATAATCAACTAAAATACTATAAAGAGTCATAATGGCTTAAGTGAGCTAATTTTTAAAGCATGCAAAAAATGTAAAACTTACAGAATGTTATAAGAAGTTCTGAAAGTCCTGAAAGTCATCCTTTATTATTATATATTATTACTACATCATTGTTTCAACTCCCTTAAGAATAACAGCTCTTTACTCTTCAACACAACAATACACATGGAAGCTTAAATGTCTCACTAATGTTTTTTATTTTTTCTCTGGCATCGTCTTCCAAAAGAAATTCTTCTATAAATATTAAAAATTTTAAAACCAAATACGATAAATAATAAAAAAAACATTGTTTAAAATATGTTTACTCCTGCTTTGTAACATGATTCCATATGGGTACTTAAAGAAGTTTGGATTGGCCGAGACATTTTAGTCTTAAAGATCCTCCTGACAGGAGTCACACTAAAGTTTGTGTCTCAAAACACGACACCAAAAGAGATGCTAACTTGCCTAATTCAAATAATGATTATTGATTCGATCAAAAGTTGTACAAGTACAAGTGTACTCCCTATTACCATAAACACTCCTTTCGTGGCATTGCAAACTTCATACCAAAATGTTTATGCCCTGACAAGCCGATTTAGGCCAAAAGCATTAATTCAAGTATGTATGTACTTGTAGCTCGTAAATTTCGCAAAATAGATAAGGGACTCATTTGCCAGCGTTTCATTTGAGCATTTAGCTCACTGCAAATTAACTGCAAGGCGTGGTTTCCCAAGCAGTCTACACATAGCTCAAGTCTAGTGACTCAGTTCCCTCAACTTGATATAAAGCCACAAAAATTACAACTATTGGCTTTCGAACACCATAAATCATTTGTTCACGTGTCAATATTCATTTTTCATTAGCATAGAGGTCCGTCCGTACAGTGACACTTCAATTGCTACACACAAGTTCACATACCTGACCCCATAACAATTGACTAATTTTTCACAACGTCTGAGCAATGGCAGCAGACATTTTTCATTTCAGCATTTAACTGAACAATTAAAGTGTTTGCTAAAAATCAGCGCAGACCACTAATGATATTTGGCAATTATTCTTTATACAAATGAAGCACGGAAAATAAAAAAAAAATAAATGCACACACTAAATAATAAAAAGAATGACTTCAATGGTCATTTATTTAATGACTATTAACTTAATGCATGAACTGAATAAGTTTATTTAGAGAATAAATTTAATATTGTAATTTTGTTCTGTTCGTGTGTTCCCTAAGTGCTTTAATCTTTAGTTCACAAGAGGGCAAATAAAAATAATAGTTTTATATATAGTTTTAATAGATAAAATAATTAAAGTCACCAAAGCAAAAGTTGGTAGAAATACTAAAGAAAATACAGATTTTTCAAATTAAAAACCGTCAAAATGACCGCAATGGTCTGTGTAGTGATTTGTTGAACTTGTGACTTGTTCGTTGGCCGACTATCTTCGCCAAAGATTAACGCGCCAATAGGAAACTATCGATAAAGCGATAAGCACCCAACACTGCGCGCAGTCGAACTCAAGGCGTAGCTGTGAGATTAGCTGCCGAACATTGTGTCGCGGACAAGTCGAAATATTCGCGCTCATTGCATATGCAACAGCTTCCTGCTTGCGCGCTCACACACGCTACGCTGCGAATTGAACTTTGAACGCGACCAACTTGTTTGGCTCTGAGCACTGCCGGATTGAATTGTTGCTGCTGCTGCGAATTTCTGACGAGTCACTGTTCAATTGGGCTCACCTTTAGGCGTATGTGCTCCTCGCCCTCCAGCAGCACATTCATGCGTTTGTAGCAGAACGATGACCTCTGCCGGTAGGCAGATAGCGGGCCGCTCTTGAAGTCGGGAAAGATGCATTTGTCCTCGAGTATGTTGTTGTTGTTGTTGGCGCCAGTGTTCGCGGGCGTTGCATTCTCGCTGGGATTTTGCAAAAGTTTAATGAAATATTGTAGTGTGGACATTTTTTGTAGGCGCAATGCAAAGTGCTTCGATGCGACTTGAGCGCTGATACTCGACAGACAAAACATGGCTCGGCGAGCGACGCACGCAATTCAACACGAAAACAAAGCGTTTCGAAAAACAACAGTGAGCATGGCGTACAAATGAATTAAATACATGAAGCGTAATTCAAATGTAAGCCGTGTGGTGGATTGGTGGACTAGTTCCATGTGTGTGTGAGTGTGCGTGTCGGCTGCTTACTATGAGTGCATTTAATTGCATATGTTACTTTGTACTTACATGATTGCCACCATGTCGTTGTTGTTGTTGTTATTGTTATAATGTTTATTTTGAACTTTTACTTTCGTCATAGCCGCGAATCGATAAATTTACTGGCCAATTTCGACCGTTCGCTGCCAACGTTGCGCTGCAACTGGGGCCAAACGATACCGTCAACGTTGTTATTAGGCAGGGACGGCGCACAATGGGACAAGTATGGGTAAAAGTATCAAAAATTTTTTTTGGAATTGTATCTATTGGGTTTTGTTTTATAATAGTAAAATAGAAAAATATGAAAAAACAGTTTTTTAAACTGTTTTTAATCAGTTTTAGTTTTAGTCTTAGTTTTAGTTAGATTTAAGTTAAAGTCACAGAGTGACATTAAAATTTAAGTTTTCAAATAGAAAACTAAACAAGGCGAATTCAATGGTGACTTCGTTGAATTAGCTGATTTGTTTTTTTCTTAATTTTGAAAAAAATCCAGATTGTCAAAATGGTTATTTTTGGTTGGTTGGTTGGTTGTTTATAGCTTGATTTTGATTGGCTGATTTTGACAATCAAGTGGCACAAACCCTACAATAAAATACATTTGTTGAATTTTGTTGTTGTCTTTACGCGGCTACTTTTATAAATTCGTAATAAATTAATTGGTAATAAATTAGTTTCAGACTACCAAATCTGAAATAGTCTGGAAAGCGTAATTTAATTAAGATAGTTTTAGTATCAAATTAAAGTGTTTTAATTATTTCTGTCAGACAACGCCATAAACAACCAACAAACAGTTTTAAAGTGAGCAACTAATAAGTGCCCCAAAATCTGGCTGCCGCAATTTTTAGATTTTGTCCTTTTTCTGCTGATTCTTTTTTTTAGCTGAATAAATTTATTTATTTATTTTATTTTATTTTATTTTATTTTATTTTATTTTATTTTATTTTATTTTATTTTATTTTATTTTATTTTATTTTATTTTATTTTATTTTATTTTATTTTATTTTATTTTATTTTATTTTATTTTACTTTATTTTATTTTATTTTATTTTATTTTATTTTATTTTATTTTATTTTATTTTATTTTATTTTATTTTATTTTATTTTATTTTATTTTACTTTATTTTATTTTATTTTATTTTATTTTATTTTTATTTTAGTTGTACAGCAATAAATTATTATACAAATATCTCAGTAGCAGCATTAGCTGATTAAATTATATTCAATATTTCGAAAATATCTAATAAAACAATTTGAAAGTGAAAAACTAAACTAACTAAAACTTAGTCTCACAAAATCTCGTTGAGCCCATTTTCAGATTATGTATTTTTTTCTGCTGATTTTTCTTTTCATTGATTAATTTATATTCTATATGAAAATATATTTATTTTATATGGGGACTAGGCGTGTGCGTCAACCGATTATATTAACTTTTTCTCCCAACATATATTTTCATTAAAAAATCATGTGTACGGAATTTCATTAAACTACTCCTTCCACTTTTGTCCACACCTAGTACTGACTCGCCCCACTGTGCGGCTTCAAGTTGGCTAACAACCGTGTCATGCAATTCCCGCGCTTATCTTAGCACTGTTAACGATTAACTGTCAACCGATAATCCAAGTTTTTATTTAGGCTTTAGGCAAGGAACACAAAATTTTATGATTTTTTTAAGCTTTATTCACAAATGGCAATGGCCAAGTTGGTGCTGCCGAAACGTAAATACCGAATCACAGTTTGATTTTTTTTAACTAATGCGCTGTGCTCACTGGAGTCCACTGGACACTCTGCGTAACTGCTGTCAGTCGTTGTTGGCCAAAACTTGTTTGAGTGTGCGATTATTTGTTGGCTTGGCCTCTTGCTTTGGCCTTTTGTGCTCTCGTGTTTTGTTAATGTGTTTTGTATTTGTTCCTCCCACTTTAATGGCTGAGGCAGCACACAGTGGATTTGACATTTTAGTGCTGTCAAAAACAGCTGCTGCTGCTATTCATTTGATGTTCATTGAGTGCGCATTTAAAAAACTTAACAAATGAATGAATGCTTAACTGAGCAGAAGAAAAGTGTCAAAGGGACATTCACCCATCTCTATGAAAATGTCTTGTCTGTCTGTTGGTATGTTTGCCCTCTATAGACTTGTAAACTGATTGATCTGAAATATTGACACAATGCATGTCATGTCCAGGGAAAGGTTTCTGTGTATTTTTTTGTTGTTGTTTATGAACAAAAAAGTTAAATCATTGAATCATTAACATTGAATAACGTGGGAATTATAAGTTGAGTTATAAGGATTTAAATGTGGTATAACATCGTTCCATACATTTGCAGTTCAAATGGTGGAATTTCATGACCAAATAAGAGGCGTAGCACTGTTTTTGTAATCCTAATGTGTTGATGACTTGGGAACTGTAACATAAATCACACATCAAGACACTCGGTACGAACTTTGTACTTGGACGCACTGTTTGACTGGTGGAATGGGATGCGCATTGGTTCAAGGGGCATGGCACTGTTCATACAATTCAAATCCATAGTTTTTTAATAACGTTGGACTTATAAGTCGAACAGCATTGACATTTTATAAAGCGTCGTCCCATGAATTTGTCGTTTCACTGGTAGTTCCACGTTGGACGAGGGGTGGACAAGGGGTGTGGCAATATTTTATATATAATTTTGAATCTACCATGTTTACGTCAATGATACTCGGTACGAACTTTCTACTTAGACGCACCCTTCGACTTAAATAATGGAACGGGCAATATTATATAAACAAATCGCATCGAAATCGCATAAAATTTAACAGTCAATAATATCACCAACCACGTAATAACATTTTTATTTATATTTATTTATAACTTTAACCTTTTTATTATTTTCTTTCATTTTCAATAAAAACTATCCATCAGCCATTTTAATGAAATATCTCTTTATTTACGCTTATACATTTAAATAACATGAAACATTACATTTTAGAGCAGTTTTTGTTTGCCTTGTTTTGAAATTTCTGCACATGATATTTGATTGACTAATAGTTGATAGCTTATGCTAGAAAATGCTTAAAATTAACTCTTGAAGGTCGCTAATAATCAAATCAATTCGACACGCTTCAACCAATTTTTCTACTAATTTCTTTTTCTAAAATGCCACTTTTTTGATTTTCGAAGAGATTTTTTCATAACAAAATGTTCAATTCCACACAACTGCCTATGTAATGAGAAATATTTTGTAGTTGTAGCAGTTGTATGTGTGATGTTTAAAAAACCAATTTGTGGCGCTATGCATTATTCTAGTATCTTAAATAAAGGTAACAAGTAGTTGTATGTTTATAAAATTTGTTTAGCATATATATGTATGTGATACGACTTTTGTAGTCTTATACAACTAAGAAGTAGCAAACAATTTCGAAATTAACTACATACCAATATCTAAGTAGTTCGTTAAAATTCTAGTTAATACTTTCTTTAGCGTACAATTCAGTGTCAATGGTTTTGTTGTCATAAAACTTGTGCAGCCGTTTGCTGCTTTTAAACGTAGCTTATGTTTTAGATATATTTGTTTATATTGTAAAAAGCCTAAAAATACGCATGCAAAAATGTGCTAACAAATTCTACGCGCTCTACATGTATGATACGTATGTATGTATGTATGGATGTTTGTTTGTCTGCTCAAGTTGGTTAATACAAAATGCATAACTTATGCCTGCGATAATTGACCACTAACTGAAGCTTGAGTTCAAAACGAAACAAAAATGGTTACTTGATGCTTACAACCATTTTCTTGGAATTTGATGTTTTCTGTTTTCGATGTGGGATCTAAAAGCTGCAACATCCTATAGCGAGTTCATGGTTCTATGTTCATACGAATCATGAACAATTTTGAGTTTCATTTTATTGTATTTGCTTTATTTGCCTGTTTGTTAGGTATTGGCTTTGTAAGACTCTAAAAAATATGCGCTGCTTACGCTGCTCTTCGAATTTATTCATTCTCTCTGGCTTTTACGGATTTGCGTTTAAAAGTTGATTGTTTTCGTTTGCTAATTGTATTTTCTTATTAGATCATTAACAAATTTAAACAAATTTCTCATTTACTTTCAACTCATCAACTTAAGAGTAGAAATTATGTTTATAAAATTTACACATTCATTGTTCCAATATTGAATGCTTGCATTTTGTTATTCTTCTATAAATACTAAATTCAGCTAAACTTATCAGATTGTTGTTGCTTAATTAAACTAATAGCACGAAATTTTTAATGGGAAATCAAGTGTCGAACTCAATTAGACAACGATTTCATGGCGTTGCTGTCATCTGGGATGGCTGTCGTTACAAAGTTCTGCACTCTCTTTGTTCAATTCGATGTTTTCTCCATCAAAGTGCCATCGCCCATAATCTGCTCCACCTCATGCAACAGATGCTGCTGCGCACTGTCGCCGCCCCCGTAGGCTCCATCGGCTGCTTGTTCTACATTGGCCATGCCGTTTTTCACTTCATATCATCGACTCTGACAAGAGCTGGCGGCCGACGATGATGAGAAACCGGATTGCAGGCTGGTCATTGAGCCTTTGTAGTGCGCCGAGCTGAGCACCTCGTAGAAGAAATTCAGGTGGGCAGGCCCTTCGGGACCTGACGACGGACTGAACCATTGCATGATGTAAGTGTCGGTGTGATGCATTACATGGGAACCCTGAAAGCATATGAGGAAAAGAGTCAGTCAAGCTAAGATTGCTGGCAAAAGTGTGGTTGGACTTGCCTGCACGCTCTCTTTGTGGCGACAAATCAATGTGGGCTCTTCTCGGAAATAGTGTTCGCCCTCAATGAAATCACTCATGTCGAAAATTGATACAGAGGTGTCTGTAAAAGTTTAAATTTCAAATTAGTTTAAGGTTTCATTGGAACATTTTTCAGTTAGTACAACATTTAGGATCACTTAAAGTATCTACCACCGGCGACTTATTGGAATCAATTCAGAAGTTTGTTTTCTTTGCCTTTTGTTAAATTCCAACTTTGTCGAGCAGTTCAATTGTCTACTCACACTGACCGGTTTTATTTGGCAATTCCTTTGTAGCTCGATACAACGTAAAGTGCAGATCACTGCGCATCACATCAAAGTCCCAGGTGAGCACACTTTTTGGGTCCTCGTTGCGTATAATCACTTCGTGTATGTAACCCGTGCGCAACTCCACTGATTTGTAAAGATTCTGATGCTCATTTGTGTGAGTGCGAGCATCCGGTATCGCTTTCTCTGCCTGCTCGTCATCATCATCTTCCAGGGAGTTCATTTTGTAGAGGGTCTTGGGCACCAAACCGCCCTCGTGTATGAGAGTCTATACAAACATATATTTTTCGTTACGTAAGAATATAAAAATACGAAAACAAAACAAGAAAGTGAGTTTTTTTGGTTTTAGTAATTTGTTTGTTTTGTGTGATGAAAGTGGAACCTACCAATTTGCATCAAGGACAAACAACTTGACGGGGTTTGGTTAATGCAAATTTTGTCATTTCAAAAGTGATAGATACAGAAGAAGCTAAGTTGACTTTGTTATGACGAAACGCACATGAAAGACGATTTTGTGGAACAAAATGGAACAAAGTGCCAGTGCACAATTGAAGTGAATGCAGTTGATTTGAGCACTTGGCTTTTATTAAATAGTGTTCATTCTTTATATTATTTATTAAATCAATTCTTTTTGAGGTAGAAATATTTTTCAAGAAAACAATATTAAAATTTATTTTAAAATTTAAATTAAAATTGATAGTTAAATTTATTTTGATTTAGATTAGGATGGCTGCCTCCATATGAGACTCATTTAGGCCCTTGTGATACCACAAATCCAATTGTTATTCATTGCAAATAGTAAACCCGTAGCGCTCAGTTTGAATCAATTCACAGACACCTTCACTTGCAACCGACAACTTTTTTGCTAATATTTTCAAGCATTGCCTATACATACATTTATTTCGCCTAAAGTGCAATTATCTATAAATGAAATGCATTAAATTACTGGCACAAAGAGTGAGTGCACGCTGTTGACATCACAACTATAGGACTCCATGGAGTACAACAAATAAAACGTTCAATTAAGATACAAAATAACAGCGCTTACACAATCGCAATTAGCTAAAAAACAATGCGTATAATATTTTTGATTAATCAAATCCACATACGATATATAGGACATTGTAGGCTGTGGTTATTTATTGTTGTTGTTGGTATTTTTGGTTATAGTTATTAGTCATTTAGTTATAACAGCCAAAAGAAGAAAGTAAAAAGAAAACGATTAATATGCTATCGAAACGTTACTTCAAGGCAGAATAAAATCAACAGCAAACTAATAGCAAAAATGTACAGCATAGACAGCTAGAAAGAGCAACAAATCAGGCATTACAAACCTTGCAAGGGCCACCCAGAAAGTCGGGTATTATCTCCGAGTCAATGTACTGCTCGAGTCCGTCTTTCATATGCAGACAATCGGGGCCTCCGTAGAATAAAAATTTCGAACGTGTATTCTCATCTGAAAAATTACAATATTTCTTAATGTTACATTTTAAAACAACTTTCCTTGTGTCGCTTACGTATGAATGCGCTGACTATGGTCCACGCAATGGGAAACACTCTGGGCGCTCTGACCACCAAAACTCGGCCCATTGTCTCGGGATAATTGTGTTCCACATTTTCGATGATATTCAGCAACGCTTTAACGCCCGGACGCCACAAATGACGCATTGAAAGCCCCTCCAGATCGACAATCAAGCACCAGCTCAGCACCGGTTGACCCAGTTTCTCCGCGGACTCTTTGATGCGCTGCATACCTTCCTCGCAAATGTGCAGCGACTGCAAACAGAAAATTTTGAATATCATTAAAGGTTATGTAAAATATTTTGCAATATTGCACTACACACCAATTTCAACAGACCGTCTGTGCCTATGGACTTCAGCAGCCCCTTCACATCCATGTGCCCGAGTCGCAGAATGTAAATGGGTCGACCATCCTTATCGTGATTGTGCCAGCCGCCGGGAAAATGATTCACCACCACCGATGGCACTTTGTACTCCTTAAGCAGCGCATCGATGTTGTGCTCTTTGCGCCACCTGAGCGAATCGCACAGCATGGTGAATGCCTGACTCACGTGCCAGTCGCGTGCTGTCAAAAAACGCAGTATGGTCTGATAACTTGGCATCTTCTCCAAGTCGTCGACACCATCCAGCATTTTTCGCAGCTCGAGCAGCTTTGACGCCTGCATAGGCGACAGTGCGCCCAAATTTTTGGCAATGAAATCACCATCGAGTAGTATTTCATGCGAAGATCGACGCCGTTCGCCCACTTTATCCTTGGCAGACGCTTCGTCAGTTGTTTCGCGCGTAACCGGCGAGCAGGGCGCATCGAGCGGCGGCACCCAACGTTCCACTTCGCTGACGCCCTCCTCCTTCAGCTTTTCAATGAAGTATTCAATGATCTCTTTGCCCTTCAACGTTGTCTGTGTGTACTGTTTCATGCCCATCTTTTCCATGGAATGTTCGAAACCAAAGAAATTTTTTATATCTAAAGTGGCGGTCTGATCGAAGCATGTCCAATCGGGATTATCCGGATGTGAATAGTAGCGACAACGTTCGAAAATTTCAATACGCGACGAGAAGCTCTCATTCACAGCCTCAATGTTGAGTGTACGATTGGCGCGATCGAGGTAGTTGTGTTGCAGGAAGTAGACAAAATCGACACCGATCAGCTTCTTGAAGATGTACGGTGCATCGACGGCGAGTTTGCAGCGGCGGCTCGTATGGCGTTTAGCGCCATTTTCCAGCACTTCATCCTTGACAATCTCGCAGTCCAGAACGATGGGCATTTGCGGACAAGTGGGAAAACGGCGCTCGTAGGCCTGAAAATAGATATAGATGAGAACGGGAACAGTTAGAATTGGGAATTGGAATGGAATAGTTAAATGTTCAATAATGTAAAGTGTTATATTCAGTTTGAGATTTGTTGAACTAAGCTTGATGCTGCTTCAATATTGAATTCAGGTCAGTAAAAATGTTCATCAGTGTCTTATAAGCTGTTAACAGGGGAATTCATTACCACTACTTTTGCATACTTTTAGGCGTATCTTCTGCAACTATTTATTTGAAATTATAAAACATTGAAAACTATTTGACTAGTTTTATAGAATTTATAATTAAAATTATTTAGTTTTTTTATTACTCCAATGCTCCCAAGTCTCACATACTTATTTGCCTGAAATAAATTTTTAAAAATTTGTATTTCAAGTGCTTGAAAGTATGCTACGAAAATATTGTTCATAATGAGCAATAATTGTAGTTACTTTTTCTTCTATTATGACAAGTGCCGGGAAAAGTTTGTTGTTGTTTGCGTTTATAAACAAAATTATATTAGCAAAAAACTAAACTTCTGTTTACTAACTTTTCTCTTTACTTAATCTATTTTTCTTTGCCTAACAAAAGCATAAAAACTTGGAGCAAGTGTTTTGATAATCTGAAAGATGATTTTCAGCCTAAGCAGCTCTAATTAGAGGACATAATTTCCGTAATAAAACTTGGATAAAGTTTTCAAATGAAATTTGCCACTTCAGCAAAACAGCACAGCAGCTGCGCAACAGCCACAAGCACAGCCAACATTTTCTAATGTCCACAAGTCGGCAGCTGCGCCACAGCAAAACTAATTACATTTCATGCACAAAGTTTTAATAAATTTAAAATACCTAAAACAAAAACCAAAAGAGACATGGAATTTAAACAAGTTATTAATATTACAACAACAACAACAAAATCAAACAAAATACACTCGTTGAATACATAAACTTATGTTGTGCCATTATTTCAAGTGCCCGAAGCACGCAGGCAGCCACACCGCTGATTAGATTATTGTTAAAAATTTCGCACAGCTTTCAAATGGGATTTGAAAATATTCAAATTTTTAAGCTACAGAATTGCATTATTTTTCTAGAGTCCAATTAAAATATTTGCGCTCGTCATTATTACCTGACGCGCGTGTGTTTGAAACTATAAATAGATTTGCAAGAATTGTTGTGCATTCTAAAATAAAAATTTATAATAACGACAAAACAACAACTGATCAGAGGGAAAACTTTTGTTAAATTCTACTGCGAGCTAATTTAATTCGACAAAATTTGAAGCGCACCGAATTTTGATTGCGAAATGTGGGGCTGTTTGTTTGTTGGGCGCCTAAAAATAGACCACGCCAGCGCAGTGCAAGTTCAAGTTCAGATGCGAGCAAACATGCTCACCAGGGAGCATTTAGTTGCGAATCAGGGTCAACCATACAACAACAATGCAAAATAAAATCCAATCATTTTGAAGTTGGGTCTTTTATGGCAGTTGCGAGTTGTTGAGCTGTTGACTGCAACATTTTGCGGCACTGCGATTTTCGCAAACAATGGCAATGGTTTTCGCAAAAATAGCCACAAAGGCTTTCCTCGCTGATTTATATGCGGTGAAAAGCGTCAAGGAAAGGATTCAAATTTGCATTTCTTTAATGTCAAGGCAATGAGTGTTTTGTTAATCAAGGCAAACGAAAGCACTGCGTTGGCATTACTTGCTTTTGCCTTGATTGCTTTTGTTTGTATATTTTTAGCTTCGAGTACTTTCTAGCAGTGTACGGCAGCAAAATCAGCCTAAATTCATGTCAGATGCGTGTAGAAATTGGCTAAGAATACTTTTTCGAATGCTAATTTTTGTGGTATATTTTTAGGCGAAGTGCAATTGGAATAATATAAAACAGGGGCCAAATATTAATTATGAAAAGGTGTATTGAAATGATGCTAGAAAGTAGTCAGTAAAATTTTTCAGAAATATGTTTGAGAGAGAGGTCTGAAGTTGTGAAGTTTAACATACACAGTCCAACAATTATGTGTTAAGACTGCCTCTAGGAAACACAGCTAAAACAGGATATCTGCTAATTTTTCGGTATATTTATTCGAAATATTATTAATAGTGATTCAAACGCGTGTTCCAGCGTATTTTTCGGAATTTCCTCCAGTGCCCTCGTCGAAGCCCGTTGTATGGTCTGCATGTCATCAAAAAAGTATCCTTTCAATTTCAATTTCAGTTTCAGGAACAAAGAGAAGTCGCACGGTGCAAGTTAGGTGAATACAGCGGATGATTCAACACACAGATCTGATTCCGAGCCAAAAATTGACGAACAACGAGTGCTGTGTGACTCGGTGCATTATCGGGCAACAGAGACCAACTTTTTGGATCGCGGTATTCTGGTCGAATACGGCGGATTCTGGCCATCAAACGCTTCAAAACTTCGAGGTACTATGCAGCAGTAACTGTATGACCAGTTGGAACAAATTCTTTGTGGATAATTTCTTTGCTTTTGCTTTGTGGATAATTTTATTTGCATTGTTTTGATTTTTAATGAACTTTTCGTGTTTTTTTGGCTTGTGGTGAGTTTTTTTATTTCCATTCCGCACTTTGACGTTTGGAGTCTGGATCGTATTGGAAACACCATGTTTTATCACCCGTAACAATTGTTTTCAGGAAGTTTGGATCATTTACTGCGGCTGCAACGATGTCTGTAGAATGACTGACTCTCATTAATTTTTGCTCAAATTTCAACATCAAACGAAAACGTGTTTTGCAAAATGAATTTTAATAAATATTAAATGTCAACCAAATGTCATGAAATTTCGACAGTTAGTAGAGGAAGGTTGAAGCTTCAAAACGAATGTGCTCGCACATAGATGGCGCGCTTGGTTGCTGAGATATTGTTCGAGTCTTAATACATAATTGTTGGACTGTGCACAAATAGTTTTAAAAAAAATGGTAAACTGATGACATCAATTTCCAACCAAGCTCCCATAATTCTACAAGACCCAAAGAGGTGTAAGGCCTTCGTTATGCTGGTGGAACGCGACTCCTTTGCAATGTGTCAACTCATGGCATTTTTCTTTCATTGCTTCTGTCAACTTTATTAGTTAATAAAGACAGTAAATAACTGAATTGATAATTTAATTTGTTGGAAGCTCAAAATATACAATTCGTTTCAGAAAAGGCTGGACTTCATTGCGTTTGACTCGTTGCATAGTGATTCGTTCCACAGACAAAATTCAAAAAAATTGTATAGTCTCACAATTTAACGATTTTGATGTCATTTGAAAGGTAAAACTCCAACTAAGAAAACCCAAAAAACTCTCATTGAGAAAAAAAAATGTTTTCAATATAGTGTTACGGAAATCCATAATTCGTTTTCCAAGGTTCGTTTGATTGTGTTTGAAAATAAAACAACTTCAGTTATTCAGCGCAACGTAGTCAAAACTAACACTTGCTTTATTTACAAATTTACATTTGTTCTACTTTACACTACATACTACTATTGCATGTTTCCCCATTGCTTGCTCAACACAGACTCGACTCATTGCGCTGCACACTGCTGCTTTTATACCAGTTTTCTTATCGCGCCGAAGTTTCTTGCAACTTCCAATTGGAAAGCGCTCGACCATTCTCGCAAAGCCCATTTGGTCGAGAGCCTTCCTTGCCATATCGGACTATACCAAGCGAATTATACCAAATTTGCCGCACTTCAAAGTGCATGCCTAAAAGTATGCTTGGAAAAACGTTCATGCACAGCACAGAGTGCCTCTTCGTTTCAATAGAATAAGGAATGATGTGACCATTTTCGTTTTTAATGTTTTCTGAAAATTTGCAAAGCTGTGGCTTTTACTTAACTTTTAATTTGAAATATTTTTCTAAATTAAAAATCTAAAAATTGGCAAAACTAAGAGGAAAATATTTAACAATTATGTGAAATGTGTGTTTCTTATGTGTTCCTGGATTTTTTTTTTTAAGAAGCATTCATTCTTTGTCGGATAATATAATTACATCCTCCGATATCTTCCGATCTTAGAAAATAATTCAATTTGAAAAGTGGTCTAAACACGTATTTCTCGACAAAGTTTATTTTATTCATCCCTAAAAGTATGCAAACAGCATGAAAAATTGAAAAATATTGCTGTTACTCTTTGCAATTATCAATGTTGACGTTACCGATTAAATGTAAATTCTGACAAATCTAGCCAACAAGCTTTCCAAAAAAGACGAAAATTGCAAAAAAAAAACAAAATGGAGATTTCAATTCAGCAGACCATGATGAACTAGCATACCAAATTTTATAAAAAACGAACCACTCCTTCTAATTTTGTTCCGCATTTGTATGGAGTCGAATCGCTGTGCGTTGTGTCAATTGAATCTCTTTCATTTCGTGCGGAACTCAAATATTGAGTTTCCTTACACTAAAAATACCATTTTTAATTATTTTTAATATTTCTATCAACTTTTGTTTTGAAGACATTAATTTTTGTTATCGGGTTCTACAATTAGTTCTACAATTAGGGGTTCACAATTACAATTAGTCAAATCTGATCAGTATTTTTCGAGATATCAGCGATCAGCACAATCTGATTCAATTATGGCTTTTTGATTTAGTTGTAATTAATTTTGCACAACAGCGACATAACAGACAGTTTTGGTTCCTATATTGCTTCACTTGTTTCTAAAGCAATTCTACAAATTTTCAATTTTATAGATTCTGTAGAGTATTCAATTTACTAAAAGTAAACAAAACTATTACATCAATTTTCAGCCCCACTCATCGTTCAAACATCATTGTTCAAAATTATAGTCTGCCAACATTTTCCCAATGGTTGATGGATTTCAACAACCATTTTCCCGTTTACAAATGGCGCATTGCATAACAAACTTGTTTTGATAAAATAAATAAATCAACACGCCATTTAACCTGAAATGCCAGTGCGCCGTGACAACACAACAACACATGCATTCTTTCATGCCATAATGTCGTCTTTGGCTCGTGCGCCTAAAGGTATGCCAGCAGTGCAGCTTAGCGCTGTGGGCATGGATGGCACCTCCCCAAAGCCGATTTTTTGCCCTAATGGATTCCATGTTGAGAAGACAGCTGAAAACCGCACACGAAAAAAATCGACACGCTCAACAAAATATCGAATGGCACGCACGTAAAATTCACATTTAAATTTTTAAACGACGTTATTTTCAATTGTTGTTGGTCGTTTGGTTACTAGAGCAATGTGACTTATTGATCTGTTGTTTGGTTGTTGCTTTCACTTTTTTGGGTCAACAAAATTTTCAATGTCTACGCTCTACGCTCTTTGTGGCGTTTTTTGAAGACGCCATAAGCTGCAGCAATTCGGGCTGCTTTACGTGACGATGTTCGTAATGTGCGCCGCCTGCCAGCACATCCCTCACGTCGTTCGTGCACCTTGCGCAGCTGGCATTGAGACGCTTAACCCCGTCGAATGTGCTGGTACCAAGTGTCAAGGCTGTCACAAAGCCACAACCCTCATTGCAAGTGGTGGCGGTGCTGTTTTAAGTTTTTGTTTTCAATTGCATGTGGTTGTTGTTGTTGCTGTTTTATTGTTATTCAGTTTTAAATAATTTAATTGAAAGCAAAGGAAATCATGCGCCACGCACATGTCGGCAGTGGCAGCTGTTCGGGGTTCGGTGGGAAAAGTCAGGCAGCAACAGGCGAAAAACGGGTAACGAGTCACACCAGTAGCGCTGACAGTGATGGGTAAACGGGCACATGGAATTTTAAATTTTAGAGAGCAAAAGTGAGGGGTGTATGTGTGTGCCACCTGGGCAGTCAGTGCCTTTCCCAAGGGCGTTGCTTTGCTTTAAAATTTATTAAAGTGTAAGTTTGCTGAGGCATTTGAATTTATTAGGGTAGCAAATGTTATGACAGCTAGTGGCCGTTTTTACGACTATTCAGGGAGCAGAAGTTGGCTGTCACGGCTCAGGTCAAGAATGGCGCTTTGTAAGTTGTTAAATATCCGCCTAAAAGTGTGGCCGTAAAAAAGGGTTTGAAAGCTGATGAGCGTAGCGCGAAAAGTTATTTTGGGGTATGCGGTAATTTTTGCGGCATACCTTTAGGCTGCAACTTTAAAATAAAAATTAAATAAGTTTACAACCCTAAAGTTTATCACTAAGAGGGTAAAATGTTTTTAAGCACATACAAACAATTGAAAAAGTACAAAAAACTGAGTGAAAGTTGAGGATTAAATAAAGGACAAAAGGAGCTAAGAATGAAAAGTAGAAGATTTGCATAGTAGAATACTGAAAAAACGTTTTTTTAAAGAAAAAAATCATATTATCAGGTGTACAACTTTGCTTCCGCCGTTTTTTTTTCCAAAATTAAAAGCTTTATTGCGAAAAAGTGCTTACAGATGTATTATTCAAAGTATTGTCCGTCGCTAGCGACAACTTTCTCCCATCTTTCCGGCAATTTTCGGATCCCGGCTCGAAAAAAGGAGTCCTCTTTTGACGCTATCCATGAAGCAATCCATTTTTCCAATTCTTCGAAGGATTGAAAATATTGATCTGCCAGGCCGTGTGCCATCGAACGGAATATGTGGAAGTCAGAAGGGGCGACATCTGGGGAATACGGCGGGTGGGGCAAGACTTCCCATTTCAGCGTTTCCAGGTACTTTTTGACCACTTTTGCGACGTGAGGCCGAGCATTGTCGTGTTGGGGGATGACTTTGTCATGTCGCTCTTGATATTTTTAAAACGTTGAAACCACTCCCGACACGTTCTTTCACTCAGAGCAGCATCACCGTAAGTTTCTGAGAGCATTCGATGCGCTTCAGCTGCATTTTTTTTTCGAATTGTAACAGAAAAGTAAAACTTCCCGCAAATGGCGAGAATTGGGCACATAAACGGACATTTTCGAGCGTGAATAATACGAAAACAAGAACAACTGTCACTGAAACGGCGATGACAATTCGTTAGGCACTGTCCACACTCACTTTAAAGGCATTACCATCTATGTATTTCAACCAGCCTCAGCCGGTACAGCCACCTATCGGAAAACGGCGGAAGCAAAGTTGTACACCTGATAATTGTGAAATAAAAAACAGAAGTTTCCAATTTACATTTGATTGCAAATTTTGAAAGTTCAGAGAATTTTAAGTCGAGAAAAATGTTAACCAAGTTTTTTTTGTTCGGTTTTTTTAACGAGAAGAAATAATCTCAAAAAGTCCACTCATTCGCGATCCCAAAGCTCACGTTTTTACAATTACACCCAATCAGTCACAACCAATCAGTTAATTACTTTCAACGAACGAAAAAACTAAAAAAAAAATGTTGAGGAATGAGTAAAGCATCGGTGTTTACAAACAAAAAGTACACTTTGCACTGGTGATCACGAAGCGTTTTTTGTTTGTTTACATACGTACACTCGTTCCTGAGTGTTTTTTTATAGATCAGCATCGTCATTGCCTTAAAAAACTGCTTAACTCTTATGTGTGTGATGGGGTACCCGGGTACCCAAATCACTTTTATATCGAAATTTTATGTACTTGCGGATAACCTAGAAAGGTGAATCTTCATGACAACTCCCAAAATGGTATTTTGTCTTTATTTTAGAGTGTTTAATTGCATTTATTTTATTTTGGAGGGTGTGGCACAACATTTTACTTTTTACAATACATTTTATATGGAGTTGCATGGATTTCATAGATTTTTGCTGTAAGTAAAACTTTCTAAAGTTAATAATTTGTAATAAAACAATTTTATCAACGGAAAACAATTACTCAATCGATTTTTGGGGAAACGAAAAAATTGATTTTGGTAATATAAACTTATAAACTCCAAGATATTTTAAGTTCCAACCCAGCGCCAAAACAACCCTCTCACCTACATTTATCAACATTTGCCCTCAGTGGGTTTTCCCGGGTACAGTAGACCAAGGAGATGATAAGAATTTTACAAGCCCAAAAAGTTGTTAACTCATATTTTTCAGGTTTCGACGGTATATATTGAGTAAACGTCCTTTTCGGTTGGTTTCACGCAAAATTATGTCACATATTTCACTGCATATATTGAATCGACGAATCGAGGCCACTACGCTGACACACCACACCGAAATGGCTTAAGTCTGTATGGCATATTTACCGAAAAGTTCGATATTTGGATACTTTTCTTCGTCTCAGTCTCAGCGTCAGAGGCTTCTATTGCTGTGTCGTCAACTGATAAAATATGTTCATCTTCGCCTTCGGAAATGGAAAATTCTTCAGTAAGTAATAAAAAGTAGTAGTATACTATTTTAAAATCGTAGTATGTTGCCTAATTCCTGATTCCGTACAAATTTCTTGCTTATGAAAGAAACCTTTTTTAACTTTAAATCCATAAAATTGGAAGAACAAAACTTTTAGGAGTTATACTACAAACTGAGATCATCCCAAACAGATATATTTTTTTTAACAAATCCTTTGCAAATTCCTTAAAAAACTCAAAGCATGTGAAAGAGATATATTTGAAAGGACCTTTCTGATATTTTGGGCCCAAAAAGTTTAAAATATATAGTATAGTATATATTAGTATATATAGTTTCAAAGTGAAAATTTCCTTCCTTTATTTGATGCCCAGATCTTCATCATTGCACAACCGCAAATATTGAAAAAAAATCCATGAAATGTGTAAGTTCATAAACTTTAAAGTCTTTTTAATGGACATCGGATCAGAAAATAAAAAACTTAAAATTCCAGGTTCCTAGTTTCAGGTTTTTAGCTTCACGCCCTCATAATCTTTTAAATGGTTCTCGACAAAATCATTTTTTTTGTAGCACGGTGTAATAAATCACCGCATTCTTTAAAACTTACAATGTGTGTTCGATTCAGTCCTGATGATTTTTTCAATAATCGATTTAATTTTATTTTAGAAAAAGTACCCAACACAATTCTGTAGCAGATCGCCCAATCAAACTATTCTCAAAGGGATACAAATCACATAATAAACTATTTAATTTAATTGCGACATAATCTAAAGCCTCTAGAAACATTCAGCAAAACCTGTTTACGCCAATTTTCTACACATTGTTGGAAAATGGTAATTTTCTGGCTGTTGCTTTTTGCAATTTTCATGCCCTGCACTTTTCCCACGTTGGTTCGTTCATGCATACAAAGCGGCAAATCGTCATTTCATTATCATATGGGAATAGCATATGGCATGCAACAATTTCAAACGCTCTCCACCCCCACAGCACACACACATACATGACAACCAGCCGCTGCCATCATCGTTGCTATATTCCTTTGTGCGTGCAAATGTCGGATATGTTGCAGCGTTTAGTGTTGAGCTCAATGCCCGCTAAGCTCGCTAACGTCATTAAGATTCCCCTGCCGCTGTCAACTGAAACACCACACCGCCAACAGCAGCGCACGCTGTGTAAACAAACCGCTCACCGACGCCGACGCCTACGCCTACGCAGCAACAATTCCCTATAAATATACTACACACAACTGCGAAAAAAAAACATCAATGAAAAACAAATAAAACAACTACAACCAGAACAACAACGAGGCAGCACAAAATGGCACACGGACAGGATTTAGACAGATTGCCACCAAGGACATTGAGCCGCTGTTGTTTGCGCACTTTGCTGCACTGCGCGCCTTTGACGCCTCCACACACAAATACACGCAAAACAAACACACATACTTTCACATCAATGGGCATAAAGGAGCCAGCAGCCACTCGAACGCAAAGCGTCACCGCTGTCAGCGCGCCTAGTTGCCATAGTCGACTACTGACAACGCCGAATGCCACAGAGCAGAGTACATGGACACTGATTTATTTAATGGCAGCACAGGCTGGAGTCTCTGCTTGCATCGTGTGTGGGTGTCCTTTTAATAATTGCAAATGCCACAGCGGAGCCGTCTGACAGTGCAAATTACAAATAATTGTAACAGTTTCTCGCCAGAAATTGCTTAGCACACACTCAACGTGATTTGTATTTATGTGCTTTTATTCGTTTCTTAAGTAGGTTTTTATTAATATTATTAAATTGGCAGGGGTTCAGGTTTATTTTCGAGTTTCATTTTCATTAAATTCCGGTTCATTAAGCTCTGTTTTTATGCCTTTGAATGGCATATGGATGTAAGAATATTGAAAATAACGCCAAAAGTATGCAGCAAATGTGGTCACGACTAAATATGCACTTATAAGTGAGCTTCACAAGAAATTTTGACTGTAGTATACTTTCAGGATGATGCCGAAGTTTGAACAATTTTGATATACGGCATTGCACAAATCAATTCATTGCACAAATCAATTACTCCATAACACAAAAAGTTGAGAAATGCAATGTAATTATATCGAATCGAATGTAGTTATATTTTATTTTATTTCATTCTATTTTATTTTATTTTATTTTCTTTTCTTTTCTTTTCTTTTCTTTTCTTTTCTTTTCTTTTCTTTTCTTTTCTTTTCTTTTCTTTTCTTTCCTTTCCTTTCCTCTCCTTTCCTTTCCTTTCCTTTCCTTTCCTTTCCTTTCCTTTCCTTTCCTTTCCTTTCCTTTCCTTTCCTTTCCTTTCCTTTCCTTTCCTTTCCTTTCCTTTCCTTTCCTTTCCTTTCCTTTCCTTTCCTTTCCTTTCCTTTCCTTTCCTTTCCTTTCCTTTCCTTTCCTTTCCTTTCCTTTCCTTTCCTTTCCTTTCCTTTTATTTTATTTTATTTTATTGTATTTTATTTTATTTTATTTTATTTTATTTTATTTTATTTTATTTTATTTTATTTTATGTTCTTTTCTCTTGTCTTCTTTTCTTTTCTTTTCTTTTATTTTCTTTTATTTTCTTTTATTTTCTTTTATTTTATTTTATTTTATTTTATTTTATTTTATTTTATTTTATTTTACTTTATTTTATTTTGCTTTATTTTATTTTACTTTATTTTATTTTATTTTATTTTATTTTATTTTATTTTATTTTATTTTATTTTATTTTATTTTATTTTACTTTAATTTAATTTAATTTAATTTATTTTATTTTATTTTA
This sequence comes from Melieria omissa, assembly GCA_963971225.1. Classification (NCBI taxonomy): domain Eukaryota; kingdom Metazoa; phylum Arthropoda; class Insecta; order Diptera; family Ulidiidae; genus Melieria; species Melieria omissa. The sequence continues at coordinate 102,482,980 of OZ020267.1, read as the reverse complement.
TTTTATTTTATTTTATTTTATTTTATTTTATTTTATTTTATTTTATTTTATTTTAATTTATTTTATTTTATTTTATTTTGTTTTATTTTATTTTATTTTATTTTATTTTATTTTATTTTATTTTATTTTACTTTAATTTATTTTATTTTATTTAAGTTTATTTTTTTATATTTTGTTTTATTTTATTTTATATTATTTAGTTATATATCCAGTCAACAGTTGAAACCACATATCGTCTGAATCAATGTTTTGAATGTTTAGAAACAAAAACACATTGATCGTGATTCGATATTATAGTTCATTAACTTTTCACCTCGAACACAATGACGACGGCAGCGACAAGAGCACACCTGTCAGAATATAGAATCAGAGTTTTCCTATGGAGACGTTTATTTTGACGGCTTCACAGCTATACGACCATTAAACACAGTTGTCGCTATTGCCAACAGTAGAACTAACATATTTCTATGTCGTAGGTGACAAAACCAAATCATTACTTCAAAGCAGATGCTTCTGTTGGCGTTCTTCTTACTTTTTTTGGGTACTTTGAACTACAATTAAAAATGTGTTACTATTTCAGTGGAAAGTTCGTGTTTGAATAAAATGCTACACATTTGTTTTATATTGATTGCAGAACAATTCAAGAGATATGAACACGCTGCTGCTGCAGTTTTCATTGTAAACAAGTAGCTGACTACACGGCTGCAGTTGAAGCTGACGCCATCTTGTGGTCGTGTGGCACTGTCGCTGCCGTCTTTAATGTGTTCGGGCCATCACGTTAGCTCCAGTGTCAATTGGAAAGATGTATGGACGGATTATACTATATTATAACAGATTAGAATTGCAAATTTAAAGGCGTTTTTGATGTAAGGAGTGTGTCATTAAAAAATTGGTATTATTGGTATTATTAAACATGTCCTTTATGTAGATTTTAGAATTTATTATAAAAAAATTACAATATGTATTATTAATAATATTGTTCCTTCGTTAAGTTTAATGGTACCCCAATGCATCTTTAGTCTTGAATACCTTTAACGAATCAGAGTAAAATTTGATAGGGTAAAATTAATCTTAAGAATAGCTATTTGACGAAATATTTGAATTTGTGTTGGGTTTTGTTTTTGAAGCAATATAAAACCAAACAGCTGCTTTGAAAGTTTATAACAATCGAAAGTTTGAAGTTTCATGGTTAAGAAATGCATATTGAATACCTTCAATGAATCTCGAATATTTTCAATGAATCAGAGTACAATTTTAGATGGTTGAATTCATGTAGAAGAGAAATTTTTTATTAAGAAAAATACTATTTAAAATTTCAATAAATCTTGAATGTTTTCAATGAATCAGAGTACAGTTTAAGATGATTGAATTAATGTAAAAGAGAAATTGTTGACAACATATTTGTCTTATTAGACTTATAAGATTTCACTATAAAAATCGCTAAAACCGTTAACTGCTATTCAAATTGTAAACACACGAATGTGCGCATTTTTCACATCATATGACTTTTGTTTACTTTGAATTAAAGAGAAATTAATTAATGACATGCAAACATTTTACTACAATAAATTTATATGTAGTATACACATTAATCATTTATTTGTACACATATAAATGCAAAAACATCAATATGAATGCAAGCAAAATATAACAAAGGAATTTTTAGCGTTGCGTAATAAGCAAAACAATGCTCAAAGCAAATAGTTAAGGGATTTTCTTTGGCATTGGCAAAATTGACACAAGTCTTTTTTTGATAGTCGCAAATAAACATCGAACCAAATACAACTAGAGTGACTAATGATCTGTCAGCGAGCGCGGCAAATGCTTAGCAGCCTTGAACTTGCGGCCGTTATAAAACGCTATAAAATTTTTCTGCTGGCTGCTAAATTCATGTAGACACAATTAGCAGCAACAACATGAATTTTGTTGGCACATTTCGAAGATTGGACACAATTTTGTTGGCAAGGACAAGCACAATTTGGCGCTATGGGGCCAAATCAACGAAGGTGGCTAATTCTGAGCAAAGAGAGAGAAACAAGAGAAATGCTTGTTGCTGTAGGAGAAACGAGACTGAGCATAGTAGCTGCAAGCTAATTAAAGTTTTTAAAGGGATATGGAACGAAGACACCTTCTACTGATTGCAAAATTAAAAGACTAAATTGAAAAAGTAAACTGTGAGTATGGGAAGTTGGCAAAAAATAATGCAAAGTTAATAAGTTTTGAGGGCATTTTTGCATTTCTATACTTTTAGTGTGTGTATGTGTGTATTTGTGTGGGCGTCAAACTGCTGTAATGGCTGTGTTGGGCTCGTACGAGTGGGGCGCAGCAATTTTCAATGCATTGTGACAGCAACACTAAACCGGTTTGCCGACAACGTATGCGGTTTCTCGTGTTTGACTGCTGCTGGCGATTTTGTGTTAATTTTTAATGCATGATTTGAACTTGAAATGAACTCTCCGATAAGACCGAACGTCAATTGCTGACTGCAACGTTGCAGTTCTAATGCAAATAAAGTGAAATGATGCCAAGCTGCGTCCAGCTGCCACTTGACTAAAGTTAAATTTATGATTGTATTCGTTTAAAAATGATAAAATAAATTATTTGGCTTATGTAAATAATAATGAATATTTTCTTATACAATCATTTTATATTACAACAACAGGAACGACAATCAAAAAAATGTGCAAAATAACGTGACCGTGAAGATGTTCTGCGGCCACTAATTGATTGATGCACAAAATTACAGCTGTGTGCAATAATAGAAAGCAACAACAACAATGCCACTAACAATAACCAACAAAATATGATTTGTGGCGCAGTTGTTGGCAATTGCCATTTGTTTCTTTGCGTTTTTGTTGTTACTATTATTATTGTTATCTTTGTATTTGAAAATTGCGCTGAATGGATGAATGCGAGTGTGCGAGTCGCCACTATTAATTTAAGTCAATTTAACGCCGCCGCCTGAACGACCTGGCAACTGGTCTGGTTGTCATGTCTGCCTCGTTAATACTCGTAACATAGATTTGCGCAAAAGAGGAAGTGACAATTCAATTCGCCGCAGTTGCATAAGCAAAACTGCACCTAAACTCAAACAATGGCTACATTTTTCATTCATTGAACATGCAAACCTTTCAATTGCTTATAATTGCTGGATTTTCAAAGTGTGAAAACCGAATGCTTAAAGTTCAAAAAACCCCCCAAAATAGATGCAATTAAAGTGGCTTCATTTCAGCTAATAGCAAACATGCGCCAACTAATTGGACACACTTAAGTCAATGGGCGCTTAAACTCGAGCAAACTTCTTAACCACAGCTCTACTTATTGCAGCTAAAGTGCGACCTATTTCGATATGGCACAGGTTTATTGAAGTCGCAGACAAAGCAGCACAAAAACTACAAATAAATCAATAATTATGTGTAATAGTTATGGGGTGAAAAGTTTTGCGTTTAGCAACCACAAATTAATTTTAATTGTTGACACCAAAAATAGCACAAACAGCACTGTTTACTACTTGTGAGAATTTGTTAGTTTCAGTCAGTTTAACAAACAAAAATTTATCAGGCATTCTTCTCATTAACAGAAAAGCAGTATCTTTAAAAGGTCAGCTGTCTTCGCTGTGTTAACATTCATTATGCGAGTATTTCTTCCAGCAAGATTACAAGTTTTCCGCTGCATAACTTTTATTGCATGCAAATCTCTAGGAAATGAATTGTTTGTGCTATTTCACAAAGATAAATTTTCTCACAATATTCTTAAACGAAGGAAATCCATACAAAGCTTTAACTCGCATAACAAAGTGCCTTATCAAAAATTTTCGTTTCACAATAAATTTTAGCGGCATTTCTTAGACTTTGTTGAACGCTTCATTTTACTTTGAACAATTTCAGCAAATAATGAAAGGTTATCAAATTAATGAAAACAAACGATGCTAAGGAAACGTCAGAGTACTCAGTTTCATCAACGCAGCAAATAATCTGTCTGAGCGCTGATCTTTGAACTTTAAAAAATGTATCAAAGACAAACTTGAACTTTGCTGAAGTCATGAATATTTCTCAGAAATAAAATATTGAAATATATTGAAATATTTTAGCAAACGTTAGATGTTTATATTGTTTGGAATTTTTGCTTTCAATGCACTAAAAACTGGAAATTACAATTTTTTATTTGATAAGAATTTTATTAAATGTTTGTATTTTACGCTTTGGAATTTGTTTATTCATTCCATTTTGAGTTTTATTTTGAAAAAGTATTTTAAAAAAACTTAACCACTTATCAGTTGTGTAAGAGTACTCGCCAAGTATGCGTTTTACATTTTACATTTTACGCTTCAAATACAACACAAAGCTAAATGAGAATCGGCAAAGTCATTGACTTAGTTGAAATTGTTGGCTGGATTAAAGGTTACTTGTGTTCATTGTGTCTGATTTTGTAGACACAAATGTGAATGTAAAAAAACAAGCAGAAGTACTTTAGTCGGTATTGAACGACTTATTTATGTGCTATTACCAGGGCCCTGCGGCTTTGCGTGCAAGTTTTAAGTCCATGATTCCAATAAATCAAGTTTCTTCATACAACACTTTAACCCATTTTATACCCTTTGGACTCCGAATTTTAAAAAAATCCCGTCTTAGCGGAAGGTAATTTGTTTTTTAATTAACGTACAGTTAAAATTTCATGTTTGTAGCTTTAGCGGTTCCGTGAAAGATTCATCTCAATCGACTGTCTAGTTTTTGAGTGTTAAGGCTTGATTACACGTAACGAGTAGAGTGAGAAAACAGCAACTCGAACGAGTACTCATTTCGTCTAAACGGTAAGGCGAGTTCTTGTTTGAGTCAGTGACCGACGAAAGTGGCGAAAGAGCCACTAGAATAACATTTTGTTTGCTGGCCGAGCGACCACTACTTTACCGTTATATTTGTCTCTTTTTCGCAGCGATTCGCGCAATCGCTCGTCACATGCGGAATCGCTCGTGACATGCGGTATGCGTCACACACCACTTTTCGCTCGGTTGAGTTTAATTACGCGAGTTGCTTAGTTCATTTTGTGCATTGTAAAACCGAACTGACTCGTCGCGTGTCGAAATACGTTTGAACAACTCGTCGCTCTTGCTCGCTATCCCAATTCTTTCGGCCTAGTACCATTTTGATGTCTCGTCACTCGACTCGTTACGTGTAATCAAGCCTTTAGTGTCGTGTGACCAATAAACAAACATTCATTTTTATTCATATGGAAGTAGATGTACCACTTTAAGTTAGGTTAGGTGAACTGCATGGCCAACTCGGTCCCTAGCGGTACCAGTTAGAGCCCTCCCTAGTGTTGCCGGCTGACGTAAAAGTAATCGACGAGAATGTGGGCGTTCTAAGCAAAGTGCAGCAGTGACTAAGTCATGCTTCGAGACCTCTTTCAACCCCGGGCAAGACGGGAAGAAGACACGGAGAAAAAAAAATTGCTTATATTTAAGTCGCATGTCAACAAAAAAATTTTTCAAGCTAGAAATTAATTAAGGCTTATTTTAAATTGTAAATTTCACACATTTTCCTACCAAATCTTCTTTGACATGGCAGAAGACTTCGTCATGAAATTTCATTTCAATATGCAAACTTTTGCGTCAGTAAGTATGAACAGGTGAACAGAAAAATATCATCTATTCGTGCACCGGAAATATTTATAGCAGTAAAAAAGGAGACTGTCGTTTCTCTCATAAAAGTCGCCCTTTCAAATGTCATTGGTTTTGTTTTGGACGTTGACAATTGCCACACACGCTATGCTCCAAGTGATAATTTAACGATTGAACGGGCAGACGTCAATTTCGCTATCACTTTGTTTGTTACGCTGTGCTTCGTATTAAAGAGAATACACTCTAACATTACGAGTAGGGTATAAAAAGTTCTGATAATTTTAATGTCAGCCAGGCAAACGCCCCTAAAAATCAACTGAAAAATTTTACAATTAAGTTTTCTATACAATTTAATGAGATGGAATGGAAAAACCCCGTAAACAGTTACTGAGAGAATGAATAAAAAAGTTAAATCAAAAGAGAGAGATATGTTGATCATGGTAGGCTAGTAGAAAGAGGTAAGAAGAACTTAAGGGACCAATCGATTTATCAGAATAAGTCAATAAATATAAAGTGAAATCAAACTGGATCAATAGAAAACTCAGCATAAGCCAATAGAGAGAGAGAGAGAGAGAGAGAGACTAAGATTAGATTAAACCTCAAACCAGTTAGAGGATCCAAATTAGCCCAACATACTTTGAAATGGAGTCGAGGTATGAAAGATCCAATGAAAAGCTTTAAAGTTTGCAATAAAGTATAAAGTTTTCGTATAATATTTGCACACAAAAGCGTTTGTAATGAATGAACTTTAGGTACGTAGGTGTAGCTGTCCCAAAGCGAGGCCATTTAGGCCATGAAGGCTCAGTGTGATACCACATGCAGTCGTGCATAAAACCGCTCAGTCGAGCATAAGAAGCTCATTGAACCAATTAGTCCTTCATATGAAGCTTAGTAGACAGCGAATAGTTTTGTCGGCTAGATTCCCTCGACAGTCAAAGAATAAGTTGCCTAAGTAGTTCATCCTTTTTTGAATAGAGCAGGACAAGTGCATAGAAGGTGAAGTGAAGTTTCTCGTCCATGCAGCTACCACAGAAGTCGTTCGAAAGCAGCTCCAACCTTCTAGCGTGTAACAACTTTAACACTTAAAAAAGTGAACGATACTTTAGTAAATTGACAAAAGTATATAAATATGTTACAACATTTCTTTGTTTTCGATCTCATTTAAACATCCATATGGACTATTTGAATATAATATATCAAACTGTTTAGCATTAACTAAATTTGAGCAATTGACGCCCTCGAAAGCATTATCTGGATATGTACAATTATTTCCTAACGGTCTAACCGCCTGAAATTGGCCACAGATAACAGTTTATCACAAAATAACAATTGAAAAGCATATCAAATCAAATGGTTATGACGCAAATGTGCGAATAAAATTTCGCCAGAAAGGAAATTCCTTTTGTAAGTTAATTGTAATCAGTAAAAACACATGACGTACAGACACAAATAGATAAAGAAGTATAATAATAATGGGAGGAAATGGTATTGGGACCAATTGTATTATATATTAATTTGCACATTAACCGGCGACATGATGTCGAATTTCGTGTTTATTTGATTAACGTATTTAAGACGCACACACAAAAGGCATTTCGAAAACACCAGCACTCAATTTGACAATAATTATGATTCTCCATTTCATACACACACATCTCTATTATAATATTTGTGGGTGGGTAGAGGAAAAGGCTTTTGTTAATGCACCAAATAACTGATTAGCTTCGACATAGCAATGTGTTCTGGTAATTTACTGCGACTGGTAGCACACAAATAGAGTGAGTAACCATTTGGTGCACAACACTAGTGTGTACTGAGTTCATATGTATGTACTCGTGTGTATTAAAAGACAGTGGGTGGTGTTTGGCGGCATTTCGCTAGTATATGAAGAAATAATATGTTTTGCAACATATGACATTTATGACCAATTCATAAACTATGGTTGAAAGCTGACAGAACTTGACAAATGGCAAAACTTATGGCCACCAGAAGACAGTGAAGACATAGATAAGACATTATTAGCAAAAGCTTTTGTAGACTGGGTAAACAACTGACGCACAGTGGCTATTTCGAGCAGTGTCTATAACATTGGATATCCGAGGCAGAGCAACATTTTTAAAGTAGTTGTTGGAACAACAAATTTCACAAAGAAGATGAAACGCTCATATGAAACTTGTAAGATGAGGAAAAATATATACATAAATTCAATTGGTTAAGCATAAGCAACCTAAGCCAAGCTTTGGGCTTCAGATGAATGAAAAAGGACCGCAGAATTATGAACTGAACTGAACAACTGAAACTGATTTTGTATTTTCAGTGGTATTTGTTTTACAAGGCTACGGAACTTGGGCCGCATTGTCTTTGACATCTGTTTCTATCAAGTTTGTTTTATAAGGTTTTTTTTTTTTTTTAACAATTCATTCATCGAACGTAAGATCTCTTCTTTCAACTCTGAGTTTTATCATTTATAGTAACGACTTAACTGTTCTGACTGGTATCTAAGGTTCGTTAGGTGAAGACTAAAGAAAGATAGCCAATGTATAAAAACTATAGTAAAACTAAACTAAACTAAAAACTAAACTAAAATGATCTGGTAATTTAGACGACTAGTCAATGCAGTTCAAGCGCGGAGTCCCCATGAATTCAAAAGAATTATAATAGTAAGATAATCTGGAAACTGAGTTATCTGGTTAACACAATTGTCGACAAAGTTCTGACTGGGTTGTATGTGGCCCTGGAACCTTATGATCTCGATGGGTTCAAGGCAAGAGCCCATAAACACTACTCATAACCCTATCTCCTAACCTTTATATCCTTCCTGAACCAACGCAATGCTTCGCATTAATAGGGGTCATCCCCTGCGCGTTTGTTCATGTTCTTCCAGGACATTTAACTCAACACCTGTGAGTTGTTGAATACTGTACGAGTGCATTAAATGCATTTATTTCTAATAAAATGGCATTATTTGAGATCAAAATAGAAAGCAGTGGTGCCTAACGAAAAATTTTAAGTAAGAGAGCTTAAGTGAGAGCCTTAAGTGAGAGAACACTTACTTACTTAAGCCGAAAACAGGCGCCTAAAATAGTACTTTAAGTGAGCAATTGTAACATTAGCAATGGTTGCTTAACATAGAAGAGAAGTAACGATGATTATTTTAACTCCGGCTTGAATTTATAGCATTTAACCTTATCAACGTTATAGAAACTTTTGATATGAGAAACGAGTGTCAGTGTACACTCATAGTTTCAAGAACATTATTGAAGCATTAGTTTTGAACACTTACATACTTAAATATTTCTTTATAATTATAAGCAATGCTGGTCTGTAAGAAAACATTTCATAGACAGAAAATAGGCGAAGAGAATAGAGGAATTACACTTAAAAGAAATTAAAAATTGTCATAATGAAGAATGACATATTTTGAAGTTTGCTTGGGTTCAAAATTGCTCAGTACTTTTTACGTAAATAATAAGGAATGGAATGGATATAAAAAAAAACCGAGAAAGTGAACCCTAGAGGGTCCAATTTCTCAAACACTCAGGCTTGTGCTTAAGACTCATGAGAAATTGGGTGATAGAGGAGAGTGAGGTGGGGTTATAGAGAGATAGAAAGAAAGTACTAGGGAAGGAATAGGGAGTACAAGTCTTCCTGCACGACTTTCCTGGATTTTTTAATGAATCGCAGGAGATCATGCAGGGTAAAAAAGGGATCTCGTCCATGCTCATAACATCAGCACCGAAAATGCGCTATCTCGTTCTAGCGAAGGCGGGACATACACAGATAAAGTGCTTTATGCTGTCTGTCTCGTCCGGACAAGATACGCAAGTTGGATCCTCCATGGATTGCGTCCATTGATTAATCCGACCATCCAGCGAAGATCTTCAGTTCTTAAATTCAAAAGGAATACCCCCACCTTCCTGGACGGGCCTCATAAATAACATAATAAATATTACAACAACTACTGTTAATTTCGTTCAACAGACAACAACTAATGTCGAACGGTAAAGTAAACCGCAACTTTAGATTTCCCTGCGGTGTTGAAACATTTTTGGAAATTCGATTTTTTTTTGTTCACAGTCTTGAGAAACTTTTCTTAACATTAGAAAGACCATTGCAGTCAGTTTCTTCACAGTTTCTTTAGTATTTTCTTCAACTTCTAATTTGATTAATTCTATTTTTTTAGCATGACAATTTTTATATTTTTTTAAATTTATTTTGTGAAAAATTTGCCAATTTCGATGTGTAATTTTCGAAATATCGGCAGATATGATATGTAGTCTTTGTAAGTATAGAAAACTTGGGGTCTTTCTAGTGTTAACTTTAACTCATCTCTCTCAATACATCAACTCTAAGTGCCTCAATTCTTGTTCATAACGCAACATTTGTTTACTTCTTAAAATTGGCCCTTATTTGTCTTAATTTTCAACACCACAACCCCTTGAATCAACCCGACTTGCGAGTTGACTTCCACTTAATGCTGTTCAAACTGTCTCTGCCTGCAGCGCAATTTCTTCGCATTGTTTTTTATGTCCAAACATTCGCTAACAGCAAACAGTTAATATCTCATCATTTATTTATTTATGTATGTTTTTGAAGCATCTGTGCGTCGTCTGATGATAAGGAAATCTTGCCAAGCAATGTGTGCACACGAAATTTGTGTAAAAATACGCACCTACCGTATAGGCAAAGAATTTTTTTGCTGCGTCAAGAAAATAAATATTTCATGTTCAAATGTTTTATGCATGAATGTACAGATGCAAAGAAATTTGGCTGTTGGCAAACACATAAATTTTATACATTTAAAAAATGAAACAAATAAGAAACGTATGGAAAAGTGCGTGGGCGCAACGAATGATCAACATTGCTATAAATAAAATAACCAAATGACAAAATAATTCTAACGATTGCGCAAGTATTTTACAAAAAATTAAAAGAAAAATTAAATAGAAAAAAAATGAATATACAACAGAAGAACAAGAAAAGTCACACAAAAGCACTTCCTGATTGAAGTCGATATTTGAAGGCAATTGCAGCCGCATTAAATGCGCTGAAATACTTTTGAAAATTTTCCATTCGAGTCGCCGGTCAGTGGACACCTTGAAAAAATGCGACAATGAAAACGATTGTGCGCATAATACTTTAGAATAATTGCGCGTGTAACGTGAGAAATATGGCAAGGCAACAATGCGTCGCCGTAGCCCACCCACAATTAACCCTCGGCATGTCGTAATGTTACGCAAACATTGATGGCGCATTTGAAACTGCTACGTTTTCCGGCAATTCGCTCGTTTGCTTAGTTGTTTAATGTGATTTTTATGCAAAGACAAACTGCAGTCAGACAGTCTGTAGTCAGGAACGAGATGGTGCGAAAGCTAAGCTAAGGAGAGAAAGAGAAAGTTGCAAGTTTTATAACTACAAAAATGATGTAAATAGCCATTGCACTTCAAGTGCTATGAGTGTAAATATTTGAATTTTCTGTTGTTATTTTATATGGCGCGCACTCATCGCTTTACGCTTCGCCACCCACACAGTGGCTCAAAAGTTTGCTATGTGTTTACTTGTACATACTAGCAACGCATTAAAGTGGGTAGTTGGAAGGAAACGCATAATTGCAAACAGTAAAAAAGGAAATTTTATAATAATATTGTGCAAAAGAGGCAAACAAGAAGTACACAATTGTGACTAATTGCTCAGTGGGAGCGTGAAGCCAACTGCCCAGTAAGCAAGAGTTTTCCTACAGGGCTCTGTCAACGAAACTCACTCTAGTAGTGAGTTGCCGGATACCTGAAATGACTTTCTCGTAAAATCTTAAAAAAAAAACTGAAATTTCCAAAAATTGTAAAAATTACCTAAAAGTTTTTTAACTTTTTTAATATAGTTCTTTTTTTGTTACAGCCTTTTTATTTATGCACCTTCAACTTAACAAAACATTTTTAAATCATTTTTGGCATTATAAACTAAAGAATTCCACTTTCCATAAAAAATAAGAATTTATATAGTTTTTTCTTATTTTCTTACTTTATTCATTCAGCTTCAGCTTAAGCTTAGCAATAACATTTTTTTTTAATTTCTGTTATTTTTAACTAAAGAATTAAACTTCTTATAAAAAAATATACTTATTTTTTTGTTTTTTATTGCAGCCTTTTTATTCATTCAGCTTTAGCTAAAAAACAAAATTTTTTAATATTTTTTAAAATAATTTGTCTCATTAGAAACTAAAGAATTGAACTTCCCATAAACAAATATATCAGTTTTACGAATATATTAGTTTCATAAAAAATATATATATTAGTTTTTCTATAGTTAAGTTTTTTTTGTAAACTTCCTTTATTCATTGCATAAATTATACACTTGGAAGCATAAAATTCAATTAAATTAGACACTTTAGCTTTCAATTTTACGAGGGCTTCCGCCAGTTCAATAGAGGCTTTCAATGTTCAAGGCTTCAGTGCCATCAATGATGTCAAATGTATCATCATTAAAATCTTTTAAACTTTCTCCTAAACAATTTTTTTTCCTAAAAAATTATCTTTACCGTCTCACTATTTTGTTGCCATATGGCAACATGCTTCTTTGTGGACGTCTGCGTCCTCTATGGTTGCAAGAATTCATTTTTTTGTTGGTCTTTAGAATAGTTTGAAGTTTTAGGAAAAATACGAAATTAATAAACTGAATATTTAAATTTAAAGAAGAAAAGTAAATACGTTTTTCTAATGGTATATCTTGACATAGTAAAGGAAGAAGAAGCAGAAAACTGAAAGAACTTTTTAATTTGACGTTTTCTTTCAATTGTACCAAAATCTAGGAAGAAATCTCCCGATCTGGCAGCACTGCACTCTACTGTCTTTGCTACTTGCCGCATTAACATTAAATTTTTGACTATTCGAAACCTTGCTGTCGTTTTGTCTGTTGACTTATTTTCTTCTTGCATTTGTTTTTCTTACGTTGACACACTTTTCATGTACTCGCTCATGTCTTCGAGTCCGCGATCAAAGTACACGCAGCCAAGTGTTTTATTACACTTAATAAAAATATAGATAAATTTTTTTAAATAAAATAACTACCGAACGGCAACGCCAAGTGTTAGGAACTTCCTCAAGTTTATTTAACGATTCTATCAATAACCGTTATAACTTGAGCAACCGTCGTTGTAGCGTTCACCTGAATACCCAAAGCCACAGCTTAACTATTACGCGACGCGTACTTGGCCAATCCACACAATACGCAAACTTTGCGTCTGTCGAAGGTAGCGGAAACACTACGGCTGCAATGAAATTACACACGTTGGCACAAACGAAAACAGATTTTCTGCAAAAAAATATACAAAAATGAAACGACCTAACATTGTACGGCAGGGGCGCACGCAGGGAGAGGGGTTTTAGGGGTTCAAACACAAAAATTGCTGGTACAAAATATGAATACAAATGGTATTGGCTCAAAAGTTGTACGCAAACCTCATCCCCTCCCCCCCAAATTAAATCCTTTGTACTCCACTGATGTCTGCTACACGCCGGTTTAACGCCACAGAGCTGCTTAAGTCTGTGCAAATTACAATGTCTATGCTAATTGCTTCTAATTGAAAAATGTTTCGACAGACTCGAAGAAAGTGTACAACGCCGTAGCAGAAATTTCAGCAAATTAAAGGTTAATTTATGAGTTAAGCATTTAGCGTAATAAAGTACAGAAGCGTTGTTGTTCATTCCACTCAAAATGACAACACAATATTTGTTTTTTAATTATAATCATAAGAGCAACTTTGTACGGAATAAGTTGTTATGATGTTCTGTGATTTGTGTGACTTGTAATTTTTACAAAGCTGTCTATTGTCAAGTTTATACAAAGAAATTGAAATATGTGATTAAAGTGTAGTCGTACGAGTTAAGATGGTGAACGGGTTCATGAAACTAAAAATAGGTTAGGTTTAGTAACTATGAAATTTCATCAAAAAGAAGCTTTAATACAACCCGTAAACAAAATAGGGGAAAACTTGTTTCATTGCTTAAATTTTCACTACTTTTTAAATAAGTGAAAGAAATCTCTATTACTTTATTTCTATTCTCTATTTTAATATTTTAACATTATAATATTGTTATAGCCACATAGCCCTCTCAATCCGAAACTCATGATGCCACGATAGAGCAAATGGACCTTTGATTTGAAGTTAACTAACCTCTAAATTTAACTTTGAACTTAATTTAACTCAAAGATTTTGTAGCAAATTTAGTATAATTCATTAACATGTGACTTAGCATATTGGAAAAGTATATCTTCTCCTGATATATAGTAAAAATTTCATGACATTTGGTTCATTGAGTCTGAAGTGACAGCATATTTCTGTCATCGACATAAAAATTAACACTGACAGAGTTTATGAAAGTTCATGAAAGATGAAGAAACATCCGTGCACATTATAACTGAATCTTCTGCCCTTTTACACGCAAAAAATCGAATATTGGGAACTAATACAGACGAAAGAAGCAAGGAGAACCTTACTGTGCAGGAAGGAAGGAGTTCCTGGACAGTATTGGGGAGATGAACTTCTCCAATATGGAATGAAGGATCCGACACAATAGTTCTTATTAGACACAGTGTCTAAGGCAGCTGTTGCTCGACTCCAATACCTAACATAACCTAAGTTCATGAGTGATATCTGTACGTGGTTTAGGATTTAATCATTTGAATCAATCATTTCAAATCATCGTTGGTATCAATTTGAGCAGAGAGTTTTATTTCTACAACTTGATTTGCGAACAGAATTACCGAGAAAATCGATTTAAATTTTTATTTGTCTCTCCTTAGAGGAATTTTCAATATTGATTTGAAATTTAACATGAATTATGAAGTTTAAATCTCAATAAGAACAGCTTTAAACAGAGTTGCCATATGTACACATTTTGAGAGTGAATGAGCTTCTCATGGCAAGTATAGGCTTCAAAATAATTCAAGTGGAAACCATTCGAAATTATTTTTAACCCATTCGAGACCGATTGCAATGGATTTCCGATGCTATAAGACAGCCGTGTGTGCAATAACAGTAATGTGCAATTATCAGTTATTCTGAGTAAACTAGTCGTCGAAATAATAATTTTCTGGAAATAATGAAATCTGTAAAGTATAGGAAAACAAAATTTGGCATTGATGTTACTGTGTACCAAAAAATCTACAAATTATCTGAAATGAATGAAAATGAACAGTACAAAGAAAAAAATTTCGCTCCTGTGAACCTGTTTACATATTTGATTACAAATGGTTTCAAGAGTATTCATACAAAACTTTGCAACAATAGTCCAACCGTTACCACTGTAAAGAGCAAACAAAGACAGCGGACGGACAATTGAATGCCAATACGTGCAGTCAATGGAGTTTAGTTTTAGCTAAATTAGTTTGATTATGTCAATACTTGGCACAAGCCACGCCCACTGTTTTAAAAATGAAAGTCAAAAATTGTTGCATAAAACCCCTCAAGATGCCACACAGCAGAATTTGTCGATGTAACCACTGAACAACATTCGCTCAGCGAACTTGACAGCAGCTTCAAATGACAGTGACTGTTTCAACTGTTGGCATTGAAATACTGCGAAACTGATAATTTTCAAATCCATTTTCGCAAATCACTACCTGATTCCTTATCTATGATCGATTGCCTTTGCAGCTGACGACCACTCACCTGCATAACCAATTCGAAGGGATATTTGTAGACCCGAACGGGCGACTGAAATTTTTGCACCATTTTCCTATTTCACTCAACACTGGATTAATGCGAATCTTTTCAATAATTCCTTTGCTGAATTATTGCCGTTTATGTTTTGTTTTTTGCAAACAGCTCTCACTGTTTAAAGCAAAACAGGTGCAGAGAAACAGCGCAGATGCGGGCTAACAATTGAATCCACACTTTCAACTTGCACTTTTTCGCTACTTTTGTTTTATGATTTTTATTTTCTTTGTTTTATATTTTATTTATACTTCTGTTTTCACTCGATTGTGTGCGGTTGCAATGTGTCTCGATTTAATACAACAATGCCGTGTGTGCACTTCCGTTCGATGGCATTCCAGCGTTTTATTGAAAAGGCAGAAAATCACTTCAACAGCCAGCGCACCATTAACACCTCAGCTGCCCCCGGCCCCTTAGCTGCAGTAGCGCAATCGATTATTCTGCCTCTTGGCGAGCGGCTGACTTTGTGACGATACACAATTTCCGCCTGCACTCGAACGCACACGACCGACTCGGGCCGTAGAGTGTTGTAATTATTAACAGCCTTAAATTATCATAAATATATTCGTTAGAAGTTGTTGAAAACACTTTGCAGTTGTAGTTGCTGCAGTCGGCTATTCTGACATTTGTTTGTTGTTGACGTTCACTTTTCGTCGTTTCGTGTGTGCGTGCGTGTGTTGCGTCGAAAATGAAGAAAACAAAAATAAATTCTGTATTCCACTTGTGAAGAGTACTTCAAAGTAGCTACAAACGAAATCGGTTTTTAATGCGACCGTACGGTTAGACGTTTAGAAAGTGAATAAACCGCGGCCAGTACGTTGGTCGCTGCATCGGGTAGCCGCGCTCGGAAGGTTAAAACGCAGCGAATATTCGGCTGCGGCGAAGTAGCGCAACGAGGCGCTGTTGGCGTAGCTTTTCATGTACAAATTTTTTACTTTTTATTTTAAAATAAATTCATGTGGTGTTGGAGTATGGAATTGGGTCCAAATATTTGGAATATATAACGAAATGGGCAGAAAATTGTATGAAAGAGGAAAATAAAATGTGTCTGTAAATGTTTAATTTCTTAACTGGCAGAGAGGATAACTTTCACTTGAAAATTTTTTTAGTAGATATTTTAGTTTTAGATTTTTAGCTACTCAACGTATATCTAAAAGGCGTTCAAAAGAATTGGGGAATTCCTTACTCTTCAATATTGAGTTTGCAAATTTAGTTTTTGGTGCATTACGAGTCCAAATTACAATTTTCAACCGGAGTTGAAACCAGCTGCACCCACTGGTGCTTCGTTGATGTATATAAATTATAACTAAAACATTACAAACATTTTATTATATTTATATATATCTTACTATATCAATCATATGCATCAATATTCTTGTATTATATATAATAAAAATTTTTGAATTTAAATATTCCATTACAACCTTTCATTATTTTTCAAATCCTACACAACGCAGTGTTGCATGTCAATCAACAACTCTGCTCTTTCGCCATCTGCACAAACGCGGCGAATAGGAAATTCGAATTGGAATTTCGATATTGCTTTCATGTCTCTTTTCTTACTTTCGCTTTGCAGCAATTCGTCAACAACTTTTTGTTGACAGTCGCCATAAAATTGTGAAAGTCAATAATAGAAGCAAATAGAGAAGATAATGGGGCCACTGGGAATTTACTTTGATTTCTTATTTAAATAATATCCAACTTGATTTAATAAGTAAAGCAAGAAATTGCTACATAAAGCGACAAATATAATGTCTAAAATAATTGAAAATTTATTTTGTTAATTTTAAAAAATGTTTTCTTACAATTTATTGTAATTATATAATTTTTTGATTTTGTTGATGGTATGATTGATTGATTGATTGTTGATGGTTGATGTTGATATATATTTATTTTGATATATTTATGTATTTCGAACAAACCTTAGTTTATTTTTTTGATGCTAGTGTAATTTCTTTCTTTGAGTTTATTTTGGGTTTAATGTTTTGAATATTTGTCATGATTTTGGTGGATGTATATGTACATTAGGGCGGGTCAAATTGTATGGAACGATTTTTTTTTATGAAGCGTATAGCAAAAACGAAATCTATAGGTGATTCTGAGAAATTTTGCTCAAGAGACCATAGCTCTAAGTCGTATTTTTTTTTTATGAAGCGTATAGCAACGTAGCGTATAGTACCGTAATCTATAGGTGATTCTGAGAAATTTTGCTCAAGAGACCATAGCTCTAAGTCGGATTTGGAGCCCCCAAAATTTCAAAATAGATATTTTTCAATATATACATAGAATAATTTAATTAAATTCGTCATAAAATCGGATAGAGTTATAGTCGATTTCTCATTCTGGGCTTGTTTGAAAGGTATTTTTATCACCTTTCAGAATCTCTATTGATACCTGTAGAATAAGTCGTCAATGGCAGGATTGTTCAATTGAACAACTTTGTAACACTGAATAATAACGTTACAAAATAATGACGTTTACCAACACTAAACGTTGCCAAGCTTGCTTTTCCTTCGTCCTTAATCGTTCATCGTGCAATGCGCACGCAGTTTGCCAAAATACTTAAATAAAAACTCGGTTATCACAATACCAATATTTTTTTATCTCTGCGTCTGCGTTGTCTTCGCAAATGGAAGCAACAACATAAACAAGTTTTGACTCTAGATTGACTAACATGCCTCATCAAGATATTGTTGTTTTTGGTTTATCAAGAGATTTAAATGATCTTAGTTTGCCTACTAAATGTGACATTTTAAAATATTATTATTTTTTAAGTGATCGTGCTAAATTTGAAAACAAAATGTTCTCGTATAAAACTTTTACTCCTCACGTAACAGATGAATTGAATTGAAAAAAGAGATGAATTTAAAGCATTTGTTGATTCAATGAACGAATTATTTTATATTGGCAAATGTAATTTCAAATTAAAAACAACAGAATGCTCGTGTGGATTGATTCCAGAACATCTAAAAGAATTTATGATGGACCAGCATAATGATAGAAAATTCGCAATAGCTGAATATACAGAACACGTTGAAGAAGTAGCTACAACAATACCAACACTTACAACTGGTACCGATGATACAACATACGAACCACCTGAAGTACACATGGATGAAGATGAAAATGAAGCAACAACAGAAGTTCCAGAAGCAACTGTTCAAATGAGACGAGGTCATTATACTCAAAGATACGATGCCTTAAATTTTGCTATGATGTGTTATAGATTCTGTGTTTCAGATAGAGTCGCTTCATGTTTAGCAACAGCTTTATTCAAAGATATAAATTTTAGAGATGTTCATGGTAATCTTGTTATTATGGATAAATCAAAAGTGGCTAGAGAAAAAGTTAAATCTAGAGATGCAGTGCTTCGTAGACGACATACAAATTCTTCCATAACTGCATTCTCTTTCAATGGTAGAAAAGATGACTCATTAACTACAGAGAAAATTAATGACAAATTTCATACCACTATGGTAAAAGAACCGCATTTAGTTGTTCTGAAAGAGCCCCATAATGAGTTACTTGGATATGTAAATTTGGGTAGTCAAGAAGATGCAAAAACCAAACACAGAAAACTGAATGAATTTTTCAACAATAAAACATTAACAGTTGATCAATTAATTGGCATATGCAGTGATGGTGAGCCAGCAAATACTGGAACAGAAAATGGTGTTTTACGATTATTTGAAAAACAGTTAAATAGACCAATTCACTGGTTTATATGTCTGCTTCATTTCAATGAACTGCCATTTCGTCATTTATGTGAAGCATTGGACAAAACAGTCACCAGTGGACCACAGGCAGCAAGTGGAAAGTTATTCAAAGCTATTCAAGAATATGAGAAATTGCAGGTAACACTTTATTTTATTTAATATCATTATTTATTATCATTATTTATTGTCATTGTTTTACTTTTTCGATTGGAATAAAGTTAAAATAAAAGAATTGCATTTTAATTGATCTAAACATTTCATTTTTCAGATAGTAGCTGATTTTGATCCAATACGACTGGAGAATATGCCTGCAATGATGGATCATGAACATGAGCTCGAACTATAAACAGATGTTAAATATTTATATCAAATAGCTATAGCAATTTCGAATGGTATTGTTCCAGTTGATTTAGCTAACATTAAACCAGGACCAATTGCACATTCCTGTTGGTTAACCAAACCAAGTAGATTACTACGATTATATGTAACAACTAATACACCATCGACCAATTTAAAAACTTTGGCAGTTTATATTATTACAGTTTATGTGCCCATGTACTTCAATGTGAAGTTTTATAACTCTGTTGTGTACGGCAGTGCACTTTTATTAAAATTTATACGTTGGACACGACACTTACAACCAAAATTACGTAATATTGTAGATGGTGTAATTCAAAACAACTCATATTACGCACATCCAGAAAATATCTTATTAACAATGTTATTTGATGATCGAAAAGCAATATGGTTGATATTGTTACGAATACTAAGTCTAGTGGGCTGTTGCGTATCTCTGGATTGTGTAATTTGAAAATAAAACACAGTTTCTTAAACGCAGACAATAAAATAAACCAACAGTCACTTTATTATTCACAGTTTACACTTTACTGTTCGTACACCTAAGTATTTGCTTAATCACTTCGTGTGGCAACTTCACTTGTCAAAACCAGACTGACTCGCTGCACCGCATCTGGCCACCTTTTATACTCTGTCCGGCCGTCGCGCAGATCGTTCTCGCACGTTGCCAGATTGGACTAGAAGTTTCCCTGATGACCGCGACCATCGTTGCCAGGTTGGACTAAAAGTTACTATCGCGGCCGTCGTTGCCAGATTGGGTTATGGCACGGCACGTAGCGGCAGGGTTGCTTTGCACCGCGACAGACTGGCTCATCGTTACACTGCCCACCACTTAGACTTGTTCGTCCCGAACAAGTGCCGAGGCTCCGCTGTGATAAGGCGCCAGGCGCTCCAAATGGACTACCTTCAGCTTAGCGCCTCTATTGTTACAACGTTGAATCCGGTATACCACGTCGTTAATCCTAGTCACGACTTCGTAAGGTCCTTCCCATGACGCTTGAAGTTTTGGAGACAAACCTTTCCTCCGCTGCGGGTTGTAGAGCATTACCAAATCGCCTTCTTGGAACCCTGCTGAGTTGGCCCGTAGATCGTATCTGGCTTTCGCCTTATCGCTGACCAGTTTGGTGCGGCCCCTTATAAATTGGTGAATTTCCTCCAGTTCCGCCCGCTTATTGGCCACGTATTCCGTCTTAGCGCCTCCCGTCGTGCTGACTACCCCGAACTTCAAGTCAGCGGGTAACCGCAACTCTGTGCCGAACACTGCTCGGGCTGGAGTGAGTGATGTCGTGTCGTGCGGGGCTGACCTATACGCCATCAGGAACAGGGGGATATGCGTGTCCCAATCCTTTTGATTCCTGCCTACCACTTTCCGCAGGTATTCCTCCAGCGTCCGGTTAAAGCGTTCCACCATGCCGTCGGACTGTGGGTGCAAAGGAGTGGTACGCGTTTTCTTTATCCCCAGCAGCCCACACACTTCCTTGAATACCGCAGACTCGAAATTCCGGCCTTGATCTGAGTGCAACTCCAACGGAACTCCGAACCGGGCTACCCAGTTGTTTACCAGCTTTTCCGAGATCGTGGTGGCCTCCTGGTTAGGAATAGGGTACACTTCGGGCCATTTGCTGAAGTAATCCATTACGACCAGCACATATTTGTTGCCTTGAGTGCTAGTTGGGAATGGGCCGGCGACGTCCATAGCAATCCGCTCGAAGGGCGCTCCCACGTTGTACTGCTGCATGCGGCCTCGAGATTTTCTTGTCGGCCCTTTCGCGGCTGAACATCGGTCGCAGCTCTTAATCCACTCGGCTACAGACTCCTGACATCCTACCCAGTAGAATCGTCTTTTTATTTTGGCGACGGTTTTGGTGATGCCTAGGTGCCCTCCACTGGAGTCGTTCTGGTATGCCTCGATGACCTCGTTGATTCTGCTTTTCGGCACTACCATTAGGGGGTTGCAGGTACGACCATCCGCGCTCTCCCATTCGCGGTACAGGCAGCCTTCCTTCAGCCGCAAACTTTTCCACTGTGCCCAGTAAGCCTTAGCGATCGGGCTTTCACCAGCCATCTCCTGCCAGTCTGGACGTGCGCCTTGCTCCTTGCCTT
The DNA here is from genome assembly GCA_963971225.1 of Melieria omissa. Classification (NCBI taxonomy): domain Eukaryota; kingdom Metazoa; phylum Arthropoda; class Insecta; order Diptera; family Ulidiidae; genus Melieria; species Melieria omissa. Next base: position 102,461,475 of record OZ020267.1, on the reverse strand, counting down.
CGACGATTTTTGCAAGATCCGCATCCTCATGCTGGTCTTTTTGTAGCCTCTCCGCAGACCACTCTTCCTCTGGCATGACGCTGACCAACCGGACGTCCACTATCTGTTCTTTGCTTTCGGCTCGCGAGCATTGCCTGCATTCGACTTTGCACGGACGGCGGGACAAGGCATCGGCATTTCCATGGCTACTGCCCTTGCGATGCTCTATCGTGTAGTCGTAGCTCTGCAGTCGCTCGATCCACCGCGCCAATTGCCCTTCAGGATCTTTAAAGTTCAGGAGCCATCTCAATGCCGCATGATCTGTGCGCAGGCGAAACTTTTGTCCATACAGGTATTTGTGGAAGTGTTTTACGCAGTCCAATACCGCCAGCAGTTCTCTCCGTGTCACACAGTAGTTGCGCTCCGGTTTCGATAGAACCCTACTGTAGTACGCTATCACTTGTTCCTGGCCGTCTATTATCTGTGATAGCACACCGCCAATACTATTCCCGCTTGCATCTGTATCCAGCACAAACATCTCCCCAGGCACGGGGAAGGCCAGAATTGGAGCACTGCACAGTTTTTCCTTCAGACGTGCAAAAGCCTGTTCCTGCTCCTCGCTCCACTCGAAAGCTTGGCTCTTTTTCGTCAGTTTGTGCAAGCTGCTGGCTATGTTCGCGAATCCCGGAACAAATCGGCGGTAGTATGTACACAGGCCCAGGAAACTGCGGAGTTCGTGTAGATTGCGTGGTCGGGGCCACTCCTTCACCGCCGTGATTTTGCCTTCATCCGTATGCACTCCGCGGGCGGAAACCGTATGGCCCAGATACTTGACCTCCTTTTGGAACAGCGAGCACTTCTTTGGGTTGAGTTTAAGCCCGGCTTGTTGTATCCGCTCAAATACCTCCTTCAGCTTTCCCAGGTGGTCGTCGAAGCTTTTACCCATTACGATTATGTCGTCGAGGTACACCAGACACGTCCGCCAATGCAGCCCTTTTAGCACGCGTTCCATTAGCCGCTCGAATGTTGCTGGTGCGTTGCAGAGTCCAAACGGCATGACGGTGAACTGCCACAAACCATCGCCAACACTGAAAGCCGTTTTCTCCTTGTCCTTGTCTGCAAGCTCTACCTGCCAATAGCCGCTGCGTAAGTCGAGCGTGGAGAACCACTGCGTGCCTGACAGTGTGTCCAGGGTGTCATCGATCCGAGGTAGTGGATAACTGTCCTTCTTGGTCACATCATTGAGCTTCCGATAGTCCACACAAAACCGGGTACTGCCATCTTTTTTCTTGACTAGCACGACCGGCGAGCACCAGGGGCCCGAAGAAGGCTCTATGACCTTGTCTTTCCGCATGTTCTCGATCAAATTGGTGACCTCCTCCCTCTTGGCCAGAGGAACTCGTCTTGGCGGTTGGCGAATCGGTTTTGCACTTCCGGTGTCGATGTTGTGCTTCACTATGGCTGTTCTTCCGCCTGCTTCTGCCGCAAAAATTGACCCATAGTGCTGCAGGAGTGACCTCGCCTTCCGTTTCTGCTTGGCCGTCAACTCGCTGCTCCACTGGTTCTCCTGCGGTATGGCGTCCATGTTAAAACCGCTCTTCTTATTACCTCCAGGTGGGCTACTCTCGCAATTGACCACTGCTACAGCTTCCTTACACTCGCCGATTACCTCATCTTTTCCGACATATCTGGGTGCATTCAGGGGGTTCAGTATTCTGACTGGTATCCTGCCATTTTTAGGTTCCACTAATGTACGTCCGATGATGATGTTGTCGTGTCCTTGTTTCGGTGCTTCTACTACCCACAGCCGACTCGTCCCATCGTCCTCGTCCACCTTTGCCCACACAATCGCCTGAGAATTCGCTGGTATCCTCCTGCGTTGACCCGATACAACCTTCCTTACCGCCACGCTTCGCTCATAACCGGTGTGCAGCGGGAATTCAACGTTGGCATATCTCAGCACATTTTCCTTCAGGTCCAGCGTAAAACCGTGCCTAATCATGAAATCCACGCCGATAATCACGTCGTCCATTATATCCGCGACGATGAACTCATGTTCCAGGCTGCTGGTGCCGATAGCAATCGTTTTCGTAACTTTCCCTCTCACCGGCGCGCGCTCGCCAGTCGCAGTCCGCAGCTGTATGCCATGCAGCGGTTCCCAGTTCTTCAGCAGCTTCCTTTTTATGATCGAATATGACGCTCCAGTATCCAGTGTCAACACGAACAACTTTCCATCTATCCTTCCTTCAATTGTCAAGCTGCTGGGCTGTCGTTTCAGCTGTGAGACAAGGATGGTGGGGCGGCAGATTGTGGGGATCAGCTCACGCCCCTTTGGGCTGACCCGTTTCAGTTTAACGGCTCCTCGTCCTCAGCCCTGCGCTTGTTGGCTGAGCCTCGATTGTCAGTATTCCTCGCAGGCGATTGCGATCGAGAACGGGAACGCCTCTTTCGTTGGCGGCAGTCTCGTGATATGTGGCCCTGCTTACCACATATCCAGCAAACAACTTTAGAGGAGACCACCCGTGGCCTGTCCGGTATCTCCGAGCTTATGGCCTGGATCGGAATGTCGTTGTCCGCCTGAATCTGGCGTATCCTTGCAGGTGCATACCGAGTGCTCCCAATCCATGCCGCTTCATATGTCATCGCGCTGGTCACCGTTTCCTTAAATGTTGGCTTGCCCATCATCAACGCACTGCGACGTGTTTCTGGATCATGAAGACCTTCAACAAACGACTCAATCTTCATCCTCTCGAGATCATCAGCACCAAATTTTGGGTAGCACAACTGTACGAGCCGCTCAATGTCTGCTGCATATGTCTGCAGCGCCTCGTTGGCTCTTTGCTTGCGGTTCTTCAGCTCACAGTAGTATAGCGCATGGTTGTGCTCGTTGCTATACTTCGCTGCTAATGCCCTCATGATGGCACCGTAATCACTTCTTAAACATTCTGGAACTGATTTGATTACCTCAGCCGCAGGACCTTTCAGCGCCAGTGCCAACCTCCGACCTTTCCTGATATCTGTCCACTGATTTTCCAAAGCAGCCAAGTCGAATTGCAATTTAAATGTGTCGAACGGCGCAGCACCATCATAAGTAGGCACTTCTGTTCTGGCAGCAAAACCGTCCTGAACCGGTGGCAAACATTCTCGTGGCTGTACCTCTCGAAACCGTTCGTCTATCTTTCTGTGCATCGAATCTTGCAGACTGTCAACTCGTTTGTTCAAGAACTCATCCAGGTTGTCAACTCGTCTATTCAGGGATTCACCCATTTCGTCAACTCGTTTGTCCCAATCGTCTATTCGCGTCTCGAGATGCTCAACTTTCACATTCAGGCTATTGGAAATTTCCTCCACCTTCTGCTCTATGCGCGCAGAATTTTCCGCCATTTCTCGATTTGCAGTCTCGACTCTTGCCGAAATTTCGAGATTCGTAGTTTCCAGCTTCGCTGACATTTCTCGATTTGCTGTCTCGACTTTTGCCGAAATTTCGAGATTCGTAGTTTCCAGCTTCGCTGACATTTCTCGATTTGCTGTCTCGACTTTTGCCGAAATTTCGAGATTCGTAGTTTCCAGCTTCGCTGCCATCTCTTGATTCGCAGTTTCCATTTTCGCTGCCATTTCACGGTTGGAAGTCTCGAACATGCCTTTAAGTGCAACCATTAGCTGGCTCATGTCCATTGCTTGTGGCGGCGCAGCCGCTGCAGTCGTACTTTGCATCGACGCCGCACCTGCAGGCGATTCCTCCATTTTGGCCGACGCCTCTTGTTCTTGCGCTCCGAACTCGTGCACAGTCCAATCGACGCCTCGTTCCTCACATGCTTCTCGCAAGCGCAACTGCAACTCCACCTTTCCGCCAGCAGTCGGCAAATTCCAGGCAGCCAGCTCCTTCTTCAGCTGGTCCACCTTCAGCAGCTCGAATTTCACCATGTCCGTGCTTTTATAATTTTATTTCTTTAGTTTTTTTTTTTTTTTATCTTCAATTTTCCACAATCCCACTTCTGACACCAAATGTTACGAATACTAAGTCTAGTGGGCTGTTGCGTATCTCTGGATTGTGTAATTTGAAAATAAAACACAGTTTCTTAAACGCAGACAATAAAATAAACCAACAGTCACTTTATTATTCACAGTTTACACTTTACTGTTCGTACACCTAAGTATTTGCTTAATCACTTCGTGTGGCAACTTCACTTGTCAAAACCAGACTGACTCGCTGCACCGCATCTGGCCACCTTTTATACTCTGTCCGGCCGTCGCGCAGATCGTTCTCGCACGTTGCCAGATTGGACTAGAAGTTTCCCTGATGACCGCGACCATCGTTGCCAGGTTGGACTAAAAGTTACTATCGCGGCCGTCGTTGCCAGATTTCGTTATGGCACGGCACGTAGCGGCAGGGTTGCTTTGCACCGCGACAGACTGGCTCATCGTTACAATATGAATAACGACGATATATTATTTGAACCAGCATTTACTCGACAGATTCCATATGATTACTTGGTGGAATACTTAGATTTCGATGAACCACCACTGGCTGATCCACAAATTCCAACGCACATACAAGGAACAGAAAGACATGTACAATTCTGTGGTCAAAAGCAATAACCGCCTAAGTCGAAAATTACTGTTTCGAGCAATCTCGCTTTAAAGTTTTAGCGCGTAGTGTGTTCGTTATGGGAATGCGAATAGGTTTTTATTAAAAACTTCTTTTATTTTAAAGTTACAAACTCCCCGATTTTACACAAACGTAGAGCACAGTCAAGGGAACGTGGTGGCATCCATAACTCAATTTCTTCTTAAGTCGACTTAAGCGGTTATTGCTTTTGACCACAGAATTATTAACGAGTGTTTCAAAACGAGTTATAGAAAAGAATCGTGAAGGAGTTATGGCAGTGACATTAGAAAGTCGTAAGAAAACTCCTCGAATGGAAAGTAAAAAGGACCTTAAAAAATAATATTACCACGTTAAAACATTAAATTGTAGGTCGAGAATAATATTTTAAAATAAATTGAATTAAAAATGTAAAAATAGTGTTTTTTTGTTGAAACCTTGAAAATGTTGATTTTTTCAGATCGATTTTCCTACAAAAAGGAGTTCGAAAACAAAAAAATTAATCGTAATAAAAGTTGTTGGAAATTATCCGAACTTTCATAATTTGCAAAACAAAAAAAAAATTATCGAAGAAAATTCGGAATTTATTAGTTAAAAGTTCATTTTAGGCTATTTTTCGACAAAAAATTCCTAATATGTCTACTAAAAATAAAAAAAATATTGGTATCAATACAGATTCTGAAAGGTGATAAAAATACCTTTCAAACCAGCCCAGATTGAGAAATCTACTATAACTCTATCCGATTTTATGACGAATTTAATTAAATTATTCTATGTATACATTGAAAAATATCTATTTTGAAATTTTGGGGGGCTCCAAATCCGACTTAGAGCTATGGTCTCTTGAGCAAAATTTCTCAGAATCACCTATAGATTACGTTTTTGCTATACGCTTCATCAAAAAAAAGTTAACCCGCCCTAATGTACATAAATTTATTTGTATAATTTGTTTAAATTTTTGTTTCGTTATCTTGTTTGCTTTTTTTTACTGTTTATTACTTATAAAAATTAACTTTCATTCATTTGTTAAATTCTTTCTGAACGTGGTTTTTTAGTTCTTATATTTAAACTAAAATGTTTTCTAGTTTGTTTTACGTTTTTGAACCTGATTAAATACATTTTATTATTTAACCATTTTTTATTGTTCATTACTTATACAAATTCACCTTTCATTCAATTTTTAAGTTCCTTCTGAACCTGGATTTTACTTCTTGTATTGAAACTGGTTTGTTTTATGCTTTTGAACCTGATTAAAAAACATGGTTATAGTATTTGCTTTTGTTATATGACTTTACTCTTAATTTTTTAACTTTAGTTCAATTTTATTTGATAATACTTTTCTTTCTCTCTCCTTATTTACTCCTCTTGGTAGCATAGGGCCTCAACTGAGCTTTGCCATCTGACTCGGTCGTGCCGTGTAATATTGACTGCGGCCACTTCGCGTAGAATCCATCTCTTTCAGCTGTTTTTTTTGGTAGTCCACGACTTCTGCTCCCTTAGGGGTCCCAATTAAGTCATTCTTGTGACGTGGTTTTCATAGCGTGTAACCTATCCATAGCCATGCTCTTTGCTTTATCTGATTAGTTAAGTTTTCTTCACTTTTTAGTTTCCAGAGCTCACCGTTTATGATTGTCTTTAACCAGAATATTCTGCAAATATTCCGCAACACTTGTTGACAACCTTTATTTTAGCCTTTTAGTTACTTGATTCTAGCCTGTGTTATATTTTGCTTGTTTCAGCATGATCAGTTAGGAACCAAAATTGCACTTACTGGACTCCTCTAGGGTCTGTCAAATCCTTACACCACGCAACTTGTACACCTCAATTATCAATCAATCTTTGAATTGGATAATTGCTGCTGTTAAGGGGATGTTCTTTCAAATTTGGCCAAAAAAAGGCCTAAGTTTGCAAATGATTTGTGGCATGATGAAAAAACATAGAAACATCCGGTTTTGACGGTTGAATGGGTATTTTATTATATAGGGTGTTTTTTTTAGAGGTATAGAACTTCGAATTGAAATAAAACACAAGAAAATCGTTTTAATGTCCATCAATTTGGCTTTATTGGAAGGATAATTTTATGCCATTAATGTTTAAATATGATTTCGGGCATGTGGCCGCCGCGGCTGGCTCGAATAAAGCCAATTCTACAGGTCCAATTTTTAAAGTTGATGGACAAAGCTCCAATTGCTGTGCACGGTGGCGAATCGATTAATTCGGGTCCTCTTCAACATTTTGCTCTACAGCGGTAATTGTTTCTTCAGTGAGCACTGTTCGACGTCTCTGCGGATGCGTATTATTACATAGAGTAAACGTAGTGCGAAAACGACCCATGGTTAACCGAATTAATTGCTCTGATGGACGATTATGTCGACCATAAAATGGAAACTTCGCGAACTGAACCATTATTTTCGAAATAAATTTGCACGATTTGCAAGCGTTGTTCAGGTTGACAAAACTGTTCATGATGAAATGGCAAACCAAACTGAACATAAATGACATTTGTTGCCAGATTTGATCACAAAATGCCAGTTTTATCTCTATTCGAAAAACAAACCTCTAAAAAAAACACCCTATACAATAATATGATATATTTTTTGTAACAAAATTCAAAATGGCGGCTTAACAATGGCGGCTTTCGTCGATCACTGCCTGAAAAATCTAGTCTCCGAATTTCAAGCCTACAGCCTCTTGTAGTAATCTGAAATGAAAAAGGGTTTTTTTAAATGAAAGTAGATGCAATTTTCTATGGCTTATACCTAACTATAATGATTTTTGACCAAAAATTGACTGAAATGTGAACGCTCGAAAAAAAAAGAAGTTTTTTTTGCCACTTTTTTTGTTTTTAAACCTTAATTATAAATAACAATTTAATAGTAACTTATGCTCGTTTTAGGTATAAGCCATACAGAAAATGATCACCTTTCAAACATGCTTTAGATTAAGGAAATTTCAACAATAGTTCAAGAGATATCCTTGAAATTCAGATGGAAAACGTGGTTTCGAGAAAAACGCGTTGAAAGATAGCAGATCCGGGCAGAAACTGAGGAAAACACTGTAGAAGAAACAAACTCGTGTGCGGACAAGGCGATCGCATCGAAAAATCCTTTCGTACACATATTCTACGGACATACAGCTTTCATTTTATGTGAAAAAAACACGATTTTTTCAAAAAAATTTGAAAGAACCTCCCCTTAAAATCGTGTTTGGCGAACAATCGTTTAATACTGCACGATAATACAATACAATAGTAATTAACAAAAATGGCGCAAATCACATATTTTAAAAAGATATACTGAAATATAGGCTTGTGTTATTACAGAAACAAAAATACAATAAATAGCTGGTCATTAAATATACACGCATTGACGTGGTTGTGCAAAGTTAATAATAAATTATCACTAGGATTAGTGTACAAAATTGTAAGTTCCAGCACAGCTTAATAACATTGATGGTATATTCATTCCTGTCGTCCGTAAACAGCGATTCTGTAAAAATGAAACAATAATTAAATTATATAAAAATATATAAAATTCCGTAGGTGCTGCAAGCAACAGGTAATCAATTGCCTTTTCACACAATTTTCACATTCGAATTTTATTTAGTCTATAAGCCAGCTTTGCCTGCTATAAACTCTTAGATTTTCTATGCGAACTCGTACCTGTTGCTCGAGTACGACTTACCTATAGACGCAGGTAAACTGCGGATGTCCATGATTATCTTGAAATCGGAAGCGCAAAAACCTGAGTTTGCAAGAGCTTTTTGCCGCAAACAGCTGTACGGGCGATTCAGCCGCGTTCTTATAGGTAAAAGAGCCCAGGCGCACTTGGTTAGTTGATGCAGCGGCCATGCCCTGATAGAATACATAAAACGTAAACGGTTATTGAAATGTTCTAGCAGCAGCAGTTGGTGGCCACTGAATTACCGAGATTTCGACTGTTTTGGGCGCACTCGTTGTGTCGTTGCGTGGCGCACGCCGTTTGCAGATGTGCTCCAGCTCAATGCCCTCAATGAAAATCTGCAAAAATATAGATTTTAATGTATGCGTGCAATGCTTCCTACACGCTCACCTCCGATGCCAGTCGCACTGTCACCTCTGAGCGGTTCTTTTTGAAGCCGAAGCAGTTGCCCGGCTCCATGCCGGGGCGCAGCATGCTGATGGGCGGATTGGAGCTGTACTCCAGGCCCAGCATGTTGCGCACCATGTTCGTTGGGCCCACCGGTTCGGCCACCACATTCTCGATCTTTGCGCCCAACTCCTCGGCGGCGTAGTTGACACGTGGCGTTGGCTGTGGCACGGAGGCCACTTCGCTGCCGGTGGTTGCGGTTTGCGAGCGGCCGCTCGGACATTCAGACAGCCGCAGTTGCTTCTTCAGCGTATACAGATCATCCCAGATGCCTGCCAGCCGCTTCTTCAGTAAGGCATCGACCACTTCAGTCAGATGCTTGGATTCGCCGCCCCGGCCTTCCGGCCCAGTGTGCAGCACCACATGCTGGCAATTAAAGCGGAAATTATAAAGTTGGCTTCGGATGGAACGTTTTGAACAACTCAATTACACTTACCGCAATTTCGTCGACCTCCTCGCGCAGCCGCCTCAACGTGCGGCTATTCTCCAGATTGCTCGATATTAGCGTATAAATGAAACCACTGATCAGAAAGGACGTTATCAAATAGCAAATACAAATTTTTGTCCGATTACATGCCATTGTATTTGTATTTGAAATACAAAAAAACGGTTTACATATTTTCCAATTTTTCAAATTGAAATGACGGGCGAAAATATTTGAATGTTTTTTTTTTCTGGGATACTGACAATTCCAAAACCTGGCGCATTCACAATTGTAAAAAAATATTGAGATTACAATGCTACATACAGTAAAATTCTTCTATGGGGAACCAAACTAAACTACCCTTTAACACATATTACTTCTTACAAACAATATGAACTGGAAAATTGCCTCACTTGTTGAGACATGTATTGATATTTGTTGTTGAAGATCTTAAATGATTGCTAAACGATTTTAATTGCTCCTATTTGCCATACGTCTGCGCAGCCTCGGCGCCAATTTGTATGGTGTTCTGTGTGCCCTTTCCTCGAAAATCAGTGAGTAGAGCAGGATCAATTAAATTCAAATTGGCGTAAACATATTGCAAATCGAACTGCGGCATTTCGCGCTCGTGCTCCTTGATCGAGCGCAAACCAATGTGCGGACGCAGGAAGCTGTCAGCCAGCGGAAACCAGCGCAGCTGTATTTCTGGCTCTTTGCCCTGCTTGATGGCCTCCAGCATGCGTTTGCGATGCTGCATATAGGTAATGCGAAATATTTTGATTTTACGCGCCACATAATCAGCATCCAGGCCATAGCCCATGGCGGCGGCAATGTCTTCAATGGCGGCATTGCGCAACTCACGCGACCGATAGTCGGGATCGTGCAAATCCCAGAGGCAGCGATGCGCACCGTAAAGGCGCAAAAACTTCACCGAATGCTTGAGCGACCATTTGCCACCTAGTAGATCCTCTTCGAGTCCATTCCAAATCAATTTGGTGGCAGGTTTTTTGGCATCGCTATTGTCAGTAGAAGGGACGAGAATAGGAGACAAGTTTGCAACAATAGTTTGTTCGGGTTCTTGTGCGATATCATACGCGGTTTCTGCATTTGAACAGGAACTATCGTCCACTGCCATTTCTGTATCAATATGCATAACTATTGCTTGTGTATCTGCTTCGTGGAGCGAGTCTTCCGTATCGCTTTTATTAGATTCATGTTGCTTGCCACTAAGATGCATTAGTTGAATATTTAGTGGCGTGGGTGGCGGCACTTCATTGGCATCTACAAAGTGCTCCTCTTGTAGCATGGAAGCGTTATTTGCAGACATAAATTTTTCTGCCTCCGTCCACCATATCCAATTGGGTTTATAATTTGAATTTTTGGAAATTTTGAGCGCTTCTTCCTCATAAACGCGCCTAAACGTTTGCACACGTCTTTCAATGCGTTGCATGGGCATTTGCATTGCAGCGGAAATTTCTGCAACGGCTTGGTGCTCCTCCGATTGTGCGCTACAGTCGTTTTGTTTAGTGTGCCAGAGCGTAGAATGTTGACCCAGCAATTGTACAAACTTCAGTGATTCTCTGCAAGTCCAATCTTGATTATTGGGTGAAGCATTTGTTACAGTGCTGGCACAGTCAGCTGCATGTGTGAGGCTGCACAGTTCGTCAGTATTTTCCATTTTGATTTCAGTTTCAGTGGGGTTATGCACAAAATCAGTTGTGCTGTGCGAATCCTCTTGGTTCGAAGGAGATGAAGGCTGTAAGCATGGGTTCTTCTTAAAATAGTCCCGACAATGTTTATTAGAATTAACATTTTACCTCACATACTTCCTTCTTTATGACACTATTGGCATAGTCGAATTCATCTTCGTCCTCAAGCGGTATAAGTGACTCGGGATCGATGGTAAAGACCACTGCATCTTCCAGATCGGAATCGGTATCCACATCCTGCATACACCTTCATATAAGTTAGGTCTATTATTGGGCTTTTATTTTGACATACGCACCTCAACCTTACGGAATTTCTCTATGCGTGGCACATCGCGAAGGAAGGCGTCGGCCAGAGCGAACCATTTCAGCTTCGTTTTAGCACCAATACCTATGACATTCAATTCATTACGTTTAATATGAAATATATACAAACAAATTTAGTAGCATTAAGAATTGTGTTAAAAATTATTTAGAATTGTGTTGATTTTAGTTTCTTGGCACCTTTTCGTATGCGCTGCTTGATTCGCCGCTTCTCATAGCGATACGTGGATCGCAGCACATTGATTTTCTGCACAACTTGCGCACAACGCAGTCCAGCGCCCATGGCCGCTGTTATATCCACGAGCGCTGCTTTGCGCAGTTTCCTACTGCGATTGTCCGGATCGCGCGTGTCCCACAGACAGCGATGTGCACCGTACAGACGCAAAAGCCTTATCAGCTGCTTGAGACTCCACTTTTCTGACTTGGGATCAGCGCACTGCGCCAACTCGTGATCATTGTTCAAATAGACTGGATGCACTTCGCTGGGCATTTCAATTTTGCGCTCCTGCAGAAGAGTGATTGCAAGATACGTTGCCAAATTACCCGAACCGGCAAGGTGTGGAAATGCATTTTACCTGCTTTTGTGCTGAGAAGATGGCACGATTGTCTTCCTCATCGCGTGGTGTCCAAATTCGCGAGCTTCCTTGAAATGAGTACGAAGACATCTGTGCAAGTGCTTTCACATCAAAATATTGGCAAACAAGCTTTAAATTAATGTTATTTAGATTGAATGTGAAAAAATTAAATTGTTTCTAGCGAATAACTGCGGCGACAGCGAAAATCAGCTGATTCGAGTGTAAACAAATGCGACGACCTTCAGCAGTGTTGCCATACATGAAGCCTTACTGGCATTGCCAACTACGGCGTATTTACATCTGGACGACAGCAGTTTTACCGCTTTTCATTTCTCAGCGATTCCACGAATATTCGTGTGCTGCGCATAGGTAAAAGCCCATTTTGCCATCTCTAATAGATTTTGACATTTGGTATGGTCGTGGTTTTCGTTGCTCTCCGCACAAAAAGGAAAACTTTTTTACAGTTTACAAAAACAAATGAAAAATATACTAATAGCAAATACAAAACTGTAATAACAAGAGAAAATGTTGAAAAGCTAACGAACGCAACGAAACAGCAAATAACAGAAAAGTAAAAACTAATGCAGCGTGCGAAGAACAATTGTGTATGTACGAGAGCCTATTAAAAATCGGTTAAAGCCGACCTCTGAACACAAAGGCGCAGCTAGAGGATAAGCAAAGCAAAAACAATAAAAAATAGAACAGAAAAAGCAATTTTATAGGCGTTGCAGCAGCATCAGCAGAAGGCGCAGACACAGTGCTGAACGCGTCGAACACGCAGGAGAATGGAAAATTTGCGTGAGCCCAGCGCGGACAGCAATGGAACATATCTGAACACAAACGCCAGAGGCAAGTCGAGTGCGTTGGCAACAGTAACAACGACAGCAACAGCATTGCAAGCAGCAACAACAACAAGCAATGGCGCAGACAGGACAGACACGGCAGCAGACACACAGGATAGCTGCACTCAATTGAATTGGTTGCAGCACTTAAATAGCAACAATAACAACAACATTTCGACGAATGTAAGCACAACAGGAAAAGAAAAGTGTAGCCAAGTGAACACTGTCGAGGCAACAAAGTGGGACGGCGTCGTAAGCGGAGGCGCCCATTGGCCGAGTGCACAAAACAGCTGGCATTGCGTGAGCTGCGAGTCGGCTGGGGCGGCGGTGGTGGCGGACGAGGGTGCTGCCGCCGCCCTGCAACACAAGCATAATACCGTGGCGGCGACAGCTACGACGACGACAACAACAACAACAACAACAACAGTGGGCAGTCAGCCAACAGCTGCAGCAGCTGCACTGGGCGTTGCGTTGATGAACATGGAAGACAGAGGTGTGTCGTCCGTGGGTGCAGGTGTAGCCAGCACAAATGGGCAGACAGTCGAACAGGTTAGACAAAAGGGCAAACAAAACGAGTTTTGCATGCGGCTAATTTCTTTACAATTAATTAACATCTTTCTCTTTCCTCAATTGACAGACGCAATCGGCAGTGCGTCATAATGGTGCCACCATCAGTCAGCCCACTTCCGCAGCCGCTGCCATTGCCATACCAACACCTACTGTCGCCACCAGCAACGTGTATGACGCCTACGCAGCCATAGGCGCCGCTTCGCTGTCGCCGCCGGGCGCCAGTGGCCAGAGCCACTCCCAACGCAGTAATTCGCCACACAATTCCACCGAGAACCTGAGCTACTCCAGCGACAACTTTTACCCCGACAATCTCATACTACTCGAGGAGGACGACGACGACGACGTCGGGCATTGCGATTTGGTCGATGACGACGATGCGGAGGCGGAGGAGATTTCGCTGAATTCGGATGACTGTGTTTATGCGTATCGCGGTGACGGTGCGGACTTCGATCTCGCACTGGACGCAATTGCGGGCCGCGGTGCTGGCGATGTGGGACTGCTAGATGATGAAACGGACTTTCTGGAAATGGACTTTGAGCCGGATCCGCTGTCAGAGGTGGAGTACGGCTCGGTGGAGACGGCACCGGCACATGCTGATGCCTTTCTGCTGCAACGCGACTCGTGTCACTTGAGTGGCCGACACTCGGCTACGCTGAGTCTGCACGCATGCACGCCCACTCAACGCCAACTATTCAGCTCGCCCATCGACGACGATTTGGCGCCGCCGCCGACCAAAGGGCTGCAGTCTCAGCTGCTAATGAGCAAGAATTTTGCGCGCATCACCATGCATTTGGACCAGATCAAAGGCGAGAACGGGGATTGTGATATTTTCGAGCGCACGCACAGTGATCGCGCCTCGGTGCTGGGCATGCTGAGTGACGACACATCGGTGGAGGCGCCAATAACGTCGACAACGACGGCACACTCGCTGCCCAATGCGCTGCTCACTAGCTTCGGGCGTGACATGCGGCATGCAGAGGAAGCTAAGAGCACACCGTCAAAGGTTACAGGTACAAACTTCCTTAAATTTTTTTATTTGAATTGTTAACAATTTGCTTTGTTACAGGTGCCAAGCCGAAACGCCTGTCCACCTTTTCCACGTCGTCATCGACCTCATCGAAGACCTCGTCCAAGTCACGACAATCGCTGCGCTCCTCATACGCCACCGCTGCGCTCTGTAGCAGCTCCAGCTTTGACGAGCGCAGCGTCAGCTGCACCGAATTCCGGTGCGTACCGCCAGCGAACGCAGGCGAGGACTGCTTGCCGCCGCCAGCAAGTGTGTGCAACAGTAGCAACGGCCACAACTGCGACGACTTCAGCGCCAACGATGAGACTTGCCTCGACTGTCTCGAAAAGGAGTTTCTGGCGAACACTATCGGCAAGGCCATTGACCTGAGTGAGTGCCCGAAGTGCCGCAAGCGCAGCGGTGGCATGGCGCTCTACAAGCGGGTGGTGCATTCGGCGACAACGCGCTGTCGCAGCGGCTCGCCGGCATTCTTCAGCGAGACACGCGACGATTGTCTCTTCGAGACGGCGGCCAGTGATTTTCTGGGTGCGCGCAAAACGGACGAATGGACAACACCGATTAAGGATAGAACGTTGGTGGGGCGTGGTGGTGGTGATAGTGTTGGTGCTGGGGGTGGTGCGGCTAGTACGGGCAGTGGCGTCAAGGCGAGAAGCAAGCTGCGTGCGCGTGTCAGGTCACGCACCTGCGATGTGGCTGATGTGCTGCAGCTGCAAGCAGCCGCCGCCGAGGACGTCATAAGCCAAAGAAGGACAACGTGTGATAATCTCAATAGCGAGCAGGTAAGCGACACTAGATTTATCATAAAAGTGTTAAAACATTCATTACTTTTGCATTTGCAGCTGCTAAAGAATTTGTTGTTGACTGAAAAGGAAGTTGTGACAATTTCCACTTTGAATTTAAGTGAGGAGACGCTGGTGCAGGCACTGGTGAGCAGCGTTTTTCAACACCTGTGCACTTTCAATTTTAATAAAAGTTTTGCTTTTGCAGGATAAACTGAATGTCTCCTACAACGCTGAACTTGTGAAATCTCATTTCAAATCGCACTACATACACGGCAGCAGCTGTAATGCCAACACGTATGCGCATAGAAATTTGAAGGAATACAAAGATCTGAAACACTTTCTGCTGCATGAATCGAAAAAGAACTGCAACTACCCGAAGTTGAAGCGGCTAATTGAAATGGCGACGCGACAGCAACTGGATGTGCAGTACAAGCAGGTGCGAGCAGGCGGCCAAAGATTTATTTGTCGCATCAAATATTATGTTATTGATTATTGTAAAATTTGTGTTCACAGGATGCCAACAACGCCATCCCGGAAATGGTGCCCGTCAAGGTCGCGGACATATTACATCAATGGGTGCGCACCAAAAAGCTCGATGTACTTAAGCAATTGGACAAGCGTTTCGTGGATGCCAATGTTTTGGGTACTGTTGTTTTATTATGGCTTCTTTTGTGGGCATTCAAATAAATTGTATTTGTTCAATCTAATTGCAGGCAAAATTGCCAACATCATACGACAGGCACAGCAGCGCTGTACGCCGCGTCGTCCTCTACCCGAGTATATCTCCATACCGCAGTATTATGCCAGCGGCTACCTGACATTAACGAAGAAATGCTAAACAACAGCGCAAAGCTGTGGCAGATCGCACGACTGGCTGTTCGTCTCCTGTACTAAAAATATGAACATTTACATACATAACATTAAAGCAAGTAGTAGTAACAAACGCATGCATTATACATCAAACATACAGAACAAACAAAATACTTAATTGCAAAAATAGCGCAACACATAAAACAATCACAACACTTGGCACATTCACTAATCGTTTATTATGTACTAAAAATATCACTACGAATACACGTATTGCTACTATCAGATACATTCACATAAAATACATTTAAACAGTATCGAATATGCTTAACTATAAAAACATGACACAATGTATGCATAACTATTTCTAACAATATTCATGCGAAATTTGTACTTGCTATCGTTGTGGCCGCCGTGGGCGGACACTGATGTTCAACTGTACGTGTGTATAAAATGACTTGATGTAATTTGCAATATTATCCATATAGAAATATGAATAAACATATTTACTTACTGTTTGTATGTCCCTACAGAAGATGTAGACAACACAACCCCAACAAAAATAATCAAGTAAACTAGCCTGTAAAACTATTGTAGTACTGTAGTTGTAATTCAAAACGTTTATGCTAAACACAAACAACACACTGAAATACACCACCAATACCAATCAACGTGTCACGCACACAAGCAAACTGTAAATGTTTAATACGTGCATTTTCATGTGGTTATTGTTCATTGATGTGTAACTGAAGTGCGCCCAAGTCGAATGCCTGCACCGACATTTAAAAGTTGAAGAAGTAACCCACGAAGGCTGAAGGCAGTCAACATGGTCAGATGTTTCCGATTGCAACAGTCAAACTCAAGGGGAAGACATTGTTGTTATCATTAAAATTTACGAAAGAACGAGTGCAAAGACACTCCGAAACACTCAAATACACATTCCCTTACAGTTTTTAATAAAATTGCGCTTTATTAAAAAAATGGTTTTTCATTTTACTGGAGGAGGAGCTGAGAAAATTTGGCGTAATACTTTTTAAATATTGTAGAACAATTTTTATTGAACCAACTTCACGTAACCAATTCAATAAAAAAATAAATAAAAAAATATTAGAAAAATAAATTATAAAAAATTAAACACTTAATCTTAAGCTTTAGACCTGATCTATGCTTTTTAAAAAAATGCCGCTCTCTCAAACTTGGTTAATGAACTGACCACAACTAATAGTCAAGATAGCATTAGAAGCTGTCTTTCTGCCCACACAGCAAGATTTCCGTAACCTTAAACAATCAATTTCAACTTATAAACATACAACAATCTGTATTCGGTAAAAGCATAGAATTTATGCAAATTGCTCTGACCATAAAATTTGCCATTCCTCAATTCAAAGCGCTCAATGGGGTTGGCCCAAAATACAAAATATGGCAACAGTCGACTGAAAGCATTTCTAGCCGCGTCAAACATAAATAAAACCAAGCAAAATGCCTCAAACGAACTTGCAACAAGTTGCAGTTCGATAGGCAATTACACGAAAATACTGGATTTCCATGCGAAAAGTGAGCAAATCAACTTTCCGCCAAGTTATTTTTGATCCTTTTTAGGTCTTTCAACACGATTTACTACAAGGAAATAGTATTTTGTTGCTGTTTAAAGAGAGCGAAAGAAGTGAGAAGAGAATATCTTCAGCTGTCCACTTCTAGCTCTCTCCACTTCTACCTCTCTTGCTTTTGAATTCGATGTGGAAGAATTGAAAACTTTTGTATTGCAACGGTCTCAAATTAAGTGCCAAGTCTGAGCATAAAGCTTGGCTGAAGTGCCGCCACAACCTTGTTGAGATAAGCACAAAAAACAAAAATAATGTGCTACAATGAAAACTAAAACCTGGCTTGCAACGAAATATGAGTGTGTGGGAATGTGAGCCTGGACTGAGAGTGGCGACAATAAACAAGAATTTGCATAATTCGGCCTGTAAGCTGCAAACGAAATTATTGTTGAGGCAAGTAAAAAATTAGTGAAACTGTACGTGCAGCGACATACATACATAAGTACAACAATACATATCATGCTCTGTATGTATATGTATATGTATGTATGTAGGTACATATTTATGTATATTATGTACAAAGTTATGTCTAAATTCACTGCATTTTTTATTTCTTCCCCCTTTGTTTTTGAAGTGTTTGGTTAAAACATTTTTCGAAACCTTCAAAGTGCACTTCAGGGCAAAACTAACTAAACACTTATTCGAATTTTAGGCGCAATATGAGTTATGGACTCAATTAAAGTTATCAGATCCCTCTTTTTGGCTCTTTTCTCTCTCTACAATCATATGAGAAACTTTAGTCTTTAAGCTACAGATATCACTTATTGTTAATTAGAAATCTTTAAATGTGCTGGATGACACTTTAGAACTTACGAAGATAGATAGATAGATCTGAAAGGGGAAATGTGCACTGAGACCAAAGTTGATCTATTGTGCCCCCTACCACTTTACTTTCGCAGAGTCTGCAGACGCTTACCTGTTCTTAGAACTTACAAAACTATACCTAAGTTAAGTAGAGCACGCAAGCAGTGTTTTGAGGGGTAAAAACCACCCAAATCATTTACTCAATAAAGCAATCTTTTACCATGTTTCGGCCTGACGTTTCCGGGCATCTTCTTTTGAGATTGCGATCTCCAGTTGGTCATATCAAGAGATGACGAGGGTGTCTTCAAATTGGCTCTTACACCGGAGACATGATCCCACTTAGAGATGATAGGGTCTTCAAATTGGTTCTTACACCGGAGACGTGGTCTTCCTCTTCACGACCAACTTTGAACATCTTTTTCGCCGAACAGTTTCATCATCCATACGGCAGACATGGCCAAGCGTGCGTAGCCGCGGGATGTTGATTCGCTGTGCTAGGTCCATGTCTGAAAGCAACTCATACAGCTCGTTGTTCGTTTGTATTCGATAGTCGTCGTTAATACGAACAGGGCCGAAGATTCTGAAAAGAACCTTCCTACCTACATCCCAAAGGTTGCTATGTCGTTTTGCGATAGTGTCCTTGCTTCTGGGTCATAAAGGAGCATGAGAAGAATAAGCGTCCAATAGAGGGCAAGTTTCGTGGTTTCTTCTGGTGCTGCCACTGTACCAACAACGGCTTTGCAAACTGGCCCGAAAAAGTGCTATCAATCAGACAGTTCTTCTCTCTTCTTTATCTAATTAATTCAGCTTTTTAAATCATTAATTACCTAGGTATCTTTTTCTTACTATGAAACTAAACTGACTGACTGAACTAAATGTTCATTATCAGAATTCTTTAGGTTTTCCCTCTCCACTAAAAACCCCCTTCTCTCTTTCCGCATCGATCCAAGTCTCCATTTTCATTATCACGTTCTCGTGTATTTTCATTAATTTATTTATTTATACTTTTTGTGTAAACCAAGCTCATCATTTTAACACCCATGCCAGCGGCCAATATGCCGCGCTCCCCCTTTTCCCCATTCCATTCTTTGTTTCCCCTGCCACTGCCGCTTCTTTGCTGCTTCATTGAGCAAATGATACTTGTACGAGTATGCAGAATTGGCGGTTGCAGCCAACTTGTCCAATGTTCATGGAATTTCGTCTGAATTTCTTACCTGTCTGTCTGGTTTGGTATTTCATAGCAGCCACTGCTGCTGTTGTTTTGTTTTTTCACAATTCCGTTTTTTTTTTGTAGTGGGTTCTGTTGCTTCTCTGCCACACATCTCCTTCATACGTTTAACAATTTGTTTTCTTTCATTTTTTTCGACTGCCTTTAGAACCACGTCCGAGTATGTGTTGCCGAGCTGGTTGTGTGGTTGTTATTGCTTTTGTTTTCGTATTGCTTTAACTGTATCTTTGGCGTTTTGACCATAAATTCAACAGTGGCTGCAGTTCTTCGACTATTTATGGTCGCATCTTGTGCTCGTCGCCGCTTGGCCGCTGTTACCACTTGGCTGTCTGCGCATTTTCGGTTCGGACGGTTTTGCAGTTATGCTGGCCGCACTTATGTGCGCGTCTCGTCTGTGTGTTTGCATTGACCAAGTTATGCTTCCCGCTACAGATCGCCGCCGCTATCGACGATATATGGTGGTCCTGCTTTGACGTTTGTTTGCGGAAAAATCCATTAAAATTTTTGCACGTTACGCATTTTAGGTTTTATGTTTCCTTCGTTTCGTTATCTTTGGCATTTTCCACTGCTTTTACTTGAGTTTAGTGTTTGTGTTTTTCTTACGAGTATTGTTCTGTTTAGATTCAAGGGAAGTTGCGAAAACTATACTTGCATATGTATGTGTGTAGACTGCAATGTTTACGATGCCAATAACCTGAGCTGTCTGGCTGATTTTAAGACTTTTCTGACAGCAGACATACGATTCACTTAAATTCAATGACAGAGATTCTGGTGATCTTTCCAATGGATATAGTTGACTTGATTAGATAAGTCGACAAAGGGATAAGTCGACAAAATTCTCGGTGGACTTTTATATTTAACCCATTTCCTACCTTTGATTCTTTAACGAATCATTAAAATTAGAAATTTTTGTTTGCATTTTTTTATTTTTATAAACTTGTGTCATATAAAGTTTATGTGTTTTATTTTAAATATACTCAGTTCTATTGGGTTTTTAATAAACCATTTGCATTCAAAACCAAAAACCTTTTTTCAAAATTTTTTTAAAAGTACTAGACTTGTGCAAAATCCAAAAACAAAGAATGACAAAATTAATAACAAAATAAAATAAATTTAAATAAATAAAATAAAATAAAATAAAATAAAATAAAATAAAATAAAATAAAAAAAAATAATATAAAATAAAGTAAAATAAAATAAAATAAAATAAAATAAAATAAAATAAAATAAAATAAAATAAAATAAAATAAAATAAAATAACATAAAATAAAATAAAATAAAATAAAGTAAAATAAAATAAAATAAATTTAATTAAATAAAGTTAAATGAAATTAAATTAATAAAATGAAACTGAAAAATAAAATAAAATAAAATAAAATAAAATAAAATAAAATAAAATAAAATAAAATAAAATAAAGTAAAATAAAATAAAAAAAAATAAAATAAAATAAAATAAAATAAAATAAAATAAAATAAAATAAAATAAAATAAAATAAAATGAAATGAAATAAAATAAAATAAAATAAAATAAGATAAGATAAAATAAAATAAAGTAAAAACAATAAATAAAAAACAATTAAATAAAATAAAATCATATCAAATCAAATCAAATAAAGTAAGAAATGTGTTACAAATTAAATTTTAATCTGCGATTACGGACAATAATGGATTATGGATAAATGATATTTTGTTTCTCTAACTTATATAGTTTCATAGTTTCTCATAGTTCATATTTTCCGTGTGTATCCTTGTTTGAAACAGTGCGAGCCACAGAAGATCTTAAAGTGTAATTGCATTGTAAGACGTCTATAGGAGGCGCTGATTCTTGCCGTTTATTGTTTACAATAGTGTCAATGTCTTTGATAGTTAAAGTATTCTGCATTTTTAAAATTTGATATTTGCCTCCCCATATTTTTCAACGAACGTTGTCAGTTCTACTGTTTCTGTAGACCAATGTTCCCGTGAGTCCAAAATATCAACATTCACTAGTCCCAAGTATCATTCATACGTACACATTCCTTTCTCAATTACTTTTTAGTCTTTTTTTTGTGTCAGAATCAATTGCTCAAACGAACAGACGTCCATTGTACTATAAGTTCAGATCCCCTTTTTCTTTTTCCACCAAGTCCGCTCAGTAACTGCTTTTTGTGGCCAGTGACGTAAGTAACTGAGAAATCTGAGTTGATTCTGTGGTATCAATGAGTCAAAGTGGCTGCTTCACAGAACATCAATGAACAAATAAGGCGTATGCAAAGAAAGTGGTCTATGGTCTTAACATAATCCCCACAGACTGGATCCAGCCAACCTATTCTGTGACCTATTTTCGAACCTATATGTGATTTGCCTAGAGAAAACGACATGACATTAGGCCAACCAACTGTCTGTAGTTCCTTCTGAATAGAGACAGAAGAAACCGGTTTCCGGAAGAAGTTTGGTTTCCTCAGTCAACAGTGCCTAGTTAGAAGACCGGTGACCTGTCATTAGGCCAACCCACTTTCTGTACTTGTCTCTGCGTAAAGACGAAAGAAACCGTAAGAGTTGGTCTCCTCAGTATTCAGTGTCCAGTTAGAAGACCGGTGACCTGCCTAATCTGGTTTTTCCTTAGTTCGAGGCATTATTTACTCCATTTGGAGTTATCACCCCAGAATACCTCACACTGGACACAGCAGACTAAGGAAACATATGCATACAATCGGGCTATAGAACAGGTAAGCGTCTGTAGACACTGCGGAACCGGAGAGGAGATTCCCGAACACATTTTATTACACTGCGATGAGGCATGTCACAGTGGGAGGCGACATCTGGGCCAGTTCTGGCTTAGAGAAGAGAACATCAAGCACCTTTATCCCCGTGCGTTACTAAGCTTCAGTGGGTCGGTGGAGCTAGGGGATGCTCTGTAACAAGTTGTAGGGATCAGTTCTGGTCTCAGTGCAACAAACCCCATGAAATTCTATTCTATTCTAAGAGTGGAGGAACAAGAGTGGAACAAGTTTCGTCCAACTGCAGCCTCTCAGTCTGTCATGCTGGCTTGTGAGTTGAATGAACCCAGTAGTTAATAGTAGGTGGAATTTCAAGGAGGGGGGTGGCAGAACAGTTCTAAAATGTATCCTCAGAGCTCATTCTGCAATTCCTATCCACTCTGAAACTCAAGTAAGCATCAGACTAATATATCTTCGGACATTAAGATTGGGTATCGGGAGTCGAGCACCACCTGCCCGAGACACTGCGTCCAGTGTTGAACTATTGTGTCAAGTCCCTTTATCTTACTGGAGGAGTTCGTATCCTCCGATATTATCCAGGAACTCCTTTATTTTCCTTATATCAAATTCAGACAGATCCTTTGTCTGTATCAGTTCCCTTCCCAGTAGCCGCTTTCTTGCGTGTATGAGGGCGGGACATTCCGTTATGATGTGTACAGAAGTCTCCTCGTCTTCCATACAAAATCTGCATAGTTCGTTGTCCGTGATTCCCAGTCGCGCTCTATGCATATTTAGCAGCCAGTGTCCGCTTAGGATCCCCTTCATGAATCTAAGCAGCTCTGCTCGGCTTAGCTTTAAGAGGTAATTAGATTTCTTTGCAGAGTAAACTGGAAAGAAGAGCTTGGAACAGCGTTGTCCCACTATGTTCGACCATTTGTGATTAGGTCGATTTAGAAATTCCTGTTTTACACAATGTCTGTAATGAGTCTTGTTAACACTTATGATTGGTTCAGGTCCGTAGGGTCGTCTTGCCGCCCCCTCCTTTGCCAATCTGTCCGCCTCCTCATTACCATCGCTAAGCTAATGAGCCAAGCTTGCGCTCGCAAACTTATCGTTAGATCTTTTTTGATTTCCTACGTCCAGAGTCAGTGATGTGCGCGTCGTTGTTGTTGAAATGAATGGCGACTATTTCGCATCCATCGAAGCCAAGAATTGCGCCAAACTCAACATCATCCCCAGTTCATGAGCCAAAGCGACGACCGCATTTTAAGCCATTTAACCAGTTTTGCTTATTGTTGCTTTTATGTTGCTGTGTTGTTATTGTTGTTGCTTCGCTTCACACCTAAAAGAAGAAGAAAAAAAATTATGGTTTTAAGTACAATTCCTGCACGACTTGTGGCGGCGTTTCAAGCCGCCTCGAACCGGCACACATGTTGCAGTTGCAGCTGACCAGAACTTGGAGCTCAGGTAAGTATGAAATCTCACCTGAGCCAAAGTTGCCAGCTGTTGGCTTCTCTGGAAAAAATCTACAATCGACTGTATTCAAGACGACGAAAAGCCGTGACTGCGCAGTGTGGCAGCTTTGGCCGAACCGGGCTTAAGAAAGTCAAATCGATCGTTTGCGGCTCGAACAGGCGTTGCTGGCAACTTGAAGTTTAGTTACTTTTCAACGTTGACTTTAAGCGCAGCACAACATTACCAAACGCACAGCAAAAGTGCGCTTTAGCGACGCTGAGCGGTGGTATTTTTTTTTGTTATTGTAATTTTTTTTCATACTTGCTACAATTCCGGGTATAAAACTTGCAAGCGTGTTGTGTGTGCGCGCGTGTGATAGAAAGAGAGCGTGAGAGTGAGAGAGAGAGAAAAGTAGCTTAGAGTTGCGCGCAGGCGCAGCTAATCAATGCGGTTAGATTTTAATTAAAATCGGTGCCGTGTGCTTTACTTACCAGCAAAATAATAAAAGTAATAATAATAAAAGAAAAAAGTAGGAGAAATTGTCGTGTCGACAGTGGCCACAAAAAGCATGGAAAGCAGTGAAAGATTAGCTTCAATGTGATGTGAAATCGAGTGCCAGTGAAAGAATGGAAAGCAGTTGAGAATTGTTTTCATATTTTGTTCATGTTTTTCTTGTGTACCAAAATGTCAGTGAAACTAAAATAGTGCTATTTAAACATAACAACAACAACAACAACAAAAACAACAAGTAAAATCAACAATTTGTGTTCTAAGCAAATATTTAGCGGCATTTTTGGCGCTGTCGAGAGGTGTTAAATTACCTGTGGCTGTGGTTTTGGTGACGGCAGCGCTTATTAAAATTAAGAAAAAATAAAAAAAAAGAAATATACAACTCATAGCAATGCCAGCATGAAAGAGAAGGCATTCGAAAAGGTGCTAATTTTCTTGGTTGAAGGCCAAAGCATGAAATTCGTACAAGTGATGACGAGAAACCATCAAAAATTTTAAAGCAAAGCTATATGAAAAAAGTCTGTGCTTAATAATACAGTGGTGCAACTATAACAAACAACTATAACAAACAACAACAACTAAAGTATTCTCCTCAACAAACAGCATTAGTGTCTCAATCAACTTTAAACAACATTTACACCACCCACACACCCAACCACAACTCACTCAACATTTTCAACTTTACATTTAGTTCGATGCAACTTTACACCATCATTCCATCAAAATCACTTCTAGAATTTTGGAAGCATTTTATATGTGGATTAACGACAAAGCCACAAATGTCGCTTCGTCCATTTGTGCGGCGGCAATCAAACAACGAGCGGATATTTCTTACGTTATACTTGAGCTATAACGCTAAATAAGTAAGTAAGTGTGCAGCGTCCTTGCATTATGTGTAATTTTAAGCAAATTGCCATTTCATACAGACACACAAATATTTTGTAAATATCTCACGTTTATATGTCGTAAGTTTTTGTTGTTTTAAATGCATTTTTTTATAGCTTGCAAGTTGTCCACTTTTGCAGTCATCTTCATGCGAAATGTGTACCGCGTTGTGACCCGGTTCGAGGCGGGTTTGTGCCTTGCTTTGAGCCAAGTTTTGTGGCGAAATGTGGCTGTGATTTGCCGATTGTGCTATGATTGTGTGTGTGTGTGTGTACGTGTGAGGCATGTCGCTGTCTATGAATCACATTCCAGCGCTGACTCGTCTTGGGAAAATGACAAATTTCTGAGCTATTAAAAATGTTCACACATGTTTGACGCAGTACAAATAAACAACACGTGTGAGTTAACGCTGTGTTTAGGTCATAATTTTGGGTTGGTTTTGGTTGAGATAGGTTTGTGTGTGTGCGTGTGTGTAAGAAAAGTTGCACTTTGATGCGAAAGACCATTGCGGCCCATTTTGCGAAATTTACAAAACAAGTTGTCAAAATTCAAACCATTTCGTCTGCTTTATAAAGTTGTGTAGATTTTCTAACAATGTTTTTCAGGTCCCATAAGAACCCATATTCAAAGTCAATGTTCTCAAAAAGCCCTAAAAGAGCATAGAAAGCGCTCTTTGATTCCTACTTCCTTCTTAACCCTTTCGGACATGAAAATAAACCCAATCTCTATGAATTGTATGGGCTGTAGCCCATTTTAGCCCATATTGGACATTGTGACTGAAAGGGTTAACTTCGCTTCCAAAGTGCATACTTCTTTAATCTGTTTTTACTTATTATAGGTAAAAAAATTTTACTAAAAAAAAATTTTTAGATTCCACTTCCTTCACACACACCAGATGTAAAGATTTCTATGTTTTCTTGTCTGCTTCTACTTTTTGAGTATCTTCTTGTTTAAGTTTTCGAAACTTAATTGAATGTAAAGGTG
Source organism: Melieria omissa (assembly GCA_963971225.1). NCBI lineage: Eukaryota > Metazoa > Arthropoda > Insecta > Diptera > Ulidiidae > Melieria > Melieria omissa. Next base: position 102,435,537 of record OZ020267.1, on the reverse strand, counting down.
TTTTTCTCATTCTTTCTTGTCGCTTTGGTTTCTTTTTTTCTTTTCGGTTTTTTAGGTTTCTTTTTTTTGTTTTAACGCCAAAACTAATCATTAAAGTCAGCCGTCTATGAAGTAATATGAATATCCAAACCTAATACATTCCAATTCGTGATTGTTCACTCATTAATTCCCCACTTCACGACACTGTTCATTGACTTTCACGACCGCAATTGCAATATTAAATAGATAGAATAATTATTTTTAAACACGTTTAAACGCATCACTCGACCGCTTACATCATTTCCGTGAAGTATTCTCTCATTTAATGCATTAATCGGAAATACTTTTTATTGTTTTAATTAAGTATTTGACTCATAAAATTTATGCCAAAAGGAAGATAATTTAATAATGAAGTGCTTTGAAATGAAAAACTTTGCAGTAATTAAAAATAATTTATGGATAAAATTATAATTGTATGATGGATAATTAAAAATCGTGAATTGGTTTATTAACAATGTTGATTCGGGCAAATTTTTGTTAATAAAGAATGTAAAAGATCAAAAATGTATCGACTTTATTTCGATTTAATTACAACGAGATTAAGTTGGTTTGATTTTGATTTGAGGGCTTTTAAAATCGATTAAGACAATTTACTTTAAAGAACGATTAGTCTTTAAAATGCTTTTAACATGGCTGAATTGATGAATTAAATTTTGATTTGATTGTTTCAAAGATCGATCTAACTAATAGATTTAATTTTAAGGTGCATTTAATTTCGATTTCATTACTTCAAACATTAATCGAACGAAGAAATTCAACTTTGATTTGATTACTTAAAAGAACGATAGGTCATTTGATTGCTTTTAAAATCGATTAAAATTAATTCAAAATTTATATGATTGTTTGAAATAAAGTTGTTTGAGTTTAATTTAACTTCAATTTAATTACTTTAAAGATCAATCTATCGTTTGATTGATTTTAACATCGATAAATCAATGAATTGAATTTCGATTTGGTTCTTTCAAAGATCGATCTAACTATTGATTTAAATTTAATTTTAAGATGAATTCAATTTCGATTTGATTACTTCAAAGATTGATTGAAAGCTTCGATTTGGTTTTCTGATGAATTCAATTTTGATTACTTTAAAGGATAATCGATCGGTTAATTGCTTTTAACATCGATGAATCGAATTCGAAATTATATTACTTCAAAGATTCATTGAAAGACTTGGTTTTGTTTTCAGATGAATTTTACTTCGAATTGATTACTTCAAAGATTGATCGATGAGTTGATTGCTTTTAAAATCGATTAAAATGAATTCAACTTTGATATGATTATTTGAAAGAATGATCTGTCGATAAGATTTTGTTAGAAGATTAATTCCATTTCAATTAATTCAATTTCGATTATTTCAATTGACTATTTAAAGTTTAAACGATCGATTCAATGTCATTGAATTTATTTTAAAGATCAATCAACTCAATTTTAATTTAATTTTCTCAAAGATTGATTGATTCAAATTCGACTAAATACCACTAAATCAAGTGGATTTAATTGGATTATATGAACTTTCAATAAATGTTATTTTTATTATTTAAAAAGTCGATTTACTTAATTCTGATTTGATTACATGAATTGAACTTTGGTATGATTATTTGAGAGAATGATTGGTCGATTAGATGTTGTTTTTAAAACAATTAAATTTCGATTTGACTATTTCTAAATTCGAACGAACGATTCAATGTCATTGAATTTGAACTTATTTCAAAGATCGATCAATTCAATTTTGATTTAATTGTCTCAAAGACTGATCGATTCAATTTCGACTGAATACCACTAAATCAAGTGGATTTAATTGGATTATATAAACTTTCAATAAGTGTAATTTTTAATATTTCAAAAATCAATTTATGTATTTAATTCTGGTTTGATTTTAGTAAAAAGCACTAAATCGATTCGTTTTTGATTTGATTATTTTAAAGATAATTCGATTCGATTTCAAATTGATTTTGAATTTTAACTACTACATGGGCTGAAAAGTCTTTGGCCTGACATAGAGATGGCGCCAAAAATTAAGAATTATTGTGTTGTACATGGAAAACCATCCTTAACTTAGATTCTGTCAAAGTTTCATGACATTTGGTTGACTCGTTTTCAAGTTATTGCTTTCGAAGTGACGCTACCTCTGAATTTTTGTAAACAATGGAAAAAAGTGAATTTCGTGTTTTGATAAAACATTGCATTTGATGGGCAAAAATATAGATGTATTATAACATTTATCAAGCCATGCTTTTGTTTCCACTGTATTTTTGCCCATCAAATAGCAATGTTTTATCAAAACACGAAATTCACTTTTTTCCATTGTTTACAAAAATTCAGAGGTAGCGTCACTTCGAAAGCAATAACTTGAAAACGAGTCAACCAAATGTCATGAAACTTTGACAGAATCTAAGTTAAGGATGGTTTTCCATGTACAATACAATAATTCTTAATTTTTGGCGCCATCTCTATGTCAGGCCAAAGACTTTTCAGCCCATGTAGTATATCAAATATAGATGGATTCGAATGTGATTTGTTGAAAAACTTTTTCGATTCAATTTTGTTTAAGTTAGTTTAAAAATAAATCAAATTAATTTTGATTTGAATATCTGAAAGATCGATTGATTAAATTTTGAGTTAATCGGATTAAAGACCATTAGATTGACTCCATTTCGGTTTAATTAAATGAAAGTTTAATAAAATCAATTTGAATTTGAATATCCAAAAAATCTATTGACTCAATTTTAGTTTAATAATATCAAAGACCACTCATTAATCATTAGATTTCGATCGTTTTTGATTTAATTGTAAGGTTAAATGAATTCGAATTCAATGTGATTACATAATCACATATTCGATCAATCTGAATTAGATTTTCTTCTATAAAGATACATTGAATCTGATCCAATGGATCCGATATTGGTTTGATTGTATTAAAAGTTTATTGATTCAATTTTGTTTAAATTAGTTTGAGAATTGATGAATTTAAAATTGATTTATCTCAAAGGTCAATCGACTCAGTTTCAACTTGATTAGATCAAAGACCACTCGACCTATTGGATGTCGATTTGATTATATCAAAGTCCAAAAAATTTAAGTTCAATTTGAATCATACAAGCATCAATCAATTCGAACCTGCGGCAGACCAGTAAAAAAAACTCACTTGGTCTAGTTTTTGTTTAAAAATTTAGGGGATGTAGCCCATAGGACTATTCACAGCCTACAATATTTTGCCGAAAGCAGAAACCAGTTTTATGAGTAAGAGATCTACAAATTCTTCTTGCAACGCAATGGGTCTCTATGACATATGTGGGATCCTTTCAAAGCAGCCAATTCCACATATCTGTTGGACTCAGCAATAAGTATAGTCAACTTATAATAAGAAGTTTTACCAAGCCAGGAAAGGATTACTTGAGTTCAGAAGAACGTATCACAAAACTATGGTAAACAAATAGTGTGAATGAGATATTGAACGTCAAATAGAATGTTTTTTTAACAAAAATACTGTGACCCTACTCAGCAAAATCTCCACATGGTTAGGCAAGGTTGAGTCTTTAAATGTTTTAACTTAGATTACAAGGTTAGGTACACACTTGAACTGAAGCCTCTTAAAGCTATGCTTTGTTTTCTTAATATCGTCACAGGAGTATTTCTAGGAAAGGTAGGTAAGTAAGTGTATCTGGCTTATTGAGTCCTTAGTGATGCCCGATGGATATCCGTTTATGAGTTTAAGATTAGTGATCTGTTAGAATACGAGTTCAACAAAAGCGGTTCAGAGTTCTAGCAAACAGTTTGCACTAAATGTAAATACAAGATTTTTCCATCGTAAAATTTGGTACTGTCACTAAACTTGTCACACTTACGAGTAAACAGCTGCCGTAAAAAAAGAAATTTGTGACAGCTATTAGTCACAGTGTTATCTACTTTGAGAGCAGACAGTTTACTGATTTCACTGTTTTACGTGAGAGATCAGTGCAGCCTTTACGGATGGTAAATTTTTTTGAACAAAATATAGAAAGGGCCTAGACCGTCTGTAATCAAAGAAATTCGAATTATAAGAAATGTTTATAATCAAACCATATTTCTGAATCTGTGAGAACTATTCCCTTTAGGACTTGGTCTGAATATTCTTTACAATATTTCTATAAAAAGTTTTATCTCAAAAAGATGGCATTAGCGCAACCATTTTGTGCTGTTGAGCCGTTTAACCCCGAACTGATTTTACAAATTCCAGTTTGTAGTACTTCAACGCCATAAATCCAGAATTAATAGCCAACATTTATGTGCTTTTCAACTGCTTTCGGTATGCGTGGGTGTCTTTGGAATTTGGAGACTTTAACATTTATTGCTATGCTTCATTTATTTTATTGGCGCAATCGTTAAGTTCACCTTAAATGGCTGTGAATGGGCTTGTCGGTTACTTAAAGCGTCAACGAAATTTTCAAGATACACTGCAGATAACACAAAACGAATCCAAAATGTAAACAAATTATGACAAAAGTCGCTAATATATTCACGTGCCAGCTGCTCGATTTGTTTTGAGCATAAAAAATGCTATGAATGTTTGTAAAGTTATGTGTTGGCAACGATTACAAAAGCAATGCACAAAAATAGTAATAATGACCTAAGCCACTTGACAAAAATGGTGGAAGATGTTTTTATTTATTTTGAATTTATAGTATTTGATTTTTTTTTACGTTTCTTTACGCCTGAACGGAGTAGTGGCCAAATATGGCAAATGTTTATCAACAAATGCGCGTTTTGGGCATTTGATCGAAATGGAATGGTTGTCGTTTTTTTTGAAAGTGTGCCGGGGACTGTGTTTTTTACAAGGCGTGGGTTCCCAAAGCTTTGTTGGTTGCGTGAAATGTAACACTCGAGTGACTGTCGAAAGATGACAGCTGTCAAGCTCTGTGCTGCTAAAGGAAACTGGCTGTGCATACTCGAATTTCCAGCACACTTCCTGTGCTGCTTTTTCTTTTTTGCAATTATGTGTTCAATATTTCATATCGTTGTTTTTTTCGAACGCTCAACCGGCTGCATTTCATTATTGTCGGTTGGCTGCAGTGTGGCATGTCGAAGCGGCATGCAACCATTTCTAGGATGAGTGCATTTTTATAACCACTACACCTCTCCCCCCGCTCTCTGCCACTCCTCCTCTGAGCTACTCTGGCGCTCATTTTCTTGTCCAACTCTGGTGGCAATAAAAACGTATAAAGAATGTGCAGCGGCACAAAATTGCCTGAATGATAATTTAGTTGGCAACGCTGCATGTGTTGCATGTTGCATGTCTGTTGGCCATTGCAGCAATACCAACACCAACACCAACACTGCAGTTTGTACACGTTTTAAGCCAAGCAGCAATGCGGTTAGAAACACTTGTCATGCGTAACGTGGCCGCAAGTTGAGCAAAACAAAAAAACAACTTAAACCAAAAACAATTTCATGTTAAAAAAAACACCAAAGCACAGTAAAAGAAGCGCTGCGTGTGTGCCAGAGTGAGCCGGCGAAATGGGGGAACTGTCATTGGTGGCATTCAAAAATGTTGCATGCGAGGATAATGACATTTCGGAGAATGTGGCTGCAACAGGCGATTGGCGAGTTGGTGTGAAGCCGCAAGTGCCGGTGCAACTGGTTGTGTGCTGCAGTCTTGTTCGTTTCGTTTTTTGATGTTTTTATTGATAACTGTTGTTGTTGTTGTTGAGTTTTGGGGTTATGTGGTGATGACAGTGATGCCACCAGTGAAGGTTAAGTAGGATCAATCGATGGATTGATTAAAATTTGATTCGAAATTTACCTTAAATGTTAGGTTAGGTTATGTTAAGCTGGTTGGTCGAATTGGGCACTTAAAGACCCGATTGGGCCCCTAGCGGCAGCAAATGGAGTTCCTTAAAAAAGCCTAAATAATGATCATTTAGTATGTCTGTGTTTTAACCCTATTGGGATTACTGGAATAATAAGTCCCATAAAGTGTTTAATAACCTTCAGAACAATTATTCAGATGTTGTGAACAACGCAAAATATTTATTAGAATTATCAAAAGTATTTTGTTTTTCAAAATTTAACCTCCGTCTTGATAGGGTTAAGCGAATTTGAGCAGTGATTTGATTTGATTTCATAGGGATCTGGGTCAAACCCAGAGAAATACGGGGCTCTCAGGTATCTAAGGCAAGATCTGGCTATAGAAGAACAGTAGCACAGAATGTGTTCCAAGGTTTCTGTGGTGCAATGCTCTTAACATTTCCTACACTCGTCCTATTCATTCCAATTCAATTTGATCTACTTAATACTTTATGGTAGAAATAAACCAACGTATTTTATGTTTTTACTGGTGAAAATCTAACTGAAAAAATGTATATCGCATCAATAAATGTCAATCATTTCAATAGGAGAAATTTTGATTCGAATTCTAATGGAAAGATACAAAAAAATCCTGAAGAGCTGATCCAGCTAATGTCAATCTTTTGACATTAGCTGGTTGGTTGGTTAGAATTTGTATTCAAATTTTTTTTTATAAATACAAAAAATACTGGAGAGCTGTTCCAGTCAATGTCAATCATTTGGTTGGTTACAGTTTTGATTCCAATTTTATTTTGTGAAAATAAAAAAAACATACTGGAAAATTCTTTCAGTCAATGTCAATCATTTGGTTGGTTAAAGTTTTGATTTAAATTTAATTTAAAAATACAAAAAATTACTGGAGAGTTGTTTCAGTCAATGTCAATCATTTAGTTGGTAAAAATTTTGATTAAATTTATATTTTTAAAATACAAGAAACACTTGAGAGCTGTCCCAATCAATGTCAATCACTTGGTTTAATTTAAATTTTATTTTATGAATATAAAAAAATACTGAAAAATTCTTTCAGTCAATGTCAATGTTCAATCATTTGGTTGGTAAAAATTGTGTTTCAAATTTAATTTAAAAATACAAATAATTCTGGAGAGCTGTTTCAGTCAATGTCAATCAGTTGGTTGGTTACAGTTTTGATTCTAATTTTATTTTATGAAAATAAAAAAAAATTATGGAAAATTCTTTCAGTCAATGTCAATCATATGGTTGGTTAAAATTGTGTTTCAAATTTAATTTAAAAATACAAAAAATTACTGGAGAGCTGTTTCAGTCAATGTCAATCATTTAGTTGGTTAAAATTTTGATTAAATTTATATTTTAAAAAACACTTGAGAGCTGTCCCAATCAATGTCAATCACTTGGTTTGATTTAAATTTTATTTTATGAATATAAAAAAATACTGAAAAATTCTTTCAGTCAATGTTTAATCATTTAGTTGGTAACAATTTTGTTTAAAATTTAATTTAAAAATACAAATAATTCTGGAGAGCTGTTTCAGTCATTGTCAATCAGTTGGTTGGTTAAAATTTTGATTTAAATTTTATTTTATGAATATTAAAAAAAATACTGAAAAATTCTTTCAGTCAATGTCAATCATTTGGTTGGTTAAAATTTTGTTTCAAACTTAACTTAAAAATAAAAAAAAAAATACTGAAGAGTTGTTCCAGTCAACGGTAATCATTTGGTTGGTTAAACTTTTGATTCAAACTTTATTTTATAAACACAAAAAATACTGAAGAGCTGTTTCAGTTAATGTAAATTTTTTGGTTGGTAGAAATTTTGTGTAAAATTTAATTTAAAAATACAAAAAATAGATACTGACGAGCTGTTTATAAATACAACAAAAATACTGAAGAGCTATTCCAGTCATACACAAAATACTGGACAGCTTTTTACTTGAACGCTTTCGACTACTAACAAATATTTTAGTTATTATTTTGTTACTTTTTCTATAATTTAGTAAAAGTTTAATGTATTAAATCATCTGTTGAAGCCTTAACTGCTACTTTTCACCGGCTGACATGTGTCAAAAAACGCCAAAAATAATTTGTAAATAAATTTTTCAAAATTTAAACATGGTTGCTTTCTTAAAAATTAGCATTAATAATTCAAATTCACACATGAAAAGATAAATGAAGCCTGAAAATGTTACAGCTTACATATGAAATCTTGATAGACAAATACACGTATTATGCAGATTTTTTCAAAAGAAATGTTGTGCATAAAATCAATAGACTTCCAGCTGTGTTTTTGCTGCAAAGTGCGTTTATCTTAAAAGCAATAAAGAAAGCTGTAAAGTTGAAAAGCATAAAGCGAAGACGTAATTCGTTGCGATCACAAAGCGGCGCTTAATGACAATGCAAATGCGAATTATGAGGCGACGACACTGATGCACACAATTTGAATAACATTTGCCAGTGTTTTTGCACAAATTTTCTTTGATAAATAATTCAAGATTGGCTTTGTTTATTTCGAGTTTTCTAATTTTTTTTGCCATATTGTTTTAATCATGTTTGTGTTTGATTTAAACTCTAAAGTCGTTTGTTTGTTTGTTTGGTAGTTTCACCAAATTTTGCATATAGCAAATTTGTGCTGCATGCAACCGTTAAGTCGCGCTTATAGTCTGCGAATTATGAATTACGCCCGACGTGCGGTGGTTTGGTGAAACTGTGCGAGACGTTTCGGTGACAGCCGCTACATGGCCACAGAATTCGCTGTGGCGCGTTCTCCGACATCGCATGTCGGTCTGGGCCAAATTTATGGTGGGCCGTACGGGGTTGTGTCTTTTGCGCACTGTCAACTTGACAGTTATGAAATATGGCATTGCATTAAGGTGAGGGAAAGAAATTGTGCGATTCGCAAATGGCTTTTCCATAGGCGATATTAGTGGAAAATTGCATGCAATGTGTTTGTACGTTTGTGAAATGTATGATTTGCATACAATGCAATGTTGCAGTTGTAAGTCGCAATTGTGGTTGACAATGTGAAAATGTCTTGAGGTAAAATTAATTGGCGGTTTTTTTTGCAAAATTCAGCAGGGCAATGAACTGAGCGAGGTTCAGTTTAGTTGAGATTGTGGTGGGATAATTGGCAAAAATTTGTATGATGTTATGTATGTGTGAGCTAACTTAAGACACAGTAGACTCGTAGTGATACCATAAAATCTTGTTAAAATATTGATTATAAATCAGTTCATTTGTAAGGCTGTTAGTTCAGAGTGACAGCTTACAAAGGACAACTCATAGTGATGCCATAAAATTGCATTGAAAGAATACACGTCACTTCAAAGCAAAGAAGTAGTAGTAGAAGAAGAAGCAGTAGACTCAAAGTGATGCCACAAAATCATTCTGAAAGATTGAATACTTTTCGGTATTGAGGCATCGAGGATCAAAAAATGGTGCCATTTAAGCCAGTCTGAGGTGGTCAGATCAGCCAGGAGTCAATCTAATCGGGCAGGTCAGACTAATAGCCAACAAAGAAGCTATTTTAAGTCACAGTAAAAACCGTATTGAAAGATTGGTTAGTCTTCAGTCCGAGAACCAGGAAATCTTTACCACCGAAGCTACTCTAAAGTTGTTAGATCAGTGTGGAAGTTAGGTTAGAATGATTTGCAGGCTAAAGGAACTAAATTAACTAACTAAGTCACAGTAGACTCATAGTGATGCTATAATATTCAATCATATTGAAGGACTGGTTCTTTTTCATTTCGAAATGCCAAAGATTGATAAATGTTTACTATTTTAACCAGTCTGAGGTTGTTAGATCAGCGTGAAAGTTAGGTTAGAATGATAGCCTGCAAAGGAGCTGACTTTTGTAAGTCAAAATAGACTCATAGTGATGCTAGAAGATTGAATCATATTGCAAGACTGGTTACTTTTTAGTTCGAAACGCCGAAGATCTAAAAATGTTTACCATTTAAACTAATCTGAGGTTGGTAGATCAACGTGAAAGTTAGGTTAGAATGATAGCCTGCAAAGAAGCTGACTTTTGCAAGTCAAAATAGACTCATAGTGATGCTAGAAGATTGAATCATATTGAAAGACTGGTTACTTTTTAGTTCGAAACGCCGAAGATCGAGTAACGTTAAAACTAGTGTGAGGTTGTTAGATCAGTTAAACTAAGGGTTTAACTAAAGTCAGTGATACTTTACAAAGGAGCTTTCTTAGGCACAGTAATATTGAAAGATTGTTTACTCTTCAGTCCGAGGCACAAAGAACCAAGAAATGTTTACCATTGAAGACAGTCTAGAGTTGTTAGTTCAGCTTTTGATTTAGAGAAAGTTGATAGCTTACTTAAGCCACAGTGCACTCATAGTTATACCACAGAATGGTATTGAAAGGTTGGTTATTCATGATTTTAAGGCACCGAGAACCATGATATATTTACCATTCAACCCAGTCTGAGGTTATTAAATCAGCGTAGAAGTTAGGAAAGAATGTAAGCCTACAAAAGCTGACTAAAGTTACAGTAAAATGAAAGATTAATTACCCATTCAGGCCAGTGTGAGGTTGATGGATCAACAATCTTACTTAAGCCACAGTAGATCCAAAGTGATACAATAAATTCGTATGGAAAGATTGCTTATTATTCAGTCCAAGGCATCTCGGACCAAGAAATGTTTTCCATATAAACCAGTCAACGAATGTGTCAATTAAAATTCAGTAAATTTGACTAAGAAGTTTATACAATTTGGATGCATAATTTAATGATACATTTTGGATCAAATTAAAATACGATAACAATACAAGTGTTTGTAAAAAATTCCAGACAAAAGACGCATGAGTCAAATTTAAACTAAGAAAGAACGAATAACTTAGAAGAGTGATGGGCATCAACGGATTCTATTGTACTATTGTATTAGAAGAAGACTACCTATACTAACTTTCAAATAAAACAGTTAATATTGTTTATATTACACCCAGAGACTCAAATCATTTTAAACGATTCTCTGAGCTATGGCGTTTACAAAAATGTCTCTAAAGCCTGGCGACAAGCAAACGTTTCAGAATACTTGAAATTGGCAAAATAAGAAAATTTTAGACACTACAGGCAGACCTCGTCTAATATTTCATAGTAACATTGCCTAATATTTCATTATAAAACTGATTTCATATTTCAACTCTGTCAACATTTGTATTGTTTATGCTTGAGTACAATTTTCGTTTGAACAATCAAATGAAAATCAGATTTAATGCAACACACTTTTTAGCATACAATGTCAGACAACAATAGACTATTTCTGCTGCTACTTCTCGCTCTTCTTCTAACTAATACATACATACTTATATAGTCTTATTAAAAGCATATACATTTTTTTCCTAAATATTTCTTGGCAACCAATGTGAGAATCTTCTCAGACCACAGCCAGTTTACACACGCTCCATTTTAATTAAAATGTTAAAGTGTGGCTTTGGCAAAAAGGTTACGAAGCATGACAGCCGGAAAAGTGGTGTTGGAAACAAAAATATGATTACAATAAAACAAACAGCTGCAGGCAAGGCTGGGTTTTCGACGTTGGTGGGTGTTATTTGTTTTTTTTTCGATGATCTGTAATTCAACAGCAACGTTGGCTTGAAAAGCGAATGTTTGCACAGTTGGCCATAGATATCCATAATTTCATTATATGAACACTTAATACGAAGTTATAGTATAAAGCGGCTTTCGGCGCTTTGCTTTGCTGAATTTTTTTGCAGCCGCATTTAATGAACTTGGCTTACGATGACTGAAGATTGGACTGACGGCTTGAGTGTCTGTTGTGGTTGGTGTTAATGATGACGGCGATGGTTTTTGGTAGATTTGTAGATGAGGTTGGCGCATAAAACCACAAAGAGAAACCAAAAATTTGTTTTTGTTGTTGTTCCAATCACATTGGAGAAATCTACATACATGCGATTTGTTGGTTTGTTGTTAAAGTTTACATGCGAATTCCGCTGTTTATGTTGGCAGACGTTGAGAAATGCTGGTTGGCTGAGTGGTTGTTGAAATGAAATTTGTAATAATAAATTTTTGTGTTTTGTTGTAACAATAAAAATGCGATGAGAAAAAGAATTAAAATTTATTGCCAAACAGTTGAGGAAATTGATTATAAGTTATTTGCGTATAAGAAATAAAGCTATGGATTTATGTTTGTTTATTTATTTTATGAATGATATGTTGAATTAGTTTACGATTATTGTGTGATAATTGTGATAAAATTATTTGAATTCTCTTTTTAAGGTTATGTTTCTAATATGGTGAATAAAAAATGGGGAAAAATTATATATGTTGTTAAAAACTAAGTCAAAAAGTCACAGACAAAATTGTATGGCTATACGACAAACATAACCTAAAAAAATTTAAAATTATGTTGAAAAAGTAAGAACATATTTTTTGTTTTGTTTTGGTATCACGCTGGTGGAGAAGAAATTTGGAAAAATTATATATTTTAAAACACTATATGAGGAAAATATAAACAAATTTGCGATTTTACCAATTTTTGGAAAAAATAAAATTTTTTTTTGAGGTTATATTCACTTTTGAGTTGATTGATGATTGATTTGATTTTGATTTTTCCGATAATGCATCAAACTAACCTTTATAAATTATAATATATTATAATCTAATTAAAATCGGTTGACTAGTTTGAAAGTAATTCATATTTGTTTTTATTTATTATATTTATTCTGGCAAATCGGGGATTAACTATTAAGAACTAAAACTCTAGAAAATTGTTATTTATATTCCAATTAATAATACAAAATTATAAGAATCAAAATTGGCCAAAGGGCAGCCTTCCTTACTCAGAAACACAGCTTAACATTTTCCCTACTTGAAATAATATTTTAATACCTGAAAGATTTGTCAAAACCAACAATCAATGGGCACATATTCAGTGTTAAATTGAGCGGGCACAAACAGAATTTTTTACACACCAATCAAAGTCGCGACATGTGCGGGTCATTACTGAACATAACGACAAAACGACATTTCGACGTTTCGTAATCAAGCATGAAATGACTGAATGTGAGCCGGCAAGCTTAGCGATCAAGCTGGCAACGGCCAACGTGGAATCGAGCAACATACTTTCTTCGCCAGTAAACAGCAAATTGGGGTCAACAGCTGTTCTTGTGTTGAGTCAACTTAACAACATAACAAGAAACTGGTGTGCGCAATAAGCCAGCGTTATTAACATGGCTCAGAGTTGTAAAAAATTGTGGTTTTTTTTTGTTTTGAAGTCCAAACAGCGAACAGGGATGCGGCTTAGCAGCGGAGAGGGAAAGAAAGAGATGGAAATACGGCCGGTGATTAGAAATGTGGCAGCAAGAAATGTTGAATTTAATTGGAGTATGGCTATGGCTAATGGACAATAGGAAAGTTGCACTGTTGGCTGGGAATGGCGTTGCAAGAGCAACAGTCATTGATAATGATTGATGGCGCGAGGCAATGAAGCAAGAACTGCCAACTCCTAAGTGAAATTGAGCGTGCGGCGGTAGAGAGTCGAAGAATGGGATGGAAAGAGGGGGCGAATAGTACTAATACTTGTGTTTTTAGTATTGAAATGAAATATGTGTAATGTAATGACAAAGCGGAAAGTAACATTGTGAAAGGCGTTTTGACTTGATTGGGGTTTTTTGGAAATTTTTGAAAATCAATGCATCGTTGTTCGAATGAATGAGTCAATGGCAGCGCATTCTTGGGCTGAAATGCTCGTATTATCTTTCAATAAACGCTACCATTGCACTAACGGTTTGCCCCATTGCAGCCTTGCTGATTGCGGCTGCAAAAGATGCCGCAAAGCATCTGCCATATGAGTCAATAACGATTAAACAATATTATTGGCTTCATTGCTTGAATCGTTGCAACCACAAGAGTCGGTTTGTATGCATGTATGATTGTATGTACATCATTGCATGTCTCAGCATAAACAAAAAATCACAATTACTCGAAGAGTAATTTAATGGCTTTTTTAATGCCAACTCAGACGGAAGTCATTTCAAATTACTTACTCGCATTGCGGTTGAGGTTGCAGCAACCACTTTGGCCTACACAATGCATTTCAATATAAGTTTTTTTCATTTTTATATAATTGTATAGATGTGTTGATTGTTTACAAGCACCAAATGTTGAGCAATGAATGCCAAAGGTGCATTGAAATATCTACAAAAATACCTAAAAGTTGCAAACACTTGTTGAAACTATGAAATCGAAGCCGAAATGATTATTGCAATTTTGTACCAGATTTTTTATTATTAAAGCAAATGGTAAAAAATTAATGAAAAATTAATGCGAAAAATTTAATAATAAAAATAAGGTAATAAAAAATAAAATAAAATGAAATGCAACGAAATTAAATGAAATAAAATAAAATAAAATAAAATAAAATAAAATAAAATAAAATAAAATAAAATAAAATAAAATGAAATAAAATGAAATAAAATGAAATAAAACAAAAAATAAAATAAAATAAAATAAAATAAAATAAAATAAAATAAAAATAAAATAAAATAAAATAAAATAAAATAAAATAAAATAAAATGAAATAAAATGAAATAAAACAAAAAATAAAATAAAATAAAATAAAATAAAATAAAATAAAATAAAATAAAATAAAATAAAATAAAATAAAATAAAAATAAAATAAAATAAAATAAAATAAAACAAAATGAAATACAATAAATTAAAATAAAATAAAATAAAATAAAATAAAATAAAATAAAATAAAATAAAATAAAATAAAATAAAATAAAATAAAATAAAATAAAACAAAACAAAATAGTATAAAATAAAATAAAATAAAATAAAATAAAATAAAATAAAATAAAATAAAATAAAATAAAATAAAATGAAATAAAATGAAATAAAATGAAATAAAACAAAATAAAATAAAATAAAATAAAATAAAATAAAATAAAATAAAATAAAATAAAATAAAAATAATATAAAATAAAATAAAATAAAATAAAATAAAATAAAATAAAATAAAATGAAATAAAATAAAATAAAATAAAATAAAATAAAACAAAATGAAATACAATAAAATAAAATAAAATAAAATAAAATAAAATAAAATAAAATAAAATAAAATAAAATAAAATAAAATAAAATAAAATAAAATAAAATAAAATAAAATAAAATAAAATAAAATAAAATAAAATAAAATAAAACAAAACAAAATAGTATAAAATAAAATAAATAAAATGAAATAAAATAAAATAAAATAAAATAAAATAAAATAAAATAAAATAAAATAAAATACTATAAAATAAATAAAATAAAATAAAAAATAAAATTAAATTAAAAAATAAACTAAAATAAAATAAAATAAAATAAACTAAAATAAACTAAAACAAAAAAATAAAATAAACTATACAAATAACTTAGAAACTTTACGATTTTGCCATTTAAGTCGTTCAATTTTATTTTGTATTTTATTAAAAGATCAACTCTAACACAGAAACCATTTCCTTTCCAACAAAAGTATACAAACAGAAACTAAAAAAATTAACTTTGACATTAAGTGGAAATATTTCCTTGAATGTCTGACATTTTCAACCATTGAAAAACATACAAATCTTATACAAGCAATCCACTGCATTCGTCTCCGATTTCTTACTGCAGACACTGAAAGTCAAACACCTCTGAAAGTCAACGCAAAGTGACAGTTCAAAGCGTTTTTCTCACACACCGATTTATATATAATGTGTATGAAAAGCCGCTTAAAAGACAGTCACATTGATTTTTTCCTCCCGCTTGAG
Organism: Melieria omissa; assembly: GCA_963971225.1. Lineage (NCBI taxonomy): Eukaryota > Metazoa > Arthropoda > Insecta > Diptera > Ulidiidae > Melieria > Melieria omissa. Next base: position 102,419,929 of record OZ020267.1, on the reverse strand, counting down.
CTCGCTCACTCACTCACTCATTGTCTTGATGAGAGTTTGTTGCTTTATTTTCTCAGCGCAGTAAAAGTCAACAATTTAAATGTAAATGCAGATGGCAGCTTTTTGATAAACTCTACAAGCCAGTAATATTTTCTTACAATGTTACCGCTTCACAGTCAACAATAACAACTACCAATGAAATGTACAAAATAGCAGCAACAACAACAATAATGGCTGGCTTAAGATTGTAATGAGGAAAAGCGCAGATTAGCGATTCGGTCATGTGTGGGCGCAAGTGTGGTGGATTTTCAGTGTGTTGAGATTTTCAGCTTTTCATTCAAATTTTCGGCCAGTAACAATGACAGAGTAATTTGCATACAAGTAGTGTCAAGTGAGGTTTGGGAATTTTCCAACAAACGATGTGCATTTTATTAGAGTTGAAGCAAACATGGGAAATGGTTGGAGGTTCTCAAATGTATCTTCTTATTTTCATAGATTTTTGGTACAATCACAATCTTTTTTTTTGTAAATGTCTCCTACAGGGTTTCATAATACATATTTTTTATAATTTTTCCACCTGCGTAAAATAAAATAAAATAAAATAAAATAAAATAAAATAAAATAAAATAAAATAAAATAAACTAAATTAAATTTAAAAAAATAAAGAAAATAAATTAAAATAAAATTAATAAAGAAATATAAATAAAATAAAATCAAATCAAATTAAATAAAATAAAATAAAATACAAAATAATTCATTTTTAATTTATTTCTTAGACAATTTTTACAGCACAGTCAGCAAAAGTTTTCCATGACTGTCTGAGATAGTTTTTAAAAATGTGCGTTTTTTTTCTTCAAAAAACAAGTTATAAACTGTAATTTTTTAGGTTATATTTGCCGTACAATAATAATTTTTTCAGATTTTGTTTCACCTGCCTGCTACCTAAGAAAACTTAAATGTAAATTTTAATTTTTTTGTTGGTTATTTGACAATTTTGACAGCTCAAAGAGGTGTTGAAATGAAATTGTTACACACATTGCATTGTTTGATTCGTGTGTTTATAAAAAATGCACAATTTACATAAAAAAGCCAGCAATGTTCAACCAAAAAGAAACCCAACGATTGTCTTCAAAGTTGCAACTAACTTTAACGATTTTAAGACAAAACAACCTTAAACAACACAGCATTTTGCTTCAGACTTCACTATGACTTGGGGTATTGTTGCATAAATTATAAAATGTTGGCAAGTATGAGTTGGGGCCTGTCCAACATATGAACAGGTTCAACGGATTCCAACACTTCTAAGCACTGATTGCGCTGAAGTTGAAGCTTCCGCTGTAATTAAATGAAAGAGCGATAACAGGGAGAGGCGAACATAACCTATAATTACGATTAATTGTTGCTGTAAAGCCTGATGAGATGCTTTGAATACACTGAAAGAAAAACTTATTGCAAAATAATAATTTTCAACTAAAAACTTGAGTAGACTTGAAGTTGTGCAATTTTGCTAGTCACTCGAATGGTGTTGATTTTGAAAAACAAAAAAATTGCTTTTTCATGAAGGAAATGTTTATTTTGCAAATATGTGGCAGCGATTTCAAACAAAGACTTCGCCAACAGTAGGAAGTCAGAAGAAGAAGAAGCATTGCAATCGTGAAAATTGCACTCAAGGGGGCGTAAAATGAGCCGGCATTGTATGTGGCCAAAGTGCGCTATCAGCATTAAAGGAAACCCAGTGCAGCGTGCAACAGTCGGAACAACAACAACAACAACAAAAAGGTGTACTAAAACAACAACAAACAATGCAAGTGAAGGAGTTTTGTGTGGAAGTGCTTGAAAACACGCCCCGGTGCATTCAAATGTTCAACGAACGGACGGACGAAGGGGGACAGACGAATCAACAGACAGACATTTATTGTTGTTGTTAAAATGTATACGATTTAATGAATGAATGAAGTACGAGTGGGAGCAGCGACTGCATAAAGAAATGCTGCGAAAAAATTACTTTAAGACCTCAAGCTGCAACAAGAAAAACACACAAGTCACAAGCTGCTCGATGACGGTGGGCGCACAGTGGGCGGTTATTCAACCTTTATTGTTGTTTTTGTTGTTATTCTTGCCATTTAACTACATCTCTACGGCAGCTTTTTGCACGCACATATGTGAAATGTCTGCTTATTGTTGTTGTTGTTGTTATTGAGTGTGGGTGCTGGCATATGTTTGCGCAAACAGACAGCAAACAGTTGGCGCTGGCTGTTGCCCCAGACGGCCGCTGGCGAAAAATGCACAAAAAATGTGCAACAAATGAGTATGCAACCCAACAGCAACGACTGTTGCTGCTGGCTGTTGCTCGTTGCACAAATGCCATAATACATAATTAGCTGGGCGGCGTTGTTGTTGCACTATAGACGATTGTTGTTGTTGGTTTTTAAGCTGCACACTGTATCATTGTCTTGCAGCACGGCCAGCGCCCGCACACACAGTTGGCCAACTTCAAAATTGTAGTTGTTGGCACATTTCAGTTGCTTATTATTTACTGTTGCTGCTGTCCAGGAAAAAACAAAAATCCATGTTTTTATCGAATTTGGTTTGTAGTCAGTGTGGGTTAAGCGCTTTTTGCAAATTTTTTTCAATAAAAATTTGTTTGTTTTTGCCGCTCAGTAATCAATGGTCCAATCAATGGGCTTGCAAAAAAAAAATTGGAATTTTTTTGCCACTCACTCTTGTTTGTAGTTTCATTTTTGGTCATTCAAATCCATGTTAGTTTGAATTGGGTTAGTGTTTCAACGCTTGAAAGCTTGTCGCGTCCATCAGCCCAGTGACTCGCAAATCATTTGCATGTTAACGGAAATCCCAGACAAGAATTATTACACTAACAACTACAAAAACAAATACAGCCCATAGCTTTGCTTGGCCGCCATTCGCCATTTTTTGACTTTTACTTTTTAAAAAATGCTCACGCGAAAGGTTTTTCAGTTGCCATTTCTTTCCTGCCACTAAATCAGCTGACCCAAATTTAAAACTTAATGCGCATAAACCATACTTAAGCAGAAGAAGTGTTCAGCATATTTAATTTTTAATCCGATTAAAGTGGCACTGCGCTTCCCTTGTCCCCTTGTCGTCTCAAATTTCAACTTAATTATAAAAACAAAACGCACCTTCCCGTCAAATCAAAGGAGAAAAAAAAATGAAGTTAAGCTATGAAGAGCGCTGAAGTGAATTGACATGATATGAAGCAACAACAAATATTTTTGAGGCCTCAAATTTGCGCATAATTTTGGCTCTTCCAAAGTCGCAACAAGTGCAGAGTCTAATGAACACACATCCAAAAATTGACACGAAAATACACTGGCAAAATTTTAATGTTGCGTGTGGCGGTTATTGAAATAATCTTTGAACTCCATAAGAATTTATTTTTTTATATTTCAAGTACAACCACTAAAAGGAAGAAATTAAAAACTTTACTAAATGTTGACCCAGTTAGAGGTTAATTAAAACCAAACGAACAAAAATTGTGGAACTATTTCTGATTCGGAACACATTTACCAGGTTTGAAGTCAATAAACTCATTGAATTTGTAATATCTGAAGTACAACAACTAAAAGGAAGAAATTATAAAAATTAACTAAATTTCGACCCAGTTAGAGGTAAATTTTCCAACAAGTAAATAAAAAAGGTTTCACGAGATTTGAAGTCAATAAGCCTGGTTTTCTAGATTTCACTAGATTGTCAAAGAAGTTTCCCTGATAAGTGCATAGAAGGTGAAGTGCGTCTTCTTCCTCTTCTTCGTCCATACAGCTCTAACAGAAGTCATTAGAAAACAAACCCTACCTCCTAGCATGGATGGCAATTATACAGTAATCCCTTAGAACATCTATCATGGTTTTAATTTGGTCCCTGCTTTCTCAGAGAAGTTCCTTAGAAAGATGGAAGCTTAAGGTTGGCCTCACGTTACTTCCTGGAATGAAGCTCATTTGAGTACACAACTTACAGGCTAAAAGAGGACCATTCAATCGTAAGCTTGTCTGTTCTACAGTTGCCCGGAATGTCCCTATGCTCCGGAACTCAGCATAAGTGAATATGAAGCTGTCGAGCAGTCTCGTTCAGAGCGCTATCCGATAGTATTAGAATACCTCGAGCCAGTGACTTACACAGGCGGTTATTGGGGTTACAAAATTTGGTTTCGAATGATATTCGTCCCTGAAGTTGTACGCAACCCCCTCCTCGCAAATGAAATCCTATGTGCGCTACTGCCTCCAACTAATATCCCGCTTTCCCTAAGACAAAAAGCTGTGTAGATTGTGCTGTGACCTCAGTCTAAAAAACTCTAAGTTGATTTGGCTCATGACATCTTCCATATAACAACCTAAGAAATTTACCTTTAAAACATCAAAAACACTTAATTTTTTTTAATTTTTCTTGCTAGTTGTTGTCCGTTTTGTAAAATAAAGCCACCGTTCAATGTTTTGATTAACATTTTCCAGTGCAAACTCCCATTTAAGCTGTTAAGCCTTGATTACTTGTTTCGAGCTAAAATCGCTGCTATCCATTCGCCTTCGTCGCAGTTAGCCAGCACACAACATAAACGGCTAATGAGCTCGCAAAAAATAGCAAATTTATTAAAATGCTGAACGCGTTGCTGCAAAAAATACAAAATAAATTTTGCAAAAAATACAAAACAAAGCCAAAAGCAAAATCAAAGCAATTATTAAATAAAATATTAAAAATAAAAATATTGCGTTCGTTATTTTCAATTTATTTTCGTTTGAATAAAATGTCTCGAAATGTTTTGCAGAATTTTAAATAAATTGCAAATTTTATTGCGGCTTCATAAATTACACGACATGCTTTGCATGTGAAAGTGTTGAAGGTGATTGGCGCTTCTAATGTGTGTGAAAAAAAAGTTCATTCTTTGTTGCGTTGAAAAATTTTATACAATCACTTTTAAACAATAACCGTTAATCAATTTGAAGGAAAAATCTTTGGGCCTCAAGCTATGCGGGCATGGTTTGACATTATCTAAACTAATGACTGATGCCGTAGCAGCTTTGTGCAGTAACTTGATTCACTCATGAAGCGGAGCTAAAATGGCATTGGATGCTAATGGATTTTGCGCATCGATCGGCGTGCGCCAACGTCAGTTTTGTATGGTTTTATTGCTGCTAATATGTGTGAAGAAAATTTATATTTTTCCACTATGCTTGTTGCACCGCAAACAAACCACAATACGGGCTCCAGTGTTGTCTTTCATTAATGAATCATTTAAATTGTTGGCGGTTGCAATGCTTTCAAAATTTTGAGTTTTATTTGCTAGTCATTAATTAAATTAAACATAGCTAAGATTTTGAGAATGTAATGGAGAGAATCATAATCATATAATAATAAAAAAAATAGTCAGCAATTAAATTGTTGTGGTTTGCCATTCAAGTTAACAAATTTTATTGGTGCAATGAGTTGTTAAGTGAATTTTGTTGATGCCCACAGGGAGCATTGGGTGATGTATGGATTCAAGGACAGTTGAGAGCATTTTTGGAATTAATTTTCAATTGTTTTGACTTATTGAATGAATGTTAATTGAATGTGAATACAAAGGTCATTGAAAAAGCATTTCTAAAATTGTTCAAAAGAGGTCACTATTGAATATTGCAGCGGGATTATGAACTGAATTGTTTAGAGTTCAAAATTTTGTGATTTAAGAAATGCTGACTGTTTTATAATCAATCTGACGGCTATGTAATGAATTTTACTTGTTTTTCCTCTATATGACAACATAATCTGACCTACCCTCATATAAGAGGAAACTAACCCAGCTAAGCCTCCGCCTTGGTCGCCTTACTTCACCTCTACTGTACTGAAGAAGTGTTTTTGGCCATAAATCATCAGATTGATACTATAACTAAGACTTAAATGTATAATTTTACATAATAACCTAATAGAATAACTATTTCTATCGATTAAGTTATCGTTCTGAAGGTCAATTTCACTTAACCCTTTTGCTACAGATTTTTACTGGGGAAAGTTTAAACTTTAAATTTTACGTTTTAGGCTTCTATGTGGTTATTTTAGCAACATTCCATAAGAAATTTTTTTATTTTTATACTCGGACCCTGTATTTTACAGTGTTTTTCTATGAGAGCAACCACATCGTTGTAGTTGAAATAATTACTTAAGCATTAAACTTTTTACGCATAATGAGAATTTGAATATTTCTTTATTTACTTCAACCAAAATTAAAAAAGTATCTAAATTGAAAGAAAACGTCAAATTAAAAAGTTATCTAAAGTTTTCTGCTTCTTCTTCCTTTACTATGTCAAGATATACCATTAAAAAAACGTGTATACTTCTCTTCTTCAAACTTAAATATTCAGTGTATTAATTTCGTATTTTTTCTAAAACTTCAAACTATTCCAAGGACCAAAAAAGAAATGTATTCTTGAAACCACAGACGTTCAGACGTCCAAAAAGTAGCATGTTGCCATATGGCAACAAAATAGCGAAAGGGTTAACCTGACCTGACCTGGTATATAGACAACCCTCACGTTACATTAACTCTACTGTGCTGAAGTAGTGATTTTGGTCACAAATCGAAAAGTTGAGACAATTACTAAGACTTAAAAAAAAATGTAATGCACTAACTCCTGTGGAATTTGTTTTGATTTCGAGGTAAGACAACTCTCGGTACGCAGGAGGATCGAACTCATGGCCCATCGACTGGATAAATTGACTTAAGACTTAAACAAAGATTTGAACAAAAACTTAATCAGTTGACTTTAATATGATTTTCTGTAAAGGATAAAGGTTCAAGCTGAAGCAACTAAGGCTTACATAAGTCTATGAACAGCTGAAGCTCACAAAGACTTAAACAGTTCACTCTAATATGATTTTCTGTATATGATGAAAGTTCAAGCTACAAGACTGCAACTCATGAAAATCGAATGTAAAAACATAAAAATTAGAATAGAACAAATGTGGCACAAAATTTCTGTCCAAAAACATTTCAGTCATACATTAATTAAGATTCTTAGATTAAAAACCATAATTGAATTTCCTTTTAAAGGTGTTCACATCAGGCCTAGAAGATTGAATCTTAGAACAACTAATGTTGTTGTAATTTGTCAATAGTTACCATTAACAATGTTAATTCTCAATAATTGCTATTTAAACCTTTGGCAGTTTTAAAACTCTTCCGACTTCTGACCTTCTCATCCATTTTTTAACTTTAAATTATTGCCGACACTTTACCAAGACTTCATCATTTTCCCATATTTTATTGCGCATTAGGAAATTAACTACTGCACATACCTTACTACATATACAGATGTATCTGTATGTATTTAAGTTTTGTTTTCATTTCAAAAATCTTAAAGTTTATCAAAAGTCATTTATCTGCCGACTCTACACTGCAGAAAAGACAGAAGACAAAAGCCACCAACTCATTTGAGAAACAAGCCACAATTCACAAACAGGCAGACAGACAGACGATTAGACAGCCACACAGAATTCGGCACACACACACACACACACAGACAACAAGCGGCAGTAATCAATTCACAGATGATGGGAACAAGGTCACTCAAGTCGGACTGTGGTAGTTGCCTGCTTGGTTGGGGCGCTTTGAGCAGCCGAGTTGGCCACCAGCAGCAGTGACTCGCTATTATTTTTGCTGTTGTTGTTGTTGTCTTTAATCTCCGCTGAAGTCAAGCATTCTGTGTACGCTTCATTATCGCACTGACTGCGCCTTAAATGCGCCGCAGCTGCGACTGCGCAAAGAATGCAATGCAAACAGCGAGAGACAACCAAATACAAACAGTAAGAAAAAACATATTCACAATAACACCAAATAACAACAACACACTACTTACTAAATCCGCATGCAATAAATTAACAAACAAATATGAAAGAATTAACAAGGCAACAACTAACAGCCACAACATCAGCCACAACAACAATTCAAAGAAAATCAAAATACCAACAACAACAAAACAAAAAGACACTTTGTGTTGCTTGAAAATAACAATATGATTTCTTAATAACTGTTTTTGTTTTAAACGTCAGTCAGTGCGTTTACGTGGCTCCGTAATTACGTGACAGCTGCCGACTGCCGGCCATTGTCGGTCGAGCCTCTGGTCTGATTTGAATCGATTAACATGTTTGTAATTGTGCTCGGCTGCATTGGTTGCAGTTTGGCATGTTTGCGTGTTGTTGTTGACGGGTGGAGAGAGTAAGATATTTTCATGAAATTAGTGCCGCTTGCAAAAGAGAGGATATTGATAATTTCTTTGATGCTATCACAAGAGCTTGAACGGATCTTTGGCATTATGTGTTAATTAGCTGAAGTAAAATTGTAATCCAAAGCACTGTAAGCAATCATCATAACTAAATTTAATCAGTGTGGTGAGTTTCGAAAGCATAAAATTGTGATTTGCTACAAAACAAAGCACTTAAAAATCGATTAACTGAGGTGCAACATGCGCGCCAGAGCATGTGATTAAAAAAAATTATGCAAATTTTACACAACAAAACAGTTTAAATGATAAGCGGAAAGTATTTTAATATATTAAATGCTTAGTTAAAAGTATTGTCCAATATTTAGTAATTATTTAGATAGTTGAGTATGGCAAATTGTATAATATAATTGTTAACAAATGTGAAATTTTGTGCAAATTTTGGCATTACTTTTTAAAAATGGTAAATTTGAATGCGTATGATAAAATTTTCACATTTGTGACACTTTGTCACAATTGTGACAAGTTGTCACAAAGCATTGTTTTGGAGTTATTAAGCTATAGGAACGTTTCTAAACATATTTACGCAGGTTTATTATTGTTTTTGTTGTTTTTGTAGAACTCTACTACTATTGTGATAAACTCAATTATAATTAAGATGCCTGCTTTATTGAAATTGTGTCTTAAGAAGCAAAACATATTTGTAAACAAATTTATAAACACATTTTTAACACTCGATATGCACATTTTCATATCATCTGACTCTACAAATGTCAAATTACTCTCACGCCTTTAGCTCTCAAGCAGCTCATTTACAGTCCCGTTTTATGAGTTGATTGTCAACCCATAAACTCAGCATTTCATTCATATTTGTATAAGAAATTGTAGCCACATCCGCCAAAAAAATTGTTGAATGCTTTAAAAATAAACTTTAAATTGTTGAAAATAATTTATGCAAATAAATTGCTGCATAAACAATCGGTGTTTTGTTTACGCTGCAACTTATTGTTGCTCGATTTTTGTGATTGTCAACAACAATAAAAACAGCACCAGCAAAAACATGTTTGCATATATAAAATCAACTAAAAATAACTCAAAACCTATAATGACGTGAAAACGCTCACAAAGTTTGAATATTTTGGCAAAAAGTGCAAATAAATTGAAAGAAATTCGAGCGATTGCAACACAATTGCCAACAAATTGGAATGCTGTAAAATGATAATGATTTGTATTTGTAATAAACAATGTTTTTAATTTTATAAAATCAACAACAAACTTAAAGTTGCACTAATGGCTATAACAGTGCTTTTATTATTTATTTGTGTTATACAATAAGCGTCATTCACACTTTGGTCATAACGATAATGAAAAAATAAAAACTCAACAGTGGTGAAAGTGAGCAAAGGCCTTGAGGAAGTGTAGGAAAAACCATAAGATTTATGACTAATAAAACTTCAAACAAAATTTGTGCGCTTATTATTGAAATATTGATGATTTAATGGTAATAGACTGCTTGTAACAGTTGTCAAAACGGACGCAATATAATTTAAAGTAAATTAACAACAGTTGTTTTAAATGTAGTCTGTTTGTAATTTAAAATTTCATCTTGCTAGTTGAAAAAAGAGTTTGGAGCATATTATTAAAATTCTAGCTGTCAACTTCCATGACACCAGCAAGATTGGGTGCATGGTAAATCTACAAATGACTTATGAATTGCGAAAATTTGAACAAATCTTGATAAAACATTATAAAAGTCACATATTTTGAAGTAAATAACAAAATTGTGATGTTTGTGACACTTTGTCACAATTGTGACAAGTTGTCACAAATCATTTTTCTGCATTTACAAAGCTGTAAAAACATTTCTGAAAGTATTTCAAAGAGTTTTATTGATATTGTCGTTTTTGTAGAGCTCTACAGCCATAAACGATACAGGTAGGTAGGTAGGTTAAGTGGCCGCCTCACGGGCATCACTTAGGCCTGGTGGCCCATTGTGTTACCACATGGTGGGGAGATGACTCCGCCTACACACTTCCCTAAGGTGAGAGCCATCTGGTGGCTCTGATGAATTTGTTAAGATTGCTTGGGGGCATCTGCTCTAGATCTGCTAAGCAGCTGAAGGAGTGCTGTCCCATAAACGATACAGCGATAAACAAAAATGCATCTAAGATTCCAAAGTTATCAAAGTTTTGTTCAAAGAAGCAAACAATTTTTGTAAAATGAATGCAGAATACATTATCAATGAGAGAAAGCATCCAATTCAAGAGTTTTTTTAGTCACATCACCCATCTATCATAACCTTATCAAACCAAACCCATCTCAGCAAGACTACAATAGTTTTTGATATATTTTTCACTCCATAGGGCTCTGCCTGCTTTGGACTCCATTTCGTAATATTTGCTTTATAAATCAAAATCACAAAAAATCTTCTTTCCGTGCACATTCACTTTATCGTTCCTTTCTAACTCGAAAGCGTTGTTCAAGCATTCATAACTTCTGGTGAAAGTTGCTTTTTCTCAATTACCAAAACGTCTTCTAAATCAATTTATCAGCTTTATACCATCACCACACTTTCGGCGGCAAAGTGTATTGAAGTGCGACCGCAACTGGGTCGGCCGAGGAAACTGAAAAAAGTAAAAGTCAGCAAAGTGCGAAAATTCGATTTTCTATGCTATAGAAAAAATGAAGGGAGACAAAAAAGACACTGAAATACAGCAACACTGTATCGGCAATTTGCAATATCTTAATGAACACAACAACAACTAGCGTGACAGCTGGAGCTTGCGCTGTCCAAGCAGACTTATTAGACGCTACAGTCCAACAATATCGAGTCTGACTTGAGCGCATTTTCTCAACTTAAATCGATTTCTTGCGCTTTAACCACAACTTTTTCTATATTATTTTAATTTTGTTTTTATCGTTTGTAAATGTTCTTATTTTCTTCGTTTTGTCGGTTCATTGTACGCTCGAATTCATTAAAATCAAATAAAAATATAAAACCCAAAGAACATTGCGAAGCAAAGTCAAAAGCGTCGGAACAAGAACACAAATAAAAAATTTTCGAGATTTTTGACCCGTGCAGCAGTGCCGGCAAATGGCAAACAAAATTAAATACTATACGCTTACGGATCTTGTCGATGTTGGCCTTTTTTTTGGTTTTACAGCATTTAGCCAAACAACAACAAAAAGCATGGCTTAGAAAATGTTAAACGTTAAAGGCCATTTGTGGGTATTTGCTAGTCGGTTGCTGTTCATTGCTGCCGAGAACAACTTTATTGGGCAGCAAAACAAAAACTGGTTTCTGCCAAAAGTGTGGGGTTTCGTTTACAATTTAATTGTACATTGATTGTAATTGTAATTGAAATTGAAAATTCGAAATTGGTAATTGATTCGATTAATTGAGTGCGTGCTTCCGTTGGCGCGACGATTAAGTCATTATTAGTGATATTATTGACACCGATTGTAGAGAAATTCAATAGTGTTGGAGAAATCGAAACTCAATTACAATACAATTGTAGATTCAACAATCAATAGAGACAATTATGCAATTAATTGTAAGAAAAGCGACAGACAGGAGGCGATAAAGCAGTGAACGTCGACATGAGCTGAAGTTTCGGAAAGATGCTAATTATTTTGTAATGAATTGCAAAGTTTTTGTGGTTCAACATAAAGCTTGCTACTACTTTAAATTGTAAGGGAGAGGGCTGGGTTGTGAACCAGGCTGGGGTGTGAACCATTGCCGTTTTTTCTTTCCCTAATTGACATATCGCCAATCTTTCAACTGTCAATTTTGTCTTATGATATGACTCTGCTTTTGTGGTTACACCGAAGTACAAACACATATTGCTTGTGGCAGCAATCGAGTTTGAAAGACATCGTGTTTGAAAATCGACTGCGAAAACTTGTTGGCTTTTTTTTAAAGTGCTATCTTAGTGACTGAGCTTATTGCAAAAAGGTCAGTGTAATACATGTTTATTTAGTGTTTTGATTCTATTTTACGATGCAATATTTGTTTATGTCGAATTATGATTGGAAGTGTCGTTTATTTTAAAGTTTCCAAAATGGCATCGTGGTTGGGCTGTGAACCACTGAGGTGGCTGGGTTATGAACCACCTGTTTTTCGTACTACATTTGTTCTAACACTGTCAAATATGGACGGATATATTAAAATAAAGTCATTTTATATCATTTAACTCGATTTCGTTGTGTTCACTTGAAGTGAGCCAATACGAGAACACGTTCGTATTTCACATGCAAACATTCCGACACAGATTAGGATGAAAATTTAAAAAATTGAGCAGTTTCATTCATTGCGATTTTTTGGCCTAAGAGGCGTCATTATAACTTTTTTTCACCTCTTGAGGCTTCCTGATTAAATAAATTCTCAATGTACTTAAAAATTATGGGTGTTTTCTTCGTATTTTCTGACTTTAATAGGGATTTTCCAGATGGTTCACAACCCAGCCACTTTTTTGAAAAAGCGAAAAATCACGTTCTTAGAAAATTGGACGTAGAGAGTTAAATTTCAATCAAAACGGTAATCTGTCTTCATAACAAAGTTGCGTTATATATTCACCTTTCCAACGGTATCTTCGATTTTTCGATATCTTTATTCTGAGAAAAGTTAGAGCCGAAAAACAAAACCCGGTTCACACCCCAGCCCTCTCCCTTATTTTTTACAATGCATTTCTTTCGTATTTTTTCTTAGTTCAACTTAAAGCTTTCTATTTCTTCAAATTGTAGCTTTAACAATTCACTGTTCTAACCTTCTTGTAACGAGTTGGAAAGTTTTTGTGGTTTAACCTAAAGCTTGCTTCTACTTCAAATTGTAGTTTTTACAATGCGCTGTTCTAAAACTCTTTCTTAATTTTTCTAAGTTCAACATAAATCGTGCTACTTCTTCAAATTGTAGTTTTAACTATTCGCTGGTCTAACTTTTTTTCAAAACTTTTCCCCTAATATAAAAATTTTGTATTAAAACTGTTTTTACTTAATATTCAATCAATATTTGAATGGTAAAAATATATGTTAAATAACTATAATAGAAAATTGTTATTTCTTAAAATTAAATTAAATTAAATAATATAAAATAAATGAAAAAAAATTTTAAAAATTAATAAAATAAAATAAAATAAAATAAAATAAAATAAAATAAAATAAAATAAAATAAAATAAAATAAAATAAAATAAAATAAAATAAAATAAAATAAAATAAAATAAAATAAATAAAATAAAATAAATAAAATAAAATAAAATAAAATAAAATAAAATAAAATAAAATAAAATAAAATAAAATAAAATAAAATAAAATAAAATAAAATAAAATAAAGTAAAGCAAAATAAAATAAAATAAAATAAAATAAAATAAAATAAACTAAAATAAAATAAAATAAAATAAAATAAAATAAAATAAAATAAACTAAAATAAACTAAAATAAAATAAAATAAAATAAAATAAAATAAAATAAAATAAAATAAAATAAAATAAAATAAAATAAAATCAAATAAAATAAAATCAAATCAAATAAAATAAAATAAAATAAAATAAAATAAAATAAAATAAAATAAAATAAAATAAAATAAAATAAAATAAAATAACATAACATAACATAAAATAAAATAAAATAAAATAAAATAAAATAAAATAAAATAAAATAAAATAAAATAAAATAAAATAAAATAAAATATAATAAAATATAATAAAATAAAATAAAATAAATAAAAATAAATGAAATAAAATAAAACAAGAGTTAAGTATTTGATTTCTTAATTTTTTTCATCATTATTTTCTACCCGGAATATGAAAATTTGTATGAAAATTGAATAATTAATTCAATATCTTACACTTTTGTTTCGCTTTTATACAACTTTTATAACCGTCAAACCATTTCATAAAATTTAAAAAATTGATTTCCTAATTGTATCTTAAAAGACACAGTACGCCTTGAAGCGTTAAGTGTGAATTATGCATACATAATGTCATAGAACAGTCGCATAAACAAGGTTACATGCGCCAATAATTCCGGCTCAACTTGCCATACGAATAACTGTCAAATAAGCTTGTCAAAGCCAGCTGTCAAATGTCATTTTTTATTTGCAAAACTTAAGCAGAAAATGCAGCATGAAAAAACGGCAAATTTTGCATGCAGAAAAAAAGAAAAACAAAACAAGTTTTCAGTGCAATGAAACCAGCACAGTTGGAGCATTCAGTGCGGCTGGTCAGTTGTGGCTATGAAGCGGGTCACACTGTACAAATGGCAACATACTGTTTTATGTTAATGGAGTAGCGAACGTCGACATAAAATTATGACCAGTGTAATTATCACAAATAAATGGCTTTCTTTTTAAAAATAATAAACGTCTCTTATGTTTCTGGTTTTTTGCGAAACTGTGGAGTTGTTAAGTGCCCAAACAAAAATAGTTGATTGCTTTCACAATTTTGTTGCAGAAGCGGGTTTAATATCAGTTGGACTGTATGGGAACAGTTCTGAGTACTTAATGGAAATAGAAAGAAGGGTGTGAATAGAAGTATTGGACCAAACAAAAGACAGAGACGAGAGTATCGATGAGAAAGGCATGTCGAAAAATACCTTTAAAAAAGCAACAAGTTATCGAAGAAAACTGATCACATTTAACCACAATCGGCTCATTCAAACTATTCTTAACAAAAACTTTAATTTCATGCAAAACTAATGGATTTCTTTTCACTACAACTACAACAGTCTTTCTAAATCTTTTTAAAACATTAATCAAATTTCCAAAAACACTCCCTGAGGTGTGTCGAACACTCCCTATTAATTTTATAGCACAATTAAAACAATAAACTATGGTTTATAATTAAAAATCAAAAACTCACACAAGCAAGTAATCTTATTTAATAATTTGTAAAATATTTTTTTTTATTTCGCAAACATTTTCACTTCAATCCACTTGCCAAATGCTCGCCATACATTTCGCAATTGCAACAACAACAAAAATCATAAAACACTCTAATTAAAACGTAGTAAAAACAGGTTTTGGCACACATGCCCAATGATTTTTATTTAATTATTTATTATTGTTTTTGCCACTTGTGTTCTTCTAAAAGCCAAACAAAGCACCGCACAGATTTCAATTGCTTCAAACTGTGCAACAAAAGGCATTTGTTTACGTCTTGGAATATCGCAATATGCAATTTGAATGCGCCACATGCCGCCAGTTCGGTCTGTTCGAGGCAATATTTATTGGTCAGTTGGTGGTTGTTGTTGGCTCAGGTTGCAGTTCGCAGTAAAATACTGGCAGGCATTCGATTTCGCGCATCTTGGCTTCAGCTCACACAATTCGATTACTTTTAATTTGAATTCGCATTTATTTAAAACATTCTAGTCAAACGCTCAAATGCGTGAATTCTATGTGCTTCCCATAAGCGCAGCTAGCAACAATTACAACAATAACAACACAAGTAATGTATATTTGTTTTGTGGTTATTCGTGTGAGTCATGGCAATTGGAAGCGCAGCTTTTGTATACTAACTGACTGATTGACTGCCGCATTGCGATCACGTTCGCTGAAAATTGTGGGTGTTGTCCATATTAGCAAATTGTATGTTCGACTTTTATGACATTTATGCGTACTGCAGTTGAAGTATTGCTGCATTGTAAAAGTTTCCTATAGAATTAAGTGATTGTGTTTTCTTAGAGAAAAAATAGAGAAAAGAAATGTAGAGTCATTACTTATGGAAAAGTGTTGAGAGAAAAGTGTTGTGTAATGGCAAAGTTTAAGCATAGATTTGTTTGTTGGGTTTATTAGAAATTTTGTCCATTATATCACAACACTTCTGAGTCTAAAGTCAGTGTTTATGTCTGTCATTTTAATGATTCTTCGTCTAATTAAGTGACTTGCATTTCTGACAGCTTTGACTTCAGACCTTCAAATCACAAATCTTCTGCTTTTGTATTTATTTTTCAAGTGCTTATTTTTCATTCATATCGATTTTTAATGCTCTCTCCTCTTCTGCTTTGGTGTGCTGTGGGCCCCAAAAAACTTGCGTCTTTTGGAACTATGT
Organism: Melieria omissa; assembly: GCA_963971225.1. Lineage (NCBI taxonomy): Eukaryota > Metazoa > Arthropoda > Insecta > Diptera > Ulidiidae > Melieria > Melieria omissa. Next base: position 102,403,681 of record OZ020267.1, on the reverse strand, counting down.
AGAAATTCTTAACATAAAATAGGATACATTTAAGCAATACAGACTAATTGGCAGAAATATTCGCTCTTGAACTTGGCGGCTGCAATAGTTAGTGGTTAGTTGAGATTGATTTATAAGATTAAAGCTCCACTTTTCTAAATCAAACTTACAGTTAACGCAGCTTAAGGTTTCGGTTAACAAAATTTCGTTTTTAGTGTCAGCAATTCTCAAAATTGCATTGAATAATTACTGATGAACGTCTAAAACATTTTCTTTAGTACAAACTTTCAGTTAACGAAGCTTCGTTTTCAGAATCAGCAATGCTCAAAATTGCATTGAATGGTTACTAAAAAGTCTAGAACATCTTCTTTAGTACAAACTTTCAGTTAACGAAGCTTCGTTTTCAGAATCAGCAATGCTCAAAATTGCATTGAATGATTGCTGATGAATGTCTAAAAAATTCTTCTTTAGAACAAACTTTCAGCTAACCAAGCTTCGTTCTTACAGTCAGCTATGCTCAAAATTGCAAGAAAGAAATACTAAGGAACACTTAAAACATCTCCTATACTTCAAAATTTCAGTTAATAAAGGTTCGTTCCCACAATCAGCAATGCTCAAAGTTGTAATGAATAAATGCGTAGACATTCTTTAGTCTACAAAATCTTCTTTGTACTAAACTTTCAGTTAACGCTGATTAAGGTTTCAGTTAACGAAGCTTCGTTCTTACAGTCAGCTCAAAATTGCAGAAAAAATATACAAAACAAGTCTAAAACCTCTTCTTTAGGTGCTAATGAAACTAAAGCAACTACTGGGATCACTTTCAGAACCTCTTTGGAATCATACTCCCCCACATTTCAAATAAATTTTTTTAATACTCTATACTTTTTTTCTTTCTTGTCTTGTCTTTCTTTCTTTCATTTTTGATTTCGCTTGGAACTTTGACTTAAATATTCACTTGTTCATTCAAATATTCACTGTTCAAATGGGGGTCAATGGTTTCATAACTTGGGCTGGTAGGTAGATGGGAGTGACAGCTTTCGAAAAAGTTGGATTCCATTTAAATCTATTATGACACAACAGAGTAGCAAGTGCCCAGGTTGCGATTACTTGAAGTAGATTTGGTCGGTTCGACCGTTTTGTGATTCTTCGACCTTTAATAGACAGTCCATGACATCAAAATCCCCAGAGACTATCTGGCAGCTCGAGTTCCAGTATCGTATTCTCCATTATAGTCATTTTGTTAAATCGTATCTATGTGTCTGGAAAGCGGGACAGGTGTGTCTAAAGCCAGAGGCTTTTGAGGTATACTTCCTGAGAAACTGGCAAGCTGCCCGTTTTACCAAACCTAACCGAACCATAGTGGGGTATGGTTTTTTTTCTTCTCTATGTCTCGGTAGTTTCTTCAGCAATTAATATCTAAATGGCCTTTTCCTAATTTTCTAGCGCTACTGCCTCCAAAACAACTTCAAACGTTCCCATTTTTAAGGACAGACAGAACTTTTGGTTCTCTTAGTTATTTTTGATGCAGTTTTGATCTGTTTTACATATCACTGAGGACACCCAGACGTTGTTTGTCAACATTTCTTCAATTACTAACTTGCAGGTACTCAGTGGAGTATTCGAACCATCAAATTTTAAGATATACTCCTTGGTTGTGTCTTGTTTGAGGAATTAATTTGTACTGCAGTATTCCAGGACGTCTCTGTGACCAAACAAACATATAAGATGCATTTTATGCTGCTCAGCCTTCTCAAGACCGTTGTTCAAAGTTTTGATCCTCTTTTGACTAATTTAGAATCATTTTTGTGACTACGGAAGACCAATCTTAGATGCTAGAACTCAAGTTTAGCTTTTAAGCTTTGAAGAACATTTCAGTTGCAGTAATTTTAGTGAGAACAGAACTACAATTTGAGACTAGAAACTAAAATTTTGAATATATTTGTAAACCTAAGCTGTGGAATAGAGGCCCTACGGGGTGTATAGGGTTTAAAGAATTTAGGTTTTCAAATCTCTTTCTAAATATCAGTGTCTTTCAAACATTTTTAGTACCAAATTGAGTTGCAACTGGCACTTTGCTCAAAAGTTCTGCAAGCAATCCTGCCAAAGAATGAAATTCTATGTGCTTCACTGTATGTAAGCATTTAGTTTGGCCTCTAAAACTATTTTATTTCATATAATTTGTTTCGATTTCTCTCTTTAACTTTAATTTTTTACTGATTTTACTGAAATATTAAAACTCATAATCTTGCATGTTGCCAATATGACAACAAAACAAACAACAAAATAGTACAAAAATACAAAATATTTCAGAAAACAAAAAATAAGTAAGTTAACACTGGAAAGACCGCAAGTTTTCCTTACCTACAAAGGCTACAGGTTTTATCCGCTAAGAGCTCGAAAATACACGTCAGATTTGGCTAAATATAATTGTTGAACCCTATTTGTAGAACCCGATAAAAAATAAAATTCATCAAAGCAAAAGTTGATAGAAATACTAAAGAAAATACAGATATTTAAAAATGAAAAAACCGTCAAAATGACCGCAATGGTCTTTCTAGAGTTAAGTCAAGTTGAGTGAGTTTAGTTAAGTTAAGTTGAGTGAGTCTCATTGCCCACACTTTATGTAAAAAGTTACCAAAATTAGGCACATTCACTTCTTTCATTTCATTATTTTGTGAATTGTAAATTGTTACCATTTCCCTGCTAGCAAAAAGTTTGAGTGAGTCTGTAACGTTATTCAAGTCACAAGACTGGCAAAAGTGCAAACCACCAAAAGAAATTAATAACCGCCATTAGGGCTAAATGCATTTTGACCAAAATTAAACCGAACCCAGACCGTTAGTTAACTGTTTGGACATTACAGCAACATTAGCAGCCATTAGCCGTGAGATCTGCAATGCTGTTGCGCAATTAACGCTAAACTCGAAAATTGACTTTGAAGTCGAAACTCGAGCACTTTCCAACAAAACAGACACACTCACACACACACACACACATACACAAATCATAATAATCAAAATAAGCACAGATATTTAAATATGTATGCAGCGTGAAAAAATATAAAAAATAAAAATACAAAAAAAAAGTAGTAGAAATCAAGAGTGGAGTGAAGTAAAAGCGAGATAATTAATGACGGTCATTAAGACAATGGCAACACTTTTGTGCAATATTAAATTGTACAAGTAATGCTTGAAGCATAAAGCACTCACTGCCGCTTTTACAACCGGCGGCTGCATTTTTAATTATTTGCTGCACTTTGAATTGATTTGAGAAGAACGCCTCTGCACGCCTATTGCGTGTGCGGATTGCTTGTCGTTGTTTTTGTCTGCAAGTTTCTCAATGCAATTTTCGGTGCAATGATTTTATTGCGCCTCCACTGTAGCAGCTGCGGCCAGCAATAACATTTCGATTTGCACTTTTATGCTTTTGCCTGAATTGTACAATTTGACAATAGCACACAAATACAACAAAACATTTGTGATTTTTTTTTTAACCATAGAAAAACGCAATCGCTGCTTGCGTGCAAAATTTCAAATGCACTTAAAAAAAAATCATATTTTTTTGAAAAAAGCAATCTGTGTAAAAAGCGTACTTTCACTTTTTAATATGCGCCCATAAAAAGGTACCTACACAAAATTTGTTGTTTTTTTGCTCGCAACTGTTGCAGTTTTATATTTGGTTTTTGTCGCAGCAACAATTTTAGTGCAGTCTGTGGGCAGGCAAAGTGGCACTTCTTGGCTGAAATTTCAAGAGACTTTCAAGTCTTGGCAATTTTTACAACCGACATAGAAACAATAAACCATTGCTGCAATGGTTTTTTTGCAATGCTTTGAAATATTTGAAGTTTTGCAAAATTTGACGCTAATATAAAACAATAAATAAACATAAAAACTGAGCAATGCAGTCACGCAATTTTCAGTCTCGATTTTTATGTTGTTGTGAAGTTGAAATTTCTTGAGCGCAATGCGGTTTTTGATTGTCATTGCGTTGTCTTCGGGGCCATCATGAAGCTGCCATCAAACTAAACTTTATACATTGTTTTTATTTGCTACAAGCAATTCAAGAGGAAGAAGAAGAAGATTTCAACGAGGTTAAGCATTTGGTTGAGCTGTATATATCTCTGATTTGTCTTTGTATTGTTAATGCAAAATTATGGAAACTAACAACTGAACTATGCCAACTAATCAGCAGATCACTTTGACCAAAGAAATTAAAGCGTATCATTCATATTTCATCAATCATTTCATCAAAAACATCAACAATATCAATCATTTACATATTGTTTGCTTTGACCTAGACACACTAAGAGCAGATCCGCAGTTTAGTTCCATTTAGTTCAATAAAGATTTCCCAAGTACTTTTTGGCTAAACGAACCATAGATGGTTGAGAATGGAGTCTTGCAAAATTAGCGGATCACTTTGACCAAAGAAAATAAAGTGTATTATTCATACTTCAACATTAATTTCATCAATTATCATTTTTTATCATTTACGAAATCTTTGTTTGTTTGTCCCAGACACACTAAGAGCAGACGCAGATCTCTTAATCAGAGGATGTCAGATTGTTGTGAGACTGAACTATGCCAACTACGGACTTGAGTTCCACTGAGCTCAATGAAGAGTTTTCTGAGAATTGTTTTTGCTAAACGAACCATTGATGGTTGAGAATAAAGTCTAGTAAAATTAGCAGATAACTTTAGCTTAGATACAGGAAGAACAAATCTGCAGACCTCTTAAACAGAAGACACCAGAATGTGGCGAGGCAAACTGCGGTTAGGTCACTGTCCAATTAAAGAACTGGGTGCCAAAATGGGCATCCGCTACAATACCTGTTGTAGCAGCTTCTATAGGGTGTTTTTTTTAGAGGTTTGTTTTTCGAATAGAGATAAAACTGGCATTTTGGTATCAAATCTGGCAACTCTAATGTCATTTATGTTCAGTTTGGTTTGCCATTTCATCATGAACAGGTTGACAAAAGAACAACGCTTGCAAATCGTGCAAATTTATTTCGAAAATAATGGTTCAGTTCGCGAAGTTTACCGCAAGCTCCGTCCATTTTATGGTCGACATAATCGTCCATCAGAGCAAAATCGGTCCATCCATCGGTTAACCATGGGTCGTTTTCGCACTACGTTTACTCTATGTGATAATACGCATCCGCAGAGACGTCGAACAGTGCGCACCGAAGAAACAATTGCCGCTGTAGAGCAAAATGTTGAAGAGGACCTGAATGAATCGATTCGCCACCGTGCACAGCAATTGGAGCTTTGTCCATCAACTTTAAAAATTGGACCCGTAGAATTGGCTTTATTCGAGCCAGCCGCGGCGGCCACATGCCCGAAATCATATTTAAACATTAATGGCATAAAATTATCCTTCCAATAAAGCCAAATTGATGGACATTAAAACGATTTTCTTGTGTTTTATTTCAATTCGAAGTTCTATACCTCTAAACTATGGAACTATACCTCTAATACTATGGAGAAGTTCCTGTAAGTAGAATCTACTTACTCTGTCCCCTACCTCTATCGTGGTGAAAGATGAAAGTTGTGGGGAAAGCCATTGTTCACGGATTTCGAAGGCACACTGAAATAAATGCTCGCTGAGTTCGCTTCTTGTCTTCATTAATCTCTCGGAGCGGCTATAAGGTGCACACCACTGAGGCAATAAACCACCTATAACGGGAATTTCTAAACGGGAATAGTGTTAACAAAATGGCGCACAAGCTCCAATTAGATGCCAAAGCATCGTCACTCTGACTAACCAATAGGGTTGTGTTTGGTTTTAAGAGTCGGAAAGAAAAATCCAATGAATCTTAGATCCAGAAAACTTCGTGTTTTGAGGTACATAAACTTGTTGTGACACCTCGAAGTTCTAAAATACTTATCAACTTTGTCCCAAAGAACTTAAAAATAATTACTTTCTGGGTGACGAGATTACCCCGTCACCCCGTCACAGTGGAACTCTAACCTAATAAACTTCAGAAGAACTTTCGAAAGTTCATGTAAATTTGGTATAGAAAGTGAATTATGTACTACGAGTACATGTACTACAGTCCATGTTTAACACTAACGAATAGTCATACTTAGAAGGCCTAATAAGGCTCTGTTAGTATTGTGATATCTCTGATACCACCGTTATGAAAGAGATAGATATATCTCTCGAGCCAAAGATATCTGTTTCATTTGCATGAGATGAGCCTTAAAGAACAAATGAGTGTGCTAACCATTTCGGGATGTAAATTTTAAAGAGGTTTATGGTCTTCAGATGTGTCATGCCAATCGCTGTGTGATTTATAGGTTAGATTTTTTATAAAGTGTTAGCAGATTCATTAAATCTTTTTTAGAAGTCAACGCATAGATTTGAATTTTTTTGAAAGTCAAGCAATGCATTAAAAAAATATCGTTGGATTCAAAGTAATCCAATGTTATTTGTGACGACAGGGTTAAACGGAGAGTGTGATCTGTCGATTTAGACACAATAGATCACAGGGAAATATAAATAACGATTGCATCGTTGAAAAACAAACTTGTTATCTTTTGCTTTAAAGTCATAAAAATCCAATACCGTCTATAGCATTAAACGGAAACTATGGTCTTTCGATTTGGACACAATAGATAAAAAAAAAATGTGGTTAAAGATTCGATCGTTTGAAAACGAACTTACAGCCAAACCTAAATTGGAGCGTCAGCGGCAAGCAACTGTCAAAATTGCTTCATGCCCATACAAATTGTATGGGGCAAACCGCAATTGAAACGCTCTGACGCTGCGCTATTCGAATTTCCAATATTGACAAGGCGTTAGCGGTTGAAGTTGGCTGCGTATAACAAAAACGCCTGTAATTTATATTTGATTTGATTTAAATTTTGAGGAATTTATTCAAATAAGAGCTAAGTTTTACAAAATAATAATAAATTGTTGTTTTTTGGCAACTACGCAGATATTTTTTTGTCATTTGTTTTCATTTAATGATTTTGACAATCCCAACGCAACGATTCCAATCGCGTTGACAGGATTAAGTGGAAATGGTTCCTCGATTTTTACGTTTTCGTTTTTCGTTGGAAGACGAACTTGTAATCCTTTGCTTTGAACTGATCCCTCGATTCGGGCACAATCAATATCAAAGATAGATAGATATATAAAGTAGCAATATACATATGTCCATAACTTACACTGACCTTTGTCACTATTATTGTCTTTATTTTGTATTCCCCCACATAAAGACACTTTTTACTGATTTTTACTTCACTAAAGCAACCACTGACTAACCGCGAGTTTAACTTCATTGACTCATTTTCATTGCACTTTTACTAGCCAATTTTTGTAATTAAAAATTATTCATCATTTCTCATTGAATTTCCGACCTGACTATGCAATTTTTCACACTTTTATGCACTTTTTATACAATTTTTTCCTATGAAAGAAAATTTTCATTTCCATTGAAATGCAATTTCACAAACGTCAATAAGACTTCCGTATTTTCTTTTACATTTCTTTAATTGTTTCTTTATTCATGTGTAAGTTTATTATTAATTTTTAATATATTAAATTATTTATATATACTATACATACATAAAAGTGTTTATTATATATATGTAAAATTCAAATTAGGGAAATGCTTGGAGTGTTTTGCTTTGCATCACATTTTTCCAACACTTCCTTTCAACTTGATACAATTTGAATTTCAAGCTGATTTTTTTCTCGCATTTCAATTTCTGCCACACAACGCCCACTTTTCGTTTGACTCGAGCTTTGCATTTGCTAACATTTGCTGGCCGCCATTCAAGTTGTTGTTTTTTCAGCGCTCGACGTGCCCAATCGCAACGTGGCTTAGCCTTCATTGTGGTAATTAGTATTTCGGTCTTACATAAATAACTAAGTTATTATTAAATGTTGTTCTCATTTTAGACTTTGGTGGTTTTTGTATGCTTTTCCTCTCTGACATTGACATTAAAAGTTGATCTTAAAACAGTAACACGTTTGAGATAAAATTAAATTTTAAATAAATTTGGAATCACATTTTGGAATTGAAGTTTATATTTAAGCAAAATAAAATGAGATGCCTAACAACTATTCACATATTAAGAAAATTACTAAACTTACAAAAAGTCGAGAAGGATAAGTTGAACATCTCTGCATGTTGGATATGCTTAAAGAAAGTAAGGTTGGGATCAGAATAAGTTGCTTTCGATAAGAACATTTTTTCGGCTTGAATGGGATTTTCTCGTCGCATCACCTTTGGGAACAAATCAAATGTTGACCTTTGCTAGCTACCAGATGGACTATTTACGGATTAAACAAAATTACTAAAATTGCAAAAAGTCGAGGAGGATAAGTTGAACTTCTCTGAATTTTGAATATGCTTCAAGAAAGTAAGGTTAGGATCAGAATAAGTCGCTTTTGATAAGTTGATATTTCTTTGGCTTGAATGGGTTTTTCTCGTCGCATCACCTTTTCTTAACTTCTCCGGAGAGGTCATGACTTGGATGTGGTTGGGAATCAATCAAATGTTGACCTCTGCCAGCTATCAGACGGATTATTCAAACATTTTTCATTTGGAGCAAGTTGAACAAGCAGGGAATCCATCGAATGTGGACCCCTACCAGCATTGATGGATTCTTTAGAGCGTAGTCACACTAAACAACAAAGGTTACACTTGTTTTAATTACCCACTGAACATGCATTCGAACTTAATTGAAATTTCTAGACTATAGACTAGACTATATTTTGGCGTGAATCGCACTGCAGCTACCATTTAGATTTTGAAATTAGTCCCATAAAACTTTTATTACGACATAAAGATATATAAATAAGATATTTTACTAAAAGCTATCAAACCATTGTCCATAAATTATATACAAATTTTAGTGAAAGTAAGAAAGTGACTAAGTAATCCGTTCTTTTGAAAATAATTAACCGACAATTAATAGCAACAAATCACACAACAACAGCAAACAACAATAAAAAGCAAAGTAAATTTACTGTAGCAAATTTTGTACTTCACGTTCGTTTTCGATCGTTTGCATTATCACACAAATACAAACACACACACACAAATTCAATATTTACATATATTCATATGTAAACTACACGTTCATTCACATTGCCTCTACGTAATCATTTTTGTATGAGTGCACATTTATTTTTAATTTTTTTTAATATTTTCCGCTGGTCATTTTATGCCTTCAACTACTTTATTGTGTTTTGTTGGTGATAAGAATTTGTTTTGGTATTAGTGAGTGTCGGGAACATAAAATAAAATGTTAGTTAAATTATATAAATTTTCGGTTTTTAATATTAAATATAAAGTAAGACTTTTTGGTGTATTCGGGATGAATTACGGCCGGATGAATGAAAAAATAAGGCATCCTTTTTACAAAACATTTAAAAAAGTAGAATAATTTCCTGCCTTCTGAAGGTTAGACGAAATTCCAATAGTTAGATGGTCTTACTCAAGATCAAAACTTTTTGTTTTTTAAACATTAATAAATTCTACAATACATTTTTTAAAGCTTCTGAAACTTCTACTTTAGCCCTTTGAGAACTTCAACACAACTGTGTTTGGTCTTTTTTCTAAAAAATCGTATATGTATATAATTTTTTCAAAATCATTAGGACGGAACTGAACTATAGTTGTCAATCTTAAAGGAAGCCATGACTTATTAGTTGGAATATAATTTCATAGAACAATAAACTGTTCTGAAATATACAGTGAAATTTGTGGTTGGTACTCAAGGGCTAGAAATTGGAATATTGAGAACAATTTCTGGCGCCCCACCTACGAAACACAATCAATCTTCTTATTCGGAAGGATTATCTTCTTATCTAAAACTTATTGTCTCATTTGTTCAGTAGTTACACAACGCTTATGAAAGACCCAGTTTTTAGAACTTGTATTGGAAATTGGTACTCATATCTGTCTCCCTTTCTGTATATTGTCATGAAGATCCTTTTGAAAATATCCATAAAGATGTTAGTCTGTCTGCCAACTGTGTAAGATGCATGAAAACTTCAAAAAAAGTTTAACCATCGCAACAATTGTGACCATTGATATTAAAAATCCCACCAAGGACTTTTCTAAACATGGTTACGTGGTATTTTAAAAAAATTTGTGTATATTAACCCGGAGAATAGTTTTGCCCTAACTTTGTAATGTAGCTACGAAGAACCAGAGGAAAGCTAGAAGCAACCTAGAAAACCCTGGACCTACCGTCAATGAATTTTGATTACAATCCCTTTAGAAGTTTATAAAAATATCCATCTGTCTGGTAACTGTGCGAGACACATGAAAACTTACAAAGAAGTGAAAAATCGCAATGAAATTTGGTGCGGGTTACATTAAAACGTCCACTAAAAACTACTTACTTACAGTGGCGCACGCAGAAGGGTTGTGGAGGTTCAAACCCTTCAAACACAAACATTTCTGGTACAAAATATGACTTCGAAGGGTATTCAGGATTTCATTTTAGGGGGTTTTGCGCACAACTTTTGAGCCCGATTCCATTTTAAACCATATTTTACTTCGCCATTTTTTTATTGGTTGAACCCCCAGTTCGCCATTGAACTGCTGTAAGAGTTTTCTCCAAGCGCCTCTACTTTGTGAGCGCCTTCTCCGGTTGGTCATTCCGAAAGAAGGTACCTTCAACTTGGTCCTTCCACCGAAGACGTGGTCTCCCTCTTCGTCATCGACCTCCAACTCGAACTTCTTTTCTACCGGAATTTCATTCATACGTTAGACCTGGCCAAGTCTGCTTCTTCTATTAAAAATTCTGCTGAAACTACCACTAAGGACAGTTTTCAATACAGTTTTGTAGTATTTTAAGATAATTTTTATATCAACCCGGAAATTTGTGGGCAAATACAACTCAAGACGTATTTGTTTTGGGCCAACTGTGCAATGCAGCTAAGAACTGGAACAAAGCTTGAAGAACGCTGGAAGAAAACCACCAGAAGTCTAGAAGAACCTGGAGTTTTTTGGTTGAACTCGCAATTTCAGATCTCAGTTACGACAAACTTTAAATCTTAAACGTCTTCTAAATATTCTTCAAATGACCAAATTCAACAGCGATATGTATGATTCAGATGTATGCTTAGCCAATAAAGGGTTAAGAGATGGCTTTAAAAAAATCGTATTTGTTTGTATGTTTACTAATTTTTTTCCTTGAGTGTTGATTTGATCGCCGCAATGCATCGAATAACGTCAAACGCCTGTTAAATGTGTGCGATATGAAATATTTCAGCTCACTTTGCCGTTCCTCCACATTGCATTTTATTATTAGTAAATAAATAAAAACAATAAAAGAAAGAAAAAAACGCAGCTCATTGCAAAAACACCCATGAAAATCGTTGCTTTTTGTGACCAGACGCTGTCGCAGACCGTCGCCGCCGTTTGTGCACTCAACACCGAAATCAAGCGAACCTCTAAAAAAAAATCAAAAGTTGCACGAAGCAACCAAAAATTGTGCGTTGTGTTTTGTTTGTGGCCAACAGCTGACCGCTCGACATTGTCCGAGCGGCGGTAGTGACGTGACGCGTGAATGGGCCAATACGTGGCGGGAATGCTCTCACGCGCTGTTGTCAACACTCGGAATGCTACAAAGCAGAGATAAACCCCACCGAGTGCGATTGTGTGTGCGTAAGAAGCAGAAGAAGTGAAGCGCAGTGACGTGACAGTTGCGCCAAAAGCTAATTGTGCCTTTTCCTGTCTCTGACGTTGTGTAGGTGTCGCCGCTTGCACTCGTGCGGCGCACCTCCTTCGCCCATTGATGGCATTTCCTTTAACTTGTCGCTAATGTTGTTGTTCTCGCTGTTGTTGTTCTTGTAATTGTAGTTGTCTCCGCTGTTATTTGTATGATTCTTTGATTATCTTGACGCCCTACCACAAAGCGACGAGCGCACGACGACAAGAAATCAAATAATTTCAGACACGCAAAAAAAAGTACGCCGTCTACTTCAGTGCACAGACTCACCTCAGCGCGCGAGGGTGTTTTTGTTTTGTTTTATTTGATTCGGCGCAGTTTACTCGATTTGAGCCAGAAACGCAACGAAAACCGCAACAAACTGTTGCAACGTCAAACGCAACGCTGCGCCGGTAAAAATAAACTGTAGGCAGCAAAACGGGCGAGAAGTTGCGAACATTTCACGTGAGCGAGTGCGGAAATTCGTTAGAAAATTTTCGTATCTGTGTGTTTGTTTTGTTTTTGTTTTTCACATTGCAACGAAATTGAGGTTAAACAACGAAATATTCAACGCGAACGCAACGACGCGCTGCATAAGGAAACGTTTTGGTAGTTTTGCTTTGTGCATCGAAATTGTTATTGTTTCAACGACTTTGGTTATTAGCTAACGATTAAAATCTACATTTAAAAAATATATATAAAAATTTGTAGTGATTAAACGAAAGCAACGAGTGAAATATAAATACGAGCCGACGTTCTGTTAAGCTTTGAAAACTGCTGTTTGGTTGTGATGACCAGAGAGAATTTAAAATCGAAAGTGACCTACTGGAGTCTGAAAGCATAGCAGAGCAACGAACATTTAGTTTTAACAATTACACAGGTGTGTATTATGTGGAGCGAGTTTAAAACAAATATATATATTTTATTTATTGTAATAACGCAAAACTGCAAAATACGTTTTATAACCAACACTGTGCGACAGGATATGAAAATTATTGAAGTTCCTTTAACCCACAACGGACTTGTCAGTGCTGACATTTTGGATTACACTAGAAAACCCGTTACATGTACTTAGGTAGGTGAGTTAAGGGGCCGTCTCTAGGGCATCACTTAGGTCTTCTGGTCCATTAACCCCCTCATGTGGGTGGGGGGCTTCAACTATCCGTTTCCGGTTTATGAGAGATTCTCATGAATTTGTAAATCTTGCTCGGTGGTAACTTCTCTATGTCTGCAAAGCACTGCATAAGGAAGCAGCTTAGGAAGTGCCTCCCCAAGAATCGGAAGTATGAGAAATGCGTTCCTGTAAGCGCTGGACATGTACAGAGCAGGTGCTCGACAGTCTTCTGCAGTCTTCGTCCTTGCAGCTTCTGCAGAAATCGTTGAAAGGCAGACCAAGTCTGTTAGCATGCTGGCCAATGAGTCACTGTCCAGTGATGACTTCCACAACAATCCCTATGGAGGGTTTGTATAGCAGGATCAGTTCCCTAGATCTGCTCTGGTTGGTCACAGGCCGGATCTGTCTTTGCGGATGGCATTTGTGGTATCACAAGGAGCCATATAACTAGAGACCCATGTGGATCTCACACATAGGCAGCCACCTAAACATAACCTAACATAACTCCTGTGATTAGTGTAACGTCACTATCTCTCTGTTGGGATAACAAAAACACTATGTACATATATATCCTCTCTGTATAAACTGTTCGATCTTTGGAATCATGTGTTTAAAATTCATATGTTTGAAATTTGAATCTTTTTTTTCTAATCGCAGCTTCTATAATATAAATCTACAAAGTGCAAAATAATATTTGTCCTGATTTTCTGCGCTTCTGGACGATGTTCTTATGCATTATTAAGTCGTTAATAATGAAAAAATATCATCACTGATATACATGTTATGTATGTTACGATACTTCTTGGTAAAAATTAAGGTTGAGCTATTCCCAACTATTCATCTTGTCGATTGAAGTTTTAATAAATGAATGGAAGGTGCCAACAGTTTTATGTTCATTCTGAACGAAGCATTGCGAGTTTTTTCATAGGTGAGAATTTCATATGAGGGTGAGTCCTTCAATGGAAGGAAGTTTTTCAAACTCTTAGGTTTAGTTCAGCACGCAACTGTTTGTATCATAATTAGGTGACACTCGAAGGTTTATTATTTCCTCTTGAGCGGACATTTGCCGAAAGATCAGTTGATTTTTTCTACATTTGGGTTGGCAGACTCGAACCTTGAGTCCACTATTCTCAAAGCCGCGGCCCAATGCACTCAACATTGAACACCGACCAAGTGTTCATACTTCAAGTTAACCATACGTGAAAATATGATAGAAACAATTCCCTATGTGACTAGGCACCATTGAGGTAAGGCCTCAACAAAATTTTCTAATTTGATTTATAATTTTCGAAAAACTTAAAAAAAACCCCACACAAAAAGTCGTTGCAAATGATGCAAATGATTCGAAATATTTCTTTGTCATGCTTGGCAAATTAATTCAAATCTTACTGTGTGCAATTTTCAGCCTAAAAACCACTGAATCATTGCACCTAAAATTGCTACAAAAATGTCATTGACCGTTGTCCGCTGTGCATGCGGAACACGCCCTTTAATTGGCGCAACAAATCATACGTTCCACTTCGATGCCAGAAACACACTTTTCATTTCGAAACCACACACGCAAAACTAACCAAAAAGCAACAAGAAATCGAAAGAAAGCAAACAAAATTGTGCCAAATGTAAACCAAAAATATCTAATTGGTGGCCAAATTGAGGAACTCGCAGTGACTATGCGTTGTAAGCGGTCCATATTGAGGATTGCGCTACAGCCGGCACACGCATGAATTCAACGAGTTGTTGTAAACACTCTGCTGTGGCCATTTTTCACTCCCACTGTGCGCTTTTCTTGACTGCCGCGTTCAACTAAAATTTCCATAATAATTTTGATCGGCCGACTGTTTGATTACATGGCGCAGCTGGCCCACTGCTCCTCCTCCTTCTCCTCATCATCTGCGCGCAAATATCAACTCGACAGTGCAATGCATTGGGAAAGCTACTCAGCCACACCTCAGGTTCCACATGCGCATTTCAGTTTCATTTGTTTATTTTTGTTTGAATTTCCATTTTTATTTCTGGATGTTGCCGTCAAATGACGCAATTTGTCGTGTGCGTCGAAATTCTACTTAAGGCGTCTTCTTGCTTTTTTGTATATTTCAAATTTCGGCGTTCGATTTGGTTAGTTGGCTTTAACTTTTTTTGGTCATAGAAAAACAAATATTTTGGTGAATGACTTTTTCATTCTGCTTTATCAATTTATAATTGCTTTCTTATATTATTCTACTTCAAGTTTATTTGGGGCTACGGCATGTTTTTGTGTACCTTATCGGTTTTTTTGCAAAAATGTTTCACTTGTATCATTCACCGTGGGTTTTTCTGAGAAATTGCACATGTTGCCTGAGCACTTGAAGGCATCAAAGGTGCTACAGTCGGCATTATTTGAAGTTCTTATTGGGAATTTGATTCCTATATAACTCCTACAAATAAAATGCCTACAGAAGACTTCAGTCCTCTAAACGTTGATAATCGATTAGTCCTTTCAATAAATTCAGAAATTCAATTTTCGTTTTCAGCAAATGTAATTCATTTATGGACTGTTTCCTCTCTGGTCTGAGAGCAAAACTTTATCAAGAATTGGAAAATATTCGGATCGTTTCAGTTCCAAATCTAAAGTGAATTCGATTTCAAAATTTTCGAGACATAGTCTTAAAACAACTCAATTTAATGTATTTAAAGCAAGTTTATGGCTCATAAAGTTTGCTTAACAACTGGTAAGAGCCGTTTGAATACTCCTCCACAAATATATATAAACTTTCATTGGGCCTATTAGGCCGCCAGAAAGAAAATGTTGTAAGAACTCCCTTCTCTAGCTTAATTTTTATTGCATTGATTAATTTTTTTTTGTTTTGTAATTTCAAATTGCCCATTAATTCAACTTTCGGCCCCTCTTTCCTCACCATTCCACCATCCATCACCAGCTGTTCAATTTCCATAAATTCAAACGCACATTATGCGCTACGCTGAAATCTCTCTGAAATCTCATTTCTTGTGTGCTTTGTATGTACAAAATATTTTGACTTACAAACATTCCAAACATACACATTGCAAAAACAAATTTCCTCCACTCGCCTATAAATTCCACACAATACAATCCGACGTCGGATAGAATGTTTTGACTGGAAGTGCACACATTGCTTGCAATCAACGCGGCGCTACTGTTGCTTAATTTTGTACTTTTCAATCGCTTTCATACAATGCAATAAGATTTCTTTAGCTGATTACGATGTTATTATGCCGTCTGCTAGTTACAGCTGTACGAGTATTTGTGGGCTTCATTCAGTGGAAAAATAGGTCAATGTTACGCGTCGAGCATCACACATGCATCGAGTGATTGCTATCAATTGCCAACAGCAGCCTCTATAAAAATATTCTTTACAAGAAAAGACGGAATTGTTTAAACAACAACAAAACATATTTCAACATCCGTCAAACATGTGCAGCGTGAAAAATTGTAGCCAATGTGTCCAGAAGTTAAGTAGAACTTCTTTGATTTTCACTAACGAGTTGCCTTGTCACCCACTTATATTACAATTACTTTTGTTATAACGACTACTTAGTTATCTATTATTATGTGGAAATCTTATCATTTCTCTTGATAGCACCAGAAAGACGTCAGTGCGCTAATATTGCCGGACTTTAAATATAGAAAAGTGCAGCCGTTTGTTGACGTTGTCGACTAACAAGTCGTCAGCTGCTTTGTTGCTATTGTTGCAATTTTAATATAAAAATACCTAAAATACAAATTGAAGCTGACGTTATTTAACCCTTTCGAGACGGAGTTTAATTTTGAAAAACAAAATACTCTTGGTAGAAATGTTCCCAAGCTATGAAAATTTGGGCTACAAAATTATGTTCCATACTCACAAATCATCCTTTTACCCGAAGACATATAATTCGAATAATTATCTTTCGTGGATCATAAGATCTAAATAATTAATATATGTTGAGAGGCCTTAAAAACTTGCTTGACGTATTATCCCAGTAGTCCCGAAAGGGTTAAAAAAGTGCAGAGATTTTTTTACTGATTTAAGTTACTTCACATCTATTAGTTTACTGCTCTGAGTATTGTAAATCAGTCAATGGTATTGTGAAATTTTTAGTTAATCAAAATATTTGAACTTGTTTTGCGTATTTGAAAATAATTAAAAAACCGTAATCAGCTGGAAAAGTACAATGACAGCATTGTAAAATTAATTATTTGTGACCATGATAAGAGAAAGTTTTGAGTGTTTGACGTTGACGTTCTTGACTTTTCATTGTGACAAATGGAAAGCTTTAGAATGGCTGAAGTAAATGTGAAGAAGACAAGTACTTGGGTCAACATTTTGAATGAAAATCAAACTCTTACACATATGTGGGAAAATTTGTGATCATTATTGACTACAGTGGCGCAAACACGATGGGTTTTGAGGTTTAAAAAACTTCCGAAATAGCTGTTTGTTACAAAAATCGTGGGTAGGAAATATGGGTTTAAATTTTATAGGTGTTTACGGACACCCAGAAATGAAACGCTTTATACACCATTAATTGATTGCATATGTGCACCAGTACATATTTACGAATTATTTCCATTTAGTTAACATTAACTAATCATAGAAATTAGTAATGTTTGCAGTTTGTTTTTATTACAATAAACCTCTCTATTCCAAAGTTCATGTTTTCTATATTTTATTATGTTAGTTTTACTAAGATCTATAATAAGACTAGCTGGGCCCCGCGGCTTCGCACGCAAGCTCTCTTCTTTCACCCGATACATATTTTGAACGCATGGTTGAACCCATTTTGATTTAAATAAAAACATATGTCTATTATCTTTGATGCCAAGTGGTTCTAAAAATTGTGAAGTCAAAAGGCCCTTTAAATCATGAGTTATTCACGTTTACTCTAAACAAAATCTTAACCCTTAGTTTACCACGGTAGATTTCGATTTTCAAAAATATGAAAAAAACATTGTAATTATTTCCCGATTTAAATGCTTTTTGTCCACGTTTGATGTCAAAAGGACCAATAAATCGTGTTTCCATGCAAACTGTTAACCCATTGTTGACCCCGTTACATTTTGATTTTCAAAAAAGTGAAAAACACGTGTCAAATTATTTCTCACTCAGAGTACTTTCACAAAGTTTGAAGTCAGTGGGCCCGTTAATTCATTTTTTTTTACAGTTTCGCCATACAAACTTTTAACCGGTCGTTGACCCCGTCCGATTTTAATATTTGGAAAAAATGAAAAACACGTATCGAGTTATTTTACATTTAAAGTACTTTCACCAAGTTTGAAGTTAAAAGGCCAAAAAAATTGTTTCTTCATACATACTTTTAACCCGTCGTTGATCCAGTTAGATTTCGATTTTGAAAATAATGAGAAACGCGTGTATAATTTTTTTATTTCAAGTATTTTTATAATTTTTGAAGTCAATAGGCCTATCGGTTCATGTTTTTTTCGAGTCTACCCTTAAACAAATCTTAACCCATTATTGGTCCAGTTAAATTTTGATTTTCGAAAAATTATAAAATACGTATCGAATTATTTTTTGTTTAGAGTATTTTCAGGAAGTTCGAAATCAATATGTCTCTTAAATCACTTTTCTTCATACAACACCTTCACACATGTTTTGCCTCTTTACACCCTGAATTTAAAAAAATCCCGTCTTAGCGGAGGTTCATTTTTCAAGATGTATCTACAGTTCAAATTTCATGTTCGTAGCTTCAGCGGTTTGGGCTGAGCGATGATGAATCAATCAATCAATCAATCAGTCAGTCAATTAGGGCAAACAATCTATGTATATAAAAAGAGAGGCGGTACCACACCCTCTTGTCCAGTGCTCACAACTTTCTTCTAGTCGAATTGTGCTACTAAGGGGAAAGTTCGTACCAAGTTTCACTGATGTGTGTGTGTACTGCATAACTGTCTGAGCATAAAAAATTTGCCACGCCCCTTGTTCAACGCCCATAAAATATTATCGGTAGAATGACACTTCTATGGGACGATGGCATATTCAATCAATACTGTGCGGCTTACAATTCCGGAGCTATTCCATATAAAAGATTAGAGTTGTATGGACGGAGCCACGCCCTCGTGTTAAATACCCGCTTCATTCCTCTGCCGAAAGATATGACTAAATGGTAAATTCGTACTAAGTTTCATTCATGTGCGACTAACAGTTCCAAAATTATGCGGATAGTTTGGGTCAAACAAATGTGCCACGCCCCTTGTCCAACGTCCATAAAATTTTAACAGTGGAATAACACATCTATGAGGCGACGCCTCACTAATTTTCAATGTTGTGCGACTTACAATTCCGAAGCTATTCCATTTAAAAGAAATGAATTGTATGGGTGGTGCCACACCCCTTTGTTCAATACCCACCTTATTCCCTCTGCCGAAAGATATGATTAATTGGTAGGTTCATACCAAGTTTCATTGATGTAGGACTTACAGTTCTGCTGCATAAAAAATGTGCCACGCCCCTTGTTCAACGCCCATAAAATTTTAACAGTAGAATGACACATCTATGAAACGACGGTACACCAAAAGAAAGCCGAAAGATATGATTAAATAGTAAGTGTGAACTAAATTTAATTGATGTGTGACTTATGGTTCCAAAGTTATTGTCTAAAAATGTATTCTGGTGGCGCCACGCCCCGTTTTCCCGACTTTTCTTTTTTTATAAACCTTCACGTAACAATTTCGAACAAACCCGCCGAAGGAAGTATCCAAGTTGGTCCAGCCGTTCTCGAGTGATACTCAGTCGAATGGACCACGATTCATTTTTATATATATAGATATTTGCCATGCCACGCCTGCCCTTTTAAATATGGGCGGACATTGAAAAACCTCATATACAGACTTTCTTCTTAAATTCTTTAAAAATACTAAAAATAACCAAATTCATACAAAACCGACACAGAATGATTAGAATAATGCCACACTAATTTTGTATTACAATAAAAATTGCTTAGATCTGTTAACCCATTTCGTGCCCTGGCTTGCGCCTCCCTCCTTGCAAGCAAGTACGGGGCCCATTTGACTAGCGACTTTCATCACCAAACCAGAAGTGGACAAGTTCTAAGAAATATTCAGTTCAGACATACAGTTTGTCAAGTAAATGTTTGCAAACTTAAAAAAGGTACACAAATTATTTTGAAAAGCTTATAAATATAACAGAAATTTCAATATTTTGAAATTTTTTTAAATATAGATTATTAGTAATGTCTATTTGATGCGCGAAAACAGTGTAAAAAATCAAAAAAGAAATGAAGATACATTTCAAACTGTCAAAAAATTCGTCTTCTTTCAAAACTAAGATTGCATAGAAAATTTGGCGCCGTACAGTTCCGAACAGTTTCATGAGATACATCGGTTCCGCATTCTATTTTTGTATATCCAAAGCCATTTCCCTTATTGAAATAGGGGGGTTTTCACGAACTTTTCGGATGATTTTTCTTTCTTCTCTGTCAGACAGTTTTCTGGGTCGTCCAGGAGATACTTTCAAATCAATTCACCCTTCAATACGCGAATCAAATAGACATTACTTTGATATTATATGAGAGTGAAATATTCAATTTATCAATTTTTCTCAAATAATTTCAAAATATTGCAATTTCTGTTATATTATAAGCTTTTCAAAATACGTTTCTACCTTCTTTAAATTTGCAAACATTTACTTGACAAACTGTATGTAGCTACTTAAAATCTTTCTAAATCAAAATAAGCTAAACTTTTCAACTTGCTATAGAGTACAAATTTCTCTTCAACCAGACTACAACAAAAAACCAAATAAAAATAACGCATATCAAAGCTTTTGCCTCCAATAGTCCGTATCAAAAAAATCAAACAAAGTCAATGAGAGATTGGCAAAGAAACAACAGAAAAAAACACTTTGAATACAATAAAAATTGGACAGACAATCGAATTGCGAACCGTAAATGCATAAATCTAAAAGAAAATCTGCCGCTTTCGAAAACGCGTCAGCGCTCGCCATGCGTCACCGCAAAAACTGAAATACCAAAAATAAAGAAAAATAAATTAAAAAAAAAACATCAGCTCGTGGAGCCCATTCAACCGGCTGGTCACACAGCCGGCCAGCTGTACCTGGGGCCCATTAGGCAGCGGCCACCACCCGCTCGCTGTCGTTGTCTTTGTTGTTGTGCTCCTCACCCCACCGAGTACTCGTACCAACGTAATGGCCACTTCTATATAGAAATGTCTATAAAATGTGCCGATTTTTGCACAAAAACTACAAAATTTTCAATGCTTTTAGTATCGCAGCGAATGTCCGCCTTGCTGGTGGGCAAAGCGTTCGAAAATGTTTTGGCATTGTGTGGTTAAAAAAAAAAAACAACCAAAAAATATTCGAAACGGAATTGAAAGCAGAAGGAAATAACGCGCCAACAATTCAAACACCTGACAATTGGTTTTTTATTTTAACATTAAAACGAAAAGATTTTTTGACGAAATACAATTGCAAAAAATTATTAAAAGTAAACTTTATAAATTAAAAAAAATATATATACGAGAATTTATTCGACAAAGCGCGCAACAATGACACGAGAATTTGTGCTGACTGGAAGAAGTAAACAAAATTGCTAAATAAACACACAAATAAAATGAAATTGCAAAATTATAGTTAATGCAGCCGTTAGTGCCGGTCCCCCTCCCTCCGCTCACTATTCACGGCGTCTTGTGTTTTTGTGTTTTGTACGCTGCAGCGGCTGCCAGGGTATATTTACTTTGTCATTGGGTGTAACGTGCCAAAAAGCAGATGTTGCCGCAAGAGAAAAATTTCATATTTTGTGATCAGCAACAGTTGGAAGATTTAGGTTATGTTTGTGTTATGTTATGTTTACATAGATTAAGCAAGAAATCTGGAGAAATTCTTGGACGTTGAGAGAGAAAAATTCCATAGTTTTCTTAATGAAACCAAACGTTTTTTTCATTATGCACTGCAGCGCATAAATAAGTCGATCACGCCCGACCAAGCAACTCTTAAATTTTTTTATTTTATTTTATTTAAATTGTTTTGCTCCAAAGTAAACAAACTTGTGCGCTTATTGCAATTTTGCTGCGTCATTTTTTACTGTATTTTTAGTAATTTAATGGTTGTTGCTGTTTTACCGACAAGTTGTTGTCGTCTCTAGTTATTGTTTATGATGCGTTTGCACTTGTTCTTGTTGTTTTTTTTCTGTTTCGCTCTTTAACAGCAATTGGCAATACACTTATTTTAATTGCGATAATTTAAAAAAATTATAAGCAAAAATTAAATAAAACTGCACAGAAAACATTTTTCACACGCAATTTGTTGAAATTGTCTGCAAAGGCCACCAGACGTTCATGTTTTCGGCTGTCACAATTACAGTAACAAATTTTATAAGCATTATTGTTGCCATCAATTTATTTTCATGTTGAATACAAATTTTATAATGTCGGCTATGTAATGTACAGTGAATTTTTGGCCGAAGCGCAGCGAGGCTAAGATATATAAAAAGTACCAAAAATAGCCACACGACATGGAACATTTTTATGATCACTTTGTCTTTGATCACCTGGATTCAAAAATAGCTTCACCTACGAAAACAAGGCAGACAGTTTTTTCTTGAATATGGAAATTTTAAAAATTAGCTGCTTGTTTCCGTCTAAGTAGAGACAAGAAAATACTATTTAAAAAAACTAACTTAAGAAAATAATGTATCAATTTAAGTTCTTTCAACATAGATTCAGAGAAGTAGAGTTCTTGAGTTGAGTTTTCTACTCTCTTGTGTCTAGTCTAGTCTAGTCTAGTCTAGTCTAGTCTAGTCTAGTCTAGTCTAGTCTAGTCTAGTCTAGTCTAGTCTAGTCTAGTCTAGTCTAGTCTAGTCTAGTCTAGTCTAGTCTAGTCTAGTCTAGTCTAGTCTAGTCTAGTCTAGTCTAGTCTAGTCTAGTCTAGTCTAGTCTAGTCTAGTCTAGTCTAGTCTAGTCTAGTCTAGTCTAGTCTAGTCTAGTCTAGTCTAGTCTAGTCTAGTCTAGTCTAGTCTAGTCTAGTCTAGTCTAGTCTAGTCTAGTCTAGTCTAGTCTAGTCTAGTCTAGTCTAGTCTAGTCTAGTCTAGTCTAGTCTAGTCTAGTCTAGTCTAGTCTAGTCTAGTCTAGTCTAGTCTAGTCTAGTCTAGTCTAGTCTAGTCTAGTCTAGTCTAGTCTAGTCTAGTCTAGTCTAGTCTAGTCTAGTCTAGTCTAGTCTAGTCTAGTCTAGTTTTATGGAAATTTCTTCTCCAAGAATTAAGTTTTAATTTATTGAGTTTTGTTTCTGATTTTCAAAACTGTTCACTACTGCGTCCAGTAGGGTTAAATTTCAAGTCTCTTACTTATACTCTTGTATGACCAATAACAATAATAACAACAACAACAAAACAAAAGACACGTCAAATGAAACTAACCTTGTCTCTGTTTCTTTCATTCTTATCTTTTCAGATATCATTTTCGCTTATCGAAAATTCTATAAACTCTGTACGTATGCTGAACTTGGTGCTGTAAAAAAGTAAAACAACTAAAATAAAACAACAAACTGGACTTTTAATATTTTAATGAAACGGTTGCTTGCCATTTGAATATGATGAACGAACGCACTGAGACGCTAAACGACGACAAGGAAATTCAGCAAAAATTCAGTATTTTTAATTGTTAATAACAAAACTAAAACAAAACAAACTAAATCTACAGCAGAAGATTAAAAAAAACGTTGATGCAGTTTATGGTAAATTTAGTGTCAACACAAACATACCAGAGTGCAAAGTGGTCAACAAGAAGAAGACAACAACGGCCATTACAAGCACCTAACATCAACGAGCAGATTTGAAGTCGAAAAAAATCGCGCAACGAAATTTAGTTTAGTACAGAAAAATACTTGTAAAAAAGTAAATATTTCGAAAAAAAAATTGCAAAATTACCGAAAGCAGAAAATGGAGCATTTAGATTTAGCTGGCGTCATAACGACGCCCACAATGTGGAGTATGCCGGCATTTGATCAACAAGGTGAGAGAAAACAAATTGCCTGATCGAATAAGTGTGTTTAAGTACTTCAACAGCTGATTAAGGAAAAGTTAAGTGGGTGCTAGAAACATTAAAAAAAATCTAATACGAATTAAAACAGAGAACAAATTGGCACTTAAGAACGAAAACTGAAGGCATGTGAAAGTGACTAAGCTGATCCAAAGAGACAAAAGATTCATAGGTTTCTTTCTCGGCTCAGCTTCATATTTATTCAACAAGTCCAGTCCTTCAAAAGCCAATGTTTTACTGCTGCATTATATACAATTAAGGGCTACTTGTCAAACAATCGGGATATAAATTTGATGACTGAAAACCCGTTAAGATACCCTAATAGGAGGAAAAGATCCCTTGTCAGGTTTATATCTAACATAATTGAAACTATCCAGAGCTTCGAATAAAAGTGGCCAGTGGGTCCAAAAGCCAATCGTCAAGAAGTGGAAGTGCTGCAGTGCTTCTATCTCATTTTATGCTCAGAGTAATCCTGTTAGGGCAGGCGAAATTTTTCAGTGGTACAACGTACCCTTAGGACTCCAATGTGGTCTTTTTAATGAATCGTAGAAGTCTTGTAGGTCTTCTTTGGGCTCAGAATCATTCAAAGCAAACAGGATAGGCGACAACTGGCCATAGGAAAACACCGCTTTGTTGTAAGAACTTCGCTCTCCCAATTTTCTCTTTTACATTGAAGCAACAACAATTTTATTCGTGACCGGGATCATTTGACCGGCAGAAAAACATCGGGCTAAATCGGTCATTTAAGTTATTGTTATTGGATCACTAACTTTACCATTTGGGGTTCCAAAAAGATAGATCCATCGGGTTGTGTTGTGTTGTGTCGTTGTTATGTAGAAAGACTCCTTTTTAATTTCATACACCAGCAAAAGTCATAGTGGTCATATTTTTATGGTTGACAGGTCAGTTAACTTGACTAGCAGTTTAGATCAAAAGCATATCGGAGATGGAAGCCTTCTTTAGATCAATAAATGACATGAACATCTTCGGCCTCAGCGAATTTTTCTTGCTGTGTTGAGGTTATTCTTTCATCGACTAAATCTCTGAACGTCAATTACTTAATAAAATTTCTAATTTAATAAGTCTTGACTGGCAGATAATGTAGATTCAAAGCCAAACCCAAACAAAATTGTTCGTGATATGTTGAGGTTATCTGTTCATCAACCTCTGGGCGTCGATCTTATTGAATTTCTTATAAAGTTATTTTCATGGCTGACAGATCAGTTAACTTGACTAGCAAATTAAATCAAAAACATGTGAAGGTTTATTTAGTTTACGGAATGACAATTCCCTAAATCTTCTTTTGCCTTTTAAAAGTTCTTTATGAGGTGTTGAAGTTATCCGTTTGTCATTTAGACCTCCGTCCGTCGAATTGTTTCAAGAAATTCTTATCCTATTAAAAATCTAATCAACGTGATCAGGTTTTCATGGTTGAAAGGACAGTAAAGTTTGGTGAAAACCTGGATTCCAAGCATGTGGTGTCTCATTTAGACCAGGCAATGACCATTATTAGCATTTTTGATATTTTAAGGTTATCTGTTTAACGAATACATCTTCGTTCATTATGTTGTTTCAAGAAATTCTTATAACAGATCCATAATATTGTCGAACTGTAGCAATCGCAGTTATTTAACTGGAATATAGGCTTAGAACTCTCTTTGGTGCTTGACTTCCCTAGCTAACTTTATTGACCAATGAAATTTATATTTTTTGGGAAATATTTGGGAAAACTTTTAAAGCATATTTAGTCTGTTTGTGTGCTCAAAAGATCCAAGGATTTATCCACAATGAAATTATTGTTGCAAAGATGTCTTGATTCAAGCAAAAAATTCCACTATTCTTGTAACATCTAACCGATAAAAAGATTTCTCTAGCGATTCCAAACGAAAAAATTACTAAATAACATGTTTTCAATTTCAACTGCATCACTTTTTGAATTGAGGTTATGCACTATGAAAGCCGCATGTGGATCAAAGTCGGAAATGGCGCTTTTCAGTTTAGCAATGAGGTGCCAGATATTGTTTAACGCGCCAGTGAAAAAATACTTCTTAACACAGATAAGTAGTGCCGCCCAGAGACGTTGAGAGAAAGTGTACGCGTACCATTAAATGCGTTAAGACATTCTGGCGAAAATCCATATTTGCATTGAGGTGCTAAGTTTTTTGCTGTTGACCATAAAATTGCTCACTTTATATGCGCCACAACTGTTTGACATATTGCTGAGTTAGTGGCAACTCTAAGCCGAAAAGCAGTTTAAATGGCAAAATTCCTTTTCATTAACAAAACAGCGACCCTGAATGTGATGTACGACATAAGTTTTGTTTGCATTTTTTCAAAAGCCACAAAGCCAGTAAATCGAGAAAAAAGGTGTTGAAAAAGCTGCCAGTTGCAGCCAACACCAACTTGAGTTGCAGCTTTCACGCCGCGCGTTTGAAAACGCTTTGCCGCTCTGACAGTCGGCCGTTGTCGATCGTAAAGGAAAACGGCAAACTCCAAACACCAAACTTGCAAGTTGTGCTGCATCTGCACTTAATTAATAAATTTATTATTAACGGCAACAACAGCAACAACAACAACAACAAGAGCGATCATAACAGCAGCGCCTTTTGAGTTGGCTGCCGCAACGTCAGCACAACTGAATCGTGTGCGCGCGATCATGAATGAATCACTTTTGGAGGCAGCGGGCTCGTCTGCCAGCAACAATCAGCGTTGAAGGGAAATTTTATAGAAGAAAAAAATGAGTAAAAAATGCAGCGAGATGAAAGACAAAAATCTAAAAAATATGAGCAAAAGCAAAGCGAAGATGGCATCGGTTTAGCCGTTGCTGCCAGCTCGTCTTGTCTTGTGTTGTCTTTTCGTTTCGTCTCTTGTCCTCGGCCACACGCTCGAGCGTTGCCTCCGCGCTACAGCTGGTGCAAAACTCTGGCCATAGTTGCCCAAGTTGGGACATTTCTTAGGGTCTTTTGATTAGTTGGTTGCTGTGTGCGCTTAGAAACGGTTTACACTGCAGTTTGACATTTTGCATTGTGTTTGCGGTGTCGAGTGGGGCTTTGGATCACAGGTCTTAAGTGTGCGCAGTCGCTGGGTTGCAATGCGCAAATGGAAGTTGCAAGTCTTAGGTCAGACTAGGAGCACTCTACACATAATACGGCACTCTTGTTGGTCACCAACTAATCGTTGTTTCTATTGCTTGTTGCAGATGCCATCTATTTGTCCAGCTCGCGACAGATGCTGGAGCCCATACTCGAGGAGACGTCGGAGGATGAGGAGCACGCGCAAAACAGCTGGAATCAGTACGAGCACAGCACCAGTTTCTGGAGCTCCGCCGAATCGGAGACAGGCTCAGTCATACGAATCGAAGTTAACAAAGGTAACCATTTCCCTTACAGCACTTTCGAAAGTCTGATCACTAATCGGCCACATTTGCTTACAGATCCCGATTCTATATCCGAACGTGATTTTGCCTGTCCCGCCAAGCGTGCGCGTCGCTGTGATGAGTTCCTCATTGGCGGCGCCACCACAGGCGTTGCTCAGTCAGCGCCACAACTGCCACAGCCCAACAGCCTCGACGACAGCGTGCTGCTGCGTCGCTATCAGCGCACTGTCGACTACAACGAGATCAACAGCAACAGCCTGGAACGCTTTCTGGCCTACGAGGCGTGCACACGTGACAGCTGGGGTGCTGGAGCGAGCGCTAGCGCTGGCGCTGGCGTCGGCGCCGGCAGTCAGCAACGCAACAGCACCGGCTCACGCCGCTTCGACGACTATTCGGACGGCGATAGCTTGTCCTATCAGTCGCTGAGCCGCTCCTCGTCGCTAATACAGTTCGAGTCGCTGGAGCGCCAGCTGCTGCTGCAGGAACAGCACGCCAGCATGAGCAGCCTGGGCAATTCGTCGCCGTCGCTGCTCAGTTTCGATGGTGCCAACAACACAACAGAGGACGGTGCTAGAAGCGGTGCTAACAGCGGCAGCAATTCGGGCAACAACAGTCGTCGCGGCTCGCAGAGTTCACTGCTAAAACGCTTTGAATCGTCCGATGGTCGCCTACACCAAACCTACTTCGATCTGGACAAGCTGAACTTTGACGAGGATCAGCGTGTGCTATTCGGTGCCGGCAAATCGTGCAGCCTAACCGAGGCCACCATTGGGGAAGTCAAGTCCGACTCGGAGTCATCGACCAGCTCGTCGGGCAGCTCTTCGGGCAACAGCATACTGACCGCATCGAAGCCCTCTGCCGAGGATCTCACCGACTCTAGCTGCGCCGCAGGCGTGCGCAACGGGCGCATCATGGCATTTCAGCGCGTTGGAAAGAGCTCCGCGGAAAATCTGTCCGAAGATTCGGGCTACTGTGAGCCATCGACACTGCGGCGTGCCAAGTCCAAAAGCATACCAAAGAATTTCGAAAAATTCTGCGAAGAAGAGGAGGAATTCCAGCAGTTCGAGCGCGTCGACGACGATATCAACGAGCGTCATGTTTGCGGGCGCACCGAGACCGCCGTTGACAATGCCCAAAATAACAACAAAACGACACAACAACATTCCAAAAACTCCACCAACACCGCCACCAGCTCACACATAATCCATTACGTCGGCGAGCGTGATATATGTCAGCCAAAAATAAATGACGCCACATTCGGCGTTGTGGAGTCCAACGCCGAAATAGCATTTAACGAGCCAGCGGAGGCAGCAGCCGCCACTGCGCCATCATCGCCTGCGCCGCCGGTGCCGACATCGCCGCTAGAAGTCGAGTCGCCGTGTCCGTCGTACTATGAACGCGTTAAAAATAGCCCAACGCGAGAGGCGCAGTTGCTCGAGCAGCGTCGCTCGCTGGCGCACTCGCCATCGCCTGTGTCGTCGGACGCTTCGGGCAGCAGCTGCGGCACGGTCAGATCCTCCTCGTCGGCATCGACGTGCGCCTCGGCGGCCTCGTTCACTTGGCTACCAACACCGCTACAGTTGCAACAGCAGCGACAGCGCCAGCAACAGCAGCAGCAGCAACAATTGCTACAGCGCGCCGCGCAGCTGCCAAACAAACAAACTCTCGACGAATTTTGTGCGAGTCTACGAAACAGTTTGCCAGATATACGCGACGTGTTAGGTTCGGAAGCGTCTTTAGTCACTTATGGTCCCGGTGCGAGCGAGCAATACGGCCACGGACTGGAGCACTCACAAGCAACAACAACAATAACAACAGGCATAAATAGAACAACAACACCAGACGACTCGGACATTGGATCGACATCAGCATCAGCATCGGCGCACGACAGCCGCAGTGACGAGACAGATGCCGAGTCCACGCCGGAGACGAGGAAACGTACTGTAGGTATCAGCAACAACAACAACAACAACGGCGGTGGTGGTGGTGGTGGCGGTGGAGCTTATTACGTCAGTCGGACACGTATATCGAGCGTGCCTAGTGAATTGAACAAATTGGGCCGCCGCAAGCGCAACAAGGCGCCATACAAATACAACAAGTGCTCCACGGACGAAGAAGCAACAAGCTACAGCGATTCCAGTGCAGCTGAGGACGACGACTTTTTCGACGACTCGTGCTTGAAAATACGACGCAGTTGTAGCTGGTCGGAGCGGCGAGAACGCAATTTGCAACGGTTCGAGGACAATTTTGGCGAGCGCAGCAGAGACGAACGGCGCCGTCGTTGGGTCACACAGTCGGGGCTGGGCTATATGAATGCCAGCTATCAGAATCTGACGCTATTGGACTATTCGGGCGAGCAACCGAGCGAGAATCAGGCGAACTTGAAACGTTGCGGCGACAGCATGGATACGCCCAAGAGCACCAGCAGCGCCGACTACGAGAGTCTAATATGTAAGGGCAACTTTCTGTTGGACGAGCTCTCAGAGATCTACGACCGCAACGCGTCGATACTGAACGACAAGCCGGCGGACAGCGCCAAAGAGGCGCTGACTGTGCCGCTGCAAAGCATCCGCTGCGACGAAATGGATGCGGCGGCTGCCAGCCCCAGTCCCCGAGCGCCACCGCGTCATCGCAAACACTCCAACTCGAGCTACTCGGACCTGGAGAGCGGTGCCGACGAGGCGGTGCAGCATGTGCAGCTGACCATACGCAAGCCGCCGGCACGCCAGAAGAACGCACGCAAGGGCGAGGCCACCAACAGTCTGATTGGCGAGCCGCCCGGCAAGACGTTCGACCAGGACCCGACCAACTTGCGCACCAGCTACGCACAAAGCCTGGAGAAGTGCAACTTTGACTCGCGCGAACTGAGCAACACCGAGCTGACCAAGGCCAACTCGATACCGAAACGCCGCTTCCATTCGCAGGCAGCGGCCACGAAACAGCGTAACCTGGTGTCCAGCACGCCGAATCTGAATGCGTTCGATCCGCGCGCCGACGAGATCGACGACGACATGTACGTGTCGAGCGCGCACACCTCCATGCACCGGCTGCCGCAGTCCACGGCGCAAAAGCCGCTCGGCATACTGCTGCCCGCCGGCTCGCGCGTCTCCTTCGGCAAGGAGGTGAGCTTCTGTCCGGTGGTGTCGAAGTACTCGTGGCAGGAACAGTCGTCCGAGGAGTGCAATGACCAGCAAAACCCGCAGGACGGACGCGACGATGAGGAAACGGACGACGAGCTATTGGACAATGCCGACGCGACGGTTATTTATAATACCAGAGAGAACGAACTGATTGCGGCGCGTTTCAAAGCCAACGCCAGCGCCGAGCAACCCACTAAGAGCGTGGCGCACATAAGAGAGGCGCCTGCCCAGGTGGAAAAGGCAAGAGCGACCGTAATTCTAAGAGAGGCCGTCGAAGAGCAACACGCCGAGGTAAACATCGCACGGCCAGAGCGCCAAACAGAAACATCGCACGAAGCCGAGCCAACAACAGCAGAAGCAATAAAACTTGTTTCAAGCGAAACAAGCCGAAGCGAAGTGCCAGCAGCTGCCACTCAGCCAGTCGCTGTTAGTCACAAATCGACGATCGTAGATGTTACAACAAGCGGTAGTAACGTGAACGCGAACAAACGGCATAACGACAAAAGCGACAGTGTAAACACGGCTGACGCTGGTCAAACGCGTCCGCTGAGCATACAACTGCCAATACTGAGTGAGCCGCCCACCAATCGGGCCCATCACATCCTGTACGCGTCGCAGCAGCTGCTGGACAATTTTCAACGACGCGAACGCGAGCAATACAACGACGAAGGCGGCGACGCTGTCGGTGCAGATCGCCGCGCAAAGAGTGTTAACAATCTGAGTGTGGGACCGAATCGCGCCAGAATGTCCAATGAGGCAGCGGTCGGGTTGGGTAATAGCAGCGGCGCTAACAACAACAACGAGCTGATGAAGTCGAAATTCAAGGACGAAAAACATCCCAGCTCGAAGGGTTTTCTGTCGCGCTTCGCAAACGGTTTTCGCTTCTCGTTGCGTCGCAATAAGAAAAAGCGACTGCAGCAGAAAGAGCAACAGTTGGCCGAGCAGAATGGCAGCGCACAACAGCAACATCAGCAATTACAATCGCCACCAAAACCGGGTAAAGAACATTCGCCCGACTTCATTTACATACCGCTAAAAGGTCCTCTACCAGCAGGTTCGCGCGCCGTCAATCAGAACAATGGCAACACTGCCGCAGCAGCTGTTGCCGGCCACAAAGCCAGCGCCAAATCCACTGGAAAGCAACAAACACCACCACCACCACAACAACAACAGCCGCCGTCGCCATCCGATTCACAGCTGACGCATTCATCCAGCGGCAAGTTGGTTACCGGCAAGCCGCCGCTGCCCAGGCAGCCACCGCGCTCCGCCACGCTGCCGGCCAGCATGAACAACGCCACTGTGCTCACCCGGTACTTTGTCAGCGGGCGGCGGCAGCAGGGCGCCAATTCGGCGCATGCGCAGAACGGACGTGCCGATGCAACGGCAGCCAACTTCACAGTGACCACCCCGCCGTCGCGCAGCCAATTCTATACGGACTTTCTCGATGCCGAGCGCTCGTACTACGATGAATTCGAAAGTCAGTTAAATTCGGGCATGCAGGCAAACGGACGTGCCGCCGCCGCCGCCGCTGCTGCACAGAACGCACACGCAACGCGCGAATTGAGCGAACAACCGCTGACGGACTACGAATCGGCGCGTTCGAGCGTCACGCCGGAAGCGACAATGCTGCTGACCGGCAACGGGGTCGCTGGCGCCGGTGTCGTCGGGGTCGGTGTCGGGGCCGCTGCCGTGGGCGGTGGCGCGAACGCGGGCCGCATTGTGGCCAACGCGTTTGTGCAGCAGCACAACAACTGCAAAATCGGTCTAATCGAAACGAATTTGGATACGCACGAAACGGTCATCTCGGGCAAGACGCGTTCGCTGATTGACATAGCGGGGCCGCAGCAGTCGGCGGGTCGCCGTTTAAATATGAGCGCAGTGAGCGGACGCAACGGCCACGGCGAGGATAACGACGTGTACGGCAATGGCGACGACGACGACGATGTGGCAACGGGCGGTGTGGTCATAAAGACAACAACACAGTCCGGCAGCCAAATCGCCACAGTGCGGCGACCGCACAAAAGCATGGAATTTCTGCTGGACAAGGAGAATCAGAAAAATGTTTTGGTGAGTTAAACCGCATCTTTCATGTTTATTTTTTTTAGCCATAATTTTTTGCGCTTTCATCGACGGGTGTCAAGTGGTCGGTAATTATTACCGCAAAGCGTGAGACGATGCGGTAAACAAAATTTCAGCACAACACAACAAGGGTGGGTTGCGCTGCTGATGGGTGGGATGAGAGTGTCTGTGTGTGGGTTTGTGTCATGTAATGTTGGTTATGCATTTAAGTGGCTTAAGTAAACAGCGAGGCTGGCTGGTGGCGCGTGCGACAAATGTTTTTTCTTCACAATATTTTCCATATGAGGCGTTTCACTTTTTGCCGCGTTGGGTTTGGCGCTTCGACAACGAAAAAAGGGTGTTTCCCCGGCCCCCAAGCACAACATACACTAAGCAAATCCACACAAGATGCTCTGTTCCTGTCATATGGAACATGTTTTCTGCAACAACAATGCACTAAGCTGTTTTTCAACAACGCTCAGCAATGTGAGGACCGGCTTTACATGTTGCGGCACTCATCCTTAGGGGTTGAGTTGTTGTTTTCATGCCCGCAAACGCGGTGGAACATTACTTTCAGTTAACGAAAGTAGTAAATTAATTTGTTAAATGTAGTGTTCTGAGATGGCGAAACTGTGCTCCCTTTACAGCGCATTAAAACGCATTAAATTTAGTGCCTGAAGGAGTCTTACTTGGTTTAGAAAACCTCTGAGCATTGCTTGTTGTTTGTCACTATTTGCTGAAAGTCATAAAATACTTTCATAAAGAAATGAATGAAGAAGGGGCTTATAAGATTTTTCTAACTGTGGAGGCTTTATGAACCACAAGAGACTTGAGCCTCTAAGACTATAGCAACAATAGGTTTATAGACGCAAACCAGCAACCAGTCTGAGGTTTTTAATAGAACAGCTGATTCAAAGTTTTAATAAGAAAATTTAAGTGCAAAAAATTATGAAATTTAAGACTACTTTTGGAAAGAATTGCTTCTAAAGTAAAACGACGTCCAACTAGGATGAGGTTTTCTCAGTTTTTTGATGAGGTTCTCTCAGTTTTCTTGAAAGTATGGAGATATAATCAACCTAAGCTCTTTGCTTTGGTAGATAAAAGCTTAACTCTTTCGTTATTTTATTACCATATGACAACAGGACAACAATTTGTAAACCTCTGACCCCTCTTTGGTTCCAATAATACATTATTTGTTTGGATCTTAAAATAGTTTAAAGTTTTCGGAAAAAAAAAATTAATTAATAAATTAATTTTAAAGCTTAACCCTTTCGCTATTTTGTTGCCATATAGCAAAATGCTACTTTGTGGACGTCTGAACCCTCTGTGGTTCCAAGAATACATTATTTTGTTTGTCCCTAGAATAGTTTAAAGTTTTAGGAATAATATGAAAATAATAAAATGAATATTTAAGTTTAAATAAGAGAAGTAATTTTAATTTATTTTACAAAGCAAAAAAAGAAAAAGCAGACAAAAAAAGATAAATTTGTATTTGGACTTTTTAGTTAAATTCAGATATATTTTTAAAATAATATAAATTAATTAATAAAAAATAAATAAATAAAAAAATAAAAAACAAATAAATGAAGAAATAAATATATAAATATATAAATAAAAAATAAAAAAATAAATAAAAAGGTAAATAAATAAATAAATAATTAATATCATAAATAAATAAATATATAAATAAATAAAAAAATTAATTGATTAATATATAAATAAATTAATTAATTAATATATAAATAAATAAATAAATTAATTAATTAATGAATAAATACAAAAGTTAATAAATAATAAAATAAATAAATAAAAAAATAAATTAATTAATTAATAATTAAATAAATAAATAAGTAAATAATTAAATAATTGAATAAATAAATAAATATTAAATAAACAAAGAATTGTTAGATTTTTAGTTAAGCGTAACAAATTTTATGCTTAGGTAATTATTATAAACCTGTACCGAAAAGGTTAAGCACTGCGGTCTAAGAAGTTTCAAAAATTTTTACTTAACTTTAGTGTCAGAAAATATGAGGTTATGTCTTTATGAGATCTTTATACAGGGTTCCATAAGAAAGTTCAAAGTTTTGAAGTTTGAAGTTTTGATTCTGGTGAGTCTAATGAAAGTGACACTTTCAATATATCCACTAATATATCCTATTATTTTCTCCATTTAGGGGTTCCACACACAACTTTGAAAGCAAATACAATTTGAATCGAAATTTATCACCCAAAATCTGCGGCCTTGGTCCTATAAGATAGATATCTGATTGACATCTGCTTGTTTACCCTACAGGGGCCAGCTTAGAAGTCTTTAACAAGTTGGATATCAGTTTTATTTGAGTGTAGAGACTGAGACCAACTGACTGAGACTGAAATGTTTCGTTAAGCCTCCAAAATCTGTAGAAACTCCTGTTTTGTCATGATTAAAAAGTATTCTCTTTAAATGTTCTTTCCCCTTCATCTATCTATGTATTAAAAAGCTGCATAAATATTCAATTTAAACTCATGAAACTCATATACAAAACTCCTTAAACTCCTACAAAAGCTTACTAACCAAAACTCTTCTCTCCTAACAAAACTTTATCCTTAAAGCATTCAGTCTTTACACTTTTTTCGCTGCACATCCATTTATTTTCAATATAATGAAATTATTTTCATCAATTCTTTACGCTTTAATTAAGCTTCCATTCACTTGTAATAAATCAATCGAGCATTATTCAATGCAACACCCTTTTCCCTCTTTCATGCTGCTCAACGCATTCTTTGTGCCTCGACAAATGCTCTGAATTGCTGCAGACATGTCCAGAAAACTTGCTTTCAAAAAGTTTTTCCCCTACTCAGTTGTAAGCCGATTAATAGCCAGCACCCTAAATGAGGCGCGCTCAAAAAATCATAATGAAAATAATAACACACAAAGAGAGAAAAACGAAAGCAGAGCACCAAAGAAGGCACAACAAAAAACCTAAAGGGAACAGACAGGCAAAAGGAAACCCTAAAGTATAAATCGCAAAAATAATAACAACACATCCGTTTCCTCTCAACGGAAACGACTGCCAACCAACCAAGCGAAATCACACACACACGCACACTTGATTGCAGCTACAGTTGCCATAAGTAACGGTGCCAACGAACCGCTTGCGCGTAGAGTAGAAGCAAAAAAACCAACACACAACACACACATTAATTTATTTTCACTTTTAATAAAATTCTTTGCATTTCTCGCCAGCATCGGGCAAACTTTTGCACCATTTGTGTGCTTCATGTTCGTAAAGTTTTGGGTAAAAATTGCTTGTAGCATATTGGCAACAAAAACAACAACCACAAACATAACCAATGCTGCTATGCTGCAAAAACGTCAACAAGAAAAGTATTTTTTGTGGCGTTTTTGTGCGAAAAGGTCACTTGCTCATTGGTCACTCAATGGTTTACTGGGTTATGCGGTGAGCTAACAGCCAGTGACTATAATTGCTTACACAAAAAAAATTCGATAAATACCAGAAAAATCAGTCGAAGCGGGCTTAATTGTTTGTGGGTAAAGCGTGCAATGTGGCGCGACTGAGGGCAGTGATTTTTTGCCTTTCAATAGTCTTTGGTGTTTAGTGAAATGAAATTGAGTTGAAGGTATTTTGCAGGGATAAGCGGGAATTTATTTTTTATATATTGTATTTTTTTATTTTTATTTTATTTTATTTGATTTTTATTGGTCAAGAAGCCAATGTGCACGAAAAGAGAGAAAATGAGAATATTTAGGTGAAGATATAGTCACAAAAAAATACAAATAAGGTTTGGTTAGGTTAAAACACCGTTGTAGTGCACAGACTCTACACTACTCGGAGGCCGAGAAACTCATTGTAAATGTCTTCACTTCACAGATATCCTTTTGTTCTCTTACCATATCTGACCAATTTGGCCTCTTCCTGAAACCCGATAAACTTAAACGGTTCATCAGTTAATCAGTTTCGCAAGCAAACTCAACCCCAGAGTGCAAAGTTCCTGACTGGAAGTTCTTGACTCCAACTAAGAAACTTGACCTACCTGGAATTACAGCAAGAACTGCAGGGTCAAAGAGGAATTAGACTCCTTGCAACAATGTGGATTAGTATTACCAATGTTCTTTAGTTTCCAATTCTTTCTCCTTCTTTAATCCTAAACGAATTGTGCTTTTGGCCTCAGTGTTCAGTAATGAATTCTTATGTGGATCTTTTGTGCCAAGAAAGTATAACCGTTGCATCCCGTGATGTTCTTCCATGTGAATCTTATGTATCAGGAAAATCGTTCAGTCCTGAACGAAATGTGCCTGTGAGCTTAGAGCCAATGGCTCAGTGTTCAGTAATGGCATCTTATGTGGATCTTTTGTACCAGAATGGTATAACAGTAGCATCCCGTGATGATCTCCTATGTATCAGGAAAATCTAACAGTTGCATTGTAAGTGTTGTATGGGTTACAACTTCCTCTACTTTTTCAGTTCTATACGAAATGGTCGTATGAGCTTAGGGCTAATGGCTCAGTGTCCATTGATGACCTCTTATGTGGATATTTTGTATCAGGAAAGTATAACAGCATCCAGTGAGGATCTTCCGTATCAGAAAAATCTTACAGAAGCATTGAAAGTTTTGTATGGTTTCCAACATCTTCTCTGCCTCAACTCCTTCAGACTTTAGTATACTAAAAGTACCATTGTCTGAGCTTAGAGTGAATTGTTCAGTGTCCAGTGTTCAGTGATGACCTGCTTGGTTGTATAGTTTCCAACTTGTTTTTTCCTCAACTCCTTAGGGAAATGTGCTTATAAAGTTGGCAAATCTCAATGTTTAGTTACGATCTCCTATGTGGATCTGCTGTACTAATCTGTCCCTCGTTTCCTTAAATGAAATACGCTTTGAGCTTAGAACCAATGATTTAGTGTCCAGTGAAGACCTCATCTGTGGATCTGCTGTACCTGTAACATCTAAGAACAGTATAGGGAGTATTGTAAAGCTTCTAAATTCTTAAATTGTTTGAACTTCTTCAAACTTCTCTAAACGAAATGTGGCATTCTGTGAGCTTAGACTCAATAATTCAGTATCCAGTGAACTGTTTTGTTGTTCATATTTCAACTTCTTTCTCTCATATCTTAAAGGAAATGTGCTCATGAGGTTAGAGCCAATGGCCCATTAATGATATCCTATGTGGATCCTTTTGACCTTGGTATGTCAACTTCAGGCTCTAAACTCCCTTTCTTTCTTAACTCCTACACCAAAGAAGCTTATGAAGTTAGAGCCAATGACTCAGTGTCCAGTGATGACCAATTATGGATGTACCTCTTCTTGGAAAAGGTATACATTTATATGTTCCCAACAATTTCTTTTTCTGAACCCTTTTAGACTTCATAACATGAAATGTGGCATTCTATGAACTCAGAACCGTTGTTTCATTCTCCAGTGTTGATCCCAATGCTCCTTTTCCTTTATTTCTGCTTTGTCGAGAGACATAGCACAGGTACAACTCTTCGTTGTGGTAAAAACTCTCCACTAACCTAATCGAACTTTATCCAAAATGTCTTTAAGTTATTTCCAGAGCCTTTCTTTGCTTTGGTAAACCCATTTATTGCCTTCCAAAATCTCTTATAAACATTTCCACGAACTTTCCTCGCCAGCTCAGCTAACATTGCCCGCTGTCTGCTCTTAATTCACCCAACTAAGCATCAAAATGCGCTCACTACAGATAGAACAACGCTTCCAGCCGCTTTTATTGCCACCGAAAACTGCTAACTCATTATGACAGTCTCGGACAGCATTGTCGTCCTGCCCAGAGACAGACACAACAAAGCACCGCCAACTGCATAGTCAGGCAACGTGACCTTTCCTTGCGACATTGCGCGGCCTAAAGTGACCACTTGAAGCCGCCTTTGCCGGCACTCGAGCGCAGCAGTTAGCTCGACAAGTGTGAAAATATGTTTCTCAGATTTTCCACAGCAACCTTCAATGACGCTAATCTAATGTGTATGTGTGTGTGTGTATATGTGTTTGTTGTTCGTTACATTTGCTTTTGTCTGGCCACATTCTTCGGTGACTTGACACTAAATCGCTGTCCAAGTAGTTTTTAGCGGCAATAGAGACACATACACATATAAACGCACATATATACACACAACGAGTAAAATGTAGTTGACAACTTTTGTATTAATGGCGTCTGCCATATTCGTGGCTTATACTTAATTAGCTCGCCGCGTGTCTGGCATGCAAGTATTATGGACAAGTTGGCTTTGTTGTTGTTGGCTGACAGCGAGCAATGCAAACGGCGACGAGTTCAATTTTGAAATGCTTATGACACAATTTCAGGCGGCCATCTAATGTTTGGTCACTAATGGCTTTCCATTTTGTTCGTCGTTTTCCCTTTTATGCATTTTTTGCTAAAAGAAAATCTTTCTACTTTTTATTGTTCTAAGACAGTGTTGTATGTACGGAACGTTGTCTGACAAGTTTGCTGCAATAAAATACAAACTCTTAAATGAAAGAATTTCAAGTGAAGAAAAATAACTCAGTTTATTGCGCATTTTGTATGAAGATGTGCGCAATTGCAGTCCAACCACTTTCGCGCATTCGATGCGCGCATAGTTTGTTTTTTGTTTGCCAATTGCCAGCAACCAAAGTAATTAAACAAGCAGTTGAAAGTGAATTAGAAATTAAGAAATAGGCAACAATTTAATTAAAAAATAGAAAAATAAAACAAAAACAACACATAAAAATAGTTGCCACCTTTAAAAACAATTAACCTCTGATTCAATAAAATTGCAATCAAAAAGTCTGACAATGTGCAAACAAAATCAACACCAACTATTAACTTTTTATAGTATCCAACATATAGAAAGTTGGCAAAAACACGTAGATAAGTCAGTAGAAACGTGTGTGTGTTTAGTAAATTTAAATTTAGTCATAAAGTTGATTGCAAACTAAAACTTGGAAAAGTGGCAAACGACTTCCGCCTGCGTCACTACGAAGGCCAATGAATACAAAAAGCTGTAGCGACTAAATTATGTGGCAATTGTTAAAAATTTCACATACTAAAATGGTGGTGAAGTGCAGCGTCATTTTCACATCAAGTCCCATGACAATTGGTTTATTATTGGCTGGGAAATCGTTATACGAAAAGTGGCAGTGAGACGGAAAATATGTGAAAATCTGCTAATTGCTAATTAGAAAAATAAAAAACAATTTATTTGAAAAATTTAAGCTAAATGAGACTGGAATTTTTTGAGATTTTTCTACTCTATACTAGCAAAGACAAGTTATAGTTTGATCTATTATTGGCCAAAATAACATCGTTCAATCACTTAACACTAGAAAGACCAAAAAGACTACATATTATATCCGATCATTTCTCGAAAAGTACACATCGGATTTGGCTAATTGTAATTGTAAAACCCTAATTGTAGAACTAATTGACGAATGCGATAAAAAAATAAAAGTCACGAAAGCAAGAAAGGTTGATCGAAATACTAAACTACAGATAATTAAAAATGAAAAACCATAAAAATGACCGCAATGTTCTTTCTTGTGTTAAGGTTGCCAACTGCGTCTCTTCTAACTACACCACTTGAAAATTTTATTGTTGGTTATTGTATTGTTTACTATATTCTACTACAGACTATCTATAGTCTGATCTGGTCATTCAAATGCTCAACGATGTGGCTCTTGGTTTCCCACTTGACATTTTTATTATAGGACTTCTACCTTCAACGTGGTTTCTATCTATAACAACTCTCTGAATTTTCCATATTATAAAATTTTAAGGCTTGACCAAAGATAACTAATCAAGTTGATGAGTTATCTGTGGCTTGATCATCATCATCTCATCAGATCAGCTGTGATGATCTCATCAGATCATCTCATCACAGATGATCTGAATTATAATGTTTGGCTGGTTCAGAGATGATCTAATCTGAATTCGAATATTTGGCTGATTTAAAGACTTTTCGGGCAGCAAACGATCCATTTTCAATGCTAGAGATGTCATCTTTTCAGACAAATATTCATTCATCCAACAACTTGCCGTCTCTCTCAAAGCCTCACGGCTTTAACCTTTGTCGACATCTTTTAAATATTGCCTCTAACATTAAATCTAGTGATAACATGGCTAAATCTTTATTAAAAACAGCACATTGCAGCACAACATAAAATTTGTACTATAAGGTGTAGTAAAATGAAATCCATTAGCATAGTACGAATTTAAAAAAACTCTCAAAAGTTGTGGATATTCTGAAGATAAATCAACTATGTGTTTCTCAGAGAAATCCTTGTCCCTATTGGCAAAAGTCCATCGGTTTTCAGAAGCTACTCTTGGAGAGCATTTTTCACCAGCAAAATCATTCGCCATGGACAGGAACAGTAATAGTTAATCACTTGGTGCCAGGTCTGAACCATAAGGTGGCTGAATAAGAACCTCCCAGCCAATCTCCCGTTGTCACTATCGTTGTGACTGAATCTTTCACCAGCAATATCATTCGCCAGCTGTAGCCACCGTAGCTAAGCTGGCTAGTGCGTTGGGCCGCGAGAGAAGACTCCGCGAGTTCAATACTCCGTTGCGTTAACACCGAAAAAAAAGAAAAACAACAATTTTTCTTTCGGGGACTGTCTTCTCAGCAGGAAATGGCAAACCTCTGAAAGTTAAATTGCCTATGAAAAAGCTCCCAACTTGCCGTTCGAAATCGACATAAAAAACTGTAGGTCCCTTCCAACCTTGTAAAAACATTCGAACGCACAACACGGTTGGTTACGGGTAGCTAGGCCAGTCAAGAAGAAGAAGAAGAATATCATTCGCCATAGACATGAACAGATAGTAGTCACTTGGTTCCAGGTTCGGACTAAAATGTGGATGCATAAGAACCTCCCAACAAAGCTTCCCCAGCTTCTGGCAAATCACTATCGAAGTGAGTGACCTGATGTTGTTTTCATGGATCACAATTCCTCTCCTATTATCTTCAGTTCAAGTTCATCGATTGCTCACTTCGGACGCTTCAACTGTTGACATTTGAACCAGTTTGATTGCAGCTCATAGCAAATGATTCCCTGCCAATCCCATCAAACAAACAGCAACACCTTCCTGACCGTCAATCCTGGCTTGTCCATCATTTACGCTGGACTCCACTCGTTTTGACTATAACCAATTTTGCTTGATGTTGACGTAAGTGATCCACTTTTCATTACCAGTCATCATGTGCTTCAGATAGAGTAGATTTTGTTGCGATTTGGACGTAGAACTTCGATTTAAAGTTGTTTGCTTTAATTCAATTAGCGTCCATATAGCGAGCTTCTTTTTGAATTTAGTTTTATTCAGCCGGTTCCAAATGGTTATTTGTACATCGGGGACAGGCGTAAAAATTCTTACATGACCGTTGGACTCAACGATTTCCTTGATTTTAAAGACATTTTCAACAGTTGACCTTCTAAAGCATAGTTCATCTTTTGCATCAAAATTACCGGAACGGACTCGATTGGCCGTAAATATCTGTTACAGCATCAGAATCTTAAACAGTATCAGTGGCGCACACAAGGGGAGTTTTGGGGGTTAAAACCGCACCCAAAACACAAAAGTTGCTGGTACAAAATGGGGTTTCGAATGGTATTCT
Organism: Melieria omissa; assembly: GCA_963971225.1. Taxonomy (NCBI): domain Eukaryota; kingdom Metazoa; phylum Arthropoda; class Insecta; order Diptera; family Ulidiidae; genus Melieria; species Melieria omissa. The sequence continues at coordinate 102,361,702 of OZ020267.1, read as the reverse complement.
GCTCAAAAGTTGTACCCAAACTACCCTCCCCTCCATAAAATGAAATCATGAATGGGCCACTGAACACTATTACCGAAGAAAATCTGTAAAAAAATGTCGTACTTTCACTTTGATGTTCTCAATCTTTGACGCACAATCAAACAAAACTGAATCAAGCAGTCACAATACTGTCTGATAAGTTTTGTTTAGTGCGAAATCTTTTCTTTCTAATGTCATCTTTTTTGTAATCCGATTGCACTGATAGAACGCGAGGTACTAAAATGATTTATTTATTTGAAAAATATTATGAAAAATATATCTGAAAAAATTTGTATGAAAAAAATTTTGAAATTTATTGGAAATATAACAGAATTCTTTTTTTTGAAACTTAAATTAAATATGAAAATTTATGTAACGATAAGAGTCAAAATATTATTTAATAAAGTTGTTATAAAAAAAACTTGGTTTCTTTTGGTTTTATTGTGTAGTCTTTTCATTTAGTAAACAATTTCTTTTAAGATTAATGAACCCAAGAATTCATACGTATGAAAAAAATTTTGAAATTTATTGGAAAAATAATGAAATAATGAAAATTAATTAATGAATAACTGAAATTAAATATGAACATTTATGTAACGATAAGAGTCAAAATATTATTCAAAAAGTAGTTATACAAAAACTTGGTTTCTTTTGGTTTTATTGTGTAGTCTTTTCATTTATCAACATCTTTTTTTAAGATTAATGAACCCCAGAATTCATACATTAACTTATAAAACTTGTTTTCCAATATTTCCTTAAAGTGCAATTTTTGTTTTATTTGAGCTTCAACTGTATAAAACCACAAAAATCGTTCAAACCGCAATTTTGTATTCTGTGTCGTATCGCTTTAGACAATTTGACACAACTATTGACGCCTACAACTATGGCAGCAAACATATTACTAACAATACCGTTAGTTAATTAACACTTGACGCCCACCTGACATTCTTTAGCAGAGCAAAGACTGGAGCACAACAGAGTTTTTTTTTTTGTTTTTTGCAAAACCACAAACGACAATTTAAACAAAGACAAATATGCGGCAACTGCTTTGCATGTCAGTGAGCAGCGCAAGAAGCAGAGCAAGAGCAACAAAACAAAAATATATAAGTAAGCAAAATAACAACAACAATAATGACAACAATGCATGGACTAAAATGTGCGCTGATAACAATAAAGCGGACCGCACAACGGCAAACACAGCGCATGCGCGACAATACCCTCGCTAAAACATATAGTCTGCCCCCCCTCTTCAACCCACTAATGTGTACCAACACTCGCCCTCCCCACCCCATTGCCGAAAATGAAATTGAAAACAAAAACAAAAACAAGGCATGCGACCACACTTCACGTACGCCGACAATGCGCTGCTTTCACGCGTATTTGCTGTCAGCTTTAAACTGCACATTAACGCGACTTATCTCAGCCGCATTGCTCGTGTGGCTTTGTTGTTGTTGTTTTGTCTGCTCTTTTATCATTTTCATGCAAGCACTTCAAAAGCGTCTCGGGCGCACGTTTAATTGAATTTAATAAAATTTATGCAGCACTTGGCACTGTCTGCCTCTATGTATATGTGTGTGTGTGTGAGTCTATGTATATATATTTGTGTACATTTATTTGAAGCATATTTTGTATTTACCTTACTTGCTGCATTGTTGTTTACATAGGCAGCAAAATTCGGTGTTGTTTGGCTGCCGGTGCTGGTGCTTCTCCACTCGATTATTGTTCAGTAAACGGCAGTTAAATTTTATTATATTTGTTTTTGCTTTTCTGTTCTGTTTTTGTTTTTTCTTCAATGCATTTTTGTTTAAAGAACACTTTTCATTTTCTCCCAGCAGCAATAATGTTTATGTGCTGAAAGAAAATTGATATCACGTGGGCTCTTGTTTTGATAAATAAATATTTTGTTTTGCTCTAATAAATTGCGTGAAATTGTAGTATTCATGTACAACAACAAAACTATACATGTGTATGTAAATTTGTATACATGTATGTATGTGTGTGTGTGTTGTAATGGAAGCAGTCGGCAGTCATGTAATGTGCATTGTTTATCAGATAACCAAAATGTTGCACATGTCATAACGGCATTAACATGACAACAACAACGTCTGACGGCATGACTTATTGGGTGCATTCAACTCGAGAATGTACACGAACTCAAATGCTAAGTAAGGATTTTTTTTGGGAATTATTTGGTCTATAAATAGTGTTGAGGATTTAAATTGAATCAGAATTGATATGAACTAATCTGTAGTTGATTCTATTTGCTGTACTTGCTTACTTAACACTAGAAAGACCACAAGTTTTTCTTATCTACAAAACTATCCGCTGATATCTCGAAAAGTACACATCGGATTTAACTAATTTTGCACAAAATAAATTAAAAAAAAGTAAAAATTAAAAATTAAAATAATAAAAAATAATAATTAATAATAATAAAATAATTATAATTAAAAAATAAACTAATTATAGAATCTGATATCTCGAAAAGCACACATCGCATTTGGCTAATTTTTCACAAAATTAATTAAAAGAAAAGGAAAATATGAAATTCAAAAAAACAAAAATAAAATAAAAATAATAATCAATAATAATAAAATAATAATAATTAAAAAATAAAATAATTATAGAATCTGATATCTCGAAAAGTACACATTGGATTTGGCTAATTTTTCACAAAATAAATTTAAAAAAAGTAAAAATTTAAATAATAATAAATAATAATTAATAATAGTAAAATAATAATAATTAAAAAATAAAATAGTTAAAATTAAAAAATAAAATATTTAAAGAATCTGATACCTCGAAAAGCACACATCGCATTTGGCTAATTTTTCACAAAATTAATTTAAAAAAAAAGAACATATAAAATTGAAAAAAAAGAAATAAAAATAATGATCAATAATAATAAAATAATAATAATTAAAAAAAAATATTTAAAAAATCTGATATCTCGAAAAGTACACTTCGAATTTGGCTAATTTTTCATAAAATAAATTAAAAAAAAAACAAAAATTAAAATAATATAAAAATAATAAAAATAATAATTAATAATAATAAAATAATAATAAAATAATAATATTTAAAAAATAAAATAATTATTAAATCTGATATCTTGAAAAGTACACTTCGGATTTGACTAAATTTTCACAAAACAATAGAAAAAAATTAAAAAAAATAAAAATTCGGATTTGGCTAATTTTTCACAAAAACAAAAAATAAAAAAAACCTTAAAAAATCAAAATTAAAAAAATATATATGTATATAAAAAAATTATAATTATAATTAATAATAATGATTAAAAAATAATATAATTATAGAAATTTCCTAAATTAGGGCAATTTTTTTACTTCTAATAATTTGGTTTCTGATTTCTGGTTATAGTGACAGTCATGCAATAAGAGAATAACATTTCCACACTAACAACTTTTTATCAATTCTTATCAAAAGCTAAATAAAAGTGCTTAGGAAGCGCTTAAAAATGCTCTTTTGATAACAAGGAAATAAAACATTTATGCCACACTTATGTCAGCCACATTTTTATGTTATAAAATTGTTGGTTTTTTATTTAAAAAAAATATTTAAAGCAAGAAAAACTGGAAGCAAGCAACTGGAAATACTTCAATTTAATATTTGTAAACAACCAAACAGGATAAACGTGACTTTAGCAACAAAACGCAGCAAATTCATAGCACAATCGATCATAAACTCAACACTTGGTGAGATCAAATCACTCTTAAATGAGATACATAGTAAAGAGCGCCATTAGTGGCACATTAGACTATGGAACGATAGAGAGAGCGAGAGAGACTCACTAATGCTGACATAGTAAACGAATTTCGATGTTTTCTTTGTTCGTGCAATTTGACTTTTCAACAAAACACTCCCCTGTTGACTTTAGAAACCAGTGCACTTCGGTCTCTTGCTCGCTCTCTCTCTCTCTGGCGTTGCGCTCTTTTCAGCGTCAAACACTTTTTAGCAACGCATTAGTTGCGCCCTAAGCCGTTTTTTAGGCATTTTCATTAAAACATTGTTTGGCCTCGGAAATTCTTACTGCAATTCTCCACGGCTCTGTTCATTGTTATTGATTTGGCTTTGAAGTTACGCCGCTGCGTTCTCACCAACTCGCTAAATCGCTCAGCAAACCAACTACTAGCTCACCACTTTCGGTGTTCATTTCTTCGCACTTGCTTTGCCGCAATTTTATTTACAATTACGCACATCTCTGCATTCTTGGCGAAAAGCTGATCGCTTCCCGCTGTGCGGCGCTCATTCATTATACGTGTGCGGTCAATATCTGTTTTCCATCAAATCTAACAATAACAATAATTATGGCCAGCAAAGCACAAAGCGAAAAAATTCAAAACAAAACAAAAAACAACCTTAACAAAAACAACAAATTAGCGAGTGCAAAATAAAATTCAACACATTTTTTTTTTATACGTTTTTGTCTAATCTTTTTCTCTATCTTTTTTTCACACAATTTCTGTAGTCAACACAGTGTGGCAGCAAATTTGCATACAGGTTTCTACGTTTTATAAACAGAAAGTATTGTTGCTATATTTATTATTTCGGCTTGTTGTAGTGAGTTTTTTATTTGCATTTTTTATCGTCTCTCTTTGCTTCAATAAAGCTTTGAATTCTGCTCGCTGTTACTTAAAACTAAATTAACATTTTTAAATTGTCAATAAAATGAGCTCATCTCTATCTATATTTTCAATTTTTTTTTGGTTTTGTGCAACAGAGAAATTACTGTCGAAGTTTGTTGCTGTTAGTTGGTGTATGACTTTGACTTATTGGTGAACTCTATGTGACAGTTGTCAGCTGTCAAATGAAAACAGTGCTTAGTCATTTGGAGAACCAGATTTTTTAGACGTTTTATTGTAAAAAATTGGCACACTTTTAAAACCATATTTATTTTTACTGAACATAATAACGAGAAAGAAGGGCAAATAAATAAATAAAATAAAATAAAATAAAATAAAATAAAATAACATAAAATCAAAAAAATTAAATAAAAATTATTTATTATTAAATAAATTTAATATTAATTATTATATTATTAAATAAATTAAAATAAAATAAAATAAAATAAAATAAAATAAAATAAAATAAAATAAAATAAATCAAAATAAAATAAAATAAAATAAAATAAAACAAAATAAAATGAAATAAAACAAAATAAAATAAAATACAATAAAATAAAATAAAATAAAATAAAATAAAATAAAATAAAATAAAATAAAATAAAATAAAATAAAATAAAATAAAATAAAATAAAATAAAATAAAATAAAATAAAATAAAATAAAATAAAATAAAATAAAATGAAATAAAATAAAATAAAATTAAATTAAATTAAATTAAATTAAGTTAAAAAAAAGAGCTAAATAAAATAAAATAAATAAAAAATTTTGCCTACTCAATTGCAGTGTTGAGCTGATTGATTTAAATGTCAACCAGTATCAACTCAACCATTCTTCCTCTTTCTAAGAATGACAGTCGCTGTACCACTGTTGCCGCAGCTACTCTCATCCATACAAATGTCATAGACAGATCAATGTTACTATTGGAAAGTATTTCACTTTTTACTTTTGACTCGTTGAAAGAAGTAAATTTAGCTTTCGCTAAATTGAACTTTAGGAGGAATCATTTTAAGAAAATTGGCTCAGGTCTAAGTTATGTTTTTTGATTATTTTTATCTAAGTTGGTAAATGTGTTTTTAGAAAATATTCAATTGCATTCTTGTTTACGTTTTGTTTTCTCTATTTGATGTGAATTTCTAAAGTATAAGTAAAAAAAGTGTTCTGTGACTTACATTGTGTTTTATTATTTACGTTGTCTTCTTCTTAAGATTGTCTTCAGTATCAATTTTCATTCTCGCGTCAATTTTTCTTGTGTTCTTTCTGAGCGAAACACCTTTAGTCTCAAGAATTTTCTTCCATGTCTTTCACGATATATTCGCTCAAGCAGTTTAATAATAGAGTTTTAGACAAGATTGTCAACATTTTGTTTATAAGAACTCATACGATTTCATTCAACTGTTTTGCATTAATTTTCCAAAAAATTTTGCTTAAATATCTGATTGAAGTCTACTGTCTAATGAGTATCGAATGTCCAAATAAACTTGAGTCAAAGTCGAAATATTTCTTTTCTCATATGACAGCTACTGTTTTCAGATTTCGACTTTAAGCTCTTTGTCATAAAATAATTTTGTTTTAATTTTTCATGATCATGTTCTGGAACTATTTCTAGGATTCTGGGATCACAATTTGAAATTTTGGAAAAATTTAAAAATGAAGCAATTAAACAAATTTGTCATCTTTGTTATATAAATTTGATTCAAAATCCAAATAGTTTTTTTACAGGACTACTTATTTACTTTTATGACAACTATTGCCTTTAGAATTCAGCTTTAAGTTCCTTTAACATAAAAGGATTTGATTTCGAATAATTTTGCAAAATCATATTCGGGAACTATTTCTAGGATTCTGGGATCACAATTCAAAATTTTGAAATTTTCGGCATGAACAAATTAAAGAAATTAGCATCTCTGTTACTTATATTCTGATGTATGTAAATGTTTTTAATATATAGTTAGAATCATCAGACCTTGAATTGAAGATTTTTTCTCATTTAGTTAACATATATTGTCTCCCTTCCGTGTTCAATTCTAAGCATTTCTCTAACATGTTTTATCAAAATTAAAAGACATATAACTATCTTCATCATACATTTTTACACCCATTCCACTTTTAATGTAATGTAATCAATTTGAAGACATAAATTTCCCCATCAATTCATTGTGTCGCTTCGGTTCTGCCTTCAGTGCAGTAACCCGTTCAACACGTGCGGCGCCACCAGAACCACGCCCAGCCCACCGCCACCGCGCTTTGCCATAATTAAGTCGTTTCGCACTACCGACTTTCAATTCAGTGACACTTGAATGGCATATAAGATGTCCAAAAAAAAAAAGCGTAGCCCATAAAAAAGAAATCATTACTTCAAACAGCGGCAAAACTCTACAATGGCCAGAATTTCTTTTTTCGTGTATTTTTTTTTTCTATTTCCGTTTTCACTAGAAAGTTTTCATGAAAAATAATAATAACAATAAAAGTAATGTTGTTGTTGTTTACATTCAAGTTTTAATGGTTATCTGCCTCATTATATTTTAAGCGAGTTGTGTGTTCACAGTTCTTTGCTTTCGTCAATCTAAGAAATGGTTACTCCCTGGTTTTTTTTATTATTATTTAATTTTAAATTTTTTTTATTTTTTTACTCTTTTATGATTTTGTTTTTATTTATTTGTATTTAGTGTTCTCAACAGTTTTAATTTTATTTTTGTTATTATTTTTTTTTTGCTTCTCATGGCCATAAATCAAATTGTATTTTCGCCTTTCGCAAAATTTAAGTGGCCAAGTGTATTTTATTTGAGTTGTTTGTATGTGTGTGTGTTTGTTTTATTTTAGTTGTATAAGGACTGTATCGAAAATTATGAATACACCAAAACATGCTTCATACTAGTGCATAGCAAAAGTTAGAATTTATTTTTTTTTATAAATGGCATTTCATATTGTATTTTTTTGTAAATAGCAACGAAAAAAATTATTCAGTGGGAGGCTAGCCCACATGTTTAATCTTTTTGTCGAGGTCCTTTTTTAAATTCTGGACACAGCCAGAATCTAATTTTTTGTTAACACTATTCCAATATCTTTTAAATTTTTGAACGGTGTTAGCCGGCTTAGATCTTTTTTTAAGGTCCCTCTTCATCAACGTCCAAAATTTTTCGATAGGGCGTATCTCTGGACACTTTGGAGGATTCATGTTTTTCTTAACAAAATTTATGTTCTTCTCTTCATACCACTGTTAGTACTGGCTTAGCATAATGGCAAGAGGCTAAGTCGGTCCAACACCAAGTCTTGCCAGTGTGTTTTTTCACCAACGGCAGCAATCTCTACTTGAGTCACTCATTTAGGTACATTTCAGCGTTCAGGGGCTTGTCTGTGAAGAATGGAGTCGACATTTTTTCACACTTGCATATTGTTTGCCAAACATGAATCTTATTGCCAAATTTTTCGCAAAAAATTGATTTGTCAGCTTTTGAAATTTCACATCCTTTCGGAACTGCGTAGAATTGGGGTCCAGGCAGCGTTTTGTAGTCCAATTTCACGTATGTTTCGTCGTCCATTATGATGCAATCAATTTTTTGCCTACAAATATAGTCATACAATTTTCGGGATCTGGTTTTCACCTGCGCGCCTTGCTGAGTGCTTCGTTTTGGCTGTTTTTGCTTTCTATATGTTCCCAACTGGTTTCTCTTCTTGGCACGTTGGACCATTGCTGCACTCGTTTTGGCTTTTTTTGCGCAATCGCGTACGGATATATCCTTATTTTTTTTAAATAAGGCACATATCTTAGTATCTAGCAATGGTTGGGACGCACCCTTTTTACGACCTTGTCCTGGTAAATCCCCAAGTGTGCAATGTGTAATATACCGGCGAATGGTTTTTGCACAGCGAACAGGCTAACATTTGCTTCTTTTGCTAGTTTTCTATACGACATTCCTTTGGTTGATGCCCATTTGGACAAAATTTCCTGACGAAGTTTTGCGGAAAGTCCTCTCATTTTTAAGCGCTTCGATATACTACAACAAATTTTTCACGAAAATAACAATTTTAACCTCTAGAATCTAAAAACCGATATTGCTGAGCAACCAACATTACATAGCCCACTTTATATGATTTTTAAAGTGTATTTATAATTTTCGATACAGTCCTTATATGAGTGTGTATTTTTTTAGAGTTTGTTTTTTTTGTCGGGCATTTAACTATGAAACATGGCTAACTATTTCACTTTATTTGACTTTTGAGTATCGTTTACGAGTACTTAATGCCAGTGAACTCTATTTGCACTTTTCATTGCTATATTTTTGCTCTAAATTTGCGTTAATACGAGTATTAAATAAAAAAAGGTGCCTAGTTTAAAATTATATAATTATGTGAACTTGACTTGCACAAAAATTGGCCGTTTGGTTAATTTTTTTTTGTTAAGACAACACTCTGTAATTTATTTTAAAGGTCATTTAACTGCACCAATTTAAACTTTTTGATGAACGAGCTGAAAGTTTGGGTCAAGTTGAGTTGAACCTTGGTTTCAGTTTTGTCTTGTTTTAAAGAAGTAAACTGAAACTTTCAAAGGAATCTTGTTAGAAATTTGGCTCAAGTTTGGTAATACATAAATGTGTTGGTAGAAAATATTCAACTGAATTCTTGTTAACGTTTTGTTTTCTCTATACGATGTGAATTTCTCAAGTGTACGTAAGAAAAAAGTGTTTTGTGGCTTTCATTGTCTTCAATGATTTACATTCTCTTCAATGATTTCCTTTTGTTTATTGTATGATTTACATTGTTGTCTTCAGTATCAACTGTCATCTTTGCATAATTTTTTATATTCTTTCTGAGCGAAACACCTTTAGTTGCACGAATTTTCTTCCATGTCTTTCAGCACCTTTTCGGTCTTGTATCATGAATTTCTTTCAAGCTGATTACATGTAAAGTTTTGGACAGAGACGCTCTATGACTGTCAACATTTCGTTAATAAGAACTCATATGATTTCACTCAACTGTTGTACATCAATTTTGAGTAGATTTGTGTCATGAATTTCGTTCAAGCTGTTTACTAATAAAATTGTAGACATGGTCGTTCCAAGACTGACACCATTTCGTTCAAAGGAAGTGATACGATTTCATTCAACTGTTGTGAAGAGTTTTGCATAGAATGATCTCTTGTTTTGATTAGTTAATGGGTTGTTGAAGAATATTCAACTGGATTCATATATTTTAAATGATAACTCAGTAGTTGTTCAAGTCTTTTGATCTTCAAGCGTTTTTTATTTGCTTTCAAATCTGCTTAGTCAGAGGTTTTCTCAGTCATATTGCATGATCTTGCAAAATACATTAATATTTATATATAAATACAAATATATTCTGTTGTCTGCTATGACTAAGGATTTCATTATTCTCTACTGCAACGCATATTATTAGTAATTTTCATAAAATAAACTCGCACAGATTGCACAGCTGAATGAATGAATCAGTGCACAAAACTCGTATTTAGTATTTTCAATTCTGAGCAAATCAGAAATACGTATGCATATATCTTTATTACAGTATTTATGTATATTTTATGTATTTAAACAACACCCAGTGCAGCATTGGCACCAACACTTTATGACAAAATGTGCACCAGAATTCAGTGAGTTGTGCGTACGGTGGGCGCTGCTGCAACACCCACAACGTCTCTACCACTGACACATGCTGCACACTGCATGAAAGCGACGCACTATGCTGTCGCAAAGTGTCAGTGTGACGCACGCAGTCACACTGACTACCCCCAATCAAACTTTATTGAACCGTCGAACGTGCTGCATTGCATTGATGCACCGAAAGCGTTGGAACGCCTCAACGTATGCCATGGAAAACGCCCATTTTTCCGCTCGTTTTTTGCAGAAGTATTCTTCATGCAGATTTCCGTTCATTTCCGCTTGAAGTATTTGCCTACAAGTGCATTCTTTGCCTTCCATTACATTCAATATTTCAAAATGTTCAAGTCGACTTGTTTGCACACTACTCTAGTTTTCTTACTATTCTGCATCTACTTTGGTTGTAGACTTGTATGTTAAATTTTCAAAGGGTCAATAAATACTTCTCGTGCAATCCTCTTTACATTACTTTTCTCATGACTAAATCAAAATTTCCGTAAATCGCTTTAAAATTTTCAACAGCTTGCATCGATTTGGTTGTAAATTGCAAATACAAGTTTTTCATGGCTGCTTGAAATCAATTGCAGATTTAAACACATAATTTTTCAAAGATGAAAAATGAATGCCAAAGTGTGTACACTCCCAAACAGTCCCAGAGTGAGGCAAAAAATTAGAAAAAAAATCTGTAAGCACAAAATCTCTAACTAACAACATTCCATGCAGCACTTTTGCAATAAGTTTTATTTGAATTTTTTAATTTTTTTTGTATTTTTTCCTCTCTTATTCTTGTTGTTTTTCTTTATCTCCGCCCATATGCACTGACATGAGGCTATTAATTAATTTTCTTGGATTTTGTTCATATTTTTTTTCTACCTAAAACATTTCTTTGCTCAACAAGTTCCTTTTGTTTTTTCACTGCACAGGTTTTGTAGTCAAAATTTTGTGTGTTTATTTTTAGATTTCAAGTTCATTTATTATTTTGCATTTTTGCAAAATCTTTTTGGTTTTTTTTGCGCTTTTATTTTCGACGCTTCTAGCAGTCAGGGCTGCGGATTTGCGGTCATAATGCGATACACAAATTGTTGATTCTCTCTGGTTTGGTTGCCGTTATTGTTACTTCTATGTGTGTGTGTGTGTGTGTCTGTGTGAAGTGTGCTGGAAATTGTCATTGTTGTAATTGACTTAAATAATTTATGGTGTATTCGCCATCGACCGTGTGGTTTTTCAATGATTTTTACTGGTTGGTTAAGTGCTGGCTGGCGGTTTTTGGTTATGTTGTGGTTACGAGTTGTGATTTTGTTTTTATGTAAAATTTTAATTTTTCCTTTTTCAAAACAATATTTTTGTATTATATTTTTGGAAAGATCAATATTGATTAATAAAATTTAATTAAATTGAAATGTGCAATTAGTAAATTTTTAGGTAAATAATTTGAAATTTTCCATTGAAATTAATTGTGGAATTGTGGGTGTGGCTATGAGTTGTGGTTTTTTCTGATGCAATTTTTTAACTTTTCCCTTTTCAAAACAATATTTTTGTATATTATATAATTTGTTTTATGATATTTTTGGAAACATCGATGTTGATTATTTCAATTTAAATGTGCTGTGTTCATTTAAATAATTGGAAATTTTTCATAAAAATAAATTTTTTATGAAAGTTTTAGTATTAAATTTAGTTTTGCTGCAAGTGTTAAATTTATTTTTATTAAAATTTTTTATTACCTTTTTTTTAATTTTTATTATTTTTTTTAATTTTTATGATTTTTTTTAATAATATTAGTTTTTATTATTAAATTTATTTATCTTAATTTTTTTAATTTTTTTAGTTACATAATTTTTTTTGTTAATTTTATTATTTGTATTTTTTTTTATTATTTTTTTTATAGTTTTTTTTTAGTTTTTTATTGTTTTTGAAAATCTTTCCAAGTCCTAATTTTTAAGCTGCCTAAACCTGTGCTATACATTTTTTAAGAAATGTGTTGATAATGTCAGACTCTTAAAACAGTCTTTAGACGTATTTTAACATGACATACTTTTAGGCTTTCGAAGAAAGCAATTTTGTTTAAATAAAACACATTAAAGTGGAAATTGAAATGCAAATTAAGAACTGCTTAAAAATAACTTGACTCAACTAGTTAATGAACCATTCATGTGACGCAAACCAATTTATCTATATCTCTAAATACAGAAGGAACTTTCTAATTAGTAACCCTCCATGAAGTGTACTGGGTTCCTAATTCAGAGGTTCTATTTTTACCGGTGTTGATCCCACAAATTCAAATTGTTTCCCATTTTTTCATTTCTTTCTAATTGCTTTCCATCAAACTCTTATTCTGCCCTCTCCAATCAGTTGTGAGAAGCAGCTCAAGAGCAGATTTTCATATCCAGTACTCGAACTAGCGCAACAACAACACTACTAGCACTACTACTAGCTGCTCGCTGCAGATTTTCATATCCAGGAGTCGTCATAGCTTTGCCAGCTCGGACTTAAGGCTTGATTACACGTAACGAATAGAGTGACGAGACATCAAAATGGTACTAGGCCGAGAGAATTGGGATGGTGAGCAACAGCGACGAGTTGTTCAAACGTATTTTGACACGTGGCGAGTCAGTTCGGTTTTACAATGCACAAAATGAACTAAGCAACTCGTGCAATTAAACTCAACCGAGCGAAAACTGGCGTGTGACGCATTCCGCATGTGACGAGCGATTCCGCGAATCGCTGCGAAAAGAAGAAACGAGTACTCGTTTGAGTTGCTGTCTCGTCAGTCTACTCGTTACGTGTAATCAAGCCTTTACGGAACCATTTTAGCGCATACCTCATCCCTTAACTTATCAAAGAAACCAACCTCTGTGTTTTACAATAAAATCTCCTTACTAGTAACCCAGTAGTAAACTTTGACATTCTTCTGGGTCAGACGACAGATGGTAGGTAAGAAAAGACTTTCAGCTAAATGCCATTACCAGCAGCGATTTGCAATCTTCAAGCCTTCTCATAGGGGATATTTTTTCTCTTTAAAGAATTTATGAAGACAGATATCGCAAACTAAATATGAATTTAATCTCTAAATTTGTTGTGTAAGTTTGTCAGAGGTTTAAATTTCAATTTAATTTTATTGCGTTCTGTACTTTCATACAGTTATGTAGTTATGTATCTTATGTTATGTAACGAAATTTTATGCTTATTAATAAAATCCAAAAGCCGCATTGTCGCATTTTTATTTATTATCTCTGATTATTGACGTTTTTTATTTCACTACTCAAATGACTCTCGGAAAAGCAGCTTTTGTACTCGGACCTCAACTAACATAAAACGATTTGCTTTCCTTCCTTCCTGTCTCCCCTCAGACGCTGTGCGACAGATGAATAATGAACTAAATGTTGACTACTGACCGTGAAGTGAAGAAAAGTGTGTCAGATGGCCAAGAGAAAAGAGCTTTTGTCAAAATATCAAGCGGCACAAGCAACTGCCATCAACATGTAGCATACAATTAGGCGCATAGACAGCGTAGTCTTCTAGCGTTATTTAATAAATTTAAAGATATTTGAAGGGATGAAATATGAAATTTATGAATGGATTCATATTTCATAGCTGATTTTTGATAATGAATTGAAGGATTTGGGGTTTTGTTTCAGAAATTTATTATTTTTTAATCATGTGCTATGTTGGGCTTTGTTTGTCCAAATAGTTTATAATTTTATTATTTTTTAGTTTACGCCTAAAACCAAATTTGTATTTATTTATAATTTTTCATCGCAGCTCATAACAATTGTTTTCTTCCGCTTTCACGCTCAGTTTAATGGGCAAACAACTGCAACTTTCTATCAACAAAAATATGCAAAAAGTAAAATTTAATTCAACTGAAAAGGATATTTAAAATAACACATTATTCACTTAGAGTACAGGAGAAAACAAATAACAAATGAATTTTGTGTGCCGCAAAACTGTGCGCAACTAACAAAGCGGGCAAATTTTTTTTGTAAATATTTACTTAGGAAAAGGAAATCTTCAAGCGCATCATTACAGCACTCGTATGTGTGAGTGAATGTGTGTTTGTGTGTATGAATGTGTGGTGTGTGTTTGTTTGCAAGCATTTGCCACATATTCATATGTGCGTAAGAATGCAAAATGCTCAAAGCAAACATAAACGTTTTTATTGCACAATGAAAAATTAATAGCAACCAATAAGAAATGCAAAGCGTACGAAACAAAACAAAATGGAAACAGTTGCGCAGCGCAGAATGCAAAAAAAAACTGTAGAAAAATTTCGTTAAAGGAATTGCTAGAAGTTTTTTGTGTCTTATTTTTTTTTTACTTGCCAAGCGTTTAAATGGCACTGAAGAAATGTGCTTTTGATTGATTTTTTTGTTTTTATTTTTAATTTTTTATTTGTCACTAAGTGTTTGTTTATGGGACAAAAAGATTTCTTTATTATTTTGATTGAATTTTTTTGGTCTTATTTTGTTTAGAAAAAGATAAGTGGTACAATACCTGAACGTAGAAGTATTTATAAAAGCGTTGAAAATGCCTAAAGCTATACATTCTGTATTACTTTAGAAAGTTAGAGCACATTGCAAGTGAGAAGTGCAATAAGAAACCAGGAATTTTGGAATGTTTGTAATACACAAATTTTAACATAAGAAGAGTGTTAAAGTATCTGGGAAAATATTCATTGAAATGAAGATAACATACTTTTACAAAACATTGAAGACTTTCTTGAGCGTAGATGGAATAGATCGGACTCAAATATTTCCATGAATTTATGGAATTTTTCGACAAGTTCAGAATGTGGTGCATCTTTGGTATCAAAATTACTGGAACAAAAAGTAATGGATCTAAAATCAAGCAACATTTTCTGAAAAGTTTTTTTAATACAAAATCTTATTTTTCTAATGCCACTTTGAGTATCACGACTGTATTTTTGCAACGCAAGATGTGAACTACTAAAGTCATGTATTAAAAAATCATTGATTGCTTCTTTCTACATCTTATATTTTTTAGACTAATAAGTAGTTTTCGCTAAAAAAACTGTGATGCCCTCATATATCCATTGAAGGTGATTTTTAATAAATCACTTTCCTCTGGTGTGTTCATTGAGGATTGGAAGCTGGCATTCGTCTCCCTCATTTACAAGAGTTGGAGCAAGAACGACGTCGCTAACTACAGAACTATTTCTAAACTCTCCCTCTCTCTCTCTCATTAAAGACAAAATGTTTTTCGCAGTGAAGAGTCTTATCTGCCCTAATCAGCATGGATTTATCCCTGGGCGATCAACGATAACTAATCTGGCAGTCTTTACAGACGACTGCATATCTGCATTTCAAAAGGGTCTCCAGGTAGATACTATCTACACGGATTTCTCTAAAGCCTTTGATAGGGTCTCGCACCAGATCCTACTCAAAAAGCTGGCCGATATGGGTTTTCACTCGGTCTTTCTGGCTCAGATCAAGTCCTATTTGAGTAATCGTAGGTCTGTGGTAGTTGTCGATAATATATCATCTCGACCGTTTGTTGCAACTTCCGGGGTACCTCAAGGTAGTATTTTGGGGCCTTTGTTTTTTTCTTTATTCATAAATGACATCAGCAGTGGTTTTTCGGCTTCTAGTTTTCTGCTTTTTATGCTGACGACTTGAAAATTTACTCAACTGTTAGGGACTCCGCCGATTCTCAGGCGCATCAAACAGAACTAGACGCTCTCAACATGTGGTGCTCTCGCAATCGTCTGCCGCTAAACATTAATAAATGCTTTCGACTCTCATTCCCTAAAAGCAACTCTGTCCTTCAGACTTCCTATCGAATTTCAAATACTTGTTTGAAATCTCTTACCGAGACTAAGGACCTAGGGGTCGTTCCACCATTGCCAAGTCCTATGCCATGTTAGCTTTCGTGAGACGCAAAAGCTCCGAACTCTCCAATCCCTGCACTCTCAAACTGCTTTACACTTGTCTGGTCCGCTCGAAGTTAGAGTTACCCTCGTTTATTTGGAGGCCATATCACTATTGCCACGTTAATCGCTTGGAACGTATTCAGAAGGTTTTCCTACGTTTCGCTCTGAAATCTCTACACTTTCAGGATCATGTTCCATCTTACTTCTCGCGTTGTATGCTCATAAATTTAAAACCCATGCAGGAGAGAAGATCCATCCTATCTTTGTCATTTCGCCGCCTCAGAAAACGAATGTCGTATGTTCTATTGAGCCTAGTGAGACATACGACATTTGTTTTCTGAGGCGACGATTTGGTTTTGATGTTATTTGCGGTTGGTTGACTGCCCTTCTCTCTTAGAGAGGATTAACTTCAACATCCCTTCTAGATCTTTCCGGCACTTTGATTTGTTTAATGTTTGTTTCGTCAAAACAAATTATGCTTTAAATGCGAACTCTAATAGAATTGAATAAGATCTCAAAAAATTCTTCGGTGGATTTCACTACCTCTAAAGCAATAGTTTTGAACTTGATGAACTCTGGTTTTAATTAAGTTATCGATTGTTACATAATATTATTTTGTTACTTATCCATTATGCTGTTTTTTATTAGTCAGTAAGCAAACAATTGTTCTTTGACTAATGATTAATAAATGAAATGAAAATTTACTCACTTAGGTTTTGAATTTCGCGCTGCTTTATTGCTTTTCTGCATTTTTTTAAGTATATTTTGTATAGCAATTTTGTATATTTTTACTCATATTTGACTTTCTTAATTCTTTTCAGGTATGTATCTCTTGAACTCACAGATCACAGCTATTTTTAAACCCAGGTACTTTTTATTCAACCACTTTTAGTAATATTTAAAAATTTATCTGAAATTTTACTACAACACCAAAAGTTAAGCCAATCCATATCGTTTCATGTAGAGACACGTTCCAGGCCACACCAAACTTTTCACTACCAAAATCAGATAACAAACAACCAAAACAACAATACGAAATTAAGAAGAGGCAACGGTTTTGCTTTTTGAACAAAATAGCTCGACCAAAAATAGCAGGAAACGAATTCCAAACCATTTCGATCTTTGTTGTTGTTTTTGTTGTATGGTCTCTGTGTAGTTTTGTACATAATTTCGTTTAGTTGAGTGGCGTTGTGTTGTTTGTTTTTGGCGCATTTGGTTTGTTGTTCTTGCTGCATTTTAGCCATTGAACGTGCTTCGCAACAATTAATAGAGAAATGTAGACAACATAAAAGCATAGAAATAAAATCGAGAAAGAAAACAAAAAGGGGGAAAAAAGCAAGAAAACAACCAAATTTCGACATCTAATTGACAGGAGAAACATGCGCAGGGCAAAGAAAAATAAAAACATTATAGACACACTTCCTGATGGCGTAAAAAGCAACAACACAAATAGAAATAAGTAGAAATGGAAAAAAGCGTAGAAACAAAAGTTGAAAACTACTAATTTGGTATCAGGGAGCGGCAACAAATGGCTTAAAACGTGGCACTGCAAAAGTAAACAAAACCGGCAGATAGCAGAAAAGGCGTGAGTGATGAAGAGCGCCAAGTGAGGAAAGGGAAGGCGGAGAGAGTTGAGTGTTGCAAGAAGTTGCAACATTAACAGCAAGCGCGTGCAATTTGCACTCAGCTGTGTGTTGTACGTGCTACATGAAGGGAAAGCGGAGGAAAAAGCATTGAAGGAAAAGTGCACTCGGAGCTTTAACTTGTAGCAAATTTGAGTTTTGCAGCACAAAAGATACGTTGAGGGCACATTTGGGTTTTCTTGAAAGTGCATAGAGAGTTGTTGTCTATGGAAAGTTTGGTTTCCATGTTTTGTAAATCTGTTGACCATGAACTGACCTTCTGAAATGAATTTTTCTACGCTTAGAAAATATAAACATTTTGTAATTCAGTCAATTCAGAACTCATAAAGTCAACAATTCGAAATAAAACGTTAAAAACCAAAACAAAACGAGTGACGATTGTCTTTTTTTATATAAAACAACAAATATATCTATAACACAGTACAACAGTAAAAAAAACCCGCGGACTTTCTCAACTGTTCCTTATATTTTCGGAGTCGCTGAACACGAATATGTAATTATTTTTTTCGGGTCACCTCTAGTTTGGGTTTTACAGGGTCTTGAAGTTACAAGCTACACCCCAATTAAACAAATTAATTTAAATGGTTGAACTTATCTTAGTCTAACAATATTGGTATCAAAAGAAAGAGAATTATGTCTCCGACTCAAATCAAATAATTTTTTTGTAATTTTCCTGGCGAAAGGATATAAAAATGTCCTTTTAAGAATGTATCCTTAATTATCCTGGAAGTTTTTCTACAAAAAAATTTGGAAGAAATATATTATAAAACCCTTGCCATGCACCAATACATAGTGAAATTTCATGTTAATCAGTCCATTGGTTCAGCTGAAAAAAATTGTTAAAGTTTATTTCAACTCAAAAACTTAAATTATTCCAAAATTTTTCACAGTGCAAAGAATTTCAGCTCTTCACAAAACCCGCCCAGTTTCTGAACTGCTCCTTATAATTCCGGTACCGCTGATCATGAATATGTAATTTGTTTTTTTGGGTCACCTCTAGTTTGGTTTTTACAAGGCCTTGAAGTTGCCAGCAACACCCACCTTGAAAACGAATTTAAATTGTTGAACTCATCTTAGTCCAACAATATCAGTATCAAATTAAAGAGAATCAATTCTTTTGCCCAAGGCCATGTCAATGTCAATTTTACGTTATATTTTGAACCTTGAAAACGAATTGAACTCATCTTAGCCCAACAATGGTTTTGGTTAGAATAGCTTGAGAAAAATTTGTGACTATTTCATCTCCCTTCTTAGACTATTTCATCTCCATCAGTCCTCAGTGGCACAAATGGAATACAACTGGGTTACTCAGTTTAACTGTTTCCTGGATAAAATTGGTTTAAAAAATATGTGGGAATCTCTAAATGCAGAAAACTGGCAAAGCATGAAACCAGTTGCTTTCGAACGCTTCGACCGCCACCTGAAATTTCAAGATGTACTCAGCTGCGCAAGTACTTCTTCTCTTAACTGTAAGTTACTTAGGGCACTTGATGATAAGGTAGCAGCTTACTTATTTCACCGCAACCAATTTTATATGAGCAAGGTTTTCGCCCAACTTCGCTTGTCAACCAAATACGTTCTAAGGTTTTGCATTAAAGGCTTAATTTATAAAATTGATCAAAATAATATTTGTAAGTTGTGCAACCTAAATACTTTTGAAACTCTACGACATTTTCTCCTAGAGTGTCCGAGTTTCCTTCAAATTAGAAGGCGATACGTACAGAGCTACCTTGCCCAAACAAATGACCACTTAAATGCATTGGCAAATTGCTATGACCCGTACCCGATCAAAATGTTGTACTATTATATTGTAAACAGCCTTAGATTAAGAGCAACCTTGTTAAATGAATAACATTACACAAACATCTATATTATGCCAAACCATATTGTTGTAAATACGACTACCATATTGTTGTACCATATATTCACTTTGTTGTATATATACCTTGTAAAGTACTTCATATCATGTAAATTATTTCATATCTTATTGTTCCGACATCTTTTTGCACTATACCTGCTTAATAGTTCTTTAAGTGAAACCCCTGCTACAAACGATACGTTTAAAGCAGTAAATGAAATAAATAAATAAATAAATAAAAAAATTAAACAAAAGCAATAAAAATTTAACTCAAATAAACTTAAAAAACATTGAATAAAAGAAATAAAAAGTTCACAAAATATAAATAAAACCCAACATATCAGGAACAACGAGTAAATGAAGAATTTTTGACACAAAAACAACAACAAATAAAGCAAAAATTGCAAAAATTCACAAAAATTAGACATTAGAAAGATTAGAGAAAAATAAAAATAAAAAATTTGATAAATAAGTAAATACATTGAATTGGAAAAAGCATGAAAAATCAAAATTGATTCAAAATTAAAAAACAAAAGTTAAAAAAATAAATTCGATAAGAACTTAAAAACTATAAAAAAATTAAAAACAGGAAAAAAATTTTACATTTTTAAATTAAAAAAATTAAATAAAATAGAGGAATAGAAATATGGAAATAACAATACAAAATTTAAAAAGACCA
This sequence comes from Melieria omissa, assembly GCA_963971225.1. Taxonomy (NCBI): domain Eukaryota; kingdom Metazoa; phylum Arthropoda; class Insecta; order Diptera; family Ulidiidae; genus Melieria; species Melieria omissa. The sequence continues at coordinate 102,341,357 of OZ020267.1, read as the reverse complement.
AATTTTAGCAATAAATAAAACATTTTCTTTTTCTTTATTAAAAAAACAATTAGAAAATTAAAATTAAAAACTAAAAAGCAACAAATTTTTTTAATAAAAAACTAAAATAGAAATATCAAAACAACAATACAAAATTAAAAAATAAATAAAGACACAAATTTAACATTAAAACACATGTTTCTCAACAAATTAAAAAAATAAAGGAAAAATGAATAAATGAAAACAGAATACATACTTAACTAAATTAAAATTTAAAAACCAAAATCGATTTGAAATAAAAAACAGAAGCATTTTTTGTAATATAAAATAAGAATTCAAAAAAATTAAAAACAACTTCAAAAATAAATAAGCAAAACTAATCAAACAAAAAAAAACAAAAAATTGGGAAAAATAATTAAAAACAAAAGAAAATTAGGAGAACTATACACAAATAAAAATTAATAAAGAACTTCGAAAACAAAAAAAAATTATTTCTCAAACAACAAAAATAAAAAAATTAAGAAAAAGTAAATAAACTAAAAATAAATAAATCCATTTGAAAACTTACAAAAGACAAAAAAAATTGATTTAAAATTCAAAAATAAGAAAAAATCGAAATAAATACAATGAAAAATAAAAAGAGTTACAAAAACTAAAAAAACATTACAAAAATTTAAAAGGTAAAGAATACAAATAAGGAAACAAAAAAAGGAAATAATAATTAAATAGTCCCTTCAAAAATAAAACAATAAATTAAAACATAAAAACTGATTAACAAAAAAATTTGTTTTCTCAAATATTGAAAAATTGATTTAAAATTCACAAATAAGAAAAAATCAAAAATAAATACAATGAAAAATAAAAAGAATTACAAAAACTAAAAAAATTACAAATATTTAAAAGATAAACAATACAAATAAGGATAACAAAAAAGGGAAATAATAATTAAATAGTCCCTTCAAAAATAAAAAAATTAATTAAAACATGAAAACTGATTAATACAAACAATTTGTTTTCTCAAATAATACAAATAACAAAATTGGGATAAATAAATAAATTAAAGAATAAAAAAAGAATAAAAAAACTAAAACTAAACTAAACTAAAAATAATAAAAAATAATAAAAAATTAAATCCTATTCAAATAAAATTAAAATACAAAAAATTTAAATCGATTAACTTACAATTCAAAAACAGAAAAATTCAGAAATAAATAAAACAAAAATTACAAAAAATTATTTATTTATAACAAAATTACAAAAATTTACAAAAGTTTTAAAAATGAAAAACTTGAACACTAAAAAAAAAAAAATTAATACTATGAATACAAAAATAAGGACATACATAGAAAATAATACAAAAATTAGGAATAAATAAAAACATAAAAAACACAAAAAATTGTTTTTCCCGAACAGCAAAAAGTATAAAATGAAGGAAAGATAAAATAATTAAAAATACAAAAAAAAAATGCGTAGATAAAGTAAAATTACTATATATGAATTAATATAAGTTGATTAAAAATTCAAAAATTGAATAGTTAAAAATATATAAAATAATAAAAATAAAAAATGAAAATGAAAAAGTTAAAAAAATATAAAAAATTAAAAAGAAAACAATGTAAAAATAAAAATATAACAAACAAAAAATATATAAAAACCAAAAATATATAAAAAAATTTTCCTTAACAACTTTCCTTAAACAACTTTTCAACTCTCAAACATGGACTGCAAAATTTTTGACAACTGCTAAGCAAATCTTGCCGCCCACAAACGAATTTCGTCACAAATGTGACAACATATAAATCTTACCGTGGCAAGTGGATGCGTTGAGAAGCATTGAAACCGAAAATCTGCATACATGGCGTAATTTGCATAATAATGAAATGCGAAAATTACGCGTCACATTTGCATTCGACATTTACATTTCACGATTACACACGAACGAGTACTTGTCAGGCATTTATTTGACGCACAGGCGGCACAATGTGTCACCATTTTTCCGTTGTTCTTTTTTCGCCGAAGCGTAATCAAGTGTGACAGTTTGCTGATTATGTGTGAAGCAAGTAAAGGAGATGAATATAAAAAGTGTGTAAATGTTGTCTACCCTTGTGGGTGAGATGAAGGCATGTTGACTCTTTACTTAAGTTAAAATAAAAATGAAAAAATAGGATATGTAATGGTGGGAAATTGAATTCGATTTCAGGTTAAGGATTTAAGGATTTGCTGCCCAAGGCATCGTAGCCCATTGTGATTGTAGTCTCATCCAAAAGATGATTAAACTTAAAATTTCCATTCAACTTGAAAGCTTAAAGTATCCAACTACACTTTTGTTGAAAAACGACAAAGCGCCCAGTTGTGCCCATTTTGCATGCCTTTTATTCGCTTGTTATTTCCTTTCATTTCCCTTTATTTCCTTTCATTTGCATGCGTTTGCATATTTTTCCCTCCAGAACCATTTCTGCTGGCCATATCAGCATTTCAAAAGGCTTTGCATTATACTTTAGAGACGCGTCAAAAGGAAATCAGACCGAATGAAAATGCATTGCGCGCATTTCCACTGCGAAATTAGCTGAATTTCTGCAGCGAATTTGCAGTCGAATTTATTGTTTTCGTACTTATTTTTTTTATTTTTTTATATGCAGCATTTTTCTGCTACATTACAGCACATTATGCCACCATTATGTAGGAAATAAAAATGGCATAAATGCCAAACATAAAACTAATTTGCTGCATTCGAGCTTTGCAATTGTCCGGGGAGTGAAAAGCGCATAGCAACAAAGGTATTCAGTTTGCTTTGGGCTTTGTGTCCCACGGCAAATGGCAACGAATGCTGCCAGCCGTACTTCACTTTTCTATTGGTTTCTTCTCGCTGCGTGTTGTTGGCACAAAAATCCAGCTAAAGTTGGCATGCGTAATAAACTGCAGCTGACGCCATGACTTTTCATGTCTACACATACACATACAAGCACACTAAGATACACACACATGTGTCACACTTAGAAACTGGTGCAAATGACATTCAAAGGATTTTCATTTAGTGGCACAAAAGATGTTTAAAAATGCAACAAAAGCCGACAAATGTTCTATTTCTTTTGTAACAAAAGTGTGTCTGTTAGACTCTGTTGGTAGTTTACCAATATGGTTATTGTTGTTATTGTTGTTTTGAAAGATTATTTATGGTGTTATGTCAATTTATATAAATACACAATAATGATTTTTTTTAAGAAAACAAGAAAAGATTTCGAAAAAACTACGTCAGGTAGTGCAAAAATATTCTGGCAGACATTAAAAACAGATGCGATATTTTCGTTTTACTTTTTTAGCAAAATTTTGTTTTGGTTGTTGTTTTAAAAGATAATTTTATTGTGTTGTGATTTCATATAAATACACAATAATGATTTTTTCAAGAAAATAGTTAAAGATTTCGAAAAAATTAACTCAGGTAGTGGAAAAATATGCTTCGAGACTTTAAAAACCAATTCGATAGTTTTATTTGAAATTTAATGAATTTTTTAACAAAATTTTTTGTTTTTGTTATTTTAAAAGATAATTTTATTGTGTTGTGATTTTATATAAATACACAAAAATTATTATTTTTTGGTTATAAATTGAATTAAAAATCTCGAAAAAATTAACTTAGTGGAAAAATATGCTTACAGACATGAAAAACAGATTCGATATTTTTATTTGAAATTCAATAAATTTGTAAAATAATTTTAAGCATTTTATAAAAATTTAGAAAACAATTGTTCTTTTAAAAATATGGAAAGATCTATAAATATTTATATCAGTCAAAGTTTAAAGTTACAACATTTTTGTTATTACAAAAAATTCTTACAGACATTCTTACAAACATGTTCGATATTTTGATTTGAAATTGAATAATTTTTTAAACAAATTTTAGTCATTTAAAACATTTTATAATAATACACAAAAACTAATTTTTGTTTACAAATAAGACAAGATTTTTAAATGTTTAACTCAGTCAGTGGAAAAATTAATTTTCAGACTTGAACTTAATTTTATTTTTTTTTTAATGCTTACAGACATTAAGAATGTTTTCAATATTTTTATTTGAAATTCAATAAATTTTTTACAAAGTTTTATATAAATACAGAAAAAAATAATTTGTTTTCAAAAATATAAAAAATTCTCTAAATGTTGAACTCAGTCAGTGGATTAATAACTTTTCAGACTTAAAATTAATTTTTGTTATAAAAGAAATGCTTGCACACATTAAGAACAGTTTTCATATATTTATAAGAAATGCAATACATTTTTTACAAATTTTATACAAATGACAAAACCTTTTTTTTTTTTTAAATATAAAAAGAATTCTAAAAGTTTACCTCAGTCAGTGAAAAAATAATTTTTCAGACTTAAACTTAATTTTTGTTATTTAAAAAAAATTGTTGACAGGCATTAAGATTATTTTTAATATTTTTATCAGAAATTCTGTAAATTTTTTCTCAAAGTTTTATCCAAAAAAACAAAAAAAAATATTTTTTTTTTCAAAAAATATAAAACAATCTCGAAATGTTTAATCAGACAGTGAAAAAATTTACTTTTTAGCCAGCAACATTTTTGTTATTTTAAAAAGAAATTCAATAAAGTTTTTAAAAATACGTTAAAAAAAGCTTTTAAGACTTTAGCAACATTTTTTATTAAACAAAATTCAATAAAGTTTTCAAAAAATTTTTAGTTGCATTAAAAAATCAGTCAGTTGAAAATATCCTTAAGGACATTTTTGCAATTTTTAATAGAAATTCACTCAATTTTTCAACTCAGCTTTCAAGTTGAAAAAGTCCCACGCAACGCAAAGAAGTGAAGATCCCTTTCTTTCTCTCTTGAAGAAAGCACTCACCATTGAACTAATAAGAGGCTTTACTTAGCCCAAAATATCCCTGGAACCAAACAACTGGGATTTTTTTAATACTTTGTCTTTTCGTTCGTTTTTTATCATCGAATTGAAACTGCTTCCCTCTGTCACAAAATCCCTTATTGAAAGTTAATTTTATTCCATTGCAAACTTTTCCTATTCGATTCTCCACTCTTCGCTGTTCTACTCCACATTTTACTACGATTCACTGTGCCTCAACTACTCATTTTTTGTGTGACATGCTGCGGCACGTTTAAGCGCTGAAGTGCTCCCATGTCCTGTGTCCCATGTCCCGGTTGACGCACGTCACACTGACACACTGAACACACTGTGTGTGTGTCTGCTGCGGTTTGTGCTATTTACGAATTAATAATGCAGCCTTTAGGCGCTCGGCTTTTGCTGTTTGTTGCTTTAAATGCAATGCGGAAGTGAAAAATGCGCGCCGCAGCTTGCAAAGGGTTAAAGTTCTTTAGGCGCGCGGCTGTTGGCTTCTGGGTGCAGTTTTTTTTCTACTTTTTTTACTGTATTATTTTTTTCAATTTTTTCTTAGTTGCTCATGTCTGTTTACATTTTGCTGCACGTTAGTCGAGTCACTGCGTTCGCCATAAACGCTGCCGAGCCTACTTTACAAAGCGCTGAAAAAGAGACACAAAAGCAGCAAACGGCAGCAAAAAGTGCCACTTTGCACTCGGCAGGGTGAAAAAAACAGGGATGCAAGTAGCTGAACGAGGGAAAAACAGGCACTTTCAAATATTTATTTATTCTCTTTTTGGGAAACGTTAAATGAAGCTGGTCTTGGCTGTTTTAAAGCAGATTTGAGCAAGAAATTGTACAAACAGAGAACGGGATTTAGAGCTGTGGGTAGGTTCATCTTGGAACTTGTTGTTGTATTGTGATTTTTTTAAATACAATTTTGCAAAAACTGCTTAGCCAGCAGTTTGGACGTCCTAAATTGTTCATCTGCATGAAGCTCCTAAATTAGAAAAGCTGAAATATGAAGCATTTTGTAGCAGAAGTCACTAACTTTTCAAAAAGTTTCCGAACCGAGCGTTGGCTCATTGGAAAGCCGAGATAATCTTCAAATCTCTAGTTTTTCAAAAATGGGCTCAAAGTCGTCAATACGCTGTAACAAGTCTTGTTATACGGAAGTTTAATAATTACATTGAAAATTTCTACTTTTTTGAAATCACTGTAGTTAGCACCTAATAAAGAAGAGCCAGCGACCTTAAATGTAGCTCAATGGCTCATTTTGCTCATAAACTCTACTGTTTCCAAAAAAAAAGGCTTACAGTCGCTGACACTATAAAAAGTTTTAAGTCTTAAGTTCTAAATTAAAGTTAAACTACGGCTTTGAAAAATCCTCTTTCTTTTCAAAATCATTCAACTGCCCCTGAATACCGAAACCCGTAGGGCTGCTTCTTCTTAACTGACTTTGGAAGAGCTTTTTCTTCTTAACCAGAAGTGCTAGCAATCTCTTTTATGGCTCTTTTTAATGTTAAACTCTCTATCTTTTAAAAAAGTTGCCATTATTCCATTCAAGTTAAATAAAATTGCAGTTAAACTACTAAATTATTGAATATCTAATTCAAAACATTTATTCAAAAGGAAAAATCAATAATGCGCCGAAACACTTTGGCTGCCTGTACAACAAGTCATCTTTGGCTTTAAGCAAATTTTCACCTACAGAACATAAAACACACAGAACAGCCATCAGTCTCGCTCAGACTCGTAGGGAAGAAGTTGTGGCCAACACACAAATAACTGCACATTAAAAAAGTTATGCGTATCGACTGGCAGCCAGCTTGAACGATGTGTGACTTTGTTTGTTTGTTGTTTTTCTCTACATGTTTTTTGTTTGTAGAACAACTTTTTTACATTCCAACCATATGAATGCTTTGCATAGGAAGGAAGCAGCAAAGGAAGGAAGTTTGCCGTTGACGCTGATGAGCTTTGTCTCTGTGTGTGTGTGTGCATATGAGTGTGTATGTTGCAATGTTTGTTAGCAGCTAAAGACAGACAGACAAACTGGCAGGCAAGCTGCCAGACACGTAGTCGACTAAGGTATCTCCTCATCAAAATGCAAATGTCACAACAGAACCCATAAAGCAGCTGTGCCAACGGCACAAGAAGCTGCCTCCTAGAGTTTCCCAATCCAGTCCAGCCTCCCTTGAGTGTAGTTAAGTAGAAATGAAAAATTATTGAAAGAACAGAAAAAACTTGAACACAATATCTCGAATGTGTTGGGTGTTGTTGGTGGCCATGTGAATACTTATCGGAAATTTAATATTTATAATGGAAAATTGCCATTATAGGTTAACAATGAGTGAGGTTAACAGGTGCTTAAGGCCTAATTTGCACAATAAATAAGCGTGTTAACATGCGTAGCTGACAATAGGCCAAATTATGGTGGAATTGGTGCTTAAAGCGAATAACACGGCGTGAACCACCCTTGGAGAAAGCATTATATAAAGTTGAATAGATTACTTGGGTACTTAATTGGCCATAAGAACTCGTTACTGGGTTACAGTTCGCCCCAAAAGATTTTTTGCTAATTTTTTTATTTTTTTGCTAACATTTTATAAAAATGTTTCTTGTATTCGAAAGAAAAAAGTTATGTTTATTTCGTATCTAAGAAAATTATTTATGCATTTTAGAGGCAACTATAATCATTTCCAAAATTTTGTAAACCTCCAAAACTCACTTTGACCTTCAACTGACTCACAGTTCATTTCAATTTACAGCGATATGCTCAACAAATTCTACTAAAAATTGTGCTCCCAAAAAATTCAAGCCAATTCACACCTTTTGTCTTTTGATGAAATATTCACAAATTCACAAAAATCAGCTAAACACTTTGCTAACAAATATTTGCTAAAAATTTTGCAAATTTCATTAGCATTTTGCTAATCATGCACCAACCCAGTTCCAACCAAAGCAAAGCACTAAACAAAGCTAAACACGCCAATGTTACCACATATCAGTGAATCCACTTTACACTTTGTTATCTTCTAATGTCAGTAGTTGACACAATTTTGTCTTCAAAGGCAATGAAAAGCAGCCGACAAGCCTTGAAACACGCAACCTTAGTTAAGCGGTGCGTGGATTTAACACTCGCACGCCCTTCACTGATAAAAACCACAAAACAAGAGCTCAGCTAAAGAAAATGAGTCACCTATAAAAAAAAAACAAATTAAAAGTTAACAAAAGTAACTTATGTAAAATAGAATGCAATAAATTTACATATTCACTTGAACTACTTAAGAAAATGTAGGAAACTAAAATAAGCTGGAAAATGTCAATCGATTGCTGAAAGTAGCAACATTTACAAGCAACAAGCCACAACAAAAGTGGGTTAAAAAGGTGTATAGACACTTTCAAAGGCAACCACAATAATTATGCTACTAATTAGTGACAAAGCGATGTGTTTGAGGTTAAGTCGATGACGTCAGTTTTTGCATTAAACTGCAAATTAGGTGCAGTTTTGCTTTATTGCCATGTGCAATATTGAACTTAAGCAATGACTGTAATAAAGCAAAGTGCATAAACAACCATCCACTTAATGTTGCTACCCAGTCAACCAAAAAAAATCAGTAAGTCGAGTTGAATGTGCAGTTTTCAGCCCTTTTTGTTTTTTGGTGTAATGTTTGTTGTTATTTAAATGATTCAATGAATTTCTAAAAAGCATTCTGTGCAGTTAATTTTGAGATAGAATTTTAATTGCCAATTTAGTTAGAAGTGCTTCATGTGGATCGCACTCGTGCGTGTGAAAAGTTTTCCAATTTAAAAATATTTCACAACTAACAAATGAACAAATGTTACAAGGTCTTGTTGCAGTTTTGCTTTGTGAAATTTTAGCAATTAATTACTTTTTATTGCAAAAATATTGTTGAACGTTGCAACGTTGAGCTACAAGTCGAGCTTTTTTGTGGGAAATTGTTGAGAAAATTCTGTTCATAATCTGATAAATTGAAATGTTTTAATTTTATTCCTTATAACAAATCATTGCCTCAAAAAGCGAATATCGTATGTTCTATTGAGCTTAGTACAACATACGACATTTGGTTTCTCAGACAATGAAATGTAGTAATGCTTTCTCTAATAACGAAATTTAGTCAACAATACTTAAAATGATTTCAACCAACATAAATTTTAACTCAGAAAGCGAATATCGTATGTTCCATTGAGCTTAATGCAACATACGACATTTAGTTTCTCAAGCAATGAAATATAGTCATCAGTACTAAAAATCTGAATTCATCTCAACCAAAAATTTTAATTCAGAAAACGAATGTGATATGTTCCATGGAGCTTAGAACGACTTACGACAATTGATTTCTCAGACCATGAAATATAGTCATCAGTACTAAAAATTTGAATTAATTTCAAACAAAAATTTCAACTCAGAAGACGAATAACGTATGATTCATTGAGTTTATACGACATACGACATTTGGTTTCTCAGACAATGAAATATAGTCACCACAACTCATCTCAACTAAAAATGTTAGCTCAGAAAACGAATATCGTATGTTCTATTGAGCTTAGTACAACTTACGACATTTGGTTTCTCTGATAAGGAAATTTAGTCATAAGTACTAAAAATCGAAATTTATCTCAACCAAAAGTTTCAACTCAGAAATCGAATATCGTATGTTCCTTTGAGCTTAGTACAACATACGACATTTGGTTTCTCAGACAATGAAATATAGCCATCAGAAAATCTGAATTCATCTGAACCAAAACTTTTAACTCTAGCACTAAAAACTTGTTAATAATTTTAACTCAGAAAACGAATATCGTATGTTCCATTGAGTTTACTACAACATACGACATTTGGTATCTCAGACAATGAAATGTAGTCACCAGTATTAAAAATCTAAATTCATCTCAACTAAAAATTTCAACTCAGAAATGACATACGACAATATAGTCACCAGTACTAAAAATCTGAATTCATCTCAACCAAAAATTTCAACTCAGAAAACGAACATCATATGTTCCATGGAGCTCAGAATGACATACGACAATTGATTTCTCAGACAATGAAATTTAGTCACCAGTATGAAAAAATTGAATATCTTATGATCCATTGAGCTTAGTACGACATACGATATTTGGTTTCTCAGGCAACACAATTTAGTTGCCAGTACTAAAAAATTTAACTCATCTAAAACATAAATGTTAGCTCAGAAGACGAATAACGTATGATCCATGGAGCTTAGAACGACATACGACATTTGGTTTCTCAGACAACGAAATTTAGTCACCAGTACTAAAAATCATTTCAACCAAAATTTTTTACTAAGCTTCGCTTTAACATATCTGAAGACTTACGTTTGCCCACCAATTCGACTAAATTTCAGCAAAATATTTAACGTTATTCCACTACCCACAATATGCTTCTGCCTATGTTATATTTCAAATTTCTTCTTCTTCTTTGAAAAAATGAATAATCGACACCGTATAACATCGTAAATCATTAGGAAAAGAGAAATTTCCGAACACCTGCTGCAATCTGAAGCGAGCAAAGCAAAATGCACACTTCCGTTTTCCGGTCTTGCGCGGCGCTGCACACACAACGCATTTTGTCTGCACTGCTGCAGGCTGCCAACACATATGCGGCGTCCCTTTCGCACACAGACACACATCAAACTTCTTTCCCTTCGTTGTGCTGTGAGCGTTACGTTCATTGCACTTTTGTGCTGGTTTCAGTGGCGCATAAAAGATTTCGTTCTGTGGGGTTCGGCACACAACTTTCGAGGCAAACAACATTTGAAACCATAACAATTTGTAATCATACATTTTTGATATCAGTATCTGTGGGGTTTGAACCCCTGTGACGTGCGCCACTGGTTGGCTCAGAACCAAAACAAAACGCACCGAAATACCAAAAGTCAAATGCAGCTCGTAATTTCACATAACTCACCGAAAATTTACTTCACGCAGTGCGCATCTTTGAAGCGGCCGGTGCCAAAAAAAAAAACATGCGCTCAGCTGACTTAACAGCTGCATTTTAACTGTTGTTGTTGTTGTTGCATGAACGCAGTGAAGTGTGGCTGTGCCCTTAATGACGCACTATGAACCTTAGGCGTTTGTTATTCAATTCGAATTAATTTTGTTTTAGTTTTTAATTTTCATTCATTCATTCTCTAATTTTTACATTCAGGTTTTTAAATGTCTTTATTTGTATTAAATTTTTTTGTTGTAGTGCCGCTGCACGCATTATTGAGTTATGATAGCCACATGATGCGCTTTTTCTATTTTTTTTTGTTTTTTTCTATTAATTGTTTTTTCTATTAATTTTATTTATTAGAATTTTCAATGTTGCGCGTGACTTCATCTGTTAAATAGTTTAATTACAAATATGAGCAACAACAAAAATCAATAAGAAACACCAGAAACACTGACAATTGATGTGGCAACAAATTTCTAAAGGCGTGGCGCCATTGCAGTGATCGATGACTGTATTCTTTTTGTCGTTTTCTTGTATTAAAATTAAATGCATTGCTCTACTTACCCTTCTTGGCACTTTTCCTATCTATCAGTTGGCATTCATTCACCTTGCATATTCATTAGTGAAACGATTGGCAGCTTTTTTCATGTCCGCCGCCACGACATAATCACATTCGATTTTCTCTAACCTTGCAGCGTATTTATTTCGGCTGAATTGCTTTCACTATTGGTTTTCCATTTATGAACAAATACATGTAAAAAGTTTTATTATTTGTTGTTGGTAATTGTGCATTGAAGACAACAAGTGCGGTTTTTAAAATTAATAGGAAATTTATAAAAATCAGTAAAAATAAACCAAAATTCCAATGAATGAAGGCTGCTTGTTTTTTTTAATATTACTTACAACATAAATTTGTAGAAGTGGATTAAATAATAATATTTTTGTTTATATTTTTTTTAATATTTTTAAAATATTTTTAAAATCCTTCTGAAACGGTTACCAATCGACAAGTAAGCTTTTTAAAATCAGTAAACATAATCAAAATAAATGAATAAAGACTGTTTGGGCTATTTTTAAATATTATTAACAACATAAGTTTGTACAAGTAATTTGAATAATAATATTTGTTATCAACATTTTTTCCAATATTTTTGAAATATTTGTATTATCCTTCTCCAAAGGTTGCAAATTGACAAGATAGCTTTTTAAAATAAATAAAAATTAGTAAAAACAAAAATCCAAATACAAATGAATAAAGGTTCATTTCAATTATTATTAACAAAATAAATTTGTAGTTACAAATGAATGAAATAATAATATTTTTTTCTATATTTTTTATCAATATATTTTTAAAATATTTTTTCTAATATTTTTTTAATATTTTTATTATCCTCCTTTAGGTTACAATTCTACTGTTTAGGTTACAAGTCGACATGATAGCTTTCTAAAATTAATCAAAAGAATCAAAATACCAATGAAAAAAGGTTGTTTTCAAATATTGTTAACAACCTAAATTGGTTCAAATGAGTTCTAATATATTTTAATAATTTTATTATCAGTTTTAGTTATTTATTTTTTATCTTTATTTATTTTTTATTATATTTTTGTATTTTTAATTATTATATTTATTATCATTTTATAATAATTTTTATTATTTTATTACCCTTAAATAGTCTTAAATCGATCAGATCTGGCAAGTTTGGTTTTGCTGTTTCGTCAAGAATAGACTAACGTCCGGAAAACGCTTCCAAATTGTGCAAATTTTTTTCAAAAATCATGGTCCAAGATAAGTTTCGAAGCCTTGAAAGACACCACTCTAATTTTCATTGCAGAGATACCATCTCCATTGTTAAAAAAAAGTCATCGAAAAATGCACTAATAAAGCCATTTTTCAATTTGAAGTTCCTTAATCTCATTATTTTAATCCAATTTAAAGTCTTACGCCTTCAAAAAATACTCGTCATTCAAAGAAACTCCCTCCTTTGAATTTTTAAAAGTTTTTATTACAATTTTTTTTCCGATTATTCAAATTTCCTCGATTTTTGCCACCCAACTCCTCAACATCTTTGCTCTCTAAACTATAAACTTCATATTTTTTAAAAAGATAAACCAACAATTAATTGGCAACGCTATTCACATCGAAACAACACACCGTAATGTTGCATTCAAATGTCACCGAACATAAAGTTTCGAATTTCCAACAATTACCAACACCAAACAATGAGTGATTACCATCGAAGAGGAAGTGCCGTTAGAATAAAAGCAGCCACAGCAAACAAATTGCAGCAATTTTCTTAGAAGAACGAACAAATGGCACAAAGTGAATAGTGAGAAAGAATTGGTACGACAATACAATGAACACACCCCGAAACAGAAAACGCAACAACAGTAACAGCAACATGACAGCAACAATTGCAGCACACTTTGAATGCAAAGCAACCGCGACACACCAGCAACAGTTATGTGTGGCCGCCGCATAAATTTAGTACAACAAATTCTAGGCGACTCCTACTTCCAATTCGGTCGTTGTGGCTTTTCTATTAGTATTTATTTATGTGTGTGTTTTATTGTTGTTGCTGAAGCTAATTTGCGTGGCGCACTGCCTTATCGACAGTGTGTGTGCAGAAGACGTTTGTTGTTCGTCGTTTGCCAACAATTGTCACTGTGACAGCCCGACACGCTGTAACTGTCACAATTTAATGCGTTTGTGGTGCGTGTGTGAGTGTTTGTTGTTGTTGTTTGACATAAATGCATAGCATTTATTTATTTTTTGTAGTTAATAAAGGCGATGAGCAGGAAGTGCGCAGGCGCAGAATTCTTTTGCTAAAACGCAAATGGGCTGGCAATGTTGGCGTTTGGATTGGCGTTGCCATTGTGACAGCTTATAAGGAAGACTGCCGTTGGGTTAAAGCGAACATATTGCAATTCAGATTTTTTTTGCAGTTTTTTATAAACGCATTTAGATGCAAGTTGAGAGATTATAAGTGTCAGATATGTGTAAATAAAGTTATGAAATATGTTTTCAATACATTAAAAAATTGGTAATATGAAAAACTTAAATGTCAATTAGTTTTTATAAATTGATGACAATTTGATTCCATTAAGTAGTAAAATACTTTTAAGGTTAAAATTAACGCTTTGTTTTGATTTTAAGTACGCAAAATAAAATTTTGTATGCCATAAAAAATGTGCACCATCTTCAAATTTGTAAGCCTTTCTTATCAATTGTTGTTGTTGTAATTGTTTTTATAAACAAAGTCATCAATTTTTCATACAACAGAGAAATTAGAGACTCGGGACCTGGAAAAACTTATTCCAACTTTCCCTTTCTTCAGACCTTATTTAGTCTCTAAAACACACCAGCTTTCTCAGGAACTAATTAACCTACTTATGGAATTTCCATCTTATGCTCTTAACTGCCAAAAGTTTGCCTCGACTGTTCATACAAATGTTCCTTATTTTTATTAAATTATTCATCATGTCTTCGCAGGGCAATCAGGACACCAGGACTTGAAAAAATCCCATTCCAACTTCCCCTTCTTCAGAGCTTATTTAGCCTTAAAATCACACCGACTTTCTCAGGAACTAAACCTGCTTATGGAATTTCCATGTTATCCTCTTAACTGCCAAATGTTTGCCTCTACTGTTCTTGCAAAAGTTTTTATAAAATTAGTAATCATATCTTCACAAAACAGCGCCTATCATGCTTTTTTAACTCAATTACACCGTCCGCCCAAAAACCACACTTAACTTTCACTCGTTGTGGTTGAAAAGGTTATTTCACTATTTTTGCTACTCGTCCACTACTTCTCTGGGGTTTTCAGAGCTCGAAATGCAAAAGTTGGATCATATTCAGATTTATGAAACATTAAATGTTCTCTATAAAATATTTTTGAAATTTTTTATGGAATTTTTACTCTTTCAATGTGTTGTGTGTGTCGATTCAGGTCCGAAAACCTGCTCTTGTAAGTTGTTGTGATTGGACAGTTTGTTTCACTATTTATCCAGACTGAAACATTAATTGTCATCTCGAAACCTCCTCCTGTCACCTGTCGCAGTTGGAAAGATTCATTCACTATTTCTCTGGGGTTTTTAGATGAATCAGGTTTAATATATCCAGACTGATGAAACATTAGACATCATCTCCACAATATTTTCGAAATTTTTTAAATTAGTTTTTACTATTTCAATTCCTTTTTCCTAATGACACTTGTACTCATCAGTTAACAGTTCAAAAGTATTCCAACAAAAAATAAAAAAAAATCTCTTACTAAAAGACTCTATGTCACATTTTTACTTCATTCTATTCAAATTCCAAAAGTGCTTTAATCATTAAAAGTTCAATCACAATTGCTCTCTTAAATTTTAATTTCCATAGAGTCCGCTAAAAGTTACAACCAAAAGTCTATACTTTTAATTTGGCTTTCAAACTTCAAACCAAAACCCATAACATTTCATTAATTTCAAAAAAAAGTTTCATATAATTGGTGTGTCCTTCAAGTTAAGCTGTAAATCTCTTCTTCTTCTTTCAATTCCTCATATCTCAACTAAATAATACAATTGAAATGTCTATTGAAACTTTGCCCGCATTTGGCTGCCTTCGAAGCATGCAACCACCGCAGCCGAGACAACAACCATATCACCGGTAACAGCTTAACAAATGACATGTTAAGGCCATTTCACGCTTCGCTGCCCGTTTTTGCTGGCAAATGGCGCACTGACAAGTGTCGAGGGTGGTGGTGTGGTGTGTTGTCCCAGGATATGCATTTCTTTTTTGTCGCTGGAGGGTGCCGACTACACCCAGTCAATTCTATTGAATCGTTAATGATGTCTAAGTAGCCGATTAACAGCATTGTGTGACGTGTCGTCGCGCACAATTTATTACATTTTGTCTGCCTTTCAACGGTGCGCAGGAATTGAAAGGCAGAAAACGAATTGTGACTTACACTGATTTCATGTCAGGGCTGCTTGAATTAATAGGACATTTCAGCATTTTGGCATAAGCCGATTTGCAGCTTAATTTTGTGCCAAGAAATTTTATATCTTCATTGGTTGTTGGGTGTTAGTTGGAATTGTTATGAATTCGATTGAATTCGTTTACAATATTAAAAATTGGTATTTTTGGAAAAATGGAAGATCAGAAAAAATCGGAGGTCAAAGTTTTCAAAAGCAATTTTCTGAAATACTGAAAATATCTGAAATATTTATTAATAAAAATTATTTTCTCTATTTTCTTACAGGTATGTACTGCATTTCAGATTTCTACAGAAAACATATTTTTACAGTAAGTGAACTAAAAATTTAATTTTACAAAATTTGACTTTGAATTGTTATAAAAATATATTAAAATTTTTTTTTAAATTGTTGTCTAGACGGCAAAAGATGAGTTAAGTTGTTATAGAAATAAACGGGTAAAGGTGTTAAAGAAATAAACTCAGATATTTTTCTGTCAGGGATCAACAAGAGTTAAGTTTTTCATATGAAAAAACTGTAAAGCAACAAAAATTCGTGATTTGTTTTTATTGACTGCAAAATTCACTAAACTTGAAATGTGAAATAAAATTCGAAATTTTTTAATTTCTGTTTTCTAATTAGACACAATCAATTTTAAAAAATTGGGATCATTGTAAAATTAACAAAAGGTTAAGGATTTGTATAAAAACATGATTTTATAGGACAATTTATTTCAAATTTGCTGAAAGCATTTTAAATGAGAATTAATACCACAAGTGTTTTTTATTTTTCTAAAAATCAAAACCTGACAGGGTCAACGATGGGTTAAGGGGGTTAAGGGTTCAAGTGGAGTAACTGTCATGGTTAGACAGAGTTGTTGTTAGAGTTAATGGGCCTATTGACTTTAAACTTGGCGAAAGTGCTTCAAATGAGAAATAACTTCAAAGGTATTTACTTTTTTGAAACTTATTTTAAAGCTGTAAGTGAAAAAATATAAATATGTGGGACAATTTTGTAGTTAAAACATTTGATATGATAAATAAAATGAAAAATAATTAGCCAAAATCCATTTTTTTGAAAATCAAAATCTGGTGTGGTAAATAAAGGGTTAATGATTTTTATAGAAAAACATGATTTTATGGACCAATTGACTTTAAACATGGTAAAAGCACTTCAAATGAGAAATATTTCGACACTTTTTCTTTTGTTTTTATGACAACTAAAACTTGAAGAAACTTGAAACTTGGTCAACGATGGGTTAAAAGTTTGAGTGAAAAATGTAAATTTATGTAAACTTGTTGAAAACACTTCAAATGAGAAACATTTCGACATTTTTTTTTTGTTTTTCTGAAAATCAAAACTTGAAAAGAGTCAATGATGGGTTCAGAGTTTTTATAGAGAAACTGTCATTGAAAAAACTGATTAAATGGGCCTATTGATTTCAAACATAGTGAAAAAATTCAAATGGTAAATAACCCTAAAAGTATTTACTTTTTTTAATCAAAATGCTGACCCCGTTGCTGACCAACGGGTTAAGAATTTGTCTGGAAAAACTATAAGAAAACTTGAACTAATGGGCCTATTCATGTTCAAAATCCCACGTTTTATTTAAAATCTCACCAGGTCAACAAGGGGTTGAGAGAATTTCGATGTAATTAAATTCATAAATGCAAAACCGGGAGCAACTGCTATTATTAATACGTTCACGCCGGCGCGGGCCACCGGTGGCGCGGGCCACCGGTGGCCCGCGCTAGTCTGTCTCAACGGGCGGCGCGGGCCACCGGTGGCCCGTACTAGATTGTCACATCGGACGGCGTGTACCGCCGGTGGCCCGCACTAGATTATCTCATCGGTCAACGCGTACCGCCGGTGGTACGCATTCGATTGTGCTATTAGACGCTGAAAAGAAAAATAATGAAAATTGAAAAACATATAATGAAAGCCAGATGAAGCACAGCATTAATTTCAGTGCCGCCTCACAGCAAAGACAATGAAAATCGGCCCCGGCGTGAACGTGTTAAAGTAATATATTGTTACGAATATGACTTCTCTAAGTTCGTTTTGGATTGTGCTTTAAAATAAAACCACTTAAATTATTCAGCGCAAAACGCAGTCAGAAACCAACCATCACTTTATTTACAAATCTACACTTGTTACTACTTAACACTACTACGATTGCTATGTTTCACCTTTTCTGGCTCGAATCGGAATCGTCCCTCTGCGCTGCACACTGTTGCCTTTATACTTGTTTGGTATATCGCGCCGATGGTTCTTGCACATTCCATTACCATTCGCGAACCATTCTTGCCATATCGGAATTATAGCAAGCCGGCCGTACTTTAAAGTGCATGCCTAAAAGTATGCTCGTAAAAGCATTCACGCATAGCACAGCAACAGAGTGCCTCATCGTTACAATATTATATTCCATTGGGTCTACTAAATTTAATGACTCTATAATGACTTCCAAATGACAGTTCATACTTTTCGTACGTTCCCCATTTTCGATTTTTTCTTAACCTTCACAGAACCGGTTGCCACTTACAATTCATTTCTTTGCCACTCACAGACTTTTATTACTATATGTTAGTTATTTCATAAATTCGAACCACACTCACATACGCTTCGTACTCTCTGATTCCTTGCCATCACATCCTCACTGACCCTTTCAACATCGGTCTAAGCAAATCATAGAGCAGCAAGAAATCATAATGACAAAAGCAATTAATAAACACTCACTTGGTCGTAGGGAACAAGTTAAATGCCAAGCAAACACACAGCAATTACAGTGCAAAAAATTCAAAAAAACAGTAAATCCTTGAAGTCCTTCTGGACCATTAAACGCTGCAATGTAGCGAAATAATTTGTTACAAAAAAGACGCAATACATCTTCAATGCGCTGCTTGGCCAACGGCAAAAATTAATTTCAGTTTTAACCTCTCACGCTTCGTTTAAAACCTTTGCCCAGTTCTCACAGTGTCCCAACTAAAGTGCTTTGCCGCACGTTCGTCACTGTCATTACTGGCTGACTTTTATATCCTGTTGTTGCCCGTTTTGTGTTAGTTTCTTTGCCCTTCGGCGGGACATTGTTGCTGCCAGTCGATTGTGTGTGCGTGTGTGTGTTATTTGCCGCACTTTTCGCAACAATGAAAAATGAATTTTAAAATTTCTTTGTCAACTTAAGACGCCACTTCCTGGCGGCCAAACAGCTGGAGAAATGTGGACGAGTGATTGAAAACGCAGAGATCAAGTAAAGTATGGGCAAGTAATGAAAAGTGGTGTTGGGTTCAGTAGAAAAGTGTCCACACACTTTTCATTTGCACACAAAATTTATGCGATTAAAATTTCATTGATATTCGCGGGGTTATTAAAACTTCTCTCGACCTGGTGGCATACTTTTAGGCGCTCGAAATGATACTTTGCTGATGGCGGTTGCTGTGTTTTTGGGTCATATTTAGGCATTTTTGCGGTATAAGGAAATAAAGTGTAAATAAAGTTATTATTGACAGTTGGGTTGTCTGGGTGGAAGCCAATTGTTGAATATTAAAGCAGTGAATGGAAAGCAATTTTATTTTAATTTGTTTATTGACTTAGGGTTTGTGTGTTCATATAATTGGCCTAAAATTATGCCTACTTATGTATGTAAGTTTAAATAGAGTTAAATTCAATTAGAATTAATAGCCAATAAATAGGAATTTCAAGCTAATTATTTCTTTCTACTAATGACTACTAATGACTACTACTTTTAGTTTGTTTTCTTGCTCTTGTTAGAACTTTTAAGTGGAGTTTTCGAAAAAGAATAAATTTTTTATATTTTTATTTATATATATATTTATATAGATATTTTTGTATTTATATTATTTTTGTATTATTTTTATATTATTATATGTAACAACTTTTAAGTGAAGTTTAAAAAAAAATGTAAATTTTTTATATTAATTTTGTATTTACATATAATTACATTTTTTGCATTTATATTATTTTTATATTATTATGTGTAACAACTTTTAAGTGAAGTTTTTGAAAAAAAATTATTAAATTTTGTATATTATTTTAGTTTTTATCTATTTATAAATTTTTTGTATTTATATTATTTTTATATTTTTTATATTATTATGTGTAAGAACTTTAAAGTAGAGTTTTCAAAAAAATTATTAAATTTTTTCTATTTTTTTTACATTTATATATATTTACATATATTTTTGTATTTATATAATTTTTATAATTTTTATATTATTGTGTGTAACAACTTGCAAGTGGATTTTTCAAAAAAACTATTATTTGCCTACTTTGTTAAGGCATTGAACTGCAAGTCAGAGGGTCGTGGTTTCGAACCTCGACGTGTCTACTCATTCAACAATAACTTAAGACAAATTAGTCCCCAACTAACTTATCAGATGCCGGCCTCGATAGTCCAGCGGGTAGCGCGCTGGCTTCTCATACCAAAGGCTCCAGGTTCGATTCCTGGCTTGGGCACAAGTGCGCTCTTGGCAGGCAATGGCAAAACCTCCAAGTGTGAAAGAAAAAACTGCCAATCGCCGTTCGGATTCGGCGTTAAACTGTAGGTCCCCTCCCCCTTTCCCCATCCGCTTGAAATGTGTGCTGTATCACATGTTGGAAAAAACAGTGTTGCATACACAGTTCAAAAACGGGTGAAATATGTGGTACCACAATGGGCCTTTCAGGCCTCCGAGTGTGTCTCTTATAGAGGCAGCCACCGCAACCTAACCTAACTTCTCAGATTCTGCTCGGCTTTTGTGTATAAAATATTCAGCTATGAAAACATCTAAAGCTCCTTTTAGAATCAATATTGATTCGATCTATTGTAATATTACCAGAAAGTTCAGCTATTTTTCCTAGAATTTCATTTGGGTGGAGTTCCAAACACAACTCTTGAGTCCAATAACATTTTAAACCATATTTTCTACCTACAATTGTAACAAACAGAACCCAAACTAAAATTGTTTGATATAAACTAAACTTTAAGTAGTTTCCTGTTACTTTCTGAGCGGCCAAATCTCTTCAAAGCCACAAATTATTATATAAATACTAAGCAGTAACCTAAATTTTCAGCAAATCCACTTAAATTAAAATATTTGGCATCAATTTCAATCCAACACAAAATTTCACGCCACAAGCTGCTCAGTGGTTGCTTGTGCAATAGCGTCCAAATGCAGATTATTGGCATTATAAAGCAACCATTATCAACGCCAACAACAACAAGAACATCATCATCATCCGCATCATTATCAACCACATTATTATACAACACAATGTGCCAGAAAGTCTGCTCCTGACTCTGCCTGTGTGGCTATCGACCGCCACAGCGCCTAAGTGTATGCATGAGTAATTTTCAAATTAAAGTCTTATACTTTCCGTTCTTTTATGAATTAGAAAATCGAAAAAGAATAAAATAAAAACGAACACAAATAAGTGCAATACCCTTAGGAGCGAAAAAGAGACAGGAAACCGATAAGATTTGGTGTATAATTCAACGCTCAGGGAATACATAAAATAAAAATCGAACAAAAGGCTATCACTGGCAGCTGAAAGCGCACCAATTCAAGTGTGTATTAGGTGCTTACTGCAAACAGGGCCAACAGGAAAAGTATGCACAAACAATATTCTAGAATTTCGCAGTTGCCCTGAAACTCGCTTCCATGAATCCTGAAACTTGTTCTCCCTCCTTTTATTGCTTGAAATGCATTTGCAAAATGTCTGCTGCACAAATTACACGCTGACACGCAAACTTCCTGCCACTTCTTGTATACACACACACACACATTTTTGAGGTTAAGTTCAATGCAATGCCAATTGCAGGCCGCCTCCCCCACATGCAGACAATAAAATACAACAAAAAAGGCACACAGGTTCGGCCTGGGTTCGCGTTAAAGTTCAGCTGCTCTAATGGCCGGAGCTCAACATGAACACAATGTTGGTCGCCTATAAAATTCAGCATACTACAACAAAGCCAGTAGAAGAGAAGTGAGCAGTGAGTGAGTGAGTGAGTGAAAGGAGTTTAGTGTCGACAAGCCAATGAACTTTGAGCGCTGCCAAAGGTAGTGAAAAATGTTGCCACTTTGTCTATGGCAACGTCACTCTAGACCGCAGCGCACACCAGCCACTGACCATAGACAATGTAACAAAAAAAACAACAGCAACAACAACAAAGTGAATAGCCATAACAACAAACTGAGCAACAAGAACAACATTTAAGGGCTTTGCACCCAAGTCAACAAGTCCCATAAGGGTGGCTGTCAGTGGCGCAACGAGCATAAACCATTCAAGTGTGGCAAGAAAAACAAAATAAATACAAAAAATTAAAATTTAAAAGATACTAACAAATATTAAAAAAATATTAAAAAATATTGAAAAAAATATTTAAAAATATTAAAAAATATTAAAAAAAACATTAAAAAAATATTAAAAAAATATAAAAAATATATATGAAGACGTGGCCAGCAAACAAATGAATGACGTAGGCGAAAAAAAACTCTTACCTCAAAATGTTGCACATAACCTCAAATTGACTTTAAGGTTTCTTAAAACAAAACAAAAAATGCCGTTTGCATGTTGATAGGAAATTTTATATAATTATTTTTTAAACTTGCACAAAATTGACATAATCTGATTTTAACTAGACGCGCAATTTCCGTCCACATTACGTCAGACTTCCACACGCCATTCGTGCCACAAATAGCGCCACAATTAAGGCATTTCCGTTCGATTTGATTTATAAACTAAGTACCTACGTTTTATGAAATGTTTGGACAAAATTGACTTGCACAATTTTTATTGTTAATTTTCTTTTTTGCTGTGAAATGAAAAAAGCGACTGTTCGTTGACGTGTTTTGCTTTGTTTTTGATGTGCTTAAATTACTTTAATCACAGCGCGTAACTAATATTTTTTTATACAAATTACAGTGCTCTATGGTACACAATTTTATGACATTGTGGCCTTTTAATTAGCGAAATGACCTTAATACAATAATTGAATATTGAAGGCTGCAACTGATGGTAGCAAAGTGTATTAGAAAGCGAAGCGTAGAGGTGTTCACTAAAGCTTTGTGATAGTACAAACTGAAATTGTATACAAGATTTCAAGTACACTTTATCACCAACGTGTTGAATTGAGCAAATTTTTTGGTCACGAAGCCTCTCAATTGCTTTAGGATCTTCAAAATTGCTCTTTTGTTTGGGGAATCATAGAGTACAGACATACAGAATTCAGAACATATTAATGTTGTGCATACTTTAGATATGAGTTATTGCAGGTGTTTTCTTTCCCGGAGTCTCGCCTTTTATAAGATTTGATGAAAAATATTTATGAACCCAGAAATTGAGTCGCTAAGGTGAAAACAAATGGCCTCGTATTGCCATCAGAGTGCTAGGAAAATCAACATATTTCTTCACAACTGACAGGAAGTTACTCTTAGAGGGTTAATATCTAGTCTCTTATATAAGATTTGATGATAAACCCTAGAAATTGGGTCGCTAGTATGAAAACAAACGGCCTCGTATTGCCATCAGAGTGTTAGAAAAATCAACAAATTTCTTCACAACTGCCCAGAAGTTGCTCTTAGAGGGTTAATATTTATGACTGACCCCACTATTTTTTACTTTTGAACATTTCCTTCAAACATACTTGCCGCCTATCGTAAACCGTTATTGGTGCTGCCATACAAAATTATCTTTGTTATAAAATAGGCCCAGGTTGGTCCCAGATGAGCCAAATATAAGACCAACCCCCGTTTATTTTTTATTTTGAATTATTCTCTCAAACATACAAACCCTACATCTTTAACTTTTAAGAGAGCTGCCATACAAAAGTAAATATTTGTTATAAAAAAGGCTTTTTACTTGTAAATTTTGTAGATATAGTAAGTGAACGTAGTATTTTTAAAACCATTAAACCCACTTGAAACATTCTTTGTATGTTGAACAACCCTCTTCAGTGCAAAAAATACAAAATTATTTAAACTTCCACAACTCAACACCAGATGGCGTCTCCCATACAAACAAAGTTGTAAAACTATCGTATTTTGATTTAAATATTTATTTATAATTTATTCTTTTTATTCATTTATTTATTATTTATTTCTTTTATGTATTCTTTGAATATCAAACAAAATTCTTTAATGTAGAAACTACAAAATTTGCCATGAAGTTATCATTAGGGGTATTCACATCGAGCTCATTTCTTTGTAAGTTCGATACTACAGAGTTTTTACGTATGTTTTGTTTTTGTGGAAAAATTAAACAAATACAAAATACATGTACTAAATTACCGAGTACCGACCTAACAAAGTAACGAGCTCAGTGTGAATACCCCTATTGTTTTAGTTACTACCAAACAAAACTACCAAAAAATTAGCGAAATCATATTCGTCTCTACACTTAAAATTGTAATATTAATAATTTAAATTTTTATATAAGACTTTATGTTATGTTAGGTTATGTTGGCTGATCACAAAAAAGGGCACTCACATAGTACAGTAGGACATAGACAGAAGTGTCCAACCGAAAGTGGATTTTTGGCCGAAGCCAAAGCAAAATCTTCAGCATATCTCAAATATTCTTTTAAGTAAAAACTTATTAAATTTAGATGTTCTTTATATACTCACTTCTTTGCTCCACTTAAGAATAAATCAGAATTAGTTCATTAATTAATTGATTAATTTAACTAATTAGAATCAAAATACAATTATTTAAATTAATTAATTATTCGTTAATTTAATTATTAATTATTATTTAAATTAATTAATTATTCTTTAATTTAATTAAAGAATTAATTATAATTAATTAATTAAATAATTGTATTTTGATTCCAATTAGTTAAATTAATCAATTAATTAATTAATTAATTCCGATTTATTCTTAAGTGGAACAAAGTGGAATTAATTCTTCTTAATTCCGGCTCGAAGGACCAATAATTAAGTTCTCTCGGTGAGCCGTCGGCGGATCGCGTTAAAAAAAGGAAACTCGTGGGGTTGCGTCGGTACGTGCGCTTTATTTTATGTTTGAAACACGAATGACAATAGATGAAAACGTTGGACAACACAAACGGCCGGAGCCGGTGGGACATGGGAAGTGGAACATGTTTACATTAGGAAACTGGAAGGGAGAGGATTTGAGTGTTGCAGGGTCCACAGAACACTGGGACGAACACATTTAGCCAATTAAATTAAAGAATAATTAATTAATTTAAATAATTGGAATCAAAATAAAAATCATTAATTAATTAATTAATTAATCAAAAAATGTCCTAGAGTTCAGTTTCTAACAAAAACAAAAAACTTAATAATTTAATTGACATAATGAATAATTAATTAATATAATTAGATTAGAGATCATTTTTAATTATCAAAATCTTGATGTCCAAAATATCGATAAAACCCAATATTTGATAAAATTCTTCGAAACAGAGCAAATTTACTTCCATTACAGAGCGAAAATCTTCGGTTAAAGTATTCGGCTATTTTGGTTGAATTTTAAGAAGTGGCCGAATATTCCGAATACCGAAGCCAAATGCGAATATTTGGTGGGACACTACCAGACAGTGGTCTACCAAATGTTAAAAAATTTTGGGTGGTTGAAGAAACCCAGAGCTTGTTTTTAATGAATTTTTCTTCTAAAATGTCTGCACGCTGCCACTTTTGATTGGCAATGCTCTCGAAGGAAGGAATGACGTGTATCCAAGGCAACTAACTTGCAATGTGTAGAAAGGTTGATACAGCAATTTCATATGAACTTCTAAAACCCTTATTTTTCTTACTTAGTTGACTTAGTCACGACTGCAAATCAAACTTCTCTACAACCAATTCTACTTTAATGTCTAAAAAATGCTTAGCAAAACACTTCCTATTGTAATTTAATGCTTATTCATAAATTTGATTCCTAATACGACCCGCTTTACTTTCAATGAAACCCAACCAATCCCAGTTATGAGCTCATTAACTCCGCAATGAGCTCATAGCGCACACTCGGCTACAATAAATCACCAAAAACTAACGCATCGAATTAGCCAAAACCGACTTAGACTTAAGCCCCCAAAAGAATCAATCAAATCGAAACCTTGACTTTCCACCTCAAACACTTGCAACGTGACTGTTTATCGCACTCACCAGCAGCACAAATCAACAAAATTCAATTCAAAATTAAATTTACAAAAATACACATTTCATCAACAATTCCAAATGCTGACGTCAGCCGCGCAAAAATGCTTTGCAGTCCATGCGGTGTTGACTGGTGTAAATGTAAACAAAAAGTCCAAAGAACAACAAAAACCAGCAACAAAATCCGCAATCAGCAATTCGAGAACAGGTTAAAGGCGCAACACTCGCACATACACACACACAAACACATATACACTCAGCTGTTTTGCAATGTTGTTGTGTTGATTTTTGTTACATTGCCTTACTACTGCACACATTTCACAATTGCTGTGTTGATTTGTGTTGCAAAAATAGCATTAATTGTCAATATTTATTAAATTTTAATGCGGCCCATAGCAGCTGGAATGTGACAGCGCCCAGAGTCGGTGTCGACAAATGTCAGCGCCCGGTTTATAAGGCGGCAGTGCCGATCGAAACTTGTTTGCTGCGCGCTGCTTATGCAAGTGAGCCGTAATAGAAATTCGTCAGCAATTGTTATGCAAAATTTTGTTGATGGCCACAGCGCAACGAATAAGCTAATCGTTGCCGAAAACAAAGCATTGAAGAATTTAAATTCGACTTTTGATGGTGTGGAGTAGCAGAGTTGAGGCTTGAGGCCAATCGAGCAGAAGAAGATGCGAGTAGGAAGCTTTGAGTGAGGTTTTTAATTCTAATCACATTCATTATTCATCCATACAAGTTTCTTTCTAGCCTTGAATATAAAAAGGTGTCACTGAATCTATGCTGAGTGAAGATTTAATTTTTGTTTTTGTTTTATTCTAAGCAGAACTAAAGAGAAGTGAAGGGCTGACGCAAGGTTGATGTACATATGCTGACTTTGATTTGACGATCTTTTTAGTGAGATAGAACCTAAATCAACCAAATTTTAGAAAGCTTAAGAGTTCCACTACAAAAAATTGCTATCTAAATCATCTATCTTTTTGGGTTTGGGAACTACAGGCAATGAAGTCATCCTGATCTGATGCTGACTCTAATACAAAGTAAACCTTCAACAACGATTTTCTTGGCTTTTCGATGGGATAGCATTCAAATCGGGGCCCATTTTTGACAAGCTGGAGAGTTGTAATATAAGAAAAATTACAATTTAAGGCAGCTACCTTCTTTGGTTTCCAAGCTGAAGGTAGTGGATCGATATTGAACTTCAGTAGTTGTAGACGACTCTTTTCAAAGTAACCCTTCAACATCTAATTTTTTGGCCTTTTTGATATAATAGCACCCAGATCGGGGAAGATGGAGAGCTCTAATACAAGATAGATAACAATTTAAGGCAGTTTTCGCTTTTGGTTTCACACCAAAAGGATATATTTTGATCTACAGTATTTATAGTCGATTTTTTTCAAAGTAACTCATCAACTAGGATTTTCTTGGCTTTTCGATGGGGTAACGTCCAAAACAACATGCATTTTTTTTAAAGATGGAGAGTTCTACTACAAGAAAAATAACAAGTTAAGGCAGTTATCTCTTTTGGTTACAAAGCTAAAGGATCAATTTTGATTTACAGTATTTATAGGCGATTTTTTTTCAATGTATCTCGATAGGATACCACC
This sequence comes from Melieria omissa, assembly GCA_963971225.1. Lineage (NCBI taxonomy): Eukaryota > Metazoa > Arthropoda > Insecta > Diptera > Ulidiidae > Melieria > Melieria omissa. Next base: position 102,313,877 of record OZ020267.1, on the reverse strand, counting down.
CAGATCGGGGCCCATGTTTGGAAAGCTGAAGAGTTCTTCTACAAGAAAAATTTTAGGCATTTTTGGTTTCAAAGCCAAAGGATCAATTTCGATCTACAGTATTCATAGTCATAGTCATCAACAACGATTTTCTTGGCTTTTCGATAGAATAGCAGTCAGATCGGGGCCCATATTTGGAAAGCTGGAAGTTCTACTAGAAAAAAATTACTACTTGAGGCAGTTATCTCTTCTGGTTTCAGAGTGGTAGTGTATCGATTTAGAACTACAGGCATAGAAACTTTTAGTCGGCTTTTCTAAAAGATATCCTTCAAGAATTATTTTCTTGGCTTTCCAATAGCAAAGCGGCCTGATCGAACTACAGTCGTGTCTGGATATAGTGAACTAATTATTGCAAGGCCTGTTTACAGTATCGAGGTTGTTCACTATATCAAGGTTAACATTTTTGTTCAAAAACTCGTTTTGTTTGTTCAAAACACATTTTTTGTTTTTTGATTAAAATTTTTTTCAATATTTAGAGGCTCAATATCAAAACTTGGGTGTTTACTATATCGAGATGTTCACTATATCGGGTGTTCACTATACCCAGACACGACTGTACTTTTGGAAAGTTTTAGACTTTTGCTATAAAAAATTTATACATTTAAGACAACAAACTCTTCTGTTTTAGAAACTACACTAAAAAAAAATGTTTATGCATATATCGATCAAAGTGAGAGAAACGCTAACGTATAAATTCTGTTATGGATTTTCTGGTCTTTTCTCCGAGTAACTGATCAGATCAACCCTGTTTTGGAAAGCTGAAGAGTTCTCCTACAAGAAAATAACCACTTTAGGCAACTATAGCTTTTGATTTTGAAGTTACGCTCAATAGAAGCAATGAGTCTTGTATTATGGTTCAGCTGATAGAAATGCCAATGCAATGATCTGACTTCGATTTTCTAAACTTTCCGTTGAGATAGCAGCGTCATCAAGGCAGTTTTGGAATGATGAAGAGATCCATAACAACATGATTAGCCTGAAAACCAAACTTAATTGAAATTGTTCAGTTTGAACCAATATTTGACAGCCAGTTATGGATAATTTACATGCAAAATTCCATAACATGTAAAATTACAACAGAAAATGTGGTGCAAAAAACTTAGCAAAACAACAGTTTTACTGATCACTTTAATGAACGTAATTAGTTAATAAGATAATTGGCCGACGCGTTAATTTTGTGCTGAAGGGGCTTAATTGATGCTCATTAAAGTCGGCCGGGCATGTGCTCTGCATTAACAGCAAACAACAGTCAACATTTTTCGCTGTGTTATTTTTAACCTAGAAAAGGTCCAACAAATGTACAACAATAAAAAAAAAAGGAAATAAGCAAAGCATATCTTATCAATCAGCGCCAACCGGTGACTCACAGACGCAATTGAAATTCTTCGCCGTAGGCGTAGAGAAGAAGTAAAACGTAGGCACTCAACCCACAGAGCACAGTGCAAAAATATCATGTGAACTATGTCGATGTTAGATTGAATGTATGTGTCTGTTGTGTGTTTGTATTAAAAATAATCCAAACAAATTGCTTTAACAGTAAATAGTGAAAGAGTTTTTCGTGCCGCATTAAATGCTAAAGTTCTATGGCCGCCCACAGGCCACCAACAAAAATTTGATAGAGCAACAAGGCAAATGTTGTTTGTAAGACTGAATTTTCAATTCCCCAGTTTTAATTTCGTTTTAGTTCATTTTGCTTAACTTTTAATGACTACATTTGCAAGCAGCCGCTGCCTGCCCAATTGAGTTTGCACGTAATTAAATTGAAAGTGGCCAACTTACGAGCGGTTCGGTCAGTCAGCACAGTTGGCTGCATGCCCATGAGATGCTCTGGTCATCTCTGACCGATGATGCTGCAGCGCCACTACGGCAATGAAAACCCGCCAGACCGATGCGTAAAATTGTTAAGCGCCACACGTCGTGTGGCACAGTTTGGTGCATTGCAGCTGCAAAATGTTAATCGATTTTTTGTGTAATTCAATAATTGAGAAAATATTTACAGTGGCCAAGATGTGGGTGTATGATTTGGAGATAATTTAGAAATAATATTACGTGAATTTCTGATGAAAAAATTAGCGAAAATTGGCTATTAAACGCTGTTGAAGAATTTTCAAGCACTTTGCACAAACGAATTATTAGGAAATTCTGTTGCAGCTTTTTTGGAAATAAACAGTAGAAAAAAAAAAGACAAAGACTACTAATGTTGTCATAGTATCTAAAAAATTTGATTAGAAAAAGATTTGAGAAGATATGATACCCAAAGTAGAGTTTCAAAACAGGAGAATATTCATCAAAGCATAAATCAACATGAAATCTCTAAAGTATAAAAAGAAAATGAAATAAACACAATGAATATACAAACAGATTTCAGACAATTGACTTGAGTCCATAAGACTTACCACCTCGGTAGTCCAGCTAGTCCAGTAGTGCGCAGTCATCCCAAAGGTCTAGAGGTCAATGTCTACCTGGCTTGGGTCCACGCTGGCCCAAATTTCCCATGTTTCCTTCTTTCAAATTATTTTCCAACCCTTCATTGACATTGCACAGTCAATCAACTACTTTTCACAATCAACTACTTTGAACTATTTTATTAGCATTTCTATCATCATGAATCATAAGTAAAAGACTAAGTTTCTCTATTGACCGTAGCTCCTAAACCAAAAGATTTAGTTGCCTAAAATTGTAATTTTTCTTATACAAAAACTCACTAGCTTTCCAAAAATTTGAAATTATTCTATCAGGTGTACAACTTTGCTTCCGCCGTTTTTTTCCAAAACTAAAAGCTTTATTGCGAAAAAGTGCTTACAGATGTATTATTCAAAGTATTGTCCGTCGCTAGCGACAACTTTCTCCCATCTTTCCGGCAATTTTCGGATCCCGGCTCGAAAAAAGGAGTCCTCTTTTAACGCTATCCATGAAGCAATCCATTTTTCCAATTCTTCGAAGGATTGAAAATGTTGATCTGCCAGGCCGTGTGCCATCGAACGGAATAGGTGGAAGTCAGAAGGGGCGACATCTGGGGAATACGGCGGGTGGGGCAAGACTTCCCATTTCAGCGTTTCCAGGTACTTTTTGACCACTTTTGCGACGTGAGGCCGAGCATTGTCGTGTTGGAGGATCATCGGAGGACATCGAAATCACCATTTTTAAAACGTTGAAACCACTCCCGACACGTTCTTTCACTCAGAGCAGCATCACCGTAAGTTTCTGAGAGCATTCGATGCGCTTCAGCTGCATTTTTTTTCGAATTGTAACAGAAAAGTAAAACTTCCCGCAAATGGCGAGAATTGGGCACATAAACGGACATTTTCGAGCGTGAATAATACGAAAACAAGAACAACTGTCACTGAAACGGCGATGACAATTCGTTAGGCACTGTCCACACTCACTTTAAAGGCATTACCATCTATGTATTTCAACCAGCCTCAGCCGGTACAGCCACCTATCGGAAAACGGCGGAAGCAAAGTTGTACACCTGATATATTAAAAGAGTTTGTTGCCTTAAATCTCCACTCTGCTTTAAAGAAGAAGTCTTAAGCTTTAAACAAATAGGTCAATCAGGCCGGTAACTTCTATCGTTCAAACTTAAAAAGAAGAAGAGATTGTTGCCTTAAATTCCGTCCTTCTGTTTCAAAGAAGAAGTATAAAGCTTTAAAGAAAATACGTCAATCAGGCCGTTAACTTTTATTGTTCCCAATGAAGAAAAAGAAGAGATGGTTGCCTTAAAATTCTACTCATAAAAGTCTTACGGAATCAAAAAAAGTTTAAGAAAGATTAAATTTCTATTCAAAAAAGTCTTACGGAATCAACAAAATGTTAAGACGAACTTGACTTATTGGACCCATTGACTTCAAACTTACGTGCAAAGCAAATAAATAAATCTAAGAATAACTAGAAAAGTTTAAACAAAAAGTCTACTTCAAATTTGATCTATAAGCTCCAATAGATCTCAAATAGATCCAATAGATCCCAAACTAAAGAATATCTGACTCAATGATTCTCTTTTCTTTCTTCTTTCCACTAAGTTTCCACTTGAAGAATGAAAAAATTCCAAGCTAAAACCGACTTCTGACTAATTGAATAATTCAAAAAGTGCTCTCAAGAATTTTTTTAATATTTGTAATGGAATTTTTGTTCCGCTTCATGTGTCTGTCTATATTTTGTCACTGTCGATAAGGAATTGTGCGCATTATCAGTTCAATGTAAAAAAATGCTAACCTTGAAATTTCAAAACAAATTGTAAAATAATAAAGCAAAAAGTAAAATAAAAAGCAACAGCAACAATAAAAACCGCAAAAAATAAAAATAGAATGAACTAAAAATTGGTATTCTGGCATGATATCTAATCATATTATGGTCAACACACACACACACGCACATGCTCACCCAAAACTCATTATTTGTTCGTGTGTGTGTGTTTGTGAATTTTAAACAATCAGCCGCAACACGCTGTGCATTGAAATGAACACTACAACAAGAACAACCACACAAATTGTTTCTGTTTCTATAAACAACGCAATAGCACAAACGTGATAAGGCACACAAAGTCTTATTATATAACAACAAAAACAACAACAACAACGATTCGACTGCGTGCAACATCATTTAACAAAAATGAAATGACAGCAACAGACAAAATGTCAAAATAAGTTAAAGTTGCACAATTTCGTTGCAATTAAAATAATTTCATGCAATGCAGAAAATCGTTTTTGATGCTTTTTTGCTTTCAAAGTGTATCCGACAAAATAATGACTTTTCAATTTTGCACTCATTCACTATTTGAAACTGGCAACTGTCAGCTGACTTTTGACATTTCAAATTCACTGCACACGCCCTCACCACTTAACCGTTAACCGTTAACACACAAACACAGCCACGTGTATAGCCTTGTCCGCTGACAGCGCGCCAACAAGTGAAATGTCATTCACAGTGACAGACTTTGAGCGCTGCCACCGTCAATGACATTCATTGTCATTGTTGTCATTACGGTAATTGTTGTGTGTTGGTTTTTTTGTGTTCAGTTTGTTGTCAATGCGGTTTGCATTATTTTCCACGAAACGCAGAAGAATTGCTAGTCAAATGTTGCACCAGCTAAAGTTCTGTTTCAGAGCCTCAAAATGTCATTTTTGTGCGCCCGGGCGCGGTTTCTGACATTTTAACCCACACACAATTTCCACACACCAAAGTTTTGTAGAGTTTATTTTTTAATTTGATTGCAATTATCTTCCATGTTTTTGCTAGTTTTATGGCGATTTTTGTTGCGCCAACGCGCGTTATGGGCGTCCGACTGGCGTCATTCGCTGTCCACAGCCCACACGCAATGCTTGAGGAATTTTATGCGTCTGTGTGTGTGTTATTGTGATTGTGGCTGGACTTACTGGTTTTTCTTGATTGCAATTTATTTATGTTGGTGGCTATTAAAAGTTTGATGTCCAGCAAAATGCCAAATAAAAATTATCGAAATTCAGTTTCTTCAGTAAAAGCCCATTCAGCCATTGAAAGTATGAGAAAAGTTGTAGATCAACTTTATCCTCTTATGTGTATATCTCCCCCTTTTTATTGCTTACTAGCAGTGCCACGCGCAAGTTTGAAGTCAATGGGTCCCATAAATCAAGTTTATTCATACAACACTTCAATCCATGTTTTGCCCCTTTACACCCTGAATTTCTAAAACTCCCATCTTAGCGGAAGGTTTAAAATTTTCCACACCCGTTGTCCAACGCCCATTAAATTTTACCAGTAGAATGGCTCATCTATGGGACAACGCTGTACGCTGTATTTTGGTGCTCTCCGACTTATAATACTGAAGCAATTCTATTTTTAAAATGTGGACTATATAGGCGGTGCCATGCGCCCTCCTCCAATACAGACCCCATTCCCCCTGTCGAAGGACACGACTAAATCGTAAATCTCTGCCAAATGTCATTGATATGTGGAATGTAGTTGCAAAGGTTTTCAAAACATGTTGGTCGCTTGAAATGTGCCACGCCCGTTTTCTAATGCTTATAAAAATTTACCAGTGACACGACATGGTGGACCTGTGGTTTATCGCGATTAAGTCAACATGAACATTCCGTGAAAGATTTACCTTAATCGGCCGTCTAGCTTTGAGTTTTGGTGTCGTGTGACCAACAAGCAATCAAACAAACAAACAGACAGACAGTCATTAATTTTTATATATGTTTGTTATGTACATATATAGATGTACTCAAGTTTACAAAATTTATTTTATTACATAAGAGTATATCTAACACAAAGATTTCAATACTTATTTACGAGCACTTTGGTATTTCCTCTCAAAGTAAAATTTCCTAAAAAAAAATACCAATCAATTATTCAGAATCTACATAAAACTCTGGATCCCTTGATGCACATAATCCGGGTAATTGCGAAACCTAAGTCTTAGTCTCGAAGTACAGCTGTCGTATTGCCTCAACTCCAATAGTTCTAACTGGTCCTGGGACCATGGAAAAACACACTCAACGACTGCGTCTATCTTTCAATGAATATTACCGCAGAACGTTTCGTAGCTCATGTGACACTATCCAGTCATGATCCGGAAGAGACTCCTTGATCACTGCCCGGCTCAGTCTTGACGGAGACATAAAACTCTCGCTTAGATGACCAATTTACGAGACCTTCAATAATTCATTTACGAATCAAACTGGCTTAACTAAGCTCTCGTTTAATCCAAGTACAGCATTGACACATTGCTACTTTCCTTATGGCATCACAATGGGCCCATCTGTGACCTGTTTAAGTGTGTTCTGCGGAAAAGTCCCATGCCCAGAAAGCCATTATAACTTAACCTAACATAACATAATCTTCCTTCCTCCAGTAAGTGGTAAGAAAGCAGGTAGACTGGTCACCATAACTTAACCTAACATAATTTTATCTACCCTCCCTCTTCCCTGTGCTAGAATCGGTAACCTATGCCAAATATATATAAACGAAACCCCGTTTTTTATACGTATATATTCCATCCTCTTCTAAAAATGGTGCTTTCTTACAATTCTTACACCAAGATTTTGGCGATTTATAGCTCCATTTTCTCTGCTATAAAATCCTCATGACTAATGATTTGAATCATTTAAAGAATAGGTTAGGTTAGGTTATGGTGGCTGCCCCTGTATGAGACACAATCGCAAGCCTGAAAGGCCCACTGTGATACCACATATTTCATCCGCTTTTTTGAAATGTGTATGCAGCATTTTTTCCAGCATGTAACACACATTTCTATCAGATGAGGATTCGAACCTAGGTAACCTAGGAATGAGAAAGAAGCCAACGCGGTACCCACTGGACTGTCGAGGCCAGTCGTTCGAAGATTAAGTTTAGACATTCCCTCCAGCCATTCGTCAGCCCGTGAGATCACAATTATATACACTAACAATCAAGGAGTTGAAATGTTGATGTTGCTTATTCTAAACAAAATCGAGACGAACTGTAATTTTCAATTTTCATTAATTAAGGTTCCAAAATAATAGATCAAGACTGACAAAAAAAACCCTCCTTCTTTATTTGTATTCATAGTATAATTATAAAGTAGTCTGACCTGAACTCTCCCCTCTTTTGAGTACAAATTTTTTTAAATTTCTTTCACAATATTTCATTTTGATGCATAGTGAAATTAATAAAGTGTGCCAGATAGCAGACACTCTCTCTTCATCGTACACTTATTTTCTGACAGTTAATGTCATTATGCTGACAAATGTCAGAGTTCATAACCCGTCTGTGCTGTATGAAAAAATTTCAAAATAAATTATTGTTTGAAAATATGTTTTGGACCAAAACCGACCCAAAAAAAGCAATAACGTGCCAGGAAGAACGTGCTGCCTCTCCAAAAAAAAGCACGGCAAAGCAGTTTCTGTGTTTTTCGAACATAAAATACATAACAAAAATTTATATTTCTGGAGTATTGAAAGTAAATTTTAAATTTTGGGCTATTTTAGCGACAACAAAAATAAAGGTTAACTGAACGGACACAAATAAATTGACACCCTGACAATTGCTACTCTGAGAAATAAGTGTACGTCATCTACCTGGTACACTTTATTTATTTCACTATGATTTTGATGTACAAAATTTGTCAACAGAAAACATAAGCGTATATTGATTTGAACACAGAATATTTTCAAAACTCTGTTCATAAAATTGTCTGTCAATTTTCGTAAACAAAATAGAAATACATTAGAAATACTCTCCCAGGTTAGACTACTTTTTTATTATACTATGATTTCTATTGATTTTTCTTCTGAGTTTTTAGATCAAATCAAATTAAATCAAACAATTCACAAATATTGCATGCAATACTCTTATTTCCATTTAATATTCCCTTGTCTGTATGTTTTTTTAATATCATAAATTGATTTCTTACTGGCCGCCTTTCATTGCTGCAATCCTTTTTCAATCAACTAAACAATATTCTTTCATATTTTTGCTTTCAAAATTTCACCTATAAATCGTCAACATGCCACTAACAATGATTGTTGTTGCCAGTTTTGCACCGTCTTTACGTTTGAATGCACTGCAATGCATTTTTTATCACGTCGCCAACAATTGCAATTTCAATTAAATTGTGCAAGCAATACGATTTTCTGCTCTGCACAATGTGCAACGCAATAAAATTGAAGCTTGCCAAATGCCTCGAATGCGATGGGCATCATAACAATTCAATTACTGTGCTTTATTTATTTAATTATTGGAAAATAACAATTCCATTTGCTTGATGCAGGATATATACACACATATATATAGTTATATGTGTATATATGCATTAGTGATTTATGATATGTGCAGCAAAATTGCAGAGTGTGTGAGTACAAAACGCAGTGTTGATGTGGCAAGATTGCACTATTGGGTGCGTCATTATGAGTAATCAATTATCGTATAATGTCTGGTGAATTGCACCTATTTTCTAATTAATTGAAGTTACTGAAGGAAAGATAACAAAAGGAAAGCCAAGCGAATGGACATGGTTAGGTTGAATTTCAAGGCGATCCTGATTACAAACCACTAACATATGAAAGTTCATGTTTGCGAGTTTCTTATAAAATGTTTAAAAATTCACTTTCAACAAATAAAAGAGCTGGGTGTGAATATAGTATACACACATATATCATACACAGATACAATTTTTAAAATTCAATTCAACAAATTTTATTAAGAAATTTCCATTATTTAAGCATTCTGCTGCAATTTGTCTTTACCATCCTTAAATTTGCATCTAACGTCTCTGAATCAATCGAATCCCTCCTCACTTCAAAGCTCCTTAACACAAAAACAAGCAACACTTCTCCACATTTATGGCCGCTGCTTCTAATTTCAGCGTTCGTTCAATCTAATCGAGCAAACGCAAAACCGAGCACATTTGCCTTTGCTGGGGCATTCACTCTGAGGCGGAAATATCAATTTACCGCAGAGTGCGCAAGCAACACGCAGCGGCAAGTAAGTGACACGCTCCATGCCGTCGGCGCGAGACAAATCGAAACCGAAAATGTTGAGCCGAACGTGCCGCAGAAACCCCCATTAAGTGTGCGTATTATGGGTGGATAAAAATAACAAATGCTAAAACAGGGTCAAAATAATAATAAGTGCCCGGCTCGGGTGCTGCAGCCAAAGAGTGAATAGTAAAAGTGGAAGAATAAACCCAAACGAAACGAAATTGAAGCAGACATTTTGGAAATTTGTGAAATTGGACGAAATAAAAAATGAAAATGCGTGTGGGCATCAATAAACCACACTGCACAATGTGATGCAGTTTGTTCTTTGGTGCTGGTGGCATGAGGAATTAATGATATCGAGGGTATGAAAGCGGTCTATTCATAATGGACTGAAATTCGAATGAATAGGCAAATTGAATCATTGGTTGAATTCTCACTTCTCTTGGAAATGTTATGTAGTGAAATGTTTTTAAATACCCTCTAGGTGTGTAAAATTGATCTTTAGAGATAATTTTGTAATTATCTGACGGATCTGGACTAATGGTACCATACACGCTTGAAGCACATTGCATACGGGTCTGAAGATAATCTCTTAGCTTCACTTTGCGAAATAGCTTATCAGGTGTTCCAATCTCAAAGGGCATCTTGGCTTGGAGAAAGTTAAATAATAGCAAAATTCCGCCAGACTCTATAAAATCAGCAGGATCGATATTGCCCCATCTCTCCTGATGTTTTTACCTCCGCCTTTCGAAGTAGCTCATTAGGTGCACTCCTAAAGAGCATCGTGGCTTGGGAAAAGTTAACTTATGCCAAAAGTCCGCTTAACTCTTTGGAATTCTTAGGACTTCTATGAGGTCTAGTGAGGGGCGCGTAGTATAGATCTAGTTGCCTCATCCGTCCAGATTCATTCTTCTCCCTCTCGAAATAGCTCTTCAGATGCAAAGAGTACTTTTAAATGGCATCTTGGCTTAAGCAAAGTTAATTTATGGCAAAAGTTTGCTAGACTCTTGGGAATCATTAGGACTATTATAAGGTTTAGTGATGGGTCGCATAGTATGGAACTATGTTATCACATCCCTCCTGATTCTTTACCTCCACCCTGCAAAGTAGCTCATCAAGTGCTCCACTCTTAAAGGTCATCTTGGCTTGTGAAAAGTTAACTTATGGCAAAAGTTCGCTAAAATCTCTGGATTCATTAGGACTTTAATGAGGTCTAATAATGGATCAGATACTATAGATCGATGTTGCCTCAACCCTATTGATTATTTACTTCCACCCTGCGAAGTAGCCCATTAAGTAAAAAACTCCTAAAGGGCATCTTGGCTTGGGGACATTTAACCGAAAAGTCTCTGGAATCATTAGGACTCTTATGAAGTCTAGTAATGGATCGCATAGTATAGATTTAGGTTGCCCTGATCCCTCCTGATTTTTTAATCTCCACCCTGCGAAGTATCTCATTAGGTGCTGAACTCTTAAAGGGCATCTAGGCTTAGAAAAAGTTAACTTATACTCAGAGTCTTCTAGACTCTTGTGTCTAGTAATGGATCGCATACTATAGATGTATGTTACCTCAATCCCCCTGATTCATTACCTTTACTCTGCGAAGTAACTCATCAGGTGTTGAACTCTTAAAGGACATCTTGGCTTGGGAGAAGTTAATTTATAGCAAAAGTCCACTAGGCTCTCTGGAGTTACTTTGACTTTTATGAGGTCTTGCAATCGATGGCATAGTATGGGTAGATCTAAGTTCATTTGTATTTGTATTTGAACATATTATTATTATTATTAGTGGGGATAGTGCACTGCGACCTAAAGATCTATTGTGCCCCCTTCATGAACTCACAGTTCATCTGTGAGCCCAACTACCGAGAGGAATTTTGTATATCTCCTATACCTCTGGAGTCCCAGTTCGCATCTCTCATGCGGTATTTCCCTAGATGCTTCTTACGATCATGCATAAGTACAGGGCATTCTCCTTGTATATGCATTGCACTTTAATTTTCCTGTGAACATGAAAAGTAAGGACTCAATAAGTTCCTTCACTGACATATACTGTCAAATTAATAATGACACTTAAGCAGCTCTATGCTTAAAATTCCTTCCGAGACAAAGATCTTCCAAGCTACAGAACCTGTATTTAATATTTTGAACAGAAGTCTATGTCCTATTTGAAGCAGCGAAACTGATACGGAACAACAAATTGCCCAAGCAATACCGGATCTATTGGATAGCCAATATTCCTCGAAAGCATAAGAAGAATGTACAGCAAAATCGAGAGAAGTCCCGAACTCTTATAAATTACTGACATCTATAGCTTCCATTCCGTTCCACACCAAATCTTCATCTATTGGATAGCCAAGATTCCTCGAAAGCATAAGAAGAATGTACAGCAAAATCGAGAGTAGTCCCAAACTCTCATAAGTTAATGACATTCGTAGCTGTAGCGAATCCTTATCTACTGGGGCCACATTGACTTTAAAGCATTACAAGCGTCTAAAGTAAAACGAAGCCCTCGTAAGTCAATGATATCCTATAACTACAGCGAATCGCCCCCGGTGGTTAGACCAGAAACCTGACGCTCAGATTTTAAATCTCGGCGACTGTCCTCACAGTAAGAAATCTCAGACCTCTGGGAGCAAAAATACTCATGAAAAACCTCCCAATTCGCCGTTACAATCGATATCAAACTATAGATCTCTTATGTACATTCAAGATCATTTTGTTATTGGGTTACGGTCTACAGCGAAAGTTCTCTCGAGCCACCTCTGGAGATGATAGAAGGTCTTGACCATGATTCCTCCATCGGAGATATGTTCATTCCTTTGGTTGTTGACCTTCAATTACTATGTCGAACACTTTTTTTGTGGTAGCTTCATCATCCATACATCCATTCGAGTACAAACTCGTACTCGTAAGTCTACAATAGTAGACTTAAATATTTAGTCTCGTAATTGAGCTATGTACACTTTAAACGACTGACAATAAATAAAAATGATTTCAATGCCTTCGGAACAATTTATTTCTTTTTCCGAACATAATTGCCTGCCATCTGGCCGCACTCATGATTATTTATTGGGTTTTCCGGCACGCGTACTTTTCTCTTTGTGTCATTTGTAACAACCCGATAGCTACAAATTGCGAACATCTCCAAGGCAAAGCCCTGACAAGCGCCACAATCGTTTGCCACTGACAAGATTATCCCCCACGCTAAGTACTCGAGTGATCTATGGCGATCATCTACGCTTCAGGCAAGTCATCTGCAATACATTCGAAAAGAACAAAGTGAACGAGAAAATAAAACCAAAAGCCAATGCCTGATCATGTACGATCAGTGGTCGGAGCTTTAGAGGCGCACTTCAGTATCGCCCGAAAAAAAATAAAATAAATAACCCAGCAAAGCGCAAAGCGCATTTATTGCTCGGAATTCTGTGCTCAATAAGATCAACAAATGATGGTAGCGCTGCTCCGAAACGTTTGATCGGTCATTATTTGCAAGTCCGGCAGCTGTGCGCTGACGGTTTCTGTGGCCATTGTCGATTTTTCAGCATCGCTGCGTTGCTACTGTTTGAAATTGGCTTGTCTTGTCTTACAGCAAACGACTGCGGGCAACATTCAACACGCTCCGAGTGGAATGGGGCAGCATAAATTACTTCTTTATTATTAGCATTTTGTGGAAACGGCACTTTTGTACTTTGCCCCAAAACGCCCCGCCAAAGTACGTGCAAGCACGCCCTGCTCCCGGTCTGCCGTCGTCCACTTGGCGCAGTGATCTCATTGCGCTGGCATGTGCGATCACATGGCTGCGCATCGTAGGGCGAAAAGGGAGCTGGGCAAATGTGTAAAATGGATCTTGTGCCAGTTGTGGCGGCAGTGTCATTACTACATTTTTCTATGCGTAGTGCCGCCGCGGCGGCACATCATCAGCTGTGCGGAATGCGGCTGACTGACGGCTCATGAAGCGGCGCTATGCCTTTTGGGCGCGGCTAATGAACCCAGTCAAAGCCAATGCGGCAAATTATAAATGCAATGGAATGTAATGTAAAAATGCCAATGTGGAAAGTATAAAGTTGCAGAAAAAATAGCTGACATGAGAAAAAAAATTCAAAGAGAGAAAGACATTTTTTAAGTGAAAATTGCATTACATGGCTTAGGCAAATTTTTACAAATTTTGTTTTCACTGTAACACAACATTAAGTGGCTTCTGAACTTTGCTACAAACATATAACAGCAACTCTAAGAAGCTCCAGCTGGTGCCAGTAGCATCTATGGTTATAGGTCTATAGTGGGTACCGGGATTCCGGGATTTTTTTCGGGATTGAAAATATTGTTTTAAGGAACTAAGTCAGAGGTCTTTTTCAATCAAATAAATTTTGTTTCGTACTAAAAACAATTTTGTATTCTTAAGTTATATACTATTTCGTAGTTTTTGCCATGGTTTCCGCCATTTTAAAGTACTCAAAATTCGGTGTGAGATATATTAGTAATTAAAAAATTACATTTTAATTTTTTTTATATCACGCAGGTGGAAAAAAGTGGACAAAACATATATTGCTAAATATTATATAAAATATATATAGACAAACTTTAGTGAGGTTATGTGTCGGTTTCATAGATAAAGCTTTTCATGCATTATTCAAAATTTGTTTAATCCTTTCCGACATGGAAATAAACCGGTTCTGTATGAATTGTATGGGCTTTAGTCCAATATATTGGACATTGTGACTGAAAGGGTTAATCAATTCCTTAGACCAGTGTTGCCAGATACCTGAAAAAAGTTTCTCCTAGGTTTGGTTTCTTCTAAGTCTCAAAAGAAAACTGAAATTTCTTGCCAAAACTTAAAAAAATTTACTACAAACTTTTTTCATTTTTGTCATTAAAAACTAAAACTAACTAAACTAAACTAAACTAAACTTCTTATAAAAAAGGACTTACTTATTAAAAAAAATAAAAATCCTTTTTTTAGTTTTTAAGCTGAAGTTGCAACAAAAACCTGAAAGTATATTAATTTTGTGATTAAACCTTTTTATTCATTCAACTATTAAAGTTCTTTAATTATTAAAATTAATTAGACACTTTAGCTTTAAATTTTCAAGGTTTCAGTGCCACTAATGATGTCAAATATATTACCATCAAAATCTCCTAAACTCTCTCCTAAACAATTCTTCCTCTCAACAATTCTCATAAAAAAGTCTCCTAAATCAAGGACGAAATCTCCTGATCTGATAACACTGCTTTAGACAACCATAACTAATTGATTTCTATATCTTTTTATTTGCAGGTATGTATCTCCATCTACTGTCAAACTGTGTTTCTTTGTGCTTCAATTTGTTTCTATCGTTACCAACGTAAGTTTGCCCATTGCCTTAATAAAATATTGTCAAACCTAAGTATTTATGAGATATTAACTGTATCCACTAGAAGGATCAGATTGAAATTGCCTTGCATTGCTTCACAGCAACGTCCAAACATGTCGCTCAGCTGCAGCCAAACTCATCTCATCAGCGCACCAATTTGTGTCAGGCAAATATTTGCACACAAATTACAACCGAATACGCTGGTAGCTGTGTCAACGCTGAAATTTATGAACATTTAATTATCATAATTAATTAAAGCCAATTAATCAAATGCCAGCATGCAGCGCCAAAACCGCAACGACCAACGGAACAAGCAAAAAAAAAACCAACGCCAAAACCAGTGAAAAGAGCAGCAACAACGCGTGGCTGTTGACACTTTGAACTGCCATCAAATAAATCAAACGCAATGAATTTAACTGAATTTCAAATATTTAAGTTTCTACTGGAAATTTTATTAAATTAATTAAATTTTTCTAAAAATCAAAATTCCAATGCATTCATAGCTTTCTTCATTTCACTGTTTATGACTGAAAATTGCAACCACACCCCGTCTGTGTTACAAATAACTTTCAATTCGGCGCTGCTTGAAATGCTGAAATTGTTTCATCTTATTTCTGTGCGGTCGCTGCGCTCGGCTCTGCGCTGCGGCTGTTGCATTAATTGAAATTTAAATGAAGGGGAAACCGTTGTCTGCTGGGTTGTGCGCCGTGCGGTGTGGCGCGAGGTTAAGGGCTGCGTGCGTGTGTCTGTGCGTCGAGTGCGCTTCGCCGGGCCGCTACGGTGCCTTAAACAAAGATAAACTGTTTCATGCGCTCACATACACATAGAAACACGCACATATGCACTCGCGAGTGCAGCAATTTGTAAGCGCGCACAAGCATTGTGCGCCCTTTATTGCATGCAATTACACACACACACACACACACACAACCACACAAACGAGTGCATTATTTTGTATGTCGTTTTATTTGCGCGTTCGCTATATGCGACTTTGTATCGACATACAATACATACATACATATATAATTTTGTATTTATGCAAGTGTATGTTTGTTTGTCGTTGCAACTGTGTTGATTGCTATGTTGACAATTTTTGCCACTGCAATGCCATCGACGACATTTTCACTGTGCAGGAAATAAAAGACAAATAAATGCACAACAACAATAATGACAATGCAACATTGTCATTGCTAACCGCAGGCTGTGTTGTGTTGTGTACGTTTGTGTGTGTATGTTTGCATAGTGATGTCATAATCTGCATGGCTGTATTAGTGCAATATTTATAGATTCATGTGACCCCATAAGATGGAATCAAAAGTAATGAAGCATTTTAACTACTAATTAAAAGCCATCTTACGCACATAATTGTTTTGATTTTAAGTACTGAAACTATGAAATCTGCTTTATAATAACAAATAATTTCAAAGAATGTGTAGTTAATCTTTTTACATACCGCTGAATACATTGAATCGGTGAAAAATACTTTAATATTTATAAAAATATTGCTTTGCATGCTTTCATATACATTTTCTACCACTGCTGAATACTGCTGAATGCATTGAAGATAGCAAAACTGTCAACTATCAACCCTATAAGTGTTTTCAAACACTAAAGAATGATGCTGAATGTACTGAAGATAGCAAAACTGCTTTAAAATAGCGCTGAATACATTGAATCAGTGAAAAATACTTCAATATTTTTAAAAATATTGCTTTTCATAGTTTTGTATGCATTTTGTATCGCTGCTGAATACTGCTGAATGCACTGAAGATAGCAAAACTGCTTTAAATTATCTTCAAATACACAGAATCTATTGTTAACAATTCAATACACATAGACATGTTACTTCACATGCATTTTGCAGATTTTCTGTCAGTGCTGAATTACGCTGAATGTGTCTTAAATAATATATATGCTATAAAACGTCTTTAAATTGCATCAAATACACAGCATATTGTGTAAATAACTTATTTACATGAAAGTTTTACTTCACATACCTTTAGTGCATTTTCAGCTACTGCTGAATTGCGCTGAATAGGCTGAAAATTACATATCTTCTATAATTCCGTGCAGTGGATGTTTAAAACCCGTTAAATAGCCTAAATAAACTATCTTAATATAAAAAATATGGTACAAATCTGATGTGGATTAATGCCACATTGGCTGATTCTGCTTTGAAGCATAATTTTTCAATAATTTTTTCAAAACTTTGTTTTCTAGTATTATAATTTCGGCGTTTATTCAATTCATACTTTCATTTTTTTCTTACCTGATATTTGATTAATGAATGTTTTGATTAAAGTTTGCTGAATACGCTTTATACCTTTGAAACTCTTTCAAAAATGTTCAACTTATGTCTTAAAACCGTTTTAGGGCAATTCGTATATCCTACAAATTCGCTGAATTCACATATTTCCATATGTTTGCCCTCAAAATGTTAGATACACCTATCGAAAGTGCGCTGAATGCTTTTTGTTTTATATAAAACCTTTTTAAATGCCATATTTATGTACTTAAAATGTACTGAATACGAATTATTTCAAATAAACCACTTCCATATGTTGCATAAACCTATGAAAAGTGCGCTGAATACCCATCAACCCTATAAGCTTTTACAAATTGTTATGCTAATGCATTAAAAGTGTGCTGAATGTGATTTATTCTCTAAAAAGTTTTTATTTTGCTTTATTTTCTATAAAGTCATTAAATTTTATTTATTTTTTTCTTCAAATGGCGCTGAATAACCATTATTCTGAATAAACTACAACAAAAATATTATATTTATCTCTATTTTTTTTAATTTTAATTATTTATT
The DNA here is from genome assembly GCA_963971225.1 of Melieria omissa. NCBI lineage: Eukaryota > Metazoa > Arthropoda > Insecta > Diptera > Ulidiidae > Melieria > Melieria omissa. Next base: position 102,296,229 of record OZ020267.1, on the reverse strand, counting down.
CTTCAAAATGTTTTTCATACACCTTATTCCAAATGAACTGTATTTCTGCTTCTTCATAATGCGCTGAATACTATTTACTTCATATAAATCCATTCTGAAAGTTATATTTATGCCTGAAAAGTGCGCTGAATAGCCTTTCTTCCATCAAACATGCTTCTAAACTTTGAAATTATTTTAAAAGCATTTCTTTCGCAAAAATTGCTTATTTACAATTCATACTTTTTTATATATTTACATATTTTTTTAATTATTGTTATTTTTAAGTATTCTGCACATTCTTTCACTGAAAACTCTATCACAAAGTCTCACAAATGAAGATTGCAGTGGCTGCTTCCTGCATGAAAACACACAAAAACTCGCTTTGTGATATTGCAAATGATTCTTTTAACCCTTGAAAACTGCTTTGCGTTATTTAAATCTATTCCTTTATAATGCAAAAATTTGCATAAAACTTATTAAAGTCGCTTTTCATGGCACTGACTTTCTTAATTCTTTCATAACCATAACAACACAACGCTGTCTTCTAAAGAGACTCTTTAGTGCCCGCTGAATAATCATCAACATTCAAAACTCTAAATTGAGAGTTGTCTTCTATTATGCTTTGTCTTCTTCAAGTTGCATATTGAATTGAAAGCTAAATTAATCGTACAAATTGTGCAGAGTGTACGACAAACAATGCAGCACTTCAAGTGAATTAAACAATTGTGCCGCTGCTCAAGATTCAGCCAAGTGACATTTAACCCTCGAACAACAAGTCAATGACTGGCAATGGATAAGTAGAACTTGTAAAGCGAACCGTCAAACTGGCGTTGCTGCTGAATTGAAGCTGAATTGTTGTGTTCTAAGTAGAATTAAGTGGAATTTAATTTTTCATGTAATTTGTGATCATGTAATTTGTGTTGGTTATGGTTAGCACATTTTTTTTTTCAATTACATGGGGGAATTAAAAGGGTTAATTAAATAATAGTGAGATGAAGAATGTTTGAGAACTATTTAGGTGTAGTATATACATTAATGAAAATTAAAGTTCTCTTCTATCGTTTGGTTTGCGTCTGCAAACACCAAGATTGAGTTTAATGAAGCTTATGGACCAAAGAGTCTTAGGACTTTTGCTTTGAACAAAACTTATATATTATGTCTGTGGTCATATGGAAGAGTAGCTTCTATCACTTATTCTATCTTTTCTCTTATATCAAATCCTTATTTAATTTTATTTATTTGGATTCATTGGAAACGAGATTCAAATTTGTTTTAAATCCTTGTCTGAAATCAATTCTTATATTACATTGTAATTGCCTCAATAGGGATTCATCACGAATTTAGAAACTTTTTCTTATTTTGGCTCTTTCTTCCTTAACTTTTTTCTAGTCCTATTACTCTTTTTACTTCGTGTTGTTCTCTCTTATAGATAAATTATGCCATATCTGTAGATTGTTCATGAAACAATTTCCTATACATTACTTAGTACCTTTTTCTTATTCTTAAAGGATTTTCTGCCATTGACTGTATTGAAGATTTAAAGAACAAAATTAAGAATTAATGACTCAAATATTTTCCTACAGTTTCTTGAACTCACTTTTGTTTTCTTCCGTGATGCATTAGTCTTCTCTCATGTGTCATTGTTCTCCTCTACAAAGTATTTACAATTTACACACAAGTTGCATGTAAATCTCCGCTTCTTTACTCAAACACATCACCGTCTTTGTGCCCATATTTTGACAGCACAAAGTCAAATTAGTTTAATTACTCGGACAGCTGTCGCCAACGCATTGCTATTGTCTTGTCAACTCTCTGTCACTCGGCCGCTCTTAGTGCAATGCTCCCCGTCCTCTGTATGTGTCTGTCTGTATGTGTGTGTATGCCTAGTTCATTGTCTGTTAATATTTCGTCAATTGCATTGTTTTCGCATTGTTTGCCCTTTTGCTTTTCCCATAGGCCGCATGAATCTCGAAAGCAACAACTTGCGTACAGCTGCACGTCAGCATTGCTGTCTGTCTGTCTGTCTATAAATCGACACGATTCATTGGACAGGGGCCACGCTGAGCGACTTTGACGCCATCAATAATGATGTTGTTGACGTTTATGGCCAAAAGAAAGCGTCACGTTTGCCTTAAGGGATTTTCGCCTTGCATTAATTTTCTCTTCATATTTTTTTTGTCTTATCTAACACGAAAACAAACTGAAACACAGCAACACCACAAAATAGTTGAAACTGTTTTTTTTCATTTTTGCTGTGGGCGTGTTGTATGTGGGTGACAGGCAGCGGAGCGTTTGACACTAAGGACCCTGAGAAGCAGTTGAACTTTTGGCCAACCAACTGAAATGCGCTGCCTGAGTTCGTGTGCCAATGATTGTCAAATTAATAAATGGTTGTCTGCCAAGCCATCAAATTGCCCATTAAACTGATTTATAGATTTGATACATTGGGGTGCGATAGCTGTCGAATTTAATGCCATTTGCCAACTATTTGGCACATAAATGTCAAAGTGTCAAATGGCACAAAAATCATTAACATTTAGAATTGATTGCTCACACTTTGCTTACTATTCATCCACATAAAATGTGAAGTAGAGTAGCTTTTGAAAATATTGTTAGAGTGTCAAATTTGACACTTGAACTGCCAACACTCAACTGAGCAACTTTTGTGCCAAAATTTAAGAATTTTTGATAACAATGACATTCATTTCGCTTTCAGTATTGATTTCCATGAACAAGTTTTGCTTAGTTGACAGTTTTCGTTGTGTCTGTCGACAGTCAAACAAGTGAATGAAATTTCGCAATGTCACAACATTTTGACACTGAATATCCAACTACAACTATATTCAATAATATTGTGCAATTGTTCGATAACAATGGCAGGAAATTGCGCACGAAAGCGACAAAGATGTTGGCCAACTTAAATGTCGCCCCGTTGTAGCTGGCAGCGGCAGTATATAACGGGAATTATGTGTTTGTATGTATTGGTATGAATTTACGATGTCAATTTTTCAAGCAGACAGGAACGAATGTCGGAAATTAACTTCCGCTGTTGCAAGAAAATTAGTTCGGCGGCAATCAACAGCAGATAAGTAGAGAAGGATACGGTGTGAGCCAAAGGAAATTGTTGTACAGGAAAACTGTGGAGTAATGGCTTGTGGGCAGAAAAAGGTTGAAACTGAGATAACTTCCAAGCTTTAATAACTGTTTTCATATTTCTTTAAAACACTTTTGCTCATAAATACTAAAAATTTAGAGAGTGAAAATGCAGAAAATATCAAAATATGAGAAAAATATTTTTAAATGATTTTATTTCACATTTTTTGGAAATAATCCATACCTCAAATAATTTTAGAAAATTTCTTAAAATTATGAATTTTTATTGCAATATAATTCAGTTCCTCTAGAATTTACCAGTAACTTCAAACAGCTCCCAGAAGTGTCATTATTCTTTGAAACTTCATAAAAATTAGTTGGCCTTGAACCCTAATGAACAGTAGTAATCCGCTTAAATCTTCAAAAATTCTTATGCTTTTGTGTAAATTTCTCAAAATCTAAGTTTAACAAAATTTTATAACGCCTACGCAAGTTTCTTGCAATACCCAATTCAACAGAATTCAGAATTCAACTTTATGACACTTAATTCCAACAATATTTCCCAAATGTAGCTGCAGCTTTTGGTTCTTGGAAAATCCGTCAACGCTGAGATTAATACACAAACGTCATAAAAGCAATGTTTAAATACCGTTTTTGAAGGACAAAAACAGGTACTTGCCCTGCATAAAGGATCAAGTGTGCAGTTCATGTGCTACCAACTGACCAGCAGACAATAGTGAGTCATAAAGTTGTGATCGCCATAAACAAATTCTACATGAAATTTCAGTAGTTTCCCTATAATGAGGGTAATGGAACATAATGGAAAAACCCTGGCGACAATTACGAGTTGTTGTCATGCAAATGCATCGACTAGACTAAGCGATAGGCATCGTTGTATTGCCGACTCACATACATCCCTTAGTGATCCTTTCTCTGCCTGCAAGAAGTCTCCTTTCTACCTGCCATTGACTTTTGCAATGCTCGCAGCCCTTGCTTGGGCTATATAAGCCGACAGCTATTGCAAATTTCCATAGTTGCAAACTAGCCTTCAACGACTACAAGTCACATTAGATCAGCTGAAAAAATCCACCCCAAACCAAACGTTTATAGTTACACTTTGCAATGTCTTTGTCATTGAACAACAGCGCCAATTTATCGACGGACATGAAGTCCACCGCTGAGTTCCGCATCAGCGCCAATCGTTTCTCCAAACAGGATCTGCTGCTCTTCATCGAAAGCCTGGAGACCATCTCGCGCTTGAAGCGTGAAAAGCACGAACGTCGTCAGCAACGCCGCAGCCATAGACACTCGTTTGAAGACACCTACAGAGAGCTGCTCATGAAGATCGAAGCCAGGTCTTCAATTCATAGCAACAGCAACAAAAGTTCATATTCAACGGATGTCACTTATGTCAACATGGACGAACACCAGCTGCCACAAAAAGACACCACCACCCATGAATCTGCAGACTCAGTGCCACCGTTAATTGCTGATGCTGCACCGCACTACGAAAATGTTGAAGCACCACGTCCACGTTTGCGCCCCATCCACCAGTCCAAGTTTCGTTCGATGCGTGCTCGCCTCATAGCGCTGATTCTGAAGCGCAAGAACAGCGAGTCGCTGCGAAGTGCGGGTCTGCAGCGCGCCAACTCCACGGCACTCTTTGACAGCGAAAATCGCTACGAACGCGTGTTGCACGAAAGTATGGCCACACGTTTTATAAAACGCAAACTGAAGCGCATTGCTGCAGCGCAAGCTGAAGAATCGGCCGATGTGAATCTTCTCGACAAGGCTTTGCGTTATCTGACACTTTAGACAGGCACGTGAAAGACAATCATTGGGGAAAAAGATCACACAAGAGATTGAATAATACGGATCAAAGTCAAATTGTGTCGGATCAAAATTTGTGCACTTAATTTTACTATTATTTATTTTAGTCATTGTATTTATTTGTAAACGCCGCCAGTACTTGATACATTTACAATAAATAAAATAGTTTACATATACAAATATATAAAAATGTCTTTTATGTTTTTCGGTTCGCTCTCAGATCCATTGATTGTTTGGCTTTCTGGGCTTGCAAAATTATGAAATAATTTTTATGAGATACCATCCGCTGTTTCTAAGACAAGTTCAATGGTTGGTGTTCTAAATCCAACTCAATTTAGATCTTCACTGATGATGCAAAACTCACTGGTTGTTATGTTTTATAGTTTTAGAAATATTAGAATTATTCAACTCAATTGAGTTCCAACTCTATTGAGATTAGTTAGACAAGTTCAATTCAATTCTGTTTTGTAAATTTAATCCTCTATTTCTAAGACAATTTCACTGTATTTGGGTGACTTTAGTTAGAATTATAAACGAAACGGTTGGCGATTAGTTAGAAGTTTTCAACTCAATCCTGTGTTCTAAATTCAAACCTCTGTTTCTAAGATAATTTCACTGTATTTGGGTGACTTTTCCAAGAATTATAGACCAAACGGTTGGTGTTCTGATTCCAACTCAATTGAGATCTTCACTGTGGCTTCAAGGTTCACTTGTTGTGATGTTTTATGATATTAGTCATAAAAGTTCAATTCAATCCTCTGTTCTAAATTCAATTCTCTGTTTCTAAGATAAGTTTACTTTATGTTGATGTCTATAGCAATAATTATGGGGTTTGTCCCATATCTTGTCTGATCATTCAACACTCACTCGATGTGTTGTGCGATTAGCGAAAAACGCTACATTCACATATCCAATGTCGCTCTCAGAATATGATTTTGGAGGTTCGGTAACAAGTTTTGATTGATTAGTAGAGTAACTAGTTTGAACCCCAAAACCTTCTTTGAGTGCACCACTGCGCGTGGATCAGTGCAGTATTTTGCAATTAGAGATTACTGCTTCCTATAAACCGCCTACAACTACAAATCGGTAGATGTAAAAAAGAGCTTTAAGATTAAAGGCCAACAAAAAACAATGTCAGACTAAGTTTGAAGCACAGTGCCAGTGCCCTACGTCCTGCCTGTGTGGAGGACGTTGAGACGGCGGAACACTTCCTGTGTCTCTGCCCCGCGTTCGATCGTATCAGGTTTGAGACGTTTGGCACTGATGTGCTAAGACGCGACCACCTTGGTTCCTTGGCACCCCAAGATCTATCAAGGTTTCTCTGGAAATCGGGTAGATTTAAAGCACATTAACAGGGAACAACAAGTCGTAGTACAATGGACGTATAATTGTCTGAGTGCTGCGCTTGCTAGATCGTTCCGGTAAGAAAAAAAAAGTTTGAAGCACTTTTTTTCACATCTATCGATTTGTAATTATAGACGTGCACTCTTATCCATAAGTAGCCTACGCCTCGACTCTAGTGCCCTTCTTCCATCTAACTGATTAAGCTGATGATGAAATTAAGCAACTCAACACTAGATTTCCCCAAAGGTCCCGAGGTATAACTAGTTTTGACCTTCACCTTACCAAAGTAGGTTGTAATGGCTCTGTATGAGATACACCTCTATATGAGCCCGTTGTAATACCACAAATTTCCCCCGTTGAAATGTGTATGCAACACTGTTTTTTCAACATGTGTATAACACTCATTTCGCTTAATGTGGATAGCGATAGAAGAAGACGAGCTCAAGCTAGGAATCGAACCTAGGGCCTCTGGCATGAGTAGCCGGCGCGCTACCCGCTGAGTTATCGAGGTCGGCTACGAAAGACCTAATTTTAACGATTTATTTTGCAACTATGAAAAAACTTAGATATTTTTTTAGAGGGTTTATTGAACATATACTGAGGTACGAAAAAATATTTTATTGTAAGTTTCATTGTAAGTGATGGCGAAAATTCTATTACAAAATTCAAGTTTAAAGAGGAAAACCATATTCAAAAAAATATTTGTTTGAGTGATAGAAAACTACTTAAGTGATTTCAGTTCAGTGATTGGATCATGGAGATTGAAGCAATACTTATAATAGCAGATTTAAAAAAAAAATATTTATCGAAAAGATTACCCGGGTGGGTATAGGTAAAGCGAAGGTTAATTGTTCCGAGGCAAACTTTCTTGTGTGAAAATTGGCCAACTCTGTCTTAAGTCAACTCCGCTGAGTTGCCAAAACATTTAGCAATTCAATTTTGACTTCTCAGATTAAAATTCTATATTTTCTCATATAATGCAAGATGCCTTTAGACAATTTTTTCCACACCCACAAAATTTTGCTCAGCTTATTAAATTCACTTTTCTTTTCTATGTTAATTTTTCTCAATCCTTACCGCAAAATTTAGCCATTCAATTTTGACTTCTCACATAACAATTCGAAACCTTCTGATATCATGTAGATGCCTTTAAGAAGATTTTTTTCACACGGACACAAAACTTTGCTCAGCTCATGAAATTCACTCCGTTTTTTTCTATATTTTTCCTAATCTTTCTGAAACTAATTTCCCATTGGCCCCTTTAGCATTGCGCCCTGAGCTTTAATTTTCAACCACCCACTACTTCCAGCGTCATTCTTCGTTTACTAAATTATTTCCAAATTAAAATATTTTCATCAAATTTCTTTTCGTCGATGTGCCGCGGTTTTTTGGCGCCTTATAGCCAAACTTTTAATTAACTTATGAAATTTAAGCTGAATGCTCAAAATTTGGCTCGAAAAGCCGCTCATATTTAATTACAACACAAACGCTAATTAAGGTCAAATATTTTGCTTTACAGCGACTACAGGTGGTCGACTGACCCCGAACGGGGAAATTCATTTATGACAGCGACAAGCTTCGTTAGTGTCTACCGCAACATTTGCCGCACATTGCCTGACAACTTTTCAGTAAAAACTTTATACATTCCTTCTCCTTTCTGTCCCAAGCAGCAGCTTTCCCCTCTTCCCAGACAGCTTCCTGTGTTTCAACACAGTGTTGCTGCGCTTATATTCATTTATCAACATAAACACCTCAAACTCTAAACATGCCACAAAGTTGTACAGCAACAACAAGAAAACAACCTCAACATGACACAACATCATAACGACAAACACATCATCAACAACCAACCAACAACAACAACAAAAACCGCTGCCTGTCACTCAAAACCATAGTTGACAACAGCACAATGCATGTACCGATACTTATGCAACAGCCTGTACCACCACTCTATGTGTATGTGTGTGTGTGTGTATGGTAGCAATCCACTCAGTGCCACTCAATAATGCACAAATTTGAGTTTGCATTGCAATGCAATGTTGCGTTGTGAGGCGAAATAAAAACGCTTCGAAGCGAGAAAAAGTAGCAGCCAATAAAATATTGTAGAACCACTTGAAACAGCTTCACCTTTCACTCGTCGCCCCAGTGCGGTTGTGCCCTTTTTCACTGCCGAGAGACACTTGAAGTGTTGCTGCTGCTGTTGCTGTTTCTGCGACTGGAACAATGCGGCAGTGAGTTGGGGATTTATTAAAAATGCAGCACATACTTAAAAGTCAGCGCCAGAGTGTGAATTGATAAGCAGCGAGGTTAGATTTGCCGTCGGACTGGCTGGAGGCTGTTTGATGTCGATGATGATGATGAGGAAAATATGCCATATGAAGTACTGTATGTAGTTGTGTTGGTGTAAAAATTAATGAATCACTCAGTGAGTGGCACTTGGGGCAATTAATGAAGACACATCAATACAACAAAATTAAATTGGTACGGAGAAGTGATGCGATTGTGAGTCATCATGTTTTTTTTTTTTTTAATTTTGTTTTATGTTATAGATTTTGAGATAAAGAGGAAAATATGCTGAAAAATAAAGTGGAACAGCATTACAAGTAATCTAAATCGAAGGCAACAAAGTTGCAGTCAATTGGAGCTTTGTCTCTCCTTCCGCCCGCCTGATCACTGCAGTGTCTGATCTAGGCAGAAGTAAGGGTCATATACCAGACCTCTATTTGACTTATCCACGAAAACGAACCTAATTCCGATGTACACATCTATTTGGACAATCAGGCAGCCATCAAGTCGCCTCATGATGCGGTCTGGTCTTGGACTGTCGAGAATCCTTAAACACTTTGGCTAGATGCTCCCACTTCTCATTATTCTGGGTGCCACAGCACAAAGGTCATAGTCAACTGCGAAAAGGACGAACTAGCCAGAGCATTCGTTCTCTCTCTCAGTGGGGGTTCCATTTGCACGGGTAGAATTAAGGCTCAAGTATTTATATTTCTCCATTTTCTGAGTAACACACCTGCTATATCTTTCGACTAACTTGGCCAATCCATAACATGAAACGGATTAAGCTCAGACGATTCTTAATAACTGACTTATGGCTAAGCATGAGAACCTTTTAAGACTGCAATCCAACGACTTCTGTCGAGGGTGCAGTTGCGAGGAGGAACAAGAGACCCTTCTCCACTCCAGAAAAAGACATACCTATGTTTTTCAGCTCAACTTTCTTCATTAGCCTAACCGAACTATCACTTCTGAATATCAGAGATATGCAGAGATATCCAGGTTCATCACGGAATCCTCTTCATGGGTCCCAGTGCTGGAAGGAAGAGTCGCATCATGCACTGTAGTATCGCAACGAGCCATTAGTTGTCTGAGTAAGCTTTTCACATAGAAGGCTGCCACTCCAACCTAACCTAACCTAACGTTAACCCTTTTGGGACGGACTTTAATTTTTAAATCCAAAATACTCTCAGAAGAAATATTCTCATGCTATGAAAGTTGGGGTTACAAAATGGATGCTCACAAACTCTAATAAAAGGTTCTTTTTATGCGGGAACTCCGAAATCGAAAAAATATTTTACGTGGGTCGTAAGATTTGAATAATTTTTTTGAGGGGTACTAAAAACTTGCTGGAACCTATTATCCCAGTAGTCCCAAAAGAGTTAAGGCAAGTAAATAAAAATTAGACTGTCTAAGTAGGGGGTTAAAATAGGTTACAGAATAAACTCTACTAAATGCTAAACGTTGTTAGATCATATCATCTAATCATCATCTCATGTTAAACTTATTGTTAAAAAAACATCGGCAAATCGCTAATTCTTTTGCAAGGGACCTTTTTGATATTCTAGAAAAAGGGTCTGCCTAAAGTTTTAAACCTTCTTCTTACTAGAGCCGAGCATGAAACGAAGAAATGTTCGATTGTTTCCTTCTCAGCTGGATCGCCAAAGCTGCGGCAGCTGGTATTGTGAGGGATGTATGGTTGCCCTGGATGCATGGCTTCCTAAAGGCCAGTGACCTGTGATAACTTCTTTGAGTTTGGTCCTATCACCTCGTTTTTTACTTATCAGTTCTACCGATTTATTTTTGTTATATCCTGACCAGATTGATATGCTAACCCTACACGTATCCAGCATCTGTCATCTTCTGTCTGCCTTTGCTAGGAAGTCCTTAGAGATTTCCTTCTTGATGAGATGGTGGTGGATGGGTGGGGCCTCCATCGCATCGCTCTCTTCTGGCATGTTTATCCATTCTTTCGTGACCCTCAATGTTCTTATGCCCAGGAACCCAAATGAGGGTAACAATCGATCGGCGAGGCAGTTCTAGCAGGGCCTCTGCAGTTCCAGACAGAAGAAGACGGTAATTATTTCTTCAAAGGTAGTGTCTGCCATTGCCAACCTGCAGCTAGAACATCCGACTGGAACCCAATAAATCTATTCAGAAGTCGGCTTGATTTCCTGATCCTCAGCTTGGTTGATTTCATTTCCAGTTTGAAAATATGATATAAATAGAGATCATAATTAAAACAAAGGAAACCAACAGAAAAAGATAGGATTGTAGTAGAGGACGAAATCATTGACCAGGGTCCTGGATCAGATGATCCAAAATAGATCTTTTACTTGTTTTTGGTTTTAAGATTCAAAACCAGGCATCGGAAAACTATATATGAGGACATGGGAACAGGGAATGGAAAATTAATTTTCAACGCAATCTTTCTGCATAGAAAGAACGAGTAGAGTCTCAAGTCAATTTAAAAACATTCCCAACCGCATGGCAACACCATTACTCTTCATATGCAGCGCCTAATAGGCTGCTTTAAAACTTTCCCATAAAGCTTTCCCTCATGTCATATCCGTTATGGTAACTCGCAGTTCTGACAGCTTTAAAAGCTTTGTGCCGTCCTGTTTCATTCTACTCTCCTTTGCACTGACATTTACATTCTGCCGCTGCTCACACACATACACACACACTCAAACATAGCCCGGCTGCTCCTCGCCGCTGCTCATTGCTGTCGCATAAAGCACCCAGAAAGTGGAAATGCAAAAAAGCTCCACTTTGACATATTGAATGCTATGAAAAATCCCATTCAACACGCACACACATACACACGCACAGTTGCACGGTTTTACCTTTCGCCTCACAGAGCCATGGCGCCCCAATTGGCCCTTTCCCAACTGCCGAAAAACGAGGAAAGCATTTTTGTCCGCCGCAACTTGGTATCTATCCCGATTTCGAGCCAAACGCACACGACCGCGCGCCGTTGTTGGTGTGTCGAGTAGAAAAGCACAGCGCAGCAGGGACCAGAAACGCCAGCAACTCAAGCGAAATGTGACGGTACGGAGAAACATCAAAACTCCCGCAGCAGATTGCCTACACTTTTGTCAAAGCAAAAAATGTATAAAAACGAACAAACAGAAATTCCAAAAAGAGAAAACAAGTGTCATAAAATATCAGTTTCATCTTATCCGAGAAAAAAGTTACAATACACAAGACGACAAAAATATACAATAGCCAGAAAATAATTCGCACCATGCAATTTGGTTGGCCGCTGGTCCTGCGCACCCGGGACGCCTGTGATGCGCTGCAATCGGCGCTGTCCGTTGCCATCGCTGCCCGATTTGTGTGTACGAAATTGGTGCGTGCGCTCGCCTCAGTGAATTTTGTGTTGCGTATAACAAAATTTTTGATTTTATTTTTGGCAATAAATTTATGGAGAATTGATCGAGTGGTGTTGCCCGTTATTCCGTTGTTGACTTTTTGGCACAAGGCTGCTATTCGTGTTGTTGCTGCTGTTGTTGCAGCCATTGTATTAATAATTATTGTTGTAATCGGCAAGAGTGATGGTGACGATGGCAATGGCGGTGGTGTTGTTGCGCGAGTGACATTTTTTCACACTTTTAAGGTCATTCGTGTAGCATATCTTGCGGCGTTAAAGCCAACAACGAGCCAGTCGGCGCAAAGAAGTGCTTCAAACAAACGCTTAAAGTGCGCAGTGCAAATAGCTAAAATTCAATTTTCAGTACTCAACCAAGTGCAAAGTGAGCGCCCCAGAGCACAGCAACAAATGTCGGCGAGGGGCGGCTGCGACTCGAACAACTCTACGAACTGGGTGTGCCAGCTTACAATTTGCTGCCGAACGGAAGTGTTGAGCGTCGAAATGCGGAAATGCGATTAATTAAATTGAGTAATATCAGATGTTTTTTGGGGAGTTGGTGCGGAGCGACCTGGGCGCGCCAGTATCGAAAGTGACAGACAGTCCGGCATTCCGGCGCAGTGCTGACCGTATCCGTGCAAAGGATTTTCACTAATTGATGCTAATTCGTTGCAATCCTTGTAGTGCGCCAACCAACCAGAGAGTCAGTCAGCCAGTGAGACGCGCCTGCAGCAGTGCCAGTCGGAAACTAGTTGGAGGCATTGGGCAATGTGTGCATTCAGGTGGCAACTTGAATGTGAATGTGTGTGTGTCTTTAGCGTAAAAACGTGCAGCTGTTGCACCTCAGTGAACTGCAAGGCGTCATTTGATAGCAGTTTTGACTGGTGGCAGTAAAAGCAAAAAACTTATAGAAGTTAAGGAAATTTTTGCATTGAAAAGAGAAACTTTAATTGTGCTATTAACATTTGATTTCAAAAAGCTGAGCAGATCTTTTGTAAATTATTTTGGCATTTCACCTAACAACTAAAACAATTAAACTAAAAAATTTAACTGAAGCACTACTTTTCTCTATCTGGTCTGCTTATTTTTATATTCTTAAAAGATAGATACTAATTATTACCTTGAAATTCTTATAAAACCCTGAAATTCACACACAAACTTGAAATTCATAAAATTCATACATTTTTCACTTGGATTACAAAGAAATCGATTTTCTTTTGAGCCAGCAATCTTTGGACGTAACCTAATCTGATCTCTCATCTATAATAAACATTCCAAAGTCATTGGACGCTTTATGCTATCGTTAAGACTCAAAAATTCTGCCACATACAATTTATAAATAACTTCAAGACTCTTCAGACTTGAGACGGCAAAATCCTCATCTAGATTTTAAGAGAAAATCTCTTTTGGATGTTTAAAATCGATTCGATCAGTAATGATCTATTATGCCCCCTACTACTAACGGTTAAAGAACATTCCCTAGACCCACCGAGATAAAACTTAGTAACTCACGGAGGCTTAGGTGCATGATGTTTTCTTCTACCAGCCAATGCTGGCCCAAGTGTCGCCTTCTGCTGCGAACTACTGCATCAAAGTGCAGTATGATGTGCTCAGAAGTCTCTTCTACTGATTCATAGAGTTATCAGACGCTTACAGAGTCTTCAGACGCTTCCAAACCAGTTGCCTGTAAGTGTTTTCTCAGCCTGCAATATCCAGTTAGAAACTCAGTAATCTGTCTAAGATGGTCTTTCATCAGTCTGGACATTCTTCGCTACATTTAGAATTGTAACCTTTGAAGAAGATTTTCGACCATTTTTGCCTAAGACCCAAAACATTCGACCAGTGATCCAAATTCCTGGTTCTATCCTCGGGTTCTAGCAATCTCGTCTTTTCTCGGTCGGAGGCATTCTTCGCTTCATTAAGTGTTGTAACCTTTGATGAAGATTTTCGACTGCCTAAGACCCGAAACTTTCGACCAGTGGTTCGAATTTCGAGTTCTATCCTCGCGTCTTAGTAATCTGTCTAAGCTGGTCTTTTCTCAGTCTGAGGCATTCTTCACTACATTTGGAGTTGCTACCTTTGATGAAGATTTTCGACTGTCTAAGACCCGAAATATTCGACCAATTCCTGAATTCTTATGTTCCTGGTTGTATCTGCAAGTCTTGCAACCTTTAATAAATACTTTCGACTGTCTAAGACACGAAACAATCGACCAGTGGTCCAAATTCCTGGTTCTATACTCGAGTCTTAGTAATCTATCTAATCGGCCGAATCGGTAATCGTCCCAAGAAGGGCCGCAGTTGCAGCATCCCTAGTAAGGTGATCCTCCTGCACCAGACGATTTTTACCTGGTTGTGGGAGCCCAACTGGAAATTTACCAAATGATCTGAGATTCATGCAGATTATTACTTGAACAACGCATAAAAAACTCCAAGTAGTACCAAGAACAAAAAACCAACGAAGCGACTGTCTCTGTGATAAGTCTTTCCATTGGAACTATAATCTTGCGTTCCAAGTCTTAAAATTGCAAATTTCAACTATGGAATCTAGTTGTATGAAATGATTGCAGCAAAGTCTCTAAGAACTATTCAGACCTTCTTACCAAAGCCACAGAATGATAAATCTAACTGTAGAAACAATTTGTATGCAACGATCATGACTGAGACCCTGACAACCATTTTAGACCCATTTATACCTTCTTAGATTTCCATAATTTGCAATTTGCACGCCGAAGAGGGAAGAATGGTCGGAAACGTGCAGAAGAGAAGGTAGCAGGGGAACAATTGTCGGAAAACGTCCTGGAGGGAGAGGACAAGAAGGACTAGACCCAGAGAGGTTTATCCTCTTGCAATCTGTATGAGGTACAGTCGTGTCTAGGTATAGTGAACCCCCTATATAGTGAACACCTCGATATACTGAACTTCCAAATTTTGTCATCGAGCCTCTAAATATAGAAAACAATTTTCAAGCAAAAAACAAAAATTGTATTTTGAGCAAATAAAACGAGTTTTTGAACAAAAATGTTAACCTTGATATAGTGAACAACCTCAATACAGTGAACAGGCCAGGCAATAATTAGTTCATTATATCCACACACCACTGTATTTAGAATGCTAAATTCTATATATTTCTAGTAACTTTGGCCTCAGAAATTGTTATCACCTCTGAACTGTGAGAAAAGTGTCTCTCAATCCACTCAACACGCTTAAATATCTCACTTAATGACTTAAATGATCTTCAAACGCAATCAAGCAATGATACCGAACTCTTTCCTCACTTTATGAACAGCTTATAATTACAACTACAACACACTGCTGCTCACTACTTGCAAGTGTCTCACCTCCTCCACCTCAAAACTTCCAACCCTTCCCGTGACATTCGTACCATCCGTTTCCGGTGTCATTCTTGCCATCTTCGTGCATTGCTCAATGCATTGTAATTGCCAACCTTCGTGTCATGCTTTGGTTCACTACTGTTTCATACTAAATAATTGAATACTATTCGAATTAGACCAAACAACGTTGACATTAGCTGCCACTTGCCGCAAAAATTTCCGTTTCAAAGCTGACTTTGAACAATTCAAAAACGTGTAATATTCCACTCGAACGCAGTGACTGTGCGATGGGCTGTCAGCCAACTACACGCACACACACAGGCACATAGACAATCTCAAAATAATGCCGCAAAATAGTTTTGCTTCAAACATTTGTTGTACTTACAAACGCAAAATTGTTCTCTAATCAATAAATGCAAATAAAAGCAAATCAATTGAAAAGTGTGCAACATTTTCATAAATTTCAGTGTATTTAGTTGTGAGTAAATAAATGATCACAATGCCATAGACAACGACAATGATAATGTTGATGAAGATGATGATGATGATGATGGAGATGAAGATTAAGTTGAAGATGCGAAAGCGGCTGCTGTTGGTGAAGATTCCGATGAATTGATCTATGAAATTATGGTTGTGTTTTTAAAATTAATTAGAAAACAAAAAACGTAAACGACGTGAAACCAAAACCAAAACAACAACAACAACAAAATACAAATATCAAAATGTTACTTTTCTATTCTGCAATACGGCGCCGTATTCTGCGTAATACAACAAAACTACAATGCACTTTAAATATGAATTGATGCGGATTAATGAAAACTACTACAAATTTAAGCAAATGCAACAATAATGATCGAGTACAATCAGGTAATTGCTAACGAAAGTTTGCCATTTTCGAAAGAATTTTTTTTGTGTTGAAGAAAATTGTTTGTTGACTGTTTTGTTGAAAATTTGACATTTGTCAAACTTTCCTGAAAAGGTTTTTGGTTTTGCATTATAAGCTTTGAAAATTAAACCTTCTGCTTCCTAACAGCCAAGTTTTTCAAGTTCTTTTCATTAAGGCTTTCTTGAAGTACCAAAAGCCTTTTTAGCACATTTATGTTGGCATCAAAATGCCGCAGCTTCTCATTTGTTTGTCTAACTTGCCGTTGAAATAAATTTGGCCAAAGTCATTTCTCATAGAATTCCCGCTAAAATGTGCTCTTAAATTTTTATTTCACATCATAAATCCATGCTTGACTGTTTTGCATTTATTGTTAGTACTACAAAAAAAGCAACAAAAGCCGTTAAAACGCCGGGTTTAATGCACAGCTGCGCTGGCTTTTGCAATTTTTGCCATTCTAAGACAAACCACAGTCACCCTACACATCCACCTCGAGTGGGAATTTTACTACAACAACTGTCAACAAATATTAAAAAAAAATATGAAATATAAATATACAAATTTATGATAAAAATATATTATAAAATATTTAAAAAAAATTTAAAAAATATTTGAAAAAAAATTATTATAAAAAATATTTAAAAAATATATTAAAAAACTAGAAAAAACTTATTTATTATTATATTATCATATACTTATATAAATATAGATAAAAATATAATAAAAAATATTTTTAAAAATATATTAAAAAATATTAAAAAGAAAGATTATTATGAAAAATATTTATTTATTTATAAAAATAAATATAAATAAATAAATAAAAAAAATAAAAATAAATGTATAAAATAAATAAATAAATATATATATTTAAAAAATTAAAAAAATATTAATTAAATATTAACAAATTTTTTATTCATTTTTTAATTATTAATTAAATTATTTAATTTAATTATTATTATTTAATTTAATTATTTTTAATTTATTAATTTGTTATTTTAATTTTTATTATATTATTCTTTTCTTTTAACAAAAAATATATACAAAAAATATAATAAAATTATTTATAGAAATAAATATAAATAAATAAATAAATAAAAATAAATGTATACAATAAATAAATAAATATATATATTTGAAAAAATAAAAAAATATTTACAAATTTTTTTTTTATTTTTTAATTATTAATTAAATTATTTTATTTAATTATTTTTAATTTATTAATTTTTATTTTATTATTATTATTTTTTAACAAAAAATATATGTATATAAAACAATATAATAAAAACATATTTAAAAGATCCCAAAAAATTAAAAATAAAAACCTAAATATAAACACACACATTAACAAATTAAGTGAATAATTTAGCTGTAAAGAAATTGAAGCTAAGTGCTTCACCCTTCAGCCACAACAGTCATGTGACGTGCAGTGCAACATTGCGGGGGGTTGGAAAAGCACAAAGCGCTTCATGTGTGACCCAAATTCCATTTCCGGCTTTTTATTTCTTTCCGCTTTTGTGCGAGTGCTGCCAACCCTGCTCACACACACACTCACACTCTCTCACTCAATTGTTCCAGTTGTTGCAATTTATGTGGCCGCCAGCATTCGCATGAATTGTAATTTAGTCAAAATGTGCCACAAGTCCGACTGGTGGCACTGACAGTGGCCACCAGGCGGCTGCGCCCGCCGCACTCATTAGTTCTTCTTAAATGTGCATTAAATGTGCCGCTTTTTTTGTCACCGCTACAGCTTTAGTTATTGTTGTTGTTCTTGTGCTTTTTTAGCTGCTTAAAGCGTGGCCCACTTTCGACCACATCGAGTGGAAATATTTCTTTCTTTATTTTTTTTTTATTTTTATTTTCTACGCATTCAAGTTTTATGGTTTTTGCCTAATTCCGCTAATGTTGGATTTGTTGTGTCGCTGTGCCGCTGCCCTTTTTAGCGCGTTGACTATGGCGTTCGGCGCCCTTTTGCCCCCTCAGTGACCGCATCGTCTTAATGAATTTTTTACCAGCCCTATTTCGTTTCTCTTTGTGTGTGTTAGTTGTGTGCCGCGATGGTTTTTATGACGACCGCGTTGGCGACGCACCTTGAAATTGTTTGGCATCGGCGAAAGGATTTTCAATGGTTTTCTTTTCTTAATTTTGTTTTGTTTTGGCGTTTTTTTAATGAAACCTTGCTGCATGGTTATGGCTTTTTTGAAGGTTTTGAAGGGTGGAACAAGGACATTTATGTTAATAGTGTAAGGAAGCTTTGTTCGATGGAAGGTTAAATAACATTTGATGATTGTTTGCTTGGCTGACGGCAGCTTTACGCCTTTTAAAGCTATTTTGAGAAAGCGTTGAACGATCCCACAGTGTTTAGAATTAAGTCTAGGGAGTGATGGGCCATTGTAAGGACTCATCCGAGATTTTTCTATTAACCCATTAGTGCCTAAGTTGAAGTTTTTTTTAAGTTTTTTAACCATACCTACTTTTGAGGAGAGGAGTGAACAAGGAACAAAACAAAATCATACTTTTGAGTATAAAATCTTACGTTAAAATATTCAACCAACATGTTTTCAACATAACATTATCAGAACTTTCTAAAACAGAAATTAAACATTTCATTAAACTGCAAATTAAAAAGGTTGTGGCTGTTTATTTAACCTTTGGAGAACACACCTTTTTTTCAACTTTCGGCATTGCCTGTAATTGGCACAACTACTGAACCTTATTACAAAAAAATTATTAATAAAAATGATTGAAAGAGGATTTGAACAAACAATCAGGTCTGAAAATTCTTGAAAAATTTGCAAGAAAAACAAGTTTTTGAACAAGTATTGTCACTTAAAGTAATAGTATGGGTCTACATGACCCTGTGAATTGTCCAAAGATTAACAAAAACAAGATCTTTTCATTGGAATTTTGTTCTTTTAATATGTTTTGTATCAAAATAAAAAATATAAATTTTTAACAAAGTGTATGCATCGTTACAAATGCTTTTTTAATTATTTTTTTATCGAAATCTTAAGTAAATATCGATTACATATGTGATTTATGCGAAAATTGCTTATTTCAAAATTTCAATAAATTTACTTCGAAAAAATTTCAGCTAGTTAGTCTCTGAAAGAATCTTCCAAATACCAAACAAATCTTCCTTAAATGTTGATATAGAACTATTTTACAAAATACGGCAAATTTTTTAAATACTTTTTTGTATTTGTTATCTTATTTGGCTTCAAAATATACTAAAAGTCATGGAAGATTTTCATTTAGAAACCAAAGTAAACAAATAATAAAAAGCTTCAAGGGAGGCATTAAGAATCTTTTGGGCATTCTAGTGTTAAAAAAAACTTCCTCTTAAACGCTAATGGGTTAAGAACATTTTGGGTAAAGTAATGTTAAAAGGAATTGTTGCCCTAATTCCTGCATTTTCCTTGGAATCTCTAAAATCGCTTAAGACCGCACTTTTTAATGAAACTCAAAGAAATTCAGTTCAATGTTTTTATGGCTTCAGTGTATTTATTATATTTTCATGCAACAATTTACGCTGCTCACTCCACTGTAGATTTGTTCTAAGTAAAATAATCTAAAGATCTAATGAGAATATTATAAAAAAATTTTTACTTTTAAATGAAACTCAAGTCAAATGTGTAGATTTGTAATACACAAAATATTGTAATATATATTGTACCTGGTACTTTGTAAATCTAAAAGAATAGAACAAATTTTTGACTTTCAAGAGAAACACAAGTTACTACATGTGATAAAAGTTATAAGTTGGTACTTGGTTTCTTGTGGTTCTAAGGAAAATACAATCAAAATTTTATATTCACTAACTTAAGTCACTACATATGACTAAAGTTTTGAACAAAGTCATAAATTTGATTATTTTTTGTGCCTGGTACTTTGTGCCCTGAGCTCCGATCTAAGGAAATGGAATCCAAATTTTAGACTTTCAAATCAAATTTAAATCACATGTAAAATGTTGGTCACTTTGGAATATTTTATTATTTTTGGTGCCTAGAACTATGTCCCCTGAGCTCCGATCTAAGGAAAATATAATAAAAAGTTGCGATTTTAAAATTAAATTCAAGTCTAATGTAAAGTTTTAATGGACTGTGGAATATTTTTTTTTTAATTTGTATGCCTAGAACTTTGTCAGCTGAGCTCCGATCTAAGAAAAATTAAGTCAAAATTTTAGATATTAAATTGAAGCTCAAGTCAAATGTAAGATTTTAGTCACTGCGGAAATTTTTTTTTAATTTTTGTACTTTCTCCCTTGAGCTCCAATCTAAGGAAAATGGAATCAAAATTTTAGACTTTAAAATTAAACTCAAGTCACATGTAGAGTTTTAGTCACTGCGGAATATTTTTTTTTAATTTTTGTACTTTGTTTCCTGAGCTCCAATCAAAAGAAAATATAATACAAATTTTAGATTTTAACTTGAAACGTGAAAGTCACGTGTAAGGTTTTGAATACAGTATCATATTTTTGTGTACCTTAGTTCCACTAATATAAAAATTCATCAAGTTATCAAAACATGGTCATTGCCATTATGCAATTTCTTGCCAGCTGCTATAAATGGAATATTCTTATACTTATTATTCCCTTTATTATTTTTACGTCGTAATAATATTTAATGCTTTCGTGCCAAACCTTCAGAATCGAATCATGCAAAAATTGTAATCTGTAAATATATTTCTGTTTCTATTAATAGTCCATTTAACTGCACACAGTTGCCACACTCGTCATAAAAAGTTCTTAATATCCGTTTTTAGTATCAACACTTCCCATCATCACCAAACCTTTGAAGCTATTCAATAATACAAACTCGCTTCCGTGCCAACACAATTCAAACACTCCGCTCGCCCTAATTCATACCAACAACAACAACCCACACACATATTTGTTTATTGAAAGTTTTGCCAACTCTTATACGATTACGCTGGAAGCCCACAAAATTCGCAGCCCAAACAAATTCAATTTTATTTTCCTGCTAAATACACACACACACATGGACTCTAACTCACACACATATACGCGCACATTTTCGCACCACACAACAACCAAATGCTGCAATTCAAATAAAAGTTTTGCCTGGCTGTCAATAAAACCAAAGCACAGAACGCACACAAAGCGCACTAAACCAAATCCAAAACAACAGTAAAAACGGTAGTAAAAGTAGTAGAAATTAGCGCACAATGCTATGAACCCATCGAAGCCATGTTTCAGGCGCATAATAAAAATTGCATTTGCAGAACGAAATTAATGACAACTGCAAAGTGCTGCAACGCGGCACGTGTCTGCGATGCAACACGCACACAGCAACACATTGAAATAGCCGCAACTGGCGTCGTAATTGCGAGCCGCCAAATGGACGACCGAATGTCGTGACAGCTAAATGTCAAAATTGCTTTTGTCGCAATGGCGCCGCATTGTATCCATAAACTTGGATTTCCATGCCCCCAACTCGCTCAGTACCCTTCCTTGCCATAGAAAAAAGCAAAAAAAAAACAAGCAACAAGCCAATTCTTATGCACTTTTATTGCTCCGCATTTTATACGCTTTCGCGGCATTGAAAGCATTACGCGTGCTAAACGCACACTTGTTGTTGTAGTTCCAATTTTATCATAGCGGAAGTGACCATTTGTTATTGCCTGTAATTTGCCAAGCAAGCGAAAGCTTCACATGAAATAACGCCTGACGTGTCGACATGACATTGAAACAAAAGCCGTGTTGGCGAAAAAACCAACCAAAAAAAAGGATTGTTCCCGAAAATTATTCGGCCTCCAAATGTCACTTGTTGATTGTCATTGATTTATTACACTGGGCTGCGTGTTGGCCCAATTTACATTTTACTTACATGATATGCTTGGTTATGCTGTTGTTGCTGGTTTATAGTTGTTGTTGGTGTTGTTGTTGCTGTTTTATGCTTCTTGTAAATCCCGCAATTTGTTTAAGTGTCATGTGGTTATGTCAAATGTAATGAAATGTTGTTCTGACAGACATTTAGGCGCCGGTGACGTGGGTCAGATGCGTTTGACACTTGTGTGATGGTTGAAAGGGGAAGAAGGCGAACGATTTCTGTGGCAGTGCAAATAACAAGTGTCACCGCCCACGATTGTTACCCGAAAAATTTTATTTGCTAAAAGATTTTTACGTAAATAACATAAATTTTTGGTTAACAATACTTAATGAGACGTGTTATCCATTTTATATTTCAAACCGTTAGCCGCAGTTTATTCCTTCTTTCTGATATTTCTCAACATTACTTTTATATAAATAAATATTCAGAAATACAGAAATATGTGTACATGCAAGTACAGTCACAACCGCTTAACTGCAAGTTGCTTAACTGAAATATCAACCCATTCCCATTTTGTTTGGTAATTTTCCTGAAAGTTAGTTCATTTAACTAGAAACCTAGATCCGATTTTGTTTGGTATTTTTCCTGAAAATTGGTTCATTTAATTAAAACTTCGATTAAGTGAAAGAATATTTTGGGTCCAAAACATATATTTAGACTATTTTAACACCGCCTAAGTAAAACAATGTGTGCCCCATTTCATAATTTTTAAATAAGTAATAAGTGGTTCAGCTGATTTCGTTATTTGGCGCTGTAGGCTTTTGAATTGCAATGAATTTAGAAAGCTTCGAAATTAGAATTTCTTTTCTTTTCCTTCATCTGAATTGAATCCGTTTAATTGAAAAGAATTTTACTTAACCAAACTTCGCTTAACTGAAAACACCGATTAACTGCAACTAAAAGGCCAGAAGCAGATTCAGTTAAGCAGACTCGACTGTATTATTTCTTGTTCAGCTTCAAGTGAATTCCTAATCTAATCGAACCTTATCACAGGTTTAATTGAATTCCTAATCTAACCTAACCTTATCACAGCTTTAGTTGAATACCTAACCTAACCTAAACACAGTTTTGGTGAATTCCTAATTTACCTAAGCACAGATTTAAGTCAACTACTAACGTAATCTAACCTTATCACAGGTTAAGGTTGGTTCCTAATCTAACCTAAAAACAGATTTAAGTAAATTCTTAATCTCACCTAATCACAAGTTTAAGTGAATTTCTAACCTTACCTAAGCACAAGTTTAAATGAATTCCTAACCTAACTTAACCTAATCACAGGTTTTAGTGAATTCCTCACTTAACCTAATCACATGTTCAACAGAATTCGTAATCTAATCTAAGCACAGGTTTAAGTGAATTCTTAACCTAATCTAAATACAGGTTTAGGTTAATTCATAACCTAACCTTATCACAGGTTTCAGCGAATTCCTAACCTAATACAAACTAGAGACAGGTTTTAGTGAATTTTAAACCTTACCTAACCTAATCACAGGTTTCAGTGAATTCCTAACCTAACACAAACTAGAGACAGGTTTTAGTGACTTCTAAACCTAACCTAACTTAGGTGAATGCTTAACCTAACCTAAACACAGGTTAAAGTGAACTCCTCACTCAACCTAAACACAGGTTCAAATGAATTCCTAAGAAAACTTAACCTAATCACAGGTTTAGGTGAATACTTAACCGAACCTAAACACAGGTTTAAGTGAACTCCTCACCCAACTTAACTACAGGTTTAAATAAATTCTTAACCTAACCTAACCTAACCTAATCACAAGTTTTAGTGAATTCCTCACTTAACCTAATCACAGGTTCAGCAGAATTCTTAATCTAATCTAAGCACAGGTTTAAGTAAACTCTTAATCTAACCTAAATACAGGTTTAAGCTAATTCATAACCTAACCTAATCACAGGTTTCAGCGAATTCCTAACCTAACACAAACTAGAGACAGGTTTTAGTGAATTCTAAACCTTACCTAACCTAATCACAGGTTTCAGTGAATTCCAAACCTAACGCAAACTAGAGGCAGGTTTTAGTGAATTCTAAACCTAACCTAACCTAGGTGAATAATACTTAACCTTACCTAAACACACGTTAAAGTGAACTCCTCACTCAACCTAAACATAGGTTTAAATTAATTCCTAAGATAACTTAACCTAATCACAGGTTTAGGTGAATACTTAACCGAACCTAAACACAGGTTTAAGTGAACTCCTCACCTAACTTAACTACAGGTTTTAGTGAATTCTAAACCTAACCTAACCCAGGTGAATACTTCACCTAACCTAAACACAGGTTAAAGTGAACTCCTCACTCAACCTAAACACAGGTTTAAATGAATTCCTAAGATAACTTAACCTAATCACAGGTTTAGGTGAATACTTAGCCGAACCTAAACACAGGTTTAAGTGAACTCCTCACCCAACTTAACTACAGGTTTAAATAAATTTTTAACCTAACCTAACCTAACCTAATCACAGGTTTTAGGGACTTCCCCAGAGCCAACGGTGCCCACGAATAGTCAGTTGACTGTTGATCTAATGACATTTCTTTTAGTTTTGTATGAAAAAATATTTACTGTTCCTTTTTTACTAATAATATTACTACTAATAATAATGCTGCGATTTTCTTCTAAATTTTGTGTATTAATTGGTATGAAATTAATACACAAAATTTAGAAGAAACTCGCGGCAATAACAATAAAATTGATATAAAATTAATACACAAAAATTAGACGAAAATCGCAGCAATAATATCTGACGGAATAATAAAAATTCAATTTTATTAATAACCACTAATGTACTTCGTTCATTTACTTTTTGAATAGACATTATAACGGCACATTTAGAATAGATTGGGATAATCCCGAATAATACATATAAAAATAATAATACAAATAAAGAACCCGAAGACTGTTATTTCACTGTCTCCACTCTTCATATAACAGTTTTTGTTGCCTTTCAAACGTCTATTGACACTTTACCAAAAATTATAAAAAATCCCAGTTATTTAATTTCCATAAATATATCACATCATGCACCAAATATGTGCAATTCCGTTGAAATTTCCCAGCGTTGCGCTTCGCTCCATAACTGTCGCGTCATGCACTCAGCAGGTAGTCAACATGTCACCCATGCAGTACACGCACTTACCATGTCGACAACAGGTATCCATGGCCGCGTAACGGTCGCGCGTCATGCAATAAAGCTAACCGTTACTTGGAAACTACAAAATTCGCCTTACTTGGCATTTTTGTGGAATTTTCCCCGAATTCGCTAATCCCTGTTTAGGTTCTCGCCTCGCTGGCACCATCCTTGCGTCCCTTTCGCTTAGGCAGTGCAGTGATTAGTGCGCGACGCAGCTGCTTCGCTCTCGGCCAACTGACCTACGCATCATCTGGTCCTTGCACTATAAAACGTCGAACTTTGCCGAGTCGGTACTCAGTATGCAAAATCAAACGCTTGACGTCAGTTTGTACGAAGCGCTCGACTATCAAGCGAAAATCTATCAAGACGAATTGCAGAAACTTCAAACCTCCAGCGACATGCAGCTCAACTCTACAGCTGTCATGGGCGATAACGGCAACTCATCGAAACAGCCGCTGTTCATCAACACTTCCGCCTTCAACAGCGAGGAGCTGTCCAACTACATCTCCATCAGCGAGGAAATCGAACGGCAACGTCGCGAACTGCGGCGTCACTCAATGCCCGCCACATCGCTGCACGCTACGATGACCCGCGAGGAGATTTTCGAGTGTTCCACACTGGACGACGATAACTTTCTGACCGCATTGGAGTATCAAAACTCGTATGTGGCGGTGCCGCCCCGGGTCACCGATTTGGATCTCTCGCAGAGCATCGAGAATATGATGAAATACTTCGACGAAGACATACGCGTGGACTCGCGTTCCAGCTGCAATGCCACGCCCACGCGCATGGCCACCGTGGGCAAAGTGGCCGCCGTGGTGGCAAACTTTCGCACTAAGACCGCTTCGCCGCCGCCAGCTGCCGAGCATCCACACAAATACCAACCTGAGGTGCGCGCCAACATACAGGAATTGCGCAAGAAATACGAAGTCAACAGTGATGAATGCCAACAGCCAAAGCAATCCTCACTGGCGTCACGTGCCGCATTCACCTCGCCTCAGCCGTCAAAAAGTCCAGCTAAGCTCACAGAACAGTCGACACCAGCTGAACGACGATCGCTGCCCACGTCAACGCCTCTACCCAGGCAACA
This sequence comes from Melieria omissa, assembly GCA_963971225.1. Classification (NCBI taxonomy): domain Eukaryota; kingdom Metazoa; phylum Arthropoda; class Insecta; order Diptera; family Ulidiidae; genus Melieria; species Melieria omissa. The sequence goes on along the minus strand of OZ020267.1, from coordinate 102,270,027 downwards.
ACAAGACTCAACACCGCTACCCAAGCAACAACCATTTGAACCAATACAGAAGCACCAACTCATGCCAGGCGCTCAGTCCAAACTATTGAAGCCCGCCTCGCCGCAACTCTTTCCCAAACGTCAAAAGTCGCCCAAACTTTCGCGCAAGTCCAAAGTCAAACAAATGGCCCAAATGTTCAATGCCAAAATAACGCAATTCATGCGTCGGGACTCCGACGGCCATCGCTATGCAACACTTGAGAACGAATTCTCGCCGGAACAGAAACCAGCACCCAAGCCACGCAACACCAAGCCACCCACTTTCCGCACCGGCGGCGGTCTGCCAAGTCCGGTGCCCAGTCCGCGTGTGCGACGCAAACCCATGCAACACGTACAACCGCTACAGAAACAAAAACAGGCCAGCAAAAGCTGTCTAGTGGCGGAGGAAGTCTTTGGTCAGCTGTCGGTCAAGGACAAAGCGCTGCTCTACAATAAATTCATCGAGGACATGTCGCGACAGCATCCGCAATTCAGCATCCACGCGCGCGAGGTGGAGGCCAATGTCAAGAAGCAGCTGGCGCGCGGCGAAGTTGTAACCGAGCCACAAGAGACAGTCAAGCACCTGACCCAAGAATTGGAAGCAAAATTTCAAAACCCCAAACCGCGCATTTCACCCTGGGCACTGAAACGCCTCAGCGAGTTGCAGGCCGACGAAAAATTCAAGCAATTTCGCTTCGCACTGCCGCCGAACATGCCGCAGCGTGAGAATGCCGAACCGAACGCGGACGAAGAAGAGGACGAGGAGGAAATGCACGTCAGCTCACTCACTGTGGTGCTGAAGCCCAATACCGATGGCAAGAAAGGCACACTGCCACGTCCACGCCCGGTGCCGCGTCCGCTGCCGCGCAAACAACGCGAAGTGCGCTTCCTCAACGACATGCGCAACATTGAGCGCTCGCAAAAGCGCAACAACGATGCCATGCGCTCCTCGTCGGTGCACTTCGATGCCTATGCGCCGCCCAAGAAGATACGACGAACGCGCTCCGAACGTCTGGCGCCAAAGATGATCTTCCAAAACACGCACATGGAGCGCCTGTTCTACAACTGGTTGATGGAGAAGAACGGTGTGTCCTTTGACATCACTGCAGTGGATAACCGTGAAGAGATTATTGAGATAGCGCTGGAACCCACGGTGGAATGCCAAACCCATAATTCCCCGGAAGATACAAATCGAAATTCGGCAGTGGAGAAACTACTGCACGGGGCAGTGAATAAGCTGGGTAATGCGGAAGCCAACAAGCAGCAGAAGGAAGCGGCCAATGCTCGAACCGTAGACAAGGCCATTACGATCATCAACGAGACACGCATGCATGAACAAGCGGTGCAGAAATCCGTTGTCGAGGTCGAACTGCCCATGGAAAATCGACGCAACAGCGACAAAATGGAGTCAACAGTGAAATCTGCACGCAAAACCAAACGCCAAGCCCCACCAGTGCCCACCACAAATGCTGCTGCTGCTACACCTCAGGAGAACGCCGATAGCACTGTCATCGTTTCCTCAGCCGCCTCTTCGAATAAGCCCTCCGATGCTGAAAGTGAATCGGCTCCATCCAGCCTGCCTAAGGTTTGTCCCATAGCCGCTACACATACGCCGACAATGCTTACTTATCATAGATTTTCACCTTCACAGATCACTAGCGATGAGTCCCAACTGGAACTGGAGCAACTGCAACCGGGCGAACCGGCCAAAGCGCCGTATAACGACAGCGAACTCAATCAAAAACCACACAAGCCGCCTCGCAAAAAGAAAATGCGCCGCACTCTAATGTGGAAAAAGGAAAACTCCATCATAGAGAGTAAGCCAGCGCAGACAACCACCACTGACTCTGAATCGGATCACAAGAATGGCGCAACAGCGGATACTGCACCGCAAACGCCTCCACCAACGGTGCAACCCAAGCCTAGAAAATGCACACCGGCCCCCAAAAAATTACACTTAAAAATTTGTGAGTTCAATTCGCCATCAAAGCAGAGTCGCCTACAACAACAACCAGCACCACAAGAAGAGCTTAGTCCCACCAAGGAGATGGACATGTGCGCTCTAAATACGCCGCTCAAAATCAAATCGGCCTATACGCTCACCGCCATGTCGTCGCCCTCGCCGAACACCGAAAGCGATGTCTGCGAGCCTGAGTCTCCGCGCACTCAAAGCCATACATTATCGCGCTCTTGGCCCACAATGACGAATAACGCGGTTGATGAGCAGACATTCACCCAAGAACAGTGCATCTCTGGCAGTGGAGCCAGAGCACACTTGCAACCAAATCAACAACAGTCAAAACTGATTGACAGTTTCATTGATCAAGGCTTCGAGACGGGCTCCAACGATGTGGAGAGCCCTACACGGCTCGAAATGCCACCGAAACCAGCACCGAGAACGAGCAAAAGCATCTCGCCGCTTTTCATTAAGCTTCCAATGACGCTGGAGCAGGCCAACTCCAGACGCAGGTCAACGACACCGGGTGATGCGCCTTGCGAAAGTCCGCACAGCGCTTCGACACCAGTCAAAGATGGCGCAACTGCTGCCAATGGCTTTCGACAGCAGCTCTTCAGTCCCATACAAATGCCACCCAAACCACGTAGACGCTCCCTGTACGAAAATGATTCGCGACGCAGTTCGCTGGCAATGCAGGTGATACGCGAGGATCATCCTCTGGAGCAGGATCGCTCGGAAACCCTCTACTCGCCGGACACCTTTACCAACACCGAGAACAGTTTCTTTGCCAATGCACCCACCGTTGACATGTCCAACACACACGGCAGCCTCAACGGCCCATGCGATGTCAAGAAGGAGTGCATCTCCTGTTTCTGGATCAGCGCGGGCGACTTTACCGTCTCGATGGAGATCTTTCACAATCCGCCCGACAGGCTGCGTTTACTCTACGACATCTTTAGTCAGAAGAGCTGCGAATCGCGCGATCTGCACTTTGGTATCGACGATTACAAGTTCTCGCAGCACAATCCCGCCGACAGGGAGGACATTTCCAATCAACTGCCCAAGATCAAAGGCTGCTCGCACTATTGGTTCTCCACTGGCGATCTTGCGGTGCCATTTAGCGGCAAATTCATGCCAGCTCACAAAATAAAAAGCCTCTTCAAATTCATTGATGACACGCTCGAGCCGAGGGCGCTGCTGCGCTTTGGCGTTGACGACTACGAGTTCTCGGGGGTGCCCGAGAACTGGCAGGCCAGCCCCAAGTTCTCGCTGGAGAGCAGCTACAGCGTGTTGGTGGGACTGCAGGCGGGCAACAGCAACGGCCTGGAGGGACGCAGCAAGCACGCCTGGCCCTATTCCATGTGCTCGCCGAACAATCTGAACGCAAACACCAATGCCAAGACCAGCGATCTGGAGCACTCCGAATTCGACTCGTCGGAATTTGACACCAGCGAACTGCGCCATCTGTCGTTTTCGCCATTCGGTAGCAACTACATCGATTTGACTTCGCTGGACAGCGAAGAGCTGCTAACACCGCGCAGCACCAGCGCTCTGCTCAATGCCGACCTGTCGAACGATGACTATGACGCCGAGCAGCTGAATCAACTCTTCGAGCTGGAACAGAAGCAGCAGAAGAACGCAGCCAACAAGCAGCAATCGGAGGCGGACTCTGCCGACACTGTCAAGCGGTTGGCCATACCCGATCTGCTGGACATTCTGCAGAATCAGAAAACCAAGCTAAAGGAGTTGGAGCGGCGCATGCAGTCGTACGCGCAGAAGGCACACCTGACGGGCAAGGACACCAAACAGTGGAAGGACTCGCCGCAGTACATGCGAAAGCTGCGAAGCATCATTGCGGCCATCGATGGCATTGGCCGCGAGAACGGCTTCAAGGCGTGCACCATGCAGCAGCTGGAGGGTTTCATGTTCTTTCTGACGCGCTACGCTGATGTCTGTTTGGAGACGTGCAGCGAGCACATGACGAAGGTGCTGGATGCGCTGATGGACCAGCGCGCTGTTGAGGTCTAGCAAGGGTCATGTGGATGAAATATCTCAAAATGATCTCAAAGTTGTGAATTTTTCACGAAATTTATTTATTAATAGCAATTATAAAAAAATGTATTTAAAAATTAATAAAAATTAAGAAGTTGGCAAACACAATTTTTAAGTGTTTTTACTTTTTTTGCAATTTGGGTAAAACTTGATATTTGACTAGAAATAGAAAGCAACGTTTGGCTTTGATTTCTGATTGATTTGTTTGCACTGCTGACGCCAATTTGAAGCTGCAACTAACAACGTTTCGAAGTTAATTTTTTAAACTAATTGTTATTAATTTAATATTTTAGTTATAGTTTTTGCATATCCATCGCAAATTCCCTTAGTAATGTATTCCCTCTTCTTGTCGCTTGCAGCCCCCCGAAAATGAGCTTCAGAAATCGCACGATCACAATTCGGCCGCCTTGAGCGAACATCAGCTGCGCGTGCAGGCCTCACTGCAGCGCCTCAACATACCCGACTGGTTCCGACAATACAATCAGAATGCAACCCGCTCGCCGGACGGCAACACGGCCGGCTACAAGCCGGGCAACTTTACGCGCAAACGCACCACCGAGTCGGGTCGCTGGGCCGGTCTCAACTCGAAAACGACATCGCTCAGTTCGCTCGGCTCGCAGCGCTCGGATCGCAGTCCGCTGCTGCTCAGCCCGTCGGCGCACAGCCACCACGGTGGCCAGGGCGCCATGGCCGCGCATCAGCAGGCGAGCGGCACGAGCGCCTACGGCACCGGCGGCGCGAGCACCTTCTCGCGCTGGTCCACCTCGCATCTGAACTCGTCGCAAACGTCGCCCAGCGTCTCGCAGCGAGGACCGTTCACGCGCGGCGGCCCAGTGAACTCGAGCTTCATGTCGGTGGCCAGTGGCCAGAGCGGCGTGATAAGAAATTCCTTCCGGCAGCCGTATCTGGGTTGGCGCAGCCAGGAGAAGCTGTCGCAGCGCACACCGCACGAACGGTGAGTTGTTGTTGGTCTTAATTCTGAGTGAATCAATGATAAATCGCGTTTTTTCTTGCTTTACAGTTTGGCATCATCGCTGCTGGCGCAACAGCAACGCACATCGCCCACACAACGGAATGCGCCCAACGGCGCCAGCGACAAACTGCAGCCGGTCACACCGGAAATCCAGTCCTCGATCAAGGAGGTGACGTCGGCCATTGTGCATTACGTAAACGACCAGACCGCACAACAGCGCAGCCGTTCCGCCAGCCCCAACTCGAGGTAGGCTGCTTGGCACAAACACCTGCACACGCCAGCTTCAACGCCCACACACCTACACTCACCAAATTTCAAATTCAGTGTCGATTTCAAATGTTGTCTGTGTGTTTCCATCCCTGTAACGTAAATATTTGCGCGTAGTTTTGGTAGCGTTTTGGTTTTTGGCAAAATTTTTGTGACAAATTACCACAAATTACCAACACAGACACGCACACATCGAACACAGCAAGCGAGCAACAACACTTTGGGAACCATAGCAGCGCACTTATGATTATTGTTATTGTTTCTTATTTAGCTACTTGTAAAATTTTGAGTTTGAATTGATTGATGAGAGATGAGATTTGTATATAAGCCGTGTTTAGTTGAAGAGGTAAGCCGAGTTTACTTAATTTCATAATTTTGATTTTCCTCATTAACAATCGGGCTAACACTGGTTTGAATTAATCTACTAAGCAATGCATCGAGCTCTGGTAACTTGGCATGAATAGGTGTAAGTTTGCATGTGCATGAGGAGTCACTGACAAAAGGAGCATTTAATGGCATAACTAATGCTTTGAGTTGAGAAAATGTTATAATTCATAAATCAAAAACAATTTCAGAACCTCAAAGTGAAGAACAAACTAGGATTAATAAGTTTTTAAATATAAACTTTCACTTTGCATTGAGCTTCGTAACTTAAACTTCTAGCTTCTTTATTAAGTTTTCAAGTTTCCGTTTGAATGCAAAACCAGTCTGAAAAAGCCATAACAATAAGAAATCGTTAGCTTAGGTTAGTTTAAGGTGGTCTGGGTATGGGACTCATCGAAAGACACACTTGGGTCTCAAATGGGCTCGTTGTGATACCACAAGGAGGAGTAATCTGTCTTACTGCAAGTCGGAGTGCTTAAAAAAGCCAATTTGTTTTGTGGATAAACTGCAGCATTGAGGTTATCCAAGTGGCCGAAGAAGGAAGAGCCTTTCCGTCTCTGTCTGGAAATACCCTGGCAGTGGCAGAGAAGATGGCTTACTCTCTCTTTTTCTTTTATCTTCGGTGATTATTCAGCTCAAATCTATAGATAGAAGATAGTTTTATTATTAAACTGTTAGCTAGTTTTTAGCAGTTTTTGCTTCATTTTTAAATACAAAATCTACAATAAGAGACTTTAGCTGGAGTTTCATGACAAAAATAAGTCCCTGTTTTACTTTTTTTTTTATTTAAAAAATCGACAGCTCGCTTTTTCGATTCGAAAATCGTCTTTTGCTAAGTTTTCATAAAAAACAAGTATTTAGCTTTTTTTAATACAAAATTTTAATTAAATTTTAATTATAAAAGACAGCTTTTTAAGCTGCTTTTTTAAATAAAAAAGTCTCTAGTTCAAGTTTTTAACTTTTTTTCGAAACAAAAGGTATTAAGTCCCTTTTTAGCTATGTATTTTATTTCAATACAAAACCCACAGCTTGAGTTTCATTATAAAATCGTCTGCTTAAGTAACGTTGTTCAATACTAAATAATAAAAATATGTAAGGAAACTTTTATAGTTTCGGTTCGAAATCTTTGACTTAAGGGTTTGATTTAAGTCTGTTGATGTTGTTTTAATACTATCTTCATAATACATACTACTTGAATAATTATTTCGGTTTAAGTTTGTAGTTTAAATCTCATACCATAACTATTCAGTTTAAGTTAAACTTTCATTATAAAAACTTTAGCTTAAGTTTTTCGGCATGAATTGTGAAAAAAATGTTGGGGAAGATTTAGTATTTAAACAACGTCACTTAAGCCAGAGACTTGATAGTGAAATTTTAGGTAAACACTCAAACCATGTTTTGCACTTTGTAATTAATCTTTATTTAAAGACCTAAACCATCTTTAACTACTGAATCTTTAGTTATAGATTCAAACCATCTTTAATCAATGAATCTTTAGTTAAAGACTCAAACCATTTTTAACTAATGAATTTCTTATTAAAGGCTAAAAAACACCATTAATGAATGAATTTTTATTTAAAGACTCAAATCATCTATTATAACCAATGAAGCTTTAGTTAAAGACTCAAACTATCTACAACCAATGAATTTTTTATTAAAGGCCGAAAACAATAATTAGGTAATGAATTTTTTAATTAAGATTATTTAATTAAGATTAAGACTAATGAATCTTTAGTAAAAACTTAAATAATGTTTATCAATTAATTTTTAGTTAAAGACTCTAACCATCTATAACTAATGAATCTTTGGTTAAAGACCCAAACCAGTTGTTATTAATCTTTATTTAAAGGCTTAAACTATTTTTAAATACTGAATCTTTAGTTGAAGACTCAAACTTTCTTTAACTACTGAAATTTTTATTAAAGACTCAAACCATGTTTAACCAATGAACCTTTAGTTAAGACTTAAACTATCTTAAACCAATGAATTTTAAGTTGAGAACTTAAACCATCTTTAACTAATGAATCTTAAGTTAAATACTTCTATCTTTGACTGTGTATTTCATTTCATTACTAGGTATTTGGTTAGTTGAAGTTGTTTTAAAACTAAACCATCAGTTAAGTCTTAATGCTAAGCTTTCTTTACAAAATCTTAAAATTAAGGGTTCAATTGAGTGACACAATTATTCAGTTTAAGCTTAGGTTTTATTATAAAATCTTCAGTTTTGTTATAAAATCTTCAGCTTAACTTTCAATACAAAGTTTAAAGCATACGTTACTTCAGTCTTTAGCTAAATTCTTTAACTTTATTTTCACTACAAAATCATTGACTAAAGTTTGAAGCTTAACTCTTATATCAAAACTAAAGTCAGCTGCTCCAGACTTTAGCTTTCTTAATTATAACAACTCAAAATCTGTGGTTAAGTCTGTGGTTAATCTTTGGTTAAAGACTCAAAATAAACAGAGGATTCTTTACAAAATCTTCGGCTTTAGTGTCATTGTTTCAATATTAAAGATTCAACTTAACCCTTTTAGTCACAATGTCCAATATATTGGACTACAGCCCATAGAATTCATACAGAACCGGTTTATTTTCATGTTGGAAAGGGTTAATTTTAAAGCTTCGTTACGAGATCTACGACTTAAGTGTTTAGCTTAAATCTCATAGAACCATTCAGTTTAAGTCTGAAATTTTATTGTTAAATTTTCAACTGAAGTCATTTACTTAGGTTTCAATGCAAAACTTGCAGTTATTAAAGTAAACCAAAGCATTCTAAACTACAAATAAAAGTAGTTAAATAAACTAACATTTCAAGTATCGAAGGCCGTGGAAATCTTTCACAGTGTTTGCGTGCCACAGGTCGTAAGTTCGAATCCTAACTGAGTCAAAAAAAAAAATTCTAAAAATCTTATCTATCGATTATTTCTGGGTATAAATAATTACCAGAATAAAAGTCGCAAAATAACTCCTTTCCCTCGATTTCATTTTGGTTGAATCAATCAAACTTGACTTTTTGGCCAACGCTCCAACATTAAGCCATGGTGGATTAAGTGGTCCAACTAAAAATCAAAATGAAACATTTACAAAATTTACACCGTAGACTTCCCAACGCCAAAAGCGACAAATCTAAAAATTCAATTAAGTTTCATTAGTAAAATAAAACTTAATTTAAATGAAAAGCAAAGAACATTTGCACAATGTGCGTTCATTAAATAGCAACTGTTACGAGGCAACGAGGCAGTTGAGTGAATCTGTGCGTTCTCTTTCCGCTGGCATTTCCCTTAACGATCTTTCAACGACAACAACAATAACACTCATTGTTACGCAAAAACTTGCACATAATTACAAACGACCGTTGGCGTTGTTTTACGGTTGAAATTACTTGGCGTATTTCGGTGCATTCAGTTGCCACAATTTTGGGTCATTGCACCCATTGTGTGCTGTCATTTGCGCTTAAGTGTACTACAAGCTTACAGGCGTTGCGTGTGTGTATTTCTAGCTACGGGCTTTTTATTGAGCACATAATTATTATTTTTGCTAAAAGGTCATTCATTTCCTTAGGGGGCAGCAGCGCGGCAATTGAGAGCGCGAAGACCACTTTAGGGCGAACAGCACTTGAGGTGTGTTTGGTTTTTGGTTGCTATTGAAATTGCCTATTTTTTTAATATGCTTTTTATATTCAATTTTCATAAAGTTATGTTCGCTTAAGCAGAGTAAGAGTGACAGCAGAGTAATGGAAACTGTCGAAAGATAGAGAAAGGCAAGAAAATGGGTATAAATAAACTTCAAAATCTATAGACAATTTGAGAATCCAAATTCTGAATTGGTAATAAAATTTGTTTTAGGAAAATTAGTAATAAAGGCGTTTGACTGACTTTGTAAATAATTATATCTAAACTATTCTTCTTCTAAAATATTCTGCTTCTAGATATTCAGGTCCTTAAAGAAGGATAAGAGTTTTCCCCCTTGTGTCAAGAAAGTAATAAATTAAAAAGTTTACAGATATATCCTCATCTACTTTCAGGCATTTTCTTTGGTTGTTATAAATTCCAAGACCTTTTTATCATTGTGACCAAAGAGATCTCAAATGTTCACTCGTTTGCAGTCATTCTGGTTCTTAAAGAAAGATAAGCAGTGAGAACTTACAAGGATTACAAACTTCTCCACATCTTCTCTGAAACATTTGCTTTGGAAGTTTCAAATTCCATGACCTTACTTTTTAGCAATTTGGATAAAGTGATCTGAAATGTTCACCCTTGCGTTGATTTAGATCCATAAAGACGGATCTGCCTCTACAATGTGAAGAACAGTGATGATGAACTTCAAGGCTTCTGCTCATTTTCTTTGAGGCATTGGCATTCGTTGTTTCCTTATTTTTTCGTATTTTGGTCAAAAACGATCTTAAATGTTCACTCGTTTGCAGTCGTTCAGCTCCTCAAGGAAGGGTAAGATCTTCACCCGCCTCTAAAAGTGTAGAGCAGTGATATATTACAAAGTTACAGACTTCTTCTCATCATCTTTGAGGCATTGGCTTTGCATGTTTCAACTTCCAACACCTAATTTTTTAGCACTTTGGCCAAAGAGACAATGCCCTGTTTTGATACCACTTAACACTTCTGTGCTCACATAATGTCAGTTTAACCTTATTCAGAGTGCTGAAAGCGCGTTCAATATTTTTGTTTCGACCATTTGTACCAGTCAAGTGTTAAGTGCAGCTATTCCATTATAAAGCTGTCACTTTAATTTTGTGCTGTCCTTTTCAACATTTTCGCACGTCATTCGCAATCGAGGTGCCAAATCATTTTCTTTCACCCTCCTCTAACTAATGGACTTTTTAATCAAATCAACAGCAGCTCCCTCGTCTTGATGCCATTGCGCAAAATTCATAATGAAATTCGCAATTCTACCATTTGATTTCCGATAACAATTGAATTTTCGCTGGCTCAGCAACTCGATGCCGGCGGGCCAAAATTTGTGCCAAGTGGCCAACAGCCAACACACACACACACACACAGTAGTCAGACAATGTTTGCTGTGTGCTGTAAGACAGCCAAACAGGCAGTCAGTTGAATGGTTTCGCACAAAATTGTGTCAGCTGGTGCCGACGTTGATCTGTTATCACGTTTCCTTTTTTGTTGCCTTTTATAATGTCTGCTTATGTCTAATGGTGGGCCCAACAACAACAACGCACACGCATAGCCAAATATATGTGAATGTGTGTTTTAGTGCGCACTTTCTGCCGCCTGTCATTTCTATTCAATAATAATCAATATCGTGGCGTGGACCATTCATTTGCCGCCAAGCAAACGCTGCATTACTCATACGCCCCGTATGGCGCACTCAGACTGCAAACAGTGTGCCAGTTAATATTGCTGACGTGTACTGCGTTTTAGCGCCGTTATGCCTGGCAATACAACAACTACAATTACAATTACAATAACAACAACAACAACAAAAACTATTGAACGTATTGGTGAGAAAGTGCAGGAATCAGCAAAGTGTGCCTAGCGGCGCATATAAAATGAAAAATCAATACTTACTTTTGCAATCTGATTATAGATGCGCTATAAAGTGGTTTTCATAACTACGAGTATGTGTTAAAGCTAAAGCCATGTGCAGCTACATGTCAATCCATTGAAAACTCAAACTATCAAAGTATGATGTGTGATTTTGCAAAGCATTACTTGCAAAAATCGTTCAGCAGCATATGGCAATTTTTCCCATTAACTTTTGCCAACAACAAATACCTGACCAATAGCAATTTGCAAGCGACCGAGTTGCAGCAGCACTTAACGGCAGCGCCTGTCGCCAACACATAGCCGCATCCAGTGCACTTTCGCCTTTGTGCTAGTTTTATTTGATTTTTATAAATTTTTTTACACACACACACACCATTACATTGACCCTTTGCACATGTAAAGGAACATACAAATAGCAAGGAACATACAAATATATATGTATAGAACGGTTGTGTGTATGTGCACATTGAACCCTACACTCGCCTGCGCATGTTGGCCGCTTCAGTTATTCACTTTTCGCATGTTTTTTTTCGTTGGTTGCCGCCACTGTAGCGCAACTAGGTCCGTCGCGCCATTTATATATGTAAATATATATGGGTGTGTGTGTGTGTGTGACGCTTTTTTGGCGTACATAGACATTGCGGCATTTGTATAGTTGCTCATACGCTACGTAGACCGTTTCGCATTTCAGTTCATTGCTGCCTGCAGCGTGCAAAGTTGCGGACGTATTTTCCGAAACAAAGTCTGTGTAGTGGCTGCGTAATTTCAGTGATGAAATATACACACAGGGCAAATGGTGATATCAGAAGGAATTTGTGAGAATATTTAATTAAAAGTGTTTAAAATAAATACAGGCAAGTTGAGCAAAACTACAAAAATAACTACAAATTAAACGGAAATGTTGAATCTTAAATGATATTGGAAATTTTATTAAACATCGTTAAATAATATATAGGAAATAAAAGTTGATCACGGCATGAACACATATTACATGTGTGTATCAATGTGTGTTTTCTCCTAAAATTTTAGCTGGCAATAATTTGGTAATAATTTTTAAATTTCTTTTCCACGCTAAGAAGCAAAAAGAATTTAGTTTGCTGCACCCTTATTGAGGTCCTTTCTATGCCAAAAAAAAATCCACTTACATTTTATTTCACATATGAATGAATATTCATTTCGACATTAATCGCATCTGCATTTAGATTTAATTTTTTCTTCTTTCCTGCCTACAATAAATTCCCATCACAGTTCTCATTCCTCTGCTTCCAGCAGTCTCCTTACTGTATGCATTCCAACGTATGAGCATCACTTGTTCTTCTTGTTCCCCATCAATTTTTGCCTTTTGGTTAAAAATAAATGCTATGATTCATAGCCTAATAACCTGAATGCTGCTTCTTCTTCTTCGTTGTATCATCTGTTATACGCATCTTTTACATTGCCTTAGGTTAGGACACATTCGCAGTGCACACACACACACATACATAAACTTATGTATAGCAACTTGTATATGCTTTCAGCTAAGCCCACACGTTTGTCTACGTTTCACCCACATGGCAATGTTAGCTTTTCGGCTTTACTTACATATAAAATGTGTTGCAGTAATTTGCTTTTTGTGCTACAAGTAAATAAAGACTATCGATTTTGTTTACATTGTCAGACTACATAGACAAGTTTTAGTTATAAACAACAACAATAAGATCCTTTTGTAAACAATACAAGACAACTTTAGTGCTAAACTTGAGAGCAAAATTGGCTTAAATTGCTTATGCACTGGCAATGCGTTTACCAAATACTGAAGTAGTCCATTGGCTGCAATGAGTTGCCGGTTTTTGGTTAGTCGTCTGAAAGCAAATTAATGATATTCTAATAAAACAGACTGACAAGACAAATTCAGCGCAATACAGAGAAACATCATGTCTTCAGATCAGGGAGAAAGCGAAGTTTATATTGAAAAGCTCATAGTTTCCAATGCCGTGAAAAGAGAGTCGCACCTTTCCAATGTGGTATCACAACGACCCCTTTCGTTGTGCTTAAGTGAGCTTACTTGTAGGGGAATAGCGTATTTTCAGGGCTCTATAGCTTCTTAGCTGATTTCAAAGAGCAACTTGAGATCTTCTCATATGCAACTACGAGGATGGTCTAAAAAGTTATTAATTTCTTTTTTCCATAGTCTCCTTGTAAATAATTACAAGGAGACAGACTCAAACCATTGTCAAACAACAAATGCGCATCCAAAATGACTGAAATTTTTATGAGTACTTTTCAAGAAAGATGCCATTTTCATGTTGAGGTTGAAAGGTCCTAGCGATCCAAATAACAAGTTTTCTGAATTCGGTTTTTGTTGAGTCGGGATTCCAACCCAACTTGGTTCGAACGTTGCCTCTGATTCCAGACCCAACGCACTAACCAGCTAAATCATAGCAGTGTCTCTGGGAACAGAGTGTTTTAGAAACTTTTTTGGAAGATTGGCGCAACTACGACTTCTTAAAAATACTTTAAAATAATTATTATCATTTATTCAAACATTTTTTTACATATTATTATAAATTATTATATTACTAACTATTTAATTTGAACTTATTTTTTAATATTTATACCAAAAATATTTTGTATTCATTATTTTTTGTTTTATTTTATTTATTTTATTTTATTTTATTTTATTTTATTTTATTTTATATTATTTTATATTATTTTATTTTATTTTATTTTATTTTGTTTTATTTTTTTCACTTTATTCTATTTTATTTTATTTTATTTTATTTTATTTTATTTTATTTTATTTTATTATATTTTATTTTATTTTATATTATTTTATTTTATTTTATTTTATTTTATTTGATTTGATTTGTTTTATTTTATTTTATTTTATTTTATTTTATTTTATTTTATTTTATTTTATTTTATTTTATTATATTATATTTTATTTTATTTCATTTTATTTTATTTTGTTTTATTATTTTCACTTTATTCTATTTTATTTTATTTTATTTTATATTATTTTATTTTATTTTATTTTATTTTATTTTATTTTATTTTATTTTATTTTATTTTATTTTATTTTATTTTATCCTCTTTTATTTTTTTTAATTTAATTTAATTTTAATTTATTTTATTTTTTCATTTATTTTGCTTTACTTAATTTAATTTTTTATTAAATTATTTATTTAATTTTCTTTTCTTTTATTTTATTTTTTTACTATTTCATATTCTTATTACAAACCATTAATTTTATTTAGTTTGTAAATGCTTGCTTTCTCTTTATAAAAAAAACATACTAGCACAAATAACAACAACTCCCAATTATTGACAGACCTAACCTCAAACTTATGCAACCCCATAACATTATATTTTCTACAAAAATCGTTCACAACTACTAAACCAATGCTTTTCGTTTTCTTACTCTCTCTTTCTCTCTCTGCTTTAATGCTGCAGAAAATGTTGGCTTGAATCCTCATTTGTGGGCATTCGTCCGCTGGACTCACCGCAGACACCGATTATCGAGAGCACCGCCACCGCATTTACCGCCACCAATTTGAACAGCAACAACATCAGCATCAGCAGCAATCCGCCACAGCAGTACAACAACTACAATTACAACTACAACTATAATTACAATTACAATAACAATAGCAACTCATCGGCCACATCGTCGATACACTCGAACACACTAACGACCACGACCAGCACCTTCGGGCAGCCGATAGGATCAGCTGCTGGCGGCAGCGTTGGCGGCAGCGGCGTCGCGGGCCTAACAACCGCCATCACCACCAATCCGCATGTGCTACGCATGAACGGTCTGAGTATCGTCGGCGGTGGTGAGTCCACAATTTTGATATAGTCTAACCCCGTGCTCCATTATGATTTCTGTTTCGGTTCGTGCGCTGCCGCAACGATTCCTTGGCTAGCGAATTGATTGCAGCGCGATCTTTTAGTTTTAGTGCGCGTTCGCTTATCATTTCAATACCTTCTATGGGAAAGCAACAACATTTAACCTAAAATATGCAACAAACTTAGTCTACTAGCATTAGCGTTCTTTATAATTTGTAGTCAAGTAGTTGAAGGCAACAACAACAACAACAACACTCACACACATACAACTAACTTTAAAAACCAATGTAAAAATGCAATTTTTACATTAACCAAAATGCAAACTTTTCGGTTTTATGTACAATTTTGAAACAAACCGAAAGAAAGCAAAAACCAAGAAATGTTTTTCTGTTTTCTTTTTCTTTTAGTTTTAATATAGAGCGCACCGCATTTTACTATTTGTTTTAATCATATTTTTTCTCGTTTGTGTATAGTGTGCACCAATTGTTTGTTGTTTTTGTTTCAGAACACAAAACAACTTGTAATGTATTTTAAGCCTTAGTAACCTAACCGAAACCGCGATCACAACCGATGCTTGGCATTATTTCTGTAAAATTGCAATACAAAAACAACTACAACAAACAAAACAATCAATCATGAAACATTCATGACTTTATGATTTGTGTAATAATTTTTTTCTTTTTTTATATAATTTTAATTATGTTGCAATTTCTTTGTGAGCAAATATGATTTGGCGCCAAGCAACGATCTGCTATACATTTACTATAAAACTTAGTATGTTTAAAGAAAAATTAAGCAACATTTGGATGCTTGTAATTTTTAATAACGATTAGTCTAAGTTACGACGATGACAATTTTTTAAGTACATTTTACAATATTTATTTTGTAATGAAGAGAAAAATCTGAAATAAATACTGACGACGAAAACGAGCAGATGATGCTTTTGTCACACAAAAAAAAATTATAATTTTGTGTAAATTATTTGTTTTTGTAAATGATTGTGGCCCACGAATGAATATTGAATGATGATTTGCCAGAACGATGCTTCAAAGCATTAATGGACTTCATTGGCATTGACTAATGGGAAACGTTAGAAAGAAGTGACAAACACAATATTGACGAAAAAAAAAACATCATTCATTGAGTCTAAAAAGGAAAGTAGAACTTGAGGTGGTTAACATCTAATAACACAATGACTAGGTTTGAAATTTTGACAAGTACATCCGAAGTATACTGAAATAAATTTTCAATCCAAAGTACAACGTTCGTGGTACGTCCATTGAATGTTTCTGAATGACATTTGACGGTTGCCAAAGTTGTCTTAATGCCTTCACACATTTTACAATCAATTTTTCAAAGATGGTTGGTTATCGTTTTGAAGCATCTCTGGCAAAATGGAACCTTAAAGTAATGGAATTCAATTCACTGATGCCTTCAGTTGGTAGCTTCTAACTTTAATGAAGTGTAATTTTTCAATGTATAAATTTTTCCAATCGATTTATAATCGATGATTAGTTGTGTTAAAGCATCTCTGACATAATTTTAATCACAAAATAATGGATTTCAATTATTCAAACCAAATTTCTTTGTGGCCTTCCATCTTTTGATGTTTGTTGAACTCGACTTGATGCCTTCAGTTGGTAGCTAATAATTTTAAGGACATGTCATTTTTTAATGTACACATTTTACAATCGATTTCCAATCTATAGTTAGTTATCGTTTTGAAGCATCTCTGGCATAATTTGGATCAAAAACTTCCGTTACGGCTAACAAATGAGTTGAATTTCAGTGATTGTTTTTGACAGCTGGAGAATGAAGAAAAAAACAGCATGAATGGGATTTCGTTTGCTGCATGTGTTAAGGTTTGTGGAAAACATAGATAGTGACCAATAGAAAAATTCAAAATAAGACCAACATTTTATCCGAATCAGTGATGACCATTCTGAACAGAATGAATGGTCATTACTGATCTAAATTTTTGGTCTGTTCACAACAGGAAAAGAAATTTGAAAGTTCGTTGCTCAGATTTTTTCAACTAAAATATTGATTAGTGTCGGAAATTTTCAGCACTTGGAGCATTTTCTTATTTATATATATATTTTGGTTTTTTCTTAAAATTTTCTTAATTTTTTAAGACTTATTTTTGAATGTTTCTGTAAAACTTTTGAAAATTAAAATGTTTGTATTTTTGTTTCAATTTCTTTTATCTAATTAAACATTTTTTTTAATGTTTTATATAAAATAAAAATAATTTTTTTTTTTTTAATTTTTTTTTTAATGTTTTATAAAATAAAAATAAATTTTTTTATTTCTTTACAAACTAAACTATTTTTTTTAAATTTTTTTTTAATTAAATGCATTTTTGGCATTATGTTTCATCAAATTTAATTTATTTTTAGATTTAATTTTATAAAATTATATTTGATTTTTTTCGAATTAATTTCATTTTATTTAAATTTTGTAAAATAAAGTTTTTAAAGTTTCCAGATGACATTGATTTTGCAATTTCCAACATAAAATTTGTTCATTTTTGATTATTTTGTGGTATTTTTTTTAGTTTCTCATCTCAATTTCTTAACAATTTTTTTATTTTGAGATTTAAATAGTTTTCAATTATTAAATAATTATTATTTATTTGTAATTTTCTTAGAAAAATATTTTAATTAGTTAAAATTTATTTAAATATAAAATACAATTTATTTAAATATAAATTTAATATAAAATGCGTTTCTGTTTCTGTTTATCTTCAAATTTTTGTGTTTTTTTTTAACTGAACTGAATTGATAAAATTATTGTATTTAAATTTCAGTATGTTTTAATTTTTATATTTATTAATTTATATTTGGTAATTCATTTAATTTGCTTCAAATATACAAAATCAATTTTTTGATATTTAATTTTTTTTTTCATTTTGAAAGTATTTTTTTTTTAATTTTATTACGTTTCTAAATTTGTATATACCATATTTCAAAATTAGATTTTTTTAGTTACCTCCAAGTTAAAACTACTTTAAATTTATTGAAAAATACAAAATAAAATGTTTTCTTTATTTTAAAATTTTTTTTTTATTTTTTTTATTTTGAAAAAATTTTTTATATTTTAAAATTTGTATATTTCGTTACGTTTTTATTTTTTTAACATATTTCAAAGTGTTTATTAAATTGTCTTGATTTTTTCATTTATTTAAATTTGTTAAAAACTACAAACTAAATTGTTTTCATTATCTTATATTTGGTTTTTTGGGGGGTTTTTTAGTTCGAAAATTTTATTTCATGTTTTTTTATTGTTTTTAATTTTCAAGATTTTTCTTAAACTCTTAAAATTGTTAATGATTTTTAGTTTTTGTATGTTTTTGTGTCAATTATTAAAAATTTATTATTTAATTTATTATTGGTACTTTTTAAAATTATTCAATTAAATTTGTTCAAAACTACAAACTAAATTGTTTTCATTATCTTATTTTTGGTTTTTTTGGGGGTTTTTTAGTTCGAAATTTTTTATTTCATGTTTTTATATTTTTTTAATTTTCAAGATTTTTCTTAAACTCTTAAAATTGTTAATGATTTTAATTTTTTTATGTTTTTGTATCAATTATTAAAAATTTATTATATTTATTATTTAATTTATTATTTGTAGTTTTTAAAATTATTATTTTTAATGTGTTATTCATTTTCAATACTTTTTTATATATTAATATTTTTATTACATGTTTTTTTACTTTTTGATAAGGTTTTTCATTTTCATAAGGTTTTAATTTTATATTATTTTTTGCCCATTTTTCATTGAATTCATTGAAAAATACAAAATCAATTGTTCTATCTTTAACTTATTAACTTATTAGTTTTATATTTTCTTATTTTGAAGTTTTCTTAATAATTTTATTTTTAATTAATTTAATTTAATTTAATTAATTTTAATTAAATTAATTTTTTAATTAATTTTTTTTTTATTATTAGTTAAATATTTTTTTTTTTTATTATTTTTTCAAACTCGTATTAAATTTTATTTACTTATTTTTATTAAAACTTACTGATTTCTATTACTTTCTATAATTATTTTATTTAGTTTATTATTTATTTATATTATTATTATTATTATTTATTTATTTATTTTTATTATTATTTATTATTATTTGTATTTTTAATTTGAACTTATTTTTATTATAATATTTAACATTTGATTTAAAATATTTTCGGTTTCTTATTTATTGTATTTTTTAATTTATTTTTTTAATTTTTTATTTAAGTTTATTGAAAATTCACAATCAAATGCGTGTACTGTTTTTGATTGCAACTTATTGTTTTTTATGTTATTGTCATTTATTTTTATTATTATTATTTATATAATTATTGTACTTATTTTTTCAGTCAAAATTAAAGCAATTTGGAGAGCTCAAAGAAAAGTAAGGTAGAATTTAAACTATTTGCATTAACCTTAGGAGAACACACTGGGTCATGTTCCAAAAACTTGAGAGAGAACCAGAAACTCAGTGTGTTCTCTAAGGCATAAAGTGGACTTTATGACTGACTACTGACATTTAATATATAAAATATTGTTTTCAATGAGAAACCGATGACTTCTGAAAGGCTCATAGAGCACAACCTTTCAACAATTAGCATTGTTGACATGCACCACGGTCAGACATTTCAACAAATTTCCACAAATTAGTTATTCAAATGAAAAAAAAAAACCTAATTAACAACACTGTGAACAGAGCACACGGACAGCATCTGAGAAATACAGAATAATGCACGATTTCTATTGAAAACCTACTTTCTGCACATCTCAACAATCCTGAGAAACCATTTTCTAACAACGATCGGCATTTAACGGCAAATTCTTGTGTATTTTTTATTATAAAACCACTTTAGCTAAAACGATCTTACTAAAAATTTAGGTTTGCAAAAATAACACAATGAAATTGCTTGTTGCAAAATTCATAGTCCACAAGTACTCTTTTACCTACACACTACTCTGCATAATCATTGGCTTGGACATCATTCATTACCAACCCATCACACCAAAAGTGTTGAACAAGCGCGGAGCTAAGATGAGGCAGTGCAATGTGTCTGAAGCGAGTGAATCACAATTCAGAGACTTGAGGGTTCGTAGGCTGCATCAGTGAACTCAGGTCGCCCAAGTCGGTCGCACATAGACCCTGTTGGTTTTCTGTTAGAGGTCCTCAGTGTTGTCGGTCGACGTAAAAGTGATCGGTGAGAATGTGAGTGTTCCAAGTGAAGTTCAGCATCTGCTGTTCTCATGCTTGGAGAATTCTTCTAATCCAGTGTGGCTAAGGCGTAGTCTTGGGATAGTCGAACAGTAGCAAAGAATGTTCCCCAGAGATTCCTTGTCACCATTTTCTTTGCACTTCCCACATCATTGAACTCTAAATATGAAATAATTTTCCTTTAGTAGTTGCCCTCTCAGGCTTCGACTATAATTTTAATTGAAAATATCCGTCCATTCTATGTTGAAAACCTTTTTCAACCACGTTTTCCAAATATTTCCTTAAGCTCTCTTGTGACTCTGCCTTATCTACTCAATTCAGACTCAACTCGCATTGTTCCTGCCTAACCTTAGCTCCTGCTGTGCTTCCACTTTCACACTTAAAAAAAAGGAAAATTTAAAACGGTAGAATTTTCTATTTTAGGCTTGCATTTAAATTAGAGTAATTCACCAAAAATTCTCTACAAACTCTACATTCTCTACATCCACTCATCGGAGAGTAAACATCACCAATAGTAATCGTGCATTTCACAGCTGAACGCATGCAACAGCGGCTGCCAAACAATCATTGAAATTCATCTCCGAATACAAAGTTCCATCAAAGTCATTCAATAACAAACGCGCCACATTCAAAAGAGAAAATATACTCACCGTATCAGCTAAAAGAATAACGACATATCAATTAATTAAGCTAAAAAACATTGTTTAGTTTTACTTAAGTTTAACACAAACTTTGACTTTTAATTGTATTCAGTTGCCTGTTGCTGTTGCGGACAATAATGTCTTTTAATTTAATCAATTTTTAAACGATATTTTTTTTCATTGTTTTTAACATTAGTATTTATAGTCTATTTTGTGTATTATAAACATGTCTACTTTTATTTAAATATAAACAAATAGTCTACACTACATGTTTGCATATATTTACATACACATCATTTTGTTTAAATCGACACACAAACGCACACGTACACACACAGACCATTGTGCTTATACAAACCAACATACAAACATATTCAACGATATACTTAAAGTTTTTAGCATAGAGTTTCATCAACGATTTAACTAATATATACACTTATATATATATATAAATATTCATAGCAATTATATACATAAATACATACATACTCCTACCATTGTTCTAGATCATATGATTTGAATAAACAAAATATATGCATTATATATGTTTTGAAATGAATAATTTTTGGGATTTTTTGTTTTATTTTGCATTCGAATTGTTGGATTTTTATGTAAGTTACACTTTTCAGTTTATATTTGATTTTCAATATGTTTAAGTTGTTCATTTCATCAAAAATATAAATGAAAAATTATGAGCCTCGTCTTTTTTTCAGTGCTAGTAGATTTCTTAATAGGTTTTTTCAAATATTTGAATGAATAAATTAATTTAAATTATTAAAAAAATTTTTGCCAAAAATGCCAAAAACCAATCTCGTAGATTTCTCAAAAATATCCCTCAAATGTTTAGAAAATCAATTAAGAAATTAAATTAAAAAAAACTTAATTTCGATCAGACTCCTTTTTGAAGTCATCAAATTCTCAATATAATTCTCAAATGTTTGAGATATTTTCTATCAATTTCAATTAACAAGAAAACGAAGTTTCGATAAGACTCTCTTTTGTAGTCAAAGAACTCTCAAGAATATTCCTCAAATGTTTGAGATAGTTTCAATTAATTTCAATCAACAAAAAATATTTTGAGTAAAACACCCTTTCAAAGTCATAGAATTCTCATTAATATTCTTCAAATGATTAAGATATTTTCTATTAATTTCAATCAAGAAGAAAACAAACTTTCGATAAGACTCCATTTTGAAGTCATAGAATTCGCAATATTTTCCCTCAAATGTTTTAGATGTTTTCTATTAATTTCAACTAACAAAAAATATTTCCAGTAAGACTTCCCTTTTGAAGTCATAAAATTCTCAATAATTTTCCTTACATGTTTTAGATATTTTCTATTAATTTGAACTAACAAGAAAACAAAATTTCGATAAGACTCCCTTTTGTAGTCATAGATATCTCAATAAAATTCCTCAATTGTTTGAAATATATTTCCTCTAAGACTTCCTTTTGAACTCATAGAATTCTCAATAATACTCTTCAAATCTTCTAGATATTTTCTATCAATTTCAATTAACAAAATAATCCAATTTCGATAAGATTCCCTTTTTTAGTCATAGATATCTCAATAAAATTCCTCAAATGTTATAGATATTTTTTGTTAATTTCAATTAACAAGAAAACAAATTTGAAGTTATAGAATTCTTAATATTATTCCTCAAATGTTTTAGATATTTGCTATTAAATTCTAAATTCTCTAAACTCTTCCTTTTTGAGTCCCATAGGATTCCCAATAGTGTTCTTCAAAGAGATATTTTGTATAAATTCATTTTAGTTATTAAAACAGTGAATGAATGAACATATCTCTCTTTTAATGCACTAAGATTCTTAAAAGTATTCTTCAAATATTGAAATAATTTACTAAAAACTTCAATTGTCAGGCATTGCATTGCCCATCATTGTCAGAACCAAATATTTGTTGTTCCTTGTTCACTCCTCTCGGGAGCATAGGGCCTCCACAAGACAGCCTTGTGTTGGTTACATTAATCAGATCCAATTATAGAAAACTTTTTATTGCTGGCAAATTTCATCCTGAAACCATATTGAAAATATGAAAGAAAAATTTTAAACCGCGCCATTTTTCGGTGCCGTAGATTTCTTAACAGAGTTCTTCAAACATTTGAAATGTTTTCTGCTAAATAATTCTAATAATTTAAGAAAATGTTGCCAAGCCTCTGGTGTCAACTTCTCGTACCTATCAACAAAGTATACACTGAGGGCGGTTATATAACTAGAATCACCGAAGATCTCTCCTTCTAATGATCCGAACACATTGACAACGGCAGCGACAAGGCCACACAACTTCAAGATGGCTTAATTACAACGAAATTTTGTTTGTGCACCTAAGCAAATTTGGCGTTTATCTATTAAACATTCATCTATATTCATTTCATCGTTCTATCAATCAATCAATTTAAAAAAAGCAATTGTTAAGATTTTTTAAAACTATTAAATTTTTTCTAAAATACTACAAACTTTTTTTTACTGTTCAAAGTACCCAGAAAAAGTTAGAAAAATTCCATTAAAATTATCTGCCGTCCTAATTGATTTGGTTTTGTCTTCTGTGAAATAGAAATAATTCTATTCGAGCAGCTGTCCAAATAATTGTCTACATAACAACGTTCTGATTATATCTTTTGACAGATGTGTTCGTGTCGCTATCGTCATCAATATGTTTGAGGTCTAAGACTGCTAGTGTCTTATCATCCATGTTGTCAAAATTTCACTTGATTAACCTTGTTGAAGTTCTATGCTCCTAAGAGAAGCAAAAAAGGAGAAAATATATATAACAAACTTGTAGTAGTGCTTCATGTTTGTTTGTATATCTGTTTCCTTGATGTCCGATTGAATTTTTAGACATAATCTTTAAAGAAAAAAACTGTGTGTTTTCATTCATTGATTTCAAGACTGCATTTAGTTGACAGAGTCTTATTGAGCAAAAGAATAAATAACTGAAGAAGAAATAAAGAATTTTAAACATAAATCTCATGAATCTATACAAATTCATTCAGCAAGCTAATATATATTTTATACTCAGATTTACCAAAACAATCCATGAAAGGAACTTATTCTAGTAAAACTAAGTTTCCATATAGTTGAGCTGCCAAAGTACCAAAGTACTCTCTGCTGTCATTCAGTTACCTAACCTCACCTAACTACGAAATGAATTCATCTCTGAGACTCATGAAATTATTGTGCTATCAGTGACAGATCCAGGGGGGGTTTTGAGGGTTGAAACCCCCCGTCATATTTGGATCGACTATAAAACTACATACGAATTAAAAGGCATTTTATAAATATTAAAGAATTACTTTTTAAAACCTAACCCGAAATATTTTTCTGGATCCGCGCCTGTGTGCTATCATCACAATTTTTGATTCCTTGAAATAGTTTTTCTGTTAATTCTTATTTCTATTTTCTTTTCAAGTTACCGAACCTAACCAACAAAGATTTGAACTCAGCTCATAATAAAAATATTCTGTTATAATCATACTTGTTCATATTTAATTGTTTTTTTGCTAATATTTAATTTAAATAAATCTAATTTTAATTTTAATAAAATTATCAACTATCAAACAATTCTCATCACAATTTCAATTATCATAATTTGCCGTAGTTGTAGCTTTAGTAATTTTATTAGCCAATTCCTAGCGTCCAACACCGATTCCCACCATTTGAAATATTCCTAATCGACCACTTTTTTAAACATTCCACCAACATGTTTTTCTTCAAAGTTTTCCACCCCACAATTGGAACAAATTCATATCGAACAAATAGTAAATTCTCAGTGTAATGTAAACATTTGCTTCTTTGTGGCCATTTTCTCTCCAAATTCCACACCTGAACGTTTCATTTCACTTAACAATCAAATTTTCTTTGAGCTTAGCATTAAACACGATTTTCTTTTAGTGCTAATAATAGTTAGGCTTAATTTTACTCGTCTAAGCTATATTGTTGACTACTCGTACAAAAAAACCCAAAATATAAAAACCAAAACTCGAAAAAAGCTTACCAACCATTATATATTTTTTTACATTCTTTTTTCTTTTATTTCACATTTCAACATTTCTATGCGCCCAAAAACAAATATTCCAACAAATCAACCAAAAAACAAAACAAAAAATTAAACGCAAACAATACAACGACAATCACTGCAAAACTATTGAATGAAATGCGCTAACAACAACAAAAACAATATCATAATTTTTACACTGTGAAAAAAAAACAAAAACAAAAACCAAACCTAACCACAACTGCTCAACATTGAAACATTTAGCGCCAGAACGCTCGTTGAGCACAGCATCGCTAGAAGATGTCTTAGCCTCACTATTAGGACTGCCATCGACGACAGCGGGCGGCGCGGGCACAGGTGCGGGCACGTCCTCCACAAGTGATCCGTACGCCAGGCCCACGACAGGTATGAACCTGTAAGTTTTTGTTCCATCACAATAGATAAATACTCGTACAAAAAAAGATTTTAACAAAATGCAAAAACAAAACTACCAAAAAAAATATACAAACAATCAACAAAATAAACCTTAAACTAAAAAAAAAAATATATCTATACGTACTACATAACTTTCATGCATAAAACTACTTAACAAGCGAAACGAATTAGTTGGTTAATTAATTGATGCTGATTTAGTTTGATTTAGCCGTCTTGTTTGTTGAATTTATGCGTTTGTTTGCGTTCATTATATACTCTTTTAAATGTATTTACTTATATAAACGATCATGTACTCGATTTGTTTTACATATATTGATACTTGATACATGTCTGTGTTTCGTTGCGATATTTATGCCAACATACAAAGTGAGTATTTAGAAGGCCAAATCTGTTGAAAGTGTTGTATTACTTAGCTGTAATAAATCATCATCATTATGTGGATAAGTGGACACAAAATCAGTTAATTGAACTTAGTTATGATTGCTCTGATGGTTTTAGCTGCTTTTCACAAAATTTAAAGAATTTTTTTTCATTAGGTTATGTTAGAGTTTTGACTTTGATTAGATTAGGTTGGAAAGAGGTGTATTCAAGAATCTAATTGGGTCATTGTGAGTGCTTTCATATTTGTAAAGTTTGACTTCTTAATGAAGTTAAGGGACAGTTTTCCACCGTCTTCTGCCATTCTTGAACAGTAAACTTGTTTAACTTCCTAATGAAGTCGGCCCCCATTACTTCGACTACATATTCCAGACTAGAGAAGAACCCAAATGAGTGCAAATGACGTTCCAGGATGGCCGGACAACAGTTTCTTGCCTTTGTTAATCAGTAAACCAGTTCGACTTTCTAATGAAGTTTGACTCTCCAGTACTTCGGCTGCTTTTCCCAGACTAAACAAGGTCCTAAAAATGTACAAATGACGTTCCTGGATGAAGAGATAGTAGCAATGACCGTAGTATTCAACAATTCTTAATTATTTCTTTATCAATTCTTTCTTAATTAATAAACCAGTTCGACCTTCTGATGATGTTTGACCCTCCAGTACTTCGACTATTTTTCAAAGAATAGAAAGAAGCCTTGACAGGAATCCAAAAATGTCCTAATGACGTTCCTGGATGATCGAACTGTAGAAACCAACAGTTTCTTGCCTTTCTTAATCAGTAAATCAGTTCGATCAGTTTCAATCTCCTTTACTTTCCCAAACTAAATAGGAACTTTGACCTCTAAATGCGCTAACAGTTATTCTGGGACATCGGGAGCAAACAACGCATCCTAATCTCTTTGCTTCAGTGCTTCTAAAATCATCACTAGCGGAAGGTGAGAGCCATTTTATGATCATAGATCTTATGACACAATGCTCAGTGATAACCTCACTGAACTGCCTTATAGAAGAGCAATTCAAAGATATCAGATCGTAAGTGGTAAAATCTGACAAACGACAGAAGAACTCTCTTGAAGAACTAACATCGACTGCTACCCAGCAGACGAGATATTGACAAATTAAAGACAGTAATCACTGGACACGAGCCCATTGAGACACTGCGGCAATTTAGACGAGTCTCCGGAGTTCGCATGTTTGTCGTAATATCCAGAAATGTAGTGCTTCCATAGGTCAACTTCTCACAACTTCTCTCAGCCTTATGACCTTTGGTGTCCCATAAGTATCAACAAAACACTGAGTAAGTACTTAAAAATACACTTTCAACAGATTTTCGGCAACTTTCAGATATCGTTGGACCACAGTGTTACTTTATATATATATATAACATTAAGTATCAAACGATTATGAAAAGTTTTCCAAACAGTTTTTAAACTTATTTCCTTTTACATATCTAGAAAATAATTTCATATGAAGATCTTTATTTCCACGTTTACAAGTAGCAACTTTCGTAGTACTCAATGCCGCGTAGTTCCATTAGGACTCTCCAGTCCAGTCGACTCACTCTTCAGACTTGTGTCAAGTCACTGGCATTCGCAGTTATCGAAGGAAAACTCATATATTACACTGAGAACATTTTGCCATACATACAATTGCCATACAATTTTCAAATGTCTGCTACATGATTTAAGCCAAAAAAAAAACGAAGCAATTTCCTATATATCTTCCTATATATATTTTGCCAGTTTCATAAACATTTATAAACATATTTAAGGGATTTTGTTTCTATACAAACATACAACGTACTACTCCTACGTAGTCCCTCCTCCTAAATAATCCAGCATGCAAAGACCAATGCCTCTTATTTTTAAATTTCTTAAAATAAAAACGCTTTTTTGAAAAACATAAATTTTTATCAAAATGAAAATTTTGTAAATTTCAATAATTTGATTTTTTAAAAATTCTCATTTCCATTTATGCAAACATTCGACTTTATTTTTTCATAAATTCAAATTATTACTACAACTGTCTGAATTCGTTCAATTTCTTAGTGGGAATGCGTTTTGTTGTTGTTTTACTCAGATTAGCCAACAGTTGCGTTAAATCGTGTTGGTTCGGCGCTAAAACTCTGTTCACTTACTTTCCATTTGTAGGCGATTCAGCTAGTCAGTCACTGGTCACCTTTCGACACATGCCTCCGCAACCACAACAACAACAACAACAACAGCCAACAACTCAACAACAGCTGCTTCTAAGCCAACAAGCCGCCGATCAGCGTCTGCGTCGTCGCAGCGAAGGTGACACACCCACGCAGTCGCAGCAACAACAAGCGCCTGGTCAGCCGAGCGAACTGCCGTCACAGCAACAACAACACCAACAACAACAACAACCGCCGACACCACAGTCCGCCCATAATGCCAAATACAATTCCACCCCGAACACCGCGACTGGCATCGGCGGCACGGACACGGCCGCTAACACCGCCGGCGCCGGCGTCGGCACACTGCCGCCACGCCGTGTCTCGCTCGGCGACTCCTCGGAGTCCAACAACAAGACCACCTCAGAGCTGCAGATCAAGTGCCGCAACACCAAGTGCGACCGCAGCGCCACGCCCGCAGATGCCAAGAAGTATTACAAGTCTTGCCACAATTGTACCCATCTATATTGTTCGCGTGAGTGTCGGCGCGCCCACTGGGAGAAGCACCGCAAGGCGTGCCTGCACTCACGCGCGTCGAACCTATGCCGCCAAGTGCTCGCCACCTGCAAGGACGACGTCGACTCGCAGCGCCATCTGAGCCTGTTGGCGCGCAAGGGCTTCCTGTCGCAGGGCCGCGGCGTGGTGCGGGTGCTCTTTCGGTCCGCCGAGGCGGCCGAGAGTTTCATCAAGCACGGCTTTCAGTGTATGGGCGAGGCGTCCTATGTGCGTTGGCCCGATCTGATGCCCGCCGAGATGGGACTCGAACTGTACTCGGAGCTGCTCAAGCTCAGCACCGAGTACAAGCCCGACTCCAAGATGCTCATCTACGTGGCCATTTGTGTGGTCTCCGAAGCGCCGGGCATGGGACAGGCGCCAGTACGCTGGGAACGCCAGCTGGTCTCGCGTTGTGCCAAACTGAAACTCTGCAAGAGCATCCTAGCCGAACTGGAGCAGCAGCAGCAGGCGCTGCAGCAGCCACAGCCACAATCACAGTCACAGTCGCAGTCGCAGTCACAAACGCAATCGCAATCGCAGTCGCAGTCACAGCCGCTCGCCGTCGTCAACGTGCCGGAGCCCACAACCGAAATTCTCATACTCACCTTCAATCCGAGCCTGCGCGCCACCGCCGCCCAGGGCGAGCTCATACTATCCAACATTCTGGACATATTGTCGCGCCGCGGCGTGCTGCTGCGCAAGCACTACCCGGAGATCTACCAGCGCCTGCAGTCCTACACCGACGGCCAGACGGACAAGTTCAACCCGGTGACGCTACATCCGCGCGACTCGCAGACGGGCCGCAGCTTCGTCTGCATCATCATGCCGGTGCAGTCGTCCGAAAGCGACGTCGTCAAGCTGCCGTCGGCCTCCGACGGCGGCAACCGCGTCACCACCATCGACGTGGGCTCGCCGGCGGCGCTGGCGCAACTGGACGACGACGAGCTGCTCATGCGCTCCACGAGTTGATTTTTAAAATCGACCGGCCACGGCGGCGGCCGCAAAAAGCGGCTAGCGTCGACGTCCAACGTGCTGCTGCTGACGGCGGCAACGGATGTGGCGGCGGCCGCCAGTGCGGGCTGCCTCACGCTCGAAAGTACGCGAATGTAAGTGAACGGCAACGGCGGAAGTGACACCAACATCCATGGACCGAGTGCATCTCGCAGCTAGGCGGAAGACTTTCCGCCTGTAGGCGTTATTCGCTGTTCGAGTTAGTTGCACGAGGACACGTGCGTAGCATCAATACTTCCCCCTCATGCCTCTTCCAGCTAATCAAACTACTTACTAGGCCTACTCTCCCCTATACTCAAACTACATACCTACATACTCGTACATACTCGAATGTGCATAACGGCAGCACTGTTATTGCTGCCCCCCTATTAACGTACATACATACATAATTGCCACTATCGCTGATAAACATACATACCGAGACACACAAACATACAATGTGTACACACAGCTGTAAGCATATAGTTGGTCTTCTTCTTGATATCTGTAGCTAGTTAATGGTTCGTTTCGTGCGCATTTAGCCGTAAGCAGTGCGAGCCAACGCTCCAAAGGTGTACAAATGTATTTTCCAATAACAATAGACGACCGCGCACACTGTGCAACATAATAGCAGATCAGATATTTGCAGCATATGACACGAGTAAGCAGCAGGATGTGATGGCTCACTAGTTCAGTTGCTACGAAAATATTCGAATGAATTTTATTTAATAAACATAAAGTTAGATTGTCAGCGTTGCGAGTGCTTCGAACCAATTTAGTTGGAACAACAGTCAACAGTAACACCAAATCATAGCAAACACTTTCCAATAATGAACTTGAAAGTAGAAAAAATCTAAAATGGTATACAATTTTTATTTTACTTGACATTACAAAAACTCTAAAATAATATAAAATTTTTTAATTACGTCGATAAATCAATGCAAGTCAATAACTTTAGAGATTATTTCAAAGCAAAGCCCGAATTTCAACCCATTCGACCCAAATATTGTCCGAGAGCAACTTTACCTATTTGTCATCTTATAGCAAAAGCTACGATTGATTTATGGGCCTAATTTAAGCGACCGCCATCAAATTAATATTTTTAAAAGTGAATTCAAAGCAAATTATAAAAATTTTACTGCTATCGCCAAAATAATTTCCAATAATTTGCAGCGATATTAGGGAAAGTTTGTGTTCTAATTGAAGTCTACAAATTGAGCGCGTTTGATCGAAACCCTGTTTCTCTAATAATGGTTAAATAAAATCAAAAAGTGATAGTTTTGTGATTTTCCCTAAATATGAAATAATTTTTCTGTAATTAAGAAATATTGATACAACATTTATTAAACCCGTTTTAAGCTAAAATTTTTCAAAAGTAAACTAGCTCTAGAACTCTAACAAGGAAGCGTGGCGACTTCAAATATCGTGTGCACACACGAGTGTAATATCGAGACACAGGTTTAAATTCGGGGTCCAAAGGGTAAACGTACTTTTCCGAGCATAGCAGCTGGAATTTCGAAATGTTGTTTTCCAAAGCTGCATGACCTCTAAAGAGGAGAAGGACCTTAGGTCCGACGTTTTAAGATTCGTTCATGAATCAAACTGGCTTAATCCGGCTCTGAAATGAGTGAAAGGTCTCAGAGTGTTGCAGGTCCTGTGCCCAGACAGTCACTTCAACTTAACCCAAGTAAGGCTGCAATTGACAGTAATTTATTTGCTCAGACGAATGACTTCACATGACCCCACAAGAGAAAGGCCAGAGGTGCATGATTTAGAATTAACTGATCGTCCATAAAGTTCAAAGAATATTTAAAGTGCACCAAAAACATTTCGTAAACAGCTAAAAGTTTGATTAAAAACTTCACTCATTTGTAAAGTTTCGAGCGCCAGCTTTTCCATTATGAAATGGCAATGCTTATAGAACAATTTCAACTTGGAAACATCTTACAAATTGCAAGAGAACAGTCAAATATTTTACACTAGAAACCCGAAGAGCAATAAAACTATCTTTTAGCCTAGTCTTATAAGGTACGGGATTGGTTTAGTCTAACCAAATCAAATCAAATCGAGTTGAGCGAAGTCAGTTTAGTCTACAAGACAAAGTTAATTCAGATTCGTTGAGTCTAGTCAAGTGAAATTCACAGACAAACAAAATTCACTCCACTCCAGTGTTAATTAAGCTTTTTTGACTTTGACACTTGTCACAAATTGTGTCACAAATACTCGTGTTTTACACTGAAAACTCGGAGAGCAATAAAATCGATCTTTAACAATATTTTCTACAGTAGAAAGTATTACAGATCAGTTTAGTCTAGTCAAATCATACGAACGTACCGATGAGCTGGCAAGGAGTGGAGCTTTCACAACCTTTGTCGGCCCCGAACCTTTTTGTGGTTTGGGAAAAGGAGCTTCCTCCATCCTAATGAGAAAGGACGAGACAACCAGAAGGATTCACTACTAAGAAAATCAACCAGGTTAAGAGCATTCGAAGTTAGTAATCGGGTCGGTTACCTGTTTGATTATCAAAAAATAATCTAAGCATTATCACGGAAATGCTAACATTGTAGACTGAATTATTATCTAACTAAACTAGGAACCCGTGAAAACGGGT
Organism: Melieria omissa; assembly: GCA_963971225.1. Taxonomy (NCBI): domain Eukaryota; kingdom Metazoa; phylum Arthropoda; class Insecta; order Diptera; family Ulidiidae; genus Melieria; species Melieria omissa. The sequence continues at coordinate 102,238,042 of OZ020267.1, read as the reverse complement.
ATCGCAGGTTCTGCTTGCAGGAAAACGAAACTGCAGTACATATACTAGGAATATGCCCTGTACTCATGCATAAAAGAAAGAAGCATCTCGAGGCCCATCTTATATCAGGTGCAGACTGGGTATCCAGAGGTTTAGGAAACATACTAAAATTCCTCTCCGATAATAGACTCAATGATAGTCTTTGAGGTCCAAGAAGGGGGCACAATAGATCTACTAGGTCGCAGTGCATTTTCCCCAGCAATAAAAATAATAAGTTAAATTATATCGAGCCGAGTCAAGTCAGCTTAGTTCAGTCAAATAAAATCCACTCAACTCCAACGCGATCGACTTCAGTCCAGTCTTCGAGGCTCAGTTTAGTCTTCAGTCCAATGTACATAACTCCATGCGGTCCAAGAAAATTGTCCAATGTTCTCCAGTACAGTTTGAATCCAGTTAAGCTCAGCTTAGTTCGATCTCCCGATGAGTGTACTTTAGTCCAGTTTAGTTCAGTTTAATCAGTTTAGTCAAATCTAGTTCAGCTCAGTTGTTTCCAATTCAGTTTATACCATTCAGAATAATAAAGTCCATAGTACAGAGTCCCATAAAAAATTCCCTAATTGTCTGCTTTGTCGTTTTCTTCAATTTTTAATTATCCTTTTAGCTCAATCTAATCTGTTTTTGTATACAAACGTATATACAAATTTCAAGAAATATCTCTTTACTTTTAAAAGCCCATCTACGCGTCTCTTTTAGCCAATCTGAATTCAAACTTGAAAACATTATCTTAACTGATTATATTTTATATGTATAATTGCACGTTAAAGTAATAAGTTTCGATTATCGGAAATATGACTTTAAATCGAAATAATTGTAATCCAATCGAACAATTCGATTGTTTGGCACTTACAATATTCAAAATTGAACAGTAACTGAATAACGAATTTTTTAAAGTTGCCATTCGTAATCACTACCTGCACTTTTTGTACGATTCGTGTTATATGATCTGAAGTTATAAGTTCTAAATGGTAATCTGACTGGATCCGCCAACGAAAGTTAGGGTCTTTTAGCGTCATTTTGATGCCACGAAAATAAGGTTAACCTTAAAAAGGGGTAAAATGAAGGATTAGTTAGAGATGCATTCATTTTTTTATTTATGGTTAGAAACTGTTTTTGAAAATTTTATAAAATAGTATAGGTATACCATTAGGTATATATACATACTTATGTGAGTTTTGACTGAGTTTGGAATTGAATATTTTTTTGGAACTGAATGCTTAAATAAAAATTTAGTTGGGTATGAAAGAGTTTTCTGGTTAATTGGTGATTAAAGCTAGTTGTAGGTCCCGGTGGTTGGCCATAAAAACTAGTTGCATGCCTCATTGTTAGGTCAGAAAACTATAACTAGTTCAGTGCATAGTAATTTACATAAAATAAACTCATTACTGAAAATTTAGTAAAACAAAAAAAAGGTGTCTCGTTAGTCTCAGTGCTCGGTGAATAGAATCAATTATAAGCCTCAGTGGACTTGTTATAGCTCTCAGGTTTGCGTTAATGAACTAGTTTTCGGCCTCAGTTTTGGGACAATGAAATATTTTTAGGTCTCAGTTATCGATCAGTGAACTAGTTTAAGGCCTCAGTTTTGGGTTAACAGAATTAGTTTTGGGCCTCAGGTCAATAGAATCAAATACAAACCTCTTTTAACTTCCTACAGGTCTCAGTTTTCGGTGAGTGAACTAGTTTTAGGTCTCAGCGAACTCGTTTTAAAACTAAGTTTTGGATTATTGAAGTATTTTTAGGCCTCAGTTTTGGGTCAGTAGAACTTGTGAAAGGTATCAGTGTTGGGCCAGTAAACTAGGTGTCAGCTTTGGGTTAGTAGAATTACTTAGTTTTGGGCCTTAATGGAATTACAGTAAGCCTCAGTAAACTTGTGAAAGGGTCTCAGTGTTCAGTCAGTAAACTAGTTTTAGGCCTCAATGATTGGCCAGTGAAACTAATTTAAGGTCTCAATGTTTGGCCAGTGAACCAGTTTTAGGTCCCAGTTTTGCGTTAGCGAATTCCTTTTGGGCTCAGTTGTCGATCAGTGAATTAGTTATAGGCCTCAGCTTTAGGTGAGTAGAACTATTTTAGACCTCAGTTGTTGATCAGTGTACTAGTTATAGACCTCAGTTTAGGGTCAGTTTCAGGCATGAGTTAAGCCTCAGCTTTGGGTCAGTAAAACTAGTTTTGGGTCTCAGTGTTCGGCCAATAGAATCAAATATAAGCCTCAGTGAACTAGTATACCTCCAAATATTTTTGGCCAGTGAACTAGTTTAAGGCCTCAGTAAACTAGTTTTAGACTTCAGTTTTGGGTTAATGAAGTATTTTTCGGACTCACTTGTGGATCAGTGAATTAGCTTCAGGCCTCAGTTTTGGGTCAGTGAACTAGTTTTGGGCCTCAGTATTCGGCCAGTAAACTAGTTATAGACCTCAGCTTTGGGTCAGTAGAACTATTTAAGACATCCATTGTTGATCAGTGAACTAGGTTTAGACCTCAGTTTTGGGTCAGTAAATCTAGTTTCAGGCCTCAGTTTTGGGTCAGTGAACATGCTATAAGCCTCAGCTTTGGGTCAGTAGAACTTGTTTAGACCTCAGTTTTTGGTCACTGAATTAGTTTTAGGCCTCAGTTTTGGGTCAGTGGAACTGGTTTTAGACTTTCGTGTTCAGTATAGAACTGAAAAAAGTTTTTTCTTTTTTTCTAAAAATTCTTTTCTTTCTTTATTCTGAAAATTGTTCAGTTAAACATGTCAGCTGAGTTTCACAAAGATTGCTGAATTGAAAATAAAGAAAATCCACTCAATTCGTGGGCTCGTTTTGGTCTTTGAGATTGTCTAATCTTACATTAATAATATAAATAAAAAATAAAAAACTATACGGCTTCAAAAAACCATCTATCTTGCATTGTACTAAATTGATTTGTTAGCTACAGTTTTTCTTGATTTTCAGTACACTCGAAGCACTTTAAATGGTCAATGTTCAGCATAAATACTCCAAGTTCTAAGGGGCCGACTTCTTAGGTGCTATTAACTAAAGTTTAACTCAAGTTTAGGTACTCAGCAGTGTTGCCAGATCAAAAGATTTCGTCCTAGATTTAGGAGAATCTTGGCCTTTTAGGAGAATTTTTAGGAGGAAGAATTATTTAGGAGAAAGTTCAGGAGATTAATATTTTATATTAGGGGATTTTTCTGATACTTAGTGGATTTTTGGGAGATTTTTGGATAACGAAGTATGACGTATTGGTTGTCTTATCGGAGGTGTTTTTCTGGCTCATCTCACATCGATCTTCATATAAGCTCACGAATCAGTCGCCGAGCCCAACACTTCTTACTACTTACTCGTGTTGTATTGTATCGTTTTATATATATGTATGTATCTACTTATAGCTGTTAGACGATATATGTTCATATTGATTGTGTATGCAAAAATCGACGGCCTTATTTCGTAAAATTTGTTTGCATTACAAATTTTAACTCCTAATTAGTGAAATTTTTTAAATGAACTCATCATTTAGCGTTAACACGTGGTGTATAGCTTAAAAACTACTGTTGCTTACAATTATTAAACTATTTAATGTACCATTTACTATTTTTCCGCTAGGCAATAAATTAATTTTAAGTACTCGTACTTTTAGGTATTTGTAAACTTTTAAGCGCCAACACACGTACATAGCTTACACCTGAATCAAGCACCAGCGACTAACTAACTAACTAACTAACTAATTTTACTTAATTTGCCTTTTCAATGACAGTAAAATGTAAACAAATATTTCAACAAAGTACACTGATTTTTTCGTATGAAGCGGCCGTATTTTTAGATCATCAATTTGTCTGTAAAGTACAGTCGAGTGAAATAAAGTGTTTAGCATAATTTTATGTAGCAATTTAAAAAAACAAAACAAAAAACAAAACAGAATTTCTTTAAACTATGTTACGAATATGAAAATAAAAATCAAATTTTTGCCATAATGAACGCTGGCAGACTTGAGAACTTCAGGAAAAGCAGCGCCACTCCAAGTTCGACGCGACACGGCAAAAGCGTATAAATAGAATGTTTGTTTAGTTTTTTAATGAACATGTTAGCAAATTACAGACCTAAATTCTATTTGATAGATCAATACACAAAAACATAAAACAACCAACTCTTATACCACATAATTTTAATGTTTATGAAAAACTTGAAAAACTTTTACATACATACATGAAAAACGCTTTCTTCGTCAAAACTAATTAAATTCAATTTAAACAAAAAAAATCATAACTCATGCGAGACGCTTATTAACTATGAAAAATATAAATAATACAAATTGTGTATAAATACGAAAATTGTTATTTGGAACTTTAGCAGAGAAAAACAAAAAACAATTTAAAAAATAAAATAAAATTATGTATGTAAGTGATGCTGACTACAATTTCAATAATCCAGGTTTATGGAGAAGCAAAACAGTGAATGTGAAGAGAACAGATTAGCTCGAAAAAAACAAAAAACAAAAACGCCCCAAATCAAACCTTATCAAACAATAACACTTTGCGCTTATATACAAAAACAACAACAACACAACACCAACCAACTCACAACACACTAAAAATGTAGCCAACATATTCAACGCATTGAAGACAAAATTTAGTTTATAAACATTTAAGTACAGCAAAAACACAAAATACAGCTAGACGTATGGAATAAAGCATAATATATAACAACAACAACAAGAATAACAAAATATGTGCAAATGGATGCAAATAAAATGAGATTTAAATGAATAGAAATGCAAAAAAAAGTGCATAAAGCGCGACGTGAGCTTAAGTGATTTGCTAAAGTTAACGGTTTGCTTTGGCGTAATTATTAAACAACAAATACAACAACAAAAACTGATAATATCAAATGCAGCAAAACAAGGTGAAAAGAAGATGGAGAAAGAAAAAAAATCCGAAAGCAGCATAAAAATAAAGATTCCTTTTTGTTTAAAAAATATATACAAAACAGAAAGATTTGTTTTATTGAAGGAAAGAATTTGGTAAGTATTTAAAGAATTGTGTTTTTAATTATAGAAAAGAAACTTTATAGCCAACGAGCTGACGAAAACAAGCATGAAGCTTAAATAGAAGAAGTTATATCCACTTGCAAGCTTCATATGAAGAACTCATACTTGTAACACAGACAGATCTGACCCTCGATCGACCAGAGCAGATACAGAGAATTGATCCTACTAAACAAGAAAAGAAGTGATCCTACTAAACGAACCTTTCATAGGAATTGTGGCGAAAGTCATAACTGGATACAAGTCATAACTGGACTATGTACTGGCTGTACTATGTGTAATTCCTAAGCCATGCCCCCTCGTTCAGTGTCCGCTTCAGCTTCCCTGTCGAAGGGCGCGTCTAAACAGAAAATTAGTATCAAGTGTCATAAATGTGAGACTTATAGTTCTACAGTTATACTGAAAACGTGCATACATAGGTCGAAAATGTTGACACGCCCCTTCTCCAACACCAGTGGAAAAACAGATCGATAGGATGATTCTGTACCAAATTTCAATGCTGTCTGACTTATAATTCCGACGTTATTCAATATTCATGTTTTGAGTTGTATGGGCGGTGCCACTCCCCTTCGACCAATTCCTATGACATTTCACCAATAGAACAACAGATTGATGTTTCGATGCTATACCAAATTTCAATGCTGTGCGATCTATAATTCCGATGTAATTCAATATTATAGATTTTAGTTGGTGGTACCACGCCCCTTTGTCCAACACTCATTAAAATTCACCAGTAGAACCGCAGGTTCATAGGTCGATTCTGTATCAAATTTCAAGGCGGTGCGACTTACAATTACAAAGTTATTCGATATTATAGATTTTAGTTGTATGGGTGATACCACGCCCCTTTGTTCAACACCCATTAAAATTGACCAGTGGAACCGCAGGTTCATACGTCGATGCTGTATCAAATTTCAAGGCGGTGCGACTTACAATTACAAAATTATTCGATATTATTGTTTTGAGTGGTATGGGTGCTACCACGCCCCTTTGTCCAACACCCATTAAAATTCACCAGTGGAACCGCAGGTTCATAGGTCGATGCTGTATCAAATTTCAAGGCAGTGCGACTTACAATTACAAAGTTATTCGATATTATTATTTTGAGTTGTGTGGGCGGTACCACGCCCCTTTGTCCAACACCCATGAAAATTTACCAGTAAAACCACAGATTCATAGGTCGCTGCTGTATCAAATTTTAAGGCTGTACGACTTATAATTACAAAGTTATTCCACATTAATGTTTTTAGTTTTATGGACAGTGCCACTCCCCTTTGTCCAACGCCCATGAAATTTCATTAGTGCAACCAGAGATCCAGTAAATTATGTTTTACCAATTTTAAGTGCTGTGTAACTTATAAATAAAAAATTTTTCAATATGTTAGATTTGAGTTGTAAGGGCTATGCCACGCCCCTTTGTTCAACGCCCATAAAAAATCACCAGTGGGACAACAGACCCATGGGTGGATGCTGTACCAAATTTCAATGCTGTGAGATCTATAATTCCAATGTTATTCAATGCTATAGATTTGAGTTGTATTATCAGTGCCACGCCCCCTTACTTTTGCACAACAAAAGATATGAAAACATTTTCCCCTGGACATATCAACCGTTGTGTCAAAATTTCAGATTAATCGGTCTGGTAATTTCCGAGTCTACAAAGGACAATCAGACAAACATTGACATTTTTATATAACAGATATATTTTTATTTTTTGTTTTTTTTTTTAATATTTTATTTTAATAGATAAGATGTCAAATCTTGTTTTGAAGAGAATTTTAAAAATAAAAATAAGAATAAAAAAATAAAAAAGTTTAAAGCATCTCAAGATTTTTGCGTAGATTTGTTTATATTAAAATTTTTTAATTCAGTCAACAAAGTCGGCCAAGTAATTTCCGAGTTTAAAATTTTTTATTATTTAATTTTTTTATTTTTATATATATTTTATTTTTATAGATAAGATGTAAATCCTAGTTTTGAAGAGAATTTAAAAAATTAAAATAAGAGAATTTAAATAGTTTTAAAAAAGTTCCAAACATTTAAAGAATTTTGGAACGATTTTTTTATATTAAAATTTTTAAATTCAGTAAGCAGAATCAACAGATTCCCACAACACAACAACAAACAAAAGTCCCACGTTTCACGAGTTTGAATGATGAATCAAAACGTTCAGTCGGTACCAGGCAACCAGAAGTATTCAGTAACATTTTTAGTTAACGCAATCAACATTTCAAAATTCCACGTTTCATGCGTTTTGTAGAAGAATCAAAATTATCGGCAATAACAGGCAACCAGCTGAGTGCAGCATGTAGCAATTTCAGTCAATGCAATCGAAATTTTCAGTCTCTACGCTTCATGCGTTTTGTGGGCGAACCAAAACTCTCTCAGTAGGTAACGGACAACTGCCAGAGTGCAGCAGGTAACGGTTTTGCTCATTGTCCATCAATTTGCAATGCAAGAAATTAAGGGCAGACTACAGAAATAATGATGTGACGTAAGCTTTTAATACCAACACTGAACTAAATATTGTTAAAACTTATATTTTACTAAATAACTTCAATTAAATTAAACATTTTTGAATCATTTGTACTTTGAACTTCTGATTTTTAATTATTTTAATAAATTTTCTTTAATACAAAAAACGTTACACTCAAAATTATTACAAAAAATTGCATTAGTTTGTTTGGAGCAACAAATAAAACACATCGATTTTATTTTCTAGAAATTCATATTTATTTATTTAATGATTTATTATAGTCATTTAAATTAAATTAGCTTATTGTTCCAAATTACTATCAATAGATATATTAAATTTACTTTTAATTTTATACTTTATATTTAATATTATTATTATTTTTGTTTTGTTGTGTTTCTGCCTTCAATCAATGACAATTATTAGATAATTATGCCAAAAAATGTGTATGCCAGTAAATATGTTTTTGTTGCGTATGCACACAGCGCGCCCCATGTTTATAGAAATGTTTCACACATGTAAATGTTTTATTAAATATTTCTATAAATTCCTTAATTATTTCAATTTTATTCATAAAAGTATACACTTACAGCAGTTAAAATGTTACTAAACGTTTAGCAATTTGTTTCTTTTCTAATATTATTTCTTAGTTTCTGGTCTTTGTATCGGCGCAGCAATTGATGCACACAATTTTGCGCTCGTCCACGTATTGCTTACAGGCGCTGCACATGTGCGACAGTTGAAAAAGTGTCAGTAGCAAAATTAAACCAGACTGCAAATTGGATTATTGCAACATCTTTTTAGAAACTGTCGCTCGATGCAATTCCAAAGTTGCGGTGATTTTTTTGTGTGTTATATTTTACATTCGTTTTCATACAAGTTCTGTTCAAGTTTTCAGTTTTTATTTTCTTTGCGTTCCATTTATATTTCGCAAAATGAAATTTACAAACTAAGGTCAATTGCGCTACAGTGTGGTGGAAGATATAATGTATAACTTAGCTACCACAATAGACGTAAAGCAAACAAGAGTTCGGTCAGCACTAGTTTAGGAAGTCATTGCAGGCGTCAGTAGCGTGTGCTGCCTACTGCAGTGATTGGATTTGAAAGTCAGAGCAATCAAGTAAAGAAACTCAGGCAATGTGCTGCGTTATTAGTTTTAAACAGCAATGTCAATGTTGGCCAATAACCCTTTCTACGTCAAGCACTGATAACCAGCGAAACAGTGAGCCTGTCGAAATCGACATGTCAATTTGCGTATAGTTAACAAAGTTTGATCAAAACAATAAAACAATAATGAATACAAATTTACGTAGAGGTGTGAGTGTGGGTGAGTGCGTGCGAAAGAAAGAAATTTGCCTAAAGGAGACGTGCAGAAGTTAACTAAAAGATGGGTAAGTTGCAGACTGAGGCGCTGCCGTTCGTTCAGGCATTGTGAAAAGCATTACCACCGCCAGCAGCGGCCGTGCTTAGCGACGGCGGCGGCGCAGCAGCGACAATGATTTCGCCCGTGGCGCTGTGTTGCTGATAGTAGTAGCTGACTGTGTGCAGCGGTGCCTGGGTGTGACGCGTAGCAGCTGTTGCCGCCGCGTTGCCAGCGTTTGCATCGTGCAAGTACGCGCCATACTGCTGCTGCTGCTGCTGACTCAACTGCGACTGCTGTTGTTGTTGTTGCTGATGGTGTTGATGTAGCGGCGACGGTTGTGTTGTATGCGTTCTTGTTGCTGCTTGTGCTGACGTATGGCCGGCGCTCAATGCTGTGCTGGCCGTCGCAGTTGTTGTCGCTGTTGTGCTGGCAAGCAGCTGATACTTTTGTGCAGCAATAGTTGCCGTATTGGCAACTGTTGCTGTTGCCGCTTTTGTCTATAAGCCCGAAATGATCACCTCATGCTGTGCATCATCATCCATTTCGGGCATCTCCTGCTTTTCTATGATCACCGTTTGGCCGTCCTCGGTGGTGATGGTCTGCTGTTGTTGCTGTGCAGATTGCGAGGGCTGACGCGGCGCTGTTTGACCTGAAAAGCAGCAAATGTTTAATACAAAAGTTAATCTAGCTGTAATTTGTATTTACCATATTTCTGATGAATGCCGCGGTGTCGTTTCAGCGCAAAGCGATCGGCAAACGCCGCCGAACAGATATCACAACGGAAGGGCTTCTCACCCGAATGCACCTTGGCGTGATTCTTCAAGTGCGCCGCCTGCGAGAAGGCCGATCCGCATATGTCGCACTTGTAGGGCTTTTCGCCAGTGTGAATGCGCCGGTGATTCCACAGCGTAGCGTGACGCGCAAAGCCCTTGTCGCACACCTCGCACACATAGGGACGTTCGCCGCTGTGCGTGCGCTCGTGATTCTTTAAATGCGGCGATTGCGAAAACTGCATGCCGCACGTTTGGCATCTATCAGCAAAAACATTTATCGTTAGAATTACGAAACATGGGCTTAAATAAAAAGCGTGACGTACTTGTATGGTTTTTCGCCGGTGTGTATGCGCGCGTGATTCTTCAAGTAGACTGCCTTGGCAAACGCCAGTCCGCAAATGGAACACTTGTAGTTCTTTTCGCCGCTGTGCAGCTTCTTGTGCGACCAGAGACTCGAGTATCGCGAGAAAGTGCCGCCGCAAATGTTGCACGTGAAGGGTTTGGGATTTCTACAAAAAAAAATCAATAAATAATTTGCAACAAGATACAAATATCAGTCAACACGTACTCGGGTTTAATATGCACCGCCTGCTGCTTGCTGGCCGCTGCACCGGTGGCCACAAACACCACGCCAGACCCATTGCACTTTTGACATTTGGTGACCTGTTGTGAGCTGCGCTTCTTTACCGGATGATGGCCGCTGGCCGTGTGCGGACCGCCTCCGCCCGGCTCACTTTTCGGCACTACCGCCAACTGCTGCTGCTGCACATGCTGATGCTGTTGCTGGCCGGCCTGTTGCTGCTGCTGTCCCATTTGTTGCATTTGCTGCGCCGCATTCGCCGCCGTAGCCGTGGACGCTGATATTATCTGCACCGGCTGTATTTGATGCGGCAGTATGCTCTGCGCTGTAAGCGAATCCATTGAGGAATCCGAGGTACCACTGGGTAATTCATTCATTTCGAATTTTATCTCACCATCGGGCGCTACGAATATTTGCGTCGACGTCAGCTGCTGTTGCTGCTGCTGTTGTTGTTGTTGTTGCTGCTGTTGCGCAACGGCCATTTCTTGATCGGCGTGCAAACACTCGTCGCAACGCACCACTTTGGGCCCCTTGCGTTTCGAGGGCTGCAGTATTTGATTGCCGCACGTGATACACTTTGACTGCGTCATTTTGACGGATTTCATGACGCTGCCACTACCACCGCTGCCATTACTACCGCTGCTAGTGGTCACGGTCACCTCGTTGCTGTTCGTTGCGCCCGTGGGCTGTTGCTGTTGTTGTGGCTGCTGTTGCAGTACGGCCGACGCTGGCTCCAATGATTCGGTGGCGACTATCTGTATCTGGCCCATCTGTCCGTTCTCGGTGATGATATTCTGGGTCTGCACCAGGCCCTGCGCATTTACCACAATGGTTTCCGGCTGCGTCTGATGCGACTGCTGATCGCTGCCGTCCTGCGCGTGTATGCGCTTATGATGATTCAGCAGTGCCAGATGTGGAAACATCAGACCGCATACGTCGCACTTGAAGCTAATGTTGGAAATGGTGTTTTGCAGCGGAGAAATTGTCTGTAAACGAAAAAGTCGCAAAAAAACGATTTAGTGAACTCTTGAATTGGTGCAATTCAAAATTCACGCCTACCGCTGCAATTGGCTTATTCTGATTGACAATCTGCAGGCGTCCTTGCGCGTCCAGCGTGGCAATGCCAATGGTGCCACCCTGATTGAGCTGCATGCCGTTCACCAGCGCATAGTTGTAGCCGCCCACCGGCTGTGCAATGTAGCATGTTTTGTTGTCGTCGGTGGTCAGCTGAGCAAGATTCACGGTGGTCGCTGCGCCGCCCTGCAAAAACAGATCAAAATACATTTACAGCAGATATTTAAGATGCAATTCTGGTGCAACTTACATTGGTGGTGGTGTAGTAGAAGGTGGGCTGCTCTGTCTTTTGTCCCTCGATTTTTGGCTGCTTCAGTATGGTGCCATCGGCTGTCTGATATTGTATGGTGGTGGGCTGTCCATTGGCCCCAATGGCATTCGTTGTGAAAATTATATTCTTGGTCAGGTCTTCCATGGTGGATGTGACGACTCAGCTGCTGCAACTGCAATGCGAAAAACATACAATAAACCCAGTTAGAAATGAGTTGATGACGAGACAGAGTCATTTGCGGAGCAGCAGGTAGTGGCACAAACTTCCTGGAACTGACACTTCAGCTCGTTCACTTTTCATTGAAACTGTCCCTTCTGAGCATTTACACTTAGTAAATGGAACCCTAAGAGAACCATTCATTCTTCATAATGCATAGAGAAACAATTTCATGCGAAAAGTGTACATTTTTCTCGGCAATGATTTTATGAGTAACCTTAAGTGTACTTTCATTTAACCCTTTATGTTCGAATAAGCGGGAAATTTGGATAAGTATGTAGGTCAATGTCATAGAACATTTGTTGAGTGATTTTTTACTCGGATAAAAACGTTAGTCCTACGCTCAACTTGGGACTCAAACTTAGTTACAAAGAACACTTGGACCGTAAATAGAGTAATTGAAAGTATTCTATACACATTTGCATGTGGAAATATGGTTTGTAACGACTTGTATCGGAAGTACTCTTGTACTTTACATTGGCATTTCTGAGTACGATTAACTCCACTAATAATTTCTGTACACCGCACCTTATGCCGTAAACGCTGCATTTCACCAACAGTTTTCCCTTTTCAAAATAAAAAAAATGCACGTAAACTGCTACTGCCAGCCATGCCCACAAATATTTATAATAAACACGGAAAATCCGTTACTTTACCGGAGCAATTTCCATGGTTTGTTTACATTTCTTACTACACAACTTCAAAAACAAATCACACTGTAGCCGTGCTTCTTCAACCCATCAACATTTTCCCCCTTAACAGCGAACATACAACACAACGCCTGCAACTCGCCACAAATCCAACTCGTCTGGCAACACTCGCACCGAAGGCGCAAGCGAAGCCAACTACTCGCTGCCAACGCGCCTCGCGACAAAAGAAACGACTCGACTCGTTGCTATACGCATTCGTTGCACGCATAGACAAATCTCAAATTCCCAGCACAGCCTTTACCTTTTTACGCAATTGTAGCTGCTCGCATATGTGCACGCTTCGCAGAAATTACGTAGCGCTCGAGTTTGTGAAAATCTGCAATCGGAGCAGAGCGGACTGCGTGCAAAATTGCAGCTGTGCTATCTTTACTGCCCGCTTGCCTATTCGTTCGTCGTCGTTGTCGATGTTTTTTCTCTTTTACCAGCTCACACACGCACGCTGTACCCAGCAGGCAGAGCAGTGTCTGTGTACACAGCTAAAAAGCGCAATATGGCGGACCCGTACTGCGCTGCGTAAAGTTCAATGAGGCCACACAATTCAATGAATTGTACGCGCTAGCGCGCCCACGGCACCACAGTTTTTCGATTGCTTTCGGCAAATTCACTGTGCCGCCAGAAGATTTTGTATTTGTTCACCGATGCACATAGTATTTTTCGGGGCGTTTGAGGATTTCTTTTTCAAAAGAAAGAATAAAATTATTATTGCGCATTTGCTGGACCGCTCACACTCGCTAAACCACTCGCTCGCCTCAAACGCTCAAAGTAGACTGAAAAATTTGTCACATTGTACGCAAGAAAGGGATGGACTCGTTTGTCCCATGTCGCATTCGTTACTTTTCGGACAAAGCATTCGTTATCTCTTTCGATGCCGGCATATAGTGGTTTCGCTTGACATCACTTAAAGCGAGCACTAGCAGCTGCGATTGCTGGTCGAGAAATATAAATAGAATGAATAGATGTCGTGGGATTGATAATTTTTATCGTTTCGTAATTTAATGTTTCATTATCGGTCATGTTGTTGAGATAACGAACTGCTGTAACCGACGCTGCTGCGATGATGAAAAAGCCACTGGACATGGCAAGTGCGTCAATACCTTTGCGGCTCATATGGAGCCAGCTGGAAGTGCAATTATAGAGTATTTATGGCAATCATATAAGCAGCTAACGGATAATGAAAATTTCCTGAAGAAACATAGCGGCTATGGCTATAAGTTGTAATTTAGATTGATGGCCAATTGGTTGTGTTGCACGTTATTCTGACTCAATATAGCAAAATCACACAGGGCTCTACATTCTTCAGCTTCTGTGGAGAGCCCTGAACAAAGCCAATTTGGAAAACAATGTAGCGACAAGATGAAGAACTTCAACCGACTGGAACTGCATCCAAAAAACAACCACTTGTGAAACCAAAAATGAATTAACTTCTCAATTGTCCATTGGCTTCAATATTATTTGTTCCGCGTTCATTATTAATGAAGAATTCATTGCGATATGACTGGTTTAAAAATTAACGACCTAAAGTTGTTTATGGCGCTCGTTGTTTACCTCAACATGAAGTTGGCTGCGCTTAATAATTATTACATTAGTTGTTAGCGCCATCTATGCATTCAGTTTGCATTCGTATCGCAATTCGTTAAATTTAACCCAAATGCGCTAGAATTCTTTAGCTTTAGAATTTTCCAAAAATTTTTTTTGAGTCATTATAATAAATAATAATTAAAAATATAAGATTATTTAATTGCAAGTTTAGTTTGACTATATGGCCACTGTCGGGTTAATAGGGTATTCTCGTGTAGAGGTTCGACTATGAGGTGATTTTACGGGCGTAATAAAAAAAAACAGTAATAATTTTCACCATCCATGTTTTATCAGTTTTTTATGAATACTTTAAAAGTAGAAAAATGTATAATAGTTGAAAGAAAATTCAAAATAAAAGTCGGTAAAGTGGGGACTCAAAAAAAGTGTCTTCTGGTTGACATGATTTCAATCCTTTTGGTGATTTAAAACATAAAAATAAGGTTAATTCTTATTAAACAAGGATGCAGAATTTTGCTGGACGTAGCCGATTAGAAATTGTTGCTTTCTTTTTTAATTTTGATAATTTTTAAAAAATAAAAAATTACAAAAACACGTACGTCGAGAAAATTTTGATAGTATTAAGAAAGTCTATTACAAATTTCAAGTAAATCGGTGCGTTAGAACTTGTCATATCATGTCAACCGTATTGAAAAATGTACTTTCGAGAAAAACGTGTTTAACCCTTCGTATTGATAATAGGTGGACATTTTTCGTATTGACAGAAGGGTTAAAGTTTACAATCTCATTTCGGGCAGTCTGAGCGGCGCGTCACAAAATTAACTATAACTCCGAAAATAATTCGAATTTCCGTAATTCCTCTTAGAGGCTTCTTCTCAAAGGTCTAAATTGAGAAAATATGAAAAAAAAACCAAAAATCAATTTTTTTCGAATTTCTAGACTAGAATTGAATACATGGACAAAAATTTGTTTTGCGAGCATTAAACTAATTTCAGGCCAGATTTAATTCTATATTTCAGATATTAACAGACAGAAAAGCAAAATAAGTTGAGACTTAGTCGTTATCATTACTGAACCTATTTTTGAAATATTGAATATTAACTTAATTTGAAGTTTTTATTTATTTTTAATTTAAACTATATTCAAAGTAGTTCATGTAATTCATGTTTTGATTCAAGTTAATTAAACAATTATTTGCATTATAATTCTTCATATAAGACACAAAAAAAAAGTAATAATAATTTTGTTAGGTCTGAAATAATTCAAACTATATTTTATTTTACTTAAACTATATTCAAAGCAGTTAATTGAATTCATGTTTTTATTCAAGTTAATTAAACAATTATTTTGATTATCATTCATATAAAACCAAAAAAATAATAATAAACAATAAAAAACAATTTTCTTGATTAGTTTAAAAAAAGGTAGTTTTTACCAATTGCAGCACTACTAACTTTAAAGTGTTTTGGTGTTCAAAAAAATTTTTGAAAAATTTAATTATTTTCAAAATTTTGCTTAAAATTTAAATAAACGAATTTTCATAGAAAAATCTATCCCTGAATATTTCAGCGCTCTGGCCAACGCTGGGGCGTGCTCGCGCCCTCCTTGCCGCTGCCTGCAATAAATCATGTACTCCACTTATTTGCGCTGACATTAATGATGAAGCTATCAGCAAATACCAAAGCCTACATAAATTTTAGCATAGAAGTTGCATGCGCGGCACACACGCCGAGGCCTGCAAAGTCAGCGAAGGCAAAAAGCAGAAAGGCGGCACACCAGCAGCCGAGAAGCTGTGGGCATGAAATGTCTGCGGACAACAGACGCAGTCGCAGACGCTACAGATAGACGGGCAGCGTGGTAAGCCAAGACGCGAAAATTCCTGCTGGCTGCCTTCTTCCCCACCCAGCGCAGTCTTCTTTTACGCGCTTTGGTGGCTGTCAGCATTGCAAGTGAATTTCTTGAAATTGAAGCCAATGCAGAGTCGATGCGAGATTAGGAGGAAAAAACCATACATACACACACATAGACTGACACCAACACCGACATCAACACATGTGTGTGTGTGAGCGCGTGGCCGCTGCTCCAGTGTGTGCGCGCATGGAAATCACGACCGCATGGCTGGCTGGTAGTCAGACAGGCCAGCACCGACTAGACAAGTTAAAAATACTTTTTCACTTTCGACCGAAATTGATAGACACGCTCGCCGACGCCGCTGCCGCCACGGTCGGAGCGTTACAACCGGCAGCGGCAACTGCAGATCGGTGTCAGTTGCCAAAGCTTTTGACTTCATGTGTTTTTGTTTACTTTTTTCATTGCAGCCGTTTGCCGCGTCGCACTTGCATCAGCCAAGCAATGCACACCGCTGCAGCAAAGTCAAAGTCAGTGCGGCTGCATTGCATTCCGCATTTTTGCGACTCCTGCACAATTGACGGTATGGAAATTTTGGATTTTTGCAAAACGTTTTTGGTGATGGCGAAAAAAATGCGGAAAAGTTTAGAAAGTAAGTGAGTGTTTAATGGGAATGCGAGATACAAGAGCGATACGTTGATAGTGGAAATTTTTGAGTTTGGAAATTTCATAAATGCTTTGCAAGTGTTAAAATCCAGACTTATCCTACGTTTTTAGAACGAGAACTCCACTAGGATTAGTAAATAATTGGCAGAAGTTTCGATCAAAAACTGAGTGAATAATAAACCAAGTGAGCAATGCTCTAATATGATGAGATGTGGAGGGAGTAGAACTTTCCTGGAAAGGACCTTCGCCTAATGATTATAAATTTTTTCCAACACCTATGAACTTTTCAGCTTCTGCCCATAAATTGTTTTTTTTTAGGCGCCTGCTACACGTTCAATATTTATTGACGGCGATCCAGTATCGCGATATTTATTGAACGTTTAGCATGCAATATTGATGGATAGTGATCCATATCGCAAAATATTTAAATATTTTGAAATCTAGATCGCGGATCACAAAACTTTCAATAAATATTGAACGTGCAAGCAAATTTTAAAATAATTTATTTTTAAATTGGCAAAGTCAAAAAACAATTATGGGAATACTGACGCGATAAATATTGAACATGTAGCATTCGCGCGCGATCTATCAATCCATCAATATGGATCGCGATCCAAATATCACAATAAATATTGAACGTGTAGCAGGCGCACAGTGCTTCGAGAGTGGACAAAAATAAGAAAAAAAATTATCGCGGATTTTGACAAAAGTAGTATCATGTTAAAGGTAATTGTTTAATTAAGCTGGATCCGAAATACTTTATCGAAAAATTGTCGAGATTAGGAGATATAGCTTGTCAAAGTCGGCTATATTTTTACAAAAATGTATGAAGGGGAAAAATGAAATTTAGGTGCTTGTATAAAAAAAATGGTAGAAAATGTGTTGTTGTAGATAGGCTTCCAATTTCTTGTAATATTAAAACTTAATTGATAGGAGCAAGACCACTGATCAGTTTTTTTTATTTAGCATATATAATTTTTTTTGTACGAATTTTCAAAAATGAATGTTTTTCAAACCCATGAAAATTAAAAAGAACCAAATTTAGAAAGGCAATTAATATCGAATGGCGTCAACTGGCGTAAATCCTTTTTATGGCCCTTTTTGGATTGACTTTCTTCTCTTAAATCCGTAAAAAAAATTTTGCGTCTTTTTGCGCCTATGGAAAATATTCAATTTTTTCGAAACTACTAATGTTGATTTTTGTATAGAAATCGCTTGAGTTAAAATTGCGATTAAAATGTTTAACTAAGGCAATGCAACGAATTATGAATGTTTTTTATAAAAAATAGGTTTGGTACGCATATTTAACCCATTATAAGCCATACAATCCAAATTTTTTCATTATTATGAAATTTGTTAGCTAAAATGTGATTTAACGCTAATATATTCTAAAAAAAAGGAGGAATGTATAACTTTGAAGAAGGTCCAATTTTGAAGAATAAGTCTTGAAGAATAGTCTCGCCGTTATAGGTTGAGCTGCATTGCATATTCACCTGCCTCATCTCCATGTTAAGCTCTACGAATATCAAATAAACAAAAACTATATGCCTTTAGCAACTTTACCGCCCTCTTTCTACCCTTTAAATATCGAATTTAGAAAAACGCTAAGATATGTATTTTGTTATTGCTTTTTTAGTATACATATACATAATTTTTAAACAATCCGACCAAAAAACAATGTCTGTCCATATAAGCTTCACCACCGCCTTTCCGCCCTTTCCAGGTCGACGTTTCCGAAATCGCTTCTGTTTAAGGGTTGACTTTCTAAAATACAACTTTTGACCAAATTTCATCATAATAGCTCCAGCGGTTTGGGCTCTGTGATGACAAGATAATATATAACCATATATATTCGATTTTTTTTTAACTATATATTTTTTTTTTAAACAAACACAAATTTTGAAATCAGCAGCCCAAAATGACTTAGACTGCAAATTTTCAGCGAATTTAACGTACTCCTTCTATTTTTGCCGCAATTTTGTATGGAGTCGAAGCACTGTGAGGCGCCTTAATTCTTGGGAGATATTATTTCAGATTCAGGCAATGGCACACACAAGGTGGAGTTGGAAGGTTCATACCCCCCTACTCCCAAATATTTGTGACCTGCAATCATTTTGGGAGGAGGCAAATGTGGTTTCAACTGGTATTAGGCAAAAAGGTTAAGTACAGAACTCCTCGGCCCCCAAAATGAAGTCCTGTACGCGCCACTAGAACCAGTTATATATTTTCTGTAATCCATAGAGCACCAATTTTTCCATTGCAAACCCAAAAAACGCGTCTTCATCGAACAAACTTTTCGCTTCCTCTTCCTCACTTTTCCTCGCTTTTTCAATGTCCAAACATTCGCTCGGTCAACATGAATTCCGCTCTAAAACAGGTAATGGCCACAAGTCTTTCCTCAAGCATCACTTTCCACCACTTCAAAAGATTCACTTTTCAATTTCAAAATTCTAATTGCCTTTCTCGAATGGAAGATGTGGCAAATCGTTAAATGAAAATCATGAAATGAAGTGCTAAAAATAAAACCAAATGCAGCCATCTAAAAGAAAGGAAAATGGAAGTCAAAGTAGAAGTGGAAGTGGCAGATGCCGGCAACACGCACAACAGCGCGCACCCATTAACCGCGACAGACTTTTCCTCTCAATGGCAGCAATCAGCCAGCCGGTTGGCTGAATGTCACAAAATGCGCAAACGCGTGCGAGCCGATTTTTATTTAGGTAATTTATGCTAACAGCTTTTCACTCTTTTCCGCAATCGACAGTGACAACGAAAACGTCAGCGACAGCGACAAAAGCGCATCAAATATTTACGGCATCGCTGCCAGTGTGGAAAGTGGAAATAATTTGCGCCAGCAATGCGGCCAAATGTTGGCGCTGGCGGGCACGCATATCACACACACACACACACACACATAGCACAGTTGTTCCCATGCCGCTCAAAAAGCCAAAAACAAAATTAACCAAAAAATAAAAATAAAAACCATGCAGACTTTGCAGCAAATGAAAAACGAAATTTTGTTAGCGCAAAAAACACAGCGGAAAAAATGTGCACCAAACTGACTTAAAGTCGTGCGCATAAACTGGCCAACAACAACGACAATGCAACAAAAACTAGCAGAAGCCAATGCGGCACAAGACGAAGGCGCAAAAGTCTTATAGGTTAGATTAGAAAGTCGCTGCATTTAGCGCTTTAAAAGCGGCAACAATTGCAGGCAGCCGGCGCACAGACCAATGGACAACGATGCAGCAGTCGGCGCACCGCTGACAAACAGGAAAAGATGCCGCAGACTGCTGGTAGTAAAAATTGTTGCTGTGCTGCGAAAGGAAAATTCTCGGACGCGTACATGAAATGCAAATAACGCACCGCAGCTGCAGTGGCAGTGGCAGCGGCGGCAACTGATCGCAATGATCGGCTTAGTTTTGGTGCAATCATTTAGGTGGCAGCTGTTGTTGTTGTTGCAGTTGTCTGCTTTATGGACCACAATTGCCGGCCGCGGTCCAGCTGCACTGCATTAATTGTCGATTTGCATTTTATCGCCGCTGCACGCCACCGTGCACCACGGCACGGCACGTCATGGCCACCGCTCACAGCGTTGGCGCTGTCTGCGAAAGAGAAAATCGCCGCGTTTTGGAAAATTTCAAGTTCACTATCATTTTCGTATCGGGCCGTCGCGTCGTTTGAGCGGCTACGGTCGCGACCGCCACCACGACCACGGCTGCTGCTGTGCCGATTGCTGATCGAGCCGATTGAGGCGATTAATGGTCCGGCAATGGTTTGATGGCTTGATGGCGCTCGGCAGTGGCAAATGCATGCCACACTTTTTCCCATAGCCTTTTTGCAATGGCTGCCAATTGAGCGTTGCGCGTTCGCTGCCGGTGTGGCTGATGGCCGCACTGATGCGCCGTTGCTCTTTTGCTGATCTTTATAGTTGATTTTGTTGCTCGTTTTGATGGCGTTGCTGCTTCAGCGGCCATCACTGATGACCGATCAGAGCGTTGGTGGTGGGGGAAAAAGTGTAACTAATATGCATTGATTGCATCGTCGCTACCAACGTTCAACTACGCTACGACTTTTCATTTCGCTCAAAGCAGGAATTTCGCCGCTTTTTGTTGCATCAATTTTTGCATTTTTCATTGTTTTTTTTTCTATGGATCTATTGATATTTTGTTTTTGTTTTGTAGTTTGCATATTCAGCGGCACGACCATTAGTTTGCAAGTCAAAGTGATTTTTAATACTCGCTGCGAGCGCGTAATTTACTGGCAAATTGTGTGCCAACATTGCAGCTGGAAAATTGCTCCATATTTTAATGTGCCAGTGGTAACTTAATGCCATTCAATAATAATAATATTTATTGATTTTATGGTGTGGAAAGTAAGTTTTGAAGTTAAAAATTTGCAAACAATCAGACAGAGTTGAAGGAAAATTTAAAGCATTAGAACTGTGTTAGTTTGAATTAAGTGAACAAAATAGTCTCTCAACAAGAAATGTGCTTTCAAATCTACAAAAAATACTATAGAAATATAAAGAATTTATAAAAAATATAACAAAGATAAATATAGGGTTTTCCAACAAGAGGTGTTATTTGGAATCATCCGGTATTTCGGTAGCTGTCACTTTTGAAGCTTGTATTCTTTGACATTTGACAAGTAGAAACTACGCCATTACTAAAAATATAACGATACACACTTCAAGAACGCATTGAAATTATTAAAATTCACTACAAAAATGGTGAAAATCTTGCAGTCACAGTTCGCAAAACTAAAGCATTTTTGGATCGTCGTGAAGCACCTTGTCGGACCGCAATACAGAAATTGGTGGAAAAATTCGAGCTGTTGGGACAAGTTAGTGATGTGAAGAATAAAAGTCGTGCACGTCGCTCAAGAACAACTGAGAATATTGCTGCTGTAGCCCAAAGTGTTGAAGAAAACCCAGGTTTGTCGATTCCTCGTCGTTCTTTGGAATTGGGCATTCCAAAAACGTCATTACACCGTATTTTGCATAAAGACTTGGGTCGTTAGACTTATAAAGTTCAGTTAATACAAGAACTCAAGCCGACCATCATCAACAACGTCGTGTCTTTGCTGATTGGGTCCTTGAAATGCATGAAAATGATCCGGAATTCCATCGAAAAATCATCTTGACTGATGAGGCCCATTTCCACCTCGGTGGCTACGTCAACAAGCAAAATTGTCGCATATGGGGCTCGGAAAACCCAAGAGTTATTGTTGAGAAGCCTCTCCATCCTCAACGTGTGACTGTTTGGAGCGGTTTATGGTCCGGCGGGGTCATTGGACCTTACTTTTTCGAAAATGAGGTTGGATCAACAGATACGGTGAATGGATTGCGCTATCGAGAGATGATTAATGATTCTTTATGGTCGGAGTTGGATGGTATTCACTTTCAACAAGACGGCTCTACGTGCCACACAAGCAACGAAACCATTGCTCTTTTACGGGAAAAGTTTCCGGACCGTGTTATCTCTGGAAGAGGTAATCACAATTGGCCACCGAGATCTTGTGATTTAACACCTTGCGACTTCTTCCTTTGGGGCCACGTGAAAGATAAGGTGTACGCCAACAGCCCAGCGTCGATTCAAGACCTCAAAGTTAGAATTCATGAGGCTGTCGAGGACATAGGGCGATATGTCCTCGATTTGGAAGACTTATCGCGATTGTTTGCGATTTGGTTATGGAAAATTTCATAAAAAGGATATGGTCCTGTAAGCGTGGTCGTGGTGGCCATTTGGCTGATGTTGTTTTTCATTATTAACGGCATACCTTCCTCTTTATTATGAAATAAACATCCGATCATTTATCTCAAAAAATTATATTTTTCTTTGAATACCAAAATATTGTTTATAATGTAATAAAGTAATAAAATTTGTATATTAATCCAAGGTATAAATTCTGAGATCAGTAATGCAACACATGCCAAATAGTTACATCGACTTTTCTTAAATTTTTTTTTTTGACTCGAACAAACGCGCAGGGTATGACCCCTATTAATGCGTGGCATTGCGTTGATTCAGAAAGAATATAAAGGTTAGGAGATAGGATTTTGAGAGAAGTGGTTATGGACTCTTGACTTGAACCCATCGAGTTCATAAGTGCTAGGGAAAATATCCGCAGGGAGACCATTCCACAACCGCGATTTACGGGCCAGAAACGAACCTTCTTTGTAGTGCGTAGTGCGCTGAATCATCGTTTCAACGCGGAATGCATGGGCGTCAGTGTTCAAACGGGTTGCCCGGGGGAAAACCCGGAGTAACGGCAGCAAGCTGCTCATCTCCACTGAGCAATTATCGAAAAAGTAGGGGTAAAATAACACCACACATGCCACGTTTCGACGATGTTCTAAGGAGCCAATAGAGCTGTCCCCTATAAGCTTGATCGCACGGTTTTGCACTCGGTCCAGGAGCTCCAAATGGTTATTGTGTGCAAATGGTTATTGTGTTGTTGAATTTTTTCTTTTAACTTGAACTAGAAAATAATTTTTAATAATTTCTTTGATTACATGGTACAACAATTTTGCGGTTTCCAAAAAACCTGCGGAGTTTTTCAAGTATTGCTTATATTTCTGGAGTCGCTGATCACGAATATGTAATTTTTTTTGGGTCACCTGTTTGCTGTTTTTTAGAATAACAACAAATCTATTCGGCAGCTTTCTGATATACGTTAAAGTAAAAAAAATTGTTTTGTTGTCATATTAAACCAATATTTGCACCAATAATTCAATGTCTTTCGATTCAAAAATTTAATATAAAAAATTTAATATAAAATAAAATTTAAAAATTAATGTTAAAACAAAAAAAGTAAATTAAAAATTAAAAAATCAAAAATTTCAAACATACACAAAATTTTCAAATTCAAAAAATTGTTTTTAATTGAAATTAGTTAAATTAGGGAAACAAATTGTATATACATTTTATAGGTAAGGTTAGATTTTTAAGGTTAGGCTTGATTATGTTTCGTTAGGTAAGGAGGGGATATGTGCAGCGTACGTTAGGTTAGGCTTAGATGACTGTGACTGATTCTATCAGAAACATACAGTTGCGGTCAAAATAATAGTAGTACGCGTACAACGAAAAGAAAATGAAGAAAAAATAATCTGCTTTTCTTTACAAATATTTATTTTGTATTTTTTAACAAGTTAACAATGCAATCATAAAAGAAAACTTAAGAATTAAACTCAGTTTGGTTTGATTTAAATTAAATGCGTCAGAAGCTCCAAAATATGGACGGTCAAAAAAATAGTAGTTCGCTTTACTTTCATAAAAATTAAGCAACAATTGTGTTTCATTTTAAGAGATTTTGTGGTTAAATAGTAATAACGTAATGTTTCTTCAAATTAGTATTTAGTTGCGTGACTGTTGTTTGGCTATTACTGCAGCACGGAGCCGATGCATTGAAATAACCAAATTTTCATATCTTTCTCTAGGGGTGTGGTCTACTGCTTCTCAAAGTTGATTTTTATTTAAAAGATTATTGTGAGCAACTGCTCTCTTCACGTCACACCACAAATTTTTAATTATATTGAAGTCTGGTGATTGTGCGAGCCATTCCATAACCCTAATCCTGCTCTTGCGAAGCCCCTTTCGTGCGACCTTTCTTGTATGCTTTCGGTTATAATCCTGTTGGAAGATCCAAAGCATTGGCGTTTTTTCACGGACATACGGTGGCACGATTTCCCGCAAGATTCGTACACATACACATCGATCCATGGTTTTCTTGATCAAATAAATAGCGCCACCTCCATAAAACGTAAGACATGCTCAATAAATAAATGCATGTCTTACGTTTTATGGAGGTGGCGCTATTTATTTGACATACGGTAGCACGATTTCCTGCAAGATTCGTACACATACACATCGATCCATCGTTTTCTTGATCAAATAAATAGCGCCACCTCCATAAAACGTAAGACATGCTGCTTCGAACCGGTTATCGTAGTGTGTGTGTGGCCTTCCTCCACTGAGTGCTGGACAGTGCAAACTAGGCCGCATTTATGTTCGGAGGGCCTGGCCACGTTCACTGGAAACATCGTTCCTAGAAGCTATTTACTTAATATCCAACTTGCAGATTGACAAACTTCAGGATTACTTAAATCTCAGAAGGTGGACTTAAATCACAATGACCCACAATGTGGATGTGGTATTAAAATTACTCTATTTCTGTTCAGTAGCCACTTTACCTACCTACCTTCCTCTATTCGCGGGTCATAGTAGTGACTACCTAGTGACCACACTAGGTAAACCTGAACCTCTTGAAGGAAAGTAGATTCGAAATTTCAACTTTTGCTGCGCTAGCCAGGTTCGTTAAAAAGTTTGGCGCCAGTGTACAAAATCGACGTTCCTGCAGACAGTGTCACAAGAAGTGTTGTATCGATTTCATTTCATTTACATCTCCTCATCTCCAAAGAGCAAAGCCCCCCTATAGCGTACTGTCTAGCAAACCTCTCCCAAATATTTGTATCTTGTAAACATGTTGGGCTACAAATCTGGTGTCAGTTGGTAACTATAAGGCTCAAAAAATGTATACCCCCGAAAATTAAATTTCGCATGCGTCACTGCTGTTTAGCCATAAGTCCAGTTGCCGTTTTGAGAATCAACTTAGGGACAGAACCATTTGGTTTTTTTTATGGACACGGTTGGCTGAAATGTCCAGCTGGTGCCACAGCTTTGCCATGATGATTATATATCGTTACAGTTTCATTCGCCATGTACAGGAAAGACAAATTTTGTTTAGATAAATTTAAAAAATGAAAAAAAATTTAATTAAATTAAAAAAATTCGACAAAATCATTCTTTCACAAATTAAAAAGTTTTTAAAAGCCCACAGCTTTAACATTTAAATAACAATGAAATCAAATTGAAAGCATTTTTTAACTATCTAATGAATGACCACAAGAAGTTCGTGGCTTGAGTCTTTTGTTCCCCACGACAATCACGATTTGAGCAGAAAAGTGAAACTTCTACAGGCTTCAAAGTAAATAAAAATAAAAACCAAACGAAATTACACTTCCACGGCCTGCGATTTGCTTTACTACACTAAGTCTCCACAAACATACCAAAGTATTTATGTGCCGTACATATGTAAGTCTGTACATTTAATTTACAATCTTACAGCACATAGCGCACAGGGTATTCTACATAGCATAGTTCATTTACATTTCGAGCATAATTAACAAAGCGCAAAATCAAGTGTTGCCTCTTCGTATGTGTATGAGTGTAAGTGTGATTGTGTGTGTGCTTGTGGCTTTAATACAAATTTGGATTTCTCTTTCGTGTTTCGTGCTTTACTTGTGCGTTGTTGAGATTGTCGTTGCTGTTGTTGTTGCTGTTGCCTATTACCATTTGCCAGTGCGGCGAATATGTTGCTTTGTTGTTGTTCTTATTATTGTTGCATCTGCTTCTTTTATTGCATTTGAAAGTACACACCGTGAACTTAATTATAGCAACAAAGTACAACGAATTTGAAGCAAAACAAACACATCAACAGTCAGCGTCGTCTACAAATTTCTTAACTTCATATTAAGAAAACGCAAATATTATATTGAAGCGGCCATAAAATGCGCTCAAGTGCCGATTTCCATCGAAACGCAAACCAAAAAAATCCAACTTCAGAAAAAATTGTAATTTAATAAATAAAGCAAACAAAAAAATTATAATTAATAAAAACTGAAAAGCATAAAAAATATGAAATATAGCAACATTAAATTTAGACATAAAGCAGCACTTCACTTATAAGAAAAAATTCATACATACAAGTAGAATGCAATCATGTGCAGCAAAGCATGGCGCTGACATGAAGATGTGGATGATGAAAATACCACAACAACAACAATCACAACTGAAGCATTTGTAAAAGAAAAGGCAACGTGGTCGACAACAGCCTCGGCAGAACGTTGAACTACTTTATAAATAAATAAATTTTCATAATCTGCCCATGTGGGCATGTGGCGGGTGCATTTTAAGGTGAGCAGCACTGCGGTGGTGCAACATTGCCACACATTGTTGCGTTGCGTTGTTGGCTCTCATGTTGGTGTGCAGATGTTGCAATTTTCCAACAATATCAACAAGCAAATAAAATAAAAAAGCGTATCGAGTTTTTTGCGGCGGCCCCAAAAAAACACCAACAAACAAATAAAACGCAAAAAAAAACTGGAGGACTTTACAGCGTCTTCAGTTGAGTGGTGATTGTTGGTGTTGTTATTTTTTCAGCATTTTCCTCTCGCTTTAACTTCAATGCTTACTCAATGCAACACACGCCATTATTTATGGCCATTGTACTGCTGCTGCTGCTGCTATTGTTGTTGTTGTTGTGATTTTAAACAAATGTGCAACATTTTCTCAAGACCATTAAAGTCCATTGTTCACCAAAAAATACACCAAAACAAAATGAAAAACAAAAATTTGCGTAGAGAAAAACCAAACAAGCAAAATTCAAAAGGCAGTCAATTTCGGTTGAAAACCAACAACATTTCGACAAAAAACTCAAAACAACAACACAAAAAATGCCAAAAATAGGCGAAAAATGTACGAAAATACGTTAAAAATGTTAATGGGGATTTTTATTGCCTATTCGTCGCGTACATTAGCAAGCAACCACAACAACAAAAACGCACATGTATAGTTAGTGTATTTGATTTTAGTTGTTAGTGTTGTTAGTGTTGCTATTTTGGGCACTTAATTTTCAAGACATGCAATTGCCATAAATACTTGCAATAAATACAATTACAACAACAACATATAAGCGCAGCTTTGTGTGCTTTTTCCCTTTTGCGTATCTTGACGCTGCTTTTGGCCAACACACACACTCACATACACACACACATGAATAGTTAGGCAGACAATTGCAAATGGCCTCAGTGCTATGGTAAATAGCTGCAATTTTATTTTCGGCAATTAACAGTGTGACCATATGTAGCTATTTTTGTGTGTGTCGTTGTGTATCGTTGTGTATCGTTGTGTGTGTGTGTGTGTGTGTGCATGGCTTAATTTGTTAGCTGCGCTCACGTTTAATTAAGTTGCATTCGAATTTGCGTGTCTCGTGTGCATTTTCCTTTACTTTCTTGTTTTTTTTTTCTTGTGCGCTTTTGGTGCTTTCAATGTACATTTTCATTTAGTTTGTGAAACTGTTGCAAGCACTTTGGTTTGCCTGACTGAAAGCGGAAACAGATGTGGCGACGGTAGGTGTGAAAGTATAAAACGTGAAGCTTCTTTTTGCTGTTTGAGTTTAAACGAAAGATTCAGGCAACAAACTTGCAGTCTAATTTTGATATTTTTTTTATTTATAATTTTTGAAATATTTTTTAAATAAAAATCACCCAACAAAATTTATTTATTTCTTTAGAAAATGTTTAAAAGTTTAATACATTAAAAAAAAATTGTTAAAAACAAAAGCGTCTGAAGTTATCTTGAATTAAATGGTTTCGGTTTAAAAATCAAAATATTTCAATTGAATGACTTCGAATTAAAAACTGTTTTTGATTACTGGGAAGGACGAAGTCCTGAGGTATTTACCAGAAGCTGAACTTTCAACTTCTTAAATTTCATCAAGAAGACTTCTTGTTCTTGGTTTTGACTAAATCCTGGTAAAAAAAGGTTGAATATTCCAGCATCCATATGAAGGGACTCCCAATGGGCCTTTGCAGATCTCCAAGTACACATTCTTCGCTACCTAACCTAACCTAAAATAACCTAACCTGATCTAACCTACTGGACATGGGTTTCATAGACAGCAACTGAAACGATTGAATATAATCTACAAAGATTACTGTCCATGTGATGAATCAACACCAAACATTGAATCATCTATTGCACTATCAAAATCTAATATATTGCTTAGTTATGCCTACTTTTATGTAATGAATTTTCAACAATCAATCAATAGAATTCATTCATTCATTTCAAACTGCCGATTTAGCTTGGTTGGTTGGGTTGGTTCAAGTGGCGATGTTCCGACATCCAATTAGCGCGTTAGCGCCGTTTTGATACCTCTATTCCCGGTTGGTACCCTAAGGTATATTGTGTGGTGTCATCTGAATTTATATGTATCTATCCGTACATATACTTATATCCAGTCCGAGAGGTTAATGAAAGAGATTAGTGAGTTTACGCTGCACTTTGCGGTTTTCCCAGCGTTTTCCATCTCCTTCTTGCTGAGACCGGACAGGCGCAGAGGAAATGGTGAACGGTTTCCTTCTCATCCGGATTTTCACAGTTGTGACAGCTGGTGTTGTATGGAATCCCCATTTTGGTCGCGTGCTCTCCAATGGACCAGTGGCCAGTGATGACTGCCGTCAGTCTTGTCACATCCCGTCGGCCTTTGTTCAAGAGCTCCGCGGTCCTATTCTTGTCGTATGTTGGCCATAGTGATCTGCTCATTTTATAGGATTCCGTCTTTTCCCATCTAGTGTTGGCTTTGGCAAGGGAGTCCTTCGAGACCTCGCCCTTGATAGAGCCCAGTGAGGGCGTGAACCGTCAGCGCCTCGTTCGCATCAAGAGCGGAGCCTCTTCGAGCCAGCGCATCGGCCCTTTCGTTCCCGTCAATGTTATTGTGCCCTGGCACCCATATCAGGGTAACTATGAACCGCTGAGCTAGCTCTATCAAGAGCTTCCTGCATTCCCGCACTAGTTTTGACGATAGAGTCGACGATTCCAGTGCCTTGACCGTGGATAGGCTGTCGGAAAGTATTGTAATGTGACTTTTGTAGGATATGTCCGTCAATGCCATCCTGCACGCTTTCCTAATAGCGAGCACTTCCGAGGCTGAAAGACACGTTTATCTTTAGATGTTCGGAGACTTCGGAACTCCTGCTCCTACTCCGCATTTTATTTTGAAGCCATCAGTGTAGATTGTGGTACTCAGGTTATTTAGGATGTTCCCGGATATCGGGATCGGATATCGGATATCGTAATTTTTCCCAAAGACCAATGGTAGGAATTGCATAATCCGTCGTTGTAGGCAGACACCTTTGCCCTTGTGATAACAGACTGCCGTAACCATACGGTCCGAGCCGACTTAGCTTAATTGATAAAAATTAAGTACAGGAAATGCTTAGAAAACACCAGTGTAATTCTAAAATATTCATTTACGCGTCCTCTTCTTATTCATTCACAATTTAGCTAGAAAGACCAGGTCCAAAAATTCCTTTGCAAGCCCTATAGCAGGTAAACTTAATTGGCTCACTTGACTTGCATCAACATTCCCGTGCATCATTTTTGGTTAAATTATAAAAACACAACAAATCTACATTAAAACAATTACAACACATCTTATTTCAAAATCTGGTACCATAGCAGCCGTCGACTCTTCTTGGCTTAATTACAAAAAACACATTTGAACTCACAATGACTTGCGTTGACTCATGTTAAGCTCATGATCATATTTTACTGATCATGTTTTGGATCAGTTAAGCTCACTAAATTATTTTCTTGTCCGCCACTGCTCTATACGACAAAAAAAGCATCTTGAAGGGAGGCGTTGAGTTCGGTTTTATTTTAATCAATAATGTTGTTTCATGATCATGGGAAAATAATAAGGAGCCTACATCTATGCTTTGTGCTTGTAACTTCGATTTTCAAATGATTCAAAATAACGAAAAAATGCGAGCTTCTATTGAGAAACAAACACACAAGACTAAGTCACTTCTCCTTGTGACTCTGATCACAAGGAGAATCACTCCCCATAACAATGGCCTTTGCTCCTGGCAGTTTATAATAAACTATTTATTATGAATATTTAAATTATACCCAACATTGACTGATTTTTCCCAAAAACATGCACACTGCCCAAGAAATCGTTTATGTAAATCTAGAAAAGATTAATCTTTGTGTAACGTCATGATTTCAAACAGAAACACAAATCAATCGATATGATCGATTGACCAAATGCTATTGACATTTTGTCCATCTCAATGTTACAACTTTTGTAACATTTTTATAAACAACTTTAAGGCATTTAACAAACAATTCAACACAAGTAAAATGGAAAAACATCTCAACGGAAAAAACCCTAATATGGCAATTTCGCTTGCGGCCAATGTGCCTACTGCCCACAATTAATTGTTGTTTCATGAATTTTTGTGTTTTAAAAAATGTTGGACATTTGAAAATTTCAACAAAATCTTCATTTTTATTCTTCTTCAAAAAATTTAATGCAGAATTCTAAATAATATGCCAAGGTTTATGAAACTAACCGACGGCCATTTGGCAACGTGTTAACAATTTGTTATTTCCTCTTCAATAAAATACAAAGTAAACATTTAGAGAGAAATATTCATAAATTGGTGATTAGTAGTAGATGTGATAAAGGTAAGAAACAATAAAGGCTAAATGGTTGACTGAAAGAGGAGGTGCCAAATGCGTTTTTAATTTACGCCTAGTAGAGGTCGACTAGGCCTTTTGTTGTTAGAGGCGTTTTAAAGTGTTTGACAGCACACTACGGAAATTTGTTGTTATTTAGTAGTTTGGTGAAAGTGTGAGCAATGTTCATCATTAGTGGCGAAAATCAACGCAAAAGAATGATTTAAACAAGTTTTGATTGATCTACAAAAGATTATGTTATTATCATTAAATCGCATCTGACCATTTTGTAACTGTATTTTTTATTTTTAATTTTTTTTATGTGCCATTTTGCTGAAGTATAAACAACACTTAGTGATCTATCCAAGTCAAGTTTTCTGCAAACAGGCCACACATTTTTTACAAATTGTGTTTTACATATTGCAAAAGTCCTTAAGGAAATATTTAAGGTGCTTCCATAGAATTTCCTACTCCATCCGCCGTATTCATCAGGCATTGTGCCTTTTGATTATGACTTATTCCAAAGAAAAGTCTCAGGTATTGATGAACAATACTTCGAATAAACTTATGAAAAAAATACCAAACATTTTTTAATTGAACGACAATGGTTCAATTATTCATTGATATTCAATATATTTCCTTCAAACTAATCCCTATTACAAACAATACACATACTCAGTTATTTCAACGCTTCATCCAATCTTGAAAACACTTTTTATAGCCTGATTTGACCTTCAGTTCCTTCTGCGAATTCTCCTTTAATGCCTCAATCGTATCTAATGGTAAGTTGAGTAAGGAGAATAGGAAAAAGTCAGAAAGAGCCATATCAAAACTTGCGAAACGGTAGGAACGTTATTTTTCGTCAAATAATTCCTTACAAGATGAGTTGTGCGATCCAGTATTCCCAATTGATGTGGTAAGGAAACTCAAGTAATTTCTCCACAAATTTGGCTACAAACATTTGTTTTCAAATGCTTATACGCTTTGTTAGAAATACAAAATTTTAGACACACTCTTTGTTCAACAGAATTCGACACTGAAAAAGAATCGCAGAACAGAACAAACACTGACTTGTTTACGAAGCTATCAAACACAAACTCCTGACAGAAGGCATGCAAACAGAAATTTGAGCACAAAAAAAAAGATATACCAACCCCAGTTTGATTGCATGGAAAATGATAGGTATTTTTAATCTAAAGGTGATCTGAAAAAATCTTCAAAGTTATTAGATAAACCTTAAAAAAAGATATACCAACTCAGTTTGTTTAAATGAGAAATTCCAGGTATGTTTGATGAGAAGGTAGTACGAATTTCTCTGAATAAAACTTCAAAGTTAAAAGAAAAATCTCAAAAAAATATATACCAACCCAGTTTGTTTGAATGAAAAATACCAGGAATTTGTGATCTGAATTTCTTAGAATAGAGCTTCAAAGTTACAAGAGTAACCTCGAAATAGCAGATATACCAACGCAGTTTGTTTAAATGGGAAATTCCGGGTATTTTTGATCTGAAGTACGAAATTCTCTGAACAAAACTTCAAAGAAAAACTTCTGAATAGTAGATAAACCAACCCAGTTTGTTTAAATGAAAAATTTCGGGTATTTTTGATCTGAAGTACGAAATTCTCTGAACAATACTTCAAAGAAAAACTTCTGAATAGTAGATAAACCAACCCAGTTTGTTTAAATGAAAAATTTCGGGTATTTTTAGTTTTTAGTTTGAATTTCTCTGAATAAAGCTTCGAAGTTAAAGAAAAACCTCAAAACTCATTTGTGCCCCTAATGTACGGCAACTGAGTTTTTAGATGACAACGACAGCGTGTCATCAGATATGAGCTTGTGAACGACAATAGACTCTTTCGAATCCCCTTTCTTATAACATTCGACAAGATTGCTGTGATTGTTGTAGGAATTCTCTATCCAAGTCACATGCTGCCATATCTCTTAATGATAGTCTTACTTTCGGGCTTGTGGTGGTGGTGGTGATTATTGAAGGAGTTCTCTATCCTAGCCACATGTTCAAAAACAGTAGCAGGAATTCTCTATCCAAGTCACATGGTCCCATATCTCTTAATGATAGCGTTATTTTCAGGTCTTGTGGTGGTGGTGGTGATTATTGAAGGAGTTCTCTAAACTAGCTACATCTTCAAATACAGACAATGAATGAATTGGACTCACATTGTATTGTTTTTCTTGGTTTTTGATAAGTAAAGCTAAACTTTCACCTCTTTAATAGTCAAACTAAAACTAGGCTAAAACAATGCTTTTTTTTAGAAAAACGAAAAAAAAATTCACAAACAAAAAGATTAGTATTCATTACCCAAGAATTATTGAATTTTTATTATTTACCTAAGAATTATTAAAATTTTTTTATACAACTAATTAGCTGCTAGCTATAACTATTAACTACTTCACATTGCTAAAAAAAATTCACACTTTTGTGAAATTCATTCTTTTCAATGGTTAAATTTCCAGTTCTCAGAACATCACCCGAGAAATTATTAAATCATATTACATCCTCCGTACTCCACTTCAAAGCAAACTCATTACTATTTATGCGATTATGTGCTGATATTGGCTCTAAAAAATCGTGCGCATAAGTTTCCCAAGCTTCGCAGCATCCACTTCAGCTAAGCAATCAATGCTTAGCACTCAACTGTCGCTCGAAGCACTCACTTCTACTAATAATTGTCTATACTCTTCATTTATATTGCTTGTGGTTTTGTTGTTATTGTGGTTTTGTTGTTATTATAATAAATTAACTTTTACCCAGCTACGAAGAAAGTGGTTCTTTCGGTTTGGCTGTCAATTGCCCACACCAGACATTAGCTTCGCCATTGATTCTGTGTCGCGCTGCAGCGGCCGTTGCCAGCCAACCGACCATGCGCCCTCCGCTCCGGCACGCAGGCGCAGTGCGCAATTGCAGTCAATTTTCAGCATTCTCCTGCTGCCACCTATGTATCTCGTGCTTTTACTTCCTCGCCGCTTTCGCCGCTGTCGCACTCAACCACTCCTACAGCTATCGCCTTTCACATTCGGCCAACGCTGCCAGAACTCATTTATCATGTACGCGGCTGTTTGGTCGCGTTTGAAGCGTGGCGCATTCAAGTTGACGTCGACGCTCGACTTGGCGTAAACTGTCTGCGTTTCGTTTTCGTTTACTCAAAATTCCCAAATAACAATAAACAAAATCACACAAATCTGTCCGTCTGTCGGTGTGTATTTTCGTCTCTATTTATGTTTATGTTTTTGTTGTTGGCTTTTAATTTTGCCCCTCTGGCGCTGCCGCACTCACCAGCGCAGAGCTGTGGCGTCTGGCAGTTGTCTGTTGTCCGTGGGGCGTTTTCTATTTCGCCATGCGCAGCGTGTTCTTTTTTTCAGCGCATTGCGAGTCGATTATTTATTTTGGCTTTAGTGGTCGTGGTGGCAATGACGATGGCGGCAGTGGCGGTGGCGGTGGTGGTTTGGGTTTTGTGCACATTTGGGCCACTAATCGAGTAATTTGTTTTAACGGTTTCCATAGACTTTTTTTAGTTCCTTAAGAAATTTAGCTCACAGCAGTGAATGGTCGACTGAGCATGTTTGCGTTCATACATCTGTATGTATGTGTTCTCATTGTATATAAGTAATAGATATATAATTTTCCGTCTGGCTGGCTGACTTGGCTAGGCGCCTTGTGTGTTTGTGCAGCGTTTCCGTTTCGTGTTTGTTATGGTTTTCAGTTATGCTAGAATTGTTGTTGTTAATTAAAATTACTGTTCAAAGCAAATTTGAATCTTTCGCAGTGTTTGACGATTTTCACGTTTGTCTTGATTTTGTTATGCGCATTTTGCAGGTTATTGCACGACTTTGACACACACAGGCACATGCACCCAATTTCCTTTTCACCTACTTTCCAGCAATTAAAATATTTGTTGAGTTAGAGTATTTGATATTTACAGGTTTGGTGCTTGAGTCTTTTGTTTGTGGTTGTTAGACAAGGAAATATTTTAATTGGATTTTGAGAAAGTAAACCTTTTTTTGTACAATAGGAAATCAGTTGGAGTTACAGTAATTACTTAGAACGTCGTGGGTAAGTTTTCATCATTTTTATGAGATTTTGTTACAAAATGTTGTTGTAAAATATTTTAATAAAAATGTTTTGCTTGATTTTTGGCGTTTGTTTGAGTATTTGATATTCACAGGTTTGCCACTTGAGTCTTTCGTTTGTGGTGGTTGGACAAGAAAAACTTTTAATTCGGCTTTTAGAAAGTGAAAATTTTTTGTACAATAGGAACGCAGTTTTTAGTAAAATGATGACTTAGAACATATCATTTTGTTACAAAATGTTGTAAAATATTTTAATAAAAATGTTTAACTCGATTTGTTGGCGTTTCTTTGAGTATTTGATATTCACAGGTTTGTGACTTGAGTCTTTTGTTTGTGGTGGTTGGAAAAGGAAATATTTTAGTTTGTTTTTTGGAAAGTGGACCTTTTTATATAAAAAATCAGTTATAATTATAGTGAAGACTTGTGAACAGAACATTGTGGGTAAGTTATGATCATTTTTAAATGATTTTATGACTTTGTAATTTGTTTGTGATCTGTTACAAAATGTTGTTATAATATGTGAATATAATTTGTATGTGATGTTTTCATAAAATGTTCAGGAAAACAATTTTTTGGAATAGTTCTAAATAGAATTTGTATACGATATTTTTTACAAAATTTAGAAATAGAAAATAGAAAAATGTTTATTGCATTTTGAAAAGAGTTCTAAAATGAGTA
The DNA here is from genome assembly GCA_963971225.1 of Melieria omissa. NCBI lineage: Eukaryota > Metazoa > Arthropoda > Insecta > Diptera > Ulidiidae > Melieria > Melieria omissa. The sequence goes on along the minus strand of OZ020267.1, from coordinate 102,202,410 downwards.
ATTTTTTTCCCATGAACCTTTAGTTTGATTTGTTTGTTTAAAAACGAAATGCCAATAATATTCATTAAGGTCTATGCACACAGAATTGTATTCTTGGGGCAGGTTTGCGTACAACTTTTGAGCCCAATGCCATTTAAAACCACGTTTTGTACCAACGGGAAAGGTATTTGTATTTAGGGGGAGGAGTTTGAACTCCCAAAACCCTCTGGGTACGCCACCACGAATAATTAGTTTATTGGATCACAACCAACCTCTGGGTTTTCCAACAATAACTCCAACCTAGCAACAACAGGTGCACAGAGACCAGAACAGATACAGTACCCCAGTATTAAACTCTAACACACAGAGGCGTCTCTCCTTATGGAGAACAGATGGCAGCCCCATCACGTTGGACTGTTAGCAATAGGCTGATCACCCACCCTATCACAACTTCAATCAATTAATGTAATCAACACAAGGCATTAGTCTTATTGTGGCCCTATGGTTCCAAGAAAAGGGAAAAATAGGAAAGGAAAGGTCCTGGTTATAAGTCTGTAAATAATCAACACTAAATAAAGTTTATCTTGAGAGCGGGACCCAAGGGGGTCTCCGAGTGAAAGTGCATGCCACATACACCCTTTCTTTAATCTAACCTTAACCTACCTTGACAGCGACACTTTTAAATCAACTATTTAGTCCAACGATTGACCTTAGGTTCGATTCCCCGTTGTCACCAAACATCTCTTACGCTCTTAATAGAAAAAAATGCAAAACTCAGAGAGTCAAATGGCCCATGAAAAACTTTCCAAATTAGACTTTGGAATCACATTAAAGCAAAAGGTCCCTTCAACCGCAGAAAGAAATCATTTAAAAGTAACCCTGGTAGCAGACAATTCGACAGAGTGTAGAGACTTCCTACTGTCAGATATTCGTTCTCGTACTAAAAGAGTAAAATCTCACTCAGGAAAATCTTTCACTCGAAACTTTAACTTAAAAATACCACATGCGTTGATGTATTTTGCTCTCATATAGATTTTTTGTGCGACATATAGGGGTGGAATCTTTTTAGATACTCATAAACTCGTAATCACCAGCATGTTTTAATATTAACTAAACTCAGCTCTTGATGGGGTTTTGAGCAAGTGCCCTGTCTATAAGATCTCGTTTGATCCTCACAATGAAAGCATTCTCTGCTTTATATATGTATACACAATATAATTTATACCAAACAAACAGTTGAAAACTTTCATAACAAGAAATTTGCAATTTCCCGCAACAATGCCGAACGTCATTAATCAATGCAATATAACTTGACCAATAGACAGTGAATGTACTTTACTTACATAAAACTCAATTTCAAACGTACATCCATCCATAGGTATGAATGTATTTGAGGTATTGCGGAAGTGTTGCCAACGCGCCCACACAGCCGTCATGAAATAACGACCAACACTCGGCAGCGGCAGATTGGGGCAGCGTGAACGAGGACGATATGGTGCCCGCAGTTGTTATTGCAGCCAATAATAGTAAAGTATCATTAAAAGCAAACCACATGCATACAATCAACAACAACAAGTTTAACGCTAGTATATACAGTAGCAACAACGGAAAGCGTATGGTAACAGCAACAAGTGCCCATTTGTAGAGAGATTATGATAGATTGAAATTTGTTCGCCACATGAACGACGCTCACTTGCGAATATTTTCCATTTATACTGCCGCTGTGTGCTTTTGCTATTTTTGTTTGTTGTTATAATTTCCATATTTTTGCTACGCTCTTCTGCATTTCACATTAACCAAAATGCTTCGCTTTGTTGGAGCTTCTTGGGTTTGTGGTTTTGTTGCCTATAGTTTTGCGGAAATATGTTGGCTATGTTGAGAAACTACAATATTGAGCTATGATTGTTGGCCTTAAAATATGAGCACTAGTGGTATTAACAATCGATTTAAAATGTTCTGAGTGAAGAGAAAATTTAAGCTTCAATAAAAATGTAAACGTTTTAATAAATGAAAAATGTGTTTGTGACTTTTGCAAGAATTGGCGCTTTTCTTTCTCTAGAACAGTTTTGTTGAGGGTCAAAGTGTTGAGTCATGTGTGGCAAAGGTCTAAAGAATCAGTTTTTTTTTTAATTTTCTAAGCATGATGCCAGAGTGTATGATTGGTTCTCGTAAGACTTCATATTGACTGCGGCTAAAACAATTCCTAATTTAACTACTGTCGAGTGCGCTTAACTGCAAGTCGATTTTTTCGGTTAAGTAAACTCCGGCTGAGTGAAATTCCTTTCAACTAAGCGTACTTAGGATGAATGAATTAAAGAGACAACCTAATTCGGACCTAAGTACGACTAACGAAATCATCTGATTCACTTATCAGGGATGTAATAATATGGCCAAATATAGCAGAGCAGTATTTTCAAATTATGAAATGAACCCAAAATATTTTTACATTTAACTGAATTTTTCTGTTTTGCAAAGCTTCAGTTAAACGAACCAATTTTCAGGAAAAATACCAAATAAAAACTAAACGAAGACTTCTATTTCACTTTAACGGATTTTGAAGTTAAGCGACTTGCAGTTAAGCGGTTTTGACTGTATCTACTAAAGTCTGATGACGCAACGTTATAGAACTCGTTGACTAACTTCATTTATATTCTGATTTTGTTTTTTTTTAATATTGTTATTTTGTAAGCGCATTGCCACATGCTGTGAATACCGCAAACACTAAATTTTTTTAAGGCATACAAAATCAAAAAATAGCACAAAGCCGCATAAAATTTGCATAAATTCATACATGAAAAAAACAGTTTGTTTCTACAGTTTTTGTGTATTTGAATTGTTTGTTTGTAAAGAAGTTGTCAGTGTTTTGCAGTTATCTATGCTGTAAGTGATATATTTTATGGTCTTAGGAAGCTTAAAAAAGGCCCCAGGCATAAAATTATGAAAACGCTGCAAATTCAACACAAGATGGCAACTTTTTTGTTTGTTTGATAAACGCCCAATTGTTGTTGCATTATGCAAAATATGCAAATGTACGGTTTGTTGCGTATGGGTGGCTGTGACTTATATAATTTCCTGTTGTAGCTATTGGTGGATGTTAAATGTGGTGCAACGATGCGTATGCGTAACAATTTGGAGTTGAAAGGCGTCAAAGAATCGCCTCAATATGTGGAAGTTTTTAATGCAGTGTGAACGGTTATTTCATTGAAATTTAAAGTTAATGACTTAGTAGATGCAAAAGCTAGATAAATTCAGATTTAAATGGACTAATTTAACCCTTTACGGCACCGTGTGACATATCTGTAACAAACCACTAAAATAGCAATAAAATGCAATGTTAACAAGTAATCTTTGTTTTTGTTTTTTCTTTACCTCTTATATACGGTAGTGCATGTAATATGTATAAAATGTAAAATTTTTCATTTAGTGTTCAGAAATCGTAAGTGTTATAACAGTGCATTGTCGTGAATTTTTAATTTATTAAAAAAATTAATCAAAGTGATTTTTCATTACTATTTTTGTGCGAAATAACAGGTGAATACTTTCTCTTTAAATAATGTGCTCGAATTCATAAAAAACATTTGATAGTATTTATGAAATCCAGAAATTACTGTTTGTAACATTTCTGTCACATTGCGGAACAAAGGCAACTTTTGCTGTGTACCGCGCAATGTGACATTTCTGTTACAAACCGTTATAATGATCAGAAAAAATTAATACAAAACAAATGAATGCAGATGTAAGGAATGTTTTATTCAATTTCTTCGTGGTGATTTTTCATGGTTTATAGTTATCGCAATGGCTTACCGCAACAGAAAAATTGATGAACTAAATGAAGCAGTTTTTAGAAGTTATGAAGAAAGTGAGGACGGGTTCGAAGATGAGGATGATGATGATGCACTGGAAAACCTTGTTTTGGGAACCGGAAACGATAATGATTTAGTTGAGGATATGGAGTTCTCCTTACATGATGAGGAAGATGGCGTAAATATTGAGAATATTATCGACGACTTGGAAAGCGACGACAACATCCCATCGACTTCACAGACTAAGAAAGCGCTATACTTAAGGTCTATCAGCCAGCCAACCATTTTATGGAAGAAGCAAAATCTTCAATTAAGTGAAAAAACCCTTCGTTTTACGGGCCATGATTCCTTTGACCCTGAGATTTTGAATTTAGAGACACCCTTTCAATTGTTCCTACAAGTGTTTCCAGAAGAGTTGATGGAGCACATTGCAGAACAAACTAGTTTATATGTAGTTCAAAAAGATCGTGAAAACAAATTCCGTGCTTCCAAAATTTGTATACAGCAATTTTTTGCTGAGAAGTAAGCGATGGCAAGTTAGGATGTTCTACCATTTCCTTGACCTCACGATGTCTAATGCATGGATTTTGTATAAGAGAGTTCGAAAAGTGAATGGTCAAAAAGATGGTCAGCTATCATCAGCGGATTTCAGGATGGAAGTCGCAACGGTTCTCTGTAAGATGGGCGCAACTAGCCCCATAAAGCGACAAAGTCTTGAAGGCGAGCTCCAAGCTAAAAAACATAAAGGGCCAGCGCAGAGTACTCCACCGATAGCGATAAGACATGATCAAATCGGACAATGGCCGGTATGGGCAGAAAAAAGGATTCGGTGCAAGCTCCCTGGATGCGTAGGAGTCTCACAAACTTTATGTGAAAAGTGTAGAGTGGCCCTTATGTTATAACAAAAAAAATAATTGTTTTAAAATTTTTCACACTTCATAAAACATTAAAACTTTTAAGCTAAAATAGAGTTTTTTGAAATGTTAATGAAGATTCAAGTTTTGTACTCGTTATAGCTCAATGTGACAGAAATGTCACAAATCGATTTTTTCTCCACTTATCCACTTTATAATAAAAATTTTAAAACTCGTGGAACAAATGTTTTTTTATTTATAAAAAGCTTTCAATCCAACCAGGTTTCATTAAGTTTGGTGATCTTGAGCCGTAAAGGATGAAGCAAAGATTTTATGAAGTAGGATTAAGATAACAAAACGCAACCTTGATAGACTTAAATGAGAGACGTCTGCATGAGTTAAGAAGATAGTCGATTAACCAATCGAACAGTTGAAAAAAAAGCCAACCACTTGGGACAAGCTTGAGGCCAACATTCGAGATGCTATAACTGGAATAACTCGGCACATATTGGACCGAGTCCTCCAAACTTGGACCGACTGCTTGAAGTACTGACGAGGCAGCCATTTGAATGATGAGCTCTTTTATACTTTCATACACAATGGCGTGAATGTAGCTTTAAAATAAATCCAGAATCAATTTGATATCCCACACCGTTGTTGTTTTATATAAAATTAGTTTTTTATCATTCTTGCCTGGTTACGCTTTAAATATCTTTAAATTAATTAAATTAATATTTCCTATTGTCAGTAAAGATATTTGTTCATAGACTAAATACATAAATAAATAAATAAAAAAGTAAATAAATAAATTAAACCCTGATATAACTTTTTGAAGCCACTTATTTTCAAAATTTCGTTTACTAGTAGCTATTCAATACACTTTTTTAAAAGGTTTTTCTACTAGCAACTCAAACCATGCCTGGGGGGTTAAAAATTATTAAAATGTTCAAGCAATGGAAAATTGTGTTATGGCTCAAAGCTCAGCTTATTGCTCAGTGTAAGTAATGCTTTGTCAGTGCTGAAGTTAGCCAAAGCAGAAATAGAATCAGCTAACTTACTGAAGCTTAAATTGTGTGTCAAAATTTTTCATTGGCAATTATCATTATTAGACATAATACCAAAGAGATAAAGTCAGTTAAGAACAAATATGACCAGAGGTTTTTTCAAATTTCAAATCATTTAAAATCTATTAAAAGTTTACGCCTTAAAATTCGACCCAGTTGCCTCTGTAAATCAGCATTAAAATAAACAATAATCGATTATTTTGACTGGCTATAGTCTTAAAAAATAATTGCTCTGCATTTGAGGCGCCATGCTTTGAAAAAATTTCTTACACACCAGCAAATCGAAAACCAAAAGCATAAACATAGCCCATGTCTAAAATTATTGCCACACATCACAACAAATTATTTATGATATTTTAATAATGCCATAAATATGCGCTTGAGCAAGTGCAACAACAAAAACCACAAACACCAAATACAATAACAACAACAAATAACTATGGTAGGTATGTTTTTTTTTGTGTGGCTCAAGTGCACTTGGCTGGCCACAGGAAAGGCATAAAAGTGCAGAGAGCAAAAAATATGAGCGCCACGCCAACAGTTGCAGACAGTTGCGCCAACATGTACCTGTGACATGTGATATTTAAAGTTGATGCGATAATTGACAATCAACATATCATAAATTTTGCGATTGGCAGCAAAGGCGAAACAATAAACGCAAAAGAATGCGTAAAGCAAAGCCAGGGCGAGTCCTATAAAAACCCTTGAAGCGGCCAGCATTGCATACAGTTTGGTCAAAAGAGTTTAGAAAAAATTAAAAAAAAGACTGGAAGAGAAGTAAAAAATAAGTATTAACTAAAAAAAATGAAAATTGGTATTTTGTTGGTATTTGCATTGCTACTTCATAGCAATTTGGTTGTGGCATCGATGCACTTTCATAAAAATATTTCAGAAGTGGCCATAGGTATGGAAATGTGCGTATTTTCTTGAAAAAATTTTGTGATTATGTGATTTCTTATATATTTTTGATTAAATCAAGCGCTTTCTGAAATCATTAACGGCTTGAAACCACGTCAGTTGGCCATATTGGCTGCGCCACCTGCCCTGAGTCGCACCAAGTCCCCTGCTACTAACAACTCGGACGACAACAACAACAACAACTCGCTCGCCATGGCTTATGGCATGCAACAAGACGTTGACGACTTTATCTATCAGTTGCACAAGCTCTACTTTAAAACAATCATATTCGATAGGGTGGATTTGTTTTTCAACTTTGTTGAAATTAACCTGCAGGGATCCATCGAAATTGTCAGCATGATATTTCTCAAACCATACGAATTGTTGCCACGCATACAGGAACGCAAGTTGGCGCATCGTTTGAGTTTGTTCATCTTCTACTGGGGCGCCAAATATCCGCCCAGATCGAGCGAGGCGCGTTTCGAGGAACCGTTGCGCGCGGTGGTCATTACAAGGCCGCGCAAGAAGGCGTAAGTAACGAGCGGAGATACCATAAAATAATGCAAAGAAAAACTATATTAATGAACATAAGAGGTGACAGGATAACAGTGATAACATAGTTTTTTCCAATTGGGATGTCTTAGCAACTGACTGAGATATCAAGGACGTTTGAATGTCAAAATATTAAGTGTATTTTGCATCGTGTGGAAATTATAAAAAAATATTTTTAAAAAGAAAATATTGAAAAAACTATATATTAATGAAAAAATATTATAAAAAAATGTAAAAAAATAGACTATAAAAATATGTATTAGCCAGAGCCAATAGCCGTGTGGAAATTTTAGAATATTTTATTAAAAAAAAATATTTAAATAACTATTTAAAAAATATATATATTGAGGAAAAAATATATAATATAAAAAAAAAATTATTATTCAGAGCCGATAGCCTTGGTAGCTAAAGCTAATTTTAATTGTAAGATAATAATTTATTGTTGTCTTTCAAATAAACCTTTCAAACTAAAAAATAAAAGTAAAAAAAATATTTTCCAAATTTCGACACGAACTTGTGAGTGTCATCTTATTGCGAACGGTTATCGATTGGCCGCCACAATCACGTGACTTGACACCTCTCGATTATTTTCTCTGGGGCTACGTCAAGTCCTTAAGGCTTGATTACACGTAACGAGTAGAGTGAGAAGACAGCAACTCGAACGAGTACTCGTTTCGTCTAAACGGTAAGGCGAGTTCTTGATTCAGTCAGTGACCGATGAAAGTGGCGAGAGAGCCACTAGAATCACATTTTGTTTGCTAGGCCGAGCGACCACTACTTTACCGTTATATTTTTCCCTTTTCGCAGCGATTTGCGCAATCGCTCGTCACATGCGGAATCGCTCGTGACATGCGGTATGCGTCACACACCACTTTTCGCTCGGTTGAGTTTAATTGCGCGAGTTGCTTAGTTCATTTTGTGCATTGCAAAACCGAACTGACTCGCCGCGTGTCGAAATACGTTTGAACAACTCGTCGCTTTTGCTCACCATCCCAATTCTTTCGGCCTTGTACCATTTTGATGTCTCGTCACTCGACTCGTTACGTGTAATCAAGCCTTTAGTCTACGTTAACAATTCAACCACTTTGAACGAGCTCGAGGCAAACAATCGATACGCCATTGCTGGAATAAGGAAGGAATAACATATTGAAGCGAGTCATTCAAACTTGGAACGACCGCTTAAAGCACTGACTGCTACAACTGACTAAAGCCAAGGCAGCCATTTGAATGATGAGCTGTTTCATACTTTCATAATAATTGCAAAAAAGTGGCTTCTAAATAAAGCCAAATTAAATTTGCTATCTTACATCGTTGCTGATTTATTTAACTTTTTATAATCGCTTTTATCTGGTCACCCTTTATTTACAAAAGTGTATTCTAGGCAGTTTTTAATAGCCCAAAATTTTTTCTTTACTTAACAAAATTCCCAACTATACTTATTCCATTAAGTAAAAAATGTAGTAGAGACAGAAAGCGAGCTAAATTTGTTTGAGTACAACTTTAACTTTTACTATAGTTTCAGAATTTACTACAATCAGGCGGTGCCCGATGGTGTTAGCAATCTGCATTTGGTCAATTGGTATGATGGGGACAATTTGGGGCTACAAAAAGTGCCACTGTTGCCGTCGGCCGCCTCTGTCTATTCGAATTTCGAAGGACGCGTATTCAAAGTGCCCGTTTTTCATGTAAGCAAATACTAACTGGAATCAAAACGACATTACATAATAATAGAAAACCTTTGTACAAGACCTAATAATCTCGGAATAAAAATATATTCTCGATATAAACAGAAGACTCTCCATCCTTTGACGAAATTCTGACAAGCCGATAATCCCTTTCACTCGCAGATCATTTGAACCACAACTTTTTTGCATTGATTTCTTTCTTATTATTTTTTATACTTATTTTTGAAATTGTCACAACTGATGATTGTCAATCTATCAAGTCACCTCCATGGTTCTGGGTAAACTACGACAATGACACCGTCAACGAAACCATCTCTCTGGACGAGACCATTTCGACCAATGAAGGCAACAGTGATTTGTTCGAGTTCACCGAGGTGAATGTAACTGGCGGACGCGACCACTGTCTGTTGAGTCTGTTGGCGACACATATGAATTTTCAATTTATCTACATTGAGGCGCCCGGCCGCACACAAGGCTCACTGCGCACCGAGGAGGAGTGCGAGGGCAATGAAAGCTTCACCGGCGGCATTGGACTACTGCAAAATGGGGTAATACCGAACGATTTCTGGCTTAACATCTCTTCGAAAAAGAACACTTTCTCAATTCTACTTTAATATTTTTCACTATAAATTCAAACTTTCTCTATTCGAAAATAATTTTCCAAAAAAACAACTCTTGATTCTACTCTGATTTTTTTCACTCACAGTTCATTTGAATCAAAACTATATTCTCAACTCTATCTATCTCTATCTATATTAACTTTAATTCGACTACAGCTCGCTGACTTTCTGCTGGGCGATGTCAGTCTGAGTTGGGAACGCCGCAAGGCTGTCGAGTTTTCCTTCTTCACGCTGGCCGATTCGGGCGCTTTTGCTACGCATGCGCCGCGTCGCTTGAACGAAGCGCTCGCTATAATACGGCCCTTCAAAATGGACGTGTGGCCATATCTGATTTTGACTGTACTCTTCTCAGGGCCCATTTTCTATGCCATCATTGCCATACCCTACAAGTGGCATTTCAAGGGCAAAGCGCCACGCGATGTGGAACGTGTTGGCGAGCTGGTCTTTCATATGGCTTACATCAGAGAGATAACCATTGACAATGAGGCAAGTAGGCGGTTATTGAAGTTGCAGCAACAACAACTACAAAGCCAACAATGTGATGATTGCAATATGGAAGAGTTGCCACCGAATTTGTTTGATAGATGCATTTGGTTTACGGTGCAATTGTTTCTCAAGCAATGTAAGTACTTAGAAATTAATTTAGGTTTTATTTAACTTTATTTGGAATGAAGTACTTTTGTAAAGAATTTCGTATTCCAAAAGCAAATTTTTTGTTTTGTGTTTATCAGCTTGTCAGGAACTTTATCACGGCTATCGCGCCAAATTTCTGATGATTGTCTATTGGATTGCAGCCACCTATGTGTTGGCCGATGTTTATAGTGCACAACTCACCTCACAGTTTGCGCGTCCACCGCACGAGGCGCCCATCAATACGCTGCAACGTTTGCAGACGGCCATGTTGCAAGATGGATATCAGCTGTTTGTGGAAAAAGAAAGTTCATCATTGGAAATGTTAGAGGTCTGAAGGAACTTAAAAACAAAAAGCTCACATAAATTGTTACTCTTTTGACAAAGACAAGAACAAAATATGACAAAGTAACAAAGTAAAGTTTTAGTATTTGAAAGAGTTTAAATTAACATTCGACTTATATTATGTTCTTGACTTAAATATATGTAACTTATTAGTTTAATCTATCTACAGGGTGGCGCAAAAGTTATCACCCAGTGTTCTTTGGCTCTAATTTGTTTATGTATGAATGAATGAATGTATAGATGCATTAATGTATGAATGCATGAATGTATAAATGGTTGAATATATGAGTGTATAAATGTATGAATGTAGGAATGAATGAATGAATTTATGAATAAATGAATTCATGGATATATGAATGTATGGAATGTATGAATGAATATCAAACCATAATTTACTTTTGCCGCCATTTGCAAAAGTTATAGCATCTACCGATAGAGTGTTGACTTTTGCGCCACCCTGTATATACGTATAACTGTGTATCCTAACTGACTGACTGACTGATTGATTAATCATAGCTCAGCCCAAATTATTCAACGTACTAACATGAAACTTGACCTGTAGGTACATTTAAAAAAAGAAACCGCCACTAAGACGGGATTATTTAGAATTCGGGGTCTAAAGGGGCAAAATATGGGTTAAAATTTTATATAAAGAAACTTGATTCAATGGGCTCATTGATTTCAAACTTGGTGATAATTTGAATTTTAAATTTTTTCAATTTTTCAAACATTAGAATTTAACAGGGTCAACAATAGGTTAAGCTTTGTGTACGGAAAGACTACGAAAAAACATGAACCAATGGGCCTATTGACTTCAAGGTTGGTGAAAAGATTAAAAACACACAATCAAAAATAGTAAGATACATGTTTCTAATTTTTTTTGAAAATCGAAATCTAACGAAATGAACCAAGTATTAAGAGTTTGTATAAAGAAACATGATTTGACTCCAAACTTAAAGAAAGTTCATCAAATGTGACATATTTCAATATGTGTTGTTAATTTTATTTCGCAAATCAAAATCTGAAGGGGCCAACGACGGTTTAACAATTTGTGTGGAGAAAAAACATTTTTTGGACTTTTTAACTTCAATCATAGCGAAAGTACTTCAAATGTGAAATAATTAAATACGTGTTTTTCACTTTCTCAAAAATCAAAATCCAACGGGGTCAACAATGGGTTAAAAATTTGTATGGAGAAACTTGACTTATTGGGCTTTTTGACTTCAATCTTGGTGAAAGTACTTCAACTGTGAAATAATTCGACACGTATTTTTCACACTCACACTCTCAAAAATCAAAATCCAAGGGGGTCAACAATGGGTTAACATTTTGTATGGAGAAACATGATTTATTTGGTTTTTTGGACTTCAAACATTGTAAAAGTACTTTAAATGTGAAATAATTTAACACGAGTTTTTAATTTTTTTCGAAAATCAAAGTCTGATGGGGTCAACGATGGGTTAAGGGTTTATATGGAGCAATAGTATTAAATAGGTTTTTTAACTTCAAACTTTGTGAAAGTGTTCTAAATGATAAATAAAAAACCGACACGAATTTTTCTTTTTCCGAAAATCAAAATTTGACAGAGTAATCAATGGGTTAAGAGTTTGTATGGAGAAACATGATTTAATGCAATTTCTGACCTCAAATATGGTGATAGCTTTTCAAATGAGAAATAATTAGGCAAGTAGTTTTAAAAAAAAATCAGATGGGGTCAAAAAAGTGTTAACAGAAACTTCAGAAACAGAAACTTGGGCTCCATCCATTGACGTCAAACTTGCGTGTAAAGCTGCAGGTCCCTGCTAGCATTGCTTATATTTATTTAAGTCTTATAAATGCATTGAAATTGTCTGTTTACAGAATGGCACCGAAATCTTTCGCCATTTGTACGCACTAATGAAACAACAAAGCCCCGATGTGGAGGGCTATCTTATAGACTCGGTGGAATCGGGCATCAAACTAATAGCCGATGGCTTGGAGAATAAAGCAGTGCTTGGTGGTCGAGAAACGCTCTACTTTAACATACAACAATTTGGTGAGTAGAAACCGATTAAGAAACAAACATCCAACAGAAGCTAAGATTTTTTACACTTCTACAGATTTTTTGTCTTTCTCTTATTGAATTTTTGACTTCTTGTTAAACTTTCACAGGCTCCAAGACCTTTCAGCTCAGCCAAAAACTCTACACACGCTACTCGGCCGTGGCGGTACAAATTGGTTGCCCCTTTCTGGACAGCCTGAACGATGTGTAAGACGAACATTAACTGAAATTTTGGTTTATCATTGAAATATTAAAGTTCCACTCACAACAGCATTATTCACCTCTTCGAAGGTGGCATTCTGGATAAGATGACCAATGCAGAGTATGCCACACAATCGCGCATGATTGGTAAAGAGCTCAACGAACAGCACAGCAAAAATGGTGGCACCAGCACCAACACAGACAGCGGGGCCGAACCCAACCTGAACGACGACAATGGTAACTCCAACAGCCAAGAGGCAAACGGCAAAAGTGCCGATAATGTTGAGGTGAAGAAGTCGCAGGATATGCAAATCATACAACCGCTCAATGTGCGCATGTTACAGGGTGCTTTCATTGTGCTGTTGGTGGGTTATGGTGCGGCCGGTGCGTATGCGACATAGTCAACGATAAGTTCTTAGTTAAATTTGTTTCTTTTTTTCTTATTTTTTGTTTTCTTTTTCTATACAGCGGGCATACTGGTGTTGGAATTGTACTGTCATAGGTTGAATTATAATTTTATCGAAGTGGGCAAAGCCCAACTGGAGCGCCGCTATCGCTGGTGCTGTAGAAAAAGTCGAAAAATTACGCGCCTGCTGGCACAAAGAATTTTGCACTAAGGCCCAAAGCAATGGGTTAGCTGTGTATAGAATGTAGAATACATTCTATGAAGTTTAAATTTGTCTGTTGCGCAATTTAAACGACGCGACGCCCGCATTTTGGTGACAATGTTAATCGCTTTCATTACAAGTGGGCCAGGCAACCAAGCGTGAAGTGTAATAGTATAAAACGGTTGATAAGTGACATAATCAAGAGCACAGTTTGTACTACACAGTGGCACCTAAATAATAAATACAAAAAACTTTTGTCAGCACAATTGAAAACTTAAACCGTCAGTTAGTAGCCACTTGTCTCTCAAAATGGGCAGCAAAAGCGATCTCTCTGACAGACAAGTCGGTGCCAACTTTCCATTGCACTACTCAGTTATGTGTCTACATACGAGTACATAACATCTAACTTCACATACACACGACTGGCTTTAATATTGATCCTTGTACCATGACCTCGCTCATGTCGTAAATAAAGCACTTCTTAAATCACCGCATATAGACATTTTACAAGCAGCATAAATTGCATTGACGCTTTTTGCCGCTCACCATTTTAAATAAACCAAACAAAAAACCAACACAAATAAATGAAAATTCAAATAAAGCCCAGAAATTACTTGACTTGTCGTGAAATTACCATCGCCATGAACCCATTCACATCCGTGTCCGTGTGTCCGACTGTGTCTCGACTTCATATGCGAACCCACACACAATGCGCTCGAAGCGCAGAGCAAAATCAAAAGTCATACAAAAACATAAACAAACCAATTCAATATACATGTACGCGTAATTATTTTTAGACCACAAAAACCACAACAACAACAATAACAACCGAAAGCCGTTGTAAAAAACCGCACATAAACCAATTTCATTGCAACGCTGGCAGCGAACATGAAGATCGCAAATCCACTTAAACTGTCTTAAATCTCCCATGCAAACGCTGAAGCAGCTCACTATGGCCAACACTGCATATGGCGCGACGGCAGCCACTGCCACTGCGAATGCGCTTCACTTTCCTTCGAAACACACGTCTGCTGCTCTCTTACCCTACTTCCTACCGCTGCCAGCTTCCATACCGCTGCCGCTGCATTGTTGTCATTGCTGAAACAAAAAGTGTTGGCGTGTTTACTTTTCGGCTTTTGTCTCCTTTTTTACTTGTTTTTCATCTATTTTTGTTAATTTTTTCAGCTTGTGACCGTTGCAGCTTCTTTCCATGCCACCTCCATCCTGGTGTGATCCTCTTACCAGATGCTATCATCTGGCATTGTCGTGCCGCTGAACCGGCAAGCCGTCGCTCCAACTATCGCCTCGGTCAGCCAACGTTCATTCCGTTCGTTTGTTCGAACGTTCGGACGTCGCTGATTGTATCGAGCAAATGTCGTTAAAGTCACTTTGCCTCGGCTGCAGCCACGTCTGCGGTTGCATTTGTTTGTAGTTTTGCCTGCCTGCCTGGTTGTGGGTTTCCTTTTTCTGTTTTCCTTTTTTTTTGTTGTTGTTGGTGTTGTGCTTTTGGCACACTCCACTTGGCCATGTTGAAAATTGTTTATCCACCAATGTCGCGCTAGGAGACAGCTCAAAGTTTAACAAGCTGTCGATTCTACTCGGCAGCGAGTAGAGCAGTAAGCGGCTGTGAGTGAAGCCATTGCACTGTGGTCGCTCCCATAGGCCAAAAATAAAAAATTCAAAGTCCAAATTTTAAAATGAAAAGTAACTACATAGTCTCCTATATAATCAAGCTTTCTAACGGTAAATTTTTTTTGGTTTGATTCTTGCGGTACTTTCTGAAAATAGCATCAGAAGTGAGAACATTTGTTCACTTGATTAGTGCAATGTGAGCAGCGTTTTACAATAATCAATTTTGAAGTGTTAAAACTTTATTAAAAAATCACCAAATTTAAAATTAATAAAAAGGGTATTGAACATACAAGTATTTAACTTAATTTTAGTTAATGAGATATATTTAAATTGAAGTCTACTTAAAAACAAAAATCAAAATTTACAACTACTATATTCTGTGTTTTTCGTCTGACTCCCAGAATTTCACTTAAAGTTTTAGTTGTGTTCCCTCTCGTTGCCCCCATTGATCTTTTTTTCCGAATACTAAGGCACGTTTTAAGATTATAATGTGTTAGTTTCAGCTGCCAGAATTTGCCAGGCTTCGTGCAATCTTTCATAGACTGAGTGCCTGTATTAAAAATGGGGCGCAAACCCAGAAGTGCAAAAGAAGCTTGGCATTTTGTGCGGTGGTATTGTTGTTTGTTTGTGTTGTTGTTTTTAAGTAAGGTGATGTTAATATAATGCGTATTTCAACTTTTTTATTTTTCTATTTTAATTTCACCTTTAAACCAATTTTTATATACGGTGGCTGACACTATTTACATATGTAAATATTTTTGTTATCATAGGTTCTGTGGGGACAGTTTTGGTTTTTTTTTGGTAATGTTAAAGAGGTTTCATGTCCAAATGTGGAAGGAGAAAATGGAGCAAAGCGGTTTCAGACCCCACAATGTGGGAAAATTAGTAAATCTGGCAGAAGAAATTACATAACAAGATATGCATTTTGAAAGACATTCTCACAAAATGTCGTATTTGACATTTCTATGTAATACTGAATCGCATAACTAAACTTGAACAAGATCGCCCAACTGTAACATATAGCTGCCACAGGAACGATCAGTTAAAAATGTGTCGTATGGAAAACTTTTTCTAATCAAATTTTGAGATATATCAAGATAAAATATGATTTATACAAGTGCTAAATTGTATGTTAAAGCTAAAGCTATGTTTTCAGATTAAAACATAAATGTTGAAAAATTAAGGAAATATGCGCTCGACACTGCTAAGAGATAGAGATGTATCAATGGTACTGGCTTCCACCTTCTGTTCATAAAATTTTAATTCACGCTCCGTTTTGAGTTAATTACCTGTACAGTGACGCACACAGGATTTCATTTTGGGGGGTTTTGCATACCACTTTGGGCCTAATACTGTTTGAGATCATAATTTTCACAAGCAATTTTTTGATTTGGGGGTTTGAACCCCGCAACCCCCTCCGGTTGCTCCTCTGAGCCTGCCTATATATGAATTTTGTCGAGCAAAATCTTGGAAACAATTTGTTTCTCATTAAAAACAAAAAAGAAACAAATTTTTTATCATTTCCTTACATGGGGCAGGCGTATAGATGTCCGACCACGCCCATTTTCACATGAAATAATTGCCACATTCTTAAAAACAAGTTACCAAAGTTTCAGGCTGATATCTCTGCTAGAAGTATTTTTGACCGCTTTGCCCATATAAGTCCGACCACTGTGCATTGGGACATTAGATATAACGGACTAAAAATTGGGGATCTATAAACACGCATATGAGTTAGAATATCATGACCACGTTTATTGTTTGTGAAAACGATGGAAACAGACCTCGATGCGAGAGGCAAAGGATAATGTCAAAGGACGAACTCTATGAAAGGATCAGTTAATCACAATGAAGCAAAGAAATAAGAAAAGTCTTCAATGAAGAAGGCAGCGGATGTTGTTGTAGTGGAAAATCGATGAAAGGATTAGTAAGTTGCAATAAATCAATAGAAAGAAATGTCTTCAATGAGGAAGGCGCTGGATAATGTCGTAGACCAAAGGATCTGAAAGGATCAGTAAGTCGCAATAAAGCAACAGCAAAAATGTCTTTATGTGGAAGGTAGCGTATGTTGTTGTAGTGGAAAAGCGATGAAAGGATCAGTAAGTCACAATAAAGCAACACCAAGAAAAGTCTTCAATGAGAAAGGCGGTGGATAATGTCGTAGACCAAGGGATCTGAGAGGATCAGTTAATCATAATGAAGCTACAACAACAAAAGTTTTCAATGAGGAAAGCGGTGGATGTTGTTGTAGTGGAAAATCGATGAAAGGATCAGTAAATCGCAATAAAGCCACAGAAAAAAAGTCTTCAATGAGGAAGGCGGTGGATAATGTCATAGACCAAAGGATCTGAAAGGACCAGTGAACCGCAATGAAGCTACGACATGAAAAGTCTTCAATGAGGAAGGCAGTGGATGTTGTTGTAGTGGAAAATCGATGAAAGGATTAGTAACTCGCAATGAAACAACAGTAAAAAAATCGTCAATGAGGAAGACGGTGGATACTGCCGTAGATCAAAGGATCTGAAAGCATCAGTTAATCGCAATGAAGCAACAGCAAGAAAAACAGTCTTCAATGACGAAGGCGGTGCATGCTGTTGTGGTGGAAAATCAATGAAAGGATCAGTAGGTCGCAATAAAGCAAAAGCAAGAAAGGTCTTCAAAGAGGAAGGCGGGGCATAATGTCGTAGACCAAAGTATCTGAAAGGATCAGCAAGTCTCAATGAAGCAACAGCAAAAAAAGTCTTCAACGAGGAAGGCTGAAGGATGATGTTATAGTGAAAAATAGATAAAAGAATCATCTACAGAACAATTCATGTCTTTGAAGGTGGTCCTTTCGAGCTTAAAAACAAAGCATTCTTATCATTCTTCTTACAATATTTGTTTCTATTTAGCAGATAATTTTCAAAAATCGAAATAATTTTGCATTCTGTTTAATAATTTTGTCTAACAAAACCGTTTGGGTAGTTTTCGACATTGAGCAATTTTATCATTATTATTGTTTATTGTTCCGCCAACCCGTGGCGCCAGGAATTCATTTTGGGGAAGTTTTGCGTATAACTTTTGAGCTCAATACCATTTGGAACCATATTTTTCACAAGCAGTTTATGTGTCTGGAGAGGTTTAAACACTCAGAGGGGTCGAATTTCTACGCCAAGAACCTTTGGGACGACATCAAACTTCGACTGCATGTGGCTGTTTTGGCAGGAGAATAGTACAATGTTATCAGCGTAGCCCAAATCTTACAGATGTTGCATGCATATGGAATGCCACGTGATACATACCTTTTTCAGGCTATGTGAACTACAGTCCCTTTTAATTTTTAGAACCAAAATATTTGCAGCAATTTGAAAGGCCTTAAGGAGTTAAAGAGAAGTGTCTAGATCTTGATGCCTCTCACGACTTGCAATTCAAACCATTAGCAGATTTGTTTTTTAATTTGGAGAAAATCTATTCCTATTATTAGTAAAAATGTCGTTCCACTTTCAAATTCTACAATCACAATTTCAAGTTGCAATTACGTTTTCAAATTTTAGATCAAAGACAAGTTTAGTTTCCAGACTTATTAACTCATTCCAAAAGTATGTCAAACAATAACAACTGATTAATTATAATAAAGATGGCCAAATATCCACAACCATGAGAAATAGTTTTATCAACAACAAACTGAATTGCATTCTTGTCTTATTAGGTCATCAGCGGTAATGCTTATCTGTGCCAAAAAAAATGTATCGCTTTTTGTGTGCGTATTTATTTTGTGCCAATCAAACTTGGCCCCATACACAAAATTCGAATCGCAGCCAATCAAAAATTACTCACCTTAAACAACGTACGGTGCAAAACTTATTAAGAACAACAATTCAACGCAACCAATTACAATTTTCGAACTCTTTTTAATGGCACAACAACAACAAACATTACCGCTTGCAGAAAGAGTGAAGAAAGGCCCGAAGCGGATTGATAAATCGCGATGGTGTGGTGATAAAGTGGACCGTTGACATGAAATTTCATTGCTATGGCGCTGGATGGATGCTGACGATAAGCGGCCAAGCAGCAATCGATACAGAAGAAGAGTGAGGAAAATGCGCACGAAATGGAATTAATGTCAGCGACAGATTGACAGGCAGCCACAAAAGTGACATAAAAGAACAACAGTAACAAGTGGAGGCAGACAAAAGAAGTGACAACAAAGCCAACAACAACAACATAACGATCATCAATAACAACAATAATAACAACAACAAATAACAACAAGAACGAAGAACGACAGTAAAGTTGTTGACATATCAATGCGGTGCTGCTGCGGTGATTGTCGGCCTGCAACGCACTTTTTGCGACGCTTAACAATTAAAATTGCGGTTGCCGTTCGTTGTTGTTGTAATCAGTTGGAGAACTGTTGCCAGCACATTTCACTCTTACCGCGCTATCTTTTGCCTTGCTGTGTTTTGCTTTTTGCCCGCTGGCCTGCCGCATGTGGCTGCATAGCGCAGTTTGTTGCTTAAGTCTTTTGTTTTTATGTATTGCATTTATTTAATTTAGTTTTTTATGGCGCCGCTGGCCAAGAAAAGTTGTGAAAGTTTATACGCACACACAACTCAGACTCACTCAGACTGGCAGTTTTCCTGCTCACTGACACTGGCCACTTTTTTACGTTTTATGCTTTAACTAAAAATAGAAATTTTCTACAGTGCCAACCAAAGCGAGTTTGAATGGTCAATGCCGCTGTAAAGGAGTTAAAAGCCGCGCGCATAAATCACACTGTCGGCCATAAATCCTGCCGCAGTGTTTACAAGTTCCTAATTAGCGAACTGGCGAGGAATTAAACAAAACTGTAAGCCATAGCTCAACGCCCTTTCTTGGCCAGGCACAACCTTCTAGGGCACAGCAACACACTCGAATCGTTTGCTTTGTTCAACTGTTTAAGTAATTTACCATTTTATGCTTTTCTGATAATCTCTAAAGCGCCGCTGAGTGGCCGGTTAACATACACCGCAGCGATTCGCTGTACTGTGATTTTATTAATAAATTGTTTAGCCAGCCGGTGACTTGTTTGTTTATTAATTTTGCTGGTATTTACAAAGCATCTCTTTGTGTATTTCTGCTGAAATTCAATACGTTGCTGCCTTAAGCTGCTTGTGGTTGCTTAATTAAAGCTTAAAGCACAGCAAAATGCAGCCAAGCAAACAAATAAATAAACACAAAATTACAGTTTGTCGCTTAGTTAATTCGTATTTCCGGCTAGACAAATTTTAAACAACTGACAGGAGAATAGGTCAGTAAAGAATTTTTACTTTTCAACACTTCCGCTCATTTGAACGCTAATAAATTTGTAGAGTTTTCGGTTGCTGAGTGAGGCACATGGGAAATTATGGAAATAAGTTGCTGTTATCGTTGATTTTTTTCACTTTTTGTGAGCGCAGTAAAGTGTGGGAATGTGTTATAAAAAAGCGAGTTGGTAATAAAATCAGTGGAAGTGCATTAAAATAAAGTTAAATTTTTAATTTCCTGTGAGTTGTATATTGAATATTCAAAGTTGGCGAATTAGTTCCACTTCAATGACTGTGAGTCTGGAAGTAAACTAAGGCCACGTTTATTTAAGGCTTCGAACAATGATTTCAAGGGATTTTTTTTAGAAAAAAGTTTTCAGGTGCGTTTGTTCGAAAAAAATCATTAGTTTTAAGTCTTTGACCATTTTTTTGTTTGTTTTTCTTTGGATACTATAAAACATTTCCTCTGTGTCTGTTCAACCATCTCAAGACAATGCTTAGCAATCTTGGGGACACAATGTGAGTTCACTGCACTAGATGGAAAGGCGACGCTCGGCCTGAAATTTGCCAAAAGCATTCGTATTCTGACACCAACTCACAAACGGATCTCCATGTTGCTTCTTCTTCCTTCTTCTTAGCATGACAGTCCTGGATGGACCACTGCTTTCGCAACTATCTTCCTCCAGATTTCTCGATCCGCTGCTAAGCGCCACCAGTTTTGTACGTTCATCTCCTTTAGGTCATCGATCACTGCATCTGCCCATCTTTTCCTTGGTCTGCCCTTAGTTCGGTTCCCATATGGTTGCTTCTTGAAGGCTCATTTTGGGGCTCTTTGTTCTGGCATTCTTTCTACGTGTCCAAGCCAGCGTATTCGTTCGGCTTTTATGTATTTTATGACGTTTTGCCCCTTAATCAGGTGTTCATGCTCAGAGTTGTATCTAATACGATATACGCCATCTTCCAACGTGATTGGACCATATATCCATGTTGCTAAGGACCCAATAAGGATCTATGGACCCAATAAGGATTACCAACTGTAGGCATTCGAGGTGTGTTTGTTTGAGAAAAATATTACAAATAAGAAACCTGTTAGAGACTGTAGAAGGTAACAAAACTGTAGGCTTACTGGCGATGAATTAAATAATATTTTTTATAATAATAATTATTTTTTATCAAATGTTTTTTTTTTAAAGCGCTTATTTACAGCTATACACCAGTATAGTTTTTTTAGTATTATTGAATTTTTTAGTATTATTAAAGCATTAACAAGTTTTTAAAAAATTGTTTTGCTTCAACATAAATTTTGAATAAGAATTATTTCAACTTGACTTATAATTGCAACCATTGTATAACGGTGGCACGCACAGGGTTTCATTTTGGGGAGGAGTTTTGCTTACAACCTTTGAGCCGAATATAAAACAATATTTTGTAAAATTTTGTGTACCATTTAAAACAATATTTTGCACCATTTTTGTGTTTGGGGGTTTGAATCCCCAAACCCGCTGTGTGCGTCACTGCAAGTTGCATGCATCGTATGTCTAATTTAAATACATTTTTAAAAAGCAAACATTCTTCCAAGTATTTGAAAGACAATCTAATAAGAAAGACGAAGGCGAGTCGGACAATTCAGTGAAAAGCTTACGAGATTCGTTCTTTCGCTCCCGAAGAAAGATTACAGAGCCAGAACACTACTTAACAGCGGCTAAAACACAAAATATGGACATCACTTAGTCGAATGAACGCAGGAATTGCAAAGATGGTATCAGAGAAACCTTGGAACCCATTTGTTTTGCTTTTGTCCGGCTATCTCAAGACTGCTCCTTACTCGTTTAGGGGTCCGTTCCTCTCTGGGTTTGAAGAATGGTTCCCCAAGTATGACATTAAGTCGCTGCTGAAGTTTGCTGGAACAACCCCATTCTCACCGATCATTTTTGCGTTGATGCGCAACACAAACATTCTCCTAACAACGAAGAAGAATTTAGCTCAAATAATAATTTCTGAATATTTTTTTAGTTTATCATGTCTACTGGATGCCTTGTAGGGAACTAGGATACTAAAGTTTATAGTTAAGTAAAGCTTAAGTTAAGTATTAAATGTAAATAAAGTCGAGTCCGCTTAGTTTCAAGTCGATTTTAGATAAACGAACTTCGGATGAGTAGTGCAAAGACATTCTAATTCTGAAGTTTTCTAATGTCGTTGCAATTTCAAAAGTCAATCGTGCCAATAAACGAAATCAGCTGGTCCACTTATCAGGGATGTAATAATATGGCCAAATAATAGAAGGACAGAATTGTTTAATTAAAATTTGGCTCATTTCTTCACTTCGGCGGAGTTAAAATAGTGTAAACTTACACATATGTTTTGGACCCAGAATATTTTTTCACTTAAATGAAGTTTTAGTTAAACGAACTAATTTTAAATAAATTAAAAATAAATATTTTAATTAATTGAATAATTAACAATTTAAATTTTAAATAAGTTAATTAATAATTTTACTTTAGTAAAGCAACTTGCAGTTAGGCGGTTTCGACTGTATCGAACCTATTTGAATTCCTTAGACAACCCATTCAAATCTGTGCTACATTTTTTCACTCTTATCAGTTGCAATGTTTTCACTCTAACCTTTTCTGCTTATCTAAACCGACAGCGCCCTGCAGCCAGCCCTGATGCCTAAAAAAACACTTCAAAATTGCCCAACAACCTGTAAAGAACCATACAGAGAGCAAACACACTACGCTAAGTAAAGTAAAGCAAAGCAAAGTGAAAACACTTCAAGGCTGCCGCACTGCACAGCGAACAGGTTCTTAAATGCAACTTGCACTGCATTTACAATGAAAATATCCTGCACATGCCACCGCTGCGTTGCTCGCTACCTTCATTCCACTTCACTACCTCGACTCGGCTCGCTCATTCACACAGTGCCGCCGATTTCATGCTTTACGCTTCAGGCCATTGTGCGCATTGAGTTTATTTAGGACTCCGACACCAGCTCCATTCAGACATTTACACTTCACATTTGCCGCAGTTGGCTCATTTGTCAATGCGTTAATTTATTTAATTTCTTCTATATTTTCTTGTTTGCCGGCATGCAAAGTGTTCCTGAACTGCTCGTTTTCTTTTTTATTTCGTTGATTGTTTTCCTAGTTGCGTGTGTCCGTCTATTGTCTGGTTGGGCTGCGTGTCGCTGCGATGACACTTGTTGCCACATAAGTTACTTACGTCGTCTTACACTGACAATGATAAAGATCGCTGCTTGTGATAGCGAAAGTGATAAGCCGATTGGGAATTCTGTTGTAATTTGTTTACTGCTTTATTTTTGGGATATTTTTCTACCCATCGATATTGAACAGCTATCAGAAATGTTTGCTTGGAAGTGATTTTAACCGAAAGTACAATGATTAGGAATTTAAATGCGTTTTGAAATTGACAGCTGACAGCTGATTTGTGCAGAACACCAATCATTAGGGACAAATGTTGGCATTGATTTGAAGAGTTGATTGGGGGAAAAGTGATCAAGTGGACAAGTGGAATTACAGAGGTTACTTGGGATCATTTTTGAAGACATTCTAAAATTAAGTTAAAAAAGATTAAGATTAAGTTAAAAAAATGCTAAAAACTGTCTGGAGAAATTATCCTGAAGAGGTATAATCTGATGTAAAGATAAAATGAAGAAGTTAAAATTTTTGAAACAATTAATTTTAAAATTTAATTTACTAATTAATAAAAATTAGTTCCACTACCCGTTTTTCGCTGGTGTAAGTCATATTATGATATTTTCGCTTCCGCGTTGACAGTGCATTGGCCACTTCATGCTTAACGAAAAATTTAAAACCCATTTTCACTTGTTTTTTTTCTCGAAATACCCAAAAATCAATAACTTACTCATTTAATCACGCACAAACTCACCCGGTCCCAGCACTAACCGCGCAACATTCAACTCTCAATCCACAACATTCCCTACATTTTATTGCGCACAGCTGGAGCTGCTGGGTAATCAGGCCGGTTGAACTTAATGCAGCGCAACGTTTGGTTGCTGCCGTATTCGTTGCGCTTATCAGCAGCGGGCGTAGCATCGGTCAACGCCGGCGGCTGCTGTGGATTTTGTGGCATCCTTTCACGGTCAGCCGATAGCTGGAACATTTTGCTTATCTTCAACGCTCGCTGTGGTTTTTAATTCAAGCGTCTTTTGTTGTTGTCTGCCCTTTTGCATGCTTCTGACTTTCTTCTTATTGCATTCGGGAGTTTCTAAATTAGTGAATTCACCGCATGAGCTGCTTTTTTATATGCGGAAATTAAACTGGTTCTCCTTCGGTTCGTTTCTTTGTTGTACACATTACAGCTGTGGCTGTGGTTGTTTTACTCGTTGTTGCTGTATTGGCACCAAATTCATTGTGTGGCATTATTTTAGGCAGTATTTCAGTATTTCACTTAACGATGAAATTACAAACATTTGCTGTCATTATTTGCCGTACCGGAGACAACTGAGCGGCTGCCGATGTCGTGAGCCGTGTGCGGTGCACGCGCTAACTGACGCAAAAGTAAGCATTTGTCTGACTGACAGTCAAGCGAAATGATTAGTAACTGTTAAAAGTAATGATTACTAGTAAAATTTCATGGAACGCTTAATTCTTTTACTAAGCCATAAGATTGATTAGCTGCAAACAAAAGACTGAAGCAACAAACTTGTAAATAATTCTAAGCAAATACTAATGAAAACTTTGTTGAAATATTTTTCCCATTCTATCGACTTCGTTTGAGCTTAAAAGTAAATGTTAACTACAATTTTGAATGAATTCATCTTACTTTGTTTCAGTTGCCTTGCAGTGCTGCATTTATTTATAATTCCCTCAGTAAACATTTGCCAGCACAAAGCGTTCTTATCAGTGCATTGTTTATTCGGCGATTATTCAAGTAATCACACAAACTGTGTTTGCTTATAACTTACAGCATCGTTTCTTTTAATTTTTGTGTTAGTTTCGTAATCATATATGGAGATAACTCCATATTATAGAACTTGTTTGCATAGTTCGCTCGACAGACATTGTGAAATTTCGCTTAGGTATGATTGTGAAATTTTGTTTAATTAAATCCAAATGAAATTCATTCGAGTCTGGGTATGAGTCAGATAAACTTAATGTGTAATCACAGTTTTATATTTATATTTATATATATTATCGTTTACCAATAAGTTAAGGTAAATGGAACAGTTTTGCCTGTACTTTTTAACATTTGTTTTGTATTGAAATTTTTATTAATTTGTTAATATTTTAGTTTAATTTTTGATACTTAGACATTTTGGATATTTTAGTTTTTTTGATATTTATGTTTAAAGATTTAGTATTAAACTCAGCATCTACAGCGGCCACAGCTAATACAACTCTTCCTCTTATTCAAGGAAGCCCCAAAACGTATCTAACATAGAGATAATGACTATAGTTTTCAATTTTCTCTTTTCAAAATTTTCCAAAATGATATTTTTTCATTATAAAGCTCACAGAACACATCTCTAACCCCTTAAAAAGTTTGAAAATTGTATCTTTATCACTATTTTTGTTTTAACTGGAAAAATACTCTATATTTGTTTTTTGTTAACCGCGTTATTTCTGCAAGATCAACAGTTTTTTGCCTCTCCTGAGAGGCAAGATTTAGATTTTTGAGTTGTGACTGTTTTGTTTTTAGTCTTTAGTCATTTTGACTACTTATATACAATTTTCAGCAAATCTTACTGATAAATAGACAAATATGCATCTTCAATTGCGAAATATGAAGATTTCAAATAATTGCAAATATTAAAAAAAAAATATCATAGAAGGCTGTGATTTGATTTTTCAATCAAAAATTCACTCACAAAATTCATTCACAAATTCCAAATTCCAAGTTTCATTCCATTTTATCCCATTGATGTGTAAAGTACGCCATTATATTTTAGTGAATTTTCTTTGTAAACCATAAAAAATAAAATTGATGTACTTATTTTAATTTAATCGAATGTGCATTTATTCATATTTGCTACTTGAAAACCAATAAAATAAAAAAAAGTCAGTAAACAATATGGTAGTCAAAATGACTACCTATGGGCATTTTAGGTAGGTCAGATTTTCGGGCATTCTAGTGTTAAGTTTGCAACAAACAGATTTCAGAGCTACTGGGAGAAATTTTGTAGCCATTCAATCGTTCTGGGACAAACTTACCTAAGAAAATTTAATCTGACAACAGATATCTAGAATAAATTGGCCTGACAGACTATATTGCTAGTCCTGACTGACAAAGCAACTGATCTGACTGATCATATTTTCAGTCCAGACTGACAGATTGTTTTAGATGTCTATGAAATAAACTGGCCTGGACTATCAGTCAGTCCTGGCTGACGGTTTATTCTAGTTATCTGTACAAAAAAATTGATCTGACAGACCTGAATGCCAGGCCAGACTGGCAAGACAAGTGGTCTGACTGATTATATGATCAGGCCTGACTGACAAAATAACTGCTCTAATTTATTATATTATCAGGCCTGACTGACAGACTGTTCTAGATGTCTATAGAGTTACCTAGCCTGGGCTATATTGTCAATCCTGATTGACAGTTTATGCTAGATATCTGTTACCATATTGAAAGAATTTCGCGTCGAGTTTGGAGAATTTCGAACTCGTAGGAGTTATTTCAAGAGAAAAACTACATTTATCAAAAATAATGTGTAGAAGATTTTCAATTTTCAGTAAGTGTAATTTTCAAGTCTTTGAAAGCTTTTTGGGAGCTTTTCCATAAGACACTACAGCAGTTGAAGCGACATTGCGAATGATGAATATTTTTACGAGTGAGAAAGTTTAAAAATGCTAGTTTGATGATGAAACATTTGATCTCAATACTTATTTGGCCAACAATTTGAATATCAAGAGCAAAATTTTTATTATGACTTTGTTTTGTCAGTTTACAAAATCGATTCTGATAGCGAAATATTATATCTGTGGTTGCTACAGTTGGTTACTTTTAACCTAAATAGATAAATATTTTACGCTTAGTTACGTTTATTTGTGTTTGATGACTTTCTGCAAGAAAAGTAATGTTGTAGCGAAGTGACATGTGAACACCCTTTTTTTCTCGAGAAAAAAAACTATGGAACACTTAACGCCGTGGGACCAAAACAAAAATTTGTCACATGAGAAAAGGAGAAACGATCGAAACTTAGTTTCCTTTTATATATATTTTTGTATATTTTAGTTACTTTTATTAAACAAAAATCTGGTTAACAAACTTTTAGTCGAGTTGAAACCCTGGTAGTAGTAGCAGTGAAACTTTTAATATTGAAAGCAATTAACAGTTAGATTTCTTTGAAATGTTCTGCAATGAATTCATAAGTGAAAATGCTAACAAAAGCCATGATTTTGCGAGCAATTTTGTTGGCAAAACGATTGATCTCATTAAAGAGCTTTGAGTTCTTATTGTTTAATAGAATATTAAAAGTTCCATGTTAAATATGAAAAATCATTTACCCCTTTTCAAAAGCAGTCATTTTGAACCAGTCTAACCATGAATTTTTCCCCATTAATCAAGCAAACAGATAATGTCCCCATAAATGCTAATTGCAACTAATTAAAATGCACTTGGCAACTCTATTGCCAACACTTATAAGCCAGAAACATTGGCTTACCAGTAATGCCAATTGGCAGATAGTATCGAGCGCTGCACGCTACCATGGAAAAAAATTCCCCCAACACAAGTAAACAATCTTAAAGTTTCCAACTTAATGCTCAGTGCGCTCGCAAAACGTTACCCGCTCTGCGCTCATCCTGTCTATTGCTCTCGCGCTCAGATACTTAATCTCGCGCTACTTCTTGTATCTTGTAACTTAACTAGGAGGGCAAAAGCGACAACAACAATTGGCAGGTGACTCAGTTGAGTTGGCGAAACCGTACGCTGAGCGCTGGCCGTCGAAGTGAACGAACCGCACAGGTGAGCGCGCGTATCTGACAGGTAGTCGGTACTCGGTGCGCGCGTCTACTCGAGTGTCGCTCTTGCAAGTTGCACGCCGTTTTGTGCTGATTGCACGCCAACGAAGAAAACCCCATGTGAGTGTGTTCAAGTGGCCGAGCGTGCATGTGTGTGTGTGTGTGCAGGGACTGACTTTGAAACTCAGATTGGGTTTTCGGTTTTCTGTTCAGTTCTTCAACGACAACTGGCCGAGTTGGTAAGAAGAAACGGAAGAAAACGTTTGAGCAACGCTTAGCCACAAACGTAGCGGACGTGTGTGTGCGTGTAGAAAACTTAAACAAAAAAAATTGTATTACAAGAAAATCAAACAATAAACGTGTAGTAAAAACACAGCATTCTGGCTGCAAAGTGTGCGAAAAATAAAACAAAATTTTGAATACACAAATTTTTTGAAATTAAATTGGCATCGAATTTGATCTTGGAAGCGTTAAAACCAACAAAAAAATTTGACATCAAATATCTTAAAGCAAATTAAAAAGCTGCACTGCGCCTTTTTCAGCTGGATTTCAATGCAATTTCTTTACAAATTATTTATGAAGTTTTATAAAATTTCCCATGTCATTTAATGCAAAAGAAACAACAAAAACAACAACAATAATAACCGCCTCAATAGCGCAATAAAAACAAACAAATGTTTGCATTCGCATAAAGCAACAAGCAAACAAAAAAAAGCAACAAAAAACCAATAGAAAAACTCAACGCAACGAAACAAGTTTCCAAGTTTTGGTATTTTTCCTGCACTGGTGCACCGCTGCCCGCTCGAGCGCCGCGCACGTTGCGCCTATCGATTCCCTTACGCGTCTCTAACACTTTTTTGCGTGCCGTCACCGATTGCATTGCTGCGCTGCTGCTTCCTTTGCCTTTCGGCCAACGTTGGTTGTGTGTTTGCTTTATTATTGCCACTAAAAAATCGTTAAAGGTGCAACAAAAACAACAACAAAAACAAAACCCCCTCAGCCAACGAGTAAAAGCAAATGCCAACGAAAAGCACAGCACAATAAAACAACAGCAACTGCATGAGCAGCAATACAACCAACAATAACAACTACAACAATAAAACGACAACATAAAGTGTGAAAATAACGTGGAAAGCGCCGTTATGTGAAAAATTCTGGAAAATTGCAGAAAATCAAATCAATTCGGCAGCAGCGAGCAGCAACGCGTTTACATACGAAATACAACCAGCAGCCGCCGCAAACGCAAAATCCCAACAAAAACAACTCGATTATTGCAGTTATTAATTGCAGTTATTGACCGTGGCCGCACACTGACACTGACAGCAGCACTTTTCTGACCGTTTAATGCTGCAAGCGATTACGTTGGATTCATTGGCTGAACAGTGCGGAAAAAAGGTAGGCAGTTTTTTTTTTCTTAAAACAAATACAATAATAATGGTGTAAAAATTGTCGATGTATTGAAATTGAAAAAAAAAAATTCACAATTTTATGCCAAATGGCTGAAATTTTCATACAATTGTGAAATGTTCAGTGCAGAAATAAAAAACCACAGCAACGTAAGAAAAACCAAATAAATTCATTGGGTAGCAGCTGTTTCGTTACTCACTGCTTACTGCTAATAGAATGCAACAACAATCACACAATATGGCAAAAAGCTAAAAGGGGAAATGATCTGCAGAAAAATAACAAAACACTGCTAGTTGCAATGTTGACCGCAGCGACCGTCAGAGTGGCCAACAACGGCTGCGAGTAGATTTGCATTTGCATTTTGCGGTCGTATGGCCAGTGTTGCCAATAAGAAATGTTTATATAAAAGTTTTAGGTGCTTTGAAAAACTCTTTTTCTTTTTTTTTGTTATTTATTTAAAAACTTGGAGCCAATGAAAACAAAATAAATTCTTATGCGCTAAGTTGAACACAATTTCATGTAAATGTAATTTTGAGAAATCAAAAGTTAAACTATTCATAAAGCGATTTTTTAAAATACAAAATCAATCTCAACATATTTGGAGATTTTATTAAGAAAACATAAGTTTTAAAAAGCTCAACTTAAGCTTCCCTTAAGATTGTTGCAAGAACAAGATTTGGCACAAAATACTGTTGCAAGTCTTTGTCCGCCCCTAACGTCCCAAGAGCACTAAGAATAACGAGTAAGAACCTGTCTCAGCTCAGTCATTTTGTACAACTAGGACCTATCTTCCAGTTTTTTACTTAAACTAATCTACTGTAAACTATTTAAAAGCTTCACCGTCATCTTCAATGACAGCTAAATTCGTTAGTTTTTATAAAACAATTGTTCTTTTGAGTCTTCTAGTCTATAGTATAAGTCCATAGATTATAGTACATATCTTTTATAGAACAAGTTCATTCATTAGTTTTTATAGAACACATTTTATAGAACAAGTCAACAATCCACATTGTTACTAGAGACAGTAGAAACAGGCTTTGTCACGCAAGTTGACTCACGGTGGATTCAGGTGCATGAGATCCTCTTCTACAAGTTAATACTGGCCAAGCTAGCGCCTCTAACTACTCAGAAGTCTCCTCTGTTGACTCACAGAGTCTACAGATGCTTACCTGATCCAAACCATTTGTCTACATGTGTTTTCTAAGCCTTCAGTGCCCAGTTACAAGCCCAGTAACCTCCCTTAGCTAAACTTTCCTCAGTCTGAGGCATTCTTCACTCTATTTGGAGTAGTAACCTTTAGCTTGTGTGAAAAAAATTTGTTTATTAAAGAAAGAATAAATTAATTCATACATTTAAGGGGGTCGTCTAGTGTGAAGGCCGTATTTTTATGCCTTTTTTGACAGTCATTATTAAAAAAACCGTTCAAGTAAAATAACTTTTGAATTTTATTTCTTCTTTGAGTACATTTCGACAAAGTTTTATAATTATTTGAAGCCAATCTATTGATTAGTATCGGAGTTACACCACTCAACAGGAAGACGTAAAAAAAAAAGTTGCTCCACTGCTGCCATGATTCCGGGCGTTGTAATTATCTGAAATCAAAAAACCAAACGCCATTTCATTCCTGAGACTTCAAACTGCAAATTGAGCTAAAAGAAAGTTCGAATTCCAAAAAAAAGTATTTTTTTGCCTAAACATAAAAAAATATGAGACTATTTTTCACGTGCATATAATTGAAGAAAAAAAAAAGTAACGAAGCAATCTTAATTCTTTTAGCTTAATTTGTAGTTGGACATGTACTCAAGATGGTGTAAAAAGTTGAGCATTAATAGTGAAATAGTTTTTGAGATATCGTGGCAGCAGTTTTGAAAAAACGTGTTTTGAGAAAAACGCGTTTTTAAGTTGGATCGGAGTAGGTATGCGGAGCGCATACCTACTCCGGTTTACAAGTGCAACTTGATAACGGCTTCGAATTTACAAAAATCCATTTATACACGTCTTCTAAACATGTTTTAGAAGTGATTTTTGAAAAAACAAAAAAAACGATTTTTTTGACCCGTCACACTAGACGACCCCCTTAAGTTTAAAATTTGTCAAAGTTTTTTTGTCAACTCGTTCTGATTTAAAAGAGATAGCCTCGTTTACTCCACCTGATCACAGACTGAGAAGCTAAGCTGAGAAATATTACAGATTCATATGCATCGAAGAACATAAATTAGATAACATCCAACTTTATTCCTCCAACTTAATTCCCCAACTTGATCCTTTCTACGTTCATACCTTTTCGCAGATATCGCTTTAAATTAAAGTCATTCTTGTCATTTGAGAAATAAAGGCATCATAGTCAATGTAACTGGTCGCATAATAAGAACCCTTTTACATATCTTAAGTTATGTATTCTTCAAGATATTTATACATTTTTAGCAGTAATCGATCTGAAATGAGTTCATTTTAGTCTTATGAGAAATAAGAAAATCATAGTCAACTAAATCGGTTGCCGAATTAAAAACTAAATTACAAATCATACATCATGCTATATTCTAGATACTCATAAATTTTTAACAGATATATATCTGAAATGAGTTCGTTTTATTCTCATAAGCGGATCACAATAAATCTAACAGGTCGCCGAATATAAAACTGCTGTCTTCTAGCACACCTGTGTATTTTTTTCAATAATATTGATTTGCCATCTTATTAAATATTCTTGGTTTCTCTCCAAATAATTTGCTTATCATGATCTGATATCTTAACTTTGGCGACAATAACAAATTCTAATAAATTTAAATATGAAAAAAACTTGACATTGCTTATTCTGCAGTTCGTAGAAATCTCTTTTATCTTAAATGTAACATTTGTTTACTTCAGTTAAGAAACAGTTGTCGACAAAAACATCCTCAAAAAATAGTTTAGATGGTAAAATTTAACAAACGAAATCAAAATCGGCTTATAGACAACATGATCCTAAGCGTGATAAATTATATGGAAAGTTGAAAGTAAAATAGTTCAAACTTGGGGCTAGATTTGATTTTTTTTAATATTGCTAGTAGTCTTGAAAATTACAAATAATCATAGTGAAGGTAAATATTTCAGTTCACTACTAGAACAAAATTTTCATTTGCGGAACAAATTGTCAATTGTGAAACATTTCAATTAAATCTCACGATTTTGACTAAAAACAGAATTTTTAATTCGCTAAGTAAATTTTCAATTGTGAAACAATTCAAACAAATCTCATGATTAATATTTTGACTGAAAATAATTTTTAATTCACCAAGCAAATTTTCAATTGTAAAACAATTGAATCGAATTTTACGACTGAATTTTTGACTAAAAACTTATTTGTAACTTACCAATCAAACTGTCAATTGTGAGACAATTTAATCAAATCTCGCGATTGTTGTTTTGACTAAAAATAATTTTTAATTCACGAAGCAAATTGTCAATTGTGAGACATTTCAATTAAATCTCACGACCGACATTTAGACTAAAAATAATTTTTAATTCACCAAGCCATTTGTTAATTATAAAACAATTTAAACAAATCTCACAATTGATATTTTGACTAAAATAAAATTTGTAATTTATCAAAGAATTTGGCAATTCAATTAAATCTCACGATTTTGACTAGAAAGAATTTTTGATTCACCAAGCAAATTTTTCAATTGTGAAATATTTTAATTAAAACTCATGACTGGCAATTGGACTAAAAAGAATTATTATTTCAATAAGTTAATTTTTATTTGTGAGACAATTCAATTAAATCTTACAACTGATATTTTGACAACACAAAACAGGCTGCAACTTTCATTCAAATTGTCGACTTTATGAAAAAAGTGTTTTGTTTCTCGAGTCAGAGAATCCTAGGTTCAAATACCACTTTATTAAACACTTTTTACACTTTTTTTTCTCTCACCAGAAAAGGTTAAGCCACTAAGAGAAAAGTAAATTATTATGAAAATTACAATGAAATTTGCCAAACTGCATAAAGTACAAAAAAAAAGCTTTCGGTCCTTCTAGCTGCCTTCGGTCTTGACTTAAGTCTTACTCACAGCATGGACGAATGCGGCAAACTTGGCCCTCAAAATCGGCTTTCAAAGTACATTAAATTGCTACATTGAACTGTTTCATTCGGATCTGTAGTCAAGGTCTCCGAAACCCACAATAACCCCTAAAGTTCTTTGGGTTCATTATCATGTTTTGTTATGGTAAATGTCATGTCATATGAAATCGCATCATTAATAACCAATCAATCATCAATCCAGTCGATTTATGAGCGCATTTACAACAAAAACTTAAAATCTCTTGTTTTGTTGAGATTAAATTTAAACAAAATAAACATTTCAAATGTGCTCAAAGAATTTTTTAAAATTCTCTAAGCCATCAACTGCTTTGCATAAATAAGTTGTGAAGCGTTATTTATGACAGATTAAGGCTGTCAGCACATCGCTGAATAAAAATACGCGAATAATAGTTAAAAATAAACAAACACTAATAATTCATGCATACAAATCAAAGTAAATTCTTTTCGAAAAATTATAATAATTTTAGCACAAAGAAAAATATATATAATAGGAAGTTGTAGAAAAAAGAAGAAGCTCGTTTCTCCATTAATTTGATGCAATGAAAATATTGCAAATCAATGGCAACACTGGCCACAGCAGCCATCCTTCGAAGCAGCCACAGCACAAACAACAAAATGTTTTTGAGTTCAAATAAATAAACTTAACGCTTCATTTGAAGCAACACACTTGAAACGCCAACACCAGTGTCAGCATAAACGTTAACAACACACCAACACACACACACACACACTAAACAGCAAACCCCAAGCAGAGGACATTGCTGAATAAACAACAATGCCCAATTGAATTTATTAAGTTTAAGTTTCGGCCTGAGACAAATCAAAAGTTTACTCAGTTAAAACCTAAAACTAAGCCACACCGAACCGAAACGCAGCGAACTGAACTGAATCGAACTGAACTGAACCACACTGAACGGAACGAAACGACGCAAGACAGAGCAGCAAAATAACAAACTACAACACCAACAATAGCAACGGTCAACTGTTAAAACCAGTTTGAGCGACAGCATGGCTTAAAACAACGCACGCAAACACACACACACACACACACATGCACACACTACGAATAAACCTAAAATAAAAGCGTCCACTTGAAAACGGCCTGGCAAGGCAACAACAACATGAGAAACAAAAGTTGGACTTAAATTTGGTGAGGGACGGGGGGGGGGGGGGAGGACGAGCTGGCTGGCAGTAAGAGCACAACGAATTTTTAAGTAAACCGAGAAGTGAAAAGCAGAAGCTGCAAAGAACCCCAACAACAGCGACAGCAGCACCAAAGATGATAATGAAAAGATGCAAAAAGCTGATTTCAAAGTGAATCAAAGCTGAACCCGAGCCGATGGCGTTTTTTTTCAGCCAGTCAGCCAAAGACCAAAATGCAGCTCGCGTGTAGACTGTGAAGCTTTGCTTAAGGAAAAGGCTAAGTTTTTTTTGGGAGAAACGAAAAGGGCTACGACAAGCATTGAAAACGTGGTGGTTGAATGTTGTTGTAAAGCATACATAGTTTGTTGTTGTTACGCGTATCTTTCGATGGTACAAGCAGAGGTCAGTTTTTAGTTTTTGGTTCTTGGTTGGTTTTATTTTTAAGTAAGACAAGTGTTTTTAATTGTGTGAACTAACAAAAACGACAATTTCATAATTTGCTCCAACAACCTTTTGGTTAGTAACCACCTAATGTGTTGTTGATTTGCTTACAATATTTTTGTCTTAAATATAAAAATATAGCAACATTTAATAGCAAAAATTTTTATAAAAATTCACAATTAATTTGCCATGAAAATCAGCTTAAACGGTGCACGCCAGGCAGCATTGGTCAATGCTGGTTATGCTTTAATGTTATTTAACTGTCACTCACATTAGTTTTGCAGCAGCTGCCAGTGGTTGAATAATGTTGGCCAGCGAAAGCATTATCAGAGAGTTGAAGAAACTTAATAATGTTTGATTGAATAATAATGAAAAATATTATCTAATTCGAATTTAACTGCAATTTTGAAAAAGTTTAAACAAAACCATGTACAGAGTATAAAATTGCTCATAAAATTGATATTTTAAGACAATCGTTGCAGCAACTAAACCTTACTTCCACTGATCACAGACTACAAAACTGTACAGTACAAAAGATTCATATGGACCGAAGAGGATATCTTGAATGAGTGGCGACTCTCACAGCTGCCACTCCGAAGTTCATACATTTTTAGCAAACGTTGACCTGAGATGTGACAGTTCTAGTCTCATGAGCCATAAGGAGATTCCAATCTATCAAACAGCTTGCTGAATATGACACCTTCTTACATATCTAATGTTATGCTGTCTTCTTGCAAACCTCAAAAAGTTTAGACAAAACCATATACAGAGGAGAAAATTGCAAGTCTCTTTCGCAATGAAAATGATTAATGTTAAAAACGCAAATACTTTTGATAGAAATTTTTCATTGCTATGAAAGCTGGAAAATTATGTTACATACTCATAAATTTTGAAATCATCCTTTTATCCGGAAGCATATACTTAATTCGAATAAATATTTGGCGTGAATCACAAGATCTGAATTATTGTTTTGAAGGTCATTAACAACTTGGTGGGATATATTATCCCAGTAGCTTGTGAGATCAACGAGCATTCTAAAAGATGACTACTTCAATCGCACCTAAACTGAACTCCGACTGGCATCGCTAAGGACCCAATAGGGTCTATGCGTAGCCTTACTGGCAGCCAGTATACCCTAACCTAACCTAATAGCCGGCTGCGATAGTCCAGTGGGTAGCGCGCTGGCTTCTCATACCTAGGCCCTAGGTTCGATTCCTAGCTCGGGCTGGTGAAACGCTCGTCTACTTCTATCGCTATCCACTTGAAGCGGATGAGAACTACAAGAATCGCACAATGACAACGTAAAAATTAGTTCTAAAAAATAAGAGACCAAAGATTAAACTACTAAAAAGGATTTCACTATATAGACCGAATATACATATCAGAGACCTGCACGAGTATGCATTTTTGCTATTCGAAAACATTCAAATGCTTTTGAATAGAATACTTCACTTCATCTCTGCGGACCAGTCCGAATGAATATGAGAACAGCTCTCTTCGAGTACGAGTAAGCTCCGAACAGAAACGATGGACGTACACTATTTATTCATATTCGCTCGAAGCGGGAAAACGAGTATAAAAGCATTCGAATAATAGTATAAACTGCTTGAATGCTCGAATATACTCGTTTTATTATTCCTAAGATTATTTAGATTATTTAGAAATATTTATGTTGTATATAAATATTTATTTTTTTGTTATGCTACTTTCTTCAATAATTTCCATTTTGCGCTAAGCCACTTCAACCACATCACAAGTATGCACATGAAAAAGTGACATACTGCGCATAAAAATATTCGATGAAACTGTTGATCTTCGAATACTTCACAAAGTTCTCGATTACCGAATACGAGCACTGCAGTATTCGCTTCTCCCCGAATACGAGCACTGCAGTGTTCGCTATTCACCGAATATGAATAGAATCGAGAAGCGACGCTCGCTGGTTCTCGTTTCTATTCGTTTTGTTGTGCACATTCTTTGAATACCAAGTACCCGTACAGTATGTACAGTAGTGTCATCGCCAAAATGAATATATTCATGCAGGACTTTAATACATATATGTTCAGAAGTAAATATTAAAATTATTTTTAGAAAATCTAATTCTCATATTTATATACAAACATAGTTATTCGAAAAACAAAGATTACATACTTCAAAAAATGCTCAAAAGCATTCAAGTCTTTGTTCAGGAAAGCAATTTGACATCATTAAAATAATTTTTAAAGAATCTATACTTCATATATATTTAAAAAAAATATTGGAAAAGCGAATGTTATGTTAATTCTTAAAAAAGTATTCATAATTAAAATCACTTAATTTTCCATTAAATTCAATTCTTCAATTTCAAATTTTTTTACATTGTACAAATTTCTAAGTTTACTTGAAAGAAAGAAATTGGACACCATCAAAATTATTTTGAGAAAAAATTAAAATCAGTCAATTTTTCATTCAATTGAATTCTTCAATTTCAATTTTTTCACATTGAACAAATCTCTTAGCGCACTTGAGAAAAACCACTGCAGCATGTCAAATAACTGCTGTGAGTTACTTCTCATCTGTCTATCTTTAACAAATTCATTGTAAATATTCCAATGTTTACTTGGTGCATTCGACCATTCATCTCTCTTGAAAATAAATAACAGCTTTCCTTATGTAAACTGTCATTAACATTACGAACAAGTCTACCACACACGTCAAACACATTCCCCACTAACTGCTCATACGAAATTTTTCCAGCATCAAACAAATTCCAGTCATAATGTGAATACAAATTTTGCCCCCCTCTACCATTCGACAAACACAAACAACAAAAACTGTTCTCACAGCAAGTGCCAGACGGAATTTTTGGGTTGACTACATTGCGTCACGCCGTCGTTTAGAATTGAGAAACACTTGTTCAAATATTAACTACACACATGCATACATATGTATTAAGTTTTATACATGAACCGGTTGTTATCAATACCGCACCATAATCACCAGCATCATCATTATCAACATCATCATCATCATCATTATTGTTATCATCAGTGATCTTTCACTGTTGAATAAAAAAAATCCCCCAAAAATATACGACACCAAAATTATCATTGATAATTTTATGCTAAAGAAGAGAACAACAATAATAAAATTCATAATTCCTTCTCTCCTTGGGCTTTTGTGAAAGTGACCTACCTTCCGCAGCAGCCGACATTGCGATGCCCAAAATTGACAACACACACACAACAGCAACAGTTGCTGATTGCTGCCTAAAATTCTGTTGTTTGTGTTTTGTACAATAATTTTCTGTAGCATCTCAACTAACAAAAAATTGTTGTCAACATAGTTTTTGTATTGAATTTCATGTCGTTAGATCGTCTATCCGCCGCTGCATTCACCAACTGGCTGCATCTACTTCTTCTTCAGCCACTTCCACTTCTCTGTTTATTTGCTGCTCATCTTCTTGGCAGTGGCGCATTTTTATCTATCATACTTCTTCTTGTCTGTCACTTGATACCATTTTCGTGTTGTTTTGCTGATAATTTTCATAAAAATAAAACCCCAAACTTGATACTTGTTAGAAAAAAGCTCCCGCGAACGTGTCTAAAGTATTCAAACGGAGGCACACAAAAATTTATCTCGCTGCTGCTTGTTCGCATTTGTTTGCCAAATACAAAAATTGCAAAACCAGAAAACAACAACAAAAATGCCAAGGAATGAAACCGTTTTTTGTGCGCTCTCTTTTCTCATTGTGTGGCAACCAAAAATAACCAAAATGCACCTGTCTTTTGGGTATCTTTTTTTTTGAGTCGCCCAGCTCGAATGCTTATCTCGTGTTCTCTTTTGTTGTCTGCTTTCTGAAATGCTTCGCGTTTTTTGATTTCAGCACAAAATTCATTCATTCTTTGGCGTATGCATTCTATGCCCTTTTTTTGCTTAAACTTGTGTGTTGTTTTTTAATTATAATTTTACCTTCTTTTTGCTTTTGTAATTTCTCAAAAATGTGCAATTCAAGCACAACAGCTGTGGGCAATGAGTTGCTGTGTTGATTTTGCACTCGGTGGCTTACGGTGTTTAAAGTTTTAACAGACCTTGTATTATAGTTTATCATTTCATTAGGGAAAGACTCACGCCTCAAGAATGACTACAAATTCTTTCAATTAATTATTCAAGCAATTTGAAATTTAGTAAGTTTTATTTCAATAACTGGCATTTTGTTAATTATGTTTTTAGTTTATTATTATTTCATGAAAGAGTCAAACCTCAAAAATGCCTTAAGAAAATAAATGTATTTCATTTTATTTCAATAATTGAAATAAATTTAACTGAATTGAATTGTAGTGTCATCTATCATTAATGACAGCTTTCAGCTGTTTAATCATGGAAAGCTTCAAAAATGACTACAAATAATTTTAATTTTCTATAAATTTTATTTTAATTACTGACATTTTATTAATTATTTATTTTATTCATATTGTTTTTCATTTCTTCGTGAAGAGAGTACACTCTCAAAAAAGTCTTTTAAAATGATAGTTTTTTTTTAATTTATTCCAGTAATTACATTGAACTGAATTGAATTAAATTGAATTGAATTGAATTGAATTGAATTGAATTGAATTGAATCGAATTGAATTGAATTGAATTGAATTGAATTGAATTGAATTGAATTGAATTGAATTGAATTGAATTGAATTGAATTGAATTGAACTGAACCGAATCGAATCGAATCGAATCGAATCAAATCGAATTGAACTGAATTGAACTGAGTTGAATTGAATTGAATTGAATTGCAGTAGATTAAATTGCAATGAATTTAAATAAAAGTGAATTGAAATGACATAAATTAAACCGAAATTAATTGAGTTGAATTGAATTGCCTTGAATTGAATCGAGTTGAATTGAATTGAATCGAATTGAATTGAATTGCAGTAGATTAAATTGCAATGAATTTAAATAAAAGTGAATTGAAATGAGATAAATTAAACTGAAATTAATTGAGTTGAATTGAATTGCATCGAATTAAATTTAATTGAATTAAATTAAATTGAGTTGAATTGAATTGGATTGCAGTAGATTAAACTGCAATGAATTTAAATCAAAGTGAATTGAAATGAGATAAATTAAACTAAAATTAATTGAGTTGAATTGAATTGAATCGAATTGAATTTAATTAAATTAAATTGATTTGAATTGAATTGAATTGCAGTAGATTAAACTGCAATGAATTTAAATAAAAGAGAATTGAAATTAAATAAATTAAACTAAAATTAATTGAGTTGAATTGAATTGAATTGAATTGAATTGAATTGAATTGAATTGCCTTGAATTGAATCGAAATGAACTGAATCGAATTTTATCAATTATTGTGATAACTTTCGGCTATTTTATCAAAGGAAACTATAAGAATGCCTTCAAAATATTTCCATTTTTTTTCAAATTCAATTTAATTAATTGTAGTTAGTTAATAATTAACTGATTTTAGCTTAGTTCGCTTACTTTGCATTACAATTCATCATTAGAAAGCTTCAATAATGCCTTCAAAATATTTCAATTTAGTATTCAATCAAATTTAATTAAATTTAATTAATTTTAGTTAGTCAATATTAAATTCATTTTAACTGAGATCGAGTATGTTGCATTACAATTTGTAATAGCAAACTTATAGAATGCCTTCAATATATTTCAATTTACCATTCAATCATTGTCATTTTAAGTTAATTTTAATTCATTAACTAATTTACTAAATTAAATTAATTAAATTTACTAAATTAATATTTGCTCAGTTCGTTTAGGTTGCAATACAATTCATCATAGAAAACTTCAAGAATGCCTTAAAAAAATTGTATTTACTATTCAATCATATTATTTTTAAGTTAATTTTAATTCAATTTAGTTAATTTTAGTTAATTAATATTTAATTCATCTCAGTTCAGTTCGATTGCGTTGCATTACAATTGATATTTTTATTGCATTTTCACTCAGAATGAAATTAATTGCGATTAATTTATTTAATTTAATTTAATATTTATTTAATTATAATTACTTAATATTTAATTTATTATTTTTTAATTTAATATTAATTATTTTAATTTAATTTATTTATTTCAAGGTAATGATGCCATTCAATTCAGTCAAATTAAACTTAATTTTTTTATTTCAATACAACCTAATTCAATTGCTTTATTAATCAATCAATTCAATCCAATTTAAGTTCAATTTCAATTATTTTGTTTATTTCAACCCAATCATTTTAATTTAAGTTAGTTTACGTCTTGTCATCTCTTTTTTAACTTTCAAAAAATTCTAGACTTAATTTTGTTTTATTTCAATCCAACTCAGTTCAATTGCTTTATTAATTGATTTACTTCAAACCAACTTAGTCCTATTTAAATTATTTTTCTTCATTTCAATCCAATCATTTTAATTATAGTTTGTTTACGTCTTGTCATCTCTTTTATTTCAATTGATTTTATTACCATTCAAATAAACGCATTAATTTCACAACTTTATAGCTTTCAAAAAATTCTAAAAATACAAAACATGAAATCTCAAAGAATTCAAGCAAAATTAAGTAATTTGAATAAATCATCTCTTTCTCCAACTCACATCAAAATTATTCGAACAAAAGCACACAAATTGGTACATTTATGAAAATTTGAATATGAATGGATTATTGTCAGAAATAATGAAATACATATGTAATATTGCGCAATCATAAAGTCAGAAACATTTATGACATTTTTGTTAGAATTTTGTCATTGATAAAAATACATCGACATTGAGTGTGTATGAAAAGCGAGAGATCACTGTCTGACTTGGAATTTCATTGAGTGAGCTTTTGAAATTCACGATCCATTGTTGAAATTATGTAAATTGGCAGTGAATGCTTGTTGACGACTAATGAACACACAAACACGACTGACTGACACGCGCGATTATGGGGCTTCTTCCAGCAACAAAGCCAAGCGGCTAAAAGAACTTGCAGAAGATGTGAATGGAGACAAAGTTCGAGCTGTGTGAGAACGTTGAAATATTTATCAGACTTTTGGTATGTCGTTGCGATAGAAAAGACGTTTGGAAGCTTACAGCTTACAGCAGACAGACCATATGAAGGGCTCAACCGTACAGCAGATTGTCGATGAAGAACTAAATGAAAGTTGCCCATTGATATTTTTTCGAAGGCTGAATCAATAACATTTTGCGTGTTGAATTCGAGTAAATTGCCACCATGCACGAAGAAACAGAGCAAAAAAATATTATGTAAATGGCGGTGCCGCTAATTAATTTGGCCCATTGGCTTCACCTTTCAATTGTGCCGAGGCAATTCCTGCTGCCAGGGTCAGCGGCACGTCAAAACTTGAACGCTGCTAAATAAATATTGCACACACGGCAAATGTAGGCAACCGCAGCGCTTTCATTAGCTGTTGCAGTTGAATCATAACAACGACAACCAAATACAGATACCAACAACAACAAATAATGCTGCAGCATCAGTTACAAACTGAAAGCCAAACCCATAAACGCAGTTACTGTGTGCGCACAGTAACATAAAC
This sequence comes from Melieria omissa, assembly GCA_963971225.1. Lineage (NCBI taxonomy): Eukaryota > Metazoa > Arthropoda > Insecta > Diptera > Ulidiidae > Melieria > Melieria omissa. The sequence goes on along the minus strand of OZ020267.1, from coordinate 102,159,682 downwards.
GCTAACTGCGAGTACGCGCACAATTGGCGAACAGGCCTTAACTGATTTTCGCCTTAATATTTTTTTTGCTTTATTTTGTTTGTGTGTTGTGTGTTTTTAATTTTTGTATTATATGTTTCTTTGTGCTGTACAGTTAAAATAATCAATCATTGGTCGCGGCACAAATGTGTCAAAAGTCAAGCAACAAACAGCAAAAAAAATTATATATATATAAACGATTTTGCAGTGACCACATAAGGCCTGCGTGCGTATGTTTGTATGTGTGTAACGACAGCTGTGCAGTGCAACTTGAAAACTGTCAGTGTAGCAGGAAGTGAAGGTAGGACCCAAGTGGCACAAGTAGGCACAACCAACCACCACACACCCACCAAATCCTACGCATACGAGTTTGTATTCGCCTTTGGGTGAGTCCAAAAAAACAACAAATCGAAATTAAGAAAATTTCCCACATATGTTTGGTGCACTTTCGCTGTCATTTCCTGCACACAAAAGAAAGTCGCTGGCACATATCTATGCGAAAGCACCTTTGACATCGACGCGTTCGCGCGACTGTGATTGACTACAATTTTCCACACCCACGCATATTCATGTAGACAATGCACTGTACATACAAACACATGTTGAAATATATATGTAAAATTTTTCTTAATTTTGTATATTCCACTACGTGTTGTGAGTAATGATTGCAACCAAGTTTATGCGCTGAGTTGGGTGATTTTTTGATTATTTTCAAATAATGAAATCCCAACTTTAATAATGACTTTACAAAGCCGCGCACGAAATAAACGAGCAGTGTTAAATCACACAATCTTATAGATCAATTAATTGGTCCGAATCGAGAAATGTATTTTATATTGAATTTGGTTTTTAATTAATGAATAAATGGAATGAATGTATACGTTTTCTTGAGGGGTCCTGTTGAAGTAACATTTTGTTTGAAACTATGTTTTCCATGTTTTAAAAGAAAATTAAACTTAAACTGAGCAATTGAGCATAGACCGGTGATTTATTAACTATAACATGAGCTTCAACAATTTAAAGGCTGTAGGCCCATGATGCCACTAAAATTTAAGCCGCACTTGGTTTCCAGTACAAAATACGATATACAGTATACGATATTCTAATAAGGGTTCATATAGCTTCAAAGATGGGAGCAATTATTTTGAATATTTATTTAAGAGCTGGTTTTTCAAAAGTCAATTAAGCAACAGATAGCCGAAAATAACCGAAAATAACTACTGACGAATAAATAAGATAACGACCAGATAGCTTTCGAAATTGTCATTTTTATTTTCAAGGTCCAGAAATTCTTGAACTATGTTACCTAGAAATCATTAGTTTATTGGACATATTTGACGACTTAGCAGTTAATGAAGAGAAGGAAGTATACGCTGGGCGTCCAAGAAGGGAAAGAACTGTGAAAGAAAGACCGAATTATTTGGATGGTTTAAACAACACCGAATTCCTTTGCAGAATCACGCTGAAAAAGCACTACAATCCTGGTCTTGCTCTGCCTTTTCTTTCTATTTTCACTGATGCAGCGTTAAAATCTTCAAATATTGAAATGTTACTGAAGGCAAATGGATTAATATATCTATCAATTAACATTCTGCGAATCCCAATCACCTTTCTCCATACAAACTATTAATCCATTTTAAATATCTTCATGCATATAAATTCGCATTTCATTTTCAAACAACGTTTTCAAAAATTCAAAACAAAAAAATTTGTAAGAAATAACTGACGGCTGGTTGTCAGAGTTTCTTCTCCGGGGTTGCACAGGACACACAAAAGGATAACCAATAAATGTATTTCATTCTCACAATTTGTATGACAATCATTGTTGCCACCCCATTTCAAATATTGTGGTTGAATGAAAACTGTTTTTGGTTGAATGAGAAATCATAATTTTTATTGAGTCAGATAAACACTGGAACAAATGTTTCTAATGGATTGCATAGAGTTTATCTGACTTTTGATAAATTACCCCAAAAAAAATTAAAAACATTTAAAATATTTGTCAAAAAATTTTAAAAATTGTTAGAAAACACATGATAAATATTTGTTCTAAAATTGTATCTTTTGCATTAACCCAGTAGCTCTCAAATTTTATTATGATTCATTGAAGTGTTGGGATCAGTTTGTTGGATATTCACTTAAATATTTCAACATGTTCAAAAAATTGAAAAATGTGTTAGAAAAAACATGATCAATATTTGTTCTAAACTTGTATCTTTTGCATTAACCCAGTACCTCTCACATTTTTTTATGATTCATTGAAGTGTTGGGGTCAGTTTGTTGGATATTCATTTAAACATTTCAACATTTAAAATATTTGTTAAGAAAATTGAAAAATTGTTAGAAAACACATGATAAATATTTGTTCCAAAATAGTATCTTTTGCATTAACCCAGTAGCTCTCACATTTTATTATGATTCATTGAAGTGTTGGGGTCAGTTTGTTGGATATTCATTTAAACATTTCAACATTTAAAATATTTGTTCAAATTGCAAAAATAGTTCGAAAAAAACATGAAAAATATTTGTTATTTATATTTATTATTTTTTTGATTAGTTTTTTGGATAACCATGTTTTATTAATAATTCAGTTACAAACACAGAAATTTGTTGGCAAATTTTCTTTGAAATTTTCCTATTAAGGGTTAATGTTTTTAATACATGGCAAATGTGTTAAATTTCTCTCGTTTTGATGTACAAAAAATAAAATGTCATTCTACTTCTACTTATTTTTTATTTATTTAAATTATATTTTATTTATTCCAAATAAATAAAAAAGTAAAATGAAATATTATTTGGAGTAAATAAAATATAATTTAATAAATAAACAAAATAAATGCATATTTATTTATTTTTTTATATTCTTATTGAAAAAATTTAAATTTTCAATAAAAAAATTATTTGTCATAAAAATCAAAACCAAAGGCCAAACAGCACTGTGCGGCTTCTCGCCATGTTAACAGCTAAATTGCAACAACAAAAAAGAAATAATGCTAAGCTGAATTCAAGGAACCGCTGCAACGCCAACAAGCCTGGCGCCAACTAAAGCCGTTTTATTTTTTGCAGCGACTTTATTTGTTTCTATTGATTTGCTGTTCACGCTTATTTTGCTGCGCGCTGATTTTTTCCACGTTGCAATAAAAACGCAGAAACAGCAACTTTGGATTTTTGCTTTGTTTCATTTTTGTTTGTCTTTTTTTTAATTCTTATCATTGAACACTGCGGCCGCTCCTTGAAAAATTCTAACAACACTGGCTTTCATTATATCGGCTAAGTATTGTTGACTCTGATTATTTTTGCAAAGCAATAATGTTTTTCTACTTTATTTCAAACCAACAGTTATATTTACTTGTTTCATAACATTTGCCGTTATTTAGTGCTTTTTTCTAGACATATTTATTTCGCGTACATTGCATTCCTTGCGGCCATTCATCATTTGACGTCCTTGAATATCGCTGCAACCGACCATCTTTTGATTGCGCAACCACCCAGCCCAGACCACTAATTAACTGTCAGTGTTGCATTTAAAAACATTTATTGTTTGCTTAAGGCAACTTTTGACAATTTACATGGCGCGACCGACAGTCTGTCGGCAGTAATTAATGATGATGTATCGTGGCTGGTTGCGTGCTGTTTGCACTTCACTTCACACATTTGTCACTATTTTGCCAATTTAATTATATCCAACGTATACAATGCAATGACAATTCACAAAGGGCTCATTTTACCAGTTGTTGTTGCTTTACCAACAATTTTTTACATTATCAAATGCTTGTTGGCCGTTGTTGCTTGTTGTCTTTGCATGCGCTTTGCGTTTCTTTTTGTATTTGTTTAATGTTTTTTTGTATTAGAAATTTGCCGCCAAGGTTAAATGTGCTGACCCAGTTTTGAGCTGTCATTTTTGTGGTTTCGTATTTAAGTTAAAAAAAACCGATGTGTAAACAAATTAAATAAATAGCACAAAGTGTTGTTTTACTTATTGATTGCAGTTTACATTTTGATGACAATTGCAAATTGCGTTCGACCTTTCGAGGAAATGGGTTTGAAAATTTATGAAAAGTTTGGTCTATTTCAAAAAATTCTGAAAGGTATGGCAACTGATGATGAAAAGTGGAATATTTATTTATTTTATTTATTTATTTATAATAATTTACATAGAAAGTAAATTTTTATATAAATTAAAGTACGCAGCACTGGCTTCAAGGCCTTCAGCCGCCTTGAAAAGTGGAATACTTAGGACAATGTTAAGCAAAAACAGTGGTGGTCAAATGGCGGTGAAAACGTTGGTCAAGCCAGGATTGACGGTGTGTTTGATGGGATATTCGATGAGTTTGATGGGATTGACAGGGAATCATCTACTATGAGGTGTTCAACTAAGAAAAATTTTGCTCCCTGTTTGGTAAGGTTGACAGAGATTCATCTACTTTGAGGTATTCAACTACGGCTAAGCTCTTAATTCGAGAAAGTACTGTCAGTAATTGTACCGTTTGAAGGAAACAATCGCCCATAAGTGGCCAGGAGAAGAATTATGTTCCATCAGAACAACGCTAGGCCACACAAATCGATAGTGACTCGTCAGAAGCTCCGAGAGTTTTGTTGTTGTGGTCAAATGGCGGTGAACCGACACAAACGGTGGTCAAGCCAGGATAGACGGTGTGTTTGATGGGAGTTTGTGTGTTTGATGGGATTGACAGGGAATCATCTAACATGAGGTGTTCAACTAAGAAAGATTTTGTTTGTTTGATAAGATTGACAGAGAATCATCTTCTATGAGCTGTTCAACTACGGCTGACCCCTTAATTCGGAAAAGTACTGTCAGTAATTGGACCGTTTGAGGGAAGCAGTCGTCCAGAAGTGGCCAGGGGAAGAATTATGTTTCATCAGAACAACGCCAGACCAAACATATCGATAGTAACTCGCCAGAAGCTCCGAGAGTTTTGTTGTTGTGGTCGAATGGCAGTGAACCGGCACAAACGTCGGCCAAGCCAGGATTGACGATAAGGAAGATTTTGCTGTGTGTTTGATGGGATAGACAGGGAATCATCTACTATGAGGTGTCAACTATAGCTAAACTCTTAATTCTGGAAAATACTGTCCGCAATTCGACCGTCTGAAGGAAACAAACGCCCAGAAGCAACCAGCTGTGGTCAAAAGGAGAGCAATTGTATTTCATTAGGAAAACGCCAGACCACAGTGACCGTAAATCGCTTAGGTCTTCTTCTGCATCCACATTACAATCCAGACCTGGCACCAAGTGACTATCACCCGTTCCTGTCCAATGGTGAATGATTTGTATGGTTAAAATTTTGCCTCAAAAGAAGCTTTTGAAAACCGACTCCCAGTTTTTGCCAGGAGAGACGAGGGTTTCTAAGAAAAGTCATAGTGGAATTCAGGCGCGCATCCAGAAAAATATTTCGGGGGGGGCCGGGGAGTTTCAAAAGTAATTCTTTAATATTTATAAAATGCCTTTTAATTTGTATGTAGTTTTATAGTCGATCCAAATTTTTCGGGGGGGTTTCAACCCCCAAAAAAAAACCCCTGGATCCGCCACTGGTGGAATTACCTTAAAAATTGCAATAAATTATCAAACATATCCGAGTGTACTTGCTGAGAACCAGCAAGCCGCCTGTCTTACCTAACCTAACCTATCAAACATATCTGGGCATATTTGACCCAAAATGGATTATTTTAACTATGATAATTAAAGCTTTAAATTTCATGAAAAAAAAAAATGATATTTTCCCCTAAAACTTATATTTCATTAAATATTTTCTTAACCCTTTGAGTACATTTGACGAGTGAGACTCGTCATGTGTTTACTTGGGCGAAGTTACGGTGGACGAGTCTGACTCGTCATCTGAGTTTGATAAGTAGGCGTTGATTTTATATATATATTTATATCACCAATATAAGCATATTCCAAATAAAATGTATTACTCTTACATATTAATCCATATAACAAAAAATTAAATCCGTTCCATATGCATAAAAGTCTCCAAATAATTCCGTACTCAAAGGGTTAAGAAAAACATTTCACTTAGTTAACTTACTGAATTTCCTCAAACGAAACGAATTTCAAATGAGAGAAGATTTTGTCTGAAAAATTTCTAGTCGTAAAAAGTTAGTTTCTGAATCAAATACTTTGATGACGTCATCTGTCTGGTATTTATGATGCATGCTATGCCAATAAGTCAAAACGCTTAGGCTTAGCATAGATATTTTGTTGTCTTGCTTTTCTTTTGGAAATTTCCAAAGCGTGAACAATGAAAGTGCGCCAAAGCCATGAAAGTTTTGCTTTATTTAACGTGAGTGCTAAGACCAGCACCAGCGCCAGCAGCAGCCAACATAAGTTTACGGTGTCTATGTTGGCCACATTTGCCAGCACTTTCACTGTAAAAACTCACAAATGCTTTATTAAAAAACTGTCATTTTCTGACTCTTTTGCTCCATGTGTCGCATCGGGTTTTTGGCATTTTTAAACAACGCATTAAGATTCTCATTTGTTAAGTGTCAATAACCGAGCTGAGTGGCGACGATAGCGCAAAATATAAAAGCCGCAATACACATACAAAGTAAACGAAGACAAGTGTGCGTCACCAAAGACAGAAAGACAGATGGCACAAAAACGCTTTAAAATGTTGTCTTATTTAATTTTGTTTAAAACCAAATTTATTTGCGTTTGAGGAAATATTTTAAAAATACTTTTTAGGTTGAGAATTTTAAACCGAAAAATTCTCCCAGCACCCTTTTTCCCATTGGCATTGCTCGCTCAGTTCGCATATAAATGTGCACATTACTTGTTCGCACCGTTCAAGTTGTACGCTGACCTGTTTTAAAACTTTTGACCATTTAAATGTAAACTGCACTACAAACGTGTTTGGCCTAACAAATGTCACGACGAAGCCAAATTACAACAAAATTTACCAAAAAACTTAAAGCTGGTGTGTGACTTTGCAGCGGTGCGAGGTTCATTTGGACACGAGAAAATTAAAGCGAAATTGTGCTTTGCATAATAACAACATGCAATGACAACAACAATAGCAACAACAACAAACAAAATATCAACAGCAATGATGACAATAATGACAGCCATAAAATGTAATGGCATTATTTCATTGGTCTTGTGACAACGTGCAAGTGTCACAAAAATAAAAACAAGCCCACAATTGACCGCTTTTCGTTGGCTATTTGAAGCCCAAAAGCATTGCATTGCATTTGTGTTGCATGTTGCTTGTTTGTCATGACAACTTATGCGCACTGACGTGAACTCAAAACAAGCCAATCGAATTTACCAAATCGAAGCCAATATCGAACCTGAAAATTAACCATTTACCGTTGGTTTTCAATGCACTTTTTTCTCTTCGTTGCGGCAGCAATTACGTTAGGCAGGCAATACGTAAAAGAGTAAGAAGAAAAGTTAATTATTTAAGGAATAAAGCTGGGTTCACAATGCAACGAAAATGTCTTAATTCTTCATGTACGGAAAGAATATTTAAACTATATATAACAGCAGCTAAGTTTGCAATAAGTTTCTTTGAAAATATGCGGCAAAAGTTTGGCAAACATATCTACATACATAAATAAAAGTTGTCCCAATAAAAGAACAGAACTTAAAGTTTGTGACATTTGTTCTCTGTGCACGTGGCATCTCTGAAATTTGACAGTTGTAGTTCACCATGGTTTCAATTTTAAATATGGAACGCTATTCAAAGGAGGACCGCTTCAGGATTGTGAAAACGAACTATTTTCAGATCGAATCATCTCTCGAATTTGCAATGTCAATTGGTACCAAGATAGTGTCATCTAACGTCCTTTGATATCTTGAGTTTTAAAAAATTTCTGGTCTAAGCGAATAAACCACAAACAATTTCTGAGCTCAAAGCAAAGAATCAATGCATCTCCCGTGATGAGATAGAACCCTTTCTTTGTCACAATAGTGATTATCGAAGATATTGTTACGAATGCTAGTTCTAGTGGGCTAGTACGTATCTCTGGATTGCGTAATTTGAAATAAACAAAACACACTTAGTTTCTCAAACGCAGTCAATGAAAACCAACAATCACTTTATTTCACAAAATTTCACACTTTACTGTCTTTACACTTAATTATTTTCTTAATTACTCCGTCTGACACCTTCACTTCTCTAAACCAAGACTGACTCGCTGCGCCGCACCCGGCTGCCTTTTATACCTGTCCGGCCATCGCCCAGATCGTTCTCGCACATTCCAGAGTGGACTAAAGGTTTCCATGATGATCGCGACCATCATTGCCAGGTTGGACTAAACGTTTCCATTATCACGGCCATCATTGCCAGATTGGACTAAAAGTTTCCATTATCGCGGTCATTTTTGCATAGCGACAGACTGTCTTATCGTTACAATATCATGAAACGATTGGTCCATTGGCCCATTGGTCGAGTACAGGATAACATTTTAAAAACTTTAATTTTTGTTTTTAGGGTTCAAACATTGCAATAAAAATCGTTTTCGTATTTCAATATGGGATAGATAAGCGCACTAAAAAAAATTCCATTCCGTTTTCTTCAAACCGTAAAACATCTTTAAAGTGGTAACTTTTTACGTCAAACTTATGTACTAAATATGAAAAATTGTTGCAAAAACTAAAAGCAACAATTGAAATAATCCATAAAAGCATATTTCATACTAATTGAGAATTTTGTTTTGTCACAAATTTTCGTCACAAATTAGCTATGTGACAGATATATTAACAGATCATGTGTTATATATGTAAATGAGGATAATTTATTTCGTCTTAATTTGAAAAAGCAACTTGTTGAAGAGACAAATAAAATGATGTTTTAAGTGAATTTTCCAGTTTACTTTGTCACAATTTTTGTAATAAATTTACTATAATTCTACTATTTGACAAAATCAAGAAATATTACTTAAAAGAAGTAATAATTTAAGAAAACAATTTGTTTGATTTATTTTGTCTGTTTTGATATTACTTTGTCACAAGTTGACAATCAGCCTACTTTGTGACAAAATCAAAGAGAATGATTTTAAACAACTAATAAACGTACATTTTATGTAAATATGGCAAGTTATTTCCACAGTTTAAGAAAGCTTAAGTCCAAGAATTAAGTAATTTAAGGAAGTAATAATTTGAGGGAGCAATTTTTTCGAATTACTTTGACACAGTTTTGACAATACTTTATCACAAATTGACAATGAGTCTACTACGCATGTGACAAAGTCAAGAAGAATCATTTTAAGCGAGTAATAAACGTAAATTGTATGTAAATGTGGCACACTTTATTTCCACAGTTTAAGAAAATTAATGAATTTTGTCTTTTCAAAAGAAGTCTTTTCGCATTTTGTAAATTTTGTTTATCGTAATATCTGTCACAAACTGACAATGACTAAATTTTTTTAACTAAATGGATTAAGTTGAAATAATTAATAAATATTGTTTGCTGCGTTTAGTTTCCTATGAATTTTTTGTTTTATTGTGAAAACTTATGCTGTAACAGTTTTTGCTACAAATGTTTTATAATTTGTTAACTTCAGGAGAATGCGAAATTTATTTATTTGTTTAACTAAATGGATTAATTTTAGGTGATTAATAAATGTTTGTTTGTTGAGTTTAGTTTCCTATAGTTTTATTGTTTAATTGTGAAAATTTATGCTGCCACAGTTTGTGTCAAAAATTTTTGATAAATTGTTAACTTCACCTCATAAATGAAATGAAAGTGTATGATATAATTTTGCTTGAAAGTTTTGAATAAATAGCAAACTATGAAAGAGAAAACGCAAACATGATTAGTGATGATTAGAAAGCATGGTTGTGAACATGGCCTAACTGAAAGCTCACACAAACAAACTACACTGAAACGTCAAAAAACTAGAAGAAGACAAATGTGCATTGAAACGTCAATCATTGAAATTTACATAATGTCAACGTGTAGCTGCGCTGTCAAACGTACGCACTTCATTTGGATGGACATTTAAATATTTAAGCGATTCAAGTAAAATTGAAAGAAGGTCATCAATGCAGGGTTTTTGCTGTGATTTGTTTTTACAACAAATTTGAAATTACAGCTAATTTTAAATTACAGCAAACATTTTACATGACATCAGTAAAAACTAAACAAAAAAGTGTCAACATTAACAAAGCAACAAAACAATCATAAAAAGCACACTTGCAGTGCAGCTTTTTTATAGGTTAGAAATATTTTTTTTACTCAAATAACGTGTCAGGCACAATTACAATGTGTTTTCTGCTTCAACTTTAGCCCCGTTTGTTTTCTTCATTTTACAGTCAACGCTACAAAATATGCAATAAAGAAGAAGTCAACTTTTTTTATCAACTTACCCACTCATGAAAAGTGCAGAGTAGCGGCATTTTATGCACTTAAATTGCATTTATGACAACCACTTTTTCAGCGAGGGTTTTTTTCGAAAACGGTTACTGTTGTTGTTGTGGGGCTTTATCTCGATAACGCACCGTTGCTTTGATCCGTTGCTCCCTCGGGTTGCGTTTTATGACTGGGTTTTTAGTTGTATTTGGGTTAGTTTTTGTTTTGTTACGATTATGCTTCTTCTTCTTTTTCTACTACTTGCTTTAGTTTTATGTTCATTTTGTTGTTGTGGTTGTTGTTTGCTTTTTATTTTATTGCATTTTTATTGTCGTAATGGCAATTTTTCCTAATTTGGTACAATTTCGTGTCGTTTGTTAAATCAATGAAATTCGGTTTATGTTTTTATAGGTTAGATAAGACTCATAAAAGGTTTTACTAGATGTGACAGTTGTGACAGTGCGGCAACTGGAGTAACGGTATTTTAATTAACAACATTGAGTGCTGCATTGCAGTTGTTTTCGGATGATTCAGAAAGTGCAATTAAAAAGCAATTTTTGTTTTTGGAACAAAAATAATTTGGAACGTTTATTTCATCAAATTACTGTATTTTTATGGTATTCCTGATGACGGTGAAAACATTCTCTGTGTGAAGTCTGATAAGACAATCCACGAGAAAAATAATTGGATTGGTGAAGTGGTGGCAACTGACATCATATCCAGTTCAGAGTTTTCTCGATTTTATGAGGTTTGATAAGAATAGTCAGGGCACATAAAATTAAAGAGCTGAAGTGGTAGTAGTGAGCATTGCATCCAATTCCAAGTTCAAAACAATGTACGGAAATTTGATTGTTTGTTGGTAAAAAGACTGGTAGAGCTCTACTTAAAATTTATCTACACCATCTCTACGCAGAGCAGTCAAATGGTAGAGTGGATAGAGCGCAAGGTACTCTACTCAAAATATCTCTACACCATCTCTACGTAGAACAGTAGAGTGGTAGAGTTGGTACAGCGTATGGTACACCTCTAGTCAAAACTTCTCTACACCACCTCTACGTAGAGCAGTAGAGTCGGTAGAGCGCATGGTGGAGCTCTAATCAAAATTTTTCTAAACCGAATCTACGTAGAGCGATCGAGTGGTAGAGTCGGTTGAGCACATGGTGGAGCTGTAGTCAAAACTTCTCTACACCATCTCTACGTAGAGCAGTAGAGTGGTAGAGTCGGTAGAGCGTATGGTAGAGCTCTAGTCAAAATTTCTCTACACCATCTCTACGTAGAGCAGTAGAGTCGGTAGAGCGCATGGTGGAGCTCTACTCAAAATTTTTCTAAACCGAATCTACGTAGAGCGATCGAGTGGTAGAGTCGGTAGAGCGCGTGGGGGAGCTGTAGTAAAAATTACTCTACACCATCTCTACCTAGAGCAGTCGACTGGTAGAGTCAGTTGAGCACATGGTGGAGCTCTAGGCAACATTTTTCTACACCATTTCCACGTAGAGCAGTAGAGTGGTAGAGACAGGGGAAGTAGAGCAGTAGAGTGGTAGAGACGGTAGAACGCATGGTAGAGCTCTACTCAAAATTTCTCTACACCAGCTCTACGTAGAGCAGTAGACTGGTAAAGTCGCGCTGTAGTGGAAACAGAACAGACAGAGTCTCTACGCTCTACACTCTACCGAAAAAACTCTATAGAGGACACTTGGCTCTTCACGGAAGATTTACTTTCAGCAACTAATTGGTTAAGTTAGGTTAAAGTGACTCCTGGGCATGCGGAAAGACACACTTAGGCCTAAAAATGGTCTCGTAGTGATACCAAAAGGTGAGAGTGATCTGTCTTACTGAAAGTCGGAGAGCCTACAGAAGCCAATTTGTTTTGTGTATACACCTTTGGTTAGGTTAGGTTGCGGTGGCTGCCTCTATAAGAGACACACTCGGAGGCCTGAAAGGCCCATTGTGATACCACATATTTCACCCGTTTTTTTGAACTGTTTATGCAACACTGTTTTTCCCAAAATATGTTACAGCACACATTTCAAGCGGATGGGGAAAGGGGAGGCGACCTATAGTTTAACGCCGAATCCGAACGGCGATTGGCAGTTTTTTCGTTCACACTTGGAGGTTTTGCCATTGCCTGCCAAGAGCGCACTTGTGCGATTCTTGTAATAAACCTTAGCAAGTCTCTAATTTTGATTGAACTGAGATTATCCAAGTTGAGAAAAACAAAAAGAGAGATCCTAGGGATTTCTAAATACACATCTAACATACACAGTCAACCTTATAAAAAGCTTTGGGCAGACCGTAGCGCTCATTTTTGGAAGTTTATGCAACTGCAAAGCTCTTCAAATTGTGTTCAAATCATATGGAGAGCGATAAAACTATTAACAACAACAACTATTGCTGCCCATTGGCATGCAATTTTAACATCTTGGCTTATCTGAGCAACTGTTGCTGCTATGTTTGCAGCAAAACTGGCAGCTGCTGACTATGACAGTGCCCTAACTTTTTTTAGTTTATTAATTTTTTGTAAATATGACAAATCACACGTTTGCACGTGCTGACAAACGCGCTTAAAAATGGCATCTGTATGTGGCTTTGTTGTTTAAAACAACAGCTGTCAATGACTTTGGTGCGCTGACAACGCTAGAAGCGTTCAAAGCTTTGCCGGAAAACAAAACCCACAGTGCATGCGACTTCAAAAGAAGCGCAGAAAAAATTAAACCAAAAAAGATGAAAAATATGAAACTTAAATGCGCATTAATGCAGCGCATTTTGACTTAAAAAATATATACATATATAGACATAAATGTACATGAAAATCTTTTCAACGCCGCTTTTTTTAATAGTCACTCAGCTCACGATTTGCTGCATGATGATGACTTTGACCCAATTTCACTTATAAGCACACAAGTCTTGGATGATTTTCCAGCATCGCTGCCAGGCAGCAGCTGTCATTACAATTTAACAGCTAGTTACGCGCAATTAAAGCGCAGCTTTTCCCCCTCACTAAGCGTCATTGTGACGCCGGCCTGTACATGGCGTTGCATAAATATTGTCGGCACATATATTACAAATACAAATCCAATTGCTTACGCTTTAGTAAATGTGTCAAACAAATGACTGCAGCAATATTTTTTCTGACGTTATGAAATCCACCTTCGCTCCACGCACTGCACGCATTCACTTTATTTTTGGTGTGCGCTGACGTTCAGTGGCCACACGTCTAACCTTGATCTATCAAAATTATCTTCAACATGCTTAGCGCACAACAAAAACAACACTAACAACAATGGCCACACAAACGTCAATCTTGTTGTGCGCCGATTCTAACGCTGCCATAAACAATGCCAAATGGGTTTTCTCCGTTTTGATTCTTTATGGTCAGGCACAATGCGATAGAATGTCTTGTATGCCAAACGAAAAAACAACAACATAATGTATTGTAATGTGTGTGTGTGTTTCGCGGTTTCACTACCGCTACTGCTGACCTTTTATTTTAATTGTTTATTAAAATTGGCATTATTTGAATGCCACTGGCCACTGGTCCACTAACACTGCTGCTGCATTGTTGTTGTGCTCATTACGAGTATCTATTATGATTATTTTTATTATGCCATAGTTTGCGTCATTATTTCTGTCATTCTTGGCATCCTTCATACATATTAGCTACTAGTTACAATTAAATTTTATTTTTGGCCATTTCTTATAGTTTGCTTTGTGTTTCGTGCGCGCGTAGTTTAGCGTACATTGAACTGTCAAAAAGCTGTCATATTTCGCCACAACTTGACGTGACGTGTGGCTGTCTTATGTCATGCCATTTCGAATGTGTTTACTTTGGACTGGCCACTCGTTAGCGCCTCTTAAACTTGGGGTAATTTTTCAAGTTGTTCACTCTTGGATTATTTGTTTAGATGTTATTGTGCAATTAAATGTTTATTGAGCGACATTTTGTCCTCACTATTGTTTGTAATAATTTCTTATTTTGACACTTCATTAATTAAGCTTTTAAAGTTTAAATGATGATTTGCAAAAAGCAAAATCAAATGCCAGTTGCAGTAGGTTGAAAATGTTTCATGACATGCGCGTTGGACACGCATTGATCTTTTGAGTGATCGTTGAAGGTTTTTGAATTATCTGTTTTCAATGAAGGTGGGTGTTGCTTCCAGTGAGCCTGTAAAGTCGACGACACAGTTTTAAAGTGGCTACTATGTTGTTGCAATGTTGGTCTGTAGGCCAAAAGTTGAGTAACCAATAGATGTGAAGGTCAAAAACACTTCTCGGATTGTTGCAACGAATGACAAACAAGACGCTTTCAAGCTGCTAAATCGTGACTTAAATATTTGTTTGTTTAATCGAATAATGCGATAATGCGCGAAGGACACTTATGGAATTTGTGGACTTTAAAACAAACCAGTTCTACTTGTGGACTTTAAAACAAACAAGTTCTACTTGTAGATCTAAAAACACGCAGTACAGTACAGTAAATTTCTGGTAGCTTTCCAAGCACAAAACATGTGGTACAAGTACAGTAAAAACCGCTTAACTGCAAGTCGCTTAACTGAAATAGAACTCCAGGTCCCATTTTTATTTTTTTTTTTCTTTAAGATTTCTTTGTTTAATCCTTTCGACCCCAAAGTTGCCTGAGAGCAACTTTACCTATTTGTCATCTTATAGCAAAAGCTACGATTTATCATTTATGGGTTTAACTTAAGTAGGCACCGACCAATTAATATTTTACGAAGTGAATTCAAAGCAAATTAAATAAATTTTACTGTTGTCCCCAAAATATTTTCCAATATTTTGCAGCAATATCAGGGAAAGTTTGTGTTCTAATTGAAGTCTACGAATTAGCGCGTTTGATCAAAACGCTGTTTATTTGACAATGGTTAAATAAAATCTAAAAGTGATAATTTTGTATTTTTCCATAAATATTTAATAATTTTTCTGAAATTAAAAAAATATTTATGCAAAATTTAAATACCAAAAATTAATATCGAGACACATTCGGGGTCGAAAGGGTTAACTAAAACTTCGCATAACTGACAAATTCGATTAAGTTAAAAAATATTTTGGGTCCAAAACCATTATTTACACTATTTCAACTTTGCCCAAGTGAAAAATTTTTTGGCCATATTTCATAATTTGAAAATACTGTCTTGCTCTTATATTACATCCCTGATAAGTGGATCAGCTGATTTTGTAGTGGTTGCACGTTTCAACTTAGTGAATAGAGAATCTTTTTAACTAAGAAATATTTTAAAGAACTTAAGGAATACACTGGATGGTTGGTTGGTTCCAGTGGCTCTGTTTCGACATTCAAATCACGCGTAGGCGCAATTTTCTACCACTATTCCTGGTAGATACTCGTACTATGAGGTATTTTGGTGTGCTGTCTTCTAGACTATGCAGCCCCTATATCCAGTACGAGAGGTTAAAGAAGTCAAATAGTGAGTTTACGGAGCACTTTGCTATCAGCTCGAAGTTCTGAAATGTTGATTTGCCTAGTATTTTTCATTACCTTCTTGATAGAGCCGAACAGGCACAGAAAAAGTGATGGACGGTGTGACAGCTGGTATTAAAGGAGATTTAGCTCACCAATGGGCTAAAAGTATGGATACGAGTATATTAGATATACGTGTATAAGATACCCGCCCACTGGATACCGTCTATTGAACACCCTTATCCAAGATACCCATTAGGTCCCTTAAAAACCTCTATGTAGCCCTAACTCAATGTACTTCAACTGTTCTCTCTGTAGCAGCACAGGTAACGAATGAGTCTGGTGAAGTTTGATGTAGTAAAAAGCCCACACTTTTGATTCTAATCCACAAAAGTTTCACCACAAAACTCCAACCACTTCGATTGTCTTTCAAATATGACATTTATTCTTTGAGTTGAACGCTGGCAATCGAATCCGCTGTACTTCAAAGCGCAGCTCACTTCAAGATCATCAGTCGGCGGCAAACATGAAATGAACGACATTTATTTCTAAGCAATTCTTCAGTTAAATTAACGCTATTGTATGTACAAACAAAAACAACAATAACAACAAACAAGTACACTCAGTTGCCACTATAAAACACTATAAGACCCGAGTACAATGTGTAATATGATCCACTTTAGCACTGAAAGAGCAGCAAAGTCAGTGTCGGAAGAAGCGTCTTTGCTGACACCAAATGACTGCTGAGCTCCGTTTCGAGCAGCTTTTTTCGCTTTTACAGCCAATCTCAGACTTCTTTTCCATTATTATTATTTGTTGTTATTGTTTATTAAGCCTAGAAAACCTGGATTAAAAGAAAAAGTAAACCGACCAGGCAGCGCGTATCGGCTCTGCTTAATGGAAAGTTAAGCAACCCAACCGGCGATAGTAAGAAAGTGAAGCAGTCATCGACAGCCGCGCGCGCAGTCAATGACGATAATGAAAGTTTTCAGACGACCAAAAGCCGCAGCTTAGAATTTGAACTGTCAGCGTTGTCGTCATTGTCGTCACAAGCTTCTAAGAAGCGTTAAAAGCGACAACTAATTATCGCTGAGCACGCAGCGCAACCACGACTGAACAAAAGTCAGTCCGACTGAGATTGCAGGCGAGAGTGGAGCATGGCGTCGTGTCGTTTGTCGAGCTGCCGTTGTTGCTGCTGCTTTGTTTTGCTTTTGTAGAATTGGAAAAAAAGGGGGCATTCGTTGCCTTTGCTGCAGCCAAAGAATTTACTATGCTTTCTTATGGCTTTGCCGATGGGATTCGGTTGTGTGAACAACGGCTGACTGACTGACTGCCATTAGAAATTCCCCTCATGTGCAGCAATGTTGTGACAATTGTACATAATTATGTGTTAAAATGGGCCCATTAGACATTCTCTATCGGCTGCCATGTAGAATTCTGACGCATGCGAAGCAAGGTGCAATTTGAGCGAATACTTTTTGCGGTACACGCCAACTGAATGAAATTGTAGAATGTGGAGTTAAGAAAAAGTTTCTCTTAGCGTTCGAGAAAGTGCCACTTTAACTCTTTAGTTGGAAATTGTTTGGGTAGTTTTAAGATGTAGATACAATTTTTGGTCGAAAATGGACATTACTAGTTTATTATTTATTTTATTAAATATATTATGAACTGATATTTCATTGAATGTCACTAATAGCTGATAACCGACTGACTGATTAAACACTTAAACTGTGTTACTCTGGTTTACTCACTTCCCTTAAAAATCCAATTGTCTATTTTACAAGTCCCGCAGTTGCATTAGTTAGACTTTGTGGGCAATTTTTCGTTCAATCAGAAAGATTCCTCGGAGATCATAAACCTATTGAGCTGCCCGAAAGTTCCACAAACTTCTTCCAGTTAAGACCTCACTTGGGATAATCGATACCATCGTTCAAGTAGAAAGGCCCTTCGGAGATCTTACACCTATTGAGCTTCGCTAAATTTTGACAAACTTCTAGTTAAGACCTTACTTTGAGTAATCGATACCAGGGCCCCTCGGAGATCTTAAACCTATTGATCTGCCCGAAAGTTTGACAAGCTTCTTCTAGTTAAGACCTCACTTTGAGTAATCGATACCATCGTTCAATCAGTAGGACCACTCCTTTATCCATATTTCTAAAGACCAATAGTTAACACACTGAAATATGTTTCTTAGCAGAAAGTGTTGAGTTCAGATCATTAGTTAAGGGAAAAATATTACGTACTGCAGTTTTCTGAAAGTCGTTTCCAGACAACCCATTGCTTAGTTTCTTATAAAAATAGCTTGTTCTTGGATCCTAAAAGGGCTGAAGAAACCATAGAACCATAGTAGAATGTTGCAACATGACAACAAAGCACTGAAAGTGTTGGCAAGTGATTTTGTCACTAACTAAGAAAACATGAAGACAGATTTTGACAGTCTCTCTCTCTCTCTCTCTCTCTCTGACTACTCGTTAGAGTGATTGTAGTACACTATGGCGTAGAGTCTATGCTTGAAAGTTTGACATGAAGTTCAGGTGATGAAGAAACATAGACAAAAGAACACTTTCTATGTCACTGCAGAGCTCTACCGCAGACGCTTTTAGAGTTTAGGTGTCTGTCTGGTCTGATTGAACCTGCTTTAACCCTTTCGCTATTTTGTTGCAACATGCTAATTTGTGGACGTCTGAACACTCCTTAAAACAAAATTTTTTAGTTGGTCCTTTGGGTAATTGAAAGTTTTAGGAATAATACAAAAATAATAAACTAAATTTTTAAGTTTAAAGAAGAGAGATGTATACAAATTTTTTGGAATGTCATAGCTTTACATAGTAAGGAAAGAAGAATCAGAACCAAAATGAGAGAAATTTGTATTTTTACTTTAATTCACATTGATGATTTTTTGAATACTTTTAACTAAAGTAACTGAAGAAAACTTTTTTGTTTAACACAAGAAAGACCGGAAGTTCCATACCAACAAAGACTTCATATTATATCCGCTGATATGCCGAGAAGTACACATCGGATTTGGCTAATTGTAATTTTAGACGCATAATTGTAGAACTAATTGTAGAACCCAATAAAAAAATGAAAGTCATCAAAGTAAAAGGTGATAGAAATTTTAAAGAAAATATAGATATTTAAAAAAGAAAAAAAAAACGATCCAAATGAACACAATGGTCTTTCTAGTTTTAAATAATTATTATAGCTGAAATATAACAACACTCTAAAAAAATTTTAAAATTAACACAAAATTTTAAAAATTAAAACTTTATTAATTAATTGTAAAACTAATTGTAGAATCCGAAAAAATAAAAGTCATCAAAGTAAAAGTTGAAATATTGAAATATTAAAAAATACAGATATTTAAAAATGAAAAACCGTCTAAATGAACGCAATGGTCTTTCTAGTGTTAATAAATTTGTATAGCTGTCATATGACAATACTAAAAAAAATTTAACAAATTTAAAAAAATTTAAAAATAAAATATTACTATGGAATGTTGTTGATATAATCACACAGAAGACTAAATCATAAAATTAAAAATTTTAATTTCCCCCAACAAAAACGTATAGCGAAAGGGTTAAGTTAGGTTAGGTTATGTTGATTGCTTCTGTAAGTGACACACTCGGGTGTCTTTTGTGAGGCCCAATTTGATACCACATATTGTGTCCAAAAGGGTTAATTTCATCAAAAAATCGAATTGCTTTCTTCACTGAATTCGGCTTAAAAGACACTGAGATATTGCTTTACGAATATGATGCGACTCACATTTTCTGCCAGTCTACAATGCCAGCTGTACCGATTCTCCTCCCAAACACATACACACACACACACACTCCCACACATAATAGGCGCCATAATAGACTTTTCACAAAAACTGTCACGAATTGCATGTCAGTCATGCGCTTTTGAAATTTTCAACCATAACTATAACAACAACAACAATAATAAAAACAAATTAGTAGCTAAAAAACGTGCCACAAAAATATATAACAACTGTCACTAAGCACTGTTCGTCCGTCCGGGCAGCTGTCATACGTGTTGACACATAGCGGTGCTTTGCGCCTATCCCCCCTCCCCGCCCCCTTTCAACATGACCAACAGCCCGTCAAAGGTTTGCGATTTTTCTTCCAGCACTTTAATTGCTTAGGTAAGCCACAACTTTAATGGCTTCTGGCTTTCGTGTCACTTTGGTTGCAACATTTTTTTTCCACTTTGTCTTTTCCAGCGATTTTTTCCATCGTTTTCGTGCCGCCTCCTGTTCAACCATTTGGGTTTCCTGCAGCGTGGGTACGTGCCCGCAATTTACTTATATGGCGCAATATTTCGTAAGTGCGGTCGTCTGCCCACCGTCCGTCGCGCCCGCCAAAACGGGGCGTTGTTGTTATGACATTTGTGCGGAGCGCTTATTGTCGCGTGAGAATTTCAAATTGTGGTCTTTTGTCTCCCGGTTTGTGGTTGTTGTGGTTGTGGTTTTCGTTGTAAATCTGATTTGCGGCAGCTCGGAGCTGCGCGCGCGCGTGTGCTTTCATAGTTACAAACATTTTGCAATACGAGGAAGTTGTGCAATTTGTTAAGTGGCGTTGTCCAAATCTCGCTGTCTCGCTGTCTCTTGTCTCATAGTTAGTTGTAGTGCGTCTTCCGTTGTTACGTCGACAGTGGCAATTCGTTAATTTGTATGCAGGCCGCTTGCACTGCAGAACCACTTGAAGAAGAAGAACTTTGTACCGCTGCCGGTTATTTATGACATTTGCTGCCGTCGCCGCTGCGACTGCGGCTGCGGCTTTTTGTACTTTTCCGTCGTGTCCGTCTAGTATTGTGCAAATTTAAATTTTGCACGCGACCACGTCGCTCTGGCGTCTGGCTGCTGCTCAAGTTGCTTCAAGCCGACTCGAATCGAGTCGAATCGACTGGAGTCTTCGCGGACCGCCGCCACGTTGAGGAAGTCAGTTGTGTTATTGTTCCTGGCCATTGTACGGGGAAGCCATATCATCTTTGTGCACACACACAAACACATATAAAAACTCATACATATACATATATAGAATGTATGTAAATGTGTTTGCATATGTCTGTGTGCAATCAATAAGTCTGGATTTTGTATTTATGGTTTTTTGTTCTGTACTTATTTCAGTTGGCTAAGGAAGCGTCCTGCCTTGCTTATGGCTTATTTATTAACGTCAACTTTTCTCTTTCTTTTCTTTGCAGGTAATGTTGCCGTTTAAGTTTTTTACTTGCACAATACTTGACGTGGCCCTGCCGCCAAAAGGATGAAATGCCACACGTAGCGCAGTAAAAAGTAATTTGCATTGATTAATTTGCAATAAAAATTTTAATTTTATGGCTTGAATTTTTCATGCATCATACAATGAGCCAATATAAAGATAAGGTTTAGTATAAGAGCTATGAATACTATTCGAGAAAATATAACAATTAAATTGTAAGCGAATTGAACAAGGATTGAGGGAAATTATTTTGTAATTCCTCAAAATTATTTAAATCTTAATCTTTATTCTTCTCAACTGGCCATGAAAACACGTTACTGGGTTAAGTTCTCTTCAAGCCAGTCTTCAGCTGGCCACATCAAGAGATGATGGGGCATCCTCAACTGGGTCCCTGTGAGGAAGGTCAACTCTCCAACTCCAACTCCAACCATATAAGAAGTTAGTAAGCAAAAGTAGTTCTGAATTATTATGTTCTGCTAGTGGCATATTTTGGCATCATTCGATAGAAGAACTAAGTCGTACGACTGTAGGGAAAATTACTTTTCCTTGGTTTACTATTCTTTCTCACATAATGAATAAGAAAGATAGGATCCCTAGTAATGGAGTCGAAGAACTTTTTCACCAAAGACACGGCCAAGTTAGTCGTTGGATGTCGATTCGCTATCTCATTCAGCTCTTGTTCGTTCCTATTCGATAGTAGTCGCCAAACGAACAGATCCAATGATATTATTATTTTGATTTAAATGGTCCAAAAATTTCTCGCGAGGTTATAAGAAGAACATGATTTATTGTGCTAATTAACTTCAAATTAGATAAAAGTACTGCAAAATATTTCCAAGAGAAGAGTTTTTGACCAGAACAGTTCTATATTGCATGTTCTTGAGTGGCTTCTACCAGTGGTCCCATGATTATTGACTCAAAAGCCAAAACCGCAAACACAAAACAAGAGCAAAGAATGCTGACATTATTATTTTTTGATTTGACATACTTTAGAAATTGAGAAATTACTTCTTAATGAAGTAGAGATGATTTCATTGAAGTTATGAAGCTCAATCCAAGCTGCGTGAAACAGCTTGTTTTATATATAATTTTTCCGATAGTCAAGCGTTCCTCAAGGCTCTACAAGCCTTCTCTATCTAAAAACTGAATAAGAATTACCGTAATCTTCTGAATGAACTAGGAGGTTGTGACTCTATAGAGTTATACTGACTCCCAGGACGCGAGGATCAGGAACACGCAATGAACAAGTCGACCTGAACAATTTTGTAAGCTTTCCAGAGGACACATACAAGAGTGGCCAAGGAAATGGGTAGACCAACATTTTGCCGTGCAATGAACCAACAGTACGGCACTGCTCCAAACAAAACGGTTCTTGATCCCAGACAAAGGAGTATTCAGAAAACGTCTCATGTTAAAAACTGCAACTGGTCACTGCTCATTAAACTATCACTAAACTATCATCTAAAAAAATGGGAATTTCCTCATTGGAAGTCCATCCTCGGATGTACCATACATGTTCTCTGTGATTGCCCTGTACTCAGTAGAAAAAGATTTCTTCAGCTAGGGACGGTAACTTAAGCTCCGGAGAAGATCTGGAACTTAGAACCCCAAAAAGTTTTAAAATTAATAAAAAGTTTCATACCTTAACCCGAATTAGCCCAGTGTTGCCATATGGGAACGCACGATAGACATATTTTCAAACGATAATAACATAACAAACGATTATATATAGATACCGTTACTTTGAAACACATTTTAGTTTCTCACTGAAAACGATAGACATTTTACTAAAGTTTTACACTGAGGCTATGTGGGCCCGTTGTGATACCACAAATTCTTCCCGTATGAAATCTGTATACAACACTGTTTTTTCCAACATGTTGTAATACACATCGCACACGCACTACAAAAGTGACACAACTCAAAATTTTCCATTTTCGGGTTTATCAGCAAAAGCTCAGTATATTTTGTCGTTGTTAACTGTTACAAAAATACAGTTAAGTCTCTTTTCATGTCAGAAGTTTGATGCTATTTGACTGCTGCAGCTCAATGCAAAAGAGTCCTAACTCAAATTGTGTCACTTTTGACGAAATAAATTTTTGTTAAGTTAATTTTAAGCAAAATTCTGACAACTTTTGAATATATTTTTAATTTTTAAAATTAATTATGAATTTTCAAAATTTTTCTTTCAACTTTTTAACTGCTATTTATAATTATTAATTTCAGAAAAAGTGGCATAACTTGAATTAGTTCCGTAATTATTGAATTAAAATATCATCAAAACAGTCACAACTCAAAATTTTGGATTTTTTAGTGTAAAATAAAAAATTCTTGGAACTTATCGAAAAGCATAATCTGTAAGGATTTTCTACTGAACGGTCTATTCGTTATTAAAAAAACATGTTTATTCAGCTCAAAAACGTTTTTACGTTTCCTGAAAAATCACAAATTTTAAGTTGTGTCACTTTTGTTGTGCGTGTGCGATATAATAAACATTTTAAGCAATTGAGCGAAGAGAGGGAGGGGACCTACAGTCCCCGAACGTCAAATCCGAGGCCGGCTCGAATCGTACCAAAACTTTCCTTTACACTTAAATAAAAGGTTCACAAAAATTTCACATTGAACTCCGTTTCAATTTTATTAAAACTTCAAAAAAATACTAAATTAACAAAAACCCTCCCTTTGAACTTCGTTGACATTATTTTCCAGAAAAAACATGAATTACTGACATAACATGCTTTTGCATTCCCATTCTTACAGTAATTATGCCTTAAACGCTATCAACCAACGAGCCAACCAAACAACCAACAATTCGACCATCCACACTGCCAACGATAACCAAACCCCACCAACTACGACGGCCACCATTTAAATGCATTTTTGCAATTCATTCACTCGAATGTATTCCATGTCATTTCATTTTTGTTCAACTCAGTTTGGCTCATTTTGTTTTGTGTTTTTCATTGCTTGTATTTCATTTTGAAAGCATTCAATGCATACAGAAACAGGAAACAGCCGTTTCTCTCTTGTCTGTTTCTTCTCATTTCTTTCATTTCTCAGTTGTTGTTTGCTTGCTAACTGACACTGTAAGTACCCTTTCTTGGTTTAAATGAATTTCGAAAAGTTCCAGTTGTTGGTTTTTTTTTTTTAGCAACAGACAATGCAATCGCATGCAACCATATCAGCCGCAATATTGTACGTTGGTAGGTTGAGTTGGCGGGCAGTGTTGTTGTCGAGCGGTTGCAAAGGGACAGGTGAGGGCTAAGAAAGCGCACCGCTTAATTGCAGTGAATGTTTGCACGGCGCTCTGCACGCGCGTGCAAGCCGCTGCTGCCCTCGTCCGTGTAACCTTAAATGCTATGCTTGAATTTAGTTACTTGTCGATGGCATTTCCAAAAAATATAAAAATATACAAAGAGCAGAAGGTAGAAAAAAGGCGACTCGCAAAAAGTAACTGACAAACTGGCAGCTTGTAGATCAGTTTTTTTAAATGTGCAAGTTAAGGGGAGAAAATTTGCTAAAGAATGACTAACAGTTTCTGCAGTAAAATTGTATTTTATTTTTACTTCAAATGGGGGAAAATTTGCCTAAAAAATTGTCAACAGATTTAGAGACAATTTTAATATTACTTTTAGTTCAAAGTCTTTGAATATCCAACAAGAAAAAATAACTAATAATAATAAATAATACTAAAAATAAAAATAAATAATAAAAAATTATTAAATGTACAATACAAAATAAATAAAACGAACAATAATATAAAAAAATAATATTAAAATTCTACTCGATTAAAAATCCGTAATAAATATCGAACAATAATATAAAAAATAATAATATTAAAATTCTACTCGATTAAAAGTCCGTAATAAATATCTGTTTAACTTCCGTATTCATTTAACTCTCCACTCAAGTAAACTCTGTAATAAATATCTCAGTATAAGCATTACGTCTTGAACAAGTCTAGTCCCTACTACAACAACTATTCGTATCTGTTTAACTTTTGTGTTCATTTAACTCTCCACTCAAGTAAAAATCTGTAATGAATATCTCAGTATAAGCTTTATGAACAAGTCTAATCCCTAGTAGAGCTGTGCTTCTATCGAGAGTAATGTCGATAGTATCGATAATTTTATTTTGACACCACTATCGACGGTTTTTGGCACTGTCGATAGATACTATCGGTTTTTTGTGATGTGACATTGTCTCCAGAATATTCTATGCTGGCAGTGCTGCCATAAATGGACGACAATGGATGACAATCTATGTCCATTAGAGGGTTTGTTGATCTTATTTGTTGTGTATGGACAAGAAGGCGTGGCATCGTCCATGAAACTTATATCTATCGTATCGAAAAACATCGGAGTTTTAAGTCGGACAGCATTGAAGTTAGGTACGTTTTTTGTAACAAAAACTTGCAGATCATTTCGGAACTATAAGTCGGTCATGGATGACATTCGGTGCGAATTCTGTACTGAGACTTCTTGGTAGATGCTTTGTTTTATTTTTTGTTGTATTGTTGAGTACAATTTTGATTTATCCGATAGCATCCATATTTTTCACTCAACCTATCGAAAATATCGAGGAGGCCAACTATCGATAGTTTTCCAGATCTAGTCCCTACAAATACATTCGTACGCTCTCCATAACTGAATCTCTTCACATTTGTTATTCTTGTCCTTTTCTCACTGCCTAGAGCCCCCCACTCACTCCCCAGAGCCTATGACATGATGGGCCTAAGTCAAGTGTGCACAATTTTTTTTATTCCCCTTACTTCTGTTTCCTAACACTGTCTCCTAATCAACGCAATTCTTCACAGCCGCTGTGAAGAAATGTGTTCTTAAATATTGTCCGTGAACCTTCAACACTTCAAATTCTATTCTTTGGCTAATGTAGAGAAAGTAAAATTATTGGATCAATTCAGTTGAAAAGGATGAAGATGATTTGTTCATGACAGTATTCACACAGAGCTGAAGTGTTCCATACATCTTTGGTCTTCACCGAGAATAGACTTGTAATGATTATCAACTCTATAAAAAACCAACTCTCCCAAAAAAACCTATTATAACTTATTCAACTTTGTTTTACGTTCACCTTTTGCTTTCTTTTACTTTCCCCTTTGCTTTACTATCTTTGCAACTCCAAAAAGTTCTTTCAACTGCCGCATATCCAACTCAATAAGTAACTTCATATGTGCACTAATTATATGTCTGCTCATCGTCTGCTTCGTAATGAAAAAATATCACTTTTCATTTCCGTTCTGTAATACAAAACATATTGTTTACAGTCTTGTCATGTTCTCTAAATGGTTATTGATACTTTTCATGCGGAAATGCGACCCAATGCGCTCAAATTGCATGACATACAATTTACTGATTCAGTTGAGTTTACCGATTCATTGTCACTTCAATTAAAGTAGTTCAATCATGTCCTTTGATTTATGAAAAATCTAGACATTTCAATGAGGTTTTAACTTTAGTGCTCAATAGACAAAAAATCTCTCAACAGATCAGAGTTAAAAACGTATATAAGGTGACGATACATTTCAGTCAAAGTGGTTCAACTATGTTCTTTATTTTATGCCAAATCCTTTTCGATTAGGTTGTAACTTGTGTGCTTAAGAAAAGGGAACAAAATGGGAAAGAGAACAAAAACTGCTAAACAAATCAAAGTTAAAAAACACTACATGAGGCGACGCAGCACTTCAGCCAGAATTGTTCAATTAGCTTTTTTTATGTAAAATCCTTCGCGATGAAATAAGTTTTATGTCCAATAGGTCACAAAACTTACTCAACAGATCAGAATTTTGAAAATATATGTGTTTCGCCAACCTTTCAGTTAAAGGTTAGTTACGTCCTTTATTTTATGGGAAGTCCTTTTCGATTAAGTTAGGTTAGCTTTAGGTTACTATACTTACTACTTTATAGGTTACTATAAAGAAAACCCATTGAAATTGAGTAGTTCAGAGTTAATATAAAAGGTTATTTGTGACTTACGGGTTTATAACTTTTATGTCCAATAGAAAAGGGCACAAAAATCGCTCAACAGATCAGAGTTAAAAACGTATATGAGGTGGCAATACACTTCAGGCAAAGTGGTTCAACTATGTTCTTTATTTTATGCCAAATCCTTTTCGATTAGGTTGTAACTTGTGTGCTTAAGAAAAGGGAACAAAAGGGGAAAGAGAACAAAAATCGCGAAACAAATCAAAGTTAAAAAACACTACATGAGGCGACGCAGCACTTCAGCCAGAATAGTTGAATTAGCTTTTTTGTTTTATGTAAAATCCTTCTCGATTAAATAATAACTTTTATGTCCAATAGGAAAGGCCGCAAAACTTACTCAACAGATCACAGTTTTGAAAATATATGTGCCGGCTAACCTTTCAGTCAAAGCGGTTTAGTTGCGTGTTTATTTTATAGGAAGTCCTTTTCGATTAGGTTATAACTTTGTAAGCCTTGAAAAAGGCTCAATGAAATCGCTCAATAGTCTCAGAATTAATATAAAAGGATAGTTGTGACTTATTAGGTTTTACGTTTTAAGTCTAATAAAAAATCGCTCAACAGATCAGAGTAAAAACCCACTATATGTGTCAATGCTGCACGGCGAGATCTTTCAGACAAAATGAAAAAAGTAATGTCCCTTCCGCTTGTAAATTTCATGCTTAATAGAGAAGGGACCAAAAATTACTCAATGGATCACACGTAGGTTAAGTTACGTTAAGTTGGCTGTTAGTTGATAGTTAGAAATGGACCCGTTGTGATACCACAAGTCGAGGATCTGTCTTATCTGCAAATCGAGAATTGAATTTTGTATGAACTCAGCAAGTTTTTGATATTAACTGAACTGAGGTCACTCAAGTTGTCAAAGAAGAAGAGCCTAGGGATATCCATCTTGGTCTACATAGAGCCGGGCAGTGGCAGCAAAGGTGACTAATAATCTTCCTCCACTTCGGATCACACTTACAAAACGAAATATTACAAAACAGTTCAGTCAAAATTTACTTTATAGAAAATCCTTTTCAATAAAGTTATAACTTGAATACTCAACTGAGAAGAGCACAAAAATTGATCAAAAGATCTGTGTTCATCAAATTTCATGTGGTTAATTATTCAGTCAAAGTAGTTCAGGCCTTTTCAATAAGGTTCCAACTTTGTAACCCATGAAAAAGTCTCAATGGAATCGCTCAGCAAGCCAAAGTTAAAGAATTTGTTAACGAATTTGGGGCCAAGTGGTTAGCAAAACTGTCAAACAATGATTTTTTTTAATCTGCTACTTCAGTTCTTGATATCTTTCTAGATCAGTTGGACATTATTAAATTTTGAAGCTATAAAATAGAAACATTGCAATTCCAGAAAGGATTAAAAAAAGCAATTCATCATCATTCTAAAGACACTGTGACTAAGATAATCGTTGACATATGTTTTTTAAATATGAATAAATTGTTTAAATAAAAAAAATTCATCATCATTCCAAAGACACAAGAGTGAACAAGGGAATCTTTAGCGTATGTTTTTTTAAATATAAATATTATATATTTTTTAATAAAATAAAAATTCATAATCATTCTAAGGACACTCTGAGCAAAATAATTTTTTGCGTATGTATGTTTTTTTAGCTTTGCGTGAAATGAATACTTAAAGTTTTAAAGTTTCCTTAATTCCAAAATAATATTCAGACCCCAATATTAGGTTATAAAATTTTAAAAATTCCTTACTTTTAATGGAAATATTCATTTCTATTAATAAAAATGAATACAAATTGAAGGCTTGAAGTAATTCAAATAGCAAATCGAAGTACTTCCTCGAAAATTCAATCGAAATTTTATCAAAGTGTATAAAATCTTCTAAGGCGACAATTTCACACTTCAAACTGCACCAAAACTATCAATCAAACCAAACTTGAACAAATCAATAATTAAAAATCAATTTTAAGTGCACACAACAATGTCAACGCCAGCACTCAATGTCAACCATTTGAAAGAAATCATTAGAAAATATTAAAAACTACAACTATCAATACGAGACGAAAAAAGATCATGAAATTGTTACGAATTATAAAATACAAAAGAGCTAAAAAATATCATAGAAAACCACTTAAAGTCAAAATCGTGAATACGGTTTTATTAGTTTACAACAACAACAACTAAACGATGGCAAGCAATAAAACTTAAAAAAGAACTCAGTGGAACAATGAAAATGCTTAAGAAGCGCTTGAAGCGAGCAGCGGACCACAAAGACAAAAATCACAGTGCCGAGTAAAGACAAATAAATGAATAAATGAGAAAAAAGGAAAAAAACTCAAGTCGCAGACAAAAATTATAGGAAACAAACGAACCAAACGAAAGAGATAAAAAAGAAACGAGTTGAATGAACAAAGCGGAGCGAAACTGGAGGAGCCACGCTGGTCGCTGATGGCTGATGGCTGCAGTTCACCAAAATGGTTAAAATTGAAATTGGAGTGTAAACAATCTAAACGCACAACAACAACATCAAATTCAACGACAATATGTTAGAACTTATGGCACGACGTGGGTGACGGCAAACGCGCGTATCGATCGAATGAGCCGAAACGCTTTGCACTAATTGTGAGTCACTTTGGCTGCAGACATTAGAAACGTTGAAACGGTCTAGTGGCGACGATCGCCAACAATGGCGACACAAAGCGAGTGGGGTGTAATATTACACCGTGTGTGCGTGTCTCTATGTTTTTGACTCTGTGTGTGTGTGTGTGAGTCTTGGGCACACGCCGGTGACATGGCTTCCTCTGTGGCCGCAAGCCAACACACGTGCTCGCGTACTGCTTTTTATATTTGAAGCCTTTCCAACGAAGGGGGACGGACATTTTAACCCTCAAGTTCATCCAGAAGGCTTATAGACATTCGTAACTGAAAACATTCATGCATGCGCAGCTTATTGGTTTTCGAATTAGTAATGAAATATACTCAACTTTTGCGTCTGACTTGTTTCATTCCAAGAACGATTCAGGTGCAATCATTATTGCGATTATTCTTCTATTAAAGTGATTTTCTTGACCACTAAAGGGTTAAGCTTTC
This sequence comes from Melieria omissa, assembly GCA_963971225.1. Taxonomy (NCBI): domain Eukaryota; kingdom Metazoa; phylum Arthropoda; class Insecta; order Diptera; family Ulidiidae; genus Melieria; species Melieria omissa. The sequence goes on along the minus strand of OZ020267.1, from coordinate 102,129,637 downwards.
GTTGTAAACCACGACCAACAGCTAAGCTTTTTGTCAACTCCATTTGTAACCGTTACAATTGCATGAAAATGTCGACAACTGTACATAAATTGCAGTGAGGGCTTTTAAATTTATTTTTTCGAAATCATTAATTTTACTACACGAAACTAAGAAAAAGGAGTGCAGCAACGCACATGGAAGTGCAACGGTCAAAAGCCGCACCAAACGATCACACTACCAACAACAACAACAACAACAACAATAGGTAAACCACAAATTCAGCCCATGTTGCATGCAAATGCCAGTTTACGAGTCTGTGTGCCACATATGACAAGTCGCCGACTCGAGTGGCAGCCAGCATTTGTATTACTTCACATACACACAACTGCCAGCCAGCCATACCCAGTGGTCTCATTGTCGCTATGCCTGTTGTCAGTCGCTGCAAAGTAAGTCACACTTGACAAATACGTTCAGCACAAAAAACAAAAAAAATGTCCGTCGTTATTGCTGTTGTTGGCTCATGTGGTGACTCATATGAGTCACTCGACGACTGCAGTCTAGCAGTCTTGGTCTGAATTCTTGCTGCCGCTGTCCAAACTTTGCAGCGTCCCTGACGTCGCCGTGCAGCTTGCAACTAATTTATGCATAGACAAATATTGACAGCGACTGGCTCGAACACGCTGACTGCCTACAAAAGACCCCAACGTTGCAAGTAACAACCGCTTGTGAAATGAAAATTGATGCAAGTCAACAAGAGTCCAAGTCAAGTCGAGCGATTCATAATCGAGTTTTGCGTTTTGTTTGTTGTAGGTGCTAATTTTTCCAGTCAATTAAGTCTTTCGCGTATGCATCACACGTGCAATGTGCTAATTGAGCGCTTTCTTAGTTATCCTTAACGTCAGACTTTGAGCAAAATCGGTAGCAAGTTCATGGGGAAAATGAGCATCAAAGCTGAAGCAACTGCAACAGCGAAAATGTTTGCGTTTGTTAGAAAATTAGAAAAGATCTGAAATGTAGCCAGCAATAAGCAAGAATTATACATCAATTTCAGCGCTGCCAAGACTTCAACTATGTACTTTCGGATTCGGATTTGATGAAAACTACTAACATTGGAACTCTATCACTGCGCGAAATCTTTCACTTCTTCAAAAGGAATGGACGAACTCAATAAAGAAACGTGAAATTTTGACATCGAATACGATGGATGATCTCTCTGAACTCTTAGTTTAAATACTACATTTAAAAAAATACACAACTACTAAGGAAGATTAAAAAATAACTCGCATGTGACGCATTCAATTGTTCTTTATACATTGAACGAATCTAAAAACTCAGCAAATTCTTGCTTCAATATTCAACTGTTCCGAAACTCAACTGTTTCGAATTGATCCTGATTGTGATACAAATGTTGATATACCAGGTATATCAGTATGAAGTGAGCCTTTTTTTGCAAAATAAAACACAAATTTTTAATGGGAAAGTAAAAAACATGTTATTCAAAGTATTGGCCATTGCTAGCCACTCATTTTGTCCATCTTACAGGCAATTTGTGGACACAGCGCCAATAGAATTGTTTGTCTTTTGAAGCAAACCAATCAGACACACAATTTTCGACTTCCTCATAGGAATCGAAGTGCTGCTCAGCCAATGCGTGTCCCATCGATGAAAACAAATGGTAGTCGGAAGAAGGCAATTCTGGTGAATACGGCGGGTGTGGTAGCTGCTTCCAGCCAAGTGCTTTGATTGTATCCTGAACCGGTCTTGCTTTGTGTGCAGGTGCATTGTTATGGAGCAAAATTACCTTGCCGTGTCTTCTGGCCCATTCTGGTCGGGTTTCAATCAAGGCATGGTTCAAATTGATCATTTGTTGTCGTTAGCGATCAGTATTAACGGTTTCGCCAGGTTTTAACAACTCGTGATACACCACGCCACTCTGATCCCACCAAACACACAGGATTGTCTTCTTGCCGAATCGATCTGGTTTTGCAGTCGATCTTGAAGGTTGTCCCGGATTAACCGATGATTTTTTCCATTTAGGATTCTTAAAATATATCAATTTTTCATCGCCAGTAACAATTCGATGCCAAATTGATTTTCTTTCGTGTCTTTGAAGCAAAATTTCACAAATGTTTTTTCGGTTTTCCATCTGCCTTTCATTCAATTCATGTGGCACCCATTTTCCACACTTTTGGATCTTTCCCATAGCTTTTAAACGAACAGAAATTGTTGCTTGTGCAACATTTAACATTTCTGCAATTTGCTTTTGACTCAAAGTCTCATCTTTATCAAATCGGCGTCTTCAAACTTTTTTGGTGGTCTTCCACATTCTTCATTTCTCACATCAAAATCATTATTTCTGAACCCTTGAAACCATCTTTTGCATGTTGCTCTTGATAGAGCATGATCACCATATGCCTCGACAAGCATTCGATGCAACTCTGCAGCACTTTTCTTCAAATGAAAAAACAAAAAATTAATGCTTTCCGCAAATCATCACTGTCTGGTACAAAATTCTAAATTTTTAACACGATAAAAAAATATGATGTGGTTTGTTCAATGACTTGATGTATACTAAAGTATAGGGTGTTTTTTTTAGAGGTTTGTTTTTCGAATAGAGATAAAACTGGCATTTTGTGGTCAAATCTGGCAACTCTAATGTCATTTATGTTCAGTTTGGTTTGCCATTTCATCATGAACAGGTTTATAAAAGAACAACGCTTGCAAATCGTGCAAATTTATTTCGAAAATAATGGTTCAGTTCGCGAAGTTTACCGCAAGCTCCGTTCATTTTATGGTCGACATAATCGTCCATCAGAGCAAAATCGGTCCATCCATCGGTTAACCATGGGTCGTTTTCGCACTACGTTTACTCTATGTGATAATACGCATCCGCAGAGACGTCGGACAGTGCGCACCGAAGAAACAATTGCCGCTGTAGAGCAAAATGTTGAAGAGGACCCGAATGAATCGATTCGCCACCGTGCACAGCAATTGGAGCTTAAAAATTGGACCTGTAGAATTGGCTTTATTCGAGCCAGCTGCGGCGGCCACATGCCCGAAATCATATTTAAACATTAATGGCATAAAATTATCCTTCCAATAAAGCCAAATTGATGGACATTAAAACGATTTTCTTGTGTTTTATTTCAATTCGAAGTTCTATACCTCTAAAAAGAACACCCTATATATAGGAATCGAACCCAAAGTCTCTGAGGTGCGATATGTTCTCAAATACGTATTTTTTATACAAATATTAATTTTTGTATTTTATTTTAAAATTTTTTAATAATTTTCTTATTATTTTTTATTTTTTGTGATTGATTATTTTTGTATTTTTTAAATTAAGTTTTTCTGTTTTTGGGTGTTCGTTTATTACAATATTATTTCTTTATTTTTTTTATTTAAAATTTTCAATTGTTTATTACAGCAGTTTTAGTTTTTTTATTAATTTATTATTTATTTCTTTATTATTATTTCCTTATTTTTTTTTGTTCTTTAAAATTTTCATTATTTTTCATTGTTAATATTTTCTTAAATTTTATAGCTTCATCATCATCAACACGGTATTTCTTTATTTTGCTTCAAAATCTCACAACTTTAAATAATTTTCTTAGACGTCAATGAATCATTAAATCACAGCTGCCAATTAATAATTCATGCCGTTGGAACAATGAAAAAAGCAAATCAAATTGAATTTAAAACTGTATTTTAGGCACCGTTAATCTGCGCACAATTCATAAACAATCAGTTGATGTGAGTATTTTTTTCGGGTTATTGTTTACTCACTGCGCAAATCAAAATACCAAAGCATAGACATTACGCAAGTTATAAAGTTAACGGACGTTAAACTTATGGAACAAATCTCCAACAACAAAACAACAAAAAATCGCTGCGCAGAGTTGAAGCGCAAAAACTACACGTTCACGTGCACAGATGGAAGTTTATTTAGTTATTTAATAATCAATTAAGCTTTGTGAGAACCAAACATAAATAAATATGCGTGATTTATATATGTGTGACGTATCTATGGGTAACGACAGGTTTGAAAGGCAACTAAGTGCGATACGTTTTCGTAGAGCACAAAGTTGTTGTTGCCGAAGCAGGTTGTACAATAGTTTTCGTTGTTGGTCAAGTACAGAAAATAGTCACTAACACTTTTATACATAAATGCATACAATGGCAATTGATTGCATCAAACAGTGGTAAACAAAGACATAATTCGCTGCTATGCTGCGGCTTGACGCACCCAACAAGAGGCACCCACAATTTACTCAACGCATTCCAGCAGCATTTTAGGCTGAAAAACGCCTCGTCCACAGCCACTTAACACTGCATTCCGTCTGACGAACGTTACTTCACAAACACTGCAACATTATGAAAAGTGTTTGTTTAACAATTAAGAACTAAACAACTTTCAACAACAACAAGAAATGCTGGAACACTAACAAATGTGAAAATGATGAAAAATTGTAGAAGCATAAGAAAACGGCAGATGAGTGAATGTATGTAATTGTGTGCGTGTGTGGGTGTGTGTTGGTGATGCCACATTGCGCGTTCAGTCAGCGCGGGTGTAAGTGGCGGTGTGGTTTACATTTTAGTGCGCACTCAAGTAAATATTTGCTTAGAAAGTTGGTCGAGTGTCGGCGGAAAATGCTCTCCAGCCAGAAGAAATGCATTCCTTGTTTTTTGTGCATCTAAAGTTCTTTGGAAATTTCTAGGTTATGCATTGTAGCATAGAGTGAGGTTAGAAAATGTGTGAGGTACAAAGTAGAATGAAAGTTCGTGACAAATGGAAATGAGTGAAATGGTGTACAATAGAATTTGTCATTAGACATTAGCAGCAAAGTGTACAAGTAGACAGACAGCCGCATTGCTGGCAATAATTATGGAGCATGTGGGACATGGAAAGTGTGGCCGGAAATTTGTAAAGCGGCCGGAAATTTGTAAGCTAAAACGAGACGGTGGCTTAAGTCAATGGAATTCTTTAAATTCAACAAACGGAAGTATATGGAATTTCAATGATTCATTTTTGGTTTTACGAAATTGTTGGTAAAATTTTGCCAAAATGTGGTATGGTTGGTTGTAATGGCTGCCTCTATATGAGACACACTTAGGCCTATATGGGCCCGATATTATACCACAAATTCCATCCGTTTGAAATGTGTATGCAACACTGTTTTTTCCAACATGTGATCCAACACACATTTCAAATGGTTAGCGAACGACGATTGGCAGTTTTTCTTTCACACTTGGAGGTTTTGCCATTGCCTGCCAAGAGCGCGCTTGTGCGATTCTTGTAATTCTAATCTGCTTCATGTGGTTAGCGATAGAAGTAGACGAGCGTTTTACCAGCCCGAGTCTGGAATCGAACCTGGGGCCTCGGTATGAGAAGCCAGCGCGGTACCCACTGTATAACATATAAGTTGTGTCATATATCATAGCAGATGAAATGTATAACCCGTATAAGATCTCTACAAACTTCAATCCAACTCACAATGGTATTAAAAGCAAACAGAAATCATATACATATCATACATATCCGACCTTCGCTGGAACGAGATTAGCCACTTTGAGTTCAGATGTTATGAGAATGAACGAGATCTCTTCTCTTACCCTGTGCGGTCCCCTAAAGATTCATTAAACAGTCCAGGAAATTTGTGCTGAAGAACGAGTAGTCCCATTTCCTTTCCTACTTACCCATTTTCTGGTATCCCCAGCCCTTTTTCTTCTATCCTTTTCTGAGCCTTAAGTACCATGAACTACTTAGTCTGAGTACTTCAGGAATGAAACTCCTAGGGTTTATTTTCTAAGCACCCCTCACACAATCTATCTACCCATCTATCTACTTAATGTTGACCTCATTATTGAACTCACATGTAACGGCTGTCACTAGGTCCAGATGCATACAGCGCATTGCTTTCCTTAGTCGAGAATGTTTTCCTGATTTATGATATAAATTCCATTAAACCAAATGCCCATAAGTTCTTATTCAACTTTACTTTCGCTAGAATTAGGTTGAGTGACTACTTTGAAAAGAGAAAACACTCAATTCCATGGGGTTCAAAGTGATACCACAAATGCAAGCAATCGAGACCCTAATTTCACGCACAACATGATCCAGTTGAAGTTGTTTCTGAAGTCCAAAATTGGGCTTAATTTTCTAAAGAGCGTTTACCGCTTTTCTGTTTCGGTCGGCTGTTTCGGTTTAATTCCCTAAAACATCAAAAGAATTTCGACCTTAGTAAATGTGGCCCTGAAGTGTGCCCTGAGAGAGTAGTCTCCCCTGCTCCTGGCGAAGAAAAGAGAGAGATTTATGTATTTTTTTGATTACTTTAGAAAAGTCTCCACCTTCTCTGGTGGGCTCTGGCGAAAGAGAGAGATTTATGTAATTTTTTTATTAATTTAGAGAAGTCTCCCCTGCTCTGGTGGGCCCTGGCGTAGAAAAGAGAGAGAGTTATGTATTTTTTGGATTACTTTAGAAAAGTCTCCCCTTCTCTGGTGGGCTGTGGCGAAAGAGAGAGATTTATGTAATTTTTTATCAATTTAGAGAAGTCTCCTCTGCTCTGGTGGGCCCTGGCGAAGAAAAAAAGGAAAGTTATGTATTTTGTATTCTGGTGGACTCTGGCAAAGAAAAGAAAAGATTTATGTAATTTTTTATTACTTTAGAGAAGTCTCCCCTTCTCTGGTGAGCCCTGGCGAAAAAGAGAGAGATATTTATGTAATTTGTTATTCCTTTAGAAAAGGGGAGACTTCTAGGTGGGCCATGGCGAAGAAGAGAAAGAGATTCCCAAAGCGCGAATTGAAAAAATGGATGCAAATTTTTATTACTTTAGAGAAGGGAGGGGAGACATGGAGGACTCGCGTGTCTCAGCCCATTTTGATTTCCATGGCCAAACAGTCTAATTGAATGGTTCCGGCAGAGAGAATATTTATTCTCAGAGGCGAAATTTCTGTACTACACACACATTCTTCTTAATCTAACCCATTGTCACCTTTGATAATCCAACATAAGTAGAGAACATTTTTAATGTAAAAATTTTTTTAAATACCCACTAAAAAATAATAATAATAGATTGCAATCAATACTTTTCCAAAATTTTCCAACTAGCCATTAGCCACCCGCACAACATGAGAGAAAATCTTCGTTAAAGTTCACACTGCGCAATAAATTCCTGGTTGCTTGAATTAAAAAATCATGAAGAAAGTAAATAATGAATCGATAAAACCGGCCCTCTCTCAATTAGGACACAACGCATTAACCGTGAAACATCGAATATGGCGAGCAACAATAACAACACATGCCCATATTTTCATATCGATGTGGAATCTGGGTCACCTCTCTAATTTCCATTTCGATTCATGCCAGCTATGTTTGTTTTGGCCCAAATTTTATATACTCTCACTCTCAAGAACAACGCCAACCGAAAATCGAACAGATCGGACAAGACAAGAGCGCCGCTGGAACGCTTTTCGCCTCCTATGCAAATGAAATTATGCCGACAGTGATGAGGCAGAAATGCACAGCGGACTCGGTTGCCTCAATTTAAATCAGTGATGTTTTGGTTTTTTCCCAGAAGATTTTTTTCGAGAGCCGGCTTCAAGGGCTAAGCAAAGCGTCAGCAGTGCAGATGCTCCAGTTTAGTCTAAAAATAAAAATCACTAAAAATACAAAAATCCACACAAAACGCGCCACAAAGCCGCATTAATGCCGTTGATAATGGACGGCATAATGATAATGCAGCTTTACAAGCATAAAAAAAATATACACATTTAGTTGAAGTCTGGCAAGAAGAAAAAAATTAAAACAATAAAATTCGAAATTTATATGAATGGAAAAGTGAAAGTTTTCACTTTTGTTCAGACAAAATTTCGAGCTACGTGTAGAAGCTCGCCGACGACTACACGTAACGCTTAGCATGCAACTCCAGCTCGAAAGCGTGCTTCTACTTCTCAACAAAAAACTAACAACTAAAAGTAATCATGAAATTTTCAAGAAAACAACACAACGCTTTAAACGAAAAGTGCAATTTTTCATATGAAACGCCCACTTTAAGGTCAACACAGCAACAACATGGCTTTGACTTTTCCATCACATTTCAGTTCCATTCAAAAGAAACTATTTAATTACCTCTTGCATGAACTTTTTCTTTGAGACTTTTGAAAGTGCGATCTCAGAGTCAGCAATACTACAACAACTGTTGTTGTTGTTGTTTGCAGGGGGCGTCTTCACACTCGGCTAACTGTCGGCGCTCAGAATTTATTTGACTGCCCGCATTGTCGCAGTGCGTGTGTGTGACACATAAAAAATATGGAATTCCATGCGTGAAATGCCAACAACAACATAGACAATAAACAAATTTACAAAACCGTCGAAAAACCCATGCGCCAAAAAGACCTTCACTTGCACTTTTACCGCGTTGGAGTTTTGTGATATCTGTTTGTTGTTTTTGTATTTTTTTTGGTAACAGTGACTTGAGCCAAACTGACCTTTTGAAAGAAATAAATAAATTGTTGCTTTTGCATTTTGAGTGTTGCGTCAAGTGACGTAAATTCAATTTTATGGCAGCACCAAATTGAAATCTGTGGGCTCCAACTTGAGTGCTTACACATCGATTTGTGTTTTAAATGCGAGCAACAACCAAATAGGCTTTATTCAAGATTTATATAGTGTTGCATAACATCTTTATTACTTGTGTGATATTAAAGTGATTTTTTGAAATTATTGGTTAAATAAATTTTATCAATTCAACTAGTATCGCTTAGTCGCGTAATATTCAAATTAGAGTAACTATGCAAAAAATTACCATGAAGAGAAGTGCGGCGTACTATGTCGGTATCAAAATTGCTTAATGTTCACAATTCAGTGGCACTGCACTTTTTATAATGTATAACAAACCTATTCAATACCATATTAATGATTAACTTAGTTAAAACAGTTATTTAAAACAGTTATTTAAAAACCAACGATATCACATATAACGGGCGCAAGTTCCTACCACAATTGAGCTCACTTCGTTTACAATAAAAACACTGTGTCTCACTTTGGCTCAATAACAACAAAAACACAAAATTCCCTAAATCGCATTGACTTAATTACAACAAATACATTTGCATTTTGCTGCATCCCACTGTACGCATTTGTTTCTGCTGGCTAACGGTCGCTTGCACTGGTTCTGGCTTTGCTACTGTTCTGCGCTCATGCCTTTGTTTTTGTTATAACTACGGAACTTTTTTCACTCTGAGAGCAATCATTATTGATGTTGTTGTATTTTGGCTTGCCAAATAATTTTCTTAGGCATTGTTGCCCTTGAATGTTCATTCTCAAAATTATGTATAGGAAATGCAGGAGACTGTTTTGTTGTTGGTGCAATACCGCAAAGCAGAGTACAAAACAATAACAAAGCAAAAGCCAGCGCAATTGATCGCTCGATATTGCAACCAATGAATGAAAGAACTGTGAACCAAGATATTTAGTTTAAAAATAAAAATACTAACCTGCATAAAAAAAACTATGCTGATGTTTCACTAATCCACAACAGTAATAGGTTAAAAAATACATACATGTACCGCATTCCAACAACTATGAGCTCAAAAAGGTGAAATAATGAGCGTATTGAAAGAATATCACAGATAGAATTAACTTTCTGACTGTTGGTCAACAAATGGAGACCAGCGTACAGCAGAATCCAACAACACTAAACCGAACCGAGCGGGTTTTGTTGAAGTTTCATCATTTTCTGAACGAACTTTAGACCGCATAAAGATGGCCAAAAATTCTCAATTGATTATTTCTCCAAATGCACATCTCAAAAATCAACACCATTGTCACATTTGGTGCCATTGTTACACTTCCGTTGCCGCTTTGTGCGTTCGTTTGCATTCTCTTACTGTTATCGTTCAAATACGTGTCAAGATTGCAAACGTCGACAATTGGCCAAATCAAAAAATGCCACACTGACAATAAGCCGCGACAAACAGTACACAAAGTATTCAAAATCAAAGTGAAATGAAGTAAAGTTACAAAATTTAAAATGATTATGCATGAAGTTATGCATGAGAGTCAGCAAGACTTATGCAAACAGCCAAATTTGAATGTCTGCAATTTTTTTGTCAGTGTTGTAAGCCGATAACATTTGGTGTGACAAGAATTTGTACCGTTTTCATTAGTATTTTTTGCAAAAATATTGACAACAGATACAAGTCCATAAATGTGGTTTGCATGTCACTGTGTTTATTTGCGTCGAAAATAACGCAAACCTGTGTGTTCTGGCACTTTGCACTTTTATGCCGAAAAATATGAAATGTGTAAATGCTTTCAAGACATTTTTGCACTAATTACTTTTTCTTGTCATCGCAAGTGACTGTCTGTATGAAAGATAACGCAAATATTGTCATTTCAACTGACGCATATCAAATATTTTCAGAATATTTTTGCAATTTTACTATTGAGGTCATGCTCCACACTGCACTTCGCATTTCAAGGGGATTTTTTCAATACTTAAAGCAATTAAAGGAACATACTGGCTGTAGATAGCTATGGAATTTCTTAAATTGTCTACACAAAAATTAAGAAATTAATTTTCAAAGGCTACTTACGTCGAGATCAAACTACTTCAAATGTCGACAACACAAGTGAGAGTTTTTCGTTACATCACACAATGGAAATCTTTAAATTTTTCAGTAGAACTTAAATACGACAGCTGTTTTCTCTTTGCTTGTGTCGGTTTTTTTACAATTATTCACTTTGACATTATGAAAAAAATTTTCACTGTTCAAGTGTTCACTTTGGCGCATTGTGTTGCTTGCTGAACAAAAATTCATATTTCTTGCAACTGTCGCTTTGTGTTCTGACTTTTAAATTTTTCACTAAAATGTTAATTAATTCATTTTTCCTTAACAATTTTTTTAATTTTAGTTTCCAATGACAAAAAGCGCTCCATGAAAACAGCTGTTTTCTTGCGTTCTTAATTACTCTTAATTACCTTTTTAGCTTATTTCATCTTATATTTTGTTCTTTATTTTCCATTGTATTTTTGTTGTATTGTTGTTTTTATTATTTTCATAAACTTTTGTGTATTTTGCATGCATGCTCGTAAATCATGTACAGAAAGAAAAGGTATTGACAGCTGTCAGTGGTAATGCCATTGAGTTTATTTTTTTGGTGTTGTTGTTGTTTTTTGCATTTATACTTGCAAATATTTGCCATATTTTATTTTTAAGTTATTTTTATACAAAGCCAGGTTGTTATCGTAAACACGTGAGTTATGAAGATGAAAAAAAATATGTATTCAAAAATTTTGCAAACGATCTAAGATGAATTTAGTACAATGAACAGTCAGTTATAGGAAAATGAAGAAAATTAAAAAATTGTCAAAAATTAAAAAAATTTAATTAAAAATTTTAAAAATTTAAAATTAAAAAAAAATTAAATTAAATTAAATTAACAAATTTTGTAAACTGTCTGAAACAATGAAATATGGTACAACGAACATGTCAGTTATGAATATGAAAAAAATATAGTTTCTGCAAGACAACTTGAAATACTTCAAGTGCTAACAAGGAGAATGTGACTATTGTAATCTGTCGACAATGGCTTCAGAGATTAAAAAAAAAAAATTGAAATGTATATTGTTGACAAGTTTAAAACTACTTAACAGATAGTAAGCAGATGAAAATATAAAACTAACGAAATTAGTACAAAAACGTTTGTTATTCTTACTTACTCCTCTAGGAAGCAAAAGGCCTCAACAAAGGGTTCTGAGTTATTTGGCAACTGTTCTTCTGACGTCGTTCCATGTCATTTTGATAGCGATTAGTTTGAATAGAAGCGACCTCCTTCGCCACGGCTTCCAGTCAAGTACCATTCTTGTGATACTGGATCTGACTGACTTTCTTAACGCGTGACCTACCCACTGCCATTTTTTTCACTTAATCTACTTGAGTAAGTGTCCCTCACTCGTCAGTAGCCAATACTCATTGTTTCTGATTGTTTTTGGTCAGAACATTTTGAAAATTATTCCCAAACACTTGTTGTCAAATACTTGGAACCTCTGTGTAATGGTTTTGGAGATCAGCTATGATTCACTGCCATACCACAGTGTTGATTTCACATATAAAGTTGAATAATTCAACCTTTAGAAGATTTGGAACAGACAGCAAACTTAGTTAACAAAACAAAAACTTTGGTCCAACTAGTTTCAGACTCATAGCTCCAATTATTTGAAAAATTGCTTATGTAATGGTACTGTTTTTTTACCATATCATCTTCTTAAATCTCATATGAGGAGTAATTTTTAATGTCTCACTCTGACCCATAAATTTTATACTGATTACTCCAACAATTACAAAACAAAACATTAATTAATTAATTTCTCTCTCTCCCTTTCTCTGACACTCAAATTTCATACTGATTTCTGCAACAATTACAAAACAAGACAAAATAAATAAATACATTTCTAAGCCTTAATCTCCTATTGACTCCTCAATTTTAATTTCTCACTCTGACCCTCAAATTTCATACTGATTACTCCAACAATTACAAGACAAGGCAAAATAAATAAACAAATTTCTAGGTACAACATTTTAGGTTTTAAAAATTTCAAGTTTTCCTGCCAACTTTTTTGCGATACCTCAGAGTCTTCTTTATAGATAGGGCCTTTGGTATTTTTCTTTTTTATTTTTTTGGATTTTTTCAATCCATATATCAATTACAAGACCCAAGTAATGTTTTCCAACTAATGTTACTGTTACTCTCACTTCATCTTTTCTCATCTCCTTTGAAGGAGAACTCTCATCCATTTCTCATCTCTCACTCTGTTTTGTCAAATCAGTTAGCCTCATAATTCAATAATTTAGAGTACCTTAGTTTATCTTAAAACTCTTCAACTAATCCAAATTACATGACAGCCAGTTTGTTGTTTAGCAAAATCACCACCTAGTCTCCACAGCGGGTAGCCTCGTAATCGGGCTATCGTGCCAGTCAAGAAGAAGAAGAAGTCTCCTCAGCTCATTAGAGCACAAATTCCATAACATCTCCACTCATACTGTGTCAACGAATTTCCGCAAAACTTTATCTATAAAACTTGGCTCTTTTGCGATTTATTGCTCTTCAACATGCCAACAGCCAGAACGACACACAGTAGGGTTAAAAAACAAATAATAATCTTCCAAGTCCAAAGCTATGGCAACATAATTGCATTGCATTTAAAACAAACACAAATAGCCCTGAACTGTTTATTGGCATTTTAGTGCATTGCTGTTATTATTATGGTTTTTTTATTGTTGTTGTTGTCTTTTGCCAACACGCTGCTGTTTTTATTATCAGCAAAAAGTCAACAAGCAATAAATAAAACAAAAAAATCAAAACGCACTTAAGGTCAACAATAAAAATAGTATTGTAGGTAGTGGTTGTTGTTGTTGTCTTTATTATTATTGTTTTTATTATTGTTGTCATTGCTACTGTTGCTGCTGCATTTCAAGTGTGTGTGTGTGTGTGTGTGTGGGCGCATATTAATTTTTGAATTTTTTCCCACTCATATTGAATACAAAATGAAATCAGTAGCAACAGCGGCAAATATAGTAAATGCAGCAAAATCAAACAAAATATAAGCGACTTTATTATGCCCAGACACACTTAAGTACACGTTGAACTTTATTTATTCATCTTTTTTTCAAAGTGTGTGTGTGTGTTTTTTTATTTTTTGTTTTACTTCTACACAATGCCACAACAACACACGTATTCTTCTTCTTCTTCTTCTCATTCTTCTTCTTGCAATGGCAAACATGTTGCTTGGCGTTGCTGATTTCATGGCGAAAACTATGCGAAGCATTTCATTAATCTGTGTATGCTTAAAAGGCATTGTTGTTGTTGTTTTTATTTTTTTATTTTACTTTTTTTGGGCCTTTTATTGCACTTTACGCCATTATTCATTTGAGTAAATTTAAATTTAGTTGCAGTGGTTGAGCGAGTTTTTTTCGCTCCATTTTTGCTTTGCTGGTTGCGCTCTTTACTCATTGCTCTCAGCACTTAGTTGCTTCTTGTTTTTGTGTTTGATTGCGTTAATTGGATTTCATTGGAAATGCAACACTGCCATCGACTGTTCAGCGCGTGCAGTATTGTCAAAGGTGTGCAGCATTTGCTTCCGTAAATCGTCGCTGCAGAAAATGAATGTCGTATGTTCCATTAAATTTAATAGCACATACGACAATCGTTTTCTCAGGCAACGAAATGTTGCTTGTGCTTGTTTTTGTTGTTGTTGTTATGGGTTGTAATGCTGTGTTTCAATGCCTTTTATGTTATTTAAAAGTAATTTGTACTAATTGCGCTGTAAAAGGAAGTTTTTGACAACTGTTGATGAGACTTAAACTAAAACTCAAACAAATTTGAAGAAAACTTGTGAAAAATAAAATAATTTGTTATAAAAGAACATTTAAACTATGCAAATTATTATATAAAATCTATAATATAAAAATTTATACAAAATCTATTGGATTAGTATTTCAGTGTTAGAATCTTTGGCAACTCTACACCTACTGAAATTCAATTGTAGTTAAATTGTGTTGGTTGAATAATTGACATTTGAATTGGTTGAATTATGGCAACACTAAGAATTTTCCACTTGGAATTAAATTATTAAAATTATACGCGCCACAACTAGTCTAAGTTGTTCATACTAAGTTGGCCATGTAAAGCATGAAACTGCAACATTTTTCACTCCCACACAAAGTTAATAGTTACTTCTTGTAATGCACTCAGTATCGGTCAACTGTAGGAAGTCACACTGGTGTCTAGTCACATAAGCAGCTGGCACATGTGCACAAACCAATAAATTATACATATTTATTATTAATTATATATTAACTATGTATTTATGTATGTAAATTAAAAATTCAGGTCATCTTTTCCGGTGTCCAACAGTCCACACAGTCGTTGACTCTATTCCAGTATTGTGTCAACCACCAACAGTTCTACAGCTCTTCACCGTTTGCCTCTAACAACGCCCCCTTGCGGCACTCACACACCATGCAAATCGAAAACTACCGGCCAGAAGTCTTAGAACTTTATGTATATAGCTGTCTTTTCTATCTGTACAACAGTTCCCTTTACATTGCCGGTTGCCATATATGCAGCTGGCTGTCTGCTTTATTATTTTACATACATTTATGTTAATTGAAAAATTTTCATATTCCATATTTTCCACTGCACAACCGAACTGCATTCGCCGGCATTGCCAACAATTCACACTTTGCCAGCGCGTTTTTCTGTCCACTTCCTCTGTGCGTTGTGTTTATTTGTCCAACACACAAAACCACAAGTAACAAAAAAAAATATAAACATTTATTTACATATGGGGGAAGAATTTTTAACTTTTTAGTGCACTTTTTTTGTAGTTTTCACCTGTTGTTCAACTGCAATTTTCTAGGAAAATTTAGTAGTAAAAATAATAACGTGTCGTTTTTTTACTTAAATTATGAGTCAACTTTTTCAAGGCTTGAAAATATGCACATAAAAATGGCTCCGAATTTCCTCAGTTCGTTGGGGTGTTGTACTTCTGAGAAGACACTAAAGCAATTTTACATTTAATTATTAGTTGTAAAAATATTCTTTTCAAATTGACAGCTTCTAATTTTTGGGTATTTTTCTCTTTGCAGGTTTGTTCAACTTGTTCGGTTTCTTATTGGTGAACTATAAAATGTTAAACGATGGCATTGAAAAGGTTAGTTGGAATATAAATAGATTTAATGTTTTTCAGATCAGTTGTTATTTGATCAGTTGATCAGTCTGAACTGCGTTGTATTGAAGATGCGAAAAGACTCTGGGAGTAAAATTACATCAGACAAACTTAACCAACGGTAAATAGACAGAAATCTAGAGAGCAATCTTAAAAAATATTATATTTTATTTAAACAATTTTGGTTCAAAAAGAAAAAGTTAGTTAATCAATCAGTTCCCTTACAATCTAGAACTCCAACTAAAAACTAAGATTCCAAAGAAAACCTGATTTTAAGTTTAATGCAACTCTGCTAATCTAGAGACAAGTTAAACATTCTAAGCAAGAATTTAGACACTTGGAACTGAAATAGCTCAAATTCTTAGAGAATATTCTCAAAACCTTGAAAATTTATATTATGATAAAAAATTAGTGTACGATTTTTCAAAAATAGTCAAAGTCTTAAGTTTTTCATTATATATCGCATATATATTCTTATCAAATATATTTCCAATAACTCAAATAAAGCCTCTTTGAAATGCAAAACAGTTAAAAACATTTTAAAAGTTTGACAACAACAACATCAATCAAACCAACTCCAGTGGTCCTCTCAACAGTTCAACAAGTGCTGCTGGTCTCACAATTTTTTCACGTACTTTAATGAAATCAGGCACATAAAAACAACCACAACAAATGCTTAAAGTGTTGTTAAGTCAGTGAATAACACATACAACAACAACAACTGGCTTTTTTCATGGCGCTTCATTTTCATGCATCAAATAGTTGTCGATTGCTCAACATTTTTAGGTGTTTTGCAAATTCGTTTCAAGTGAACTTAACAAATAAGCATTTGAAAATAAAACTTGCCAGTAAAAACATTTTTTGTAGTTGTTTCTTCGGCTAAGAAGTGTTTTTTTTTAATATGCAGTAAACGCAGATTTTAGTATTTGAAATACGATACCACATGACTCATTTGAATTCGGTTAACACTAGAAAGATCATTGCGGCCTATTGGACGGATTTTCATTTTTAAATATCTGTATTTTCAGCTTCTTTCTCTTTTTGTTATGAAAAATTTTATATTTTTTTTTTATTTATTTTGTGAAAAACTAGCCACACCCGATGTGTGCTTTTCGAGATATCAGCGGATATATGTTTTCTTTGTTGGTATGGAAAACTTGCGGCCTTTATAGTGTTAACCGTCAAACTGACTATAAGACAGTAACAACTTGGTTCTTAAACCTTTCGCTATTTTGTTGCCATATGGCAACATGCTACTTTGTGGACGTCTGCATCATCTATGGTTGCAAGAATACATTTTTTGTTGGTCTTTAGAATAGTTTGAAGTTTTCGGAAAAATATGAAATTAATAAACTGAATTTTTAAGTTTAAAAAAGAGAAGTATACACGTTTTTTAATGGTACATCTTGACATAGTAAAGAAAGAAGAAGCAGAAAAAATTTGACGTTTTTAATTTGACGTTTTCTTTCAATTCAGATACTTTTTTCTTTTAAATTTTGGCTGAAGTAAATGAAGAAATATTCAAATTGTCGTTATGCGTAAAAAATTGTATGTTTAAGCAATTATTACAGCCACAACGATGTGGTTGCTCTCATAGAAAACCACTCCAAAAAACAGGGTCCGATCATAAAAATTAAAAATGTTTTATGGAATGTTGCTAAGACAACCACATAGAAGCTGAAGACGTAAAATTTAAATTTTTAATTTTCCCCAGTAAAAACCTGTTGCGAAAGGGTTAAGAGTTTTTTAAGGCATATGACAGATTTTCAGAATATGTAAAAAGCTTTTATTTTACATTTGGAGTATTCTTACTCAAGACTTCTAAACTATACCTTTACGACATCCAAGATTAAACGAGCCTTAAATAGGACTTGAAATCAAAATCAAAATTTAGGGGTTATGTTTCAACTGTGTACACTTTCACTAATCCTTTATTTTGACTATTATGACCCAACCTTTACTTTGCTTAGATCACTAAGATAGAAGTTGAAACATGGACGAATTTTTTAAAAAATTCAAAAAATATAATTTTTCTATCTCTCTATCTCTGATCTATTGATCCCATCTCCATTCCATACTTTCCTTTTCTTTTTGTACTTATGTATGTTCCTCCTATTTCTGATTCGCGGCCGCGGCCATATCTACGGTTCATTAACCCCATCGTTGATTAACGCAACAACTCCAAGCAGTCAAAAACCAAAAAAAAGTCAAAAGTAAGTCAGTCAAAAAGTCAAAAATCAAAAAACAAAAAACTGCGTTTTATTCTCTGCTCCAAAGTGTTAGCCCCGAAATTATTCAATTTCTACATATTTCTTCAACAAATTCTTCAAATTCTTTTAATCAACTAACAGCTAAAAAACTAATAACTAACTTCTTAAATAACATTAAAAAAATTTAATTGAAATTTGTTTCCTTGATCCAAGTTTATGACTTAACACAAACTTAATTTGAGTGTTCCAACAAAAGAGCATATTGAATATTTTTCTTCTAAATTTAAGTTTTCCACTAAGAAATACTAATTGATTATTTGTTATATAGGGTCTTTCAATAAGAGATACCTATAACTTAAATAAACTGAAAAACTTCAACTTTTTGTCAGGATTATGTTTGTATGTTAAACAAAATTCTGCCAAATGTTTGCCTCGACTCGTTCTTTACATGAAACTATTTGAACTATTGGGCTATTTTTTACCAGTAACAGCACCAATGTAATCTTTTAATACAGAAATTTTTTCTGTAACATTGGCACTACTTAGTTCACGAATCGTCTTTACCATTTTTTTCCTTGTTCACTCCTCTCGGGAGCATAGGGCCTCCACAAAACATTGCCTTCTTTTGGTTACGTTAATCGGTTGTGTTTTGTGGGGCTGCCATCTACCGCCGCTTAGAAACGACGCCTCCGATGTTATGACCTACCGCTCATCCCGCCATCTGTTGTGTAAAGGAGGTGACAGCAGAATGGTTGGGGACTTCGCTTACATCGGTTTGGTGCGCTGTTTTCGCTAATGACGGCTTCTCCTTGCAGGCTTACAGGAATTTTTGAACTGGGGTATGTTGCTGGGCTAGAAAATATTTAGATGACAGGAAAAATTGGAAAATTTGGAAAAGTGCGGGATCATGCACCAGGTAAGAATCGAACCCACGACCTCTGGGATGATAGGCTAGGCTCTTCTTCATAGTTTCACCATTGTTGTAGTCAAGTTTCACAATTTCAATGCATTGTGCGAGTGTGTATAGATTCATGTCAGAAAATTTTTCAATTTTTCTTGTTCAATGTCAGCACCCACATTTAACACAGAAATCCGTAACATACTTTATGTAGTACACCTACATTTCAGAGTATCGGTTAGCAAATTTAAAACACAGTTAATGCAGCACTTTTAAAAATTTTAAATTTATCTGAGTTAAAGTGACACTACTTGTTGAAAGACCCTATATTTCATCGAATTCATAAACTAAACTAAACTGACTTGATGGCTTGATAAATGGCCCAGATAAATAATGATCGCTGGCACCACTTAAATCTTCTCCTGTCTGAACCTTAGTGCTTGTAATAAAAATTAAAAATCTTGAATTTGTTATAGCACTTCTTAGTTGTCTGTTTTACGTTGCTTTTCAAATTGGGTTTATGTGTGTCACATATGTTTTATGACAGCCATACAAATTGTACGAAAACAGTCTGCCCGCTTTTGAGTGGCTTTAAAACTTGTTGTCATAAAAATTACATTACAAACATCATACATATATATTTTCTATAATGTAAGAGTTTCTTTTTCTTTTTAATTAATTTTAATTTTATTCAACAAATTTGACTATAAACTAAAAGCTTTCATACTAAAAAAATATACTAAAAAAAAGTCGCATGCAATAAAAACCTCCTTACACAATGTGTACATACATACATGCAAGTCTTACTACAATATATATAACTATAACAATATGTATGTATCTATATATTTATTTATATGTAAGTATCTATATGAATATTTCGCAATAAATTGAACACTAAGTAACAAATTTCACTATAAACTAAAAGCTTTCATACTAAAACTTTTATTTTTTTCACCATTTAAATGAAATCACAAAAAATAAACTCGCATGCAAGAAAATTTAAGTATCTTTACCTACATATATAAATATTTCGCAATAAATATTCAATTAAGGCAAAAACATATCGCCGCCAGTTGAACGAACTGCAAAATATTCGTGACTAATTTTCGTTGAAAAGTCAAGAGTAAAGTGCGTGTTGAGCGGCGCTTATTGGCAATTTTTTTTTTCGTAATGTAAACAATACAACAACAAAGTATGCAGCACATTCACACCATTGTGCATGAGACAAAAATCAATTATTAAGCAATCAAAGTGTTGATGTTGTCAATTCGACAGTAAAATTGCTGCAAGAAAATGACAAAAAAAAGCACATGTCATGTGTCAGCAACAGCTGACTGGGCCAAAAACACTCAGTGATAACTGCAAACATGGGTGAATGTGAATTGTCGAAAAGACGGACAGGAAAATTGCAGTCATTTGTTAATATTTTTACATTCATGGGCATTTTTTCGCTAATAACGCAAAGAGTGAGCGATGAGCAAATGTGATGAAAGTCAAACAGACAGTTGGCCTAAGGGTCTAATTGGGGCCTCAATTGAGGGTACGAAATATTTAAATTAACAACTGAATGTTTTCATTGAAGATGTTGCCATGTTTTTTGGGTACTCAGAGAGGATACGTGTTAGACGTTTAGAAGCATGAGAAACTAATAAAGTTAGATGGGTGAAATTCGAGTATTTGGTAGTAAACATTTTTTTTCAAAGCCTTACCTTGTATTATTTTCTAGTATTAGTCTCCAGTTCACAAACCCCAAACGTTGAAACTTGTTTCATTTATAAAATTTAATATTTTTGGTTTGTCGATCACTTTAGTTCATTTTATATAAATTCTATATAAATAAAAAAATAAATAAATAAGTATAAGTATAATTAAATTCTAAAAAATTTTATTGTAGGCATTTTGCTCTACTTTTGTTCTTTGTCTTTTAATTTTATTCCAAATTTAGCTCTATTCTACTATTACTGTCCTATTTTACTTTATTATTAGTTAGAACTGATTTGAAAGTCAAAGACCCCTAACCAGAGCAGAAGCCTCCTGTCAAAATGACTGAAATTCCTCTACCAAATGATTGACCATCAATTTGACTAAGTTTTTTAATAAATATTTACCTCAATTTTGATGATAACCAAACATGCAACCGAAAAACTGCCCACTAACCGCTGACTCTCGACACTATTCAAGCGTTGCCAAATTTGCGTAGACAGCAACGAACGAAAAGCTCAAAAATGTCCAAGATTGAGTGTAATAATTATAGTAATTTAAAAGAGAAGCAAGAAAAGTCGTAAGCTATCATAAATTGTTGAACTATTATTAAAAAAAAAACATAATTTTATTGCTGCTTTCTTTCAAAAATGTTTCATGGTTTTTTTGTTTATTTCCTTTTATTTTTACCTTAAAATTAATTAATAATTTAGAATTTTTTTAATTATTATTTTTTATATTTTATATATTTTCTGTTTTTTTAGGTTTTTATTTTTTTAATAATTTGTATTTGTTTGTATTAATTTTCTCTTTTACTGGAATATTATTAAAAATAAAACATATTTTTATTGCTGCTTTCTTTCAAAAATGTTTGATGGTTTTTTTTGTTTATTTCCTTTTATTTTTACCCTAAAATTAATTAACAATTATTTAGTATTTTTTAATTATTAATTTTTTTATTTTATATATTTTATGTTTTTTAGCTCTTTTTTAGCTTTTTTTATAATTTATATTTGTTTGTATTCATTTATTTTTTGTTTTGAACCGCAAAGTGCAATAACCTTTTCCTATTATTTCGCTGCCCAAATGCAATGCGGGGAATACCGAAAAATTGCCCAAAATAGAGCCAAATACGTATTTGTTTGTTGTTGTTGTTCAGTTGGTTTGCCACATTGTAATCTAATTAAAGTGTGAAAACTTGTAGTAAAATTCAAATAAAATCGCTACTTAGTTTTAATGTTTGTTTGTTTGCTATTTTTCTGCGTTATTTTGTGGTTTCTTCAAGCTTTAACTGATGTTTGCAACAAGCAACATGCTACACTTGCAATGGTTTGTAGAAAGTATTGAATAATTTATTTGAATTGCAGTAATGTGCCAAATCACTGAAATGTGGGCGCAAATGTTGCAATATTACGCAAACATTTTCATAAACTACATTAAAAAAAAATGGTTCAAACTTACAACTGGTTAGCGTGCAGCGATTTTGTTGTTGTAATACTGATTACTGACACGTACTGCAGTAAGTAACGGCATTGGCTGTCAAAAAGTGCGCTCTTTTTTGATACACTTCAAAGCAGCGAGGAGCAATGGTCGACGCTGTCAGTCACGAGTAGCAGAGTGGAAATCACTACCCAGAAATAAACGTTAGAAATGCTTCACTTGATAAAGAACATCAAAGGGAAATGAACAAGCGAGTTTCATTCATGAAAGACAATACCCACAACACCGTTAATTAATCAATCAATCAGTCAGTGAGGGCAACAGTCAGGCAGGCAAGCCGCCAGTCAGTCATTTGTGGCATGTTATGTAGTGGAAAAGATGTTTGCATAGCTCGTCACTCAGTGTGTCATGTAATCGAATATTTCCTCGACTGTACAACGCCAACGGTAAAATGCTTGCAAAATGTCACACACACTTGTCACACGTGTCAAATATGTAAAGTGACACCTTTAACTTGGCCACCGTCGACCGCTTGCGCACTCGTCGTTATGCACATGTTGTCGTCGGTCTGTTTGCCTGTTTGTCATTGTCACTTTGGCCATTAACTTACAAACAACTCTCAACTCTACAGTTCCACTGTGTCATACATCATTTTCGGACAATAATCAAAATTTACGACTATGGCGTGTGACAGGTAAAAATGTCATAAAATTACTTGGTGGTAATAGTTAACTTTTGTTGTTGTTGTTTTTTATTTTATTTAATTTTGCTTAGGTTGTGTTTGCTAACACCACAGCAATTGCTGGTAGCTCATATATGCATATATATGAATATATATTTACATTAACAACAACAACAACAACAAACAACACCATTCACTGAACATTACTTTTGGTAATGTTTTCCAATAATTCTACTACCTGCATTGCTCTTTTAGGCGCTGCCTGGCCACACACATACACACACACACACAGAGGAACAAACTCTGGCAACACCGTAGGGGGTTTTCCCATAAATATCTTATCAGGTGTCGTTCGTGTTACATAAAACACCTTTACCGTTACTCGAACGGTGCTCTATTGTTACGCCCGCACGCCCATGAAATGAATTGGAAAACGTTTTCGCCGAAAAGGAGTAAAACACGATGATAAAGCAAACAGAGACAATGACTTTTATCTTTCTAGTGTTTTGTTGAATATTAAAATTCTGCATGATTTATCATTGTTTTTCTTCAAGTCTATCATTGAGCAACGGAATGCAGTTCAGTTGCTGGAATAATTTGTCAAACCAAAGCCACAATTCTTCATATTTTCTGTACAAAACCAAATGATGCCACAAATTTCTCCTGCAATCTTAGCTTTGATGAGTTTTCTTTTATTTTTCAACCATTGTTTTCCTTTTAAATAACATTTTATACGCTCTTCCCACAATCTTGGGCCCTTTTACAATGCACCGCCACCAACCAGTTTTGCTTTTTGTTGCTTGTTCTTCCAAAATTTGACAATTATGTTTACCGTAATATGTTGCATTACTTTCCCATAGAAGCATTTTTGCTTCAAGTACTTTTATTGTTCTTCAATTTTATGACTTCTTCAAGCACCTTTTTTACATCGATTTTTTACAATTTGACGCTTTTCTTAAAAAACCACATCGTTCTTTTTTTGGGAATGCCACCCTTTTGTTCTTGGCGGCACTTTTGACTATTTCATTGGAAAATTCTGTACTTTACCTTTTCTACTGTTTGTTCTTTATGTATGTTGACTTTAATGCTTGTTTGATTTGGCAGCTTTACACAGTAATGTCATAAAGTTTACGACCATAATTGACAATCTTCGTTTTCCTTTGAAATGTAAACCTTTGAATAGTTTACATACATTTTTTGTGATATTCAATGTGGGTGCATTGTGTGTTCATAATATAAGGAAATTCCAAACGCCGGCCATTGCGGCTTTGGTTTTAAGTGTTTCCAGAAAATGGTATTACAAAAGCACATAAAAAAGTCATAAATATGAGTAGAGAACAACAGAAAAGTGTAAAGTGATCATAAACATAGTTTGATTCATGTTTAACTATGTTAAGTAAAACTGGTTGACCCCAAAGCGATGCGATGAGTTCTTAGCGTTACTAAATTGAAGTCTTGGTTTGACGTTCAGATCTATGAAAATATACGTGACCTTGTAGAAAATCTTGGCTTCAAGAAGAAACATGCCATACAGCAAGACAGATCTGACCCTCGACCGACCTGAGCAGATCTAGGAAATTGATCCAAATGAGAAAAACCTCCATAGGGATTGTCGTAGATATCATAACTGGACACTGGCCCATCGATTAGCAAACCAAAAATCTGAGTCTGCAGTATAACAATTTTTGCAGAAGCTGTAGGAACGCAGACTACGAGAAATCTGTTGTTGTCAAAGATTCTGTTTTGGATCTTTCTTTTGGGCACAACCTCCAGTTCCTCAATCACCGGAGTACCTTAATGAGCCAATCACAATATTGAGAGCGCAAAAGCGCTGATTTTCTGAAAATTTTACATTCGTAAGCATTTTAGTCAATTTTTTATATTCGATTTTGTACCGAAAAGAGTCGATGAAAATGTCTTATAGAAACATCTATTCAGCTGGTAATTGGTTGAGCCATAAGAGCTCTTAATTCACCAGAGCTTTCACCATTGTTAAAAGCTTTCTTTACTATAGCAACTGACTACTAGTACGAAATATTGCATTGATTCTGAGAGGTTAGATGGATAGATATTGTTGTGGTTACAATGCACTGAGACTAGCAATGATCTATTGTGTTCCCTACTACTAACCGATAGTGAACAATCCCTAGACACACCGACCTAATAAAATAATGACTGACGGGGGTTTAGGTGCGTGAAGAGGACATTCTGCAAGCCAGTACTGGCCAGGTACCGATTACAATATACAAAAGAGTCTGCAGACACTTACCGGTTCTAAGCCGATTGTGTTGTTGGGTTTTCTCAACATTTCCTCTGTCTAAGGAATTCTTCACTCCATTTGGAGTTGTAACCTTTTATAAAGATTTATGACTGCATTAGACCAGTGATGTGAGTTCCTGGTCCTTCGAGTCTCAGGGAAAGGATACAAAATATTGAAGCCAGGGTTTCTAAAAACGAATTTAAAGAATTTAACTCAAGAAGAACAAATGTTTTCTATAACAAACTGCACACCATGAAACCTACATTTGGAGGTTGAAGGATCTGGAACGTTGAAACTCTGACAGATAATTCAAGACATGAAAAAGATAAAAAGTTCTTCATATGAAACTGTAAAGCTATAAAACCAACAGATGAAGGAATGATACATTAAAACGTCAAAGAAAGAACTGGAACTTGAAAGATCTGATAAAAAAAGGAAGGAAAGAACATGAAAAAGTTCTTTGCAGTTCCAATTGAACTCCTGACATAAAATTGAATTAAATTGAGTCTAATTGAGTTAAATTTAGTTGCTGAAATGTTCATCACGAAAAGCTCATTGTATTGTAGAAGATCAGATAAAATGAATGAAAGAACTCAAGAAGGAAAAAAGTTCTCCAGAGCTACAAAACCTATGGACATAGCAAACCGTCAAAGAGATGAAAAATCTGACAGATAATTCAAGACATGAAAAAGATAAAAAGTTCTTCATATGAAACTGTAAAGCTATAAAACCAAAAGATGAAGGAATGATACATTAAAACGTCGAATAAAGATCAAAATAAGAAAAAGTTCCTCTGTACTCCTAACAGATAGTCAAAGTTTCTTAAATGTGAAATGAATGAAATGACAAAAAAATGAAAGAACTCAAGAACAAGAAACTTTTTTATAACAAACTTCCACCCATAAAGCCTACAGTTGAAGGAGGATACAGCACAACTTTGAAGACCTGAAGGATCTGTAACGTTGAAGATCTGACAGAAAATTAACGTCCTCAAAAACAAGAAAAGTTCTTCATAACAAACTGAAAGAACTGGAACTTGAAAGATCTTGTAAACAAAAGGATAAACTTAGAACATGAAAAAGTTCTTTGCAGTTCCAATTGTACTCCTGACATAAAATTGAATTAAATTGAGTCTAATTGAGTTAAATTGAGTTGCTGAAATGTTAATCATCACAAAGCTCATTGTTTTGTAGAAGATCAGATAAAAAGAATGAAAGAACTCAAGAAGTAGAAAAGATCTTCAGAGCTTTGAAACCTACGGACATAGTAAACCGTCAAAGAGATGAAAAATCTGCAGCGTTGAAGATTTGACAAAGAATTAAGACCTCAAAAAGAAGACAAGTTCTTCATACCAAACTTCAGAGCTATAAAACTAACAGTTGAAGAAGTGACACAGAAAACTTCGAAGACCTTAAAGATCTCAAACATTGAAGATCTCACAGAGAGTTAAAGACCTCAAAAAGAAGAAGAGTTCTTCAAATCAAACTTCAGAGCCATAAAACCTACAGTTGAAGAAGTGACACAATGAAACGTCAAAGACCTAAAAGATCTGCAAGGTTGAAGATCTGACAGAGAATCAAAAACCTCAAATAGAAGAAAAGTTCTTCATGCCAACTTTCAAAAGCATAAAACCTACAGTTGTAAAAGTCGAATTATTTCACTTCTAAACAAAACAAACGCAACCAAATCTGTCAAATGCCAAGTGTCAATGACATTTTAAATGCACCAAGGCACAAAAAACAAGCCATAAATTAACAACAATTACAACATTTCAACGTTGGTTGAAATTAACAAATTTCATGATGGCACAGCATAATTTTACAATTTTCATGCAAAAAATTGCATTTTAAAGCCAACTAATTACACATTCGATGCAGTCGTTATGTAAGACAGTTTTTTTCCTAAAATTAACCAATTCTCATAAAAATTAAGAAAATGGCACATACGCCCATGAAAATTGTGCAATTAGCAGCGAATGCAGGTTTTCAGCTCTTTTGGTGAATTTTCTTTCTACCTGCACACAATGCAATCATCATCTCTCTTTCTCGCTTTCTGACAATTTTTATTTTTTTTATTGCCAACATAAAATCGAGAGGCGTACAAAAACAAATAATAAAAATTTATTTGATCTCCTCAACCGAATACGTTTCAGTGTGGTGTAGTACAATTTATGTATTTCTTGTTGCCGTTGTTGTTGTTGTTTTTGGTATGAAGCTGTACGCTGGTGTTGGCAGTGCTGACAGGTAGGTTTCGACAACCATTACGCTGCACTGCCTACAAAACACACGCACGCAACTACTTGAAAGGCATGAAAGGCGCCGGGTCAGGCCGAAATTTCCTTTTTCATCTTTTTAGGGAAATTTCTGAAAGCAAACTGCGACTTATCAATGGTTGGAGGGTCTGCTTACAACACAGGAAAATCTAACATTTTCATGCAATGCTAACTGCCGATGGTTGCTTTGTAGTCAACTTTCAAGCATGCTGTCTCTGTCTCTCTCCTTCATGCTGTTTATTTTATTGTAGTCCAGCACAAGCAGCATTGATTTACTGCATTTTGAAGCAGTTTTTATGTGCTTAAAATTAATTTCAAATTAATATCTAACCGCCGCATTGCCAGTTGTCCATGTTTCCTAGTTAAGTGGTTGTATGGCACTTTCAACACACACACACACACACACACACACATACACACATTTACTCTTTGATAGGGGCAAACAAATATTTGGGCAGCCCGCTGACAATTTTTCCAATTGTCTTTTTACGATTTGGCGTTGCCCACCCAGGCAGCTCGTGTCTCTTGGCAACAGTGTCAGATTTCATGGCAGCATTTTTCTAGATTTTCCCTCTTCATCCTTTTTGATGCACAACACCCACGTGATGCGCAACAGCGACCCTTGAGCGCAGCTGGTAATGAGTTCAATCGTTTCAGATAAATGAAAAATATATTTTTTTTGTTCGCAACACGTTTCTCCTTTTAGCATTTTTGTTACCATTTCCTTTTGTTGGACCATCTTTCTATGGGGAATGTTTCAAATGGCTCAGGTGACACTAAACGCTTGTAATGTGCGTGTTGATCGGTCCAGTTTTTTTTCTAATTTTTTTATATGAAACCAGTCACAGATGTATAAAAGTGACTGCATGCTTTAAATTCCTTAAAGGTCACGTCACTTCCGCTTTCATGGATAAAAGATTTTACTTCATGTTATGTTAGAAGAGGGTTTTTCAGTTTATAAGGCACACAAGTCAGTGTTCAGAACTAAAGAAAGAAAGGTTCAAACGATTTCTGAACATTGTTGCATAATCAAATATTATTTAGTTTAGTTTCATTAACTATTTGTTGGTACAAATTTGTGGCAGTTTTCAATCAATTTGACGGTAAGCAAATAAATCTATTTAACACATAATTCCCTCGGAATCTCTTCGGCACTGGTCTTTGAACAAATTGTAATCCTTAAATGCGTTTTCTCTTCCACTTTCGTTAGCACAGTTATCTACATTTGCATGTTACGCCGCCCATTGTTGTTGATTCGGCAGCATGTTTTCACAAATCGTTCGCCAACTGTGCACATTTGGTCGGTTTTGTTTTGAGGATTTGGCCAAAAAGCCGCAAGCCCACATTTCAACCCCTGTGTGCAGAATTTATTGTGCACAATTTTTTTTTTAATTTCTATTTTTTGGCAAATTTTTAAGACTTCCTGCTGCGTTTTGCAAGCCATACCTGCTCCATTCTTTAGCAGACTGCATGTGTTTTTCGTTCTAAAATTCAATTCAAACATTTAACGATGTCTTTGTTGAGTGTCCTTGCTGCTTGTGTGTTTGTGGGCGCTAACTGAACTGTTGTAATGTTGAAATTTTTGCCATTGGAATGCGGCGCGTGAAATTGCAAATTACTTAAGTGGCAAAAAGGTTCGGACAGTTTTGCTATTCAAATTGCTATTGTAATTTGGTTTTTTGTTTTTTTTATTTTTGGTGAAAAATTAATGCTGTAAAAGAAAATTGCTTTGAAAAAAGTGATAATCCTATGAAACCTTTTGACTGGGTTCACTACTCGACAAAAATTAGGTTCATCACAACCTAAAAACAAAAGTATTTTTTAGACTAATCTTCGGCTGCTGAACATGGAACTGAAAATCAAAAAATTTTCTTAAGAAGCGTTTTCGAAAAATAATATCTTCATCATTGCACAATCGCAAATATTTAAAAAAATATTTTAAATGTGTATATTGTTAAAATTTTAAAGTCCTTTAAGAAGGTTTTTAGGTCAGAAAATGAAAAACTGACTATGCCCGAATATAATAAATGACCTCTAGTTTCACGTCTATATCAACATTTGGATGGCTCTCGGAAAAATAAAAAAATTTTTTCGCACGCTGTAATAAACGAAAAGTTTGTGTTTTCACTCCGTGCATTATAACTTTGTCATTTTTCTTTCAATTCTATTGGTGTTAGGCTTTATATTTGCTCAAATAATATATCTTTCATCTTAGATCTTAAAACCAGAGGAGCTCATTTGTTTTATCTATAAAAAAAACCATTAGAAAATGTATAATTTTTGAAAAAGAAAAAAAAAATCACTTTTTTACAACTTTCATCGTCAGTAACTTCCCCACATTTCATCGGATTTGGATAATCCATATATCGTTGGAAAGGGTAGTTAATTACCTTCTGAACAACGGGCCACATATGTTAGTCGAATGATCGGTTTACGAGATATGTGCTCATAACTGAAATAAGAGGGGAAAAACGTGTTTTTCGAACATTTTTCGAAAACGCTTCTTAAGAAAATTTTTGGATTTTCAGTTTCGTGTTCAGCAGCCGAAAATTATTTTAAAAAATACTTTTATTTTCAGGAGCGTTTTTCGTGTCGAGTAGTGTTTTCAAAAATAGTAAAACCAATCGGAAACTAAATAAACTCCTAAGAATTCACATAGTTTCATTGGATTCACAATATGACCTTATTAGGATCAAAACAACGCCCTTTGATGATTAGTTTAAGGAGAAGAATGAAAGAGTGTTGCATACACATTTCAAAAGAGTGGAGTTCTTGATATCACTACTGAAGATAATCGGCGATAAATTTCACTTTAATTTAAGTTTAAGTTTAATATCGAACTTGGCTTCGATTTGCACTAAGATCGCTTTTTCCTTGTGATATCATAATGGGTCCATTTTGCGGCCTAAGTGTGCGTTTCGGCCAAATCCCGCGCCCAGACCGACACTCTAACCCAACCTAACCTTCACTACATTTATCATAGATAAATTTTGTATAATAAAACTTTGTAAAGTGGTCTATTCCACATAATAAAAATAATGTGTAAAATTAATGTCTGCAAAAAAAAAACAAACAGTAAAAGCAATATTCCCTTCTCTTCCTTTTCATTCATTTAAATAAATCAGAAAGACATTTCGTACATTTGTGTGGCCCATGATTGATGATCCAAATGAACTAATGTCGAACAATATTAAACGTATTCGAGCATAATTAAATTAATCGATGGGCAGATCTAAAGATGCGCTAAAACGAAAACCAAAACCATTCATTCGTTTGCTATAAAATTTAAAAAGGTACAAAGAAAGCCGACTAATGCGTTAACAATTAAAGGGCGCACACGCAGACTTTATCTCTGACGTCTTTTTGCCAACAAAAAAAGTGGTTTTTTTTTATTCAAAACACTCAAACTGTGCACAAAAAGTGCTAATTTTCGACTAAAACCAAACGACTTTCGCCATAAAAACTGATGATACCAAAATGTGGCAGGTAACTATTTATGGCACATTAGGCTTCACTGTAGACCCGAGCAACGATGTAATGGGCGCAACCACTTGAAACGCATCTCTCCAGCTACTGCGGAAAACAATTAATCACACAGATAAGGTCCAACTTGCTGTCGAAAAGGCCCAAAAAAATCTCGCGTTGAATAGAAAATCTGTCCATTAACATTGTTGCTTACCTTTGCCTCAAAAAACAAAAAAACAATAAAAATTTACATAAAACTATCATAAGAAATTTTCCTAAACCCAATTATTTGTGGACAGAAAAGTGAGTTGCGGAAAAAATGTGGCAAGTTCGTTGGAAAGTTTGTCTCAATGGCGGCTTTCAACAAAAAAACAACACTTGCCGCCAGACATTGTGGCATTTACAATTTTTTTTATTTATTGCATTGCGGCTACGCGCTGCGTACGCAAATCATTACGTAATTTATAGGAAATAAAATGTAAAAAAATAATATTTTTGTTTGTGCCTTTGGGCATGGAAATTGTGCAGCGTTGCTTTTCATTCAATTTCATTTTCACAATCAACATTTTCAATTCAACCATTCATTCAAGAGGCGGTGGTGGCACATTTCTTTGGCGGCCTTTTCTCATTTCTTTGACTCGATACGCTTCGCACCGCCGCCGGACATAATCAGAAATTTACTGCTGTCAAACGTGATGTACCTTAATGACGCCGCTACGGGTCTGTTGCATTGCTTTCAGCCAAACAACATTGAGCGGCACCAGTTAACTTGGTTTGTGTAACGCTCAGCTGGCATGATTGACGATATCAGGTTAGGGAAAGTTAGGTTAGTTTCGAGTAGGTTAGGTTTTCTTCGTTTGTTTATTTTCATTATTTACTCATTTTTTGTTGTTGCTAATTTATGGTAACAAAACACATTTTCAATTACTTTGCCACACAAACATATATCGTACTGGTACAACAACAACACTAACACTTGATACAAGTATCTATTGTGTATGAATTTTGTGGTTTTCGATTTTCCTTGAGTCAGTGTCATCAGTGCATTATTTCATAGCTGCAAGCACAGCAACAACAACAACAATAATCATACTGTTTTATTACTTTTCCGCATTGCTTTAGAAAACCAAATCAATCAACAGGTGAACAGGCGCACACTTCAAAGTTGTTGTTGCTGTTGACTTCTAAATTTTTTATAAAACCATACAATTATACACACAAGGAAATAATCATCTCTTCTATATCTCATTTCAGTTCTTATTTTGGCTCATTTTAATTGAGCGCCAATCAATCAATTTGCCTCCTTTTGGCACTTTTGACAATTTGATTGCAGTGTAACGGTATTTGCTTGTCTTTTGCAATCGTTGTGTTGTTCTTGTTTTGGTACAATTTCCTTGACTTTTTAATTTTAAATTCAATTTGAAATTAATTAACAATTTGTGAAACTTCATCGCCATCCTAAGTTGACGGAGATAAATTACACTTGTGGCAACGCACTGCAAAATTGGCAACGCGCACAACACAAAAAAACTGAGCGCCTGAAAATCACAGTTGAAATGCGCTGAAATTCCCATCGTATGAACGCCATAAATTTGTCAGCTTTTGCTGATGATCTCTGCACCTTTTGGTTGCTCATTATTTTTGTATTTTTTTTCGCCTATCTTTTTTTTTGTTTTCTTCCCAATCAGCATTAAGCCGCTTCGTGTAGTAAGAAAAACAAAGCGCACACAATGTTCACATGCTCTCAATTGTTATAGTCATATTGTTGTTGTTGTTATTAGTTTTGTTGTTGTTATTGTTGTTATTAGTAGTGTTGCTAGTGCGGGAATTTCAAGTTCATGCTGCAATCAAAACAAAAAAAAACACCAATCAGCTTAGCGTTAATTTTCTATACAAATAAATACAAATAAATTGAAAGTGGTGCAGTAATATTGTTTGACTTTAACCCATTAATGGACAGACACAAATAGACTATTAGCTGATTTTAAAGAAATAAAAAAATTATTTTGTTTCTACATATTTTTATGGACAGAATTTTTCTAAACAAATAGACAATTAGCTGATTTTGAAAATATATAACAAATAATTTGTTTCTTTTAAGTAGAAAATTTCTAAACAAATAGACTATTAACTGATATTTAAAAAATTAAAAAAAAAAATTTTTTGACTAATTTTTTTTTTTTGAGTAAAATTTTCTAAACAAATAGCTGATTTTGAAGAAATAAAACAAATAATTTTTTTCTACATACTTATAAGTAAAATTTTTCTAAGAAAATAGACTATTAGCTGATTTTATAAAAATATAACAAATCCCTTTTTTACTTATTTTTTTTAAGTAGAATTTTTCTATGTTTAAAACTTAGTGTTGCAGGGTTTTATGTGAACTGAGAATCCAATTTGTGTGTCGTTTCTGAATGGATTTCATATTCAGTTACTTATTTTACTTTCAAAAAGGCAACAGTAAAAGAAGGCGATTCTAGTGAGACCAGTGGCGCACAACAGGGGAGAAGTTCAAACCCACCCAAAATACAAAAATTGCTGATAAAAAATACGGTTTCAAATGGAGTTGGACCCAAAAGTTATGAGCAAACTCCCCATCTCCCCCAAAATGAAATCCTGTGTGCGCCACTGAATGAAACCAATATTCGAGTTTCTGCAGTTGGTTAAGAATCATTCAAGCAGTGCTCAGATCGGTAAATAGTTCTAAGTGGAATCCTGCTGAATTGCGAATGGTATTTTGTGAAAACACAGACCAAAGAGAGCAGACTTTCCTCTTTGGCTAATGAGAATGGAACCACTTCTAATGACCCAATGAATGTTACCTATAAAAGGTGAACATGTTAATCATCGATGAGCCCCACCTGCAACTCTACCTCTCTCCGACCTCTTCAGGTTGCTCAAAGAAACTAAGAAGTTCAGGGCGAGATATCTAGAGGACAGAATTCTAGCGACTTAGGAAGGGTTTGTACCAAACCACTGGAGGACATAGCCAGGTTCGTTCAACGCTTAGTTTGGTTTCAGCCAACACCGAACAAACTGGAATAGGGCTACACTCTCTTTGGGCATCATTTGTGCGCTTTTTGAGGCCTCCGAGTATACTTTCTGAGAAATTTACCTAACCTTGGGGAGATTTAGGACCCCTAATGCCTTCCACAATTCATATCTCCCATCCCTTTCCTATCTCTTACCTTTTCTTTTGAGCCTAGTACAATGTTCCAAATGATCTGAGTGCTATGGAAGACTACAAATCTCACCCACCTGCTGTCCACGCTCACATATTCAACATTACAAGAAAGAGCAACCACTGAAAGGGTTTTTTTTAGCGTTTGTGTGGATTGAAGCTTTAAAGTTTTAAAGCCTTGACTTTTCACAACTTGTGTTCAAACGAATTGCAAAGCATCGATACTCTTAAAAATCAAATACTACGATGCTAGGTATAGGGCATTTTTTGTTTTTCTAGAAAGACTATATATTGTCTTATCACATGTTTTGCTATCACAACTTATCATATAATCATCATATAATTTTCATCAAATATTTTTTCAAGCCAAAGCTTTTTTCAACTACATATTTCGTTTATATTCTTTTCTCTATTAACTGCGTTTTGATACTAAATAAAAGTTTCAATATTGATTACTTTTTGAATAATAATAATACTGAATAAAAGTTATTGTCTTACATTTTTAAGCCGAAGATAAATCATCACCTCAGAAAATGAATATCATATGTTCCGTGATTCCCATTCTTGTCGAAGTATAAGGAAAAATGTACCATAGTCATTTTCATCACTTTTCATACTTTTTCCTTAAAAAATTAACGACCTGAAAATATGCTCTTTTATATGTTCCACTTACAGTTTGGAGTACAAGCAAAAAACAAAACAATTTTTAATTGCTCAAACCAAGCAAAAATGAAAAACATGGCATATTTTGAAGCTGTTAATTCTTTAAGGAAAAAGTATGAAAAGTGATGAAAATGACAATGGTATATTTTTCCTTATACTTCGACAAGAATGGGAATCACGCCAAATAATTTGGCTGTGTTGTTATTGTTATTTTATATTTCCGCTTTCGTTTAACACCTAACTTGACACTTGATTTACGAAAAATGTGCATGTTTTTTAACATCAAAGAAAACGCCTTGAAATTCCATATTTTCTGACTTTAAGGTCCAATTACCGCGGAATTGTAAAACTTATAAAAATGAATTATATTGGAAAAAACGCCGTGAGGTGTGTTGTAAATGCCACAAAGTGAAAATCATGTCAAGCCGTTTATTGGTTTAGAAATTAAAATCCCAAACGTGCAAAAAGTCAGGGAAAATCCGAAAAAGTGACACGCCCATTTTTTGCGAAAACGGGAATCAAGTTTTAAAAACGGTTTGCGGATTCGAAATCAGCGGTCCCTAATAACCCTAGAACTGATGTCAAACCCAGAAAAGCCATTTTGCTGTTGATCAGTGTTATTGTTTTGAATGGTATTTGTACGCAAAAGCCTCCAAAATGAAATGAAAATTAAATTAGATGAATTAGAGAGTTAAATCAGTTTGTTAAAGTGTTTTAGGGAAATCCGACTAACGTCATTTTGGTACCACGAAAACTTGGTTAACCCTAAAATGGTGTAGAAGATTAGTTAGTTAGTGTTTTGTTTTCTTTAAAAGAAAGTCTAATCTGTGTATTTTAATGTTTTAGAGTTCAGTCACATGTGTGAAAAGCCAGTAATCTTGCAAAAATAGTTAAAAAAAAAAGTAGACATTGCAGGGTTAAGCCTAACCAATGTACTGTGAAGACAGTAGTTAATTTGGCTTTGTTTGTTTAAGTTCTGCTGATTAGGTTTAGTTTTTTAGCTACTGTAAGTAGAATTAATCAATCTATCTTCTTCTATCTTCAATGAAAAATACTTCATGATCCCTTTTCCAACTTTGCTCAGTTGAATCCGAACTATATCTGTTCTATTCGGCTTGAGAGAGGAACCCCATTCACGTCAATTTTTTTCCAATAAAACAATCATTAGTGCATTTTCGCCCCACTATCCCATAACAGGTTAACCGAAAGCTTTTGTGACGCAAAGTCTCTAATCATCTAAACACACCAAACAACAGTCAAACAATGTTTTCCGTACAAAAACTAATTTCTCACAGCATTGAAGTGAGTTTGAATAAAAACTCCTCACCAAATCTTGTTGCCACACTTGTCGTCGAGATTTCAGTGCACAAACTTCAAATGTTCGGTGTAACTAATGCAATCAATTTATTTAATCACGCCCTATGCTTCTCAAACTGCACGCCACACCGCTGCCATGAACAGTTGGCAGGGTATCAAATTTCATTAAAAATTGATTGAAAAAATATACACAGCTCCACCAGACAGTGGCCAACTTATTCGATGCATTCCATGCATGCGCCGCTTAATGGTCGCAAGTGTGCGCCGATGCTGTTCGACTGATGTTTTGCCTTTGCGTTTTATGGCTTTTTGTTTTGTTTTAATTTTTTTGTATATTATATTTAATCACTTTACAGCTCGTAAAATATTTTTAAATGCGCATATTTAATTACAGAAAGTGTTAATTTTGTGCTCGGGACTGTGTAGTTTTCTGCTTACATAAAAGAAAATTACACTCAATGTCCAGTCAAGCAACAATGAGCAACTGTTAATAAACAACAACAACTAAAGAAGAGAGCTCAAGAGCTACAACAACTAATGAAAAAAACATCTGTAGAAAATCCAGCAAATTAGCGAGACGTAAAATCAAAAGAAATTTACACCAATTTTTATGTGTGTTTTTTACGATTTCAGTAAAGTCAAGACGAAAATCTTTTTAAATAATATTCAACCCAAAATATATATGAAAGACAGTACAAGTTTTGTCATTAATATATGTAACGTAAAAAAAAGGTTCAACGCTTTGCATAACAAATGTCACATAAAATTTAACAATAAAAAAAGGTAGTTAAACCTTTTTAGGTAGTTAAACCTTTTTTCGGCTAAGAAAAAATCCCAAATTTGAAACGGCAACATGCACAAGATTTATGAAGCAATTTGTGCTGTGATCAACATTGGCAACTTATTAGCCAGCAACAACAACTGCGTGTGTTACTAATTTGAAGTTGGACATGTAAAAAATAATTTGATTAAAATTGACCCCTGTGTGACCCAATTAATTGTTTGAAGTTTTAAAATGTTGAAAAAGTTAAAATTCAAAAAAGTTTTAGGCTCTTTTAACCCTTAACGTGTAATGTCGAGTCACTTGTGCCCTGCTAAAACTGACATTTTACACCTTTTTTATTTGCTTAAACAGTTATATGGTTTAAACAAGTTAACAAAATCGGTAATATAGCAATTGAGCCTTAAAATAGAATCCTCAATAAAGTATCTTGAATTTTTCAAATTTTTTTTTTTAGGACTTTTACGTACTTTTTTAAAACCCGGACTCAAGTGACCCAACTAACTAACTAAATAGTTTCCGTGTTTAGCTTCGTTATAAGGAAATATAGAGAATAGACAGATAAGGAAAGGCACCGGTGAATCAAAATGACGGGAATCACAATGGGCCCAACAGGGCCTCCGAGTGGAAGTGCAAAATGCACACTCCCCTTCTTTAACCTAACCTAACGTTTGCTTCATCTCATTATCTGTCTTCGAAAAACCTTTATTTTGCTTGAACTTTTTAATAAAATCAATCACTTTCGATCCCGAATTTTACCCTGTGTTTCGATATTACTATTTTGTATTTAAATCCCTACTTTTTTGTATTCAAATCATGAAACACTTGTCTAAAAAGTGCACACACGACATTTGAAGGCGCCATGCCTCTTTGTTAGAGTTCTGGAGCTGGTTTACTTTTGCACAATTTTAACTTAAAATGGGTTAAATAAATTTTGTATCAATATTTTTTAAATACAAGAAACTTACTTAATATTTATGGAAAAATACAAAATTATCACTTTTCGATTGTATTTAACCATTATTAGAGAAACAGGGTTTTGATCAGAGGCGCTCAATTCGTAGACTTGAATTAGAACACAAACTTTCGCTGATATCGCTGCAAATTAATGTAATTTATTTTGGGGATAACAGTCAAATTTTTGTAGTTTGCTTTGAATTTACTTCCAAAAATAGTAATTTGTTGGTTCGTACTTAAAATAAACCCATAAATCAATCGTAGCTTTTGCTATAAGATGACAAATAGGTAAAGTTGCTCTCAGGCAACTTTGAGGTCGAAAGGGTAAAAAAAATCTACATAATATTTAAAAGTATCAATAGTCAATCCTTTACTTAATACTTATAGAATCCCATGGTTTATACTGTTCTGTTATATCACAATGACTCTTATATATTCTCACTTGTAGCTGATCCAATTGGATATGGCATATTTTTTAATTATATTTATTATTAATTTTTTCGAAATACACTTTACACACTTTTCACACTTCAAGAACAATTAATCAATAGAATAATAAATTACATAAATAATCAATTATTAAATAATAATACTTTTAAAAGCCATTCAAGGTTTAAAAATAATTATTGAAAAATTTAATTTTCTCACTAACAGCGAAATGTTAAAACATTAAAAGAAACAACACAACAAGACAAAACGTACATCTTCCACAAATAGATTGAGAGACCATAAAAATTTGTTCGCATATCAATCACACTTCAATGCATCAACAAGTGCAATCAATTGCACCAACCAGACAGACAGACACACAGACAGCCAGTTCGCCAACCACCAATCACCATTTCGGCTCATTACAGCAACGCGCCTGATTTATGGCCACCTTAAGCGCTACATTCGCCACTTTAAGCCGTTGCCAGTTAGTTATTGTTGAACTTTTTCTATTTCTTTTTCGATTTTTTTTTATTTTTCAATTAAAAATTATCCAAGATGCTGTTAAATGTGCAACGAACCATGAGCTATAAATAATTAACCAACCAGTGCGCAGGGTGCCCAGTCGTGTTGGTTTGTTTCGTTTGCAGTAAATTAAATGGAAAATTGAAATGCTGGCTGCAATCAGGTCGACAACATAAATCAGCGGCCAGCGAGCGGCGCGCGGCGTTGTAATGTACAAACACAATTTGGTGGCCACAGTTGGCCGCAGCACCTACCTGGCTACAATATGTTGAAAATGTAACAAATTTTTCAAATAGTTGACCTTAAACGCATTATTTAGTATTTCGTTGTTTAGTGTTTCCGCTCAACATTCAAATTAAAATACCTACTACTTACAATTCTACATAACCTCAACTTGTACTTAGAGCTTAACTTGTTCATGTTTTTTTTCATATGTGTGCGTGTCTTTTGCATGTTGAGCTATTTCCGCTACTTGACAGCAATTTCCAAAAAAACCACTGGTTGCTGCTAGTAGAACAAACAAAACGACAGCAACAACATTTCATTAGTTTATGTCAGCTCATTTGTTGTTGTCATAACTGCTACTACATAATTTGTTTTCCTATGTTTTTCTTGTTATCTGAAAAATAAAATTGAAGGTTGTTATTGCATGCAATTACATGGGCCCAGCAAATTCTGCCGTCAATCAGCGACATCAAACACTGCGCCCACCATTTCCGCCAGCATATCAACAACAACAACTCAACAACTCGATTTTGATTGCCCTTACAACATTTGTTAGCTGCGCTCTGCTTATCGGCTGCCAAATCTTGGCGGCCTTATTGTTGTTGATAAAACGCAATCAAAAACAAAGCAAACTTGTAGCACAAAAAAAAACATTCCGTTGGAAATTTTCTTTTGTACCAAAATTCGTTTTGGCAGTTTTTATAAGACACGAATTTTGTTAAAAATATTGATAAAAAAGCAGCAACAATTTGGATATGAAAGAGGCAGCAAAGTCAACACAGAAAACTATAACGTTTTACGTTTTGTTGGTGTTGTTGTCTCAAATGTTGTGTAGCCGACTTGTAGATAAAACAGTGGGAGGAGCAAAGAGTGCCGGTAGTATCGTGTAAAGCCCCAATGTCAGTTAACTATGAAATAAAAAAAAACCAAGCCACGCTTGAAAAATTTGAGACAATGGGCCATTTAAAGTGACGCTATGCTTTAATTTAGCAGCAACACGATTTTGAAAGCAGCTTTTTATGTTTTTTGAATATACTTATCTTTATATCTTAATAACGGTATAAAAGTAGATAGGTGTAACGGAAATGTCTGCAAAGAAACCTTTATTGGGTCCTTGGTGATGCCAGATTGAGATCCGTTCCTGAGTTGTAGTAGTAATCTGTCAGATTATAAAAGCTTTTGACAAACTTCAGCAAACGCTTTAGGCCTAAAGACGCCACTTCATCTCGTTCTGCAATGAAGAATCATCTAACTGTCAAGAGTTGTCTTGATATGACGACTGAGAAGCACAGGTTAGGCTCTAATGGCTCCAAGGCTTCATGTTTCTAGCCCACTAGGCAACTTCCTACCCCTATGACGGTTCTGCAGTCTGAAGGAGAGAATCCTATCATAAAGTTTGTGCAGTTAAGTGATCTTTGCATTACTTTTACAGATTGGCAGGTGCATAGATTCTTTCACCTTACTTCTGTCTTGCTTTTCTTGCTGCAATCTAAGTCTCCGTAGAAAGACTTATTTACTAACATACATTTCTCGCTGTTCTCTAAGTTTCCGAAGAAAGACCTACTTACTAACGTACTTTTCTTGCTGTTCTCTAAGTATCCGTAAGAAGGGCGAAGTGATATCGAGACTCTTTTGGTTTGCTCAACTAGAAAGAAAGGCAATTGAATCCACAGTTTAATTTTTGATGGTTTATGATCAACATAAATATGTTTGAACTTTATTTGAAGCTAAAACTAATTTTAGTTAAAATCGTTGTGCTTTTGTTTTAAATATTAAATTATTATTGTGAACCCCTCCGTACTTTTGAGTTAGTTGATGGTGTTCAATGACATTGCGAAACACCACAAAGAAAAGTAATCTAAGTACAATTATTCTCTTCAGAGAATCTTACTTTCTTACTTAACTTCTTACTTACTTACTTTTTACTTACTTTTTTACTTTTACTTACTTACTTTTTTACTTACTTGCTTACTTACATGCTTACATACTTACTTCCTTCCCTCCTTACTTACGTACTTTCTCACTTACTTACTTATTACTTACTTACTTAAATACTTACTTACTTTCTTCCTTCCTTCCTCACCTACTTATTCACTTCCTTACTTACTTACTTGCTTCTTTACTTACTAATTTACATACTTACTTACTTACTTAGTTACTTACTTACTTACTTACTTACTTACTTACTTACTTACTTACTTACTTACTTACTTACTTACTTACTTACTTACTTACTTACTTACTTACTTACTTACTTACTTACTTACTTACTTACTTACTTACTTACTTACTTACTTACTAACCTACTTACTTATTTACTAATTTACATACTTCTTCCTCACTATTTACTTCCTTACTTACTTACTTACTTTCTCACTTGCTTACTTACTTGCTTACATACTTACTTCTTTCCTTGCCCACTTCCTGTTTTACTAACTTATATGTGTAATTACTCTCATACTTCCTTCCTTACTTATTTATCCACTTCCTTACTTACTTATTTACTTCATTCCTTGCTTACTTACTTACTCATTTACTTACTTACTTCCTAACTTATGAACTTATTTCTTTACTCATCGAATAATCTCGCTTACTTAACTGGCCATAACAACTCATTACTGGGTTATAGCTTGTCTCA
Organism: Melieria omissa; assembly: GCA_963971225.1. Lineage (NCBI taxonomy): Eukaryota > Metazoa > Arthropoda > Insecta > Diptera > Ulidiidae > Melieria > Melieria omissa. The sequence continues at coordinate 102,088,280 of OZ020267.1, read as the reverse complement.
AAACGTATAGGTACCTTCTCCAGTTGGCTTCAAAAGACAATGCCACTTTCTTGACTTGGTCCTTCCACCGGACATACGGCCTCCCTCTACATTACCAAACTGAAACTACTTCGTCGCACAACTTTTTCACCAGAGCTTATTCGTCCCACCGAAAGCCATGTCCAAGCCAACGTAGCTGCTAGAACTAGATTCGTCGTATTACATCCATGTCTCTCTACAACTCGAACAGTTTTCGGCACTGTTCCTGCTGGAATCATCTCAACCTTATTTTACCTAAGAAACTAAGACCAATGTACTTTCAATCTTCATTCCATCTCATGCTTTGTAATGATCACATTTATCAAAACGATCCATTCATCCAAGTGATATTAGTATCACATTTATCCAAAGGATCCATTCAAACTTCTTCCATCTCAAGCTTTATTGCCATTTCAATCGGATCTTATTAAATTAAACCAAATGATGTATTCAAACCTTGTTCCTTCTCAAGCTTTATAATCATCTCAATCTAATAGTATCACATTTATCCCAAGGATTCATTCAAACTTTATTCCATCTGAAGTTTTATTACCATCTTAATCAAATCTTACCAAATTGAACCAAGTGATCCATTCAAACCTTTTTCTTTCCAAGGGTTATCACCATCACAAGCCATTCTTACTGAATTGATCCATAGAATTCATTCAAGTTTATTCCATCTCAAGCTTTATAATCATCTCAATTTTAACTTACTTAATTCATCCAAACGATCCATTCAAGCTTTATTCCAACTATTCATTTTAACTCAATATGGCAAAAAATCTTAGATCCAGCCAGTGATGCAGCCGAAGAAAAATATATTTTCATATGTTAATTATAACCTCCTACTCGTTTGGCTCAAATTTTCATCGCACTTCTCGCCTTTCCCCAGCCGTTTGAAATGCGTATTGTATAACATCTTAAAAAAAAACAGCGTTCCATACACATTTCAATCAGCTGGAATTTGTGTTATCACAACAACCATATAGGCCCAAGTATGTCTTGTCTTATCGAAGTTCAGCCACTCTAACCTAACCCAACCCAATTCACTTCTGTATCAAATTCATTCACAAAAAACTTTCAAATTCCTTTCCATCAACTATGCCCAATGCTGTTCTCGAAACCCACTAAGAATTCGTCTCATTATGTTTTAATTAAAATTGCTCTTCACTTTTTCTACGCTACACCCATTTCCTCAAAACCCATATTACTGAAGCTACATGGGCGCATAGCGGAAGTTTAACTACATTAATTACTGCCGCGAGCTCTCAATGAAAACGTAAAATTTTCGCAGTATTTCCTGTGTTTAAGTTACATTTTCATCAGACCGCACCAGCCACCAACTAAGCGGCTATAACTTGAAAATACATTAGTGTGTTTGTAGGTCAAAACAAACAAAAATAAATAAAGACAAAATAAACGACTAAGGTTTAATTAAAGTTAAATTAAGCACAGCCGTTTCTAATTCTAGAAACACCCGAAAAGTGCCAAACCTACGACTGGTGCGGAATTCTTTCAAATATTTTTTTCTCATTAAATATTTTGTGTGAGTGTAATAAATTTGAGAACTTGGTCAGCGGGTCATTGGACAGACATAAACGTATAATAAGGCAGTTGGAGTTTGGAAAGACCACAAACGTTGTCTTTGTGCTGTCACAGACGCCCACCTGCGCAGTGCCATTAGTCAGCCCGTCGTTCGATCATTTGCCAGCCACTCAGTAGACACTCAAATATATTTGTTGAACGCTGGAGAAGTGCAAATATTTGCTCAACGTTCTAGTGACAAACTAGAAAAGTGTCACATGTCACACGGCGGACAGGAGAGAGAGAGAGAGCAATGAGTAGAAGAGAGCCAGACCAGGTCTGTGACAACTGCACTGGCCACGCGCCAGTTTTTAAAGCTACAACCAATTGTCGTAATCATCATCGTCGTCATCATCATCATCATCACTATTATTATCATCATTGTGCATCATGTGCTATTCGCAAGCGCAAACAAACCATAATTGCCGTTGTGTGCCATAACAACAAACGCTGCTTTTGCAAGTATTAAATGCAAAAGCAAAAACAAAAACTAAAACAACACTTAACACATGTCACATTGTGTTTTGACGTAGTTCCAACAATTTGCTTTTGTGCATATTAATTTGTATTTACCTTCTTTGTTTACGTTTTTGTTTAATATTTTTTTGTACTTTACTTTTTCTTTGGCATTTGCCTTTTTATGATTTGATTTTTTTTTTATTTTTTTGTATGTATTGTAATTTTCATCTTTATTTTGTTTATGCTTTTACCGTTGTTAATCACCTGCAAAGCAGTTTTTTGCTGTTTTTTGTTGCTTTTGTTTTTTTTATTCAGTTTGTTGTAGCTTTTGTTTTTTGTGTTTTTGTTTTTCTTCATTTTTATAGCACTTTTTCCTCAACATGTTTATTAACATAAAGAAAGTGAATTAATGCGCTGTTGCGATGAATATTTAAATTGTGATTTTTTTCATTGCTTGTGAATATTTGTTTTTGTTTTTTATTCTAAAAATGTTGTGTTTTATGTTAAAACATAAATGCATAGTTTTGCTATTTGTTTTTTTTAATGCGATTTTATCAATGATAAACCTGTATAAAGTATTTACATGTGTACGAAAAAAGGAGAAATATATCGCACACGCACAACAAAAGTGACACAACTCAAAATTTTTGATTTTTCAGGAAACGCAAAAAACTGTTTTTGAGCTAAATAAACATTTTTTTTAATAACGAATAGACCTTTCAGTAAAAAATCCTTACAGATTATGCTTTTTGATAAGTTCCAAGAATTTTTTTTATTTTACACTAGAAAATCCCAAATTTTCAGTTGTGACTGTTTTGATGATATTTGATTGATATTTTAATTCAATAATTACGGAACTATTTGAAGTTATGCTACTTTTTCTGAATTTAATAATTACACTGCACAACACAAAAAAAATAACAAGGTTCTGACAACGGATTCTGGTAGAGGGGACCAAAAAAAAATATACGTGTATCGGCGTTTTGAAAGTTTACGTCTGAATTTTTTTTTAGGGGGGGTCAAAGTTTTCCCCTTTTTGCTCATTCTTAAGGTGAGTCGGCATACGAAAACCATGTACCTTAGATTTTAGGTATATGATGTGTTCAGCAATTTGATGTAAAATACTACGAAGAATATTTTTGTGGAGCATTTTAACCCTGTAGCTACTATTTTTATGGGTTAATTTGACCCTTTTTTTCTAAAATGCCAAGAAATGTCCTGTAAAACAGGACTTTTTCAGGAAAAAATGTACCACGAAAATATTCGCCATAAAATTCTACTATAGGTCTCTGAATACATCAAAGCTCAGAAATTAATTTCAACGCCAGAATGAAGCCAAATCTGAAAATGTGTTTAAGTGTTTATTTCGTACTTAATCAAAATTGGTACTAAAATCTCCTACAAAACTTGATTTTTGAGGGTTAGTGTGTATGGGAAAAATGTTGAGTGCAAAATTTCACTATAAGTCACCGTACAAAAGAAAGCTCTAAATATAATATATATAAATAGGATATATAATATATATAATAAGGAGAAAAAGTTTGGGTATTTATATTTTTATATTATATTTTTCGTTTAGCTCTTGGCAATTCCACACCGTTATCAAACAATTTCCAGCATACATCAGCTATAAAAGAATGAATACTTTTGCCTTTATACCGTTCTTCAATGGGGGCCAGTGGCGGATTCAGGGGAGGAGGTTTGGGGGTTGAACCCCGCCGATCGATAAGGATCGATTTTAAAACTACATACAAATTAAAAGACATTTTATAAGTGTTAAAGAATTACTTTTTGAAACCCCCCCTGAAATATATTTCTGAATCCGCCCCTGATGGGGGCACATGTCTGATGAAATCGTTCCCCATGTTTATCGGATTCTGTTGCCAACTGATGTTCGAAGTAATCCATATGAGAATTCAGAAAATGAATTTTTGGTGACACATGAACACCTAGTTTTTCGAATGCACTCATCATGGTGTCGACGTGCATTCGAGCAGCAGGATATCATTTTTGCCTACTCCATTGTCAATGACTCCTTTAATGCTTTTCCATGCGAAAATCTTATTTGGTGAGAGCATTTGATTGAATTCGGCGCTACGCATAAGCCTTTTTATTTCAGGACCAACAAAAACACCTCTTATAATGAAAACACGAGAGTTTTTATATTTATTGGTATGAAACCAATTTGAAAAAAGTAAAGTTTTAGCATTCATACCTTTTTGTATCTTTGCTTCGCTTAGTTTTCGAAACAATGTCTTCAGAAAGTTAAATGCCGATCCATTTGTATCCAAACACTCAACAAAATTGTTTATCACACCAAGTTTTATATGTAACGGTTGTAAAACAATTTTTTTTGTTGGCACAAGTGGTGGATGGAAAATATTATGCTCGCCTAATGTCCCTTCAGCACTCGGCGCCCATTGTTTTTTGGAATATTGGTTGCCCTTCCATCTGCTATTCCACGTTCAAGTTTTGTAGGACATTTTAGTACCAATTTTGAATAAGTACGAAATGAACACTTAAACACATTTTCAGTTTTGGCTTAATTCTGGCGTTCAGGTTAATATCTGAGCTTTGATGTATTCAGAGACCTATAGTAGAATTGTACGGCGAATATTTTCGTGCTACATTTTATCCTTAAAAAGTCCTGTTTTACAGGACATTTTTGGCATTTTAGAAAAAAAGGGTCAAATTAACTCATAAAAATAGTAGCTACAGGGTTAAAATGCTACACAAAAATATTCTTCGTAGTATTTTACATCAAATTGCTGAACACATCATATACCTAAAATGTAAGGTTACATGGTTTTCGTATGCCGACTCACCTTAAGAATGAGCAAAAAGGGGGAAACTTTGACCCCCCCTAAAAAAAAATTCAGACGTAAACTTTCAAAACGCCAATACACGTATATTTTTTTTTGTTCCCCTCTACCAGAATCCATAGTCAGAACCTTGTTATTTTAAAAAAATTTTGATTTTGTTGTGCAGTGTTATAAATGACAGTTAAAAAGTTGAAAGAAAAATTTTTAAAATTCATAATTAGTTTAAAAAATTAAAAATATATTCAAAAATTGTCAGAATTTTGCTTAAAATTAACTTTAACAAAAATTTGTTTCGTCAAAAGTGACACAATTTGAGTTAGGACTCTTTTGCATTGAGCTGCAGCGATCAAATAGCATCAAACTTCTGACTTGAAGAGAAACCTAACTGTATTTTTGCAACAGTTAACAACAACAAAATATACTGAGCTTTTGCTGATTGGTAGATTTATGTATTGTGCACAGTATTAACACATAAACCCGAAAATGAAAAATTGTGAGTTGTGTCACTTTTGTAGTGCGTGTACGATATAAACTGCTAGATTAACACTAGAAAGATCGCAAGTTTTCCATACCTAAAAAGACCACACATTATATCCGCTGATATCTCGAAAAGTATACATCGGATTTGGCTAGTTGTATTTGTAGAACCCTAACTGTAGACCTAACTAACTGTCATCAAAGCAAAAGTTGATAGAAATATAAAAAACATACAGATATATAAAAATAGAAAGCAGTCAAAATGACCGCAATGGTCTTTATAGTGTTAAAAAGGTAACAAAAATAATGACAAAAAATAAAATATTACAAAATTAAAAAATTCAAAAATAACAAATACAAAAATACAAAATAAAAAACTAAATATGTTTAAAATGAAAAATAATAATAATATAAAATAAATAAATTTTAAAAAAATTATTAAAAATAAGTAATAATAATAATACACACAAAATAAGTAGGCTAGGTTGGCCAGGTCGGCCATGCATAGACCCTGTTTAGTCCCTAGCGGAACCAGTTAGAGTTCTTCAGTATTCCGGGTCGACGTAATAACGATCAGCGAGAGTGTGTTCGAATGTATGTTCCAAGCATAGTTCAGCCCATTCAACATCGAGTCATTACAATCTAACTATTGATTTTTTGTTACTGATTAGTTATAGATTTAAATTGATATTTATCGCTTAGCTTTTGTGCTAAAGTTTACAGCACATTAACAACACAATTTCCTGTTCTCTGCAACTACAATGTCAGGTTGCTATATTGTAAAATTCACTTCAATTAATCTCAACAACCACATTTCCTGCTTTTCCCTATCTCGACATCATTGCTTCGCTCTTATCGCCACTTCCGACTTTCGCACATTCATTAGTCAAACAAATGAAATACGAATGCATTCACTGAAAGCCCACTTCAGGGCGCCTTTGCTCTATATTTCCATAATTTTTTATGAGCAACTTTTACTTTGCGCTTTGTCCACAAAGATTAGCGCCTGTTGTTGTTATTATAGTCAATATTACCACTAAACCGTTAGCAGTATTTCCCGTCACACATTACCAGACAATATAGTGAAATAAAATATTGTACACTGGTGAGCATAATTAGCATACCGTGTTGCCCTCTCGCTCACTCTGAACAGCTGCTGCACAGCCAAATGAATCGGAACGTGCAGTAGCACATACAACAAACATACACGTACAACTGCATAATGACATATTGATGCATATGTAGATTAATTTTTATGAGTTTTTGCTGCCACACAAAATCATATCAGCTGTGGCCGCAGTTATTCAATGCAACTATTTATTTATCTTTTTTTTTAGTTTCAAGATTATTACTAATACTTCACACAAGTTTATATTTGCATGGTTGTTATGGCTTTGGTTGCACTCTCAATTGCGCAATCGGCTAACGGTGCCATTTGAAGTGAGGCTCTGAATGCAAATAACAGCTGCAGTTTGTTGTTGTAATACTATATATGTATGTATCAATTACAATTGTCAGTCAATTTGATAGTTGGAAATATTTGTGGCTTTCTGACGACTTTTTCTCGCAACTAGTGTTCGCCATGTTTTGTTAATCGTAGTTAGTGGTTTCAACTAACCATTACAACCGATTTCAACTATCAATGGAATGCGCTGATGATCTTTTGTATAATTGCCAAGTAATTACATATAATGATTTACAAGACTTTTCTATCGATTGGCATTTGCCCAGTCAATGCGTTAGCATGCAATGTTCAATACGTTAATGGTAACCACATACAGTGGAACAATGCAACATACGTTAATGGAGAACACTTAGTGTGGAGCGCTGCATGCCAAATCGTGGTTATGTTACTTGAAATGTTCAGCTACAAAAATTTCATGTAAATTTGAAATTAGCGCTAACCACAACTCGATTGCATTCTTTTCTGAATGCCTAAAGTTTTGAGCAGTGAAAAACAATATTTTAGTGTTACAGTAGAAACGATGAAAGAAACAATGTACAGTAAAAAGCATTATCTATATTTCTGGTGTTTAAATACAATTGGCCATTCAGTAAGTGGAAGAGAGACAAACTGATAACTATCGATAGTGGTCAATGCTAACCGATTCAAGTACAATTGGCGAATGTGGTTAATGCTAACCAATTCAAGTGCAATTGGTCACTCAGTCCGTGGGAGAGAGACACCCTCAAGTCGATCGACTGTGGTTAATGCTAACCAATTCATACGCAATTGGCCACTTAGTATGTGTTAGAGAGACAGCCTCATATCTATCGATTGTCGTTAATGCTAACCAATTGAAGTATAATTGACCAATGTGGTTAATGCTAACCAATTCAAGCACAATTGACCACTTAGTCTGTGTGAGAGAGACAGCCTCATATCTATCGATTGTCGTTAATGCTAACCAATTCAAGTACAATTGGCTAATGTGGTTAATGCTAACTAATTCATGTACAATTGACCACTTAGTCTGTGTGAGAGAGACACACTCATATCTATCGACTGTGGTTAATTCTCACCAATTCAAGTGTAACTGGTCAATGTAGTTAATGCTAACCAATTCAAGTACAATGGGCCAATGTGGTTACTGTTAACCAGTTCAAACACAATTAACCACTTAGTCTGTGTGAAAGAGACACATAGCCCCATACACACTCATATCTATCGACTGTGGTTAATACTAACCGATACTCGAATTGTTAACCCTATCGCTACGAGATGTGTGCTCTTTGATTTGACCTATTCATGATTTTGTTCAAAATGGTTAAATTGCTAATTTGTTATAAATTAAATTTAAATTGTTAAATTGTTGTTGTTAAATTGTTTTATCAATACATATTTTTTGGAATTTTGTGGAACGAGGACACCAATTAATTAGACGCTCAAGTTGGTTTCACTCAACGCTGAAACAGGATATCAGGGGCTTGCCTACACTCGCTTCGGGCCTCACATGGCGTCTTCGCGGCTTCAATTGTGGATAGTTGCTGAAAAATCAGTCAGCTGTCTGTCTAACCTAAGCTAACCTTACCTAACCTATCCTTACCTTTTCACTTGTCAAAAATGTTCTAAAAAATGCTAACAATTCAATATTGTTTCATCAAACCAGTGACCAACACAGGAGGGGGTTACACCCCCAAACTCCAAACATGAAAATTGTAGTTGAAAATATGGTTTCAAATGGTGTTCGGCTCAAAAGTTGTACTCAAACCCATCCCCTCCCAAATGAAATACTGTCTGCGCAACTGCATCAAACAATACACCAAATATATTTATAAACTGCCATACGATTGTAAGAGGTATGAGTACACTTTGATCAAAAGTTTGAGATGCTCAAAACTGTTGCTGATCACTGACTATTTAAACTTAATATTTATTCTCTCATTTATCATTTAATTTCCATTTACATTTCAACTATGGCCCTTTACTGCTTTCAATCTTAGCTAACCTAAATTGTTGTTTTATCTTTCTTACAGTTAAAATATTTCCCACTGCCACCAACAACACACCTAACCTCACTCTCAGCCAACAAGATGTGAGCCAACGAAGTTTGTGGCTTTCTCACGCACGCCATCGGCAAACCACTCGGCCACACGTAACACAAAACAACGAATTTACCAGTATTTCAATAAGATAACAACAACAACAACAACAACACGAACACCCTGCAAACGTCCTCTTATCCACTTATTCAAGCACAGCGCAAAGCATGTTCGGTCTCTTGAGTTCCTCGCAAATCTATGGACTCCAGCAGGCACATGAGCATAATCAACACACTAGCAACAACAACAACAACCACGCATCGATTACCGCACAGAGTGGTCAGAATCATAACAACAACAGCAATAACAACGCCCAAAAACAACGCCGTTCCACGTCGAGCCTCTCCGACGGCAGCAAAGAGAGCAAATTCTTTGCAACGCTCAGCTCGATGCAAAGCATCAAATCGCCAACAAATTTCATTGAGAAATTTCTGCGATCCGAACTGCTGAATGGTTACGACACCATAAAAAACTACAAGAACTTTCAACATTCCAGCGGCAATAGTGCACCGCACACGAACGCCGCCGCAACCAGTGCAGCCAAGCAGCAACAGCAGCAGTCGACTGCGACGAGTCACGGCGCGCATCCGGAGCGCATACTGGCCAGCTTCAACTGCCTGCAAGGCAGCTATCGCAGCAATTGTGACAGTGAATTCTACGAAGCGGTCAATGTGAATTTGCAGCAGCAACAGACGAGAGCAGCTGCTGCGAAAACGGAACCGGATATGACCATAAAATATTCGAAGAACCTACTTGCCAGTGCGCCAGACGAACAGACGCCCGCCACCTTGCAGAACTATCAAAAGTTGCCGGAATGCGAACAGGAGTTGCCGCTGGCGCCGTCAAGTGGCGCCAGTTCGGGCGAATTCAATAGCGACACCAATGCAACCAACACACCGGTCGGCAATCTCTACAAGCGGCTGTCGTTTGGTGGGCGTGGCACAAAGCATTTGGATGCAACGAACGAAGTGGTGAGTATTGTAAATTCTTTAGATCAAATGGGGCCATGACAAATATAGATCAGTGATCATTGTATGAGAACTGAAGAAGATCGTACGGGGAAAACGGAGAGAAATATGGAACAGCGTACATAAGTAGAGTAAGAAAAGAAGAAGCTTTGGAGAAGAAAACATGTAACTTCAATTATCACAGTTAGTTGTTGATCATTAGGCGTAAAGAAGATCAACAAAGAGATTTTTGGGGTCAAGTAATGATTGATCGAAATTAGTAAAAATTAGTTCAGGGTGAACACAGCACATGAACTAAGTAATAGGCATTGCTGTTAATTAAAAAAATTAGACCACAAGTCACAGAGTCATGTGTTGGAATCCCCAGTTCACCAACTTCAACAACATTTCAATTCTCTGCGAGTGTGAAAAAGTTATGTGTCAAGTTTTAGGCGCAAATAGATACATTTATTTCTTAAACCCAGCACTTGAACTCAACAATCAACAGGTCAGTATTTACTGAGGTTGAGTGATTGGTCAAGAGTCATGGGTTAAAATTTCGATCTCAACTTCAAATATTCTGAGAGTGCAAATAATAAACTTTTACAAATTCGTGTGAAGTTTTGAACCCAAGAATACCAACATATTCCCTAAACTTTTGTGGTGCGCTAAATTTTAAATCCTTGGAACTTGTAAAACTTTGTCTATAAAGATTCTGACACATTAAGCTACCTTAACCTAACCTAACCTAACCTAACCTAACCTAACCTAACCTAACCTAACCTAACCTAATCTAACCTAACCTAACCTAACCTAACGTAACCTAACCTAACCTAACCTAAGAATTGGATGACACCGAAATCAACTTGGTGCATGTTTCTAAAGCCCCCAGAGCTCACAGTTTTCAGTACCTTTTTCAAGACTCACTTCAAAATGGACCATCAGAAACAACCAGTGGCACACACAGGGGGATTTCGGGGACTCGAACCCCCAAATATAAAAATGTCTGGTACAAGATATGATTTCAAATGGTATTGAGCTGAAAAGTTGTACGCAGCCCCTTGCCCCCCAAACTGAAATCCTGTGTGCGCCACTTCAAGACTCACTTCAAAATGGAACATCATAAACAACCAGTGGCACACACAGGGGGGATTTTTGGATTTCGAACCCCAAATATAAAAATTTCTGGTACAAAATATGATTACAAATGGTATTAAGCTGAAAAGTTGTACGCAGCGCCCCGCCCCCAAACTGAAATCCTGTGTGCACCACTGTAAACAACAAATACGTCTTCTGATGCCGTTACAAAAAAAAAAGATTTGAAATAGATTAGATTAATGTCAAATTGTAGCTTCTAAATATTTCTCTTAGATTCTTTTAATTTGGTAAAAAATAAAACTAATTTGTTTCAAACCATTCTAAAAATAATCAATGGCAAATAACAAATCGACAATAACCTCGAACCTAAGTAATTTCAAATGACAAATAAACAAAACCATGACGCCCGTATTTGCAGTCTACCGGCGATACAAACCCATCAACCAATCATTGCCGCCTTGGAAGAGTTTCGCAATTTGTTTATGCCTGAAACGCCCAGCAGCTGGCAACAATTTTTCGGCGCAGACTTAATTGAAAGTATAAGGCAATAATTTGCGTATCAATGCTAATCGAATGATTAACAAGTAAACAAAAACAAATTATTGTAAAGTTGCGAACAAGCAAACGTGGCTTATTGACACATTCCCGACCAGACAGCCACGTTTTTTTCACATGAATTTAAGCAAAACAACAACTTGACGCAAATAAACAAATAAACAAGCCGAACAGCTGTCTGACCATAGCGACATTAGTTGATTTTAAGTTGTTGTTATCAGTGAGTTGCAACGTCATCGTTTGGCAACGACTGCCGGCAAAGCGTGCACACGCATGACGCGGCGTTTAAACGCAATGCGTCACATTAGTCAGCTGCAGTAGCTGAAAGACCCGAACTGATAGGCCCTATCAGTGCTAAGTAGTTTAGCGGCGATAATGCAAGCTATCAGATTTCAACGTTGCTTTCAGTTGAGTGTACGCGGTGTGTCAAAGTGAGCCGTTTAGGCATTTCAGTATTAATTGGACAAGGAAATGTTGAGGTACTTGACGCTTATGGCTGGCAAAGCTGCTGCTCAGTATTCGTTAAATTATTAGTCAGTGATAGTTGTGCGCGTAATTAAGACAATGAGGTCGTTTGTTTACTTTGTAAGTGTGTGTGTGTGTGTTTACCTAATTTGACAATTGAAACTTAAGTGGCTTTAGGGAAAATTCAGTGGAACTTGGGCAGAGTAGTTCAGGCGCATTAGGAACAAGAGACATTTATTTACATAAGTATGAACAGAAAATATATACAAATTCATGATGAAATTGCGGATAAAATTTCAGAATTACTCAAATTAAATAAGTGGGTATTAAATATAATCTAACACTTTTAAAACCTTTGTGCAGAATTATGCGCAGTGACGCACGCAAGAAGGGATGTTGAAGGGTCGAATACTATCTTATATTATATCAAATACAAACAAATATCAAATATCAAATCTTATATCAAATACAAACATATTTTTACAACAATTTTGGGTCACAAATATAGGGTTTTCCAACAAGAGGTGTTATTTTGGTATTCAAAGAAAAATGCAATTTTTGAGATAAATGATCGGATGTTTATTTCATAATAAAGAGGAAGGTATGCCGTTAATAATGAAAAACAACATCAGCCAAATAGCCACCACGACCACGCTTACAGGACCATATCCTTTTCATGAAATTTTCCATAGCCAAATCGCAAAGTGGCTGCCCTATGTCCTCGATAGCCTCACGAATTCTATCTTTGAGGTCTTGAATCGACGCTGAGCTGTTGGCGTACACCTTATCTTTCACGTGGTCCCAAAGGAAGAAGTCGCAAGGTCTTAAATCACAAGATCTCGGTGGCCAATTGTGATCACCTCTTCCAGAGATAACACGGTCCGGAAACTTTTCCCGTAAAAGAGCAATGGTTTCGTTGCTTGTGTGACACGTAGCGCCGTCTTGTTGAAAGTAAATGTTGTCCAGATCAATACCATCCAACTTCGACCATAAAAAATCATTAATCATCTCTCGATAGCGCAATCCATTCACCGTAACTGTTGATCCAACCTCATTTTCGAAAAAGTAAGGTCCAATGATCCCGCCGGACCATAAACCGCACCACACAGTCACACATTGAGGCTGGAGAGGCTTCTCAACAATAACTCTTGGGTGTACCGAGGAAATGGGCCTCATCAGTCAAGATGATTTTTCGATGGAATTCCGGATCATTTTCATGCATTTCAAGGACCCAATCAGCAAAGACACGACGTTGTTGATGAACGGTCGGCTTGAGTTCTGGTGTTAACTAAACTTTATAAGCCTTAAGACCCAAGTCTTTATGCAAAATACGGTGTAATGACGTTTTTGGAATGCTCAATTCCAAAGAACGACGAGGAATCGGCAAACCTAGGTTTTCTTTAACACTTTGGGCTACAGCATCACCATCAGATTTTCACCAATTTTGTAGTGAATTTTAATAATTTCAATGCGTTGTTGAAGCGTGTATCGTTCCATTTTTAGTAATGGCGTAGTTTCTACTTGTCAAATGTCAAAGAATAAAAGCTTCAAAAGTGACAGCAACCGAAATACCGGGTGATTCAAAATAACACCTCTTGTTGGAATAACCCTATATAACAGAGTTACAGTGTTCAAACCTGTAAAAACAAAAAGAGATTTTCTCAAGATTCGAGTAAAGAGTAGAGAAGAAGTGTAGCACTCAGACAGAGATACATCTTTTGCGATACATCTGAACTTACAGGACTTGACTAACACTGAGATGATTGAAGGGCTGTCCAAGACCAAGAGCGCAGCTTGGCTGTCGCTACAGTCAGAGCTTGATTTGCTTCCCTTTCTGCCATACACAACAAAGTTCATTGCCTCAAGTAACGCATGCACCTCCGCCTGAAACACAGATACATGCGTACCTGAACCTTCAAAGACCCAGTTGATTCTACATATGGACCAGAGCCTGTACCATGTTCTACTCGTTTGTGCATATTCAGAAATAGTAAAGAATCTAATAACTGTGTATTCTTTGTTCAAACCTGAGCCAATCAGATCAAAAAAATTCTCAACTCTTCTACTGCATTCGATATATTCTCCCATTAACTTATGGCAGCTATCTCAATGCAATATAACAACAAATATTTTCTGAAATCAACACTGTATATTGTAAGAATTTTATTTTAATCAATTGCATGAACTGACACTAACTAAACACCACACTTTAGTAAACAAGATGGCATGCACTCAGGTTTTGCCAAAAATGTTGCTGCTAAAAGCATTTTTATTAATCAAATATTTAACCAAAGTTTAAGATAAACCTTAAATATTTAGGCACGTGTCAGCTCAGTGCGTCAGTAAATTGCACAGAATCAGCTCATGCATTGTAGAGTCTTAACGAAAAAGCCAATTCATTATTTCCAATACAGCTGCCACCTGTTCGTATTTTCCATCTAAATGTTACGCAAACAAATGGCGATGACAATGGGTGATAATATGTGGTTTGATAAAAAAAAAGGTCAATAAATTTAAGAACTTTTTGCTTGTTGATGTTTGGAATTTTGATAAAAATTGTTTCTCTTTCCATGATGTATTCTTTGCCAATGCTTTTAATTGGTGAAATGATAATGAAAACGACAGTCAGATGCGCAGACAGGGAACAGGGTCTTAATCAATGGAAATCATGTCGTAGTTCAGCATAAAGTTAGATAAGTTCATTGACTAACTGATGGGTGACCTGATAGTTCTGACCAATATCACTTGAGTTCAGTCGCCATGATAATTGCACCACTAATCAATCAATCAATTTGCACACCTTTACTTTGAATTTGATGCTTCAAAACTAAACAACACCTTCCTTCCTTTTTCTCTTCGACGTACAGGTATCCGACTATTCGTCATCGACCAACTCGTCGTCCTCGATGTCGACTGCCACGAAATCGGCCTCGTCTGACCATCATACTGCCGCCGTATCGAGCAAATCTCACGACTTGCAACGCACCTCCTCGGCATCATCGTCCGGTGATTGCACAACGACGCGAGAGCGCAAGAAAACCTTGCTGGGCGCCATGTCGCCACAGCGACACGCCTCCGAACACACCTCCTCGGGCACGCCCGTCGTCGCTGCTGCCAACAACGACAACGCCAGCACCGAAGCCGCGCCGTCACCAACGGCGACAGCAGCCAAGTGCGGCGCACACCCCGCGCCCGAACGTGCACAGCGCCGCAAACTCATCCAGATGATCTCACACTACGATCAGCAGAACAAATTGCTGCAGCGCGAACTAGCCAAGGAGAAGCGACGGCGCAGCGAAGAGTTGGCCTGCGTGGCCAAGTCGCTAATTTGTTTCGAGTCGAAGCTGAAGCGCGACATGAAGTCAGTGAATCAGCGGCTGCTTGAGAAGGATGCCGAGATTTGTCGACTGGTGCGGCAGAATCGGGCACTGCGCAAGCGACTGGCCAAGGTCGAAGAGGCGGCGGGCGATAATGTGCGCGACGAGGGCGTGGTCGAGGACGGTGAGGCCGAATTTGCCGACAGCGAAACGGCGCTACTAATGGAAGACTGTTTGGTACTCGAAGCTTTGCAATGCATCAATTGCCGCAAGCAATTCTATGACATTGATTTGAAAGAGGGCTGGACGCAGACAGCGGCAAAGGATGGCAGCAGAAATAATGGTGAGTGACAGTTGGTTACTGATTACACATCTGCTCCTTCGTCTTACACTCTTTTGTTGTTTCCCTCCCTTCCAGATGGCCACACCACTGAGCACGGCTCATCGAGTGATGATACAGTCTCATCGTCGTTTTACGGAGCCCGGCGCAGTGTGCGCTACACCAGCAAACGCACCTCCGGCACCTTTCGTGACTACATGCGCTCGCGCTCAATGAACATTGACGATCCGGCGCTGGACCAGAACTCCGAGGAGAACACCAGCACCATCAGTCGCGACGACTCGCAGGCCAGCTACGAGAAGATGAACATGTACTCGCGCACCATCGAACGCATGCACGGCGTCAAGTGCGAGAGCGAGCGTGAGTCGGAGCAGAGCGGCGTGGAACACGCGCGCTCGGCCTCGCGGCTGAGCAGCAAGAGCGGCAAGAGCGGCAAGAGCACGACGAGCAGCAGCAGCAGCGGCAAGGCGAGCGCCAAGTCCATCTCGTCGTCGCAGCTGGAAGAGGACGACGGCATCTTCTCGCCCACGCAGGACGACGACTTCGAAGAGACCGATGTGGGCGTGGGCGTGGGCGGACGCAGCATTAAGATTGTGGTGCGTCGCTCCACCGAGTTCTCCGAGGCATCGCCAAAGCAAGTGTACGAAACCTCAACGGACGACTGGTACGCGAGCGCTTCGGATCAGGAGGAGATGGGCGGCTCCACGACTGCCGCGAAGTCGTATGGACAGGGCGCAGTGAATCCGGTGCTGGAGTGTGTCAATCAAATATTGCTGCAACAATCGATGGAAGAGTCACTGCACGAGAGCGCCAACAATTCGCGCGAGGCGAGCGCCTCGTCGAGCAGTGACAATGCGCCGGCGTCGGCACAACAGCTCACACCAAAACCGCCCAGTCACCTGCAGGTGAACGCCAGCTTGCCGCGACGCAGCTCGCTGAGCGGCCGTCGCAGTTCGCGCAGCAACAGCCGCTCCAGCGAAGGCCAGCCGTCGCGCAACGGCACCTTGACGCGCAAACGCGTGCACTTCTCCACCAAGAACAGCATGGTGCATGTGCCGCGCAACGACGAGCATGACGACGAAGAAGACGACAACAACGACGACAGCAGCAACGAAATGATCTCAACACTGCAACAGTATCAACCCATGAACTATTTTTCGGCATCGTCGCAACAACAACAGCCGCCGCAGACGCAGTCGCCTGGCGGCCGCGGAACGGCCATGCTGACCGAGGTGACGGAGCGCGAACGCGAGCGCCTCGAGACACTGAACTACGAGAGTATCTACAGCAACGAATACGAGCCCATTGGCTCCGAGCACAACTCGTCCAATCTGTACGTGGACATGGAGTCCACTGTGAAGATGGCCAACAGCGGCGTCGCTGCGCCGCTGGATGCAAAAATGCCAAAAATGCCGCCTGCGCTGCCGCCGAAACCGGCCAATCTGCTCAAGTTCAAGAAATCACTGCAACAACTCGACGAAGTGCCCGACGAGCATTTGCATCAGGACTGCGTCGCCTCGAACGGCAGCACCAATGCAGCGCCCTCCGAGCCCGACTACTGTTCCATATCAGAAGTGAACGGCATCACGAGTGTGCAGATTGTGGCCGATGTGCACAAGGCGCCCGAATCCGAACCGGACCCCGAGTCGCCGCGTTCGCTGGAGGCGCCCGTCTCCGAGCTGGACGTCGAGGTGTCAACGGTGGCGTCCGACGACACCTGCGCTGCATCGCAAAAGACTGACGAAATCGAAGAAATCTTCGCTGACATACCAAAGCTACCGAATGTGGCGGCCATCATAGCGCCGAAGAATCCCAAATACCAACAACAGCAACCGACCAGCGACTACCTGATCATGTCGCCCAAAGTGGAAACGGCCAGCATGAAGCTGCTGCAAGCGCGCAATGCAGCTGTGCTCAATACCAGCGCCACGATGCGCAAATCTGCCGGTGACTTTCTTGGCACGCCCCCCAGTGGCGCCAAACAGACCAAAGCACCGCTCAAGCTGCAGCTGCTGCCCACACCCTCACAGCAGCAGCAGCAGCAATACAAACGCAAGCACGTGCCCAACATACTGGCGGAGATCAACAAGCGCATGAGTCAGCCCAACTCGCCGACCACGCCGACAAAGCTCGCGCTGACGCCCACCAAGACGCCCAACAAGCAGCCGCTGAAGACGCTCGAGAGCAGCGCGCCCAACTTGCCGCTCCAGGCCGAATTCGACTGGTACAATCTGGACGCCGAGTATGGCAAGGCGCCGCTGCAGCAGCCCGACCTGCTCAAGGTCAGCGAGGTGCTCAACGGCGGCAGCATGCTGGCAGAGATACATGAGGACCACGAGAGCGTGGTGGCCACAGCCGACGAGTACAATTTGGACGAGGAGTTCTCGCTGACCTGCGAGAAGCCGGACGTGCTGAACAACGGCACATGCAACACGGCCGACGAGGAGCAGCACGATCTCGTCATGGCTGAGCCAGTTCGCGCGGCTTCCAAGCTGGACGCTGCAGCAGCGCTCAATGCGGCCATCTGCGAGGCGGTCAATTTCCCCGTTTTCGGCGAAAACTCGCCGCTGGTGCAGGCGGCATCGGCCACGCAACAGCCACACAATGCCAAGGCCAAGAAGATGAAGAAGAATCTGGCCAATTTCGAAAAGTTCATAGAGGGCTCCGGCCTGAGCACGAAGCCGTTGCCGAGCAAACGTAAAATCTACTTTGCGGGTCCATTTGTGTGATACGAATAGCATAACAAATATTATAAAGTTTTAATGAAAGAATTATTTAAAATAAAACAAACCGAGTCCTACAAGACGAAGCCAGACTGTGGTGGAGAGAAGCTTGTACTACCAGAGTTCCCAAACGAACTGAAACTGATGACTTGCTCATGGCGGAAATTGTAGAGTGCTAGAAATTTGCTGTTTTCGTTAAGAAGTTTTAATTTTAACATACAAAATCAGACTTAAAATAAATTCGGGTAGAATGTATTTTAATATTTTGTTATTACACAAAACAATGCCTTCAATTCAGCTCATGGCAACCAAACTGATTTGCCAATTTCTCTTCTCTTCACACACATTCTCTCATTCACTCTCTGTTTTTAATAGTATTTTAGTGTTTATGAAATTAATTTAAAAATTTGAGCATCTGAAAAGAAAATGTGTTTTCCTGTATTAATTGTAAGTTGCAATAAAAACTGCTGTTCTTTGTTGGTTTGTTTGCTGTAGAAAACAAACACTTTTGTATTATTGTAGCATTAATGTCACTAATGCTTTTCGTAGTAGCAAACAATGCTTGAGCAAAGCTATAAATCGGAGCTCTACAAAATATGAAAAAAATATTAAAAACAAACAATTTGTATTAGAATTTTTAAAAAGAAAAAATTAATAAAAAAAAAAAGAATTGCAGCAACACCAATCTGAAAAGTCGATATTTGTTTTTATTATAAAACATATTATAATTATCTTCTTGATACCTATAAAAAAACGTAAGTAAAGTAGTTAATAAGATAGATTTTTGTTATATGTTGGTAAGAATTATACAAATTTATAACTGATCATTTGATATGAAACTTGAAAAGGCCTCTTCGGCTTATTGTTATTATTATACAATGTTAGGAGTGTCCATGGACACAAACACGTAGACATAGCTGTCCATTGTATGGAAACTATTGGCTTCCTCCTTGACCAGTCAGTACCCGGACTCGCAACTACTTGAAATAGATTTGACCAGCCCCACAGTTGGATGATTCTGCAGTATTTGAAAGACAGCCCTTGACATCAAGTTTCCCAGTCTCTGAATCTCTTTTAGCCGATTCTATGCTTTTGTAAAGCAAAGCATGTCTGGCAACTCGGCAATTTGTACACTGTACCAACTATTTCCACAAACATGCCGATTTTTATCTCTTTCAAGAATTGTTGGACACAAGGTTAGCTCCAATCTCTCTTCAGCAAATCTCTTCTAAATGTAAAATCGGTTATGAAAAAGCTCCCAATTCACTCTTCAGAATCGACATGCAACTGTGTAAGTCCTCTTCATTTTTGTAAAAATTCTTACGCAAACCACAGATAATTGCGGAAAGCGAGGCCTTAGTTTCCTTATAGGACTGTCATACCAGCTGTGTTTGTATGTATTCTAAAACAAGTTCTGTATTACTACATATCCTTTTATTCATTAAAATTTTTGGTACAACGATTAAGTGTACGTGCAAAAATACACAGCATTATTATGAGTGCATATATATATTTCTATTTTCTGCTACTATTCATTTCATTCATAATATATTTACTAAATTTAAAGGAATTACAAAGCACATAAATTGTATCAGTAATTTGTTACTGGCTGTTCTTAGGTGAAGCATTAATAGTATACAAAAAAATACAAACTAAAATTATAGTAAAACTAAAGTTAGCCTTACACTAAGCCGCTGACTGTAGAGACAAGTACGAACAGTAGGATTTGAAAGATTAATAGATGAACAAAAGGAATTAAATAAATAGAAGTATTTATGAATAGAATAAAGTTTACATGAATCTCAAATAAAAGGATTTGGAAGATTAATAGATGAATGAAACGAATTACATAAATAGAATAAAAATCAGAAAAAAGTTTATACATTCCTCAAACAAATAAATTCCAGCAATGGTTTTCACAATCTGATTTCGATTTTGTATTACAAACATAAACTGCGAGAGCGAATTTTGTTACTCCTTCATTACATACAAACAGTAGAATAGTGCAGAAAGAAACACAATCAGTCACACGATAGAACAGACAGTGTTGAGATCAGCTTTTAAGTAACATAAATACAGTCATAGGTCCAAAACATGTATAGCTCATCACAAATATTGTTTAAACTAAAAATATATAATAGGATTACAATTTGTAGTACAGCACGTAGAGTATAAAACAACTCATATGAAATGCAACAGTTTGGAGCAAAAACCTGCAGCCCTTTGGGTCGAGTTTTTAATTGAACACGAAATTGAACTGGAAATTGGTTACTTACATAAACATATTTCATATATTTTAAAGTTGATCTCTCATACGAGTGTCTAAGCCTAACACTAAATTGCTGCCGCACAGTTACTTAGAAACTATGTTTACTTCCTCAAACATTTCCAACTCACTACTTAAAGCTTACGGCAGAGTTTGTCTTCTTCTTGTACATAATTTTTTCACATCCATTTTTCACTTCAGCATTGGTTCTTAATTGTAAATTTTCCAGCGGCAGAAAATTCAATTTATTTGCAAAATTCTTTTTTATAATTTGTATTTAAAACAAAACAAAATATAAGTAAAGCAGTGAACATTATGTGTCTGTAACTATGCGTGCATCAAGTTGCTCAGCTACAAACTACAAATAAAAGTTTGGCATAAATTAATGGAATATTGTTAATTTCAGAATGTTGTGCAATTTTGAGGCCTTCGGCCGTCACACGCACGCACGCACACCTACTTATACATGTACACTACGAAGCAAAGCCGCGCGCCGCTCCTTGCCCGCATGGGCGCCGGCACACGCAAACATATAAAAATACATTTCGGACATTCAGCTGTCCTTCTAATACAGACTCGTCTTCTTCATGATGCGCAAGAACTCGTCCTGATTAACCTCGCCGTCATTGTCCAGATCCGCCTCGTCGATCATCTCGCGCAGCTCCTCGTCCGTCAGCGTCTCGCCCAATTCTCGTGCCACGCGCTTTAAATTCTTGAATGAGATTTTTCCCGTGTCGTCGTCATCGAACAGGCGAAACGCCTTCAGTATCTCCTCCTTGGTGTCCTTCTCGGCCATTTTCATGGTCATGAGCAGCAGAAAATCATTGAACGATATGCGGCCGGTGCCGTCCTTGTCGATTTCGGCAATCATCCGCTTGATTTCCTCCTTCTTCGGCTCGAAGCCGAGCGCACGTATAGCAACCTTCAGCTCTTTCACCTCAATGAAGCCGGTGCAATCGTTGTCGAACAAATCAAATGCCTCCTTGATGTCTGCCTTTTGTGCCTCGGACAGCTCGAATTTCGGGCCGGACTTCTTGCGACCGCCCGTTGTGGTATGGACTCGCTTTGTGCTGCTAAGCGTGGCTTGCGAGAAGGAGCGTTCCATTGTGGTTGGTCGGATGCGTACGTCAGGCTGCAATGGTTAGATAACGAATGACTGTTCAATTGATTTTCTTCAAGCGTATAGTAGCTGGACGCAATTTTGGACGGGTCAATATTCCTACCGCGTTGCTGTTTATTAGGGAGTTTTTCTATTTGTTGGCTATCAACAATGACGCGTTGCTGTGGTCACCGCTGATGGACGCTATTTGCGTGTTGTCGCTATTAAAATGCACGCTTTAACACGCTTATTCACTGCGTCAATGTCCTTATTGCTCCACTTTTGTGTTATTTTCGAATATTTTCTACGTGCCTTTCAGAATACTTCGTTCTCTTTATTTTTACACCTTTTTCCTCCTTCACAGCTGACGTGAATTTCAATGCTCAGGCTTGCAACACTTGGCAGCCTCGATTTGTTACCCTCGCAAAACGCTTTCACGAAAACAGGTGGGCAGTAACAAGCCCACAGTAGAGGTTTTGCTGTTAGCGAGCCCCAAAAGTTTTCCTATTTCCCGTAACTTCTTCAAGTGTTGCTCTCAACAGCGTTCGAATGCGTTGTAGCGTTGCCAACTAAAATGAATATTTTGTTTTCCTCACTGTACGAAAATGTGTGGAATACAGAAAAGGTGTATCTTGCAGATTTGCTTATGTCACGCGTTTCGTATGAGATTCATGTTGCTGAAACACATTTTTACGTACAAGAAATGTTGCCTTTCACTAGCGTCATGTATGCAGCATTCAGAAACATTAAGTAAAGCTAAACTTTTTGCATGGCACAAAACGTTGCTAGAACTTTTGTGCATATAAACATTTTGAAGATGTTGTTTTGTAGTCAATGTTGCGACGTTATTCAAAATGCTTAGAAGCAAATTGCTTGTTTGGGGCACAGCAACCGGAAATTGGCAGAAGAAATACGGAATTCAAATCGTTTATAAAACGCATTACAACAGAATGACAAACTAGCATTGAATATGTAAAGGTCGAGAATGAAATGTAATGAATGAATGTGAATAAAACATGAATATGAATAAACAATAAATAAGAAATTAAGTTAAATAAGAAGTTACTAGCATTTATGGTTTTAGACCAAATTAGTTGAGATAATAGATATCAAAAAATTGTAAATAGGGTAAAACAACAATTTGGCCCACATACTCGCATCCTAAATAAATATTTATATAAATAAATAAAAAAAATATAATTATACATATAAATTATTAATTAAATAAATAAATAATTGAATAAAAAAATTAAATCATTAATTATTAATTTAATTAAATTTTTAAATAAAATAAAATAAATAAATAAATAGATAAATAAACAAATAAATAAATAAATATTAAATATCCAGCAATATTTTTAACTAGAAAGGATTTAAAATATAAAACTGGCAACTGGCTTAGAATAATAATTAATTGTTAGGAAAGCTGTACTTCATAAAAAACAAACGTTTCAATACGTCAAAAGTAGTGCAAATACTCCGCAGTTCACAGAAACAAACGCGATTACTGAAGGGACTGCAAAACCTGCTTTGCTGTTACTTTTCTTCGCTATTATGCGCTGAAAGATAACAATAATGGATTTTTTTTTATTACTTATTATCAATTGGGGTTGTGAACAATTCGTCTTCTAAATAAAAAAAGTAATATTATGAACAGAAAAAAATTGCCACTCCTTCGTCTCCTTCGAATACCTAACTTCGTCTCCTTTGGCTACACCCAGTGGCTGATTCAGGGGGGTTTTGGGGGTTGAAACCCCTGACATATTAGAATCGACTTTAAAACTACATACAAATTCAAAGCATTTTATAAATATTAAAGAATTCCTTTTTGAAAACCCCCGAAATATTTTTCTGAATCCGTCCCAGGCTACACCCCTAAATTGAGGAATGTGTAGCTTTCCAATGTCATTTACTTTAGAAGAAATGGTGAGCATTTGTTTTAATTGAATATTCAAAAAAATCATAAAAACTGCTTCCATGCCAAAAATTGCAAAATTTCATTCTCCTACAAGAACAAACTGCTAACTCCACTCACACTTGAACATGGTTTTCGCAAAAATTAATCGCCACCAATCACCATTAGCATAATTTCCCACGTGTGTAACACTATGAGCTGTTCTAATTGATTTAAACCCGCTTACAGTTATGCAAAAATCACAAAGAAGAGGCCACCAATTAGAAATTAGATAAATAAAAATTAGTCGAAACGTACCGGAGTAGAACAGAGACGCAAGAAAGCCAATTAACACCAAAGCACGCTTATCTACAGACACAAATACGCCAATTAATCACTGCTGAACCACTTAAGATTTTAGCTGTTGACACCTTTGTTGAAAATTCTAAAATCAAAATTGCCAAAAAAAAAACACATACACACAACACAAATTTCAAATTACAACTGAAAACCAGAAGTAAAAATATCAAAAAAACAACCATCACAGACAGAAATTTATTTATAATAAATTTATAGAATTTTAACAGGAAAACATACTCGTACAGTGTGAAAGCTGCAGGGAAAGAAATTATGTAAATTTGCGCGTAAAATTTCGGCCAAAATCGAAGACGAAGACAAAAGGCCAAGTTCCGAGCGAACAGCGGCGGCCAACAGTTCACTCAACCAAGTCAAACGTATAACAATGGCAATGTCAACGATACGCAAAGCCGTAAACAAGCGGCTGAAAATAACATTTTACGCATGTGGCAGTTGCAGAACAAAATAAAAAGTAGCGCAGGGAGAAAAGGAAACACTGAACGCCACAACGGCAGAAGAGATGAAGGCATCAAATTCAATTAAAAACGACGTCAGATTGCAGCGGCCGATTAAGTCGATGCATGGCAGCAGCAAAACAACTGCAACAACCAAGAGGAAAAGAAGAAGAAGAAGAAGAAGAAGAAAATTATTAAGCAGTGAGTGAAGCAAAAAAACATGGAAAAGTAGAAGTTGCAAAAAACGCCAACTGCTGCGCTCCATTGGCCTAAAGTGCGTCCAAAACGATGAACCAGTGAAGTTGCTGGTTGGTTTTGTGTAACTATGCTAGTTTTAATTTATTATATTTAACCCTTTAATGCATATGAGAAACGGTTTTGAAGATATAAATAGAAATAGAATAGAGTAAAATAGAAAAACTGAAACAACAATAACAACAAAAACTGAAAGAACAACGGAAACTTGCATTTGCTTTACTCAAAAAAATGGAATAAAAAACAATTAAACTTTTTCAGAAAATTTGAAGAAGAAACGGTTGAATAAGTATTTAAACTATAAGCACAAAAATATATTTCTAAATACTTAAATATTTTTGAGTTGAGAACAACAACAACTGATACTTACATTTGCTTTACACAAATTATTTGAAAAATAAAAATAAACTTTTCTTCAGAAAAGTTTAAGAAGAAATATTTCAATATATTAATATTCAATATTTTTCTGTTTCTCATGACTTTCAATTACATTTTTTAACCTTACAAACTTTTCAACACCATAAATAAATCAATAAAATAACTGTATCTCTAAAGATGCAATGCGCTTCTAAAGGTTGCATTATAATTTATGGCCGCAAGACAACTGCATACAACTCGGCAGGATGTCATGTCTACGCAGCAGTTGTTGGAGTATAACAACAAACAACAACAACAACACTGCGAAATGCAACAACCAGGGCCTCAATGCCACAACGTAAACGATAAAGTTGCGCTTATTGCTGGCCGCCGCCCACAGACGTGCCTCCTGCCAGCAATGAACGCAGCCACTGCAGACTTGCGTGCCAGACGTCGCTGCCTCTTTCAACCGCTTCCAGTCACTGCAATTCTATAATAATTAATAATTGATTGGCACGACAGCCCGCTTACGCGAGACTAAGGCCTAGCTTCCCGCAACCACCCGTGTTGTGCGTGTGAATTTTGTACGCGGGTGGAAGGGACCTACAGTTATATGCCGGTTCCGAACGGCAGATTGGGAGCTTTTTCATAGGCAATTTTTTACTCTCAGAGGTTTGCCATTTCCAGCTGAGAGGACAGCCGCCGAAAGAGAAAACGAGTTTCCCGTTATTTTTTTTAGGTGTTACTACATGCAGAATTCGAACTAGCGTCGCTCTGCATGCGACTCGTTGGACCGCGCACTAACCAACTGAGCCACGGCGGCTGCTGCAATTCTATATGACTGCAAATATCGTTCAATCGAACAGGCAGCTGTACATTTTATGTTCTTCCTTATGGTTGTTTGTATGATAAACGTTAATTTTTTTTCTTGTTGTGTGCACCAAATTGAATGCAATGCGTATTTATTAATATTTTTTTTTTGCTGCCCCTGTTCAGCTCTGACTGCATTGTTCGCTTGCAATTTCATACTTTCGAGTTTTTGTAGATTTTATTTGTGCTCCCTGCAATTTTCACCCGCTTCACCCTGACTCGCCTTGCAGCCACGCTTCCGCACCGCTCTTTCCGTCCTGCGTGTTTTATTTTCTTTACTTTCAAATTGTCAACTTCAACGTTGCTATGCAGTGTTGCGTTATTTGTTGTTATTGTCATCATCGCTGTCGTCTTCGATTTCAACTTCTTTTTGTAATTTCATTTCATTTCATTTCTTTTCTGCATTTATTTTGCTTTTTTTGTTCTTTCAACTTCTTTGCATTTTGCTTGCTTTCTTTCATTTTTTTCACGTTTTTGACTTTTTCCATTGGGCGCTTTTGCACCCGCTGACCAACGCATTACTGTATAAATAGGCCTGAGTCGACCAAGTTAAGAATCAGTTTGATTCTTACGCGCGCGCGCGTCGTTACGCTGCTTCCAACATTACAAACATTTGAAAACTGTGAATTTTTGTGAATAACATTGAACAACAACAAAATATTGTACATTTGCCCACAGTGGTTGAAATAATTTGTGTTGTTGCTGTTGCTGTTGCGTTACTTTGAATACAAAGTAGAAAAGTGTTTGGCAAGCGCCGCGTAAATGTGTCACTGACAAATTGTGCTCGCGGACAAATATTTAGTTGGCCGTGGCCGTGGCGCAGCGTAACGTGCAAGAAAGCAAAGACATTCAAGTAAAGAAATTGTAAAAATAGAATTATTGAAAAACAAAGCAGCAGAGTCTCCCGCATTAGTGGCGGGAAAGGTGTTGAAGCGTTGAACGTGCCTGCCATGGCAATGGATTATTAGTGCAGTTCTTGTGCGCCACATACAAGTGAGTTTGAATGTTTTATTGGAATTTTTCCATGTTCGCAAGTTTGTTGTGTGAGTCTTTCATTAGTGGGAAAATGCAATGAATGCGTTGGAGTGTTGCAGTTTTGTAGGCTGAAAGAAAGCTTTCTTCAGTGTGGAAAAGTGTATATAAATGAAAACGAAGATGTTTTGTATTTGAATACGTCGAAGCACACTTAAGGGCCTTGAAGAAATCAGCAATAAATTGTTGTATAGTTAGTATATGAAGAGTGATTTGGGAAAGACTTCAGAAAATGCAAATTATATACAAATTAAACAGCAAATGTGACACAACTCAAGAGTCAAAAGTCTTAGAACAAGAAAAGAAGAGCACAGCAATGGAATGAGGGTTCCTTATGCTTTAAAATAACAGAGCAAAGCATCATATGATTAAAAAAATTGGAAATTTATTTTGTACGTTTAGCCACCTTACTATACAAATAATTCTTGAAGTTTATTGATTTCATCAACTAAAAAAAACTTTTTTATTTTTTCATAAGGAAAAGTTCGTTTATACAAAAAGTATTTTACATAGTTTATTGCTTTGAGATAAACTCATAATTACAACTTCATTTCATCTGCATTTTCTAAATAACTTAGAGAACAAAGTTAATTGTAGTTTTTTTTAAACATTTATTTCAGAAATTGATTGTAGATTCGGCAAAAATTGTTTAAACTCATTTTGTGTTTATAATTTAAATTTAGTTTCGCTAAAAGTTTATTAGACTCACTTTGTGTATTATTATCTGATCCAGCATTTTGAAATAAAATAAAATAACATAAAATAAAATAAAATAAAATAAAATAAAATAAAATAAAATACAATAAAATAAAATAAAATAAAATAAAATAAAATAAAATAAAATAAAATAAAATAACATAAAATAAAATAAAATAAAATAAAATAAAATAAAATAAAATAAAATAAAATAAAATAAAATAAAATAAAATAAAATAAAATAAAATAAAATAAAATAAAATACAATAAAATAAAATACAATAAAATAAAATAAAATAAAATAAAATAAAATAAAATAAAATAAAATAAAATAAAATAAAATAAAATAAAATAAAATACAATAAAATAAAATAAAATAAAATAAAATAAAATAAAATAAAATAAAATAAAATAAAATAAAATAAAATAAAATAAAATAAAATAAAATAAAATAAAATAAAATACAATAAAATAAAATAAAATAAAATAAAATAAAATAAAATAAAATAAAATAAAATAAAATAACATAAAATAAAATAAAATAAAATAAAATAAAATAAAATAAAATAAAATAAAATAAAATACAATAAAATAAAATACAATAAAATAAAATAAAATAAAATAAAATAAAATAAAATAAAATAAAATAAAATAAAATAAAATAAAATAAAATAAAATAAAATAAAATTAAATAAAATTAAATTAAATTAAATAAAATTATAAAAAATAAAATAAAATAAAATAAAATAAAATAAAATAAAATAAAATAAAATAAAATAAAATACAATAAAATAAAATAAAATAAAATAAAATAAAATAAAATAAAATAAAATAAAATAAAATAAAATAAAATAAAATAAAATTAAATTAAATTAAATAAAATTAAAAAAAAATAAAATAAGATAAAATAAAAAATAAAATATATAAAATATATATATAAATATATATATAAATGGAGCGTGGTCCGGTAATGGTGTGTGCTCACAATTATACACTGGCGGCCGTGCAGCGCTACATACCGCAATCCAATAAAAACAACACCCAATGATCAACAATTTGGAGTGCAATTGGTACACCGTATTGGCCGTCGTAGTGAGTCGCACTGAGTCGTCGAAAAATGCCAAATGTGAACACTTGCCGCTGCGTTTGTCGGAAAATATGGCACCTGTACCAGCATCTGCAAAATGTCTGAGGGATGGCAAAGTGGAGCGGAAAGCGCCCGCTTGCCACCTACTCGCGGCGGCATCATGTGCCCTTCGTCATTGTGTCGTATGAAAGTCTGCTCGGTCACGTGGCAGAGTTCCAGCAACTCAAGTTCGACCTGTTGATATGCGACGAGGGACATCGTCTCAAAAATCAATCGACCAAAATCTGCACTGCCTTGCGCGATCTAAATATACAGCGACTCATTGTGCTGACTGGTACGCCGGTTCAAAACGACCTGTAGGAATTCTTTGCTTTGGCAGATTTCGTGAATCCCGGCATTCTTG
This sequence comes from Melieria omissa, assembly GCA_963971225.1. Taxonomy (NCBI): domain Eukaryota; kingdom Metazoa; phylum Arthropoda; class Insecta; order Diptera; family Ulidiidae; genus Melieria; species Melieria omissa. The sequence continues at coordinate 102,059,161 of OZ020267.1, read as the reverse complement.
GCAGTGCACAGGAGTTCCATCGTCGTTACGAAGTGCCGCTGCAGGAAAGCCAAAGCCCCGAAGCAGCGCAGGAGGTGAAAGAGTTTGCTGCTGAGCGTACCCGAGAATTGAACCTCATTTCAGAGAAGTTTCTGCTGCGCCGCCTGCAGACGCTGAACCGTCAATACTTGCCCAAGAAGCGTGAGTACATCTGCTTCTTACGGCCCTCCGAGCTGCAGCAGTTCATACTGCAGAAGGCGTTGGACTTGTATGCCAAGCGCAAGGATAGCATTTTCAAGGACCTCAGCCCACTTCAGATCATTATTGTGCTTAAGAAAATCTGCAATCATCTGTCATTGGTGGCGCGCACCAGAACCCCAAATTTGTTCACGCGCAATTTGGAGCGCTTTCTGCCCAAATGCGCCGATATGGGACCCTTCGACTTGGCCAAGCTGGAATTGTTGCAAAATTTCCTCGTAGCCACTGTGGTGGCGCGACGAGAAAAGTGTGTGCTGGTGTCGAATCACACCAAAACGCTGAACATGCTACAGGGACTCTGCGATTATTTGGGGATACACTGTTTGCGCCTGGATGGTGCCACAACCAGCGCGGATCGCAATGCAAATGTGACGCAGTTCAATGCGTCAGCCGACGGCGATAATGCAGCTTTGGTTTTCCTGCTAAGCGCCAAGAGGCTGGCGGCGTAGGTTTGAACTTGGTGGGCGCATCACGTCTGATACTCTTTGACAACGACTGGAATCCGGCCACCGATGCACAAGCCATGGCACGCATTTGGCGCGATGGTCAGACGAAAGATGTGAAAATCTATCGCTTGGTTACTGCTGGCTGCATAGAGGAAACGATTTTTCAGCGTCAGGTGGCGAAAATGTCACTGGGTGACTGTGCTACAGACGGGAGCGAAAACGTCAGGCGATACCATGAAATTTACGGCCGAAGAGCTGCTGGATTTGTTCACACTGCAGCAGGACTTTTCTACCTGCCAAACGCACGACAGTCTTTGCTGCAATTGCTCGGGCAAATGGAGAAGTAATAGTAAATTCTTTTTATAAGTATTACATTTGAAAAGTTTTCGTTCTAATTTTTAGAATTCGCAGCAGCCGAGCGTTTCGAATGAGGGCAAGCAAATCAATGAATTGATGCAGTGGGAGAACTACAAGGCGCCATTTCAGCCCAACTTTCTGAAGGTAGAATGCGCCACGCTTTTGTTAAAACACCATAACTAATTTGTTTGAATTTTACAGGAAGCTTGCCTGGACAATGCGAGCGAAAACCTGCTGTACATCTTTGCAAATCAAACAGAGCTCACCTGAGCACTTAATACAGTTGTTAAATATTTATGTTTTTATGTATAACGCGGGAATTGCGTTTTGGTTTACAAATTTCATTTTTTATAGACCCGTTGAAGCCAAAATACAATGTCGCATCGTAGTTGCAATTCTCGGTTTACAGTATTGGCCCAGTTTTGAAGATCTAAATGCAAACTGTTGTCAGATTTTGCAGGTTTCATAAATTGTCACTGTCGCTAAATGCAACATGTTGCATGCGATTCTTCATACCCTTCGAGTAAACAGCCAAAACATTTTGCTGCCACTAACGATGTGCTATTGGATTTTGGGTTATACGGGTTTTGGTTTTATTTTCTTATTCGGTTAACTGGAATTTTGGTCTAGCGTTTAGTCATCGTTTTCCAGCGATATATTGCTTCCGAAGCGCTGGTACAAATGTGCTTTCAGCTCGTTCATCTCTGTTCTGATTTCGGTGGCTTTTGCTTCAATGCAGGCGATGAATTTGAAATTGCAACTGACAAAGACTTGTGGTGAATATTTTTTGCCGGGCAGAGTTGCTTTTGCAAAACATTGGAAATTAATTAAAATTGTTTCATAATTCTATTTGGAAGGCAATAAATTTTTTAGATAAATATTTAATTTGTTTTCCCCTACTCATGCCACCATAAAAACTCCGTGTCCGAAATATAAAATCGTTTTAAACTACACTTAACAAATTCATGACTTCTACAGTTTTACAGGGTTTGTCAAGTGCACGTAACCCTGAAAGTTAATGTACTTATTCACCACAGTGACCGTTTTACACGTGAACAACAACAATTTGACAGGAGCCTTCAGCAAAGATCAACGTCCGGTTGTCAAAGAGTGTCGCTACTTAGGATTTACTTTGACGTGAACGGTTAGACGCGAACTGACTGACTTCTGCATCCGCTGACAGTCACTTGGACAACTGGTTGTCAAATTGACTTACAGGGCTATTCTGGCAAAGACTGTTGAAACACTTTCAAAAGATTATTGAAAGATAGTTTGAAAGACTGAATGAAAGATTTTAGCTATTCCAACGAAAAAATCTTTCGGAAAAAGCTCTAAAATTCAACACTCGAGTTGAAAAGCTGTTTTTGGCGAACAGCATTGCCAGCCAACTCTTTTTCTGTGAAATTTGAAGCAATTTTGCAATGATGAAAGAAAATTATTTTTCCAATTTTCGTTATGATTTTCTTTTTAATTACAGATATGTTTATCAGGATTATTTTGCAGTTACGTATTTCTTTTTAGAAAAGACAAGAACTGGTGTAAAAATATGAATTCAAATTAATTGTTTTATTTTTTATGTGATGTTAATGATGTTGTCAGATTTAACCTTAAGGCAATGAACAGCACATGAAGACAAACACTTTCGGCCAATTTATATTATGTACTTTTGCTGTTAATTGGTGTATTTTTACGTTTTCTTTCATCCTTCATAAAAATCTCACATTTGTAAACCAAGTGCTCTGTTCGATGCTGGCAATACTGAAAATGAAAAATTCAAACAAAATTTCAAAAATTTCAATCAATGGCTGAAGAAATCAAGCTGAAGTAAAAATTAAAAAAGTAATTGCATTCTTTTATAAAATATGTCCATATATATTATATACATATCTCTTTATAACACAAACACAACGCACGTACTTTTTGCAAGCTGAAAGACGACCCCAAAAGCACATCTTTCAAACTGTCTTTCATGTTACGGAAAAAAGCTTTCAAGATAGTTGCTAGAATAGCAAATTGTCTTTCGAACGATTTTTGTACTTCAAAAGATTGAGGTGAGTTGAAAGATAGTTGCCAGAATAGCCCTGTTAAAAAACCCAGTTGAAAGACCAATGATTTTTGGGAACCAGTTGTCTCAGGTCCGACTTCGAAAGGGTTGAAAGTTGTCCGGAATATATCCGACTTTGAAAGGCTACATATGTCTCCCAATCTCGATAATTTTTCAGTAAAGTATTTCGGCAGCTTAATTAAACATTTACCTTTAACATGATACTACTTTTGTCAAAATCTGCTTTAATTTTTTCTTATTTTTTACACTGTCGAAGCACGTGCGGTAGTTGTAGGTCAACGGCGACCAGGGAGACAGTGTCTCCCGTGAAAAGATCAAGTTGAAGAGGCCCTTTTATCTCTTGGTGCTATCAACTGCAAAGCAAAAGCAACAGGAAAGAAACTTTGCGGCAGGTTATAAATTGTTAGTAGTAATATCTTTTAAAAAGAAAAAGTACTCAACGAGATAATAATATAATTTTTTTTGTGTGTTAATGTGTTAATTGCAGTATTATTACTTTGTTTAATTTCCGTGCACCAATTTCCAAGCAATATAAGTTTTTTATTTATTTATATGCACATTTCTACAAACTCAAAAGAATCGTTTTCATTGTTGCCCACATGTGGCCTATCACAAAGGCTGCCATGTGCCGGCATGCATCATTATGCAAATAAATCTGTGGTACGCTATCCAGCAGCATCTGCGACACCTCGATGTAGGCTTAATTTATGGCAGCAATGGCGAGAAATTACGCTGCAACCAGCAGCGCCACCAAACTGCACCGGCCGGCACATACAGCGAGTGGCCTTCATTGTTGTTGGCACAAACAGTGGACTGCTGAGCACTTCATCATGCTCATTAGACGCCGCCAAGTGCTGGTGTCTCCGTGCTGTCTCCGTGCTGGCTCCGTTCGCTTTCGCCATTGTTGTTATTGTTTGTGTTAGTGTGGATGGGCGTTGCGGCAGCTGAGGGAGATCGTCTTCAAATTACCTGCCAGCCCGGTGTGAGCATAATAAAGTGCTAATTTAGGCATGTGCCGCTGGAAACGAGATAATAAGCGCCCCGAGCGTCGGCCCACTGTGAAATGGAGAGGTGCATGCGTGGCGAGCAGTGCTGCCGTTTTCCATTTTGTTTCAGTAGTACATGTTATGATTTTTGGGTAGTATTTACGGACTTTGAGTAGTACACTTACATATTTTCTTCACAGTATACAAAATCGCAAGGCTTCATCAACTACTAAATCAAATACTAAGTTTCAAAACACATTAAGAATTTGATTTTTAAAAAAGTGAAAGAAACAATGTAATTCAGTTACAAAAATGCATATAAACAAATTTTACATGTTTTTATTATACACTAATAGTAATTTGTTTGGCAATAATCGCTTAAGTCCTAAGCGATAATCGTTTTTGACCACAGATTTAATAATACTTCTTTTTCGATGGACTTCACGGAAAAAATTTATAAAGCTTTGATAAAATACTTAATCTTAACCAAAATGTATTTTATATAATAGTCGAATTATATTTGTAGGCGTGGTTTAGCATGATTTACATATTTGCTGAAAATAAAGAAAAATATACTGCAATTTGTTTTTAAAGGTTTTTTGGTAGACGGGTTTTTAAATACCTGGAGTTTAAAATTCCATAACAAAAATTATGTATTATTAAAATTTTTTATTAATATCAAATATCGTTCGAATATTACTTTTAGCACTTCAAGCAAACAAACAAGAGAAACCAATTAACTGCAAAAAAAACGAAACACGACGAACAATATTTTTTATTTATATTTTCTTAAAAATGGCCCAATTTTGAGCATACTTTAAATTGAAATTTTTAATTTAAAAATTAATTTGTATGATTAATAATCCAGCGGGATTTGGCCCTAATTTCCACTGGTTGGATAAAAATGCCAAGCCCAAAAGAAATCGAAAGATTTTATACACTTTTATCAGTATATTCCAATGATTGCGAATTACACGTTTCATCTCAGTTTAATTGTTTCTGACTTGTCGACGTCCCAACAACCACTTTATTGTCTTTATCAAAGTTTAAAAGATTCCTACAAGAATATGCTAAAATATTGAGTTATTTTGTATTTAAATACAGTAATATAACTCTATTATTGCCTGATGTTCTTTTTTGGATATCGCATCCGTTGCGCTGTTTTCAAAGTTAAGCACTTTATCAAAAGCTTATATCATATAATAACAATCCTGTGAAGTATTGTACGAACAGCATTTGGCAACGCGGTTAGGTTAGGTTAGGTTAGGTTAGGTTAGGTTATATTATTGTTATTGTTAAAAAAGGACAACGTTGATTTAAATTTCGTCCTTCGACAATGTTTAGTTCGGTAACATGTTTGTATATTCTTTTCTTAGAATTACGGTTGCCACTCAACTAAAATTTTTTGGACCAAAATTTTCTCAAAAAAGGCCAAAATTGGCAGCGAAAAGATCATTTTATGTTCGCTAAATTGTTTTTTAACATCGAAGCAAAACATAACTTTTATATCGTAATTTTTTTTGCTTGTACGTTTATATCTCAGAAAATAGTAGTAAAATCGGCCTGTGGGTAGTACGGTAGTACAAATGACGAAATAGTAGCAAAATACTACTATAGTAGTACGTTCGGCAGCACTGGTGGCGAGTGCGAGTGTGTGTGTGTGTGTGACAGGCACTCACTTGAGATATCATCTCTAATAAGTCCGTACGAGTGCAGCTCTATTGTATGCAATCAATGGCTGCAAAATGTTGATAGTTTTATTAATAACGCTTGACAGTTGCTTTAGACAGCACACAATGCTTTGAAGTTGTTGTTGTTATAAGTGCACAGTGATTTGTTCCATAGACTATTTTGGATGAGAGAAAAATGTAATAAATTTTAAATACGATAATAAAGACAACAATTACCACAACGATGAGCGGTTTTATAGAAAAAATTATGTATATATTTGTATGTCATGTGATTAAATCTCAACTCGTATGTGTTAAGGTTTAGTATTGAATAACAACTGAAAAACTTAATAATGTTTTCTAGCATTTCATCTAAAGCCATTTACCGCTGTTTATTTAATTGTAAGCTGTCAATATGACCTAATAAAGTTGTCTATGTAAAAGTTCAACAGATAGGCCAACGCTACAAGAATACGCCACTGACTAAAAATACATTAAAGTGCACGTCTGTTTTAACTGCTGGCGAAGAAACCAACCGAAAGCGCAAAACACCCAACGGACAACCGGCAGCAGCAACAGCTTTCGACGCAGTGCCCCCAAAGGCCATTTTCACATCCGCCTTGCAATTTATACAATTTATGGACATATCCGCTCAGTTTGCTCTCCCCAAGCTGCTTGTTTACTTGCAAATGTGACTGTGACGCTTTGTGCTGCCTGCGCCGTATTTGCTCGTGATTTTATTTTATTTTTAAAATTTTGGAAGGACTCTTATATATGGGCGGTTGAGGAGGGGGATAAAATTTTGTGGGGGGTAGGGGGGCGGTCCCCATATATCCCCCTTGAAAGGAAAACCGTCGGAAATGTGTAGTTTTTTTTAAATTAATTTTTTAAATTTTACCTTCGAATCGAGAAAACTCGTAATTACTTGCCAATAAGGTGAAGTAGTTAGGTGGAAAAAGAGGGGAGAGGGGTAATAACCCTCTTAAGTGCAAGTAGGGCTTCAGATTCAGTCAAATATTTACAGTATTTCTGTATTCAAACTCCTTTTGTGTGGCCGGCCTTCGGCCGGGCGCTTGAAAAATAACCCTCATAGGAGCAACTACACCTTTTCAAGTTCGATTTCAGAAAGCGTAAATTCAATTTCAGAAAGCGTAAATTCAATTTCGGAAAAAATTCAATTTCAGAAACATAAATTCAATTTCAGAAAGCGTAAATTCAATTTCAGAAAGCGTAAATTCAATTTCAGAAACATAAATTCAATTTCAGAAAGCGTATATTCAATTTCAGAAAGCGTAAATTCAATTTCGGAAAACGTAAATTCAATTTCAGAAACTACCTCTAATGTATAAAAAATGTTTTTGGAAAAGTGCACTTTGCCAAATTTTTTAACTACGTACGAAAGCTATGTGTACACTCGGAGGCCATAATGGCCTATTGTGAATCCCTTCTTATGGTGTTCTGGAGCTAACCAATAGTCTCAATCAAGGGGAAACCAGTTCGACCTCTTAATGAAGGAGAGCAGATTCGAGATTTCGACCTTCGCCGTGAAAGCCAGGTCGGCCAGGAACCTTGACCACAAGGTGCGGAGACGGCGTTCCTGCAGAGCCGGGCAGTGACACAGGAAGTGTTGTATCGTTTCTACTTCTTCTTCATCTCCATAGCTACGGCAGACATCACCCGACGAGAGGCGCCATTTGGTAAGCATAGATCCAATAGTGCAGTGTCCGGTGATGACTCCAACGAGCTGACGAATGGAGGTACGACTCAAGGACAGTACGAATCGTGTTTTCGTCAAGGAGAGGGAGGGCCACAGTCGGTCCTGGTACGCCATGATGACTCAATTTCCTTTTTGGTCAACCTGTCAATATACATGTACAGGGCAGATATCGGAGGAAACACAGAGGTATCCAAACAAATCAAATCTGTGTAAATGCAACCAAAATAAATTCAACATTTGCTCTGAAATTGAATTTATGTTTCTGAAATTGAATTTACGTTTTCTGAAATTGAATTTACGCTTTCCGAAATTGAATTTACGCTTTCTGAAATTGAATTTATGTTTCTGAAATTGAATTTACGCTTTCTGAAATTGAATTTACGCTTTCTGAAATTGAATTTACGCTTTCTGAAATTGAATTTACGCTTTCTGAAATTGAATTTACGCTTTCTGAAATTGCTTTTACGCTTTCTGAAATCGAACTTGAAAAGGTGTAGTGTGCCGGAGCATCAGTAATGTGCTAACAGTATTTCTGTATTCAAACTCCTTTTGTGTGGCCGGCCTTCGGCCGGGCGCTTGAAAAATAACCCTTTGGATCGAAATCGAATTGAAATCGAAATTGCAAATCGAGTGAATTCATTTTTCATGTGCTGTATTCCACTCGTTTTCATAGCTTCGAAATCGATTCACAATAAACTTTCGACTGAAGTTTAGCTTCGAAATCGATTCACAATAAACTTTCGACTGAAGTTCAGTTGAATTTTTGACTATTAAATTTGAAACAAACATTTCTTGTGAGATTTATAAAAATGAGTGCAGTGTTTATTACCACGGTTTTAGCCATTCAACGAGAGAGACACGCTTACGAAAAAATTAAGCGGCGTGCATTAAGGGACCAATCCAATCCCATGGAACTTACAGAGGCAGTGTAAGTGTTTTGAAATATTATTTGGCTGCGAGTTTGTAATTACAATTTGTAACTGCATTTAAGGTTCATATCATACTACCGCGTGAACAAAGATGCGTTCAATATGTTGTTAAGAATTATTTCACCGCACCTACCATCATCTTCAATTCCTGCCCAGCTTCAACTAGCAGCCACTCTACGGTTTTTAGCAGAAGGAAGTTTCCAAAAATCAGTTGGAAAGGATGCTGACATAGCTTTGAACCGTAGAACAGTTTCTAAAGTTTTGACAAGAAACCTTCCCATTTTGGAAAGAAAGATTTGTGCTACCTGGATAAAATTCAATAGCTCTAATGACGAGCGTCGCAAGTCGAAGCGGCATTTTCTCGAAAATTTTCGCATTCCCGGTGTCATAGGTTGCGTCGATGGCACGCACATCAAATTAACAAAGCCGCATCACGATGAATCACTATTTTACAATAGAAAGGGATATTTCAGCATTAATGCTATGATTGTAAGTATACACATATGGCTGTGTATGAGTACCTGTATATACATATTCCGGACTAACAGACCTACAATTACATAGATATGCGATTACAACATGATCATCAAAGGTGTCGATGCGCGTCATCCAGGATCGAGCCATGACGCGTTCATTTGGAGTATGAGCAGGGCTCGAGAACACCTTGTAAGAAGCTTTGAAGGCGGTGAACGCAATTCCTGGCTTCTGGGGGATGCTGGATATGCGCTGGAGCCTTTTCTTTTGACTCCATATAGAGATCCAGAAGCAGGAACATGTAAGCACACATTCAACATAAAGCATTCAGCAGCTCGCAATGTGGTTGAACGAACAATTGGTGTTCTGAAAAGCCGCTTCAGGTGTTTAGCCTGTTGTCTTCAGTACCAGCCGCAAAAAGTCGTGCAAATGATAAATGTATGTTGTGCATTGCATAATATCTGCAGACATTACAAGATTCAGGACGAAAATGATGGGAACTTTGCGGTACCAAGTGAAACAACGGAAAGCTATGAAATAACTGAAGTAAATGCAGAATTAACATTTAACAATGAAGCCAGCAGAATAAGGGATGAAATAGCAAATAATATAAATTTAAGATATTAAAACGCATACACAGATACAGCAGTCACATGCCCATGCAACACCATCACTCAGCAGCAGACATCAAACTGTAACAACAAAAGGCTGCGTATTTTATAAACATACTTAAAATTTATTTCACCATCTATTTCTATTACACAGGTGATAAGAACTCATATTCAATTCAATAAAATAATAATTAAGTAAAACAATACAAACATAACAGCAGTTTTCAATTGCAATTCAATAAAATAATAATAAAGTTAAACAATACAAGTTTGGTTCTAGTAAATAACAGGAAAATTAGATGTTAAAATTTACTTTTTGTTTGCATGTTGGTCAATTTTCAGTTTTAATTCTTTGATTTCTAGTTTCTTCTGTTTTATTACATTTTGTGCATGTGGTAGCTCTTCCACTTGCATATTATGCCTTTTAGTTTCCTTATTCTGTTCCGATATTAAATTGCAAAGTTTGGCTAAACACTTATACATTTTTCTTGTGTCGCCCTCGGTTTCTTTAGGCACTCTTAAATTTTCTTTCGACACTTCCAAATATTCACATATATTTTTTGCAATTTCTGCTATTTCACTCGTTTGTTCACTCATACATTTTTTAAATTAGCTTCTAACGGTGGTTCTGCTCTTCTTTTTCGCGGTGTCACACACACTGACCTGCTTGGCCCAGGCAAATCGTCATCATCATCCAGATGATCGAGATCATTGGATACAGTGGCTGAGTCTTCTACACTGAAGTCGAGAGTGTGTGCAATGCCTTCGACTGCAGTGTAGATACCACAGATCGTGGCCACTGACTCTTCTGCCGGTGAAATCACATATTGGTTAAATGGTCCACCCCCAGTAGCTCTAGCTTCGGCTTTGTTGTGGGCGAGCTTCTTTCGTATATTACTCTTCCAATCGATCCAGACCTATTAAAACAATAAAGGTAATGTAATGCAGAATACAAATTTTAACTCCTTACTTTTTTCCATCCCGAAGCATCTTTCTGGGGCGGACCTTGACTATTTAGGTCTTTTGTGATGTCGTTCCACAGTGCATCCACAGCCACGCGATCTCCCTTTATGAACCCCTTCGCCATGTCCGTGTGTTTTTGCATGAAAGAAATTAGCAAGGCTTCTTGCGCAGCGTTCTTATGTTTTCCCCTGATTTAAAAGTAAAAATTATTGTAAATAATTTTATTTTTGCGACAAATTGCAATATTCTTACATTTTTTGTGCCTCTGTTTTCCGATTTACACGCAAAACCGACCGTTTTCACTTGAACGCAGTTATGCGAATTCAAATCACATATAAAAAAATGGAATCGAAATGTGGCACTTGTCATTTCACATGAATTCATTTTCGAAAATGAAATCGACAGTAGTGAAATGCAGCACCCCAAATTTCGATTTCAGTCGGATTCAATTTCGATTTCGAGTGAAAGTGAAATGTGGCACCTGCCTGATTAAGTTTTTCAGTTGCTATTCAATACTAAACCTTAACACATACGAGTTGAGATTTAATCACATGACATACAAATATATACATAATTTTTTCTATAAAACCGCTCATCGTTGTGGTAATTGTTGTCTTTATTATCGTATTTAAAATTTATTACGTAAAATTTATTATGTTTTGAATTTTCGAAACTTGCTGCGGAAATTTACAGTTCGTCAGCCAAACATATTTCTTACGTGGTCGGCCACGCTTGCCGGTCAGCACCTTCCTCGGTACGCCCACGGCGCGCTTCATAAGTTTGCAGTTGATTATTTTCGTTTTGATTGCGGCAGCTTTGGCTGCACTGTTGCCCTTCGGACGTCCACGCTTGCGTTTAGTCTCGCTTTCAGTAACATTGCTGCTGTTGTTGCTGACGTTTTTGTTTTCGCTCTTTGCAGGCATTTCTAACGCTTCAGACTACTCTTTGCAATTTGCTATACAGTCCCTGTTCATTGAATTATGACCGATGAAAAAATTTCGAAATTTCTACTTCCATCACCGATAAAACAAAAACTAATCAAGTAAAACTAACAAATGAGGTATCAATTTATTCGTTGGAAAGTTTTGTACTGAGATATGACAATTATAGTTTCTAATTTCTAATATTTTGTTTGTCCACCCTTAGCTTTTAGAACTGCCTCTATTCGTTGAGGCATGCTATTAATGCAATTGGACATCATTGTTCTCAATTGGACATCATTTTGCCAAATATCTGTGATATTTTCTTTAAGGATAGCTACCGTGGGGTTTCCCCGACTATACACTTTGGATTTCAAGTAAGCCCAGCAGTTCTCTATCGGATTAAGATCGGGAGAATTGCCAGGCCACGCCAACAAATCTAAATTTAATGTATTAATAGCGGCTATGCTTGCACGCGCTGTGTGGCAAGGAGCACCATCTTGCATGAAGATGTATTCCTCTCTGGGCTGCTGCAGGGTATCGATATATGGCGCTAAAACACGTTGAAGCACGTTTATATATTGGGCAGAGCGCATTGTTCCTTCAACAAAATATATTGGACCAGGACCTTGTGATGAAATGCAGCTCCGAACCATTACTGCTGGCGGATGTTTAATGCAGGGAACGATGCATTCGTCCGAGTACCGTTCGCCCTGTCTCCTACGCACAAATTGCTTTACTTCAGTAACCGCTTCAAAGCGACATTCATCGCTAAAGATAACCTAAAAATGACAAGAATTTCGCAAAAAAGTGGTTAATTGGAATTATTGTTAAAAACCGTGGGAAAGAGCAAATTTAATGGATTTACCTTGGTCCAGTAGTTTTGTCTGATTGCCTTATGCAACTGTGCCCAATATAACCACCGCTGACGCATTAGTTTGGTTAACTTTGGCTTTTTTGCTGGACAGTCCGTTTTCGTATAAGCGACGACGCACCGTCATCAGCGACACCGTAACACAATACCCCTTTAGATCTTCTAAAATGACCCTACATGGAGCATTTCTGTTCTCGAGGGCTTTTTGCACGATTTTACGGTCGGTTCTTCGTGTAGTTTTGCGAATACCGCGGCAGTTCTTCCTATTAGTTTGGCAAACTGAAGGCAAGTCCTCAGTATTTCGGCTCTTTTTTGCAAGATTAGCCACGGATGCCTTTGAAACTTGCAGTTTTTTGGCTATTTGAGAGTAGCTGCACTTGCCCTCCTTCACCAAAGCCACAATTTGAAACTTTTTTTCCACTGTTAGGTCACGTTTTCTACCCATTTTGTTTCACAAGCCTTTAATAGATTTAACACAGATTTTATATAGTATTAAACAAACATAATGATGATATATTTTACTTACTTACTTCTCAGTCTTTAATACGTAATTTCATAAATGATTTTTGTTTGCTATTTCTTTTTTTCTGTCACAATTTGACTTTGAAATCAAAGTTATGATGACACCGGCAATTGAAAATTTTGACAATTTTCCAGGTTGCCACGAGTTTACCGGCATCGACAGAGTTTTCATATGCCATAATGAGTTTCCTTTAGCATGATTTTAAAGAAAACTTTCTAATGAATAATTTGATACCTCATTTGTTATTTTTACTTGATTAGTTTTTGTTTTATCGATGATGGAAGTAGAAATTTCGAAATTTTTGTATCGGTAATAATTCGATGAACAGGGACTGTATATACCGTAACGAGTGTGCGAATGCGTGCGTCAAAAAATGTCTGCAATAAAAAGCGAAAAGAGGAGTGGTGAGTGGTCAATGTGGCAGCAAGTGGCGCGCACGCAATATGTACGTGAATGCTATCAATGCTATTCGTGGTATTGGTAATATTGCACAAAACAACAACAGCAACAACAATTACTACACACGAAAAACTCAATTTATTTCCCATGAAAAACACTTTGGCAACGGCATAAATGTCCCAAGGTGTATTAATAAGGTGATGGCACTACGATTCCCATGTATTTTGTTAGTGCTTTTGGGCATCCTGCTTGTCAAAATCAAATCAAAAGACAAGCAACACAAAAACAATTTTACCAATTTTTGACAATGAGGATGCCTATTCGCGAAAAGCCAAAAGAAAATCAGAAGAAATCAAAAGAAAATAAGAAGAAAAAAGTTTAAGCAGCTGTGTTGCCACCACTACCTTATTACATGTGCCTTGAAATGTCCCTAATGAGCATTGTTAGACGAATGTGCCAAATATAATAATAGACGAATTTATTGAGCATTAAGCAATCTAGTAAAATGTGACTGTTGTGAGATTACCAGAAATAGTCCGAGTGCTTTATTACGCAGCATTTCCATATAACTTTTGTTGAGAGTTAACTTCCTCGAAAATAACAAATATGCGTATTTTACTCTTGGCTAAACTTTTCTTTAAAATAAAAAAAAACAATATCTAGACTCTAATTTTAAGACATCCCACCGCCTTATTTAAAATAGTATTGCATGCTTTTTAAAACTGATGCTTTCACTTTTGTACATACACACACACACACACACAATTGAGAGAGAGAGCTCGAAATCGAGAGAAGCAGACGTGTTTCGCAGTGGCTCTACAAAACATTTCCAAAACAAGCGATTATAAAGTGCAAGTGAGATAAAGTATCGGTGAACCAACAGGTGAAAGCAGTGCGCTCAATATCCCAACACATTGGCGTGACAAGCTGCGGTGACTGGTGCAGAAAGTGGATAATTATTTTCCTTGGTGCAAAACTTTGTTTGGTCGACGTATTCGCCTTTTCGCGATTTTCGCCGTACACAAAAAAGAGCGGGAGGAAAACAGCAAAACACCCCTGACAGATCGGTAGCTAGAGTGAAACGGAATCATGCAAGTAATAGATCATAAGCAAGAACATAGGAAAGGCAAAGACACAAACCGCTCAGTGCCGCGTACACGGTTAGCAAGGGCTCACACCAACATAAAGCCTTCGGTGCACTTGTGCTAGTGGGGCAACAAACCGCTTTCGGCAAGCACAGTCTGTTCCCTACTTTAAGGCGGCGAATTTACATTTCCTTACTTATTGTTTTTTTTTTTGTTTTTGTGCCGCAACCGAATAACAGCCAATCAGAAGGCGATTGCGATTCGCAGGTTTTTATCTGGGGTAAATGAGCGTTAATCGTTCGCCCCAATCGGGGCGAAGCACGGACAATGGCGGAATTTCAACTCCGATCATTGGTGCTAAACTAGGTAGCGGTTCTTCATTGCCGAAAAATGCGCCCACAACTGAACGGACCAATAGGATGGCGGCAAACGACTTGTCGGCTGCAAATCCGTTCAAAACATGTGCGAAACTGGCGCGATCGCCAAGCCGTCGTGAGGAGAGGTCAAACTCTTTGCCACCTGGCCTACAGCCTGAGATAAGCTGCACTCCTCCTTCGAGCAATGGGAAAACGGCAATTTTGCATGAACGCTGGGCGTTGAAAGGGGGAAATGTCGAAGACATCCTGACACTAATGGGCAAGAAAATCGAGGAACTTGTGAAGATGATGGACGCACAGCGGTGGGTCAATGGTACAATGAAGGACATCGCCAGAGGCATCTCAATGCTTCAAAAGCAAGCGGTTGGCAAAGCTAGCGCCACCAAGGCAACAACAACAGCAGGGCAATACACGCAGACAGCCAAACCAGTGAGTTATATGTTATATGTTATATGATATACTTGTTGAATTTTACTTGTTGAATTTTATAATTTTGTAATCAAGTATTAAGGAGAGTTATTTGTTAAAAATATTTTCTAGAAAATTGTTCAGTGAAAATAAATTATTCAAATAGAAAGCAATCGAATTTGATTTCGAAAAATAATAAAAAACAAAACTAGTGGCAGCGCAGCTCGGGGATAGGCAAGGCAAAAGGCTAAGGGCAACAAACAACAATGAGGTGGACGATACACCCGAATTTCCACCGCTGCCAAAACAAAAGCGCTCGAGGGTGATGTCGCCGAATCAGAAGGCGGCTACAAGCAAAGGGCAACAGCAGCAGCAGCAACAACAACAAGACGGTAGTGGGGCGAGAGCAAGCCGCAACGCAGTAGCGGATCATCAAAAAACGGCTCAACAGCAGCATCAACACGCAAACGGCCAAGTGCAAGCGCTGCCAAGAGGCGAATGGACGGTGGTGGGTAAAAAGAAGGAAGCAACCGCCCTCGAGGCCCAGATGCGTTGATTATTGCCTCCAAAGGCAATTTATCGTATGCAGACATTCTGCGCAAAGTCAGAGCGAGCGCGTCGCTGCAAGAGCTTGGCAATGAGGTCAAAGCTATCCGCAGGACGGCAAAAGGCGAACTCCTGCTGGAGCTGAAACACGCGGCGGAAAGCAAAGCGGCGAGCTACCAATCGGCGATAGAAGAAGTGCTCAAAGAGGAGGCGCAAGTGGCAACGAAAACGCATACGATCACGATCCAGTGTAGAGATCTTGATGAAATAACAACAACGGAAGAGATTTGTGATGCCTAAGGCATCAGTTGAACGAACTTTTGTGCTGTTTTGTAATTACACGAATGTTGTAATTCGTCGATGTCCACATGCGCTGCAGTGTCGGCGCTGCACCGTTTGTGTGACGAACGACTTGGCCTATCCGGAGGAGATTGTGAAGCGGCTTGTGCCCTGTATTTGCATAAAGTACCGCTGGCGCCTTCAGGCGTCCCTGCTTCCCACCGACACGTGTTTTTCGGGGAATTTTTGGCTCGAAACGAGTCTGTCGTTTCGCGAAAAGCGCGCGAGTTGTGCGGCGCGGATGCAGCGAGTGCGTGTTTCGCTGTTGTCAAAACGGCACCTAATTTGCTCAACTTTCGCTATGAGCACTTTCCGTTCCTCCCCCTGCGCTTTAAATTCTGCCAATAGTGGAATCCGCGGAATAGTCTGGAGAAATTAATTGTCCTTGAACCGCTAGTTTGTAATCCATTGTGTCCCCGTTTTAAATGGCGGCAGCTTAGCAAATTGCGCGCAAAACAGGACTTGAAAAGCCATTTTGCATTACAGCAGAATGTATGTAAAATTGTTTTTGTCAACGTTAATTAAAAGATTCATTGACTTGTGATACAATTTTGGCGGTCGTCACCTGCTGCATGAATCTGTCTCATTCGTGTATTTGTTTTAAATTTTATTATGAAAAGTCATAAAGTTCATTTACCCATTGAGAAATGCCGTTAAACTTTTATGACATGTTTTGAACGCTGCGTCTGAATGTCTGCTTATGTTGATTGTATGTATATGAAAGTCAATACTTTGTAATTTTATATTGGCTGAGCTTTTTCAAGCATCTTGGCATAAAATCAAAATACGGTTTACATTACTTACACTGTGGCCGATAACTGTAATTTAATTTTACAGTTCTAAAAAATTAAAAATTCAGACCTGAAGATTAAAAAATAAATACTACAAAGAAGCTTGAATTACTAATTCGATTTTATTATAGACAAAATTTTTGGCCCAAAGCGTGTCGTCCAAAAGTGCCTACCATTAAAAACAACAACATCCATTGCATTTTAAATGAATCTCATTTTATTTAAGGTTTTTTATGTAATTTTAAATTTTTAAGGCAAAGCGTTTACATAAAAATACTTCTTGCGTCTATTATTATTATTTTTAAATTTTCTTCAAATTATATTTACTTGTTGTTTCTATATACAGGGTCTTTCAAAAAGAGATCTCATTGTAAATTTTGTGCAATTTTTAAAGTATCCTAATCATACAACTGTCTACGATGGCCTTTGACAAGTAAAAACTTTGAAGTTTTCAATGCATTGAAATAGTGAAAATTCACTACAAAAATGCTAAAAATATTGCAGAGTTGCTTCGTAATTAATCAATGTGAATGCTTCAGCAATGATTCAAGCGTTTCAAAACAATATAAGAGCTTTTTTTTTTTGCGAAAGACTGCCACTACAATGCGAAAATAACTGAGGCAGACAATTTACAGATTTTGTGTGATCCATTCCTAACCTCAAAGTTTGTACTGTGGTCTTAAATAAAATAAATATCACTTTCTACGACGATTCTGCGCCTTTCTATTCAAAATTGCATCTCCTGTTGAAAGGCCCTATATATGTATATATGTTTGTTTTGTGTGTATATACGAACGTTTTATGTATGTTTGTAATTGGGATTTTGTTTGCTGCTATTTGCCCAATTTTGGTTTGCATTTTGGGTTTTGGTTTTTTGCTTGTTTGCTAACAAAATTTTGAAACTACTCGGATCAAAAAGAATTATAAAGGGTTAAGCGTTTCGCTAGTTATGCACTTTATATTTCTGCATATATCAATTTTTACATATATTTACATACGCATGGGCCAGTGGCGTCCCCAGGGGGGGGGGGGGGATTAGGGGGATGGATCCCCCCCTTGGTCGGAGAATTCACTTATGCAATTTGCTATAACAATATGGAATTGTGAAACATTTTTATTATTTGCTTTATCGCTTCTGTAATCACCCACTTAAAACCTAATAACTGAACCACCCATGATCTGGCCAGACCATAATGTAAACAAGATGATAGTCGAGGATTGTTGTTAAGGATATAAAAAAACCAGAAAGTGTGAATACAATGATTTCTTTTGCTTGTCTACATTATTTTTACGTAAAACGGTGAAAATATACTAAAATAATTAGGTAAATAGCGAGTTTCAACTTTAATGAGTTAATTTTGAAATTAAAAAAATACGGCAGTAAAGCAAAAAAATAAAAAAAATGTATAAATGTAAAATACGTTACTTATGGATCTACTTCAGCTGCTTGACCAATGCAATTATTTCAACAATATAATGCAGTATCATGACTAAACCACATTGAGATTTTACATTCGACACATACAAATCGGGTTTTGATATATATATTTCTGGATTCCTTGCACTGTTAATAATTCTGAACTGCTTTGCCAAAGAAAAATATGCAAAACATGCTCTACATGTTGTTGTTCATGCTGAATTGGCCGGATATCGTTTTCCTTGTCGCCTTCGTCGTTGCTATCTTCACATTGAACTATCTAAACGACCATTTTTTCTATCAGTATCAGAAGCTTCGTTTTGTTCAGGGCCAAATGAAAGCGTGAAATTGGCAGCACCGTTATTATTGCCTCTCGCAGCAAATTATTTAATATCTTAAATTCGTTGCTCTAAAGCATTAGTTTCCGCTATTGCTAAGGAAATTTTTTTAGAGATTTTCCTCTCTGATTTAACTCCAGCGTCGAAGTTCAAAAACAATGTCCACCTGATTCTCAAAATAGCATTCTCTTCCTTTCATCTCTGTCACAGAAAACACCCAATCGAATTGGAAAATGGATAAGTATTAATTTTGAATATGTTTCAACATTATTTTCCAACAAAAATTATAATTTATTAACCCAAAGAAAATAAAAGCCAAGGCGAACGAAAAACACTTGGACCAGGTACATTTTGCGCCAGCTAATTTACGTCACTATTAACGGGATGGCACGAAAAAAGTGCTTCAAATCGGGTCAGATGGAAAAACCTAGTTGAAACTATATATATAATATAAAAAAAATATTTATAAACAATTCTGACAATAATTACGTCGAAAATAACAAAAAAAAACTGAAAATAACTGGCAAATTTGTATGAAAATACACCATGGTCTGGCCAAGCCATGGTTTTGGGTTTTGTGCTTAGAAAGGATCAGTTAAAGATATCATGAAATTTGAGCTCGATAGCTTAATTACAACATTACTAAAGTGGATCCAAAGTTCAATATGGTCTGGCCAGAACCGGATACCCGCAGAAGTGTTAAGAATAAATGAATAAAAAAATCAGCATTGCATTTGTTCTCGCAGAATAGTTGTATTTTCAATGTTCCCAAAAGTGTCGACTATTTACCAAAATAGTAATCAAACGCAGGCTTCATGCCAACCCTGCATCAGCTGTTGAAACTAAAAAAAAATTCACTTACATAGTTTTGGTGAATTGCGGGTAAACATGGAAACATGGTCACCTCTATCATAACATAATAAAATTTCAGAACGTCATACATTTTGTAAATGTTTGATTTTTTTTACATAGCTGGTGTGCTTTTTAAAATACGTCTTTTCGTAATTCTATTAGCAGTTGTTTCCGAAATGTCATAACTTAAAACAAACTTGAATTTTTTGGTTGGGATTTTATGACTTAAAAATACATGTCACTTGAATTTTTTGTTTTAAGAAGTTTATGTTAGTATATGTATACATATATGTATGTATGTACAATTTTATTCAATTCAATTATTATTAAAAATAATACGCAAAGATGAAAGTATAAAAATGGCGTTAAACTGGATTTTTTGCATATCCCCCCCCTTCCCGAAATCCTGGGGACGCCACTGGCATGGGCTGTAGGTATGTATTGCATCCTTATTAAATATTTGTATGAAGTCGTGTTATGTTAAAGCAATAAAAGCATTGCGATAATTTTTTTAAAAATAGTTTCCCATTCGATGCAGTTGAGTGTAAATAAAGAACAATATCTCCAAGTCCAATGGTGATTTTGTTATATGTTGTTGTTGCTTTGCTTTTCAAATTCAATACACATACGAGTATAACATTAGAATTGTCTTAGCTTCGCACTGTCTGTCTGTATTTTGTTGTCACTCTGGTGCCGGCTGATGCATGCAGCTGGCGTCTTTGTTCATTTCTGCGAGGAGTTGGCTTAATTTTTTTTATTCAGTAATCGATCAGCATAAAACCAGGTTTCTGACTTTGTATGCATTGGTAACAGATAGGTTGGTATAATAAGGAGACGATGTTGTTGAAAGCGAATCACTGGGGTGTTTTTGCGCCCTAAAGTATCATTGGCTGCCGCTGTAAATTCTGGCGGCATTTCATAAATTTACAGTCGAATTCAGTAAAAATATATAATTTCGTGTATAAATATAAGGTCAAGGCAAGCATTTGGTTCTTGTTGAATGTTGGAAATGAAATAGCTTTGAAAAATAATTATTTTATTCGTTTTTGATTAAATTCTTTGACTTTTAGTAAGTGGTGAGTGTTTAGAGAATGCAGCTACCAAATGAAAATTGCGTGAATATTGTGTTTGGTTATAGTTGCTAAAGGGTCCCGAATTAGGTGCTGCTGCTGCTGCTGCGGTTCGATGCCTCTGTTCTCTACTTGATTGGGTGTAATGCAAGCTGCGTTTGCGTAGCTTAATTTTTTGAGAGGTACTCTTGTATATCGCTTATTTATTGGTTTCTGTTTGTGTTTGTGTGTGGGTGTATGCTTTCTGCTCTGCATGACTGCTGCTGCTGCTCATTCTCCACACGTATATTGTGTTAAGTTACTTAAATCAATTTATCATATTATGTATTCCTTTTGCATTGAGTGCGCTGGTACATAGCCAGCCCGTTTGCCCAGCTTTGAGCCTTAGCCTAACTAAATGTTGAACAGAGTAGCATTAGGCGCAACTAACTAAATCATTAGCGCCGAAAACGGATTGTAGCGCATTATCTTCGACAACAATATCCAAAGTACGGACGTTATGGCGCAGAGCACAACGCCACCCCAGCCCAAGTCGAGGCTCCACGAAGTGAGGAAAATGCGCGCACCCAGTAGTGGTTTCGCCATAATTGCCACGCCGCCGGGCCGCGCCACAATGCCGTCGTAGTCGCTGTCCAGCAAAGGTCGTCCCTGCTGTCGCTTGAAGTGTATAATCATGAGTGTAAATAGCGCGAAAAGAGCTGCAAAAAACAGAAAAAGTTGTATAAACAAGCAAAGTTGAACGTTAAGAAAGTTGAAATTTGTTTAGGAAATTCTGTGAACTTGACCCACCAGCTAGTAGGTACATGACGCCAGTGATTAGTATGGCGCTAATTTGTCGCTGACACACGCCAAACGCGCCCACCAAAGCGGCACTGCCCAGTATTATCAGGCAGACTAGTGAGCAGGAAATTGACAAGTTTTGCATTCCTGTAAAAATATTAAAGAGTAAATTTTGAAAATATTGTTGACATGCTTAAGTTGCTTCAACATTTGCAAATGCATAGAAGAAAAGTGGTGAAAACGTTTAAGAAAAAAGTTAGAAGGTTAGAAAAGTTAGGTTAGAAAATTCGGTTCAATTGTGTGTGTGTGTGTGTGTGTGTGTATGTACAAAAGTGAAAGCATCAGTTTTAAAAAGCATGCAATACTATTTTAAATAAGGCGGTGGGATGTCGTGGTGGGAAGGAAGGGAGCGGACATACAAGGTAAAGTCTCTGATTGCGTTCAACTTGGCGAACGCCAGAACGATCCTTGTCCCTGTCCAATCCAAGCTGATACACAGCCTCCGCGCGGCCCTTCTGGATAGCTATTTGGCACCTGCTGAATAGTGAACTAATGTGTGCAGCGAGTCCAATCCCCAGGACTTAAAATTTGGGTTGTGCGCAGGGTTTGGTGCCCGCCACGGAAAATCAAATACCAATGAAAGCCAGCAAACAAGCCTCGGAAGCAGCGAAGAATGCTGCCTACAAGAAGACCCTGCAGTCGGCTGCCACGCGAGCCGTGACAGAAAAATACCGGGAGGAGAGGAAGAAAGAGAGGTGCCTTTTTAGACGCAAGAAACGGGAGCAAGAAAGGCGCGAGCGTGAGGAAATCGAGGAGTGCAGGAGCAGGAATGACGCCCGAAAATTCTTCCAAAAAGTTAAGCGTCTCACGGAAGGATTTAAGCCCGGGGCATCTTCTTGCAGAGACGAAAACGGGGATCTGGTTACGGATGCGCAGGGTGTGCTGAGGTTGTGGAAGGAGCACTTCACCAAGCTGCTCGCAGGCGACGGAGGGAACAATACCGCCAGTGGTGAAGATGTCCAGATGGCACCAATCGACGACGACGGTGTGGATGTGCCACCGCCCAGCCATGACGAGGTCCGGGTCGCTATCCAGCGACTCAAGAACAACAAAGCTGCAGGGCCGGATGGGCTACCAGCTGAATTGTTCAAGGCCGGCGGCGGTGAGCTGATTGGGTGCATGCATCAGCTCATTTGCAAAATATGGCTGGAGGAACGAATGCCCAACGATTGGAACCTCAGTGCCCTTTGTCCTGTGCTGAAGAAAGGCGACCCAACAATATGCGCCAACTACAGGGGTATAAGCCTACTTCCCATTGCATACAAGGTCCTGACGAGCGTACTATGTGAAAGATTAAAGCCACTCGCCAAGGCGCTGATTGGACCTTATCAGTGCGGCTTTAGACCTGGTAAGTCCACCATCGACCAGATATTCACTTTACGCCAAATCCTGGAGAAGACCCTTGAGAATCAAATCGATACACACCATCTCTTCATCGATTACAAGGCAGCATTCGATAGCCCGATAAGGGATCGCTTATATGCCGCATTGTCTGAACTTGGTATCCCTGCAAAGGTCGTGAGGCTTTGCAGAGCGACGTTGAGCAATACGCGCAGCTCCGTCAAGGTTGGAAGTGACCTTTCCGACCCCTTTGATACCGTTCGAGGTTTCAGACAGGGTGATCCTTTGTCCTGCGACCTCTTCAACTTCACCATGGAGAGTGTTCTGCGCAAGGCCAATGTACATCGTAATGGCACAATTTTCAACAAAAGTGTCCAGCTCCTTGCCTACGCTGATGACATTGATGTCATCGGACGTAACAAGCGAGATGTCACCGCTGCCTTTGCGGCTATCGAAAGAGAATCTGCCAAAATGGGTCTGGTGGTAAATGAGGGCAAGACGAAGTATATGCTGTCTACATGCAGGGACTCGTAGCGGCTAGGGTCTCACGTCGAGGCCGACAGGTATACTTTTGAAGTTGTCAAGGAATTCGTCTACCTTGCCACCGCCATCAACAGCAGCAATGATGTCAGCCTGGAGATAAAGCGAAGGATAACTCTTGCCAACAGGTGCTACTACGGTCTCGGTAGGCAATTGAGAAGCAGAGACCTCTCTAGACCGACAAAACTTGCACTCTATAGGACGCTTTTCTTGCCCGTGCTCCTCTATGGCGCTGAAGCATGGACAATGACACGAAACGACATAGCGGCCCTTGGAGTGTTCGAGAGGAAGGTACTTCGCAAAACCTTCGGCCTTGTTCGTGTTGGTGACGACTATCGTATACGAACCAATAACGAGCTGTATGAGCTGTATAAGGACATGGACGTAGCGCAGCGAATAAACATCCAGCGGCTACGCTGGCTCGGTCATGTCTGCCGCATGGACGACGAAGCTCCGGCGAAAAAGGTGTTCGATGCGATGGTTGGAGGTCGACGGCGAAGAGAGAGGCCGTGTCTCCGGTGGAAGGACCAAGTTGAAGAGGCCCTGTCATCTCTTGGTGTTACTAACTGGAGAAGGCGCGCGCAAAGCAGAGGCGCCTGGAGAGAAGTTTTGCGGCAGGCCGTAACCCGATAACGGGTTGTTATGGCCAGTTAAGTAAGTAAGTATTTTTTGACGCACGCATTCGCATAAATTCGCACACTCGTTACGGTATATATAGCAAATTGCAAAGAGTAGTCTGAAGCGTTAGAAATGCCTGCAAAGAGCGAAAACAAAAACGTCAGCAACAACAGCAGCAATGTTACTGAAAGCGAGACTAAACGCTAGCGTGGACGTCCGAAGGGCAACGGCGGCGCCAGCTGCAGCAGTGCCAGTGCAGCCCAAGCTGCCGCAATCAAAACGAAAATAATCAACGGCAAACTTATGAAGCGCGCCGTGGGCGTACCGAGGAAGGTGCTGACCGGCAAGCGTGGCCGACCACGTAAGAAATATGTTTGGCTGACGAACTGTAAATTTCTGCAGCAAGTTTCGAAAATTCAAAACATAATAAATTTTACGTAATAAATTTTAAATACGATAATAAAGACAACAATTACCACAACGATGAGCGGTTTTATAGAAAAAATTATGTATATATTTGTATGTCATGTGATTAAATCTCAACTCGTATGTGTTAAGGTTTAGTATTGAATAGCAACTGAAAAACTTAATCAGGCAGGTGCCACATTTCACTTTAACTCGAAATCGAAATTGAATCCGACTGAAATCGAAATTTGGGGTGCTGCATTTCACTACTGTCGATTTCATTTTCGAAAATGAATTCATGTGAAATGACAAGTGTAGATCGGAAAACAGAGGCACACAAAATGTAAGAATATTGCAATTTGTCGCAAAAATAAAATTATTTACAATAATTTTTACTTTTAAATCAGGGGAAAACATAAGAACGCTGCGCAAGAAGCCTTGCTAATTTCTTTCATGCAAAAACACACGGACATGGCGAAGGGGTTCATAAAGGGAGATCGCGTGGCTGTGGATGCACTGTGGAACGACATCACAAAAGACCTAAATAGTCAAGGTCCGCCCCAGAAAGATGCTTCGGGATGGAAAAAAGTAAGGAGTTAAAATTTGTATTCTGCATTACATTACCTTTATTGTTTTAATAGGTCTGGATCGATTGGAAGAGTAATATACGAAAGAAGCTCGCCCACAACAAAGCCGAAGCTAGAGCTACTGGGGGTGGACCATTTAACCAATATGTGATTTCACCGGCAGAAGAGTCAGTGGCCACGATCTGTGGTATCTACACTGCAGTCGAAGGCATTGCACACACTCTCGACTTCAGTGTAGAAGACTCAGCCACTGTATCCAATGATCTCGATCATCTGGATGATGATGACGATTTGCCTGGGCCAAGCAGGTCAGTGTGTGTGACACCGCGAAAAAGAAGAGCAGAACCACCGTTAGAAGCCAATTTAAAAAAATGTATGAGTGAACAAACGAGTGAAATAGCAGAAATTGCAAAAAATATATGTGAATATTTGGAAGTGTCGAAAGAAAATTTAAGAGTGGCTAAAGAAACCGAGGGAGACACAAGAAAAATGTATAAGTGTTTAGACAAACTTTGCAATTTAATATCGGAACAGAATAAGGAAACTAAAAGGCATAATATGCAAGTGGAAGAGCTACTACATGCACAAAATGTAATAAAACAGAAGAAACTAGAAATCAAAGAATTAAAACTGAAAATTGACCAACATGCAAACAAAAAGTATATTTTAACATCTAATTTTCCTGTTATTTACTAGAACCAAACTTGTATTGTTTTACTTTATTATTATTTTATTGAATTGCAATTGAAAACTGCTGTTATGTTTGTATTGTTTTACTTAATTATTATTTTATTGAATTGAATATGAGTTCTTATCACCTGTGTAATAGAAATAGATGGTGAAATAAATTTTAAGTATGTTTATAAAATACGCAGCCTTTTGTTGTTACAGTTTGATGTCTGCTGCTGAGTGATGGTGTTGCATGGGCATGTGACTGCTGTATCTGTGTATGCGTTTTAATATCTTAAATTTATATTATTTGCTATTTCATCCCTTATTCTGCTGGCTTCATTGTTAAATGTTAATTCTGCATTTACTTCAGTTATTTCATAGCTTTCCGTTGTTTCACTTGGTACCGCAAAGTTCCCATCATTTTCGTCCTGAATCTTGTAATGTCTGCAGATATTATGCAATGCACAACATACATTTATCATTTGCACGACTTTTTGCGGCTGGTACTGAAGACAACAGGCTAAACACCTGAAGCGGCTTTTCAGAACACCAATTGTTCGTTCAACCACATTGCGAGCTGCTGAATGCTTTATGTTGAATGTGTGCTTACATGTTCCTGCTTCTGGATCTCTATATGGAGTCAAAAGAAAAGGCTCCAGCGCATATCCAGCATCCCCCAGAAGCCAGGAATTGCGTTCACCGCCTTCAAAGCTTCTTACAAGGTGTTCTCGAGCCCTGCTCATACTCCAAATGAACGCGTCATGGCTCGATCCTGGATGACGCGCATCGACACCTTTGATGATCATGTTGTAATCGCATATCTATGTAATTGTAGGTCTGTTAGTCCGGAATATGTATATACAGGTACTCATACACAGCCATATGTGTATACTTACAATCATAGCATTAATGCTGAAATATCCCTTTCTATTGTAAAATAGTGATTCATCGTGATGCGGCTTTGTTAATTTGATGTGCGTGCCATCGACGCAACCTATGACACCGGGAATGCGAAAATTTTCGAGAAAATGCCGCTTCGACTTGCGACGCTCGTCATTAGAGCTATTGAATTTTATCCAGGTAGCACAAATCTTTCTTTCCAAAATGGGAAGGTTTCTTGTCAAAACTTTAGAAACTGTTCTACGGTTCAAAGCTATGTCAGCATCCTTTCCAACTGATTTTTGGAAACTTCCTTCTGCTAAAAACCGTAGAGTGGCTGCTAGTTGAAGCTGGGCAGGAATTGAAGATGATGGTAGGTGCGGTGAAATAATTCTTAACAACATATTGAACGCATCTTTGTTCACGCGGTAGTATGATATGAACCTTAAATGCAGTTACAAATTGTAATTACAAACTCGCAGCCAAATAATATTTCAAAACACTTACACTGCCTCTGTAAGTTCCATGGGATTGGATTGGTCCCTTAATGCACGCCGCTTAATTTTTTCGTAAGCGTGTCTCTCTCGTTGAATGGCTAAAACCGTGGTAATAAACACTGCACTCATTTTTATAAATCTCACAAGAAATGTTTGTTTCAAATTTA
Source organism: Melieria omissa (assembly GCA_963971225.1). Classification (NCBI taxonomy): domain Eukaryota; kingdom Metazoa; phylum Arthropoda; class Insecta; order Diptera; family Ulidiidae; genus Melieria; species Melieria omissa. The sequence continues at coordinate 102,032,221 of OZ020267.1, read as the reverse complement.
ATAGTCAAAAATTCAACTGAACTTCAGTCGAAAGTTTATTGTGAATCGATTTCGAAGCTAAACTTCAGTCGAAAGTTTATTGTGAATCGATTTCGAAGCTATGAAAACGAGTGGAATACAGCACATGAAAAATGAATTCACTCGATTTGCAATTTCGATTTCAATTCGATTTCGATCCAAAGGGTTATTTTTCAAGCGCCCGGCCGAAGGCCGGCCACACAAAAGGAGTTTGAATACAGAAATACTGTTAGCACATTACTGATGCTCCGGCACACTACACCTTTTCAAGTTCGATTTCAGAAAGCGTAAAAGCAATTTCAGAAAGCGTAAATTCAATTTCAGAAAGCGTAAATTCAATTTCAGAAAGCGTAAATTCAATTTCAGAAACATAAATTCAATTTCAGAAAGCGTAAATTCAATTTCGGAAAACGTAAGTTCAATTTCAGAAAGCGTAAATTCAATTTCGGAAAACGTAAATTCAATTTCAGAAAGCGTAAATTCAATTTCAGAAAGCGTAAATTCAATTTCAGAAAGCGTAAATTCAATTTCAGAAACATAAATTCAATTTCAGAAAGCGTAAATTCAATTTCGGAAAGCGTAAATTCAATTTCAGAAAACGTAAATTCAATTTCAGAAACATAAATTCAATTTCAGAGCAAATGTTGAATTTATTTTGGTTGCATTTACACAGATTTGATTTGTTTGGATACCTCTGTGTTTCCTCCGATATCTGCCCTGTACATGTATATTGACAGGTTGACCAAAAAGGAAATTGAGTCATCATGGCGTACCAGGACCGACTGTGGCCCTCCCTCTCCTTGACGAAAACACGATTCGTACTGTCCTTGAGTCGTACCTCCATTCGTCAGCTCGTTGGAGTCATCACCGGACACTGCACTATTGGATCTATGCTTACCAAATGGCGCCTCTCGTCGGGTGATGTCTGCCGTAGCTATGGAGATGAAGAAGAAGTAGAAACGATACAACACTTCCTGTGTCACTGCCCGGCTTTGCAGGAACGCCGTCTCCGCACCTTGTGGTCAAGGTTCCTGACCGACCTGGCTTGCACGGCGAAGGTCGAAATCTCGAATCTGCTCTCCTTCATTAAGAGGTCGAACTGGTTTCCCCTTGATTGAGACTATTGGTTAGCTCCAGAACACCATAAGAAGGGATTCACAATAGGCCATTATGGCCTCCGAGTGTACACATAGCTTTCGTACGTAGTTAAAAAATTTGGCAAAGTGCACTTTTCCAAAAACATTTTTTATACATTAGAGGTAGTTTCTGAAATTGAATTTACGTTTTCCGAAATTGAATTTACGCTTTCTGAAATTGAATATACGCTTTCTGAAATTGAATTTATGTTTCTGAAATTGAATTTATGTTTCTGAAATTGAATTTACGCTTTCTGAAATTGAATTTATGTTTCTGAAATTGAATTTACGTTTTCCGAAATTGAATTTACGCTTTCTGAAATTGAATTTACGCTTTCTGAAATTGAATTTACGCTTTCTGAAATTGAATTTACGCTTTCTGAAATCGAACTTGAAAAGGTGTAGTTGCTCCTATGAGGGTTATTTTTCAAGCGCCCGGCCGAAGGCCGGCCACACAAAAGGAGTTTGAATACAGAAATACTGTAAATATTTGACTGAATCTGAAGCCCTACTTGCACTTAAGAGGGTTATTACCCCTCTCCCCTCTTTTTCCACCTAACTACTCCACCTTATTGGCAAGTAATTACGAGTTTTCTCGATTCGAAGGTAAAATTTAAAAAATTAATTTAAAAGAAACTATACATTTCCGACGGTTTTCCTTTCAAGGGGGATATATGGGGACCGCCCCCTACCCCCACAAAATTGTATCCCCCTCCTCAACTGCCCATATATAAGAGTCCTTCCAACTACTACAAAAACGCATCTATCTAAAGATATTTATTTTCACAAACAAATGCTTACTGCTTGTTTCGGAAAAGTAGTAAGAAAATTATATATTAAATTTACTACCAAAACCAACAGAAACAGACTTAATGTACCACTGACAGCTCGAAAAAAAGAGTGTCGCTACTTAGAGTATACTTTGCACGAGTCTCTGTGTAGAAAAATAATTGTGTGTTTAAATTTGAATAAAGGGGAAACTCGCCAGCGGAAACTAACCACAAAAGTTGCAATATTTCAAAGTTAGTCGAGCAATTCGAAGTTATTCGAGCAATGGAGCGTGGTCCGATAATGGTGTGTGCTCACAATTATACACTGGCGGCCGTGCAGCGCTACATACCGCAATCCAATAAAAACAACACCCAATGATCAACAATTTGGAGTGCAATTGGTACACCGTATTGGCCGTCGTAGTGAGTCGCACTGAGTCGTCGAAAAATGCCAAATGTGAACACTTGCCGCTGCGTTTGTCGAAAAATATGGCACCTGTACCAGCATCTGCAAAATGTCTGAGGGATGGCAAAGTGGAGCGGAAAGCGCCCGCTTGCCACCTACTCGCGGCGGCATCATGTGCCCTTCGTCATTGTGTCGTATGAAAGTCTGCTCGGTCACGTGGCAGAGTTCCAGCAACTCAAGTTCGACCTGTTGATATGCGACGAGGGACATCGTCTCAAAAATCAATCGACCAAAATCTGCACTGCCTTGCGCGATCTAAATATACAGCGACTCATTGTGCTGACTGGTACGCCGGTTCAAAACGACCTGTAGGAATTCTTTGCTTTGGCAGATTTCGTGAATCCCGGCATTCTTGGCAGTGCACAGGAGTTCCATCGTCGTTACGAAGTGCCGCTGCAGGAAAGCCAAAGCCCCGAAGCAGCGCAGGAGGTGAAAGAGTTTGCTGCTGAGCGTACCCGAGAATTGAACCTCATTTCAGAGAAGTTTCTGCTGCGCCGCCTGCAGACGCTGAACCGTCAATACTTGCCCAAGAAGCGTGAGTACATCTGCTTCTTACGGCCCTCCGAGCTGCAGCAGTTCATACTGCAGAAGGCGTTGGACTTGTATGCCAAGCGCAAGGATAGCATTTTCAAGGACCTCAGCCCACTTCAGATCATTATTGTGCTTAAGAAAATCTGCAATCATCTGTCATTGGTGGCGCGCACCAGAACCCCAAATTTGTTCACGCGCAATTTGGAGCGCTTTCTGCCCAAATGCGCCGATATGGGACCCTTCGACTTGGCCAAGCTGGAATTGGTGCAGAATTTCCTCGTAGCCACTGTGGTGGCGCGACGAGAAAAGTGTGTGCTGGTGTCTAATCACACCAAAACGCTGAACATGCTACAGGGACTCTGCGATTATTTGGGGATACACTGTTTGCGCCTGGATGGTGCCACAACCAGCGCGGATCGCAATGCAAATGTGACGCAGTTCAATGCGTCAGCCGACGGCGATAATGCAGCTTTGGTTTTCCTGCTAAGCGCCAAGGCTGGCGGCGTAGGTTTGAACTTGGTGGGCGCATCACGTCTGATACCCTTTGACAACGACTGGAATCCGGCCACCGATGCACAAGCCATGGCACGCATTTGGCGCGATGGTCAGACGAAAGATGTGCAAATCTATCGCTTGGTTACTGCTGGCTGCATAGAGGAAAAGATTTTTCAGCGTCAGGTGGCGAAAATGTCACTGGGTGACTGTGCTACAGACGGGAGCGAAAACGTCAGGCGATACCATGAAATTTACGGCCGAAGAGCTGCTGGATTTGTTCACACTGCAGCAGGACTTTTCTACCTGCCAAACGCACGACAGTCTTTGCTGCAATTGCTCGGGCAAATGGAGAAGTAATAGTAAATTATTTTTATAAGTATTACATTTGAAAAGTTTTCGTTCTAATTTTTAGAATTCGCAGCAGCCGAGCGTTTCGAATGAGGGCAAGCAAATCAATGAATTGATGCAGTGGGAGCACTACAAGGCGCCATTTCAGCCCAACTTTCTGAAGGTAGAATGCGCCGCGCTTTTGTTAAAACACCATAACTAATTTATTTGAATTTTACAGGAAGCTTGCCTGGACAATGCGAGCGAAAACCTGCTGTACATCTTTGCAAATCAAACAGAGCTCACCTGAGCACTTAATACAGTTGTTAAATATTTATGTTTTTATGTATAACGCGGGAATTGCGTTTTGGTTTACAAATTTCATTTTTTATAGACCCGTTGAAGCCAAAATACAATGTCGCATCGTAGTTGCAATTCTCGGTTTACAGTATTGGCCCAGTTTTGAAGATCTAAATGCAAACTGTTGTCAGATTTTGCAGGTTTCATAAATTGTCACTGTCGCTAAATGCAACATGTTGCATGCGATTCTTCATACCCTTCGAGTAAACAGCCAAAACATTTTGCTGCCACTAACGATGTGCTATTGGATTTTGGGTTATACGGGTTTTGGTTTTATTTTCTTATTCGGTTAACTGGAATTTTGGTCTAGCGTTTAGTCATCGTTTTCCAGCGATATATTGCTTCCGAAGCGCTGGTACAAATGTGCTTTCAGCTCGTTTATCTCTGTTCTGATTTCGGTGGCTTTTGCTTCAATGCAGGCGATGAATTTGAAATTGCAACTGACAAAGACTTGTGGTGAATATTTTTTGCCGGGCAGAGTTGCTTTTGCAAAACATTGGAAATTAATTAAAATTGTTTCATAATTCTATTTGGAAGGCAATAAATTTTTTAGATAAATATTTAATTTTTTTCCCCCTACTCATGCCACCATAAAAACTCCGTGTCCGAAATATAAAATCGTTTTAAACTACACTTAACAAATTCATGACTTCTACAGTTTTACAGGGTTTGTCAAGTGCACGTAACCCTGAAAGTTAATGTACTTATTCACCACAGTGACCGTTTTACACGTGAACAACAACAATTTGACAGGAGCCTTCAGAAAAAATCAACGTCCGGTTGTCAAAGAGTGTCGCTACTTAGGATTTACTTTGTCGTTTTCTCTATTTTTACACCTTTTTGCTCCTTCACAGCTGACGTGAATTTCAATGCTCAGACTGGCAACACTTGGAGCCTTGATTTGTTACCCTCGCAACACGCTTTCACGAAAACAGGTGGGCAGTAACAAGCCCACACACACCCACAATAGAGGTTTTGCTGTTAGCGAGCCCCAAAAGTTTTCCTATTTCGCGCAACTTCTTCAAGTGTTGCTCTCAACAGCGTTCGAATGCGTTGTAGCGTTGCCAACTAAAATGAATATTTTGTTTTCCTCACTGTACGAAAATGTGTGGAATACAGAAAAGGTGTATCTTGCAGATTTGCTTATGTCACGCGTTTCGTATAAGATTCATGTTGCTGAAACATATTTTTGCGTACAAGAAATGTTGCCTTTCACTAGCGTCATGTATGCAGCATTCAGCAACATTAAGTAAAGCTAAACTTTTTGCATGGCACAAAACGTTGCTAGAACTTTTGTGCATATAAACATTTTGAAGATGTTGTTTTGTAGTCAATGTTGCGACGTTATTCAAAATGCTTAGAAGCAAATTGCTTGTTTGGGGCACAGCAACCGGAAATTGGCAGAAGAAATACGGAATTCAAATCGTTTATAAAACGCATTACAACAGAATGACAAACTAGCATTGAATATGTAAAGGTCGAGAATGAAATGTAATGAATGAATGTGAATAAAACATGAATATGAATAAACAATAAATGAGAAATTAAGTTAAATAAGAAGTTACTAGCATTTATGGTTTTAGACCAAATTAGTTGAGATAATAGATATCAAAAAATTGTAAATAGGGTAAAACAACAATTGGGCCCACATACTCGCATCCTAAATAAATATTTATATAAATAAATAAAAAAAATATAATTATATATATAAATAATTAATTAAATAAATAAATAATTGAATAAAAAAATTAAATCATTAATTATTAATTTAATTAAATTTTTAAATAAAATAAAATAAATAAATAAATAGATAAATAAACAAATAAATAAATAAATATTAAATATCCAGCAATATTTTTAACTCGAAAGGATTTAAAATATAAAACTGGCAACTGGCTTAGAATAATAATTAATTGTTAGGAAAGCTGTACTTCATAAAAAACAAACGTTTCAATACGTCAAAAGTAGTGCAAATACTCCGCAGTTCACAGAAACAAACGCGATTACTGAAGGGACTGCAAAACCTGCTTTGCTGTTACTTTTCTTCGCTATTATGCGCTGAAAGATAACAATAATGGATTTTTTTTTATTACTTATTATCAATTGGGGTTGTGAACAATTTGTCTTCTAAATAAAAAAAGTAATATTATGAACAGAAAAAAATTGCCACTCCTTCGTCTCCTTCGAATACCTAACTTCGTGTCCTTTGGCTACACCCAGTGGCTGATTCAGGGGGGTTTTGGGGGTTGAAACCCCTGACATATTAGAATCGACTTTAAAACTACATACAAATTCAAAGCATTTTATAAATATTAAAGAATTTCTTTTTGAAAACCCCCGAAATATTTTTCTGAATCCGTCCCAGGCTACACCCCTAAATTGAGGAATGTGTAGCTTTCCAATGTCATTTACTTTAGAAGAAATGGTGAGCATTTGTTTTAATTGAATATTCAAAAAAATCATAAAAACTGCTTCCATGCCAAAAATTGCAAATGTCATTCTCCTACAAGAACAAACTGCTAACTCCACTCAAACTTGAACAAAATTAATCGCCACCAATCACCATTAGCATAATTTCCCACGTGTGTAACACTATGAGCTGTTCTAATTGATTTAAACCCGCTTACAGTTATGCAAAAATCACAAAGAAGAGGCCACCAATTAGAAATTAGATAAATAAAAATTAGTCGAAACGTACCGGAGTAGAACAGAGACGCAAGAAAGCCAATTAACACCAAAGCACGCTTATCTACAGACACAAATACGCCAATTAATCACTGCTGAACCACTTAAGATTTTAGCTGTTGACACCTTTGTTGAAAATTCTAAAATCAAAATTGCCAAAAAAAAACACATACACACAACACAAATTTCAAATTACAACTGAAAACCAGAAGTAAAAATATCAAAAAAACAACCATCACAGACAGAAATTTATTTATAATAAATTTATAGAATTTTAACAGGAAAAAATACTCGTACAGTGTGAAAGCTGCAGAGAAAGAAATTATGTAAATTTGCGCGTAAAATTTCGGCCAATATCGAAGACGAAGACAAAAGGCCAAGTTCCGAGCGAACAGCGGCGGCCAACAGTTCACTCAACCAAGTCAAACGTATAACAATGGCAATGTCAACGATACGCAAAGCCGTAAACAAGCGGCTGAAAATAACATTTTACGCATGTGGCAGTTGCAGAACAAAATAAAACGTAGCGCAGGGAGAAAAGGAAACACTGAACGCCACAACGGCAGAAGAGATGAAGGCATCAAATTCAATTAAATTCGAAGTCAGATTGCAGCGGCCGATTAAGTCGATGCATGGCAGCAGCAAAACAACTGCAACAACCAAGAGGAAAAGAAGAAGAAGAAGAAGAAGAAGAAAATTATTAAGCAGTGAGTGAAGAAAAAAAACATGGAAAAGTAGAAGTTGTAAAAAACGCCAACTGCTGCGCTCCATTGGCCTAAAGTGCGTCCAAAACGATGAACCAGTGAAGTTGCTGGTTGTTTTTGTGTAACTATGCTAGTTTTAATTTATTATATTTAATCCTTTAATGCATATGAGAAACGATTTTGAAGAGAAAAATAGAAATAGAATAAAGTAAAATTAATAAACTGAAACAACAATATACAAACAAATTAAAAAAAAACAATTAAATTTTTTCAGAAAATTCTAGAAAGAAACGTTTGAATAAGTATTTAAACTGTAAGCACAAAGACAGTTTTGAAGATAAAATAGAAATAGAATATCGTAAAATAGAAAAACTGAAGCAACAATAACAACAAAAACTGAAACAACAACTGAATTTGGATTACACAAAAAAATAGAAAAAAAACAATTAAATTTTTTCAGAAAATTCTAAGAAGAAACTGTTGAATAAATATTTAAACTATAAGCACAAAAATATATATTTTTATATAAATATTTTTAAGTATTTTTGAGTTGGAACAATAACAACAAAAACTGAAACTTACATTTGCTTTACACAAATTATTTGAATAAAAAACAAACCTTTCTTCAGAAAAGTTTAAGAAGAAACGGTTAAATATTTAACACTAGAAGCACAAAAATATGTTTTATTAAATATTTTTGAGTTTTTTCATGACTTTCAATTAAATTTTTTAACCTTACAAACTTTTCAACACCATAACTAAATCAATGAAATAACTGTATCTCTAAAGATGCAATGCGTTTCTAAAGGTTGCATTATAATTTATGACCGCAAGACAACTACAACTCGGCAGGATGTCGTGTTAACGCAGCAGTTGTTGTAGTATAGCAACAAACAACAACAACACTGCGAAATGCAACAACCAGGGCCTCAATGCCACAACGTAAACGATAAAGTTGCGCTTATTGCTGGCCGCCGCCCACAGACGTGCCTCCTGCCAGCAACGAACGCAGCCACTGCAGACTTGCGTGCCAGACGTCGCTGCCTCTTTCAACCGCTTCCAGTCACTGCAATTCTATATGACTGCAAATATCGTTCAATCGAACAGGCAGCTGTACGTTTTATGTTCTTCCTTATGGTTGTTTGTATGATAAACGTGAATTTTTTTCTTGTTGTGTGCACCAAATTGAATGCAATGCGTATTTATTAATTTTTTTTTTGCTGCCCCTGTTCAGCTCTGACTGCATTGTTCGCTTGCAATTTCATACTTTTGAGTTTTTGTAGATTTTATTTGTGCTCCCTGCTATTTTCACCCGCTTCACCCTGACTCGCCTTGCAGCAGCGCTTCCGCACCGCTCTTTCCGTCCTGCATGTTTTATTTTCTTTACTTTCAAATTGTCAACTTCAACGTTGCTATCGCAGTGTTGCGTTATTTGTTGTTATTGTCATCATCGCTGTCGTCTTCGATTTCAACTTCTTTTTGTAATTTCATTTCATTTCTTTTCTGCATTTATTTTGCTTTTTTTGTTCTTTCAACTTCTTTGCATTTTGCTTGCTTTCTTTCATTTTTTTCACGTTTTTGACTTTTTCCATTGGGCGCTTCTGCACCCGCTGACCAACGCATTACTGTATAAATAGGCCCGCGACGACCAAGTTAAGAATCAGTTTGATTCTTACGCGCGCGCGCGTCGTTACGCTGCTTCCAACATTACAAACATTTGAAAACTGTGAATTTTTGTGAATAACATTGAACAACAACAAAATATTGTACATTTGCCCACAGTGGTTGAAATAATTTGTGTTGTTGCTGTTGCTGTTGCGTTACTTTGAATACAAAGTAGAAAAGTGTTTGGCAAGCGCCGACCGTCGACCGCTGAGTGCGCGTCGCGTAAATGTGTCACTGGCAAATTGTGCCCGCGGACAAATATTTAGTTGGCCGTGGCCGTGGCGCAGCGTAACGTGCAAGAAAGCAAAGACATTCAAGTAAAGAAATTGTAAAAATAGAATTATTGAAAAACAAAGCAGCAGAGTCTCCCGCATTAGTGGCGAAAAAGGTGTTGAAGCGTTGAACGTGCCTGCCATGGCAATGGATTATTAGTGCAGTTCTTGTGCGCCACATACAAGTGAGTTTGAATGTTTTATTGGAATTTTTCCATGTTCGCAAGTTTGTTGTGTGAGTCTTTTGTTTGTGGGAAAATGCAATGAATGCGTTGGAGTGTTGCAGTTTTGTAGGCTGAAAGAAAGCATTCTTGAGTATGGAAAAGTGTATAAATAAAAAAAAAATTTTTGTATTTGAATACATTGTAGCATACTTAAGGGCCTTGAAGAAATCAGCAATAAAATTTAGTATTGTTAGTATATGAAGAGTGATTTGGGAAAGACTTCAGGGAATACAAATTATATAAAAATTAAAAAGCAAATTTGACACAACTCGAGAGCCAAAAAGTCTTAGAACAAGAAAAGAAGAGCACAGCGATGGAATGAGGGTTCCTTATGCTTTAAAATAACAGGGCAAAGCATCACATGATTAAAAAAATTGGAAATTTATTTTGTACGTTTAGCCGTCTTACTATAAAAATAATTCTTGAAGTTTATTGATTTTATCAAATAAATAAATTTTTTTATTTTTTCATAAGGAAAAGTTCGTTTATACAAAAAGTATTTTACATAGTTTATTGCTTTGACATAAACGCATAATTACAACTTCATTTTATCAAAAAGTGTTTTACATAGTTTGACATTAACTCATAATTACAACTTCATTTTATCTGTATTTTCAAAATTACTTAAAAAACAAAATTTTATGGAAAATTCTAATATTTTTTAATAGAAATTTATTATAGTTTCGCCAAAAATTGGTTGAACTAATTTTGTGTTTATAATTTGATCCCAAATTAGGAATTCTTTGGTTTATGAAATTTAGTTTCGCTAAAAAGTTATTAGACTCACTTTGTGTATTATTATCTGATCCAACATTTTGAATTCTTTGGTTTAGAGAATTTAGTCTAAAAATTAAAAAATTGAATAAGGTTTACAAATGTTTTTGAAATTGATTGTAGTTTGAACTCACTTTCTGTATTATAAATTGATCCCATGTTTTGAATTCTCTGGATCATAAAATATTTAAAAATTATGGAAAAATAATTTAACTACTTAGGTACATATTTTTTTTATTGTATAATATTTCGTGAAGATTTAGCACCAATTGTAAAAACTGGTGAAATTCTCAACAAAAAGTTATCATTTTAATTATAATATTTAAAAATGATTGAAAAACTATTTAACTATGATACTTAAGTACTTTTTTTATTGTATAATATTTCGTGAAGATTTAGCATTTAAATTATAAAAACTTGTGAATTCCTCAACAAACAAGATATCCCTTGCATCTAGAAATCTTTTATTAGTCATTACAGATGGTGAGATAGTGATCCATAAAATTTCTTGGGCAACTTTTTTGATATAACTAGTAGTTTTCTTAACATTCTGGAATGCGGGGAACGTTTTTGATACAACTGGGTCTATGTTGGACATTTTCGTTAACACATCGTGAACTTTGAGTGCAAATTCTAATAGTTACAAATTATACAGAAACTCGATGTTCATTCTGAAACGAAAACTTGATGAAACTTGACTCGAACTTGAACAATAATAAAATAAAATAAAATAAAATAAAATAAAATAACATAAAATAAAATAAAATAAAATAAAATAAAATAAAATAAAATAAAATAAAATAAAACAATAAAATAATTTTTTAGATGTGAGCAATTTTTTAAATGTGTAATTACAACTTTTTATCGGATTAAAAGTATCGGATTAAAAGTATTTGAGAGTCAAAGACGAACAAAGCCAGCAACTGTTGTTTCTAGCAACTAACAGAAAGAACATCATGGACTTTCGACATAGATTCGAATAGCTTAAAAATTCACAGAGACCCAGAAAAATTCCATGTCCGTTCTGAGGCGAGAACATGGGTCAAACATTTTTAGAATTAAAATACCTTCTTGATGTAAAATATTAAAACAAAAAATATATGAAATTAGAACTAATAGAATAGAATAAGTTAACGACAAATGAAGCAAGAAAAGGTTGTCAGTTTGAACCGTAAAAAACCTTAGATGCTGACAACAGTAATAGGTGTGTAGGTAGGTAGGAGTGGCTCCCCAAGGCGTAGCTCATTTAGGCCATGAAAACCCATTGTGGTATCATAATCAATCCAAATAAAGTTCGCTTATTTATTGCACCACTTTGAGCACCTTACAAAGCCTAGTAGACTGTGTAGAGTCCTATAAGTAAGATCCTCTAGATTATCGAAGCAGAAGTAAGTGCCCAGGTGAATCTTTTTTTTTCAAGGAAAAAAGTAAGGAAAAAATACATAGAAGGTAAAGTGCGTTTTATTCTTCTACCTTGTCCATACAGCTTCGACTGCAGTCATTCAAAAGCAAACCCAACTTGCTTGCGTGGGTGTGAATTACACATTGACTCGTCAGAACACCAATAATGGTTCTTATTCGATCGCTTTTTGACAATAAAGACAGCAATAATAACAGAAAACAACAACTGAAAGCTTCACGCAACAATTTGCACGGTTACATCTCTCTGATAGTGAAATCTGTTACCGAAGCTCTATTTAGACACATGACGAATTTATTTATGACAAGTGGCAGACAAAGAATTCTGAATTAATTTATCTTATTATTAATCTTAATATTTAGTATGAAGTATGAACAAAACTTAAAACTAAACACTGTCTTTATAAAGAAAAAACAGAAGAAAAACTTTCTATGAGTCTAAAGATCATAGTTCACTGACTCATTTCTTTAGTCAGTCTTCATTGAATTTTTTTTTACTATTCCTATATCTCTTCTTAATTTTTCAATAAATATTCACAGGATCAAAACTCCACCAAACTGCGTTCTTAAATTGCTCATCAGTTCAATAACCTTTGCAGACGAACCAAAACCAACACGTTTGTGAAAGCTTTTGTGAAAAATTTCGATGAATGAATAGTTTAGCAATTTTAATAAATTAAATTAATACTCCAAGCGTGACTCAATTTCAACACAAATTTTATTAATATGTGTCGAATGTTCATAAGTTAAACAAAATTTGCAATAATTACACAACAACAAGCAAGAAATAACAGCATCCAAAGAATCAATGACCCTACACCCACCGACTGCGAAGTCTTCAAGTCTTGACGCACGCAGCCGAATAGTGAAATTGTCAAAATGTCAGCACAGATCTGCCCACCCGTGTTGCTGTCCGTCCGTTCGTTTGCCAGTCTTCCTGCCGCTCCAATTGAAAACAAATCAGTCCAATGTTATTTATGTCAATAAGAAATACCAAACGATTTCTTAATTACCATAACGTAGCGGCAAAAAATCGCTCGCGTTATCGTGTATTGACCGGCGCGCATTAGCACACAAAAAGATTCGTTAACCTAATTCTGATTTCTTTTGTTTGATTTTTTTTTGGTGTTCAGGTTTTTTGTGGTTTGCTCTGCATGCGCACAACGCCAAGCCATGTCATATATGGACTGTGTTGTGTTGACTTGTTGTTGTCTTTGAGACTTTTATTATGGCCTTTATTGTTGTTGTTGTTGTTGTGCTTCATATTATTTAAATTATGCCATTTTTGCAGTTTCTTTCAAGATTTTTTTTATAAAAAGTAAAAATAATATGCAGTAAAAGTCGACCACTGCCTGCTTAAATATAAACTGCACAATTTAAGTCAACAAACACAACAAGAAGCAACAGTTAACAAGTTGCGCCCACTAAGCCGTAACAAAAGTGTAAAATGAAAAATTAAAGTTGCCGGTAGCTGGAAATGGAAATGGAAAGGAAGCACACTCGCACTCACACACACACACACTTATATGCACAAACTTCGAGGGAGGCCAATATCAGCTGACACACACACTCACAATTAGCATACCGGCCCATCGAGCCAATCGTACGCAAGTTACCGTAATAAAAAAATTGAAAAAATCAACATAATGAAATGCGAATGATAGCGAAATGGTCAAAACCATAAAAGGTATGAAGTGTAAAATGCAAAAAAATCGTCTTCAGGCTTTGCGAATATCTATGCTAAAGCATAGAGAAAACGAATACAGACGTTAATGATTCGCTAACAAAAGTCAAATATTATGTGGCGGACCATGTTTTACATTTGACGCTTTTTATGTTCAGCCAAACTGTTGACAGCCGAATTTGGAACGCTTTCAATTTGTGCTAAATTTTATGCTACTGATTCAGCTGGAAGTAGGCTACGGTCACTTCTTATAAGCGTCGAGTCATGGCATAAAAATGTGAGGCAGTTCAAAGCAGGATTCATTGAGACAAGAACGAAAGGTAGAATGAAGCATAAGAATATTAGAATCAAAATTAAATAAATTAAAACAAAATAGAGCACAGCCAAGTCAGATAAACTATAATGAAAATAAATTAAACAAAAATTTAGATAAAACTAAAAAATTAAGTATACGTGTGTTGCTTGAGGAATTAGTTAAAAGAAATACCAAAACAAATTTTAATTATTTTAGTTTTCAACTATGGAAAATGGTTTGACATTTTTATGGACTTCAACAAATTCTATGCATTGTATTAAGGTCTCTCAAACAATACGTTTGGTCCCTTTCAACTGACTCATTCCATGAGAATCTTTCGCCACTGATCCATGAAGAGATGAAACAGAGCTTGGGAACAGATAAAAGCTGCGGGCGGCAACTGTTCCTGAGAAAATAATTCATAGCCCATTTCACTCAGATTTTTCATTACTTTCATTGAGCTGTGTTTGGAAGAATAGGTGAGTAAAAGTGTCTGCTTCAAGCTGGAGCTCACATTTTGATACCACAACAGTTCAACTTAAGTTCGCTCCTTGCAAAGTCTTGTAGACTGTGAATAGTTCTATTGAAAAGATCTCATGGATTGTCGAAGAAGAAGGTGACTAGGTGAGTCTTCTATCTTCAAACACTGCTTCCAAATATTCACTCGTTCAGGTTTTTTTTTACTTTCCACCCATTTTTCATACATTTTCTTGTTCCCCAATTTTTTGTGCAATACGTAGTAGCCATGTTCAACAAAATAAAACAACAAAAACTAAAAATTAACTCAACTCAATTACTCTCAAATCATTAAGAATCAAAAACAAGCGTGAATAAAGTGTAGAAGCCGCTAGCTGTAATTTGATTTTTTTTTGGTTTTTAACATAATTTCCCGCTTGCGCTAGAAGCGAAGGTGCTAACTTAATTTGCCACTCGGCACTTCCCATGTGCCCAAAAAAAAAATAATCACACACACACACACACATTCGCACGCACTTCTATTGCTTATTTACACCAACACCAAGCACCGTTATAAAGAAATTCTGCGAAATCGCACAAATCTTCTGTATATACAAAATTAGAAAGTAGCAATTTTAAAGTGTTTCTTCTACATGTTTTTGCATTTGACGTCATGTTGCTTTATAAATAAAAACCTCAGAAATAATATTCTCTTCTTTGATCAAAACATTTACAACTTTATGGTTTTATAATCCCTATAAATCCTTCAGCGTTTATACAAACGAACAGCCAATTATATTAACGACTTTGCTAACCAATTAAATTGTGAATGTTGACGCTTTTTCTGTCATCATTTTATTGGTTACTTTGGTTCAGTTTGTGCGCCGCATTGTTCATTCGATCGGTGCTTTGTCTGTTATGCTGGGCAAATGAACCTTTTATTGCAATGCAAATGTCAGTCAGCCAGCAGGCGAGACATTATAAATTTCATGCAAATCAGGCAGTCAGATCGCTGATTGCGAACAGTTTTGTGTATTGCGAATGTTTAACGAGTTGAAAAGAGGTCGTTATAATTTGGCAATATTTTGTTTTTTAATAAGTCTTTATGACAAAAATATTTGGAGTCAAGAATAGAATAGAATATGACAATAATATTCCACACACTTCCACGCAATAGTACGCGCAATAACAAATAAACAAATAAACAGTTAGACACGGCGCACGAGCGACATCTGCAAGGGGAAGCGGACAACTGGTCCCCAACCATTCAGCTGTAACCTCCTCACAACAGATGGCGCTACGAGCGGAGGCGAGGTTCCTGAGCGGCGTTAGATGGCACCACCACTTAGGACTCCCTGCGGCAGGCCAATCACCTACCCTGGCAGAACAACACAACTGATTAACGTAACCAACACAAGGCTGTCTTGTGGAGGCCCTATGCTCCAGAGAGGAGTGAACATGGAACAAAAAAAAAGAATATGACAAAATAAACCCTCAACTGTTTAAAACAGAAGACTTAAAACACAAACCATATACACTTTGTAATGCTTTCCATAAATTTTGAGTCTCATGGTTGAGATGTGATGATTTTTATGTTGATGCTACTTTGTAATACTATGATGTCACTACTGTGACTGTCACAATGTTGGTGATATGTATATTTGGAGTTAAGAATAGAATAGAATATGACAAAATAAACCCTCAGCTGCTTAAAACAAAGACTTAAAACACAAACTGTAGGCCTTTTTGCAGTGCTTTCACTAAATTGTGAGTCTCATGGTTGAGATATGACGATTTTTATGTTGATGGGCTACTATGTGCTACTATGATGTCACAATTGTGACTGTCACAATTTCCGTGGCATCACCAGAACAGTAGCGATTGTATAAATTTTAGCTAATGTGGGCAACAGAAAGTTAAACTATCAAAGCGTGTCAACAGCTACCGTTTGCTGTGCTGATTGCCTCTGCTCTTTTAAACAAAAGTCTTAAGCAACAAACACGGTTTACATAGTCGTAACTAAAGCGTTACAAATCTACATTTTCGAAAGTATAAAACGAAAAAAGCTAAAGAATAGAATATTAAATGAATTAATGAAAGAATTCATATAAGGAATGTAAACATTGGAAAATTAATCTAAACACATTGATTTTTTGAAATTATAATAATTCTATCAAAGGAATGCTGAGCTTAACTTACATTATTCAGCATAGCCTAATGTTACCGGAACGTTCTAAGCGAGGTTGAGATACAAACAAAACGAATGAGTTTGATCTAATTATATGTAACCAATTCAATCAGACCCATCTAATCCAACTCCATTGCATCCAAATTAACTTTTTTAAACTCAACTGACATAAAAACCGGTCCCAACCTGTGTGAGGTTGTAACCTAACCTAATAACCCAAATAAATCGTAATAAGCTAACATAATCATTCCAACATAATCTCACCTCATTTCTTCTCTTTCCTTTACTTATATATGCAACACAAAAAAAATCATTCCAAGCGAATGATCACATTGTTGGCAAACTTCAAACTGCATACTTCAAATTTGATTCTATTTCGATCGCATCAAATGCGCAAGAAGTTGATTTATCCAAGCAAAAGACTCAAGCAACGAACAACAATGACTAACAAGCTTTTGGCTTTCGCTGATTGTGTTTTATAAGAAACACAAAGCGTCGCCCACAGCGATGTTGAGCACTCTTACTCATGTATAACACAAAAGACTGAAGACACAAACTAAAAAAAAGGTTGTAGCAAATTTCTTTATTACTAGACATCTTATGGGGGCAACTAATCGTAAACTGTATTGGCTTAAAGCAAAATAAAAGCGGCAAGAAATAGCTTAGCCAAATCATTACAAAGTGATTAAATAAAATAAGACTTAATTATTCCTAGTTTTTTTTTTTTGCCAAAAGCATTCAAATTTTGACAGATCGTTATAGAAAATCGTATATTAATTGCCATATGGCAGCGCTAAGGACCCGATTGAGAGTCCATGTGTGTAAAAATAACGTATTTAGTTAAAATATTTCAACTTCTGAAATAAAATTTGCTTTACTTTGCTGCCTACTGCGAAAAAAGACTAATAGTTAAGCTATTACTTCCTCCTCCTTTAACTTGTGCAGAAATCTCTGTTAAAAAAATGTAAAAATACCTAACAGCTGCTGTTGAACTCTGACGGAGTTCGATTTTCAAATAAAATTGTTAAACACACGAAAAAAAAGGCACACCAATAAGTCTTTACAAGTGTGTCTGTATTGAGTAGCTGACACACATAGAAAGTTTATTAGGCCTTGCGACTACTACATGGTCAGCTACCAAATAATGCAATTGTGTACGTAGCGGCACTCGTATTGACACAATGATTGTTAAAGAGTCTAAATACCGCAGACTCACACACACACACACACTCTCCCACTCGACAGCTTCTACTCACATGTGCGCTTGTCGCTGTCACTTGACAGTCTCTTTAAATACTGGCATCAGGCTGTGCATAACAATGATGCGCGCATACAACACGCGGTGCCAAAAGGTTCTTAACTCCCCCACCGGCACAATAAGTTGGGCGCTTTGACGTTTACATTCAGGTAGCTTACACCACTACGCACGTTTACTTGATTATTTGATCAATTTATGCCAAACGTGTGAAAAAACAGGAAGAACTCAACACACAATAAAGTCAAATGCGATTGTTTAGCAACAAATTGCGTTTGATTTCATTCCAAATGACCATGATTACATTTGCCAATTGTTTGTTTAAATGCGTCAATGATTTTAAATTAGATGTTTATTGACTAATGTAGAAGTATAAATAGTAAAAATATGTAACAAAGCAGTAACCCTAACCTCACTTAACACAGCCTGTCTTCTTCTTGTTTGAGCATAGTGCATACGGCAGAAACTTATGGTCTCAGTTTTAGTGATTCATGCTCAAATTTTCTTGAATTGCTTAAATTTTATGGGCATTATTGGCCAAACAAAAGACTTAAGACACAAACTTTTCAATATGGAAGAGTCTAATTTAAGTTCTTTACATTATTTAAATTTCAAATTAAATTTTTAATTTTACGGTCATTATTGGCACAACAAAAGACTCAAGACACAAACTTTCCAATATGGAAGAGTCTAATTTAAGTTCTTTACAGTATATTTTTATGTTTTTTACATGTTTAAAGTTTCAAGAAAAATTAAAAAATTCCCAGTTTTAATACAAAATTGCAAAAAATCAAATAAAAAAGCCCGTGAAAAAATGCCCACAATAGAAGCTGTTCGATTCAACAGAAGCCACTGAACCAAAATTTTTTAGTTATAAATAAAATGACTGATCATTGGTAGCAGAATTCTAAAACAATTACAACACTTTATATCACTTCATAAAATAAATTGTCACCAACAAAGTGCACATTTTGTTTGCAAGTATGCATCTCAACCCTTTTGCTGCTCGAGCGGCCATTTTCGGTTCAAGCGATTTGTAACTGTAAACAATGTACGCACTAAACGTCTGAAAGTCATCACAACGAGGGAATTCCATTGCCAAACGCACACATGAGGCTTTGTTTACACACGTCCATTAGCCAGTCAGACAGCCGGTCATTCAGTTAGCAATAGTTGTAGTGGTGCAGTGTGCAATAAAAACATTACAATGACCTTATTATGGCAACTATATGCATAGCATTATTTCGCAAAAATCGAATTACAAAAAGAAAACAAACATAAAATGAAGCAACAAATCATTTTATAAAGAAATTTACTTCCCGATTTGTCACTGCGGCCGATTGTGAGAACAACTTGGTCATCAAGCATGCAACGCACGCGCGTACAGGCTCCTCTTATAGGCTGACCGCCAGCGATGTACGCGTACGCGCGTTGTTGCTTTGTAGTGTTTTAGTAAGGAAATTTGATGCAATAAGTTTTTATGTAAATACATTTGCATTTTATATAACTTGCGGCCGAAAAGCGTCAGTTGTGCCGAGGCGCTTGCAGACAACGGGCACTCAGACAGCGGCTGACGGACGCGCAGATAGACAGAGAGCCGAACAGACTGGGCGCGCAATAAGTGGAAGCGTGAGGCAAGCAATTGCAATTTTTTTTTTTATTAAATTAAATAAATATACAAAAATGTAAACTTCGTTTAAGAATACCAGGAATTCCATGCTACGTGTGCACGTTGTTGATGATTTCATTGATTTTTTATTTCTTATATAAACGCAATTTTCTTTTGTCATTGCAGACGAAAAGTGAAATTCCAGCGAACCCCATAAAACAGTGAAAGGAGTGACACCAAAGCATACATAGAGCGATTGCTTACTCGAAACAGTAAAGTGCAAGAAAACCGCATAAAATTCCGGCCTACATTTTTGTATAAGCAAAATGAGAATTAGGAGCGCAGTAGCAGCAGCCTGGCTGCTGGTAAGTAAACAACACTAAACATTAATATTTACCCCTTTGGAAACTATCTCATCACACACACACACACTCTCCACTTGCAGTTACTCTGCTCGCACACGCACGCACACATACGCATCGATGCGCCCGAAGCGCACTCAATTGAACCAACTGCCAATCCGAGTTTTGTGCGCGCTGCCGTTGAAAGTGCGCCCGCCGAGGACGAGTCCATGCTCGGCTTCAGTCGCTTCAGCTTGCGGCCCAGCTATGGTGAGGTATTCCTGCCGCTGCGCAGCGCCGTGGAAACAGTGCCCACCATTAATCTGCGCACCGTCAGCGAACTGAGCGTCTCACTGTCCGATCGATCCTTTGTGCGCGACTCCGTTGAATCGCTGCCCGACGACGACTACACGGACGAGTTCGATGCCAGTGTGGAAGCTTTACGCAATGGAATAATGCCAGAAAAATTAATGGCAGAGGAACCCGAGATTGAGGCGCACGTGCGTCCACTAGAGGAACCCGATCCATGGACCGTATCCGACAAATACGCCGCCTTTGCTGAGCCCTCGCCAGATGACGAACATGAACCGCAGCCCTATCGTTCCGACTCGCCCTATCAGCAGCTGGTCAAAGCAGTGGATGTGGACCAGTTCGATAGCATAGACAACTTGGAACTGATCAAAGAGCAATTGGGCTACGGTGCCTTTAGTGCCTCCATCGGTCACACGGAGGATGATGACTCGCGTCCCTATGGCGCACTGGCGCAATTCAAATCGACAACACCAACGAGAAAAGATTTCAATGCCGCACCCAAAGTGCTGTGCTACATGACCAACTGGGCATTTTATCGCAAGGCCGATGGCAAATTTGTGCCTGAGAACTTGGATACTTCGCTTTGTACAACAATCATTTACTCCTTTGCCTCGCTCGATCCAGATCATTTGACCATCAAGGAGTTCGATCCCTGGGTCGACATGGAAAACGAGTACTACAGACGCGCCGTGGCAACTGGTGTGCCCGTGTTGGTTGCTTTGGGTGGCTGGACCGATTCGGCGGGAGATAAGTACTCACGACTGGCAGGCGACGAGATCAAACGCAAAGTGTTCGCTTCGAATTTGATTGGTTTTCTCAGACGCAACGAATTTGCCGGTCTTCATCTGGACTGGAATTATCCACGATGCTGGCAGAGTGATTGTTCCAAGGGACCGGCCAGTGATAAACCCAATTTGACAAAACTGTTGCGCGAGATACGCGCCGAATTTGATCGGTTCGATCGCAAAATGCAGCTGGGTGTGGCCATTTCGGGCTACAAGGAGATCATTACCGAGGCCTACGAGTTCGCCGAACTCTCCAAGATCGTCGACTACATGACTGTCATGTCCTATGACTACCACGGCGCTTGGGAGCGACAGACGGGCCATGTCAGTCCGCTTTACGGGCGCAAGAATGACCGCTATCCCCAATACAACACTGACTTCACCATGCAATTGTTGGTGAAGTTGGGCGCCAAACGAGAGAAGCTCATCATGGGCATTCCCTTCTATGGGCAGTCATTCACGCTGGAACGTGCCAGCAGCACTCTGGTGGGCGATGGTGTTGCATCGTCAGGTCCCGGCGAGGCAGGTGAATTCACGAAACAACCCGGCATGTTGGCTTACTACGAGATCTGCCATCGCATACGCAAGGACAAGTGGCTGACGGGACGCGACGGCGACCACAAATCGGGACCGTACGCCATGCTGCGCAATCAGTGGGTGGGCTATGAAGATCCCGCTTCGGCTGAGGCCAAGGCGCGCTATGCGGTCAACAATGGCTTCGGCGGTGTGGCCGCTTGGACAGTGGATCTCGACGATTTCCAGAATCGTTGTTGTAGCGAGGCGTTCCCTCTGCTCAAGGCCATCAATCGTGCTTTGGGCTTGATGAGCTCGCCACCGCCTACACGTGGCAATTGCAACCGTCCACCGCAACCCGTGACACCAATACCACCGGTAATGACTACGGTTAGCAGCGATGGTTCTTCGGGCGGTGCCGGTGGCGGAATGCACGATCACACCACAGCTTGGCCGAGCTGGGGTGCGCAATCCACCACTACAACCAGGAGGCCAATTACAACTACACCAAGTGCCACCATCACCACCACACGTCGCACAACAGCCTGGTGGGTGCAATCTACCACCACTCCCACACCGAAAACCACCACCAGACGTCCCACCACACAAGCGTCCGTCAGACCAACCATCAAACCCACACACCGACCTGAGCACACCACCATTCCTTCGCCGGCATTGGTGCGTCCCGTAGTGCAGGCATCCAACTGCCAAGCTGGCCAGTTCTACCCCGACCGCTCGAACTGTAACGCCTACTACCAGTGCATTACCGCCGGCGAGCTGCGGCAGCAATTCTGCCCTGGCGGTCTACACTGGAACGACCACAGCAAAAACTGCGATTGGCCTGCGTCGGCACAGTGCTCCATCAAAAACAAACCTGTGTCGTCGGCCACCACGGCGCGTCCTACCACAGCCAAACCCAGATCAACAACGGCAGCCACCAAACGCACCACCACCACCACCACCACCAGATACACCACTCAGCGCCCTGCCACCACAAGGACCACCGCACGCACCACCACCACGCGCAGAACCACCAGAGCACCACCCAGAACCACGCGCAAACCAAGCGCCCAGAAACCGCAGCGCCCTTCGAAACCCCACAAGCCCAGCGCCAAGTGCAACGAAGGCGAGTACTACACTCACAAAAAGTGCGACCAGTACTACATCTGCGTCAATGGCGCACTGGTGCCCAACTCGTGCGGCAGCAATCTGCACTGGGACGCCATTCGCCAGATCTGCGACTGGCCCAATAATGTGCAGTGCATCACCACTAAGCAGTATCTGCGCGTTGTCAAGTCGCAAGCGCTGCGCAGCGGCATCCCCAACGATCCGTGCGATGGCGCGGAACGCGTGGCCTATCCGGGCGACTGCTCCAAGTTCCTCTTTTGCCTGTGGAATCGATTGCAGGGCGGTGATTGCGGCCCTGGGCTGCATTTCAATGAGGCCACCGGCAACTGCGATTGGCCTTTGGTGGCCAAATGCAATGAACGCGACATCGGTTATGGCGACGGCCCTGGCGCCGGCGACGGCGACGCCGGCGAAGCGGCAGATCTGAAGCCAGGACACAACGAGATAACGCAGGGCAAACCTCCGGCCGGCGCAAAGCCAGCACCCACCACCAATCGACCGTTCTTTACCACCACCACCACAACAACAACCACACGCAAGCCCAGACCAACTTATCCCACTGACAAACCAGTGCTGCAGCCGCTCGACGGCTACTACAAAGTGGTGTGCTACTTTACCAACTGGGCGTGGTATCGCAAGGGGCTGGGCCGCTACACACCGGACAATATCAACACCGATCTCTGCACGCACGTGGTCTACGGTTTCGCGGTGTTGGACTACTCGAATCTGGTACTGCGCACGCACGACGCCTGGGCGGACATTGACAATCACTTCTACACTCGCGTCAGCGGACTGCGCAGCAAGGGTGTCAAAGTGAGTTTGGCGCTCGGTGGCTGGAACGATTCGCAAGGCGACAAGTACAGTCGACTGGTGCGCAATCCCGCTTCGCGTGCGCGCTTCATCAAGCACGCAGTGGAGTTTTTGGAGAAATACGGTTTCGAAGGTCTGGACCTGGACTGGGAGTACCCGGTGTGCTGGCAGACCGACTGCAACAAGGGCGTGGCCGATGAAAAGCAGGCGTTCACGGCACTGGTGCGCGAACTGTCGGAGGAGTTTAAGCCGCGCGGACTGCTGCTCTCGACTGCTGTTTCACCCAGCAAGAAAATCATCGACGCAGGCTACGATGTGCCGCAGCTATCGCGCTACTTCGATTGGATTGCCGTCATGACGTACGACTTCCACGGACAGTGGGATAAGAAGACGGGCCACGTGGCGCCACTCTACTATCATCCCGACGATGAGATTGACTACTTTAATGCGGTAATTGTAAAAGGCGAATATGTTGTTGAAAGTGATTTTTATAAATTTCCGTTTCGTAGAATTTCTCGCTGAATTACTGGATCGAAAAGGGTGCACCATCGCGTAAGATTGTGATGGGCATGCCGCTATACGGTCAGTCATTCACATTGGAAAATACTAAGAACAACGGTTTGAATGCCAAGGCACCGGGACCTGGCAAAGCGGGCGAATTCACCAGAGCTGCAGGCTTCTTGGCTTACTATGAGGTACGTTTACGATTGCTTTGTTGTATTTCATACTCCAGAAACGATTTCGAAAATGTAGTTCGAATTTGGGTGTCTGAGAATTCCACTTATTGCTTAATCTCACATTTGATTCCTTCAACAGATTTGCGATCGCATCAAGAACGATGGCTGGGAGGTGATACAAGACGAACGCGGTCGCATGGGTCCATTCGCACGCAAGGGCACTCAGTGGGTCTCATTCGACGATCCGGCAATGATACGCAAAAAATCACAATTGGTACGTGCCATGGACTTGGGCGGTGGCATGGTTTGGGCCCTGGATTTGGATGACTTCCGCAATCGTTGTGGTGAAGGCGTGCATCCGCTGTTGACCACAATACACGATGTGTTAAAGGATCCGCCAAGCGGCTATGAACCAATGCGTAAGTTGTAATAACGAAATCTTCAGAGTTCAAAATGTAACAAAGAAATATTGGAAATTATTCCACAGCTGGACTTGAGCCTGTTGCCGAAATTGAGTCTGGCGAGGATCTGGGCACTTCTGATGAAAATAGTGTGCCTGTGGAAATCGAAACCGGTTTGGCCAACGATAATGTTGTTGATCCCAACGAGGAAGCCGAGGAGCTAGCGAGCACCGAAACTGGCACTGGCAGCATCGCTGGCAGCGCCACTGGCACTGGCACCGATACTGATACCAGCACCATTACCAATGACTTTAAGGTCGTCTGCTACTTCACCAATTGGGCCTGGTACCGACAGGGCGGTGGCAAATTCCTGCCCGAAGATATTGACCCCGATCTTTGCACTCACATTGTCTATGGTTTTGCGGTACTCAATCGCGAATCGTTGACTATACAACCGCACGACTCCTGGGCTGATCTGGATAATAAGTTTTACGAACGCGTAGTGGAATTCCGGCAGAAGGGCATCAAGGTCACCGTGGCCATTGGTGGCTGGAATGACTCGGCTGGTGACAAGTACTCACGACTGGTACGTAGCGCTGCCGCCCGGGCGCGCTTCATACGCCACGTTATGGAATTTATTGAGAAATATGGCTTTGATGGTTTGGATCTGGATTGGGAGTATCCGGTGTGTTGGCAGGTGGACTGCAAGAAGGGCACAGCCGATGAAAAAGACGCATTCACAGCACTGGTACGCGAGCTGTCGCAGGCTTTCAAGCCAAAGAATCTGTTGCTCTCTTCCGCGGTGTCGCCCAACAAGAAAGTCATCGATGCCGGCTACGATGTGCCGCAGCTGTCACGTTACTTTGACTGGATTGCCGTAATGACTTATGACTTCCATGGCCAATGGGACAAGAAAACGGGCCATGTGGCGCCCATGTACGATCATCCCGCTGGCACGGACACCTTCAATGCCAATTTCTCCATTAACTATTGGCTGCAGAATGGCGCCGATCGCAAAAAGATCATCATGGGCATGCCCATGTACGGTCAGTCGTTCTCGCTGGCACAGGCCAAGGATCATGACTTGAATGCGCCAACGTATGGCGGTGGCGAAGCAGGTGAGGCGACACGAGCACGCGGATTCCTGGCCTACTACGAGATTTGCTCGTACATAAAGAAGCGAGGCTGGAACGTGGTGCGTGATACGCGCGGACGCATGGGCCCCTATGCATATCTGCGCGATCAGTGGGTGTCCTTCGATGATGCGCCTATGATA
Organism: Melieria omissa; assembly: GCA_963971225.1. Lineage (NCBI taxonomy): Eukaryota > Metazoa > Arthropoda > Insecta > Diptera > Ulidiidae > Melieria > Melieria omissa. The sequence continues at coordinate 102,006,645 of OZ020267.1, read as the reverse complement.
AGACACAAGAGCGAGTATGTGCGTGCTATGGGCCTGGGCGGTGCTATGATTTGGGCTCTGGATCTGGACGATTTCAAGAACGTGTGCGGCTGTGAGTCGTATCCTTTGCTGAAGACCATTAACCGGGTGCTGAGAAACTATCCGGGTGTGCATCCCAAGTGTGTGCTGGAGCAGAAGGAGCACACAATGAGTAAGTAGTGCGCGTGAAGTGAGAAAGGAGAGTATTTAAGTGTTGTTTTTGTCTGCAGTTGCATCTGAGACGGGCCCATCCCAAGCCTACACAACGAAGCCCTCATCTACCTACACTGAACCATCACAGCAGCTCCAGGTAGAAACTGTGCACATTACACCCGAAAAGCTTGAAGAGAGGAAACAGTGCGATGGACAACATTTCATTCCACACGAACGCGATTGTAACAAGTACTACATCTGTCAACATGGAGAACTGCTCGAGCAGAGGTGAGTGCAATGTCTTAAAGGTTCGTTTTCCTTCAGGAAAATCTTTTCCCTACAGCTGCCCCAACGGCCTCCACTGGAACGAAAAATACTGCGATTGGCCAACGAGCACTAAATGCGCCGTACGTCAGGAGCTCACCACCAAACGTCCCGTGGTGCATCGACCCAAGCCAACCAGCACCACAGCCGTTCCGAGCACGATAGCAAAACCGACCAAGAAGCCCATACAAGCGCCCTCCAAGAAACCACCCACTGCGCACCCGAAACCCACTAGCCCGCCAAACATTCCCGGCAGCGGTGACTACAAGGTCGTCTGCTACTTCACCAACTGGGCATGGTACCGGCGCGGCGAGGGCAAATATGTGCCCGAAGACATCGACGAGAATCTCTGCACGCACATTGTCTACGGCTTTGCGGTGCTCAACAGCAACACGCTGACCATCAAGACACACGATTCCTGGGCGGACATCGATAATCACTTTTACGAACGCGTTGCGGCCTACAAGAACAAGGGACTGCGCGTCACTGTGGCCATTGGCGGCTGGAACGACTCGCTGGGCAGCAAATATGCACGCCTGGTGCTGGACCCGGAGGCACGTGCACGCTTCATACAAAGCATACTGGCCTTTATTGACAAGTACGGCTTCGAGGGACTCGATCTGGACTGGGAGTACCCGGTGTGCTGGCAGGTGGACTGCACCAAGGGTTCGCCTGCAGAAAAGGCAGGCTTTGCCGCATTGGTGCGCGAACTCTCGGAGGCCTTCAAGCCGCGCGAACTGCTGCTTTCCGCTGCAGTGTCGCCCAGTAAAATGGTCATCGATGCCGGCTATGATGTGGCCACGCTCTCGCGTTACTTTGACTGGATTGCTGTGATGACGTACGACTTCCACGGCCACTGGGACAAGCAGACGGGCCATGTGGCGCCACTCTACTACGTCGATGGCGACACCAACGAATACTTCAATGGCAACTTCAGCATAAACTACTGGCTGGAGAAAGGCACGCCGCGTCAGAAGCTGATTATGGGCATGCCGCTCTACGGACAGTCCTTCTCGCTGGCCAACACCAATCAGCGCGGTCTCAACGAAAAGTCGACAGGACCCGGTCAGGCGGGCACTTTCACGCGCGCCGCCGGCTTCCTCGCCTACTATGAGATCTGCGAGAAGATCAGCAACGGCGGCTGGACGGTGGTGCGTGATCCGCAAGGCCGCATTGGGCCGTACGCCTACAACGGCAATCAGTGGGTGTCGTACGACGATGTGGCCGACATACGCCGCAAATCGCAGTTCGTGAAGAGTTTGGGCTTGGGCGGTGGCATGGTGTGGGCGCTGGATCTGGACGATTTCCGCGGACGCTGCGGCTGTGGCAAGCATCCGCTGCTGCGCACACTCAACCAGGAACTGCGCGGCATACCAGGACAGCGGGCGCGCGATTGCACGTAATCATTGCCAAAATAAACGTCAATGATTTTTTTAGTTATATAATAAAGTAAATATTTTCCTTGTGCCAATATTTTATGCAAATCGCGTTTAAAAGAAAATTCGTAAAACTCCAATAAGCTGTAAAACGGTTTTTGTGAAATCTGTTTTCAAGATTTCCAATATAAACTCGATACTTCAGTAGACAATGTAAAAACAATAATTACAAAAGAAATTCTACAAACGAAACGAATCATAAAATGAATACTTTATGGATTAGTTTATAATTTTATGTTAGCTTTAAGTGCCGAAATTTTTGAAAAGTAAAAAATACATTTTAATAAATTAGAAAATATTCAAATATGTTTTATTGACGAATTATGAAAAGTAGAGAATACATTTTAATAAATAAATAAAATTATTTTAATATATTTTATTTCCAAAAAAAAGAAGAAAATTTAAAGCAAAGAAATCAAAAGAAGATTATCTGCTTATTGTGAAATGGTTAGTACTGATTTCACAAAATTACTAAATTCTCTTAAAAAAATTGAGTTAACCCTTTCCGGAAATTTGTACGATATATTGTAAAATTTTTTCGAAGATTTTTTATTTCACAGCGAACGCAGTTCGTATGAGTGAGTACACTGTATGAGTGAGTTTTGTAAGCAGCTTTTTGAAAAACTAGAAAATGACGGTGCTTCTGCGGAGAAATTTTTAAATATGTAATACTTTTTGGTAGCAAAAGGGTAAACAATTTCAAAGTTGGAATCTCAGTCGATTTATAAAGCTCATTAAATTTCACATTTTTTGCGTCTAAATATTTTTTCCGAGCCTTTTAAAAAAATTTTACGATATATAGTACAAATGACTACAAGGGCTGCAAAGCTTTGTACGATATATCGTACAAATGGAAAGCAAAGGTTGCAGGTTATGTTTGCATTTTTTTAAGTTATGGGTGTAGTAACAGTTTTTTTGCATTTGCTTGCTTGCCACGCCCATCTGTAAACCACGTGACTAATAAAATTCGATTGTTCCGTAATTTTCAATTAAAAATAAGAACTACTAGACAATGTTGTCCTTTACTGGGCTGACACAGATTATGTAAGGTTAGACATGCGTACTTGGTACTCCCACTACAATTATAAGAATGGGCTATACTCGGTGCCTTTCTGTAAAACTGTATGAATTTTAATTGACTCTGAGTTTTATTGAGAGGAAAGGAGCTTTGCTACAACAACAATTGTTATAAGGCCAACTAAATGTGAATCAAATATTTACATATATAATTTATATAAGTTTCGATCAAAATGAAATCACGTTTTGATTTTTTGTTGTTATAATCCATGTTTTCTATCAAAAAAATGTATGCATTGTTCATAAAACTTAAAATATCGAAACTAAAATTTCACGCATTTTTACTCCTTTGCGGACCATTGTACGATATATCGTACAAAATTGAATGAGCTATAATTCTTAACTGAAATTATGTTTTTGATATTTTTTTGCACTTTATTGCTAAAATGTTCAATGAAAGTCAATATTTTGAAGGAACAACTTGTATTTCAAGAAATGTGGAAATTTACCGGAAAGTAAGTAATGTGGTTGTTTTAATTACATCAAATTGAACGCATAATATTTATTTTCCTCATTTCATCATTCTTTCATGAGAGCCAAACAAACTTCTTATGGCTCTTTTATATTAAATTATTTTTAATTTTTTGTTATTTAACAATAAATATTCAAATAATTTAAAAGTTCAACTCCAAACATTAAAAATGTTGCTTCACACAACTCCACACTTCGACCGCTTTTTCGTTCACTTACACAGCAACCCTGAACGATATGGCAGTCAGCTGTTTGCGAGAGAAAATTTTCATTGTATAATTTTCGGATTTCGAATCGGTTAGAAGTTCTGAGAAATTCATTTGTGTTATTGGCCAAAAGAGCTGGAAAATCAGTTAAAAGCGCGACAAACCGAAAACTTTGTGAGCGACTAATTTTGCAAGTGGCAAAGCTTTTGCGAGCCAAAATGCAGTACAGAGCACAAAGGCGTCAAGTGGCCAGCAGTTCCAATGACAGTTGACTGTGTACAATCGGTGCGTCGAGGGCGAGCGAACGGCCGGACTGCGAAGCGAATATTTGTGTTTTTCTTGTTTAAATTGCAATACACAACACGGCGACGCGAAACGGCGACCACCAAACAACAACAAAAACGCCAAGGAGCAACGAGCGCCCGGCGGCAAAGCATATAACTCGCAGCAATCGAAACAGCCAGCGCGAGTGCCAAACATTTGTGCGTACGTGACGTCATTGGCCGCGTTTGCCAGCAAAATACAACCTACAGTGTGCGCGAAAAGTGTAACGCCAACAACACAAAAAATTGTGCTTAAATTCAAAATTACAAAAAATATATATATTCGAGCAAAATGCAAAGCGACAAAGCAATGTTTAGCAAATGCTTGAGAACTTGTCTGCAACTACGTCAGCAGTCGCAGCGGCAGCTATCGCAACAACACCAAGTGACACAAAGATTACCGCACACGCAGAGGCTACAAATGAATCATGTGCGCGCAGCGGCTACAGTGGCTGCTGCCACACATTATCATTATCACCGCTATCAGCATAGTCGACTACAGCAGCCGCTGTTACTGTTGCGGGGGCCTCGGCAAGATCCGTGCCTAGTGCCCCAGCAACAACAACAGTTGCAGCAACCGTGTAATAGTATCAGCACTTCGGGGTCGCCGCTGCATTTGTCGAAGCATCCCATCGAGATGAAGAGCATGCCGCTCACCGAGGATCATGCGCAAGATTTGATCTGCAATCTGAAGGATTCCGAACGCGATGCGCTGCGAAAGGCGCTAACCAAATATGATGCCATGAAGCAGAAGGACGGCTTCAAGGGTAAGACGAGACTAGGGGGAAATAGAGCGTTCACTCACTGGATGAGTAATTTAGTCAATAGAGCGTTGAATCTCTGCAGCATGTCCAAATGAGTGCACACCTATTGCTTGACTACTCTTGCAATGTTGCACTTTATATGTGAACATTTGATGTCATAAGTTCTCTGCTCTCTATGCTTATGGCTGAGTGTGTAATTGCTTGTGTACTTTTTATATGTTGTTGAGCGTTAATTTTACAACTACATATAGTTTCAAAGTGGTTTGAAACGATTGTGTAGTCGAGTGATTTCAATATTTTTAATTGTACTGTTTGTTTATAGCCTGAACAATGAATAGAAATTGCATTGCTTTCATTTGTTTAGTTTGTATTGGTATTCTAAATGTTATTGAATCACAATGGAATTTAATTTTATGCACACAATAGTGTATTGAAAACAATAGAAAATTATAAGAAAAAGTAGCAGAACCGAAAGAGCTCTTTTGGCCAGCGTAATTGGCATGTTTAGAGTAAACTATCCTATTTTTAAAATTCTATATAAAAGGAAAATGTACATTGTATTCTACATAAATCGACAGCTTCATACAAAACAAATACCATTAACGTTACCAACTTTGTGATTGTCAACTTTTTTTCCCCCCACTTATAAAATTTTTGCCTTTTTTCTTAAATTATTGTCCAGTGAGCCAAGAAAAATCTTGGATCTTCAATAGTTCTAACACTAAATTTAATAATTTTCACAATTATAAAATTAATTCATATATAATATTTAAATATTATTGACGATCTGTGACAGTACTCTTGTAAAAAATTTATCCCAAACTTTCTATGTTCGTTCCTTTAAAAAGCATTGCGCCTTAACAAAGCTTAATTCCTATGTTAATGTTTTGATTTTTCGCCTTTGCTGATTTTTAGTGCCTTTGCTCTTCTAAAACTTTTTTGACAAACGCAGTTTTGCACGGTCTGCGTTGCATGTAAATAAAGTTCTGCTAATTTAGACCCCATATGTATATAGATAGGTCATTTACATAGTCCAATCTATATTCGCATATCGTGAATACCACCAATGAAACTGCTTAATGCGCAAATGCCAAATTTTCAAACATCCCAAGATGGCACAAATCTGTTGCCAAAAAATTATACCATTTGGCGCGTATGTATGCCAATTTATTTTATAATTTCTTGCGAGCATAAAAATGCACACAAGAACGTTGTTGCATCACTCTGGCAAAACAAAAAGTTTTCTATCAACCGAAAATGAATCAATTTATATGCGTCTAAGAATATCGATGCTTTCATATTTCATTTAATTTTTGTTACACTAGACAACACAATATATGACCCGAAAAACAATACCCCACCGTCAATGCCGCTTGCGTATGCGGCCAGTTGTAGAAGCAAACAACCACAACTTATGCTGATGTAGGCATTCATCTTGCTGTGGCGCCGTCTGCACGTCCCAGCACGGCCACGTGTCCATGTCCAGATCCATACGGCAGCCGCATTACTCAACTTCACAACGTGTTTGGCGTAACCAAGTTGAAACTGCCCGCGTTGCATATTAAAACACGCCAGCGCGCCCAAAAGCAGGCAAACAAAAAATCAAGACAAATCAACCAGCTTCATTCCATGTGCGCGCGTCGGAAAAGCGAAAACGTATATCATTCAAATTGACTGCAAATCGGAATTGCTGCCTTCCTCGCGGCTTCACGATACGAGTACTGCAAGCGTGCTGGCCGTGATTTGGCTGCTGGCGTTCAACAAACACCACTTTGATGCGCAATCTCAGCTTCTCGTTTGTAGTGCCAAACTATATAAACTATTTTTAAACTTCAGCAGAGATTGTTGCAAAATTTACTAACGTAGTTTTGCCAACATTTCAATGTGTTTTCGATCGATTTTATCGACAGCCAATTTACAACCGGACAACCGGCTGTGGCGATTTGTTGTCGAAATTTGTATACATTTCGTTAGTTTATTTGTGTATCCGACACAACGCCATCAATTATACATACCTACAAATTGTTGGTACATACAGATTTTCATCTGTTGCGCTACTATGTCTGGTCATCACTGCGTAGCCGCCTGCTGCATCCCACTTCAGCTGTGTAGGCAGTGTCTTTCGTTTCGCTTTTCACGCTACTCTTCTTACATTTTGTTCTGTTTGTGTATTTCAATTCTCTTTCGTCTTCACTACATATAAAAATATATGTGTGGCACAAAGCGTAACAAGTGCTTGCATGTCTGTATTTTCACGAAAATGAAATGCGAAATTGTCTGAATTCTTTTTAATACAATAATAAGGAAAATTGAGGAGACAAAACTTGACATTCAACATTTGGCTCATGAATGAATATGCTGACTTGTGTGGTTGTGCAGACCTGACGAAATACTTCTGGCATGTACACAGTTGTCTCTCGACTTGAATATTCGAAAACAATGAACACTTTTATGTACTTAAATATGTATCATTATATGAGTATGTAAAACAACGCACATTTCCTAATGCAGAATTGGCATTTTCTAGAATTTATTTTTGATTGCAATAACACATAGGAATTTACTGTAAAATAAAGGTATTTTTTAGTATGAATACAGTAATTGAAAAAGTTCTCAAACCACATTTTTGTTATTTTGGTAAAACGAAGAATTTGAATATGAATCCTTCTTTATACATGTTGATAATGTCCTGTTCAGACAGCCAAATAAATTGAGGCAATTTAGTTCTTAACCGTAGACCTACGTTGGGGTCGTATTCGACCAAAATTTTTTTTACTTCTAATATTTTTTACATTTGCTTTTTATTTGTTGCCATTTTTATGACTTTTTTACTTGGATCTATCGAAATCAAACAGTTTTATATTTTAAAAACTAAATTGGCTTTGCGTTTTTGTAATTTGTGTATGTGATTTTAATCTGGGTCGTTTTCGACCCGTTTTTTAACGTAGGGTTACGGTTGAGTTTATCCCTTTTGCCAAATTTAATTGTTATCGAACTTGTTTTTGTTTTGACGGAAGAAAGGTTTATTCTGTTTATTAGAGTTCGCCCGAAGGTGGATTTTTGTCCAAAGCGGAAGTATTATTTTCGGCATAACTAAAAAATTAGCCGAAGGATGAAGCCCAATGCAAATAAAAAATCTTTTAAGGGGTTGTATACGTTTTCATGAGTCAAAAAATCGAAAAAAAATTTATGATTTATTTCGAAAAAACATACTTTCAAAATTTCTGTTCAAAATTTCAAGTCAATCTGAGCATTAGATCGTAAGTAGCAACTCGATTTGTAGCGCGCTATCTGCCTTGCGATAGACAAACTTTAAACGTGATTTTCTCCAAATGATGTTTTTTGAAAAATGCCTTTGCGGTGACCACGACATCTCAAAAACTACTTGACACATTCATCTAATTTTTTTTTTTATTCTTTTCCTAGTTACAATACGGAGTACTTGAACGATCATTTTTTCATTTGCAGTATTTGTCTTAACTAATAATTTTTTTAAATACATTTTCGAGACTCAAAAAATCGCCTTTTTTTTGCATTATGGTTTCCGTATGAAAAAAAAAGGTTTTTTCGAAATTATTCCAACTCTAAGAAATTTTGAACATAAACTCTTGAAAGTATGTTTGTTCGAAATAAATCATAAAATTGTTTTCGATTTTTTGACTCATGAAAACGTATATAACCCCTTAAGGAAACAAAACTGATTAAATTCTTCTTCTTTATTTATTAATTTCTTTTTTACCTAATTTAAGTAAAAACGTTTTAACGATTCAATTGACATAAATAACTCATTAGAGATAATTTTCATTAATCGCAAACGTTCTTAAAAACATTTATTGAACATTTAGTAATATTTATTTAACATCTCTACTGATTTACACACTTTTTAATCCAAATTTCAAAACAAACAAATGCTTAGAAATGTGTTTCACTGCTGTCAGTTTCTCACGCACCACCCAGGATTGCATGGTGAACCGAGCTCAATTTGTAGTCAAATTAGCGCTAATCTAATTAGCTAACTGGAGCTAAATTAAAATGAGTTCAATTTAGAGCTAAATTGAGGATAATAAAAATGTCTTAAATGCGATATTAAGCTGTCTATCTGAATATGGTATAAAGTTTTAAAGCCATAAAACTTTTTAATACCTTTTACCTTACTTGGAACCTTATAACTTCATCAAAAAAAATTGCAAAATTACCTCAAATCAAATATTTGCCGCATGTCGTACTCAACTCATGAAACCCTCACTGACACGCTCGCCAATTTAATTACTCACATACATATGTATATTTACATACATATATTTAGACAAAGCAGCCAACATGTGTACAATGTGTGTGCTATCAGTGCTTGAGTGATAAACAATTCCGCAAACGTCACAAAATGCGACAAGGTACACTCCGCGCATACGCTTCCAACCACACATGTGCAATTAGCGCCAGTACTTTTATTATGGCAATTTGCCGCATTTATGTTCTTGTAGATACGTGTTTCCATTTAACTTTACGTAGGCATAACTTTTATCACAAACACGTTAAAGCTTACAGCATCGAGGCGTCAAGTTTGCTATTTGTCGCCAAGGGAGATCATCATCCAAATAGGAACATTGTCTGCGCTGCCTTTTTGTTTATACACAAATTTGCCAACATTTGCCATAGTCGTCTGTACGGCACGTACACCTGCTCTGCCCACTTGCCGGGGCTGTTGACACTTTTCGGCTTATTAAATCTTATCTTCGTGTTGCCATTAAGCATTCGGTTTTTTTGGCATCTAACCTGTTTCCTGGTTATTGTGCGCATTATGTGACTCCAGCTGCTACTATTTGGTTCAATAAATGAAATAGTGTCGCACTGATATGTAGTAAGAAATTTTGCGTTGTCTTTTATTGAGAATGTCGCATGTGTGACGAACTCTCTTCTATGTTTTTGCTTCTCTTCAGCTTTTTGCTTTATTTGTGGTTAGATATTGTTGTTGTACGTATGTAAATAAATTGCCAACTTTATTAGCAGTTTTATAGGTCATTTGATTTCGCGTTTTTTTTCAAGGGAATTGCTTTCAAGGGAATATATTGTAGGAAAAACAATTTCAACTGGGTGACATTTTTAATATTTAAAGAAATATTTGTGTGGTAAAGAATTTCAATAGTAATACATATATGAGGAAATCTTTAAATTAGTTGAGTATTAAAAAGATATTTATTGTACCTTCCAAAAATATTTCGGCAGTAATATTTAAAAAAATATGGGAATATTTTTTAAATTAGTTTTATCTAAAAAAAATAACCTTCGTAGAACAAAAATTTTTTTAAATAACTTATAGACCGTACAGTAGAAAATCTTTAAAGATTATGCTTTAGGATAAGTTACAAGAATTTTGTTTTTATCTTACACTAGAAAATCCAACATTTTAATGATATTTTAATTCAATAATTACGGAATTATTTTAAGTTATGTCACTTTTGCTGAGTTTTATAATTTTAAATGACGGTTAAAAGGTCGAAGGCAGCCGCCGTGGCTCAGTTGGTTAGTGCGCGGTCCAACGAGTCGCATGCAGAGCGACGCAAGATCGAATTCTGCATGTAGTAACACCTAAAAAAAATAACGGGAAACTCGTTTTCTCTTTCGGTGGCTGTCCTCTCACCTGGAAATGGCAAACCTCTGAGAGCGAAAATTGCCTATGAAAAAGCTCCCAACCTGCCGTTCGGAACCGGCATAAAACTGTAGGTCCCTTCCACCCGCGTACAAAATTCACACGCACAACACGGGTGGTTGCGGGAAGCTAGGCCTTAGTCTCGCGTAAGCGGGCTGTCGTGCCTATCAATTAATTAAAAATTAAAAGGTCGAAAGAAAAATTTTGAAAATTCAAAATTAATTTTTTTTATTTGAAAATATATACTAAAATTGTCAGAACTTTGCTTAAAATTAACTTCAACAAAAATTTATTTCGTCAAAAGTGTCACAATTTGAGTTAGGACTCTTTTGCATTGAGCTGCAGCGATCAAACTTCTGACATGAAGAGAGACCTAACTGTATTTTTGCAACAGTAAACAACAACAAAATATACTGAGCTTTTGCTTATTGGTAGATTGATACATTGTGCACAGTATTAACACATAAACCCGAAAATTGAAAATTTTGAGTTGTGTCACTTTTGTAGTGCGTGTGCGATATGTTCCATAAGTCTGCAGTGCCCAGTTAGAAGACCAGTGATCTGTCTAAGCTGGTTCTTCTTTAGTTTGAGCCATTCTTATGTAGACCCATACTTCTACTTTAAGCGACAATACCTGATTTTATAATTAATAACTTGTTTTGCCACAATTTTTTCTCAATCAATCAATCCTCAAAGTGCTCACTTGGTGTACAATTCTCATTCACTTCTCTTTAAGTTCACATGACGACTACACTTCGAAAATGTTTACGTAAAATTTTTGTTTTTTTTCTTTCTTCAATTAGTTTTCTTTTGAAGTTTTTTAAAACTTTTTTGAGCAATTTTATGTGAAGCATACATAGTTGAAAAATTTATATTTTTTCAAGAAGTTTAAGAAATAAATAATAGGGTTAAGGCCTTAGTATAATAATCATGATAAAATATAAGCGCATCTTGTTGACCACTAAAAGCAAATTCTTAAACTTACTTTTTTTCTGTTACTTAAAAGTATAAAAATACATTGTGACCGAAAAGTTTCCGGAAATTCTCATTTAAAATTCGCGCGCTGTATATTTTTCGATATTTTAAGTTTCTGTAGGTTGGTAGCACTGTCCTTAATTACTATGCCAAAAATGAGCGCGATCTGTCAGACAGTTTGTTTACGGCAGCTGTTGAAACCAGTTCACCTCAGTAGTGCGTTGCGATTTTGTTGAGAATTTTCTTCAAAATGAGTACCGTGAACAGGTCTCTTTGGACGTGCTTGATCGTGCCAATTCCGATCCAACTTTCATGGAACGCATCATAACTGGTGACGAGACATGGGTCTACGAGTACGACATGCAAACAAGCCAACAATCATCGGAATGGAGAGGAAAAGACGAGTCGAAACCGAAAAAACCACGCCAAAGTCGCTCGAAAATCAGGGTAATGCTGATTGTTTTCTTCGATATTCGTGGTGTGGTGCATCATGAATTCGTCCCTGAAGGACAAACAGTCGGTAAAGACTATTATTTAACTGTTTTAAGACGTTTGCGTGAAAATATCCGCCGTAAACGGCCTCAATTGTGGAAGGATAATTCATGGATTTTTCATGACGATAATGCTCCCTCGCACCGAGCCAACATTATCAACGATTTTAAGGCCAAACATTCAATAAATACCATCGAACAGCCACCGTATTCACCTTATCTTGCACCGTGTGACTTTTTCCTGTTTCCCAAACTCAAATTACCACTCAGAGGAACGCGTTTTGAATCCATAGAAGACGTAAAACAGAATTCGCAGAGGGAACTCAAAGCCATACCGGAAAGCGCCTATAAAAAATGTTTTGATGATTGGAAGAAACGTTGGCATATGTGTATCGCTTTTAATGGAGCATATTTTGAAGGAGATAAAATAAATATTGATGAAGATTAAGAATTTTGCGTTTTATTTAAAATTTATCAACCTCTTGTCTTCTTAATTTAAAGTAAATTTTGTAATGTAATCTTATCGCCAGACGCTCACGTTTTGTTGATAAGGTTTTTCTACTGGGAATATGTATTTAAAAAACAATAGACAAAAGAAAATAAACAGCTCACTTACAGCTCTTAGTGTTTATGTACTGCAAATTACCAAAGTAAACTTCCGAGTATCGTCTAATGCTTGAAACCTTAATATGGTAAATATTTGAACAAGACAAACGACATTTTATTTAAGGCCAACATACGCTATCAAAGCCATACGCACACTATGTATACAGCCCACTGCCTACCCTTATTTGCTTTTGGTAATCATACCATTACTTTAACCAACTCATGCCAAAAACTTTCACATTAATCTAATCTTGCAAACCCTGCCTAACCATCACTTACTCTACTCCAGTTTAGACAGATGTGCCATACCCTGATACAACATAACCTGCATTCCCAAATCTTCCCTTTTGAACTAACACCAGCTGTTCAATACTTGGGCATGCACTAATTTACTCTGCCTTACCTCTCCACATTGCCTCTCAGTTAACGTACCACATCCTTGTTTATTACTTTCTTTTATGAACAGTTTAATTTCATTTAGTTCTTAACTTTTGCCATCGCTCAGCTCTTAAAGAAGTTAATGTCTTTAACTATTTTTACATAGTATAAAAACATATCAGGACCATGTTACACTTCTGCCTTTGAAGAAATGTATTTAAGTTACTACCAACCGGTTTCAAATTACTCTTATTGCCTTTCAAGACATATTTTTCAGTTACTGCTACATCAAATTACTCTTATTGCCTTTGAAGACATATGTTTCAGTTACTGCTAACCGTTTTCAAACTACTCTTATTGCCTTTGAAGAAATATGTTTTAGTTACTGCTTACCGGTTTCAAACTACTCTTATTGCGTTTGACGAAATATGTTTCAGTTACTTCTCACCGGTTTCAAACTACTCTTATTGTCTTTGACGACATATGTTTTAGTTACTGCTAACCTGTTACAAACTATTCTTATTGCCTTTGAAGACATATGTTTCAGTTACTGCTAACCGGTTTCAAGCTACTTTTATTGCCTTTGAAGAAATATGTTTTATTTACAGCTAACCGGTTACAAGCCACTCTTATTGCCTTTGAAGAAATATGTTTCAGTTACTTCTCACCGGTTTCAAACTACTCTTATTGTCTTTGACGACATATGTTTTAGTTACTGCTAACCTGTTACAAACTATTCTTATTGCCTTTGAAGACATATGTTTCAGTTACTGCTAACCGGTTTCAAACTACTCTTGTTGCCTTTCAAGAAATATGTTTCAGTTACTGCTAACCGGTTTCAAACTACCATTATTGCCTTTGAAAAAATATGTTTAGTTACGGCTAACCGGTTTTAAACCAGGGTGCGGAAAAATTCGCTCGCGAACGATCGAAAATTCGATCTTCTCATATTAGCTCGTTTTGCGATTGTATTTTATCGCGAGAAATACTTGAGCAAACGAGCGGTTGCGAATGCATTGCCTACGTATTCGTTCGTGAGAGATCGTATGCAGCGAGTTTATGTATACACATTTCAAACGAACGAGCGTACGAAAGCGATCGGTCGTGGGAAGAACGCTGATGCAGAAAATCATTCGCAACCGCTCGTTTGCTCAAGTATTTCTCGCGATAAAATACAATCGCAAAACGAGCTAATATGAGAAGATCGAATTTTCGATCGTTCGCGAGCGAATTTTTGATCGATCGCGAACGAATTTTTGTAAGATTCGTCGGTAGAGCGTGGCTGCAAACAATCATTGAATTTAGTCTATGCGATACATACGGACGAAGGACGATTTGTGAAATTATTTTCTTGTGCGTTTGCTTTTTTTATATAAATATGGGCAAAGTGTCAAATATTGACAAGACGAAACTTGTTACATATAATAAAGACACAGATTTTTCAAAGTGCATTTTGTGTGGAAAACAACTTAAAGGATACATATTAGGAAACATTAAAAGGTATTACGAGACCATATACAAACATAACACAAAGTTTTTTATTTTTTTGTTATAATTTTCCTAACAAAAGGTCTTTAAAATCTACAAACTTCTATACATAAGTTTCCTTTAGGAAATAAACTTCAGTCAGTAGCAGCCGAGTTTAATAGCAAACTGCTCAAACTCCTATATATGTACATAATTTACTGCCCAGACGAACGATCGCGATCGTTCAAAGATTCAATCTTCACAATACGAGTTACTGAATGAGTTTTACAACAAGCGCTCGCAACAAACGAACGATCGCGAGAGATCGAACTGACGACTCTTGCAGCGACATTTTCTCATTCGCGATTTTTCCGATTTATATTTCTCGTGAGAGATCGTAAATGCTTTTGCTCGCAGCGCAACTTTATCGTTCGCGAGAAATTAGAAGCACTCAGTGTTTGGTTGCGATTATTCGTGAGAAAGATCGTATTTTGATCGTTCTCCGCACCCTGTTTTAAACTACTCTTATTGCCTTTGAATAAATATGTTTCAGTTACTGCTAACCGGTTTCAAACTAGTCTTATTGCCTTTGAAGAAATATGTTTCAGTTACTGCTAACCGGTTTCACACTAGGCTTATTGCCTTTGAAGAAATATGTTTCAGTTACTGCTAACCGGTTTCAAGCTTCTTTAATTGACTTTGAAGAAATATGTTTCAGTTACTGCTGACCGGTTTCAAACTAGTCTTATTGCCTTTGAAGAAATATGTTTCAGTTATTTCTTACCTGTTTTAAACTACTCTTATTGCTGCTTATCTACGTATGAGTTAAGACTTTTGCAGATTTTATTCAAGCTTTAGAACTTAAAATCTGCCACTCTTGAAGCTTTTTAACCCTTGAACTACACTACCTTTCAATTTCTATTTTTATAAAGTAAAGAAATAATCAAATATTTACTATACATAACAAAAACTACTGTTGCTATTTTTAATCCAAAAAAGACTTTAGTATTTATTTGCTTATATTTACTTCATAAATTATTCAAAAGGAGTCACTAGAAGCTGCAGTTGTTGTGCTTATGTACACATAAATGTAAATTCTAATGTAGAGAATTCAAAAGCTCCCATGCTTGAAAATCGATTAATCCTGAAGCCTAAAAGCCTTTTAATCCGAGTATCCCACACGCAATTCGAAAATCTTAAAGTTAAATAAATCCATAAAAAAAACCTGTATTGACAAACCTGACCCACTTGGTATTCATTCAAGTTGTCCTCAATCTCTCAAGTTTTATTCGTTTTACTCTGCCCAAGCAAAACTTAAAAATCCTTTAAGTCCTTTTAAGCGTCAGTGAATTAATTTCAACGCACGTTGCTGTAAATTTTGTTGCTGCCGCTGCATAAATGGCAAAGCAACTTGGCAAAACAACAATGTGTGTGTGGGTGGTTGCTTGCCCGCCAGCTCCTCTTAAACGCTTCAATGTCGCAACCATCAACCATTGACGCTGCTGTAGTGCGCCTTGACGATCGACGTACAGTAGTTAAAAAACTGTTGTTGTTAATTTTGTTGTACCGCAAACAGCGCAATACAACAACCCAACTGCAAATTGTGGCAGCCCCACACACACAGACACACACGCACACAAAAGCTCGCAACCCTTGTTGGCGCCATTGAAATATGGCTTAAACTTAAATTTGGCATTTCAGCGTTGTGTGTGCGCAAGGCACTTGTTGCCATCCTCTTTCTTAAAATCTGTGTGTGTGTGTGTGTGTGGGTCTTTGTTTGCGACAAGCAGCCCTTTTCGTCGCTAAGAAAATCTGAACTTTGCTATTTTATTAGCAAGAACAACTTTTGGGTTGATGTATTCATGCGCAAGTTGTCTACAAGTTTGCTGCGCTCTTGAACAATTTTAGTTGGCCTCATTTATTGTATTGAAATTTCACCAAGTTGCGTCAACAATTTTCATTGCACTTGGCACAAAGTTGCTCGTAAGTGTGCACAGCTTTCGCAATGTTGCAATCTGTGTCCGTGCCTCTTAAATTGGCCATTCATCAAAGTGCTGCGTCACCCTCCTGTACTCTTGACGCCATTTCCTTATGCCTTTTTCGTAGCGTTAATGAAGCTTGCGCACGCAATTTCCGTTTCCGTGTAGCATCAATCGAGAAACGGCCATAACTTGAACTCAGCCGCAACGCTGTAGCGCACAAAAAAGGTTAGACCAAGCAAACCTAATTAAACATTTGGCATGCAATTTTTTCTGCAGTTATGGCACGTATTTTTTTACTGCCTTTCTTCCTGCCTGTCTTTGTCTTTCAATTTTGTGTGCCTTTCGTGCTTTGGTTAACCTTAACTTCATTACTCGGCAAACACACCATTGAGCAGCGAAAAACTTACTGGTAACACCGCAATATTTTATGTGCCTTGCTTATTTAATTTAAATTCCGTTCTGCACACATGCTGGCATGAGACTGCGCTGGAGTGAATGTGTCTGGTACGCTACAGTTGGTCTAGAAGAGATTATTGTGTCTTGAAAGAAATCGTATGGTTCTCCCAAGCCATTTTCTTAGTTACTTTGCTTAAACCATATAAGATTAAACAAAAATTTGGCAAGGTTTTGAAGTGATTTTAGCTACACGTAAGAGACAAGTTACGCTAATGATTTGTCCAAAATCGGACCATTTGCCGGTTATACGTTCTCAATTTTCTTTAACACAAATTCTTCTTGCAGAATATACTATATATTCTACGCTGAGAAAAAGTCTTACCTCAACGGCCCCGAAGTATATAATTCTGAAGTGTTTGCAGAATTTGCCGCAATTTTTCTGAACAAAATTTTGTTAGTGGTTCTACATATAATGATTTGGAAAGCATTGTGTTTGTTTTATTCCTGTTCAGGGAGGATCAGCTGGGTTTCCGTGTCAAAACCCCATAGACAACTTTTTGCTATTAATGACCCGTAGATCAAAAACAAGCAATAAGACACGATGGAAAATGTATTATTGCCGAAAGCTTGTGATTCGAAATACGATTTTGCATGAATTCGCCTACAGGGCATTCAGAAGAAGAAGAAGAAGAAAGAAATGAGGACCTTCTCACTATTTATACTCTTCAAAGTGATATTTTTTTTGTTTTTAACAATTTTTTATTTAATTTTTAAGAACAGGGTCTAATTGACCCAAAATGTTTCCGATGGTTGAAAAAATAGGTCTATTATTCGCAAGTTAATGCTTTTACAATACCTTCAAGAATCTAAAATGCCTCATAACTTATTCAGGATGCCTTCAGAAGTATTAGTGAAGGGGTTAGTGATCCATGGGTTTGAAAACAGCTTCTACTTTTATTATATCTGCAAGATTTAAAACTTGACAAATATAACTCTGAAATAAACAAGTTCGCCTTTAAAAATACTGAACTCTCATATCTTGTGATTTAAATCTTTTTGAGGCAATGCACAGTGATTCGACTCCATACAACCGCGGGACAAAATTAGAAGGAGTGGTCCGTTCCTCATAAAATACTAGTTAATCATGGTCTGCTGAATTGAAATCTCTAATTTGTATTTCTTAAACTTTTGTAGTTTGGCAACGCCAGAGCCTTAAATTTTCAAATTTCGTCAATTTTGGAGAGCTATAGCACCAAGTGTGTTGGCTAGATTTGTCAGATTTTTACATTTAATCGGTAACATCAACATTGATTATTGCAAAGAGTAACAGAAATTGTCTCAGGACCCTTTAGTTTTACAATAAAACCGATAATAATAGACGTATGTTTTGTTTTTTTGCAGTTTTCTCAATTTTTCATGCTGATTGCATACTTTTAGGCATGAAAAAAAGAAATGTTGTCGAAAAATAAGTGTTTAGACCACTTTTCAAATTGAATTATTTTCTGAGATCGGAATATATCGGAGGATATAATTACATTATCCGAAAAAGAACGAATGCTTCTTAAAATAAAAAATATCCAGGAACATACTTTTACATACTTTTTAGATATTTCCCTCTAAGTTTTGCCAATTTTCAGATTTTTAATTTGGAAAAATATTTTGATTTAAAAGTGATGAAAAGCCTCAGCTTTGCAAATTTTTGAGATAGCATTAAAAGCGAAAATGGCCACATCATTTCTTAATCTATATTAAAAGTTTCAGCAACTTCGTGGTAACCATGTATTTTTACAATTCCTCAATAGACTAAAAAACAGAAAAGATGTGTTCAAATTTTTTTGTAAAAAAGTTTCAACTTTGACCCACTTTTGCACACACACTAATTAATTTTTTGCACAGATTTTTCGGGGTTTTCTTAGTTGGAGTTTTACCTTTCAAATGACATGAAAATCATTAAATTCTGAGACTATAAATTTTTTGAATTTTGTCTATGGAACGAATCACTGTGCAACGTGACCAACGACCAACGAGATTTTATTCCGAAAACCATAAGCTGATTCCGTACATTATATATGCAATCGAGTTAAAGCTGAGACTTTTCAACTTGGTTTTTCTATGGTAGACATTGTCGTTGTTGTAACACTTTCCACATAAGCTTCTTTGATCATACGAACATAACATAAAAGACCTTGGAACCTAATGCATTTGACAGAACCGACGGTTTTAAAAAATGTTGTATTTATTTTTAATCGTAACTTTCTTATTTAGCACCAAAAGCAACATGAATACTCTAAGCGTCCTGTAGAGTGTTGGGTTTGTGGAGCAATAGAGTGAAAATGAGTCTCAACTTCAAGCAACTTTAATACAGCAATTAAATGACAATGCAACTATTCTCAATAAAATTAAACTATTTGCCATCTGACCCCGACATAAGAACTGTATTGATTTTGTGCAAAGTTTCCAACGTACTACGTCACAAGTCCCTTGGCAAACACTCATTCGAACTCTTGACCCTGCTACGCTGAAACTAACTTCAGGGAACTTATTGAACGCAACAATGCATGCAATTTGAATGGAAATCGATTTAACATTGAGCACAGCCTGTCCCTGGAGCACAACCGACATACCGTTGGCCACACATCCGTCCGCACAACGTCATCATTTATTATTAATATCGCACTCAGACGAAGACACAGCACATGGCAGCTGCTAGATGGCATTTTACGTCCGCCTGTCCAGCAGCCAGCACAACAAACCAGATGCATAAAAGTATATAGCTTCCATTTTATGACTTTTGGCGCATTGCTCAAGCAGTGCGTACAACAAGCAGTCGTAGTCATACCGATTTTCAATCGTTCCTTCTCTCATTTTTCGCGTACAATCAACGACATTCACACAAACAAGTACCTAAGTACATACATACTCGCCTTTGTTGCCATTATTTTTATATCCCACATAGTGTGAATGGACTGACGGTGGTCTGTACAGAACTGCCCGGAGTCATTTCGCTTCATTGTACTTTAGCAAAATGCTCCAATTCACTGTCTGCAACCTGTTGAAGACACTTTTCCGACCGTCGACAACAATGTTTGGCTGCCTTTTACTGCTTTCGTCTGAGCTAAATATGTAATACATGTGGCTTTTTTATTTTTATTTATATTGGAATTTTATTGTTAATTTTGTCCTTCTTCAATTTTAAGTTTCTGACATGAAAGTGTGAAATTACACCAAAACTTTGTGCTATTTTTCTTTAGAAATTGTCTTCAATTTGAAGTTATTTTCATTTCTCACTTTTGCTTTTGCAATTTACCAAATTGAATTTACGTTAGCGTTGGAGAAAAATTGAATTTGATCGCAACTAGACTGTTTGTTTGAAATAAATTTCGTTTAGTCTCTAATCAAAAAAGTTTGACGCAACAAAAGAGAAATTGAAAGCGAAAAGAATATCAAATATAAAAAGCATTTTGTGTGAAATATAACGTAGTCCAATATTCGCTGCTTCGTTGCTTTGTGACACTTATTCGGGAGGTCAAGTTTTGAATAACATTGTCTCTGAATGTATTTCAGAATGGATCAAAGTTCAGTGGAAGTCTATGGAATCCAAAGAAGGCTTCAAACTTCCCCATAATGATTTAATTTTTTAGCTGAAATCAAAGCAATACAATACGCGGCGGAAATTTTAAAAGATTTAGCCGTAAAGAAAAAGGTTAGACTTCTTTGTTGACAGTCAGGCAGCTCTTAATGCTTTGAAAGGGTTATCAAAGAACTCTGGAACGGTGAAAGAGTGGCAAATAGGACCTAAAGTAGCACAAATTTTGATTCACAGCTTTGAAGGCTCAGGCCACAATGTTGCAGCTTACAAGCTTTTCAACCAAAATGCGCACCAGACAATGAGCTTTTCGGGATGTAATTGGTGTTAGAGCATCTCGTGTGGACTGATATCATCCCAAATGCAACAATTTTGCTCGTTTACATATTTATTCATTCAAAACTAGTACACATCGCTAAAAATGACACAAATCACACATGATTTGAACTCATTATTCAACGCTATATGATGATTTCAAGCACAACACTTAATAATTTACTCAATAAATAATTGAACAATTCAAATTTGACAGGTGTAACTTAAACATGGCCGCTATGATCTAACAAATTTCTTGCGTTTCTATTGAAAACCCCGGTAGAAGGTGCAACAAATTTCTAAATTCTCTTTCAAGTAATGAATCCAATACATCTTCTTATGCACATCAATTTTTCTTATAAATCTTGTTATATGTTTTTATTTGTTTCCATTCTTTTCCATTATTATTATTTTAAATTTGAGCTTGTTTACCTAATTGAATTGTACATGAGCACTTCAAATCAAACTCAATTGACATTTGTAGCACATTTGCATTCACTTCTGACAATCCAGGCAACAGCTGCAGCGAATCAGTCGAATACTTTACAAAGCGACAGGTGCACTTAAAATGTCAAATGCTTATGAAAATTTAGTACAAAGCATAAACAACGCAAATTCAATGATGTAACTTTACAATCATTTCACATTAACTGGCTCGCAATAAAAGAGTCTTAAACTCAACTCAAATAAGAAAAGTTTCAATTAACTTCAACGCTGTAATTGAAAATGCCAATCTCCCTAAAAGTATGCAGCAAATATGAGATTTAAAACTTGACTTTGCTTACGTGCAGTTTACTGTCGTTCGCTTTTTTCTGTTATTTTTTTTATTTATTTTTAATGCATTATTTGCACATTTCACGCATCCCACCACTGCCTACTCTGCGTTACTGTTTACATTACAAGCAACACCAAACCCACGTTTTCTTTCAATTATCCTGGTTTTTCGTTTCGCTTACCTTAAAATGCCAAATTTGTATTTTATGTCGCCCCTTTTACTCTTCTGCGTTTACTGTTATTTTGCGTTATTTTGTTTTGTTAATATTGACAAATTGTTGCGAATTTTTTCCTCAAAGGATTCAACAGACATGGAGACACAAACGTGAAATTTACCTTTACGTGTGCTCGATACAAGTCTATGTAAATAAATATGTGTGGTACGCATTTTCTTACACTAAGAAAATTTTTTTTTAATGAAGAAGGAGAACATTTTTTGTTGAGAAAAAAATATAAGAAAACGTTTTTGAAGAACAACAATTTTGTTATTATAAACATAATTTTTTGTTTCGGCTTTTCTCTTTAAAAATGAGAGCATATTTTGAGATTTTGAAATTAAATTGAGAAAAGATTTTTAAATTCATGTTTCCACGTTCCCAACAGATTTGATCTTGACAGTTGGGACTATTGTCGCTGTTACCAAAATGAAGTGGGTGAAAAGACTATAAGTCATCTTCTCCGACATTGCCAGCTCTTTCGAGAGGAAAATATAAATTTCCAGGCTCTTTCTTCTTCGACAACTTGAATAACCGCAATTCAGTCAACATCAGAGACGCGCTTAAGTTTATCCAGAAACAAATTAGCTTGTTTCTACTCTCCGACCTGCAGTCCTCCAATTTGTCTCTTCAGTGTACTGAGTCTTTTCTCGGCACTTATCATTGCTTGCACGTGTCAATAGTGAAACTCGACACTGTCACACACTGCCTGCCTTGACATGCTCCGCCCACACGCCCATTACATTTTGTACCACACGAACGCTTTGTTAAGCAAACAGCAGCGTGACAGGCAAAAGCTACAACAGCAGCAACACAAAGACGAAGGTAACACAACGATTGTTGGCATGCAAAAATACAAAAATGTTTACAGATGTGTGCGTATTTGGCATTGCTATGTAAACTGAAATGTAAAGAAAATCAATAGTTTGCTACCTTTCTGCTTCAGTTGTGTGCCAGGTGGTTTAAAAGACCCTAAATAAATCTTTAAATGCCACTTGACTTCAATGTTCCTCATAAATCCAAGCAAAAACTTTCTGTGGCCATATTTTTAATATGCTCATAATTCATAAAATTACAAAACAAAAAGAAAAGGAAATCATTGTGGGCCAGCAAAAGCCTTAAGCCCAAAGGTATTTTTGATGTCAGCACCTGGGAATTAAGATTTTTATCAAAATGACGTAATTTATAACCTTCCGTGCTGTTTCGCTCCTTTGCTGTGCTTCATGCCTCTTTGCTTTCTGGGCAAATCGCATTTTTTGTTTTGTGCCAGACACACTTTCACCGAGAACGAGCACTCAAGAAGCTGCCTATTAATTTCATTCGCACGCATTTTACAAGCTTGCAAAGCAAAGTTCCACCTCTCTCAAACGCTACGCATCCGCTACCGCCGCCGCTACTTTTCGCCTCGCTGTGATGCGGCGCTGTGCAGCCCCTCAGATGCGCCAACGTTATTAACATGAGCCGAACCGCGCTCGAACTTTGCTCAAAGTCTGCTACATTTTCACTTATCACAGCCAGCCACGGCCCCTTGAGTTATGCTAACTTGAGCATTACTTCAATGCTGATAGCTTCAGCTGATAACATGAGCCATACAGATAAGAGCGAAGGTGAGCTACAGTCAAAACTGATGCAAAAACGTGAAAGATAAAAAATTTAAATGTGGTGCATGTAAAAATTGAAAGCAACCATAAAGTATATCCCGCAGCGCTGCCAAGAAGTATGCTAAAGAAATAATAACACAACCAAACTCATTCGAAACCAACAGCGCGTACATCCAAACGAACTGTGCGCATATGCTTACACTACATATGTACATACATATGTACATACATATGTACAATACATATGGTGCGTGTGTACATCTGTGTAAATATTCATATGTACTAATATACAAACCCACATTTATATTTACATTTGCAAGTCCTTACACCACCGGTTGTCCTTTATTTGTGAAATTTTCTATAAGTTTTATACGCTTGGTTTTTTTATATTTTGGCTACATTTTTCCTTTGGTTTTAGTTTTTGTTTTTCAACATTCGTTCTCATTTTCTTTCAATTACTGTCCCGTCCTGCCACTGCTGCTCGCATGCTAAGTTTAGTTTAGTTTTCTTTGTAGACATCTACAGTGTTTTTACTTTTTGTACTATTTTACATACTTGGCTTCATTTATTATGCAGTCGCACCATTTGTGGCTGTTAAGAATGAATTTTACTTAGATTACACCAGCAGCACAATAAAATAGTTGGCAAATTGACTTCATACCATAATTAAATGACCCATAATAATTGAATATTCGAAAAATCTTACATAGTTATTTAGTTGAAATTGAAATTTGAATCAGCTGTTGTATCTTTTATTGTATAAATGTTCTTAAAATAATGGTTTTGACTTTTCTGTTTGGGCCACTTGTCACACAAAATCAAAACTAGCTGATCATCAAATCTATTGATGCGTTTTGCAAATGTTTTTCTCTATTAGTGTGAATTTTTGTATGAATTGCCATATTCAAAACAAATTGTAACAATTTCGAATTCGTGACAATTTGTAACAATTTTAAATTGTGACAATTGTCACACTGTCGTAAAAGTGGCTAAGTTATCGGTTATATTACAGAAACTTTACACTTTTGGACTATCTAAACTTAATTATATACTTTATCACTCGATTTTATACTTTTATATACTTTGTGACACTAAATTGGCTTGTCTAAAATTTGCAAAATGAATTTCTGCTTGTCACGTTGGACAATGAATTACTGTCACACAAAGTTAGTTTTCCATTCCTGCTCAATTTATATTCTCATATAGTTTTCTTTCATTTATAAATATGAATTGCATTTATATTACTGAAAATGTGACAGTTTGTCACAATGTAGTCAAAATTGCCTAAGTTGTACGTTACGTTGAGCTTTTTATTCTACCTTTTTAATAAATCCTTCGAATTTTTGTAATAACATTGTCACATGTAAAACATGCTGTCACAAAAAGCAAACAATTAATCTAAACCCATTAAATGATATCCAAATCTAAAGCTAAACTGCCCAAGCGAATCAAACTTACTCTATTGGTCTTTTATTGTTTGATTTTATTTTGTTTTCTGAACCCAGATATGCCGACCGTCGTATACCTGTTTGAAGGTACTGCGGCCACTCTGCTTTAAATTGGCTAACCGATACCCTGAAATGTAGATATGGTTGCATATAGAACCTTCGGCCTATCTGGGTTAAATAAAATCATCCATGACGTTTACTGTTTTTAAAGTCAATAAAAATACAAAACCTGAAAATATTATTTTTTTAAATAGTCATACCAAAGGCTCCAGGTTCGATTCCTGGCTCGGGCTGGTGAACAACTCATCTACTTCTATCGCTATCCACATGAAGGGAATGAGAATTACAAGAATCGCACAAGTGCGCTCTTGGCAGGCAATGGCAAAACCTCCAAGTGTGAACGGAAAACTGCCAATCGCCGTTCGGATTCGGCGTTAAACTGTAGGTCCCCTCCCCCTTTCCCCATCCGCTTGAAATGTGTGCTGTAACATATGTTGGCAAAACAGTGTTGCATACACAGTTCAAAAACGGGTGAAATATGTGGTATCACAATGGGCCTTTTAGGCCTCCGAGTGTGTCTCTCATAGAGGCAGCCACCGCAACCTAACCTAACCTACGAGTAGATTAAGGTTATGTTTGATTTTGTAATTTCATTAACAAACTGCAAATGTGTGACATGATGTCACACTACTATTTCATGTATAAAAGCAGTTTTTCTTGAATTTTTTCTTCTAACGACTGATTTGTCTGCTTTTTCCCTTGTGCCTACTTATCTAATGTTCTTTCAAATTTATGTTAACTACCTAAGAATCCTATTTTTCCCATCAAAGCTTACTAGCGATTTTGTGACAAATCCCATCATGCCAACTTCCTTAACCCTTTCAGACCGTGATGCATCGATTGTGCGGGTGGTTTTCGATTTTAATATTTTCGCTTCTATCTGACCGATGTCAAATAGACCGGCATGCATCGATTTCCCTGCTTTTTCTTTATGTTTGTTTCTCACATTATTGAGCTGTTCTCTTTACCATTACTTCAATTATTGCGGAATTCTTGCGTCACATTTCAGTTTTGTCAAACTGAGCCGCAGAAGTAAGTTGTGATTTCAATTACAAGAGTACTAATCGTTAACAAATAGTGAAGTGGGCATATTTTCGCTAAAACAATTATAAATTTTACTGTTTCAAGCCAATTGAAGTAATCTGATGCAATAAAAATGCCTTTTAGCTAAACATTTTAACGAGTGCATCAATTGTGCGTATCGGGTCTTATGTCTCTAAAAAAGTTGGTTTTTTTTATTTTTAAGTGCTAATTAATTTTTAAGCCAATTATTGATTCAGTTAAAAACGCTTGCTTAAAAATTCCGAGACAAGCGAATGGACGATATTCAATGGATGAGCGAATGATACCATTCACAGGCCGCTGTCCAGTACGCCAAAGTTTGTCCAACAAACCAAGAGGTGTTGGTTTAAAAAAATGAGGTATTTACCACATCAGACGGACTAGTTCTCGATTTATTTAGTTTCTATAGTTTCTCGATTTAGTTCTAAATTTATCAAGGCAAGACCACGCCTCTTCCGAAGGAAAATTTTGGACTTGGCCCTGCATTCGTTATGCGTCTTGTACAAACATTATCTAAAGGATCCAAAGTATTTTTTGACAAATACTTTACCTCATAGCCCCTATTGGATAAGCTTCTACAAGAAGGACTTTATGGGGCGGGAACGCTAATGAAAAGTCATATAAAAGGCGTTAACTTGAGTGATAAAAAAAAGAAGACAAGAGGAGATGTGGAGAAATTCTGTTCCCCTGAGGATACAGTTGCCATTGTGCAATGGAAAGACTCAAAGTCGGTTTTATTGGCGTCATCTGCATTTGGATGCAGTCCCGTTAATTATGTTCGTCATTGGTGCAAAAATGAGAAAACATTTATCGAAGTCTCATGTCCAAATAAAGTCCAGCAGTACAATGAGTCAATGGGTGGTGTGGACATTTGCGACCAACAAATGGAAGTACATACATATATCGGACCTTTTTCAAAACCCAAAAATGGTCATTGAAAGTAATCATACATTTCATAGATTCGGCATGCTGCAATGCTTGGATGGAGTACCGAAATACTTGTCGGGAAATCGAAATACTACCAAAAGCCGATTTGCTAAGTTTTCGACTTGCGTTAGCTGAAGCATTGGTGCCCACTCAAAAAACTAACAACGTGGAGTGGAGCTCTGAATCCGAAACGAACGAGGTTGAAACTGTTCAAAAATCAAAACGATATCGCCCAGCGGACCAGCCATGGATGGTTGGATGGCTTCAATCACTGGCCAGTAGAACTCGATTTAAAATCAGTCCGTATGTGCCGTCGCAAAGACTGTAAGTCGCATACACGCACACGATGCACCAAATGCGATGTATTTTTATGTTTCAGCAAAAAAATAATTTTTTCAGGCTGTATCATACTAAAAAATAAAAATAGTTTTAAAAAAGTTATCATATGGGGTTTTGGTTATTTTAAAATGAAATTAGACCGAGATGCATCAATTGTGCGTGTCCTAAATATCCTTGAAGGATATAAAAAAGGTAAAACCTAAACATTGATTATATTTTCATACGATATAGAGACCATATATTCCAAAAATTATGAAAAAATTCCCAGTAGTTTAGCGTCAGGTCTGAAAGGGTTAATCATTACTGTCATCACTCTCATCACATATACTTTAATAATAAGACATTTTCTAAAAGTGCCTAAAGTAATAGCGAAAGTCACAAAATGTTCAATTCCACTTGATTTATTTAGTTATTTTCAACACAACACGCGCATATTTCTTTAACACCATCGAAAAACTAAACCTTTATTAACTTGTCCTTAGGCTAAATAGATTTGCTCTGGATTAACCACAACTTTCCGCACTCGCCATCAAAACAGCAAACACAGGCGCCCATGTTGCTGTTCTTTTCCCATTTCAAATAAAATAACATCTACGTTGTTGACGATATCCTTCCATTATGACCTTGTGCCATTCAACATTCTTATGCTCTGAGCAATTTTAAAAAATCACCTTAAAATGCTTTTCAACTCTCGAACAGCTTCCAGTGCCAATCAACCGCTCAATTTTTGTTCTCATTTCAAGCACCAATTAACATAATCGGAAACGACGTCATTCGCGCCGTTCGCCAGTAATGGCGACATAATGGCTGCTCTTACTGCTGCACGCAATGCTCCTTGCGTCCCATAAAAATTGAGACATTAACTTCAAGTGACCCACTCGCTTACAATACTCAGTGCTTTACCTTTTCTTCTTCAAATTGCTTGCCGAATTGCGCAAAAATTTAAATTTTGAATTTGTTGTAGGAACGTGCTACCGTTGGCTCACATCAATTTTTATAGCAAAACCAATAAACCAAACAATTTACACGAATACGCCTTACGCTTACGTTCCCAAACGCCCAAAGTAATGTTCCACAACGCCAGTGAAGAACATTAATTTTTAAATGACCACACTTGCCGCGGCCACAGTCGGTCAGAGGTTTTTTGTTGCCTGGATGAATGGATGCTGCGCGCCTTTTCAGGCTGCAATTATCACGCGGCGTATTTACGGTAGCTGATTTTTCCCCACTTCCTTCATTCAAACAGTTTTCCGTGATGAGCCAGCAGCAGCATTCAGTAAATTGAGAAACTTTTGAGATTCGATGGGAACATTTCTGGGTTTAAGATATTAATTAAGTTGCATTAAATATAACTATACATAATAAATTGTCCATGTCCTGAGCGAGGACAACGCTTTCGAGACTCCTACTACAACTAAAGTTTTAATGGCAGATTCTTCATGAAGCGCATCAACATTAATTGTCCTTTTAATGTGCACTTAGCCGCTAATTATTTGCGCATTATACATGCGACAGCAGTAAACATGGTTGATACTGATGCCACCGCTGTGTAAATGTGGCAATGACAATGTCAGTGATGTACAAATAAAATAAAATATTACCGATGCTTAGATAGACTTTAAGTTATTTAATTTGTTTGCTTTAGTGTGGGTAGAAATGGGAAGCAAATAGTTTTTTTTTGTTGTATTAGGGCATCTGTTAGTCAATTCAAATGCTAACGAATTTTAAAGTTTGTGACAACTTGTCACAAATATTTAGTTTGTGACAAACTGTCACAAAATTATATTAAGGTGAAATCTTAACATATTTATATATGTATTTAATTTAATTCAATTTATTAAATTTTTACTTAGTGTTTAACGTTGTCACAAACTCTTGAACAAAAATTCCCTGCAAATTACTTCATTTAAGTAATTACATTAATTAATAAAACTTTAATTGTATTTAAATCAAATAAAAAATTTAATCATTTTGTACTGTTACAACAATTGTGACAAGTTGTCACAAACTCTAAAACAGGCTATAAACCCCTTAAATCCGTTTGAACATGTTAACATTATATGACATCTGCATTGAGATGACAACATCAATCACAACATCCCAATCGAAGCCATAAATTTTCATGCAATTTTTTACAACTTTTAGCTCATTTTACTGCAACAGTGCCTTGCGACCGAATAAGCTAATCATACAGCCAACAATAAATGACGTATGCATCACACTTGATTAAGAAAATTCTCGCTCTGACACATTTTAGCCCTTATTTCACCCTTCCAACAAAACGAATTTTCATTCTTCTTGCTGTCATTCGCTAAAAGAACGTATCAACTGTAGCTCTGGGTAATGCAGTATTCTGCCAGCAACACGAAAAAAAATGTATTCCTTTTTAAAAATTATTTTCGCTTATCTGACGCCATAAAATAAAAGAGAAATTCTTCCATATTTTCCGTTGCTTGTTGCATGTGACATTTTACAGTTTTCTTTGCCAATTTCGCTGCTCCCAGGACGCGTGTTTTACTGCTTGTGTGCGTTTGTTGGTACTGAAAAATTGCATTTACTTTTGGAACAACATGCCATCATCCATAAAAGTGAGCAGCTTGGTTGAAAGATTGAGTACAAACACATGGATGGGAATACACTCAACTTTGTATAAGTAAATCTACTCAAGTCATGCGCATATTAGCGCTCAATGAAATTGTTAGTGCATGTTGTGAGAGTTATTAATATTAAATTGATGAAAGTATTAGCATTATTAAAGTAAATTGCTTTTTTATGCAACTTCAGATTGCAAGACAGGTTTGTGTGAATTTTTGTTACTCATACGCCATGTTGGTCTTACTGTGAGTAATGGAAAATCTGTTGAATCAATAAGAAAAACTTGCATATCTCCAAATCTTACTACATCTGCTTTTCGGTTGAATTTCAAGTTCGCAATTGATGCACCAATATTGCAGTGAATCCACGCAGACGACGTTTAAGTACCAAATCTATTAACTTCAATCAACCCAACGCTCAGTTGTAGTATGGGAAATATGTATCCATTTTCCAACGTTTCATTTCATGGCTATGCCATTAGTTTTAGTTCTGCTATAGCGAATTTCACCCACGTTACTCATGCGCCACAGTGCCCCTTGAGAACTATAACATTTCCATTTTTCAGCCACATGCTACCATATACCAACTGATGTTACGCATACGCCCTGATAGACCTGATGTGGTTACTCAAACGCCTCTTCGTTTCTAACTGTTTATTACCCATTTAACGACTCGTCAGCATGCAGCTGCTATGCTAATGTACTCACATCAACAAATTATACTCTCAATTTATGCATTCAATGACCCTAGCAGCTGTCGTTTCACTTCCCCCACTGTACTCGTCTGTTTATACAAAACGCCAACACTATGGTATAGTATCCATAACAAGTGACTGTTCTGTTCTGCACTGTTACTAGCAATTCTCACACTTCCTTTCCATTCCCTTATTTTGTCTCTCATACACATTTAAATTGCCCGCCATTGTGTTTACCAAAAATTTCACCCCCCAAAACCGCACGGAAGCGAGAGCAACTATGCACAAAAATTCAATTTCCGCCAACAAGTTCCGCATAAATTGAAAATGCATTTCCCACATTCTTTTTACCTTCATCTGTGCGAATTTTTATTTGCGTGCCCACACACTCGGCAAACTTGGCAAATATGTCCAATAAAACTTTGTGCATTGTTTTAATGGCAAACAAAAAAATGCATCTAAATTTAAAATTCATATTTTCGCATGCAATTTCGCACCGCGCACCACGTGCAACCAAAATTTGGCGCCTCGCAAACTCGCTTTCCTGGTCTGATTTTGCCCGTAAAAATAATACCAAAAAAAAGTGGTGAACTTTTTCACGCACCATTTTGGCTTTTAACTTTTTACTGCAATTTCACTTGTGCTAAAAATAGTTTTAATAGTTGCACAGTGAGTAGCAGTGTTGAAGCGTGCAATTTGTAAACTACACAAAATTACACAGATCCTGTTTCAAATCCAGCAAAATAGAATATTTTGATTGCGTGTTCATATTAGAAGTTGTAGCATACGTTGTCAAAATGGCTGCGGTTGCCATTTCTAATGCTTTGTTACTTTTACTCAAATGATTATTTATACATTTTAAATAGTATTAAAATTTTTGTTAGTGCTTTCGTTTTACAAAACTTAGGTCTCTAAAATGTGAGATATTAGGTCTGTTTGGCAGAGAATAATTTGTACAAATTTGTAGAAATTTTTACTGGATCCTGTTTGTTGACGCCAACTCTCCAGTAACGAGAGAGAAACTGAGAGCGTAAAGTGGCAGTTCGTTTCGTGAGAACATGCAAGTTTTTACTGGAGAAATTTTGTCCAGTAACTTTTTGCCAGTAAGAAGAAGAACAAGAAAAACATATGACTGGCTGCCATATGAAACATAAATTTTGAAAATATTTGGAGGCAAATGGAAACAGCAAAGAAATTGTGCGTTCGCAAGTCTGCTGACCCACAACCGTCTTGCTCAGCTTTACCTGCTGAAGCTGAAAGGGAAGAATTGCAGATTGAGCGCAACGAACTATTTGCATTTTGCATTAAATGTCTGATTTGACTTAATTTTCCCTACCACTTCAAACCTCAAATTAAACTTTTAGATCAGCTGTTTCGTTCTTTAACCCTCCTGTTTACACCCTTTTTACTGTGTATTGTGAGTGGGCCAAGTCCCAGTGGTGTAACCAAGAGTTAAAACTTGCAAATTCTTACAAATTGCTGTTTGTTTACTTTTTTGGATAGTTTGATTTTAAGGAGCGTACGCTGGCTTACTCTCCTGATATTTTTTACTGGATAATTTTTACTGGAAATCTGGCCAAACAGACCTATTAAATACGCCCGAAACTATGCTCAGCCACAAAACATTAAAATTTGTTGTCAGTAGTGGAAATAGCAGCCTTAAAGTATGCTACGCAGAGTAGTTTGTTAACGATACACAATTTAGTTGTTTTAAGTTTTGGGACTTTGATTGGATTGAAATGAATAAAAGCGAATTTAATTAACTTGAAATTTGCAAATATGTCATTTCGCTTAATTTTAACACTTACACTTTACCCACAAAAACCAATTTGCGAGAAGCGCTGTACTTCCTAGACTTCGACTTTCAGTCGCATGTTACAAAAGTCGTCAAGAAAACATTCGAGGCGCTTCAATAGGATGTCCTACCCCTCGCACCATATTCACATGACAATGCACCTTCTGTCAATAGTTTTGGTTAATGACTTTATAGGAAAAGTCATAGCTAACGATATAAAGTACTTTGAATAAAATATATAGTTTCAATTTATCTGAACAAAGCTTGAAATTTTCCAAAGAAAATCTTAAGAACTTCCAGAGAGACAAAATGTGCATGTAAATGCCAAGTAAGTTTATAATTTATACAAGCATCCACATTTTCTGAAAGAAAACTATTAGCGCAGTTCAGGATAACGTGCAAATATTTGGGCAAATATATGCCGTTTCAAATATTTGCCATCAACACTGAGCGCACTTTTTAAAACTTCATGGCAACTGCCGCTTTAGAATCCGAAAACAATTCACACTAACCTCTAACTGCGGCGCTTCTTGCAAAAAATTTAAAATTTTGCGAATCTCCTCCTCTTTCCACTTTTTGTTAGGGTTTTCTCTTTTTATTTTCGTTTTCAACGGCTCCATTTCGACAATTGTGACAACTGATTGGTTGTCAAATCTGTTTTCCCCATGCCGAAAAATATGCAATAGAGTTTCAGTGTGGGCTGCTCGGCATGGGAAAATGTGTACATTTTGTTGTTGCGTTGAAAATATTTGCCATGACATTTTCCCCATGCCATGATGCCAGACCATTTGCACATTATCCTGAACTGCCCTATTGTCTACATTTCGGCTCAGTCAGAAAATTTTGAATTTTAGCTCAAAGTCCTTAAAGCTAATATCTTTTAAACTTATGCGCGTTTTTTAGCAAAACATATTCTTAAAATTTTGTACTTTAAAAAACAAAAATTTTCCCGCAAAGTTCTTCTAATATGACATGAAAATTTCTTCAAAATTTAAGACTTCTCTCACCTTTCACTGCACAACAAAATTACTCTATACGAAGCATGTAACTATTTAAGCTTAAATACTCGTTTATGTTACTTAAATCTATGCCAAATGTCTCCCAAATGTACTTGCCGCCTGGCTAATAAAACCAGCATTTGTTGTTACAAATGTGCGTGGTGGGCGGCCAGCCTGTGGTGGCAGATGGCTATCCCTTCAACAATGCGAATATCCTCAAAGAAGATTTAAGTGCAAGTAAAATCAATAAAAAGCTTGCGACCCAGAAATTTTAGCAACGCACTTACAACTGGCAGTTCTCTGCCGGCAGAAAGTGACATAGCGGCCTCAGGTGTACACAACAAAGCTGGCTTGCGTATACAATTTGTGATGGCGGCTGCTGTAACTAAGGAAAAGTTTTGCAAAAAACATGAGCGCAACTTTTCCATGCACTTATTGTTGATTTCTAATTGATTTCTTGACAGCATTTGGTTGCTTTTTATTTTTTGTTGCACGAGTATACGAGACAGTTATACAGACAGACGAGACAGTTACACTGTATAGGCGTATAGACATTTTTGTAAATTAATTGACACCATTTTCTTTTCTCCAAATTGGTTTGAACATGTTTTGTGACAGTTACCACTTTAAGTAGTCAGCGGTTAGCTTGTAAATTAAAGCTTAACTGCTGAGAAATATTTATTAAATGAAGTTCTTTACTCACCTTTTTAAATTTTAAATTGCAATTGTCTCTATGTGTCACTTGTCACACCTTTTGTGATACGAGTTTCATTTTATGTGACACGTTTCGAACTATATGTGACATTTTCTACTGTCTTTTTGACATGTGTCACAACTTGTGACATTTGTGACACTTTTGTGGTACTTTTCGCACTTTCTGTGACACTTTTCACACTCTTTGTGATACTTGCCACACTTTAGTGGCACTTTTCCCCAATCTCTGTCACACTTTTGTGGTATTTGCCGCACTTTCTGTGACACTTTTTATACTATCTGTGATACTTGTCACACGTTTGTGGTACTTTTTCGCACTTCCTGTGACACTTGTCATACTCTGTGACACTTGTCACACTTTTGTGGTAGTTGCCGAACTTTCTGTGACACTTTTCATACTCTCTGTGATACGTGTCACACTTCTGTGGTACTTTTCCGCACTTCCTGTGACACTTGTCATACTCTGTGACCTTTCTGTGACACTAAAACCCTTTTCTGTGACAATTGTCGCTCTTTAACGGACACTTTCCATTTTAATTTTTTTTTCATAACACATACTCGGAAATACTTTATCAAACACTATGCGCCACACCAAGCAAATCGAAACAATTTTCTTATATCTTCAACTCCATCTCATACTTACATTTTGTGACAGATAAAACAAATCCCATAATCTTGTAAAGGTGTCACGTCGCTCTGAACTAACATTTAAATCCCAGCACTGACATGCGTGTGTCACATTTTGCTCCATAAACAAACAAAGTTATTAAAAAAGATCCGCATAGTTGACAGGTTAAGCAAAAAAAATTTAAAAAATTGCACAACAAATGAAATATAAATCCTTTAAGCGGCGCGTGTTAGCTGTGTCGCACAGTCCGGGATTCTGCCGGATGCTGAATACTAATTCATTTTTATTCTGTTTTTTTTCTGTTTTGTGCGCCACTCACTTATCATTACACACACACACGCGCGCATCGGCAGCCATGCACAAAGGACGAACTACTGTATGTGTATGTGTGATTCTGTTACGGCGTAAACTTTCTTTATCGGCACTTAAGGACCGCATTAAATGTCCAGATCGACATTTATTAACGCTCTGCTTTATATAAACGCTCACACAAACATACGCGCGCAATATAGTTTGCGCCTAGCAATACCGGCAGCTACGATTTTACTTGCCTGGAACAGCTTAAAACACATGTTCAACTTGGCATAAATAGACACCACGGGTACACGCTCGTAAATAAAGTGTACACGCACAAGCAATTTTCACACATATTTACATGTATTTACATTGCCGCGCTGAGGGCCACCCATTCTTGCACAGACGCTACGCCTATCAACCGTTGCCCTTTTCACCACTGACTGCGCTACACCTGACTTGGATCTGGTTTGTGGATGCGTTGGCGTCTGTGTAAATAACCGTGTTAACATTTGAGATGTCAGCATAGGGGGCGCGCGTTAAGCACGTCGCCACAATTAAGCACCTCGACTTGCTTCGACAAATCGCGACATACTCGCACATGTTGTCATGGTTTGTGGTGCAGCTGCCTTAACTCCAGGTTTCGTTTCAGCTTTTACGTTTTTCCGGTACTGCGGTTTGGCTGTGTTGGTGGTTGCTTCCTGTTGTAATCTGCTCGACAGATAAATATTAATGAGAACACAACCAGTGACAATGCTCCGATTGCTGTATTTAATTTCACCGTTATGTGCTGCAATTTGTTAATTTAGATAACTGCAAAGGAATTTGGAATTGAAAAATCAATTACCGGAGGAGAACGTTGGGGGTTGAATAGGTTAGGTATTTAGTCACAGAAAGGATAGTCAATGGAATAGAATAGTCGCAAACTCTTCAAACATTGATTTTACACACACACAAGAAAGTCATAAAGATGAGTTTGTTACTAATTACACTGTACAACAGCCATTCTGCAACAGAGTAACGATGTCCTGAAAGAGGTCATCATACTGATCATTTTTGCCGAACAAAGTAATAGTCCAGCACGTATGTATGATCAGTATGATGTCCTCTTTTAGAAATATATGGTCGTTACTCTGTTACACACAAAAGTTTAAAATTGTTGTACTGTGTTATTTGAAACTTTCTATAATTATGAATACATGTGACAGCTTGTAACACAGCTAATATTAGCAAATATTTTTGAATACAAAATTAAAATCGCTCTTTATGAACGTCAACATTCATGTGTGACAACATGTCACACAATTAAAATTTGTCAGAAAGTGCACAAACGTTAACTCTCTCCGCTATGAATTACAAACCCATTCAAATTATCCTTCTATTGTTCTAACACTTCGTTCAATAATGTGTGTGACTGACACATAGATGGCGGCACTAATACTAAATCAATTTTTTTTTTGAAATTGTGAACCTTTTTAGGCTTACTGTCAAAATTATATGTCAATCCGACCATTAGATTACAAGTTGCAGTGCTTTAAGTGACACTACTTTTGAGTTTTCAAAAAAAATTAATTCAACGCAATTCCGTGTGCTGATTTATCATTGTTTTTTAATGAAAAAAAATACTGTTCTATGCCAGGAATGGCTTGAAAAACATTATTCGGACTCTGCTCCATCAAAAAGAACCATTTGTTATTGGTATGCCGAATTCAAACGTGGTCGTACAGACACCGATGACATTCCATCTACTGGACGGCCAAATGACGCTGTTATTCCGGAAAACGTTGAAAAAACACTGAAAATCATTATGTCCGACCGTAAAGTGAAAGTGGGGGAGATTGCTGACATTCTCAAGATGTCAGCAGGCAGTGTACACACCATAATACACGAACATTTGGTTATGAAAAAGGTGTTTTCGAAATGGGTGCCGCGTTTGCTCACACCGGAGCAAAAACAACAACGAATCGATGATTCAAAGAGCTGTTTGGACATGTTTACGCACAACAAGTCGGAGTTTTTGCGTCGGTACATCACAATGAATGAAACATGGATCCACCATTTCACTCCAGAGTCAAATCGGCAGTCTGCTGAGTGGCATGCAACCGGTGAAAGCCGCCCAAAGCGTCCAAAGGCACAAACACCGGCTGGCAAGGTTATGGCGTCAGTATTTTGGGATGTGCACGGAATAATATTCATCGACTATCTTGAGAAAGGGAAAACAATCAATAGCGACTATTATATAGCTTTGTTGGATCGTTTGAAAGAAGAAATCGCGATTAAGCGGCCCCATATGAAGAAGAAAAAAGTGTTGTTTCACCAAGACAATGCACCGTGTCACAAGTCGACGAAAACGATGGCAAAAATGCATGAATTGGGCTTCGAATTGCTTCCTCATCCCCCGTATTCTCCAGATCTGGCCCCCAGCGACTACTGGCTCTTCGCAGACCTCAAAAAGATGCTCCGTGGTAAGAGATTTGGCTCAAATGATGAAGTAATCGCCGAAACTAACGCCTATTTTGAAGGCAAAGAAAAATCGTTCTACAAAGGCGGTATCGAAAGATTGGAAAAGCGTTGGAATGATCGTATCTCCCTAAAAGGGGACTATGTTGATGAATAAAAACGAATTTTGGCAAAAAAATGTGTTTTAACCCTTTCGGGAATTCTATGCCATATGGCATAGCCTCTTTTCAGTGCTTGTTTTAGGTCAAAAACTTGTGGATACTATATTTTTCAATTTTTGTATTTTTCTCTGAAGATTTTTATACCAAATCATGAAAAAAATATTTTTATTAGTGTACCAAGTAACTTGTAAGGGTTCAGAAAGTGCGCAGTCCTAT
The DNA here is from genome assembly GCA_963971225.1 of Melieria omissa. NCBI lineage: Eukaryota > Metazoa > Arthropoda > Insecta > Diptera > Ulidiidae > Melieria > Melieria omissa. The sequence continues at coordinate 101,969,049 of OZ020267.1, read as the reverse complement.
CGAGCTGCGTATTTTACAAAAAGAGGTCACTTCGTACTTTTATTTATTCGATTACAAAAATCAATTTATTTCATAGGTTTATGTACGTAATCTAGTAAGTATTTATTGCTATAGTAAGTGTAAAAAAATTTAGATCCCAAATAAAGTTCACTATGGCTGTACGATGTTTTTTATTTCGTACTATGCCATATTTCATGATGCCCAAAAACCACTTTTTCCAACAATATTTTAAAAAATGACTTTTGATTATTCATTATGTAGGCTTAAACCGTAATAAAATGGAAAAGAAAGATTTGTAAAGTTACAAACAAAAAAGAAGTACCGAAAGGGTTAATTAGTTAGTCACACACATTATTGAACGAAGTGTTATTTATGTGTGTGACAACTGTATTACGCATATTTGACATCTATTTAATATTTCATATTGGAAGAAAATTATTAAAAAAAAGTAACTTAACAATAACTAAATACTTTGTAATAAGGATTTTGCAGAGAAAGTAGTTTAAATGTGCCGCAAAAACCCAACATTTTTAACTTAAAATCTTAAAACGATTATTATAGTCATTAACATCCATGTGTGACAATTAAAATGTGTCACAAAGTGCACAAATGTTTATGCTCTTAGCTATGAATCATAAAACCTTTCAAATTATAATATATATTGTTTCATTTCTATGTGTGACAACTTGTCACATGATCTAAATTCAGCTTTATACATTACAGGAAATGTGTCTCAGATGCAGAATTACTCTCTCAACTTATAGAAACTATTATTTATTAGATGGAGATGAAGACCATAGAAACTATAGCCATATCACTATTGCTTTGTACTCATTCTTTTGAACAGCTTCGTTCGAAATCTCGATTTTGTATTGGTTTTCTACAATATTGACGATTCTTTATTTTTATGTGACACCTCTTTTACTTTTCTCTCGTAAAATTTTATTCCATCAACACGCACCGTAATCCTTTACAGCGTCTGCCTAAACATTTCCCCAATTTGGCTAAACACAGCATGACCAAGACACAACCAGCCGTCGCACAATTTCGCACAAAAGTCTGTTGCACAAATGTTGGTTTAGTTTTTGTAGCGTGCTGACTTTCCGGCTACCACCAACTGGCATTTCCTGTGCACTCTCGAGCGCGCCATATCCACCCAGGGGGTTGATATAGCAAGCAAACAACCAGAGTAGCGCCAAACTGCATTTCTCGTTGCACTTATCGCCTTTGCGCGTCGCCCTCTGCCCAACCACCCGCTTCCTGGCTTCCTGATTCGTGCTCACTTGCGCTAATGCACGCATGCACACGAATACCTTCATGCGGTTGACTGCTCCTGAGTGTGTGTGCGGTCTTAATTGTGTTTAGGTGCCATTTCACTTTCGCCATTTAGCTTTTGCACTTTGTGTTATTTTGAACGTGGATTTAATTTTTGCCATTTTTTGCAACATAATAACTTTCTTCGGCATTAAAATGCGAGCCAGCATTCAGCGTTCATGGAATCTTTTTATTTTCTTGAATTATATTACATTCCATGCTTCAATCTTCACTAAGTGAAATTTGAAGTACGCTACATTTTTTGAATTGTTATAATTTACTTAAACGTAGTCAACAAGCGAAAAAAGAGAAGAATACTTGCACTATAATCAAACAGCTCTGGCACACTTTCAATCTAAGGCGCACTGAAACGCTTGTCTCGCTTAGTAGACAACACATCAAAATGGTCGTTGTGATTTTGATGGGACCAACAGAATAGGTCTTGGCAGTTCGAACTATTGCCTCAGTTGCCAAAATGAAGAAACGGAAAAGAATATAAGTTACTCTGCCACTGTCCGGCTCTCTCCAGACGAAGATGAAAATTCCTAGGCTCTCCCTTCTTTGACAACTTGAATAACCTCAGTTTAGTCAACATTAAGGATTTCCTTTATCTACAATACAAATTGACTTGTATAGGCTCTCCGATTTGCAGCGACAAATCACTTTCCCAGCCCGTTTCATGGCCTAACTGTGTCTTTGGACAAGTCCCTTGCACACACAGCCATCTTTAACTAACCTAACCTACTCAAACGTATATAACTAAATCTCACTTCATCAGTCTTAAATGTAATGTCAGTAAGCACGGTGACCTCTAATCCAAAGTCCAAGAGTAAGTTGAACATTCTAACACAACAACATTGTCGCCTAAAGCAGTGAAGCTGCACGAAGTTTGCATAATTCAAAATGCACTGCTCGACATTGCAATCAGTGAATCATTGTGCTTATGCTAATAAGGCGCCGAGAATGCGTAATTCGAATGAAGTAAGCAACGCTTCAATTTGTGCTTGAATTAATAGTCGCTTGAATGAGCAGCAACTTAGTGTCCTATTAGCGCTCTTAAATCTTTAAAACACATAAATAAATTGTGGCATGATGCAAGAAAAATGCGCTCAAGTGAATAAAATGAACGTGAGGACAATAAAAGCAATTAAGTGTAATAACTGCAGGCAACATCCTAATGCCATATTTTGCAGTACTCGTTGCAAAATGAGACAATTTGGCTGAAGGCAGCCTTCTTGCACCTACCTACCTACTCGAACTTTCTAGCATTTGTAATGCATACAGTGCAGTGCCACTAAATAATGAAACTTAGCAATGCCACTAATACGTTGCACTGTTTTCTTCTTTCTGAATTTGAGGCATAGGTCCTTTGATTTTATGCATTATTTGAATGACAATAATAATTATAGTGAGCATAACTTCCATTTCTTTTCCTCATCCCCGAACAGATAAGGAAGGACACCGGTATTTTTGAGAATGAAGGGATTCACAATGAACCCAATGGGGTCTCCTAGCGGAAGTGCATACCGCAAACTCCCTAACCGAACCTTCCCCCTTGTATACACATTTCAAAAGGGAGATATTTGTGATATCACCACAAGCCATATGGGCCTAGGTGTGTCTCATACAAAGGCTGCCGCTCTTCCGTTCCTATTGGTACTTTTCTAGTTCTAAAATCAAAGGAAAATTTTTAGGATTTAATTCACGAAGTCAAGTTCATAATTCCGTCTCCATACATTCGAAGGGTACCCATTCAGAAAGGTTTGCAAGAGTGCCACACTCTAAGGCTAAGAAGACTCACTCGAGTAACTAACTTCATCTAGAAAGCAATAGAAGTAGACGCATGCTTAACCAACTTCAACTGGGAAGTGAACCTAGAACCTCTGGTGTGAAAAGCCAACGCGCTATCGAAACCAGCCACAGTCTACTGAAGTTTCTTGGAAGCTCAAAGTAGTTTCATGAGTAAAACTTATTTCGATCTGAGTCAAAATATAATTGGTATGAATCGAAGCAGTCACTCCTATCTACCTACCTACATACTATACTTTTAGCATAAAATCACCTTCACCTTATATTTAAAATAGTTGGTTGCATGACCTCAACTTTAGTACCTCCCCAAAGAATAGTCCTGCCAGTTTTATGTGTTCATTTCCTTTACTTGACACCTACGCAGTCTCGTTAATGTAATAAGCCTGACATCTTTGTTACTCGTAAAAGCAACAAATTTTCAACATAAAATTCATACTTTTTCAATTGAATTACCCATTTTGCATGCACTTTACATGCCACGCTACCATAAGCCCAATGATTGCCGTCCAAATTTGTCAATTTCAATAATAATAATAATTCGTTTAAATTCGCGATATTAATTAGCATTTGTTGCTCATACACGTCCCGAGTGGCTGCCTGTCTGCACACTGTGGCGCACATTGACGCTGCTGCTGTTAGCATTAAAATACGCACAATTTCCTCCACGTACCTGCATAACTATGCCATGACTCAGTTCATACTTACATAGGTACACAACCATACATACCTACATCCTTATAGGTGGTATAGGATGTACGAGTATAGGATTTATTTTAATTTTAATATTACGCCAACGCTGACATAGCAGTCAGCCACCGTAAACCGCTGCCAAGTAGTTTGCACTCAAGATTATAGAAAATTTCCAGCATGCGCTCATTATTAGTTTTGTATGCAGTTAGCGATTGGTGTAAATTTTGTAGTCGCCTTTTGCTGCTGCCGAAACTGCAGCTAAAATGCAAAACTGTATGCCGCACCAATGAACGCAGCGCCACACAGAAGGCGAGCGTACGGAGCGTATGATTAACGGCTAATTGTATTAAATATCATCGTACTCGGTATAAGGTGGCTGGAACTTGAGCTTTGCTTTTGGTTTCAGCACGTAAAGTTTCACAGTTTGTGCAAACGTCAAAACACTTAAACACTTTGTTGCGGCTGTGGTTAAGCGCAGTCTTTCTTCTTCCAAATTTAAATGCAACTAGTTAAACTTTAATATAAATACAAAACGCTTGAAAGTAAGTGAAATAAGAAGAGGTAGTGTGTGTGTGTGTGTATATGTGTGTGTTACTTAAGCGACAGCTGGCCAAGGCCAAACAGAATTACAAATGAATAAATAAATAGCGGCAACGTAAGCTAATAAATTAACTGTGCACAGTGTCGTGGGTCGATGAAAAGGTTGGTGGATTTAAAGCATGAATTAGTGGGGTGAAGTGAAGTCAAAAAAGGGCAACGAAGGGCGCGCAAAAACGTAATTCTAATTGAAATATTAGTAGGACAAACGCAGCGAAAAGAGCAAATGGCAAAAAGTGAAAATTGCTGCGATCTACTGCCGGGCGTTTTTAGCAAAAGTTGCAAACTTTTAGCTCAACAATTGCTTCGTTAAACATTTAAAGTGCTTAAGGTGCATTGTGAATTAAAATAATTGGTAGCCTTGGACGGAAATACAATTGTACCCAAATCAAATTGAATGTAAACATTAAATTAAATTAAATTAAATTAAATTAAATTAAATTAAATTAAATTAAATTAAATTAAATTAAATTAAATTAAATTAAATTAAATTAAATTAAATTAAATTAAATTAAATTAAATTAAATTAAATTAAATTAAATTAAATTAAATTAAATTAAATTAAATTAAATTAAATTAAATTAAATTAAATTAAATTAAATTAAATTAAATTAAATTAAATTAAATTAAATTAAATTAAATTAAATTAAATTAAATTAAATTAAATTAAATTAAATTAAATTAAATTAAATTAAATTAAATTAAATTAAATTAAATTAAATTAAATTAAATTAAATTAAATTAAATTAAATTAAATTAAATTAAATTAAATTAAATTAAATTAAATTAAATTAAATTAAATTAAATTAAATTAAATTAAATTAAATTAAATTAAATTAAATTAAATTAAATTAAATTAAATTAAATTAAATTAAAATAAAATAAATTAAGTTAAATTAAATTAAATTAAAATAAGTTAAATGAAATGAAATGAAATTAAATTAAATTAAATTAAATTAAATTAAATTAAATTAAATTAAATTAAATTAAATTAAATTAAATTAAATTAAATTAAATTAAATTAAATTAAATTAAATTAAATTAAATTAAATTAAATTAAATTAAATTAAATTAAATTAAATTAAATTAAATTAAATTAAATTAAATTAAATTAAATTAAATTAAATTAAATTAAATTAAATTAAATTAAATTAAATTAAATTAAATTAAATTAAATTAAATTAAATTAAATTAAATTAAATTAAATTAAATTAAATTAAATTAAATTAAATTAAATTAAATTAAATTAAATTAAATTAAATTAAATTAAATTAAATTAAATTAAATTAAATTAAATTAAATTAAATTAAATTAAATTAAATTAAATTAAATTAAATTAAATTAAATTAAATTAAATTAAATTAAATTAAATTAAATTAAATTAAATTAAATTAAATTAAATTAAATTAAATTAAATTAAATTAAATTAAATTAAATTAAATTAAATTAAATTAAATTAAATTAAATTAAATTAAATTAATTTAAATTAAATTAAATTAAATTAAATTAAATTAAATTAAATTAAATTAAATTAAATTAAAATAAAATAAATTAAGTTAAATTAAATTAAATTAAAATAAGTTAAATGAAATGAAATGAAATTAAATTAAATTAAATTAAATTAAATTAAATTAAATTAAATTAAATTAAATTAAATTAAATTAAATTAAATTAAATTAAATTAAATTAAATTAAATTAAATTAAATTAAATTAAATTAAATTAAATTAAATTAAATTAAATTAAATTAAATTAAATTAAATTAAATTAAATTAAATTAAATTAAATTAAATTAAATTAAATTAAATTAAATTAAATTAAATTAAATTAAATTAAATTAAATTAAATTAAATTAAATTAAATTAAATTAAATTAAATTAAATTAAATTAAATTAAATTAAATTAAATTAAATTAAATTAAATTAAATTAAATTAAATTAAATTAAATTAAATTAAATTAAATTAAATTAAATTAAATTAAATTAAATTAAATTAAATTAAATTAAATTAAATTAAATTAAATTAAATTAAATTAAATTAAATTAAATTAAATTAAATTAAATTAAATTAAATTAAATTAAATTAAATTAAATTAAATTAAATTAAATTAAATTAAATTAAATTAAATTAAATTAAATTAAATTAAATTAAATTAAATTAAATTAAATTAAATTAAATTAAATTAAATTAAATTAAATTAAATTAAATTAAATTAAATTAAATTAAATTAAATTAAATTAAATTAAATTAAATTAAATTAAATTAAATTAAATTAAATTAAATTAAATTAAATTAAATTAAATTAAATTAAATTAAATTAAATTAAATTAAATTAAATTAAATTAAATTAAATTAAATTAAATTAAATTAAATTAAATTAAATTAAATTAAATTAAATTAAATTAAATTAATTTAAATTAAATTAAATTAAATTAAATTAAATTAAATTAAATTAAATTAAATTAAATTAAATTAAATTAAATTAAATTAAATTAAATTAAATTAAATTAAATTAAATCAAATTAAATTAAAATAAATTAAGTTAAATTAAATTAAATTAAAATAAGTTAAATTAAATTAAATTAACTTAACTTCAAATAAATTAAATTAAATTAGATTAAGGGGAGGTTCTCATTCAAAATTTTCAAAAATTCGATTTTTTTTCTTTACATTTTTTGAAAGGTATTAGTGTCTACTATATTGCGGTAAACCGATTTTCCGATCCGCGCATCAGAAAAGTTTCTACAGGCCATCCCGCCATGGGGCGCTCTCGGCTCGGAACGCGCGCTCAAAACTTTAAAAGCGTTTATCTCAAAACATGATTTTTCTAAACTGCGTACAATCTCATTTGAAAACGGTTCAACCGAAAGACTTCATGTTTTGTTTTCTCGAAAAAAGACCCTTTTCATTGGAGTAATGACCTATAAAGTCTGCAAATTCTTTGTATTAACTATTTTTTGTGAAGCTTCAAAGTATAAAAAAAGGACAAAAAATCGATTTCAAGGTTTGAGATCGCACCATTATGTCAAATTTGAAGTTTTTTACCCGTTCTTAGGTCATTCCTCCAATAAAAGTATCCTACTTTCGAGCCTTATAATTGGTTTTGTTTCAGATCGATCCTGAGGCAGCAGGCTGTACGCAGTTTTGTTATTCCACGCGAACCGCATCTTATACGGAACGTCACCACGGGCGCCATTTTGTTTTTTTCGTCTTGAAAAACTTTGTAAATAATGACGAAAATATAAGCTTTTTGAATCCTAAAACTGTTTTTTCCTATGTTTTTTTATTGGCCCAAATTTTGCTTACTTTTTAGTCATTTGAATGAGAACCTCTTACTTACTTACCTCTACCTTACTTTTAATATTAATTAAATTAAAAAAATCATTTTTAAAGTAATCAAAATTAAAAAAAAAAAAATAGAAATAAAAAAATAAATAAATTTAATTTAAAGGTGGTAAATTCAAGGTCTCAAAGCCATATCAAATATCAAATATATAATCCCAAAACCCTCTTTCAATATATTGTTACGAATACTAGTTCTAGTGGGCTGTTACGTATCACTGGATTGTGCAATTTGAAAATAAAACAACTTTAGTTATCCAAACGCAGTCAATAAAAACCAACTATCACTTTATTTCACACTTTTACACTTCACTGTCTTTACACTTAATTATTTGCTTGATTACTCCGTGTGGCACCTTCACTAGTCAAAATCAGACTGACTCGCTGCGCCGCACCCGGCCATCGCGCAGATCTTTCTCGCACATTCCGGAGTGGACTAAAGGTTTCCATGACGATCGCGACCATCATTGCCAGGTTGGACTAAAAGTTGCCATCATTGCCAGGTTGGACTAAAAGTTTCCATCATTGCCAGGTTGGCCTAAAAGTTCCCCTTATTATCGCGGCCGTCGTTGGCAGATTGAATTATAGCATGGCGCGTAGCGACAGAGTTGCTTTGCACAGCGACAGACTGTCTTATCGTTACAATATATATATTTTTTTTTTAATTAACTCTTGTCTGAGTAACTCGATTGCTATGTTTTTTTTGTAGTTTTTATATTTCCGATTTCTATCAAACTTAAAGTAACTATTGTCCTATTTCTGCAATCGCTAACATTTAGACCACAAAAAAAGAACCAAAAATAAAATACAAAAAAGGAGGACTGAAAACTACAAACAATGAGTAAAAACTGCCATTTTTCAAGTACCTAATCATCGCTTGGAGTATTGCAAAAGATTAACACTCATTGTTGGCTTCTAAGATTTAAAAACATCAAAACCTATGCAATGAATATTAATGACAAGCTACAGTAAACAAAAAAAATATCTTGACAACGACAACACATTTCGTGGCTGTGGCGTAAATGTGGCGCAACAAAAAATTAACGCTGCCACGAAGAAAGGTCCTTCACAAACACGTTTAAATGATAAATGACAAGTCATTTAACTGTTTGAGTAATTTGATTAATTTACATAACTGGTGCTACACAGTTTGTCGGTCTTGGCCGAATCCAGAAAAGCGCGCCAGCCGGTTGTGCTGTGCTCTGCTTGCTGGCACCAGTTGAAAATTTCGAGCCTCGACAGGTTCTGCGACACTTGGTCCTTCCAACGTAGATATGGTCATCCTCTTCCACTCCGCCCACGTGAGGATACTGTTTCGTATACCCAACTAATTTGATAATTTCTCATAAATGTGGCAACTGTGGGAGGGTTGAAGTGGACCATGGCATTTGTTATGACACCAGGTTTAGCTTTAAATACTGTTTGCATGTGTTCAGAGGAGTTAAGGAAGGGTTTGAATATGCTCTACTGGCCTTAAATGAAATGTTGCGTATACGCAACGTTGCTTCAATTTTATTTTTATTCAAGATTAACTATGTCGATTAATTAGCGTAAATGTTTACCCACACACTTTTTTATTTATGTCAAAAATACTGCAATAGACTTTCAACAATTTTCACCTATTTTTACTATAATTCTACTTTAATTTATTCCCCCCTTTTTATAATTTTTTCGTATATATTTTTGTGTATTTCTTTTTATGTTTTTACTATTCTACGTGCAACTACAACAACACTTCTGATGACAATATTCGCTCGCTACGCCAACTATGGGAAAAACACGAAACCATAAAAATCTAAAACAAAAAAAACTTAAACATACGCGCACTCACATCAACACACAGGCACACTGGCGGCCACACAATGGCGCACACGCTTCGGACGTCCGTCGCAAGTGCCGCGTCTGGGCGACGTTGATCCCACGGGCACATTTTGCACCTTTCCCGACGATTGGCTCAAACAGAGAGCGGGTAACTTTTCATTTAAGTCCAAAACATTGCTCCTCATTATTATTATTTGCTTTATTTGAAAAATTTCCCTGTTGAAATTCGTCACTGCACTGTACTCCCGTCCCTCGCTCTTCGAAAAATTCTGCATGCTCTATGTAAACTCAATGTGACCAGTTCATTCATCTGAATTTTACTGAAATTTATTTTAAATCAGCTTTTGACATCATAAACTTGTAATAATGCTCTCAAATCTTCTCTTCCATTCACTCGGCTGCTCGATTTGATTGCATCTTATAGCGGCGAATGCAGTGCCACCCACCAAGTCCGAACTGAGACGAAGTAAGTACCGTGACTCATAAAAAAATTTTATTCTCTACTTAAAGCTGTTCAGTTGTTTTAAAAATTTACAGTCATCATCGACATTTCATCACAATTTCTGGCTTTGATTTCAGTTTTCCTTGTGAATGCTGTGCCATTTATAGCTTTTGGATTTCTCGACAATTTTGTGATGATTATGGCGGTAAGCAGATAAAAAATTACCAAAAATTACTGTCTCAGCTCAAATATTCTTCACTGGTTCTCAAACTAAACACTTCTCCTTATTTCGCACACAATAGGGAGATAGAATTGAAAGTGTGTTCGGCTCTTTCATGTGCATCTCCACCATGGCTGCTGCTGGTCTTGGCAATACCGTTAGCGATCTGCTCGGCATCGGTTCGGCCTACTATGTGGAGCGTGGTTGCGAACTGATAGGCCTACGCTTGCCGGATCTATCGCCCATACAGTTGGAAATGAAGTCGTGTCGTCAGTCAGCAAATTTTGTGAGTGCAAAATTGCAAATATTTCTAAAATTCAACTAAAATAATTTTATTGTTTAATTTGTTACTTAGGGTCGACTGGTTGGCATTACTATTGGCTGTCTATTGGGCATGTCGCCGCTGATATTTATGAAAAAAAAGCAAAATACATCTAACGAAAATGCCAATGAAGCGCCTGGGGTGTGCAAGTAAAAATCGAGCGATATACCGTCCGTAGAGCAAAATACGCAGCGGCTCGATATTCCGGATTATTTTAATTATTTCAAATTGATTAGACTTTTTTATTTGCATTGTAGCTAATGCAAAATTAAATCAACCATCACTTGTAATTTATTTACAATATTGTAAAAAAATTATTAATTAATTTAACACAGAAAAACGCATGTAAACTGCACACATGTCGAAAAATTTCAAGGTTGTTTTAGCCAAAACAAAACGAAATTATTGTCCATTTATAGAGAAAAGTAATCTAACTTAAGTGTCAATTTTATTATGCCTTTCATATTATAGTTTTAATTGTTGAGATGAAAAACAAATTCGTTAGTGTAGAAACGATATGCGTTTTATTGATGCGATTAATTTATATTTTCTATTAATTGTAACACGCAATTTTAAGTAAATATAATTTTGATATTATTCTAGATGAATTTTTTGTTTTTTTAATTTTTATAAATTAATTGACTGTATGAAATTGTACTAAGTTACATCCTATATATGGTTTAGTTTATTTTAAGCTTATATTTACGATTAAATGCCATTTGGTGCTAATAACTATTGATTCATATTGGTGATAATTATTTAAACATGCTTCAATCTGTATAGCTCAAGCTTGAGTAAAGATTTGTAAGCTTAGCAATAACTGTTTCATGATATGAAATGTCTTAAAGGGAGAATGGGAGCGGAGTAAAGATTTGTAAACTGATTAATAACTAATTCATGAATGGAAATGTCTTAAAGGAAGAATGGGAGCGGACATACAAGGCCAAGTCTCTGATTGCGTTCAGCCTACCAAACGCCAAAACGATGCTTGTCCCTGTCCAATGCAAGTTCACAGCTCGCCACCTCAGGGCGCTTAAGAAGCTGAAAAAAGTATTTTCACTATTACATATATTTTTTCTACTCATTGGCCGCTTATGTTATAATTCTACGGCAGCAACTAATCGCTCAATACAACTTCATCAATATAGGGAACCTTCTGTTCTAAAAGGAATCAAAAAACACATCGGATAGCCTCGCTCACACAAGTACCTATTGCTTTTCTACAACTACTTTGTACTGTTACCAATTTACTAATGTCAAATTATTTGGCAGATAATAACAAAATTTTTTTACTACCTATTACTAAAGAACTTGTTACACCTGCTACTATAAATATCAGTTACTATCTATATAGTAATTATATCATATAAAGCATAGGTAAATCTGTAGAAAGCGGTAAAACATTTTTCACCAGTTGCTTCCAGTACTAAGTTTAAGCAACTCTCAATCTACGCAAAAACCTATAGAAATGCTAGACGGCAAACTTTTCTACAAGAGAAATTACTGCAGGTTTTCTAGCAGTGCGCACATTTCGACACATAAGAGAAACATTTACATATTTGGAGCAACTCTTTTGCTAAAAGCAAAAAGGAAATGCTCAAAGAATGTGTTGCGTGCAGATATTAGCAAATCTTGAGTTGTATTTGTAAATTTTAAAACGAAGTCAGCACCATTGGTTTTGATTGATGCCTACAAAATATGTTTGAAAAAAAAGTAGAAAAAGGAATAAAAATATAGTGCATAATAGACCTAAAGTTAGTCATAGACTTCTATATGCAAGTCCAAAAGCCAAAAAATTTATGCAAATACTGAAAATTAACACAATTGGTTTTAGTAGTTCATCTGCATGCGTAGTGGAATAGTTTAAAGTAGTGATGGCCATTCTGATACTCGCTCACACACACAGAGTCTGCTCGCACATCAGAGTCTGCTTTGCTGCTACTCGCGAGTGGAAGAACGGTCATCACTGAACTAAAGCGTCACTTTTATTTAAAAATAAAAAAGTGATTTAGCAAAGCAACCTTTTGAGTGCTAAGATCTGCCAAATTTGTTCCTTAGTCTTTAAGAGTTGCACCTGTTTGAAAAGCAACCGGTGGTGCTTTGTAGCCAATGCTTCTTATAGCATTTTCAATTTATATAAACGATCTTTTTTCGATTTTAGAATTATGAAAACTGCCGAAAACTTCCAAAGAAAGAAAAAACCAAAATCTAATGCACATTAACCCACAAAATTGTGCCCAAAAACTTTTGTATGATTTTTCTTAAAATACATTAATGATTTTTACTGCGCCTAATTAGCAGCACAAACAAAGATTCATGTATAAAAATATATATAGAATTCTTGTGTAAAAAGTGATGAAACAGAATTCATAAAGAAAAGTGCATAAAATTGGTTGATATCAAATTTCTAAAGTTGTTGCGCACAATTTTGTGGTTAGTGGGCAATTGTGCCGAATTGAATTGAAAATTGAAGGAAGTAAAACATTGGCATAAGAGCTTTAAAGCAGTTTGCAAGCAAAGATTTTAAGAATAGCGAATTAAAATATTGAAAAAACTAATCCAGAGTTTCATGAGGCATTGCAACTGATGTTAAAAAGAGTAGAGATAAATGTGTTTTAGAATGTCACGCAAAACTACCACATCGAACGTTCATTACAATTGCATTGTGCGAACGGAATATCTATACAATTAAATATTAGGTGCTTTGATGCCTTGATGCACGAAGAATTGAATGCTATGAGCTTTCATATACCAGACAGACACGTTTTCACCTTTATCGAGCAACTACTCTCCGGCAAAGAGAGGAGAAACCTCTAACCTAACCAAAGTGAGACCAAAATCTAAAGGAGTTACTGATTAAAAGAATAGTAGGGTGACATTGAATTACAGGGATCTCACAATCAAGAAGATGACGAAGAAGAAGACGTTTTATCAGAAAGCCACTGACCATTTCTCACGCTTGAAGTTACAATCTATCTTCTATGTTCGTCGCTCTATTTTCTATGATATAAATGTGCCAAGAAGAATCAGACTAAATTCTGTAGACAAAAGCCATAATCGCTCAAGTCCATAAATATAATTTTGAGCAGCACGTTTTAAAGGTAAAGGCTTGCACCCTTAATTTAAGGATGTCTCAAGTGGACTTGAGCGTTTATCTTTTTTGACCACACAATTGTTGAATTTCATTCATCTCGATTATGTCTCCTGTTTCTAGTAAAAACTTCTTCAAAGCTCAACGCCCCAATGATGTTCAGAGTTCACTTGAGACTTTGTCTTTGAGACAAAATAATATGGTTTTGTGGATGAATGGATTTAATGGTGTTTTCTCCAGTCTTCTCAAAACCTGTAGGTAATCTCGTAACATGTTGAAGCTATTCCCAGGTTTGTGTTCAAAGCGATGCTAATCTCTCACTACTAGTTTCCATGCTACTTCAAGCGCAGCGTACCTCAATTGGAGTTTTATTAATTTAGGAAGTTTTTCAAGAGCCCAAAATCTATAATACTTTTCCAGTATTTAAGGTTTAGCTCTTTGTCTGTTGCTCTTTATTTGAACATCTCTGCCTGATGATGTTTTTATGGCTCAGTAAAGACTGCTGTAGCTGCTGTTCCTACTGAGCAATCAGCTTTCCGTAAGTCCATAAAAGCTACAGAGGCTTTTTTGAGGCACTCATGCTCTCTCCCAAATAATTTGATTTTCAATAATTTTATATACTCATTTGTAAGAAAATCAATCAGTTGTAAGAAAATCAAAGACTAGAATGTTTGTACAGTTGGAGATCGTTGTTGAATTGCAGACTTGTCCGCGCAAAACAAGAAACAATGCATGCGAGCAAACTTGCGTTGAGAATTCCTTAATAAGTGTGGAAAATATCTTATCAGAAATTTAGTTTGCCCCTAACTGAAGCTTATCTCTCCATACAAGATGACTCTTAGGCGCTTTCCTACAAAGAGTGCAATTCTACTTTCTCATCATTCGACTAAATCATTGTTACAACAAAATATGAATTCTACCAATTTTTGCATTGGAACCAAAGGCACCAAAGAATTACTTTAAAGAACAACGTTTACAGAAAATGAAGCATTTAACAAGAAACAAAAACAACTATATAAAAATACAGGTATATAAAAAAACAGAATTCAAACAGTAAAAAAATAAGCAATAGCAAATTATGGTGAAATTTTCCATGCAACCAATACACAACGGAAAAAATATATATATATAAATATATATATATAAAATCATAGCGAAAAATATGAAAAATATAATAAGTAGAAGTACTATAGAAACTGATTAAAAAACAAAATTTTAAGTCTAACAACAAATTATTTAATGAGAAATTAATAAAATTGAATAAATAACATTCAATTGAAAAATATAAAAAAATACAAAATACCAATTAAACCAAAGCTTTATCTGATGGAAACACGAAAGCAGAAAAAACACATTAACACCTTAGCAAAAAAAATTTTAAATTACCAAAAATTAAAAAAAAAATAAATAAATTTAAAAGGAAATGCTTATAAGTAGTGAGAGAAAATGAAATAGGAAATTCAACAAAATAGCGGAGAATCTGAAATTAACGAATAAAGAGATATTAAAAACTTAAAAGTAGTGAAACTTAAAAAAATGAAGTTTTAATTCAACAAAAGTACTTTTTTGGGGGAATAAAAGTCTTTTCGACTCATTAAAATACGTTTTTATTGAACTTTTGAGAAGAAAACGAGTAACGAATAAACTTACTTAACCCTTTCAGTCACAATGCCCAATATATGGGACTACAGCCCATACCATTCATACAGCCGGCTGTCATTTTCATGTCGGAAAGGGTTAACCTCAGCTCAGTGCGTTCCTTCTCCACTTGGTCACACCAAAAGCTGATAGGGCGTCATCGACTTGGTCCTTTTACCGTCAACCGTCACCGTTCACCTTCTTTGCCGTCAATCTCCAACTACCGCTTCGAGCAACTTTTTCACCAGAGCTTCAGTGGCCCATCGTCTTTAACCAACTCATACATAGACGTCGCACGTTGGGAAAAAAACAGGCAAAAACGCTCGCATTGGAGGAAATCCAAAAGTTGCGAATCTGAATTCTTTTTTTATTTGTAATATAGATGGACCAGCGAGACAGCAAATCAACTTTTCAAGTCTCTTCATCCCATGACCTGAACTTTACGGCCTTTCAAAGTTGAACGTTTTATCATATTATTTTCACTTCTAGCAAATTATCGTTAACAAGGCTGTCTTCAGATGGACGTAGAATCTATATTTTTTAATGAAATCCCATAATTTTTCACATGTGGGGTTATAATATTTCAGCAGTTAATATATCCAAAAAGTGTATTTAAAAACTGTTGATTTTGGAAAAAAAAAATAACTAACTTTTTCCTAATTTTTTGATAAAAATGAGAAAAATCGGGATTTTCTCTGAACTGTAACTTTTGAGATTCCACAGCATTCCACGAAATACATATACACTCATTAGGTGGGACATTCAGCTAAATTATGGTACCAAACTCATCTGCGGCGTTCTGCGACTAAATGAATGCGAGCATTTTTCGCATGCCAACCCAAGCACTTTTTGTACTCAGTTCTGTTGAGCAACGATATATTTTTAATTGCTGAGCAAAACTATAACGTATGAAAAACAGCAAGCCTGGTGTTGAAAGGAATAAATATGTATTTAAATGTATAGAATTGAGATATGTACATATATATCGCATTGATTTATCTATGTCCGTCTGTTAATATGTCTTCGAATTCGTCTGTCTGATGGAAGGTATTCACAATTGCTTTCGAAAAAGTTGAGACACGAAACTGAAATTTCGTACAAACACTTTGAAAATCACGATAACAACATATTGCTTAAAATAGGCGTGGTTTGCCCATTCTTAACAGGGTTGCCATATAAAGATATTTTTCAAAATATAAACTTTTAAATATTTACCGTCCGTTTAGGGATATTTTTGTCTGGAAATAGGTGTGACATGCCTCTTTAACCCATTGAGATACATAATAAGTCATTAGTTTAACTTTTAGTGACGAAAGTTATACTTGTCAGTTAACCTTTTCCGTGCTTTATAAAAGTAAATGAATAGTTTAAATTTTTTTAAAAGAGTTTGCCTACTTTTATAAAAGTGGGCTAAGTGTCTCTAAAGAACATTTTAATGCATGACAGCATAATTTTAGCTTATTTTAATATTGTTAAAATAAAGTCTGTATGGAGAGTAGGCGTGGCCGTGGGCGAATTTTTTTCATTTTTGGAATAAATCATCTTCTACTTATGGGAAACCGTTATACGAAAATTCAATCCTTTATCTTTTTTATTTCCGAAGTTATTAAATCTTTTGTTATACACTCGGAAAACATAAACCGTGCTGCGAAAAAGTGCTCAAATTAAAAAACCCTCAAACACGTGTAACTTTATTTTTGATCTTCCACAAGAATCAGTCATCAAAATATTGACTTATATTATTTTGCTTCTGATTACGCATATTTCTAAAACTCTTAACTTCCGACTGTAGGGTACCAGCTCCTGGTAGGGGAAATAAAAATTATACATACAATACTCTGAAGAATTCTAAAGATGATAACGAAATTTCAGTTCTCTAGTGCAATAACTATAGATTCTAAAGCTCAAAACAGGCGATGCGAGCGTTTTTGCCTGTTTTCCCCCAATGTGCGTCGCCAATACCAACAGGGCAAAATGTTGCGAAGGGTCGCATGGGCAGAATAAACGTCCTATAGGCTGCAAGTTGTGTCTTTAGAGAGAGGTCTCTGCTATTGAATTGCCTACCGACTGTCTGTTCACTACTTCAATAAACAATCTATACACAAATTAGTTTCATCAACGATTTGATTGTGATTTTATTAAAATACATGTATTTAGTAATGTTAATAAACGCACAGTGACAGCGCCTAGTTTTCTTGCCGTTATGCTTTAACAGTTGGTATATTTATAAATGTAAATTTATAAGTATATTAGTAGCTATTTTTTTTAATTTTTATGTCTGCATAAGTGTATGTAAAATTCATTTGCAATTTACAAACATTAATTTTGTATAAAAAATATTCTTCATTTCATTTAATAGTTATTTATTAATGCTCAAAATTACTACAAATAATTTGCAATTGCGCCAAAAATACCTCAAATCAATGTTTAAATTTCTTCTTAAATATTTAATAATTTATACTCGTAAATTTTTGAGCAATTTAAATATTAATCAAAGTTGGAAGAAATCTAGTTCATGTTTGTATAAATTTAAATAAAGTGTTTCTATTGAGGCTGAAAATGTAGCAAACTGAACAAGAAGGTATAGGTAAAACCTTTAACCCTTAATTGACACAAAGCTGATGAATTGTATGAATTGTGAACAACTTTTAAAGTAACGTAAATGAGGCTGCAATGTGAAAATAACATTTAACATTGATTTTTCGCTTTTTTTTAAGATTTTTGTGACAGTTACTGAGTTTGTTTAGTTCCAAGTATATTTTTGACATACATTTAAATATTGAATTCATTGAATTGTGTGAATTTAATGTTTTTGAAGAGCTTACAAGCATCTTTTAAGTTCAAATGAAAGTGTTTTTATTATATTTTTATATATATATATATATTTTTAGTAATTTTGTGATACAGTGCTTTTCGCTTATAACGACCCCGTTTAAAACGATTTTCCGCCTAAAACGAACCAATTCAAAAGTACGCGCTCTATGTTTTCGCTTATTACGGACCCCTTTTAAAGCGAACTTTCGGTTAAAACGAACCATTTTGCCTGGTCCTTCTAAGTTCGCTTTAAGCGAAAAGTACTGTATTTTAAAAAGTTTAAAATATTGTTTTTGCATAAAATGTGCAGATTAAGAAAAGAAAGTATTTCAAATTTCCAAAGTGTGCAGTCATTTCACGCCACAGCTTATGTACTGTACTCCAAGCGCATTACGATTTAGTAAAATAATTGATTGAGCAGAAACATTAGTAACTAAATTACAAATCAAATCGCTGCCAGCAGCAGCTGGCTTTTAGTTGATATTTGTAAAATTTCCATTTCGTAAAGTATTTAAAAACTAAGCAGAAAACGCAAATAAAAAAATCGTTTTTGTCGTGGGAAATTTACGCAGGTCGACTGGTTCGTATGACGCTGCAAACGGCAACATATACTATATGAACTTGAACCACATTAGCGGCAAGCGCACAAACGATTGCTGTGTTGCCTCGCCGAAGAGCTGCCAGAGTACGGACGTGGTGCAGTTGCTCAAGTTCCAGACACAATCGACAAAATGCGGAAGCTGTGAGTGCTGCTGTCGCTGCGCCTGCTGATGCTGTTGCTTGCTGTCCGCATACTCTTCCTTCAGCGCAAACCAGTTGCGCTGCACATCACGCTTGGCCAATACGGCACGTTCACCGGCATGCACTTTGCTACTGCCACTCAAATGTTGTACGGCATCGGGCAGCGTCAGGCGGCTGGCGCTATCAATCTCATGGTTGCGGCGACGCATCTCATCACGCAGCGCTTCTTCGCGGTACTGCCGCTCGAGTTTCAGCAGTTCGGCCTCGACATTCAATGCACTGCAGCTGGCATTTCGACTGGGGTGTAGGGTGATCACAGTGCTGGCCGACTGATTTGTGCGTTGTGGCTGTTCGTCTGCGTTTGCATTGTCGGTGCCGTTGCCGCTGTTAGCGGCTGAGAGCAAGGAGTCAGTTGGATAGTCAGCTGCAAGCGGTAGTGTGCCATTGCTGCCAGCAACATCACTACCGCCCAGCGCAGTGGTTAGCGTCTTGCGATGCAGCGCAGTGCCTGGTATCTGGCTGGCCAGAAAGAAAGCGCCCGCTATGGTCATTACGCTGGCAGCATAGCTGACCGCCATCACCGTAATGTTGCTGAGTATGAATTTAGCCAGCGTAAACGAGGGCAGCATCTGCATCAGTTCGGAGTAGGTAAGCCAGCCGCGCCGCAAGCCTTGACGACGTGCCAGTGTCTTCTCCACGCCACTCAATTTGCCAAAGAACTCTTCATTCGATATGTAAACGTTCCAGTCCTGGGAAAAGGGACATTTGTTTAAAAAAAAAACTTTGTATGTAAATCAACCAAGTCAAGGCACTTACAATTGCGCATAGAAATTCCAATTCTAATTGCTTCAGTCTATCATCTGTCATGTCGCCATCCGCTGCCCAATCGAGCAAATAGAAACCTTCATCGTAACCGGCGTAGAATTTAGTGGAAATCATCTGCAAAACACAACAACAATCAAATAAATAAGTTAATGGGCAAAATACAATTTGTTTGAAATATTTGATCAACATTTGCAAGAGCACAAAGTGGGTATTTCTTCAAGCCTGCTGTATTGCTTTTAGTACAGAAAAAGTACAGGGAAGCATTTCAATATGCTCGTAGTTATCATATCTGTTAGTTAACCCTTTGGCTTCTTTGTTGCCACATGGCAACATGCTACTTTTTGGATATTTTGTTGGTCCTTAGAATAGTTTGAAGTTTTTGGAAAAATACGAAATTAATAAACTGAATATTTAAGTTTAAAGAAGAGAAGTATACACGTTTTTAATGGTATATCTTGACATAGTAAAGGAAGAAGAAGCAGACAAATTGGATAACTTTTTAATTTGACGTTTTTTTTCAATTTACTTTTTTTTTATTTTGGCTGAAGTAAATGAAGAAATATTCAAATTTTCTTTATGCGTAAAAAGTTTTATGTTTGAGTAATTATTACAGCCATAACAATGTGGTTGGATACGAGTATAAAAATTAAAAAAATTTCTTATGGAATGTTGCTAATATAACCACAAAGAAACCTAAAACGTAAAATTAAAAATTGTAACTTTCCCCATTAAAAACCTGTAGCGAAAGGGTTAATATTCTATGCCTTAAGGGGGTATTCCGTAGTGACGCGCCTTTTTCTGGTAGATTTTCAAGAATTTTTTTCTCAGAAAATATAAAAGATATTCAATTTTTGTTTTCTGCCATATATTTATACATATTTCATGTATACAAAATTGTAATAAATACAAGTTGAAATTAAGTCGTTTCCAGCGCAGAGGAAAACGGTAGACCTGATTGCAGCTGTCTCGGAAGTCTAAAACAAAAAACAAAAATTTTTTTTAGAATCTGTGTAACGTCAGTATCGTGTGAACTACGGAAAAGTAAAAATATTGAAATTTAGAAAAGTTATGCAAATTTAAAAAATATATGTGATTTGAGGGTTTTTTTCAAAGTAAATGTTGGATTAAGAAAAAACTACTTATTGTATGGACACAATTTTAGACAGTACGATAGCGACATGTATGTAGAATATTCAGTTAAAATTTGAAGCAAATCGGCTTAGTAGAACTTGAGATATTATGTCTACCAGTTTGAAAAACATGGTTTCGAGAAAAAGAGGATTTACGTTTTGGGTTAAGATAATTTTGCGGTCGGCGCGCCGACGTTGACATCCCATAACTTTCGGAATTTTCGAGATATTGGAAAAATACTTTCACAGTTTGAATTGTAAATACGTTGAGATTATGAAAATGTAATAAAAAAAATTCGAATTTTTGAAGCCGTCACTGCGGAAGACCCCCTTAATACTGCATTATTAAGTCCAAGCATTTGCTAAACGATTTCATAATTATGTCAGTGTATTGTCACAAGGGTCAGCAAACAGGAAGCCACAAAAGTTGAAGAACCCTGCTGCACACAAGCCAATACTACACAAAAGCCAATGACTAAACAGGCACGAATGCATGTCAACTGCTGTGATGTCATAGAAATCAGCATATGAAAAGCAAACGAAAGCCAAAAATACAATCTAAAGAATTTCCAACAATGTGTGCATACATAATCACCAAATGAGTCGAAAAAAGTTGGACAAATAAACGCAAAAGAAACGTTGTGGTGACATAGTTATGTATGAGTGACGGAAATGCGACCGGTTTGATGACCATTTATGCAAGTTCCACTTGAACAACAGTTCTCAAAGTAATGCTATGCCTCTTCTCCTACACTTCAGTGCCCGAACGTGAATAAAATGTGCCGCCTTTATGTCATTCAACTTTTAGTTGCATTTAGTGTGTATGGGTTTTATAGGAACTGCTCAACAGGTGTCTTATCAAATACGAACTAAAAATTCTGCTTTGTTTTTGTTTACAGCAAATGTGTGTACTTTGTTATTGTTTTACAAACAAGCAACAAAACAAATTAAGTTAAATAAAAATCAGCAAAACAAAACAAACCGCAATTGCAATCTATTTCACACTCACAAACACACACACACACACATGTAGTCTGTATGCCAGACAGCTAAGTGCTGCTATATTTACTACCCACAACAACTGCAATATGCTATTAAATTCAAATATGTTAGTACAGGCACTTAGAGTGCACTGAAATTGCGGTAGTGGCAAATTAATTGAGTAAACAACAACAAATAGGCTGCCTAGTAACGACAGCAAGCTATTTGTTAGCGATGTACGCTCACATGTGTACATGTGTATACATATATATATGTACATATATAATGTTACCTAAAAGCGATATTATTGTGGCTATTGCACTTAATGGTGCGATAAGGGGGAAATAGAGCGTTTATTAAATAAAATAAAATTGATAACACGTGAGCGCATTGGAACCACTACAGACAATAGTGTCGTTTAGCTGTGTATATGAATGTGAACCACATGATAATTTAATAACACTAATAATAAATTAACTGGTCACAAGTCAAACTACTATTTTGGGATTTTTATAGGAAACCTAATAACCAAATAAAATTGACAAATGTAGGCAACCAAATTGGTTCTATTGATAACTTGTATTTTTCATATTTAAATCAATATTTTTTTGTGTATTACTTGGAGATTTTAATTCCAGGGGCAAAGAAAAAAATAGTTATTATTTTTTATGGTATAGTGGTAAGTATTTCCTACAAAGTTCAATTGAATTCAATTCAATCAAAGAGCACATTTATCAGTTTTCTTTATAAAGTGATTTCAATAATCGACAGAAAAGGAAGGTCAAGTTCGCTTAATCTTAACTAGACTTTTTTATTGACATAAAACGATGCTCATTTTTAGCATGTCGACTAAAGAATCTGGTCATTTTTCTGTCCATTCAACAGGTTGTCTGTGCATGTCCGCTAGATGACTAATGCTTCTACTAAAAATCCAACTACTCGCTTTAACACTTTCACCACTTGCAACATGCTCATTTGCTGGCATGCTTAAATTTTCTGCACTTAAATTTACACCAAACACATCAATTTTTTTCTCCTAAGTCAACCTACCATTGAGACGATAAATAGCTCCTGCGGTGTTATACGTCGCACATAGCCAGGATCCGTAGCGTTCAGTCTATCCAAGTAAATCAACGCCATTATCAAAGAGCACGGTGAAGCCTTCACATTCCCAGCATCTGCCATATTTAGACGATTCAACGAGTGTCCTTTATGCGGCGCCGAAAATAACTCCGATGCATATTCGGCCAACGGACGCGACATTTCCATTTTTTCGTCCATCGCAGCGCCGCCGAAATACAATGATTTACGAATGCGATTCATGAATTCAGCATGCGGCATCACCTAGCAGTCAGTCGCGAATCAAATGTAATAAAGTGCATTGATTTATCAATAAATTACATTTATTTTTAGTTCGTTTTTGATGTAAACGTTCGATGTTACTCACCGTGGCGTTGTTGCCGCTGCCATTTTTGGCGCTGCGCCCCAATGTCATGTTCGGCGTTTGCTCTTTTTCGTATGTACTTTTTTCGCTGCAACTTTCACCAAGAATTTTACGTTCCGATTTTCGTTTGCTAATCACAGTTCGCAACGCATACAACGCAACGAAAGTGTCAATTCAACCGAAAATTTTATAAACATAAACTAAAATTTAAACGACTCGACGCATTTAATTGCAATTTCCACAATTTTCGCCTTCGGATGACTACACGCGAGTGGTGAACGTTCTGAAAAGCACAGGTAGCCGCTCGAACATGCTGCTGTCACAATGACGATAGTGTTGCCAGATTTTTTTTGTTCTTCGAAGTTGTAATTTTCTGGCCAAAATCAGTAACACTTTTATGTTTAAATACGTACAATTTCCAAAAATAATAGTGTTGCATACAACATCACATAAAGTGTGTAAGCAAATGGGAACAAGTGCAGAATAGCGTACCCTCGTGAAAAAAAAAAAAAATTTGGCTGTATAGAGCTTGGTTTTGTGAATGTAACAAACTAAAAATTTTGCCGGGGAAACGCCTACAAAAGGCGTGGCACGGGGTCAAAGTTCAAAACTTTTATCAAAATAACTCATTCAATTTTCAATCGATTTATATGATATGGGTATCAAACGAAAGGTCTTTTTCATACCTTTATTATGGTGTACCACATTATATACTTTATATGTACGAGTAAAAAATTATAAAATTATATTTTTATTTTTATATATATAAAAATAAAAATATAATTATATATATATTTTTTTTTTATAAAATTTACAAAACCCGATTTTTTTCTAGAAAAACGTCGTTATTAAGATACAAAAAAATGTACACTATATTATAGCCTGTGGAATTATCTTTTCAATGAAATATAAAAACATACATTTTTGTTTTTTTTCAATGCGTGTTTTAATTAAATATCGCGCCTAAGCAAAGAATTTCTGCATTCAAGTACCTTTTGTGTGGCCGGCCTTCGGCCGGGGCGCTTGAAAAATAACCCTCATGGGAGTCACCACCACATCAGGCAACAGTCAGGTGTGCACAGTATTTGTTGTTCAAATCCATAGTTCCAAGCCATAGTTTTTTTGGCAATAAGTTTTTCCCAGGTGACTGGCCTTCGGCCGGGGCGCATGAAAAATAACCCTCATGGGAGTCACCACCACATTAGGCAACAGTCAGGTGTGCACAATATGGAAATATAAAAACTTTGAACCTCGATATCTCGAAAACGAAGCGAGATATCGAAAAATTTTATTCTTCATTTTCGATTTACTTTCGGTCAATCTATCTAAAAACATCATCAAATGGCGGCGCCACGGAAACCGTAGAATCCCCTTGCAGGCACATTATTTTAACTCAATATAAATTTAAATATAAAAACAAAAAAAGTTAAAATATTCTATATTTCATTGTAAAGGGAATTCCGTAGAAAATATATGGTAACAAATTTATTATATCTTTATTTTGGTTTTTTTCGAGAAAAAAATCGGGTTTTGTAAGTTTTATAAAAAAAAATAATTTTTTGCTTATAATTTTTTACTCGTACATATAAAGTATATAATGTGGTACACCAAAATAAAGGTATGAAAAAGACCTTTCGTTTGATACCCATATCATATAAATCGATTGAAAATTGAATGAGTTATTTTGATAAAAGTTTTGAACTTTGACCCCGTGCCACGCCTTTTGTAGGCGTTTCCCCGGCAAAATTTTTAGTTTGTTAGACTCAGGAGCGAAACTTCTTTGTAAAGGCATACTTATTAATTTTTTTCACGAGGGTACGCTATTCTGCACTTAAGCCAGCAAATGTTCTAAATTAAGGTAACTCTGTGGGAAACATGAGAGTACTATACATTTAGTTTTGAAATGAATGGGCATATCTGTAATATTGTTCCCAAAATAATTTTTAGGCGACATTTTTAAAAACATTTGTATTAACTTCTCTTCTTGACTAAGGCCTAGCTACCCGCAACCAACCGTGTTGTGCGTGCGAATATTTTTACAAGGTTGGAAGGGACCTACAGTTTTATGCCGATTTCGAACGGCGAGTTGGGAGCTTTTTCATAGGCAATTTTACTCTCAGAGGTTTGCAATTTCCTGCTGAGCGGACAGCCGCCAAAAGAAAAATGTTTGTTTTTTTTTTCGGTGTTAACGCAACGGAGTATTGAACCCGCGGTCCAACGCACTAGCCAGCTGAGCTACGACGGCTGCATTTTTATTAACATAGTGTCAAAATATTTGAAAACTTGAAAACCAGAACTTAAAAAAATTACTTAAATCTTGATTTGAAGCAGTGGCGGATTAAGGGGGTTCTGAGGGTTGAAACCCCCCGAAATATTGGGATCGGCTCTAAGACTACATACAACTTAAAAGGCATCTCTGGCATTTTATGAATATTAAAGAAATACTTTTTGAAACCCCCCAAAATATTTTTCTGAATCCGCCCTTGATTTGAAGTGTAAGGTACCTTACACAATTAGTTAACGTTAACTAATTATACTTTTTGTTCATACATTAGAAAAATTACAGTTGCAACTGCACCTGTCCACTTTTATCATATGCGCTAGAGCCGTTGTTGGTGTTCTACTGCGTTTATTTGCTGTACTTTTGTATCACACGTTGTAATACCATAACATATCAATCGTATTCCTGTCCACTGCCAAGCCGAACCATAGTATAACAATTTCACAATGCCCCGAACTTAGTTCCTGACAGCCCAAAAGCCCATTTGTAAGTTACAGTCAAACCTAAATTGGAACGTCAGCGGCAAGCAAGTGTCAAAATTCATGCCCATACAAATTGTGTGGGGTAAACCGCAATTGAAACGCTCTGACGCTGAGCTATTCAAATTTCCAATTTTGACAGCGCGTTAGCAGTTGAAGTTGGCTGCGAGAAACAAAAACGCCTGTGATTTATATTTGATTTGATTTAAATTGTGAGGAATTTATTCAAATAAGAGCTAAGTTTTGCAAAATAATAATAATTCTTGGTTTTTTGGCAACTAAACAGATATTTTTTTTACATTTGTTTTCATTTCATTTTGACAATCCCAACGCAACGCTTCAATTTCGGTATGCCGCACTGAGCGAGAGCGTTGCGTCAGAAAACGCATACGCAAAACGCGTTTTCTGACGCAACGCACAACGCTCCAATTTACGTTTGACTGTTAGGAACCAGGAGCCAGGATCCATATACAACAGACTGCGAACTAGAACAGATCCTGGCGGACAGGTGTAGTTAGGTGTAGAACAAAAAACGAATTTTGTTTATAAAATATGTAATTGGTGTTGAATTTATTAAAACATGTGTTTTCTTGTAAATTTAGTTTTAGTTATGAGCTTCTTTCCCTTTGCGTATGCTCAAAAATTATTATAATCAGAGAGTTTGTCATCTTGACATAATGACTTTTTGTAAATAAATTGCAATAATTTGTCATGAAACCTGATCTATAATCATGATGAAATAAACAAGGTGAAGCGAGTAGCTGACAGTTTTGTCAACCCATACCCTTATTTTGAAACATAGCAATTGACAACCAATTTTGCTTTGACATTGAGAGAAGATTTTTAACCCCAATCAAAACGTAAAATCGAAAATATTGTGTTTAAAAATTTTCATTTGTAAAATACGCGTTTAACTTCTTCTTCTAAAGTAAGAGAGTCAAGAGTTTTAATTTTCTTTCTGTAAATGAATTTGTTTCACATATTGTTATGTTTTTTTACATGTTTTACATAAATGTTAATCGTTTTTTAGTAAAGCATGTTACGTTGTGCTACGACATACATATTTATTTTTGGTTTCATATTTCTTTATTATTCAATACCAATAATTATGCAGCGTGGGGACCTGCCACCACGGCAACGAATCGGCATAATCTTACCTACAACGCACTACAATAATAATGAAATTGATTTTTTGATACACCAGGCTTAAGTGGGTTAATGCGAAGAAAGAAGAAGACTTTCATGTTTTCAGAGAATTTATTTTGAAAACGTCAGTTTTTCAAAAGCTCTCTTGTCAAAATAAGGGTATGTCATCTACTCGCTTCACCTTGTTTATTTCATCATGATCTATAATGATTCATTATAGATCAGGTTTCAATTCAGTTTCAGAAGCAGTTTTTTCGAGCTGAATGTGTATTTCATTTATAAAAAGTTGTCATCCCAAATTGATCATCCTTGCGATGAATTCTAGCACTGTGCTGCCAGCATGAAGCAATGAGAAGCCAATGAACTCTCACAATATTATTAAAGTCCAGCTGGCAACTCTACGTAAATTAGATCAAATTCACCACGCAACAATCAGTACATATTCAATTTAAAATTACAAGTTTATCAGAATTTTTAATGTTTCATATGGAAAAGAACTTTTTAAATTAACATAGTTAAAAGTGTATCGTTTATTTATTTTGAAGTCGTATTGAGCGCTGCATTTGGCCGAAAAAGACAAACTGCATTTGAAAATTTCAGTCCTTTTCGTGTCCACTAAATGAGTCCTGTTTTTGTAAGTTGTGCTGCAGCCTTCTAAAATTTATAAAAATCACAAAATTCTTTCTGTAGTCTCCTCAACATGCCCGTCAAATTGGATCGATCTTCGATAGAAAAACTAACGCACGAGTCCACCGAAATACGCTTGCGCACGCTTGAACAGATCACAGCGAAGCTGGAACGTGCGCTCATCCACAATGAAGAGATTCAGTTTAAGCCGGGCAAACTCTGTAAGCAGCTCATACGCTGGTTTGGCTTTCATCCTCTGCAATCGCCGCTAAATGTACTTCAGCTGCAACTGCTAGTGTTACGTTCCAGCTATGGTGATGCCGCCATAGAACATCTGGGCGTGCGTCGCTTTATGAACGAGATGGACAAAGTGCAACAATTGCTGCACAACCGACCCGACGAGTTGCGGATAGCAGAGGAAATACAGGAGTTACTGCGCAACTATTTCGTTCGCAAACAGGAAACCGATTTGAGGGAGATCATGGCAGTAGCTTCCACGCTAGACGATGAAACGAATCTATCGCAGAGCACCAAGAGCGAAGAAGACGTGTCGCAATGCATGCTGATACAGTGCCCGCCCGTGGACTATGAGTCGCCTTGGTCCAAGCCCACAACGTCTGATTACAACTCCATGAAATCATTGGTAGACATATTCGGTGATAACGCGACCAGCAATGAGGATGTGCAGAATGCACTTCAACAACTGCAAATCGTTATGGCTGACTATCCGACGGAGTACCTGCTTCAAGCACCGCATGTCTATCTCACTTTGTTGCAACTCTACGACAAAATGGAAGATCCAAATCAATGCCTCCTTGAGGATGTGGTCGCCACACTGTTGGTGTTCCTGCACAACCTCAAAAAGCGGTTACGCATGCGTCGCAACATACTGTCGCATGCCGGTAGCCCAAGTCAACTGGAATCGTTGCCCAAGACGCAGTTGAAAATATCGAAAGCGCTGCAGCTTCTCTTAGAGAAGAGCTTAAAGCACCTGGAAGCACTGCAATATGACCTTCACAAGGAGACTCGGCTGATAACGGAGATGCTGCTGTTTGCTTTAGAAATTTACAAAATGCTAGAACAAAGCATTGAACAGGAAGCCCTACTAGCGTTGCACAAACTGTGTGTAAAGCTGCAGGAAAATATCGCGAAAGACGAGCACGTTACGCTGGAGCGCATTAAATACCTGATATTCGTTTCCCTGCTGCAGGATATGGTGATGCACAACGTCAATCGACAACAATCGAATGACACATTGCTGGAGCTGCTAGAGCCGCTTTTGCGTGATTACAGCTTCAAGGCTCACTTTCCGCAACGCTATGAGAGTCTACGTGTATTGCTTGTACAAAAGCTTCCTGGTACACAACAAAAATACGAGAAGCTGCAGGACTATGAGAACGATTTCAACGCAGCCGCGCAGCTCCTGAAAACTCCGGAAGACTGTTGCATGCATAGCGCTGCTGTGATCAAGCGTGGTGCCAAAATTTGCCTGGCACTGAAACAGATGCATAGTGTAAGGCTCACAGAGATGCTGTTCAAGGCCATTATCGATTGCAACTCACATTATTACGCTAACTTTGAACTGATAACTGCTGCCCAAGAGCTGCTCTTGAAACTGCTGCGACTACAACATCAGACGCTTAAAGCCATTGCATACCGAAGTCTGACGATGGCGGTACGCAAACACTTTGCCTGCCTCATGAATGGCGAATGCTATTGTAGCGGCATTGCGCCCAGCAAGCTGCTGGAATCGCACATTATTGGTGTGCCACTGAGCAGCGCAGTGCTGCTGCAGCTCATACACGAGAGCGCCGAGAGCAAGCAGCAGGAGACAAAACAGCATTGCGAGGACGTGCTGGTGCTGCTGCTACGGACGCAGCATCTGCTTGGCGACGATTGGGTCAAGTTGCAGGAGATTTTAATGCCTGTGCTGCCGTTGCTGCAGTGCTGCACCTATTCCGCACCGATAATGCAGCATATCGAGCAGAAACTCTACGATCCGGATGCGCGCAACCTGCCCTTCTTGTCGGTGCTGCAGGGCAACGTCTGCTTTCTCTTTCACCACAAGCGCGAGCAGCGCAGCGAGGCAATGACGCGCCTCATCTACATATTGAACACGCTGCCCGAGGCCGAGGACTATGTGCCCGCCATCATGGAGATCAGCGACGTCATACCGAACGATCTTTGCTATCTTTCGACGCCGCGCGACTACTCGCGCATTTTCAACCAGAGCGGGCATTTGTTCGGCGAGCTGTCGACGCTGCACAATCTGCTCAGCCTGCTGGAAACGCCCGACATACAGCCGCTCGTACGCAAGAGCTGTTGGCTGCAGTTGAACGTACTGTGCCAGCAGTGGGCGCTTACGTCAGCCTTCTGCAGCGAAAGCGCCTACTATCTGCCGCTGCAGGCACTCGAAAACGCCATGCAGCGCGCTTCGTACGAAGACTACATCGACGCGGTTATTCCAGCCATTGGCATCCTGTGCAAGGTGTTGCTGTACGATGCGCAACTGCGCCGCGAACTCTCCGAAACGCCGAACCTCTACGTGCTGCTGCTGCGCGCACTCTTCATGTACCAGAACGACATACAGGTGCGGCAAGATGCGAGCATCTGCCTGTGGTTGCTGGTGCACGCAAGATTCGTGACGGTGATGGGCAGCGATCGCATTGAAGTGCCCAGTGTGCTGGGCAATCTACAGCTGCCACTGCGATGCGAACTGCAAAACCATACGCAGTCCTACGAGGCGGTGAACGACTACGAGGGGGTGTTTCGCGACCGAAACGAGGAACTACTGTACCTGCGGCAGCTGTTGGCCAGCAACTTATGTGGCGGTGTCGACAAAGTGTCTCAAAAAGAGCTTGAAGCGCTGAAATCGCTAGATTGTGCTATTGAGTTGAAACTCACGCAACGAGACTTTCGCATGATGAAGGCCACCGCACCCACGCAAAACCTGCGGCGCTTTTTGCGCGCCATAAGCAATTCCACCGATCACAAAGCGATGATCAACGCCACCAGCATACTGCAATTGCAGCTGCTCGTCAACGACTACACCTTACATATGAGTGACGAGATGGCGCAGGAGCTGTATCGGCTGCTCAGCAGATATCTGCAGCTTCCACCTGGCAACGAGGCAGATCTTCAGCTCTTCGAGAATTGTTTGGATGTGTGCGAAATGTGTATACGGCTGCCTGTGCCGGCGCTCAATGACGAACTGTGCCAAGCTTTAGTCAAGGACTTTCAGAACGCCCTGATAGTGTTGCTGCGAAACACTGAGCTCCCGCTGCGACTCTACTGCAAGCTTTGTGCGTTCCATCGCCACTTTCTAAACGCCAGCATGGTCGGCATTGCCAGCTGCCCGGTGTCATTGGCCGCTGAATTCAACATATACTGCAGTAATCTGTTCGATCTGGCATACGAGCTGATTGCGCAGCTCTTCAAGCAGCGCGATTTGCTGCGCGTGCGCTGTTTGCTTCGACTGCTGGAAACGTTGAGCTGCACTCAGCTCGGCATGAACGAGAAGGTTTTGCTCTCGCACTGCAAGCTATTTTTGAACTTGTCCTGTGCACTCAGGTCCACGACACAAGCGGGCGCACAGTGGCAGCGCAGCTGCTTTACGTTGATCTGCCGCCTCATGCTACAGATGTCACAGCCGCGGCAGACTTTCACGCTGAACAGCAGCTCACTGAAGTATCTCGGTGGGCTGTGCGGCCATAGCGACCAGCAGGTGCGCGCATTGACCTGGTGTGTGCTCTCCTATGTAGCGCAATACAAAAACAACAACGAGTCAGGTTTAGAAACACTGCAAACCGAACTAAACTATTTGCCTGGCGGCTTCATGGCCTGCTGCCTGTGCACGCTGCTTGACCACGAGGAGACGCTTTTGGTGCGCCAGCTGGCGGGCAATCTTTTCATTACCTTTTTGTCAAAACCCAAACACTGTAAGGAAACTTTGCCGCTGCTCGAACAACATAGCTTCTTTAAGATGTTCAGTGAGTATTTGTCCTCCCAGTGCATTTTGAAGCGGCAGCTACCGCTTTACTTTGCCCACTCCAGCCCGAAGAACATCACCAATTGCGAGGTAATCAGTTGCTTGTGTCGCATCTGCATCCGACTACAGTACGCCGATCCGGACTTTGTGTCGGTGCTTTGCGAAAAGGCGTTCATGTGCAGGCTCTACGAATTGCTGAAGCTGCCGCCTGCGCACGACAATCCCGCCTACTATGCAATGTGCGCCGACATTTGTCAGCTGTATGGTCTCTGCTACGAACGCAACTTTGAATTCCTGCAGCGCACTCTGTGTCACGATCAGATTTGGCTGATGAACTTCTATCAGTTGCTCGATCAGCCCGATGCCGACGAGGCGGTCCTTGTTAATTTGCTGCAACTGCTGATGGCGCTGTGCAAAGACGACTTTGCCTACGCACGGTTCTGCGATAAGTTCGCCAATGTGCCGGAGTTCCTCGTCAAGCTGCTGCTGCGCGCAATCAACGTGCCCCACATCAATTCGCCGTTGCAGCGCTGTGCACTGGGCGTGCTCACCTTGCTGCTAATCAAGTCGCAACAGCAGCAGCCAGATGTGGGGGTCAACAAGTTCAAAAACTTTGCCGCTGTGCTAGAAAGCCCCGTAGAAATAGTAAGAGCGTCGCAAGTGGCCACGAAGGAGATGCAACCTGTGGGTCGAATTAGGATGGCGTCTAGTACAGTAAAGCAGGCTTTGAGCCTACAAACAAGTGTCAGCTACTTGGCGGACGACAATCCGCCCGCCTGTGCTGCCCAGTGCACGATATTCGCCACGCCCAACACCAGTGCCAATTCAGGAGCCGTCTTTGTTTTCATGGAGTTGGTCCGTGTCTTCAGCCACCTGTACCCTACCAAAGCGTGCAAGTTCGATCGAGCTCCAACAGCGGCACAAATTCAAGTATGCGAGACACTGGCAGTGCTGTTGAAATGCTCGAAGAAGGCGCAGTCGGCCGCCAAAGACCTTCAGCTGCTCGATAAAATACTGAAAATCTTCAAGACCTTCCTTGACGAATTCAAGTCCACGCCCACCAGTTACGTACGCCGCTGCGGCGAAACCAAAAAGATGGCCGCTGTGAACAACATTCAATTGCTATTCAACATGCAGTTAAACTGGTTCTCAGTTCCCAGCACCTACCTCACTGACGAACTGCAGGCGCTGGAGCTGACCAAAGTAATCATACAATTGTGGCCGTGGCAAACGCTCTCGTCGGAACTTAAGCTGCTCATGTTGCAACTGTGCAGCTACTACAGCGAACACTCCTTCATCGTCTGTCAACAATTCTCCGCACTCATATCCGGCTACTCTCACTCCCTTCTCCAGCTGAGTCTAAAAACTGTCACCGATGAAACGAACAAACTGAAACCCAACAGCGCGGATAGCGCTCCCATCATTAGTACTGGCTTGCGTATCGTCATGAATTGCTGCGCCTGCACCGAGGGCCGCATCTCTATGGTGAAATCACACGCGCTGGACATCTTCGACGGCCTGCATCCGTTCAATGCGAAAGCGCCCAAAATGAAGCCGGAAATCATTGGTCCTTGGCTGCAGTTCTGGGAGCTATTCTCACGCTATCCGGAAGGTGCTCGGACGCGCAATTTGAACGCGCTGTGCTGCGTCATAAACCGTGCGACGCCACGCTCCAACACGCGCATACTCTGCCTGAAGATACTGCGCAACATGTGCTTTGAGCCCACCAATCGTACAATACTCATTGGCTGCTCTGATTTCATATTCACCGCGGATACCATTATTACGCAGCCCATGACCGACACTGCCAAGGTTTCATACGAGGAACAGCTACATATTTGCGTGGCCATTTGGAAATTGATCTCGGGTGGCGTGAAATTCGTGTCCATGGTACGGGGCACCAAAATAGCGAGCCACCTGAATGCGCTGCGCGAACAACTATCCCTCATCGAGGAAGAGTATGCGGAAGGACTGGAGCAACAACCGTTTGCCGCCAACTTGGCATACATTTTAGATATTATTTTGCATACATTGAACAATTTTTAAGAGCTGAGCTTGTGTTGTGTATTTTGTAATGTTTATGTGCTTAATGTAAAGAAATATAATTGTACTTAATTTAAATAAATACTTATTTAGATTTTTTACACAAAAACTTACAGATACCTAGTCAAGTGAAAACAACATTTTGGGACAAGTATGAAAATACTGGATATATAAAGCACAAACATATTTTAACACTGCCAGTGGTTACTTTATAGGTTCGAATCTCAGATCAGCAACAACAAGAAACTTATTTTTAGAAACAAACAGCTCTACGGTATATTGTAGAGAATTAACTTAACCTTAATTTCCAGAAGTGAGCCTCACAGTCTCACTAAAGATTTCAAAAGGTGATAAATCCAAATTTTCGATTCCATTACTTTATGTAATCCTCTAATGGAATTTTAGAAGTATATTGCATTTATACATTTAACATTTCAGACAGTTTTTGTACTCTTTAAACAAGCCTGACAGTCTCACTTCTGGGTTTACGTTCCTTTGAAATTTCGGGAATTATGGTAAAAGCAGTTCGCCGTAATGAGGCATATAGCTGATATAATTTTAGATTATTTTACTAGAAATATTGCCAATATCTGGATATAACCCAACATACAACATTTATATGACTGCTGGCCACCACCGTTGGCAACGCAACAAGCTGTTAATAACTCTTTGTTGTTTTTGCATACCGCGAAAATTTGTAAACAAACCAAAATTCAAACAAATATTCAACTAGCGAGTTTCAATCACTCGTTGATGGTTTATCGACGAACAGATTAGTTCACGCTGGAAGAAAATTTGGCGCGAAAGTGCAGATAGTGTTGCCAATTTTATTGTTTCATGGCTAAATAAAATGGCAAGACCAAAACATCAAGTTCATCGTCAAAAGACCACATTTCCACAGGCTTTTGTTTTCAAGCCTGCATTCAGTGGTTTTCTACCTTCGCGTTCGCTCTCTATTTATGCATTATTACACAAACTTCTTAGAAATACTTAGAATTTAAAAGTAAGACAAAGACAGTACCAGAGTTTCCCTTCTTCGAAATAAACTCGCTTAAGAAAACCGAATCTGTCCCGGTGGAAATGGGGTACATCGAACGAGCTCGTTCAACTAGTGAATGAGCTGGCCGTAACAAACCAAATTTTAATTGGGAATTTCGTAAAATGTTTGAATTATCTGTAGTGCGCATTCAATACTAAAAGTTATTGCAAATAATTAGTGGAAATTACTTAAAACAATGGCAGACGGTGGCGGCAAACAAAAGTATCTGAAGAATACTGGCAAATTTCAAGATGAAACGCGCACTGAAGGGTTTGTGTGTTTTGAGCACTTGTGGCGCGCTTCACAATGAATAATTTATTTTCTTCTCAACAATCTTAGCGATGATTTCTCCAATGAAGCAGGCTACCGGCAGTCGCGTGAAAATGACAAAATTGATTCGAAGTATGGCTTCGATCGTGTCAAGGACAGCTTGGAGCGCACCGGCTACCTGATCAACATGCACGCGGTAATTGCCAATTGTCGCACTAGAGAAGTACTAATTTTTCATTCCATAAACTAGACCGAAGTCCTAGACGAGGATCGTCGCCTGGTGGCCGCGCTCGATTTGTTTTTTATACAAATGGATGGCTCGCGCTTTAAGTGCACCGTTGCCTATAAGCCCTACTTGCTGGTGCGTCCTGCTCCCAATCAGTCGCATGAGGTGGCGCGTTTCCTCAGTCGCAAGTACTCCGGTCAGCTGACAAATGTCGAACATATCAGTAAAGAAGATTTAGAGCTACCCAACCATTTGTCGGGCATACAGCAGCAGTACCTAAAACTGTCCTTCCTGAATCAAACCGCAATGACGAAAGTGCGCCGCGAGCTACTATCCGCCGTGCGTAAAAATATCGAACGCGAGAAATCCAACACATTCTACATGCAGATGTTGGCTTCCTCGCTGGCCGCGTCCACGTCGACTAGTGACGGCACCGACACTAAAAAGCAGCAAGATTACATGGACTTGATAGTGGACATCCGCGAACACGACGTGCCCTACCATGTCCGCGTGTCCATTGACCTGAGTATTTTTTGCGGTTTGTGGTACAACATACGTTGCCGCAGCGGTGGCCTCGAGTTGCCACTCATCACACCTCGTCCCGATATTCTGGAACGTCCTGAGCCAGTGGTGCTCGCGTTTGATATTGAGACCACCAAGTTGCCACTTAAATTTCCCGACGCGCAGACCGATCAGATCATGATGATCTCGTACATGATCGACGGTCAGGGCTACCTGATCACCAATCGCGAGATCATTTCCAATGACGTGAACGATTTTGAGTACACACCGAAACCGGAGTTTGAGGGCAGTTTTATTGTATTCAATGAAACGAACGAAATGCATCTAATTCAAAAATTTTTCGACCACATCATGGAAGTGCGGCCACACATCGTCGTCACCTATAACGGTGACTTTTTCGACTGGCCATTTGTGGAGACTCGCGCTGCTGTGTATGACATGGACATGAAGCACGAGATTGGCTTCTCCAAGATGCGAGACGGCTTTTATTTAAGTCGACCGGCCATACACATGGACTGCCTGTGCTGGGTAGAATTAAATAATTGAATTAGGTGCATATAAATTGAATTAATTGTTTTGCTTTGCAGGTAAAACGTGACTCATATCTACCAGTTGGTTCACAAGGCCTCAAAGCAGTGGCAAAGGCAAAATTGCGCTACGATCCCGTTGAGCTCGATCCGGAAGACATGTGCCGCATGGCCGTCGAACAGCCGCAAGTACTGTCCAACTACTCCGTCTCGGATGCGGTGGCCACGTATTATCTATATATGAAGTATGTGCATCCCTTCATCTTCGCACTGAACACCATTATTCCCATGGAGCCCGATGAGATTCTTCGCAAAGGCTCGGGCACACTCTGTGAAACGCTGCTCATGGTGCAGGCCTATCATGCTACCATTGTCTACCCAAACAAGCAACAGAGCGAGCTGAACAAGCTGTCGAATGAGGGGCACGTTTTGGACTCGGAGACATATGTCGGTGGCCATGTGGAAGCTTTGGAGTCAGGCGTATTTCGAGCCGACATACCGTGTCGATTTCGCCTGGACCCGAGTATGGTCAACCAATTAAAGGACAACGTTGAGAAAGTGCTGGTGCACGCAATTGAGGTAGAGGAGGGTGTACCGATGGATAAGGTGACCAATCTGGATGAGATACAGAAAGAGATACGGCAGGCACTACAAGGTTGGCATCAGTTATTAAAAATAATTGAATTTATTATTTTAATTCTACCATTTTAACTGTAGGTCTGCACGATATTCCCAATCGACTAGAGCAGCCGGTGATCTATCATTTGGATGTGGGTGCCATGTACCCCAACATAATTCTCACAAATCGCTTGCAGCCGTCCGCCATGGTCAGCGAGACAGACTGTGCTGCCTGCGACTTCAATAAGCCCGGCGCCAAGTGCAAGCGCTCCATGGATTGGCTATGGCGTGGTGAGATGCTACCTGCCTCTAGAAACGAGTTCCAGCGTATTCAACAGCAGCTGGAAACTGAAAAGTTTCCACCGCTTTTTCCCGGCGGGCCCACGCGTGCCTTCCACGAACTATCCAAAGAGGATCAAGCCGCCTACGAAAAGAAACGCCTCACCGACTACTGTCGCAAGGCGTACAAAAAGACCAAAATCACTAAGCTGGAAACGCGTACCTCGACCGTGTGCGAAATGGAGAACAGCTTCTACGTGGATACGGTTCGCGCCTTCCGC
Source organism: Melieria omissa (assembly GCA_963971225.1). Classification (NCBI taxonomy): domain Eukaryota; kingdom Metazoa; phylum Arthropoda; class Insecta; order Diptera; family Ulidiidae; genus Melieria; species Melieria omissa. The sequence goes on along the minus strand of OZ020267.1, from coordinate 101,931,503 downwards.
GATCGCCGCTACGAATACAAGGGCCTGACGAAAGTGGCCAAGGCGGCGGTGAATGCAGCACTCGCTTCGGGCGACGCTGCTGAGATAAAGGCCGCCAAAGGACGCGAAGTGCTGTACGACTCGCTGCAGCTGGCACATAAGTGCATTCTAAACTCATTCTATGGCTACGTGATGCGACGTGGTGCGCGTTGGCATTCCATGCCCATGGCGGGTATTGTCTGCTATACGGGTGCAAACATCATCACTAAGGCGCGTGAGATAATTGAGCGCGTCGGGCGCCCGCTGGAACTGGACACCGACGGCATTTGGTGCATATTGCCAGGCTCCTTTCCGCAGGAGTTCACCGTTCACACCACACACGAAAAGAAAAAGAAGTTCAACATTTCCTACCCGAATGCAGTGCTGAACACAATGGTGAAGGATCACTTCACGAACGACCAGTACCATGAACTGAAACAGCCGGCTGCAAGCGACCAGTCACCAGAGTACACTATACGCGATGAAAATTCTATATTTTTTGAAGTGGATGGGCCATACTTAGCGATGGTGCTGCCGGCAGCAAAGGAGGAGGGCAAGAAACTAAAAAAGCGCTACGCCGTCTTTAATTTTGATGGATCACTAGCAGAGTTGAAGGGTTTCGAAGTTAAACGACGCGGGGAGTTGCAGCTCATTAAGAACTTTCAGAGCTCGGTGTTCGAAGCCTTTCTGGCCGGTAGCACCCTAGAAGAGTGCTACGCCTCCGTAGCGAAGGTGGCCGACTATTGGCTGGACGTGCTGTATAGTCGCGGCTCCAATCTGCCCGACTCTGAATTATTCGATCTGATTGCCGAAAATAAGTCAATGTCGAAGAAGCTGGAAGATTATGGCGCGCAGAAGAGCACTTCCATTTCGACGGCTAAACGCCTGGCCGAATTTCTGGGCGATCAGATAGTGAAGGATGCAGGCCTGGCCTGCAAGTACATAATTTCCAAAAAGCCCGAGGGTGCACCCGTTACAGAGCGTGCCATACCGCTGGCCATTTTCCAGTCGGAGGCGAACGTGCGTAGACACCACCTGCGGCGCTGGCTCAAAGATAACACCATGGGTGACGCGGATATACGTGACGTGTTGGATTGGAACTACTACATCGAGCGACTGGGCGGCACAATACAAAAGATAATCACAATCCCTGCGGCGTTGCAAGGCTTGTCTAATCCAGTGCCACGTGTGCAGCATCCCGACTGGTTGCACAAGAAGATTTTGGAGAAGAACGATGTTCTCAAGCAGCGGCGCATCAATGAGATCTTCATGCCGAAGGCAAAGCCAATCGGAGAATCGGGAACTGCCACGCGAAACGAACTGGCCGACATGGAGGATTTGCTGGGTGCCGATAATCGCAGTGCTGGGCAACCTATCGTCACAAAACGCAAACGCGTCAATTCGCATAGCGAAGAAGGTGTCCAGGAGTCGGAAACTGAAGCAAAAACGTGGCGTCAAGCTTTGGGCGCGCCCCCGCCCATTGGGACTACACGCGACGAAATTGTGGCATGGGTGTGTTTTCAGAAAAAGAAGTGGGCGTGGCAACAAGAACGGCGCGAGCGCATGCGACAATTAAACAAGCGACCGCGTAATGATGCTGCTCCACCCCGTCCGAGTGGCAACTATCCGGCCACTGTTACCGGCTTTCTGCGACGTGCACAGCGCTCAATCATCGACCAGGTGTGGCAGATACTGCAACTAGTACCCGTCGACGAGCTGGGCCACTTCACAGCGTGGGCGCTGATTGGCGACGAGCTGCACCGCATCAAGCTAACGGTGCCGCGAATTTTCTACGTAAACCAACGCAGCCTGGCACCGTCAGAAGACGGCCAACTGTGGAAGAAGGTGAATCGTGTGCTGCCTCGTTCGCGTCCCGTCTACAATCTGTACCGCTACAGTGTGTCCGAAAAGATCTTCAAGGACAATTGCCTGGGTATGCTAGCCGATCTAGCCACACCCGACATTGAGGGCATTTACGAGACGCAGATGACGCTAGAGTTTCGCGCACTCATGGACCTGGGCTGTCTGTGCGCCGTGCAGCGTGAGGAATCACGCCGCATCGCTGCGTTGGCCTCCAAGGATGTGGAGAACTTTTCCATCGAGCAACTGGAACACCGTCCCCAAGCACACGTCAAATACCTGCAAGATTCAAACAAGCTGCGCAAGATTTTTCTCTACCAACACAACATCCCCACTGCGAAAAAGGAAATCTGGGGCCTGTTCCTGTTGCCCAGTAAGCGCGCGTTGGTTTTTGCGCTGGACACGGTGCGCACCAATCAAATGCCCAACATGCGCACCCTGTATTCGGCGGAGCGAATGGCTCTCATAAGGCGCCTGCAACACGTGGCTGACGTGGAGCAGCTGCCACCGGAGGACTTCAGTTTCGAGGTGCTCATCGAGGTGGACGTTAAGCAGATCTATCGTCACATACAGCGTGCACTGAGCGCCTACAAGGATGAGAAGCGCGGCCCCACCATGCTGTACATGCAAACAGCGATCGAGGCGCGCAAGCTGAACGCAGTCATGCCGTCCATTCTGCAAGACTTTCCGCAGGCACAGATACACATAGCGGACGACGCATCGCTGCTGTCCGGCCTAGACTGGCAGCGCCAGGGCACGCGTGCACTGATCCGGCACTTTCTGAATCTCAACAACGTAGTAGGCTTGATGCTGGACCAGTGTCGTTACTTCCAGGTGCCCATCGGAAACATGCCACCCGACACGGTGCTCTTCGGCGCCGATCTATTTTTTGCACGGTTGCTGCAGAAGAACAATTTCGTGCTGTGGTGGTCGGCCACCACCAGACCGGACCTGGGTGGTCGCGAGGCGGACGACAGTCGTTTGCTAGCCGAATTCGAAGAGAGCATCACGGTGGTGCAAAATCGGCCTGGTTTCTACCCGGGCGTATGCGTTGAGCTGGCGTTGGACAGTCTGGCGGTCAGCGCTCTGCTGCAGTCACACCGTATACAGGAAATGGAGGGCGCCTCCTCGGCCATTACGTTCGACGTGATGCCGCAGGCGTCGCTGGAGGAGATGATTGGCACTGTGCCGGCCGCTACATTGCCCAGCTACGACGAGACGGCACTCTGCTCGGCAGCCTTCCGCGTGATGCGTTCGATGGTGAGCAGCTGGCTGCGTGAAGTCTCTCTAAATCAGAACATCTTCTCAGACTTTCAAATTGTGCACTTTTACCGCTGGGTGCGCTCCGCCACCGCGCTGCTTTACGATCCGGCCCTGCGTCGCTCTCTGAACAATCTGATGCGAAAAATGTTCTTGCGTATTGTGGCCGAGTTCAAACGCCTCGGAGCGACCATCATCTATGCGGACTTCAATCGCATCATAGTCGGCACGGGCAAGAAGACGGTGATCGACGCCCTGGGCTACGTGGATTACGTGGTGCAGAGCCTGCGCCACAAAGAGATGTTCCACTCCATACAGCTGTCTTTTGAGCAATGTTGGGACTTTATGCTGTGGCTGGATCATGCCAACTACGCAGGTATAAGGGGTCGTCTGCCGGCAGGAGTGAACGAAACGGTGTTGGGCAGCGAGATGTTGAGTGCGCGCAGAGCAAGCGTCGCAGACGAGGCGGCGGATGAAGATGACGAGGGCGAAGAGGGTAATGTCGAGGAGGTGCGACGCGCCGCAACCGAGCAGGACGACGGCGTCTCTAACACAGATGAGTCTGAAGAGCAGCTGTCGTTGGAACTGAACTGGACGATTAGCGAGCACCTGCCAGAGGAGAATGAGTGCCGTGAGAAGTTCGAAGCACTGCTGACGCTCTTCATGCAGTCACTGGCTGAGGGCAAAGGAACCAAACAGGCCATCAAGGACATCTCCCATGTGGCATTTGAGTTTATCATGAAGCTGCACCGTAATTACGGTAAGGGTCGGCCCAGTCCGGGACTTGACCTAATACGCACGTTGGTGAAGGTGCTGAGCGTGGACAAAGCACTAGCAGAAGAGGTGAACGATCTTCGGCGCAATATGCTGCGGCTGGTGGGTGTAGGCGAATTCTCCGACTTGGCAGAATGGACCGATCCCTGTGATACATACACCATAGCTGAGGTGATCTGCAAGGCGTGCAACCACTGTAGGGACCTGGACTTGTGCAAGGACAAGCACCGCGCTATGAAAGACGGCATGTGAGTGTAGGCACTATTGCAATTGGCTATATATCGGTTTAACTGCATTACGACAAAGATTTTATTAATTTCATATTTTTCAGACCCGTTTGGCTTTGTGCCCAATGTTTTGTCGCCTACGATAACGAGGAAATCGAGATGCGAATTATCGATGTGGTGCAGCGCAAAGCGATGTCGTTTGTGCTGCAGGATCTGCGCTGCTCTCGCTGCAACGAGATTAAGCGCGAAAACCTGTCGGAGTTCTGTAGCTGTGCCGGACAGTTCGCGCCGCTGATCAGTGCCAAAGAGATCAAAGCGCTGCTGCGCACCTTCAGCCAGGTGGCCGACTACCATAAAATGTCGCTGTTGCAGGAGACGGTGCAGCAACTCAACAACACACACAGATGAATTGGTTACGTTTGCTATTGAATAATGTTCGTTATTTGTATTCTTTAACATTAATCTATAAAGTCTTGTGCCGTTATGGTTAAATTGAATCGCTTGGAACGACTTGGAATGTGTATAATATTTATAATAATAATATGTACTAATATTAAAAATCAAATGTAAAAAAATTAAAAATCAAGTAGAAACTGTGTTTTTAACTTCATATCGATTTGTCGTACCTAATGCAGAAAAACGGAGTTTACAGAAGTTTTATGTATTAATTTCAGCTGCATCTGAGAAAGCTTGGAACTGAGTAGAAAATATCAGTGCTAGGTGAATTTTTGAAGTATTCAGTAACAGTATTTTTTTTAATCGCAATATTCATTATCTTAATAGGTTAATGTTAAAGCACGATAGTTAATTGAGGTAAATACAAATCTGTACTTCCACTTTTTTGTTCTACACAGAACCTGTTTTAGAGACCAAGGTTTCACAGTACAGTATAGGATTTATCTTGCCGATCAGTTGATGATATAGAACATTAAACTCCTGGGCTTTCTCAGTGATAAAATTATATCAAAAAAAAAACGAGTGTGCTTATGACCACACGACTGAAGTGAAACTTCTTTCGCTCCATCTGTATGTATATATATATATGTGTATGTACAATATATACACCTAAGTCTGTTTTTACACGGTAGATTGATTCCAGAAGAAGCCGTGTAAAAAAAAACCGTGTAAAAAAAGACATTGATCGTATACAAAAATGGGTGATTTGTTCCTAATCTCTAAAACCTATTAAAATTTCTTTACCAAACACGTCTTATTGCATTGACAGTTCACAAAATATTAACACGTTTCAATTGCTCTGACCAGTAAATTTTATTGTATGCACATAAAGGGAATTCCCCTAAATTAGTGCTATTCACATTTGCTTTGACCAGTAAAAATTGCTTGTACGCGCTAAAAGGGAATTCACTTAAATCTTTAAGCTAGTGTTCGCAAACTATCGATAGCACTATCGATACTATCGATGGTTTCAGACTTTTTTCTTTCATAAATACTTTTTTGTGATATGAACATACTTCGCAAAAATTAAATTTGACAAAAAAAATTTAAGTACATAAAATTTCAAATCGTGCTAAATGGAATAAAATCGTGTAAAAAAATTAAAAATATTCAATTTTCAAACCGTGTTATATCAAAACCGTGTAAAAAAAGACCGTGTAAAAACAGACTTAGGTGTACATATATGTACATATACATATATGAATTTTCTACAAATATTTAAACTTATTAAATTAATATTTTTGCATAGATCTTTTATTTTCGTAAAAAAAAGAAAGTGTGCGCGCGCACTGCTCTCTCTTGCTCCTACACTGTGATACAGACAATAGGCCTGGAGTGTGCTATGAGAGGAAGAGAGAAAGAAAATGTGTGCGCGCACTGCTGTCTCTTGCTTATATCCCCCACTCAACTCCCGTTCGCCTCGCCCGATCACACTTTTCGTAACGCTTACGTTACGCGTTCGCCAGCTTACTCCCCAAGTCAAGCGTGCGTAAACCACTCAACTCCCGTTCGCCTCGCCCGATCAAACTTTTCGTAACGCGTTCGCCAGCTTACTCCCAAGTCAAGCGTGCGTAAACCACTCAACTCCCGTTCGCCTCGCCCGATCACACTTTTCGTAACGCGTTCGCCAGCTTACTCCCCATGCCAAGCGTGCGTAAACCACTCAACAAGTGTGATCGGGCGAGGCGAACGGCTCGCCCGATCACACTTTTCGTAACCCTTACGTCACGCGTTTTCCAGCTTACTCCCCATGCCAAGCGTGCGTAAAGAAGTTTCACTTCAAAAATACTTTAACAGAGAAGCTATTCCTACAGCTATCTACTCGTTGCCAACAGAACACGCGAACTCAAAGTAAATCTGAAACTGTAAAACACTAGCATTTGCCAACAGTCCCTGCTACTAGCTAGATAATTGACTAGCAATATAGATAAAAAAAACTAATTATAAACAAAATCAGTATGAATAACTTTATCATCAAAGGTGAAAATTGGTTTTAATTTAAAAATATTACAAATAATACTCTATAATACTCCAAAGCGCAGCGAATTTGCGTACATGGATCTTGCAATATTTTAGCATAATCAATGGGAAATGGGAATGAGGTGGTGTACTTGTAGACGGCGATGGCATCGCGCACAACCCCCTTTTCGGTGGGCGAGACCTGATCCTAGTCGCCATAGCCGCGATAGTCCAGCGCAGGTAGAGCACTACGATGCCGAGCACCTTCAGCAGATGCTCGTAGAAGTTCTCCTCGTTGTCGAGCGTCTCCTACGTTAGTGTTCTGAAAGTGGGTTAGTGCCGCATCGTCATCAGTCATATTCCGGGCTTCCGGAAGTTCCTGCAGCACAAAATACTCATGTCAACGATGTGCTACAAAAACTCGATATAGCAAACCTGATGGATGCAATTCCAATATATGTATATCGTTGCGAAAAATTGTCCTTTTGAGTAATTTAATGAAAAATTACATTTCATTTTTGCCTTGGTGGTGAAAGTGGTCAAATTATTATAAGACAGGGTTGAAATTTTTGTTATCGATGGTGAATATAGAAATGTATTTAGATGGGAAATGTTTGTAATGATTATGATTTCATTAAAATTATTTCATTCAGTTCAGTCGCATCAAAGAAATTTAATAATGAATACGAAAATGTTCTTCTGAACACATTCATCATCTTTTGATTAAATTATCGTGTTGTGAGTTTATATTACCAGTCAAAATGAATAAAAACATATTGTTAGTACATATTAAGAGTTCTGAAGATACACGACATTACTATAACACAAAAATTTTGAAATAATTTATTAAAAGAAACTTTGTGGTTCGCATTTTACCTTGTACGATAACAAAATTACCTTGATATTAATTCGGAATGTTTTATGTTTTCATCATGAAATTATTTGTGCGAAAGCAAAATAGAAATTTGTATTAAAATGTTGTCTATTTTAATCAATTGTGGTTAAACCTATTATATTTCTACAGTAATTTTACAGTTTCGTTAAGTCATTTAATCTTTCAAACATTTCTTTATTTCTTAATTGGAAAGAGCACTCAGAAAATTAGGCATCAAACTTACTCCCAAAACCAACAGAAAATCGTTATGGGGTAGCACTGCCACCAGTGTCCGGCCAAAAAAGAGTGGCGCTACTTAGGATTTACCAGAGATTTGTCTCTGGATTTACTTTGGCGAACTGAATCGCACTGGACATATTTCTGCTCATTTACTCACGCACAGTTGGCAACGCCAACAAAGTTAGCAATAGCTCTGTGCAGTTTTCACATGCCGCGAAAATTTGTAAACAAACCGGCAATCAAACAAAAGTTTAGGCAGCAGTTTATTCATTCGTCAATTAAACTATGAATGATTGCACACACAATTCGCAGCATTTCGAATTGCCCGAAAATGCCGAAAACTCAAGCGACCACAGTAGAACAGATGTGCAAATGGATGTTGAGGAGGCGGCACCGATGCCAGCGTCAGCTCAAGAAGACAGCGATAGCGATGCAGAATTTGAGAAACTTCTCTGGTCCATTGAGGATGACACGTTGTTCTACCCGCTCGGGCTAAGCAACCATGGCACTGATGCAGGCAAGACGGTCTTTGTCACTTGGAGCGAGGATTATTTGCTCAATTTTGTATTCAAGCGTTCACGCCGCACCAAAACAATCAGCCTGACTAAAGTGCGGCTAGCCATGCCCCCGGGCGAAGTGGTCAAAGACATATTTATACTCGAGCTGAATGCACTGTTGCTGATGCGTAGCGGGCGCGTGTACTACTTCAGCTCAGTGAAGTCAACGCATGCGGTGGAATGGTTGTGTGGAGTACGCTGTCTGGCCAAGGCGCAGTCGGGGTTCAGTGTCATACGGCTGCGGGCAGACAACACGCTGCACTTGGAGGTCTACACGGAAGTGATGAGTTTGGGCAAAAGTGCATCAACATTACTGCACAGCTATGACATCACCTACAATGCGCAGAATCTGTTCAATTGCCAGTGGCAGGATGAGCGTTTTACATTGCTCACACTACAAGTTGAAGACGAGAACTTACCATTTATGCAACTGCTTGTTGGAAGTGAATGTGAACTGCATGCGCGGCAAGAGTTTTACTTGTTCACAGTGTCGGGCATGGTGTTTGCTCTAATACCAGGTGAGAATTGATATAGTACCCTGCGTTCACAATGCAGATTTCCAAGTACAATAAAGATTTTATTTACAGCTTCTACGCTGGCTGATATAGAAGTGGCGGAGGAATGTAATGCTTCGGCGAACTATAGCATTCAGTCGCTGTTCAGTTATTCCTCTAATGTAGACTTCATCAAAGTGGACTGCACGCAAAGGCGTTGTCTCATCTTTCTGCAATGCGGCAGCATTGAGATCTGGTATATGTCGCGAAACACGCCCGCTGCACTGCAACGCACCGCACACCACACCGGTGCGTATTATACGCACTGCGTATACGCCGACAGCCACGGCTGCTTCTACTATACCGACCAACAGCAAGTGGCGCAGTTGCAGTTCCATTATGACGCTACTACGGACTTGTGCTTTGTGCAGGAAACTTGCAAAGCCATACCGGGGATTGTGGCTTGCACCTGGGTGCACTCGCTGCAGCAGCTGATCTGCCTCAGTTGCAATAATATATTCTACAAAATAAAGTTTGATAGCACCACTACGAGCGACTCGAACCTCAGCAGTTCTACAGTGGAGTATGAAAATCTCAATAGTTTGTACGAGCTGACGCCAGCGCGCATGGCCAAGCTGCTGACACAGGCACAAGTGGTGCAAGAGCTGACTCAAGTGCCGACATTGCTACACAAAGCCATCGAACAGGAATATGTGCAACAGCAGCTATTGGCGGTGGCCAGCAAACAGCATTTGTACAGGAATTTATGCAAAGCAAGTCTTTCATTCAGCACACAGCTCCCAATGGATAACGCGCAGACACCCCACACATTAATCTACACCAATCGAATGTTGCTGCTGCACGCCGACAGTGTACTGGCGTGCATACAGCTGCGTATAACTAAAAATGAAATCTTGGAAACTGCGCTCTGGCACTTGCACATTGATTACGATGGCCAAACGCAACTAATACGCATACCGACGACGCTACTACAGCAACAATTGCACATTGTAGTGCCGCTTCTAAGAAAAAGTGCAAGACAACTGTTGCCGCATTTCAAACTAAAATTGTATGCGCTGGTTAGGCAGCAAGCGGAATTTGTGGCCATTACACTACCCATAGAATTGCAAATTAATGCCCGCACTTATTGTGGATTGTTTAGCATGTACAGGCGGCCACTAACACTGTGTCATGAGTACGATTTGGCAGGTTTAGTAAAGCACTTTAAGCGGCAGCAACAACAACAACATAAGACGACTACATCAGAAGTAGACGCAGTGGGCACGAAAACATCTACTCGTGCTACAGTGAGGCACACGTTAAGTTTGCCTAAAGCTTGTAGTTTTAGCGCTTTAGTGGCAGCGTTTGGCGTGAGTGCGACAGCGCTGCAGTCAACGGTCAGAATCGAGTTTTACTTTCTGTCTCAAGTGGTAACAATTGCTTATGCAGAGAACGAGCACTGCATTAGATTGGAGAGCAACGATGCAGTCGCGTTGTACTATACAAAACTGCACTTGCTTTTTAATGTGCCGCAGCTGGCAAGCAATAAGGATGCAAACGAATGCTTACAGGAGTTGGTTATGGTAAGCAATTGTACAGTTAGAGCAGAAATTGTACGAAATTGAGCAGTATTTGAACCATGCAACAGTTCAACGTATTCTTTCTTTGCATTCCTTACTCTCCTAACCTCACATTTATTTTCTGAATGAATTGGTTTTAACAAAAGTTTGTTTAAATCGCGCAAATAATTATTAATTGTTTTCATTTTAATTTTTTTTCTTTCAGCAACTTCAAACTGATCTAGCACGCTGTGCTACCACTCTGCTCGATATGACTGACTTAGCCGATCTGCAAGCAACACGCACTTTGCATTTGGAAAATCTGCAAAGAATATATACGAAAATGCGTAGAGATATAGGCGTACTATATAGCTGATATATAGTGCACTGTAAGGACCAGGCTAAACAAAATTTCGCAACTGACATATAATTAATAATGAGATTATGCCAAAGTGGGGTTAGGTTCAGTACGAATGACAGCACCTTGGAGCTCACTTTGGCTAAAATCGAGACATTGCGATAGCACTCAGCACTCAAATTGGAACATTTAACTGATACACCGCATGAAAGTTAAAGTGAAGCCTTGAAACGTAGTGTTAGAATACAGGTATTCGATAAGTGAAGCAAAAATAAGGTTGAAGATGATCTTGATATCTTCACAAGCTGGCTTGGACCGAATTGTAGGCATTACAATAGCATCCAGAAATATTACCATTTCCTGATACACAGAGGAAAGCCTGCAAAAGTGGGATTAGAAATTAAAAAAAAATCTGCATATGAGTGACGTTGGCCAAATAAGTGCTGCTTCTACTTGGATGAAAGATATTTTCATAGTGCATAAAGTTAACTTACTGATTTCTCAATTTCAAAGTGCCATTTCTACTTTTTCTCTAACAACCATTTCTTAAAATGTTGCAAATGTTAGTCTTTGCTGACATCGGTGCAACCAGCTCGTATACAAATTTGTATATAAACTTAGAATTAACTATTAAATTAAAATTAAGTTAATCTTAAGTTACATTTATATTCATATACACCTTTAAATTTACTTTAAGTGCGATTAATTCAAATTTTGTTTTTATTATGAGCCGTAACTTTTGCTTTTTATAACACTTTACCAATTGTTTAACAATTTTAATAGTCCAAATATATCCACATTAAAATCTGTTACGAATTCCCATTGCGTTTTCCCTTTAACTATATTTAAAAGCATAAATTGAAATGCATGAATACACTTTATTTGAAATCTTTGTAAAAACCAAAATGTTTATTCCGTTGACACATTTTCATGTCGGCCTTCAACAACTAAAAGTGTACATTCATTTGTAATTTTTTGCTTGATTATTATTAGTCTTTTTTATTATTATTTGTGCAGTTACACTTTGGTTTGAGATTTAACACTTTGCATAATATTGTTCATTTCATTTATTTTTTAACTATAGTAACTTTGTATCTCTTTCATTTCACTGCACATATCTCAAATACAATTTTACAATTGCAGTACTTTCATTTTTAAATTGTTTTTAAATTCGTTCTTGAATTTCATATTTTCATTGAGTTTTTGATTTGGATTTCTTTTTTCTGTAATATTTAATACTTTTTAAAGTAGGAAAATATCGCATTCAATCTCTCGGTTAAAACAGGCAATTTTTGTTACGGTTTCATTACGTGCCTATGACCATTTTTTTTACTTGTTTAGGTTTATATATATTTGTTTTTGTTGGCTCTATCACAAACGCTGCAAATATAATCGCACCCATGGCTGCAGACAGTGGTCCGCAAGTGAAAAGGGCAGAGTTTCGCGGTTGTAAACAGATTTTCTCATTAAACTAAACATACCAGACACATGGCACTTCATGTGCCTCAACTCCTGCACAATCCATTGTGTCCACTGTCGTCATCAAATTGGCAAATGTTATCTACTTGTGCATACTACGCGCCAGATCGCTGGACTTTCTCACCACTTCATTGCCATACTGTTGGTAGTTACATATACTATTCCATATTTTTGAATGTATCTTGAAATTCTCACTTGTGAAAATTCCATTCACTAATTTAAAGAAATCATACTTTAGTTTCATAGTAAAAATAAGAAGCGACTCCACTCAACACAATCGCCACATTATTATTGGGTTTTGGTTTTAATGCTTAAAACAATCAGCGTCTACAAAGCATTTCAGCCCCTTACTCGGCGCGCTTTAATCATATTTATTCGACGATGTACTGCCCGAGTCGTACGATGCAGGCGTGTTTGTCTCTGTGCCGGTGCCAAAGCTGGACGCAACTCTGTACGGCAACGAGAGACAGTTGTTGATGAACGTGCAGACGCACTGTATATACTGCGTTGGGTATTTTGTGTAGATTTTGACGTGTTCAGCATCCTCAAAGCACAGCGACGAGACTTCGACGCCCTGTTGTTGGCGTATCTTTATGAATTTTTCAACGTCCTAAAATGAAGACAGTTGTTGAATTTGTTAAGACTCATGGAAAAGCATTCGACTACCTGATACGGTATAACTACATCGCCTTTCGAGTAGATGAATAGCTGCGGAAATTGATTTGGCTCATTTTTCAAATCACTAAACGGGTTTGTTTGTGCTGGCTCGGTTTTGACAAAAAGACTTTTAAATGCGGCAAATGTTTCCTATAAAACATCAAAAGCAAACATTTAATTTTAGATTTATTGTGGTTCCAAAATAAAAAATTGCAGAGATTTTACTTTTTAAATGATATGAAGTTATATATTAATGAAAGTCCTGCATGAATATATTCATTTTGGCGGCTACACTACTGTACATACTGTACAGGTACTTGGTATTCAAATAATGCGTACAACGAAATGAATAGAAACGAGAACCAGCGAGCGTCGCTTCTCGTTTCTATTCGTATTCGGTGAAGGCGAACACTGCAGTGCTCGTGTTCGGTGTGAAGCGAATACTGCAGTGCTCGTATTCGGTAATCGAGAACTTTGCGAAGTATTCGAATATCAACAGTTTCACCGAATATGTTTATGCGCAGCATGTCACTTTTCCATGTGTATACTTGTGCTGCGGTTGAAGTGGCTTATTAGTTAATACGCAAAATGGAAATTATTGAAGAAAGTAGCATAAAAAATTAATAAATATTTATATATAACATAAAAATGTCTAAATAATCTTAGGAATAATAAAACGATTATTTTCGAATATATTCAAAGCAGTGTGTACTATTATTCGAATGCTTTTGTGGTCGTTTTCCCGCTTCGAGCGAATATGAATAAATAGTGTACGTCTACTCGTTTCTGTTCGGAGCTCACTCGTACTCGAAGAGAAATGTACTCGTATTCATTCGGACCGGTCCGCAGAGATGAAGTGAAGTATTCTATTCAAAAGCATTTGAATGTTTTCGAATAGCAAAAATGCATACTCTTGCAGGACTCTAATATTAATACATGTATGTTAAAAGTGTTATATAACTTTTTATTGCCACGCATATAGAAATGTGATCGCCACCCACCTCTACAAACCACATAATGCTCAAGGTCAACGTGATGATCAGCGCCGTAATGCAATGACACTTTTTGCGCTCCTTCCCATAGATGGCCGTCACCGCACGATACAGTCCCATGACGCGTCGCTCGCCGGGCGCCGAGTCGAAAATCATTCCGCGCACATGTATGGGCGTCTTATGTCTACGTATTGCTAACGATATGTGTTGATACAGATAGGCGCCGCCGTTCGAGAAGATGTGAAAGATCACCGGATGCGAATCAAAATTCATATCGTAGATGAGTTTGAGTATCTTCTCGCCAATGGGCACCATGGCGGTACGTTTCCAGAAGAGCGTATCCACGGGCGCAGTGTAACGAACGGTGATTAAGCTGAAAGTTACATGGATAGAATAGTGTCGTGAAGGTCGTTGAAATGTATGAGCATTTTCTGTGACATATGGATAAAGAAGTTTGACTATTCGGAAGATTCGATTACACTGCACAACACAAAAAAAATAACAAGGTTCTGACAACAGATTCTGGTAGAGGGGACCAAAAAAAATATACGTGTATCGGCGTTTTGAAAGTTTACGTCTGATTTTTTTTTAGGGGGGTCAAAGTTTTCCCCCGTTTGCACATTCTTATGGTGAATCGGCATACGAAAACCATGTAACCTTACATGTTAGGTATATGATGGGTTCAGAAATTTGTTGTAAAATACTACGAAGAATATTTTTGTGGAACATTTAACCCTGTAGCTACTATTGTTATGGGCCAATTGGACCCTTTTTTTCTAAAATGCCAAAAATGTCCTGTAAAACAGGACTTTTTAAGAAAAACATTTATCACAAAAATATCCGCCATAAAATTCTATTATAGGTCTCTGAATACATCAAAGCTCAGAAATCAATTTCAACGCCAGAATTAAGCCAAAACTGAAAATGTGTTTAATTGTTTATTTCTTACTTATTCAATTGACTAGTCCAATTGACCCATAAAAATAGGTGCTACAGGGTTATCATGCTCAACAAAAATGTTCTTCGTAGTATTTGACATCAAATTGCTGAACACATCATATACCTAAAATGTGAGGTTACATGGTTTTCGTATGCCGATTCACCATAAGAATGAGCAAAAAGGGGAAAACTTTGACCCCCTCTAAAAAAAATCAGACGTAAACTTTCAAAACGCCGATACACGTATATTTTTTTTGGTCCCCTCTACCAGAATCCGTTGTCAGAACCTTGTTATTTTAAAATAAGTTTGATTTTGTTGTGCAGTGTTATTTATATATTATTATTTATATTATATATTGGGCGGGCGCTTCAAAAACCCCATTGGAGCTCCTGGACCAGGTGCAAAACCGTGCGATCAGCACTTATGATGTCGACGGGTTCAAGTCAAGAGTGCATAACCACTTCTCTCAAAACCTTATCTCCTAACCTTTATATCCTTTCTGAACCAACATAATGCCTCGCATTAATAAGGCATCCCCTGCGCGTTTGTTCGAGTCAAAAAAAAAAATTTTACTATCCCAGCTAGCTACATAAAATGTTACAGCCTTCTCGCAAAATTAAGCGAGGACTTTGAACTTGGACATTTATTTATAAACGTATTTGAACATTCGAACTACGGTAAATTTCCGTCACTTCTAATATTACACAAATATTTTCCAGAAAAAGTGGCATATGTGTATGCATGATGGTTCATGCTCGATAAGATAAAATGCGCCAAGGTAAACCGTCATGCCAGATAAAATACAATTATTACCATACAACATACAGCAGCACAAACGGTGTCATTATATGAAATCAATAAAAGGGAACATTAACCACTGAAGAGCCAACCTAGTAATAAGTGTACGACGCTTACCAAATGGTCCCACTAATGCTAAAACGTTCGAAATTATCTAAACAATAACTGTCACCATATAATAGTACAAATATCAACAGTGTTGACGCATTCGAAATTATGACTATTCTGATGTATGGAATGGCTTAATTGCTGACGGTAACTATTTCCTTTTGAGGATAAAAGCTTTTAGTTTGTTTAAATAGTCAGTTTGAGACCGAAGTATACAAATATGTTCATATACAAATTTAACAGACTTATTCAACACGTTTGCCATACTTTTAGCAAAAGGAGGGGATTTAAGAATATAATGAAATAAGTAAAATAACTTATTATTATTTGTTACTTAATGACACAACAACACTCCCGCACTTTTTTGCGCTAAAGGCCGATACATCTTTCAAAAAAGTAGAATCAGTGCAGTTGTATGGAACAAGTTACACAGAGCGTCGGAAGTTCTGCTGTTTAAAACGCGCCGCTGCTTAGATATAAGAGGCACCTACTGCAGATCTATCAATCCAACATAACAAAGTCCATAGCATGATACAAGAATATAAGGTAGAGCCAATGCTTCTTCTTAGCCGCCATATTGCGCATCTGACACTAAAGGTTTTTTGACGTTCTTCTTTGAAAATGTGCTACCGTACTGTTGTTAGAAAATCTATCAAACATTTTTTTAATACTGCAATGAATTATCTGTTGTTGAACTCGCATTAAAAAATTTATACTTTCGCCCAAAATACATTAGTCACAGTGAAAGGTCTATTCCATGTTTATTTTAAAAAATATTTAAAAAATCTTAGAACATTAGACTTCACTAATTTAATATTATATCGAATTGGCATCATGACTTAAGTTTTTGACAAATACGAAAAACGTCAATAAGCACGTTTAGTGTCAAAAAATTTGACAGCGGTTCTTCCTTATATTTTTGTATCACGGTCCATTGCAAAAACTTGATGACCGGTTAGAAGACAAAAAAATATCCCGCAGATGACCAGACTAGCCGATACGGAGTGACTAACAAAAGTTCGCTAAGTTGGCAACGCGGGATAAATTTTGACAAAATGTTTATGTTAAAAAAAATGTCAGGTTATTTGCAATAATCAATTTGCGGTATTTTACGATGATACGACGGTATTTTGGAGAACGAAGGTTGCGATGTCAGCGTGGAATATTAAATTAACCGTAGATCGAGCTTCAGAAAAATTAAGGAATCCTACCATTTGTATACAAAGTAGAAAATTATAAACTTTTCAATTTTATGAAGACCTCTTTCTTAAAAAATTGTAAAAGATGGTTTTTAACAAGCATAATCCCAACACAAACAAAGTCACAAGAATGCTTCAATTAATTATATCCTGAAAAAAGTTACAATAAAACAAAAAACCAAATGTATAATTTTTGATACAAAGCTCGATCTACGGTTAATTCATAATTCTAAAATTTATGACGATGAAATGATCGCTAATGAACTGGGCCTGTTGCATATTATGAATTGTTCATAAATACACAAAGAAACGAAGATTTACTACACCTACTACCTATGTTCCATATTACTCTACAAATTAATATGTTACCATTTCTTCGCATTTCAATTTCAATTCTGTAAATGTAGCGTTCGCCAGAAATTCTTTTCATACACATTAATTCAAATATCCTTTTGAAAAGCATAGTCTATCAGAACAAAACACTTTAATCTAAATAGCTTTTTATCCTTCAGGAATGGTCAACGAAATTCTCCATCTGGAGTAACTAACAAAAAACACATACTTGAACAGTAATTAGATTAGATGAATTAGACTCTCTACCTTTCTCTTAATTTTGCTTGATTCTTCCCATACTTCCACATTTCCTTGCATTCTCTACGCTCTGTACTCACCCACGATCCTCGTATATCTTCGAGTACTTCATCAGATACCGATCCTGGCAGCCCGCCCAGCCCAGCAGCATCACAATAGGAACATTTGTCTCTTTGTAGACGAACACAAAATCCGAATCCGTAGCATCGATATCGTTGCGATAGTTGGGTGTTGGAAACTTGATGAAATACTCTAGCGAATCCTCGGAATGCATTTCGCGACGTTGTACCGGCTGCAGCGCCTGCTGTGACTGCTGCTGTTGGCGCTTCGGCGACGCCGAGTTGCTATTGTCGCGCCGCTGCTGTTTCTGACTGAACTGATTGGCCATGCGTTTCGGTGCGGCCGAGTCTAGGCGACGCATTTGCTGCGCAGCGCTACCGCCATTGTTGCCCTTCTGATTGACACCTTCCATGGATGTAGGAATGCCAGCGGCGGCTGCTGCGGCAGCCGATTGCGATTGCGCCGGCGTTGGTGGTGGCGGCACTCCATATGGATGGGCGTATGAATTCGCTGAGGCCATGTTAAAAATTCGTTGCTATTCGAAAATTGGAAAATTTAATCGAACTCGTGCTCGGAACGTTTCTTTGATTTGCAAAGCAGAAAACCCAAATAGAAATCCGTTAAATTAGCAACGTTTATCTGAAATGAAATGTTGACAGTTCTTGTAGGGTGTACTGCGATTTTGTTAAAAATAAATTATTGGCAGCGCTAAGTGAAGTGATTTCCAACAAATTTTTTGGGATAGTTATTTTTTGTGGGGAAATATGTATGAGAGAAGATTCAAAGTGAGTTTTTTGCCAATAAATTATATTTTATATTTAGATCGCAATCGTCCTAATCCGATGGGGTTGTAATGAATTCTATAAATAAGTGAGTGAATTCTATAAATATGAAGAGTTAAATCTATAATTTATGGTAGAAGTGAGTGAGGCAGTAAGGGGATTTATGTTAGCAAATGTGCATTTAATGAGGATAAATGGGCTCTAGCAGTTGCCGAATAAAGTTGCCTGGGACCTGACACCACTCGGCGTATTAACATTCTGAGGTTCTGTGGAGGAAATGTGAGCTCACAGGTTTAAATCGATGAGAACCTTGAACGTCGGCACGATTTCAGTGATTTATTTATTAATTTATTAGAAAGTCTTTGAACAAATGTTACATACTAATTAACAAAATGGAACTTAAGCTTAAACTTAAACAGGAAAGTGAGAGTAAACAAAAGAAATGAACAAGGGTTTAGGTACAGATAAATCAAACTTTGAAAAGGTCGTCAACGCATTTATCTCGGCTAAGGCTCGAGGAATAGGAGCGTTACTACCATAACGCGTCCTAGAGAACTCAACAGAAAAAGGTAAAATATGTCTGAGGGAGCGAGATGGTACATTGAAAGCTATTTTGGAAAAGAGAGAGGGGCAATCAATATTTCCATTGACTATATCAAAAATGAAAGCCATGGCAATGACAGACCTCCTGGTTTCAAGTGATTTTAAACCAAGCAGAAGTCATCTAGACCTGTAAGGAGGCTGGGGCTCAAAAAAACCAATGGAACGAAGGTCAAACTTTAAGAATCTTCATTGGATACGCTCTAAGCATACTCAAGTCTGGACCTAACAAAAGTAGTATACAAGAGCTTGAGCGTATAGGGATTGGAAAAGGAGGAAGAATTGCGGCGGACAAAACCTAACATAGAGTAGGCACGTGAGACAATGCGGTTAACATGGGAGGTGAAGTTAAACTTTGAATCGAAGACAACGCCCAGATCCTTGCTCTCAGCCACCTTTTCTAACACTGTGCCATCAATTAGATAGGTGATAGGTAGATATCTATGATAGCCCTTCCAATCATTTGACTTTAAAATTCTATTGCACATTATTGTCATTATTTAGGCCTGGTTTCCACTAGTCTTGAACAATTATAATCACATAAACTTGTGAGTAGGGCATAATTCAATAACCCATTTAAAAACTAAAAACCAACTGAATGCTGAAAATTTCATCTCACACGAAGCAGTAAAAGAGTTTCTGCGTGGAACTGTGCAAAAAAGGAAACGAAATTCAAATTGAATTATTAAAATATAACAAAAACAAAAAAAAACTAGTTGTATGATCGTGGCAAATCTGTAACTTAGTGCCCTATTGAACTTATTGATGTCATGTAGCATAGATTTCACATTGTATCTTTAATGTTTTACTCATCTACTTTCATTTTCTACTTGACCAACGCAATATTTATAATGCAGTTCGAAAACTAATTTCAAATGCCGATCTATATTTAATGTCTATGTAAACGCATCTAAAAGGCATAATTTGCTTTATGAGTCCATATTTGTATGTATTCTTATGTATGTCCTTTTGTCGCATGTATTGCACAATAATGTATACATATGTATGTATATGAACTCTCAGAACAGTAGCTAGAACACTCCACTTGGACACCTTGTGACAATGCAAGTAATTACTGCTAATTGTTATTGTTTTTCTTCGAAAATCATTAATAATTACTGCTTTGTTGGTTTAAACATTTTTTGCGTCAATATTTCATTGATTTTTTGCTGTTTCCTGGGAATAACGCATGGACTGCACTCTGACTGTGTAGCGGAAATTAACATATGACACTCGACTTGCCTGTTGTTTACTATACTCTAAATTGTTTTTAGTTTTGTACAATTACAATACACACACACATACATACATATTTTTTATACTATCCAAAAGTCATTAAGGTCACTGCAACATTTTTGGGAAATTCGATTTTTACCTCTTACCATAAAACAACAAAAAATCCCAAATCAATGCAGATTTTCCACGAACCTGTACTGACACACTTACTTCAACGCTGCGGCTATTTCCGCCGCTCCTTTCTTCAGTTGTTATCTATTAAGTTACGCCAAATTGTCAGGCAATGCACAAATTTTCGTAATTTTCAGCGTTTCAGTAATTTCCACGTTCAACAGCCACCGCCGTGTGCGCACGTTTGCTTGGTCTGTCGGAGTTAGGACGTGTGAAAATTCTTGACCTTCTTATAATCAATTTTCGCTGAGACTTTTTTTCGTCGAGTTGCTTTTGGTCTGTGTTTTGTGGTTGTTGGTGTTTTTATTGCGACAGCACCGTCCTTCCTTTCCTTTTCACCGTTAAAGCGCTGCGCTGCGGTGCGTATTGTGCCGTTACATGCGTTCGATTGCCTGCCTCCAGTTTGTCTAACGCGGCCGCTGTGACAAATTTTTCCTTTCCATTCCATGCGCTGACTAACAAGCCGGATAATCATAAAAACAACAACCAGCAAAACAGTACCAACAACGGCCGCTTGTTAAATCGTTTGAAAGCACATTGCTGCCGTTGTTGTTGTTGCTACTATTGTGTTGTTAAGGCAGCGCAAAATGTTCCAGCGGTGTGCTTTTTGGCCTGTTCACATGCCTTGTTGTTGCTGTTGCCGCCGTGTGTGGGCTGTGGCGCCTGTTTTGCCTTTATTGTTGTTGTTGCCTACATATGCTCGTATTTCCAAGCTTCCAATTTGCCCGGTGTCAAAGCTGCCACTACACGTTTTCTCACGCCCCTCAGCCTGCTCGCAGTATTTGTGTTGGTGGCGCCTAGTTTGTTGTTCCTGCCAACGCATTGTTTCGCCGCAGCGCACATGCGCTCAAAGCACTTTTCGGCTTATGACCATTTCCATGACGTTCTTTGACACAAGTTTGCGCAAAGCAACGACGTAGCAAGTGGCAGCCAATGACAATTTCGTTGCGGCATTGAAAGCACAAGTTATTCGTGTGGGCCATACGCGGCGTATGAGTAATTTATGTAGAGCAAAAATTTGTGGACCATATTTACAAAAAATTCGTTACAACGATTTTCAATTCGGCCATTTTACGGCGTTTAATCGACTTTTTTATTTTTATATTTTTATGCTAACAATTAGTGAAAGTTGTTTTACTTTTTTAACAATAGTAAACAAAGTTTCGCTTAAAGAACTAGAAATGTTAGATAGTTGCCCAATTAGGAAGTCCCTTTTTTACCATTTTATATTTAACGCAGTATTCATTTTTTCCACTGCATGGTAACTGGTATGTAGCAGCATTTTCGCTTTATCTGTGTGCGCGCCATCAAAGAATTTTGCATAGATCTGTTTGGTATCTGCATTTTCAGGCTGTGATTGGGGCAGCTGCTTGTAGATTTCTTCTAGCTGCAACGTCAATTCGCGTACTGGCTGTCCGGCTGGTGGACGCACTTGCGCGCCGCCATTTATGCAACCTAGTGCAATGAAAAAGCATAAACACAATTAAATTGAAGTCGATTAAAAAATCAAACAGCGTTGTACCTGAAGGACACGCCATTACTTCCACAAAATGGTAAGGAACTTTGCCACGCTTAAGTTTCTGTACCAAATTCTGTATATTACGAAAGCCATTAGCAATAGCAAACTTAAGTACACATTTGCCATCTTTTTCTAGCGAAATTTCACGAAAATCAGGATTCCTTACCAGAGAAAAACAAGAAAATATTAATTAAAACACACACATAACGGACATTTCAAATTGGGAACAAATTCTCGATTGAAGATTTTAATTTAACTCTATTTCGATTACCTCAAATTCGTATACTCCAGCTGTTCTACTTCGTTGCCGAACAACTCCCCGGCCGCGTATTTAAATACATGATCCGCATAACCACCCGACGCCGTCGACTCGTGCGCCCACACGCAAGTCTCCGGCTGTTGCTCGCTCCACGGCCAGTCAAGCTTTTCAGCAGCAAACGCCGACAGTGTTTTATCCTCCGCCAGCAGCATTTGCTCAATTTCAACTGCAATAATAAAACATATTAATAATTTCATACCAACACGCCCGACATGTTCCACGCACTTGCCGTGATGACACAGTCCACATCGCGCGACTCATTCACCTCATTGTAAAAGTCCTCACGCGAAGCCTCTAGCTTTTTATCATAGCAAGGCATTACCGTCACGTGGTAGATACGCGCTGGCGCCACGCCCAGTTTCTGCGCCAGTGCCTGCTTTACCAACACGCCCATGATTTGCTGTGGCGAACGAGTCGTCGCTATGTAGGGCAATATAAAGTTGCCATGCGTCTTCTCCGCATAGCACACCCAACCCGGACAGGACGATGACAACATGGGCAGTGCCTGCTTGGTGCATTCTGCCTCGCGGAAACGTTCTACGAATTCGGTGCGACACTCAAGCAGCGCCATATCATCGGCAATTTTCGTACTCAACACAATATCGGCGCCCAACTGCCTAAAATAGCCGCTAAGCCGTTGCGCTGCCTCGTCGGGTGACAGTTCATAACGTTGCGCCAGACTGACAATGGGCTGTGGCGACAGCGTCACCACAATGGTGCGCACTTGTTCGGCGACGCCTTGTGCTTTCAGTGACTGATTCTCGCGCAGCAACTTTAGCAGCTCCTCTTGGCTTTGCTGTGTGATGAGCACACCCTCGGCGGAGGTAATACAGCCGGAGCAGGCGAGACAATCCTGCAGTGTGATTTCGACTTTTTGGAGTTTTTGTCGTCCGGACTGTAGGATGCAAATACATATGATATAGGGTAAATATAGATAATGGATATCAAGTTGGTGTACGCACTGCACTCTCTTCGTAGTAGCCATCCTCTTGTATGGTTATCTTAGCACCAGTTTTGGTTTTACTCTTCTCGATGGTCACTGGTTTGATGCATTCCTGTAGCGAATTTGACAATTGTTAGCTTAATATGGGAAGTTATGTTGGTGCTTACTTGTGATGGTGTGATGAAGTCGTCCAAATCGGTCAGTTGTAAAGCTCCACTAAAACGTGACATTCTGTTTGCGGCTTGTGGAATTCTTTTTTAGAGTATTAAATATTGTGAAATCTAATGCGCGCAGATTGGCTACATTTGTCGGCGAAGGAATGCGTGAAGTAGCAATGGATTATCAAAAACAGCTGTTTCAAAGCAGCTGATTTTTTCATTCGATTTACAGAGTTCGTTACTTATTATTGGTTACTTATTATGAAGCACCAGAGTGGAGTGATTTGAACACATTTTCAAGTTTGATGAGCAATTTGTGTCGCCTTAAAAGTACGTGGTAGACTAAAAAATGTGTAAGCCGAAATATTATATATAGGGAAAAAACCCGATTTAGCTTTTTCCTTTATGAGGTTAACGCATTTAATAAGAATGACTGATTTTTTTTTTTGAAAATAAGAATTTAATTATTAATTTATTAACATGCAGGAAGAACGCTCGTTGCCAGAGCTTTTGTTACAGTACTTAACCCATTCGAGACGACGATTTTTTTCAAACACTGTCCCCAGGAGCGAAATTTTATTTTTCTTTGTATTGTACACAGTAAAACCAATGCCAAATTGTTTTTTCCTGTACTTTACAGATTTTATTAGTTCCAGAAAAATCTTATTTCGACGACTAGTTTACTCAGAATAACTGATAATTGCATATTACTGTCTTATAGCCTCGGAAATCCATCGCACATTGTGTTATTCTTAAAAGGTTAAATGTAGGGCCGACATGCAATTATTAATATTTCCAAAATTATTTCCGAAAACCCAGTCACCATTAAGGGATCAATTTGCCGAACGTTCTAACACTTAACCTTCACTCTGAGCATGGGGTAAAGAATTTCACTGCGACAATTTGTGAAGGTATTTCTTAACAGTATACTATATAGTTACAATATAATTATTTCCTAAAATTCTGTTTATTATTTTACTCATTTCCAGGTAAAATGCACTGGCTCGAAGCATCAGCAGCGGAATTTATGGGCTGCTAGAAATAGCCGTGATTCCGGGACTTATTATTTTCAAAAATTACTTGTTTCCATAAATAAATTCACACTATACATGTGTAATTTCTTAAAAAAAACTTTATTCTTATCATTATTTTCATTAACTAAAGAACTTGTTTTCCCCTCTTTAACCGTAGATCGAGCTTTGTATCAAAAATGATACATTTGGTTTTTGTTTTATTAGAATTTTTTTCAGGATATAATTAATTTAACCATTCTTTGTGACTTTGTTATGTTGGGATATGCTTGTTTAAAACCATCTTTCTTTTTAAGAAAGAGGTCTTGAGAAAATTGAAAAGTTTATAATTCTCTCCTTTGTATACATACGATAGGATTCCTTGATTTTTTTGAAGCTCGATCTACGGTTAAACATTGCTTTGATATTAGCTGGTCACCTCAATTTCTGGACCTCGCAACCCTGCAACTACTAAATAATTGAACAACATTATCGTCAGGATATACCAAGGCGATTCTTATCAGTTTTGCGTTTTGTTGACAGAATTTGAAATTTTTTATTTTTCAATTTCACCAAAATGACCGCATCCGATGAAACTTTGTTGCAACGTCGTGCACGTGGAACTGAAGACGATAAAAGTAATAAAGCAACAGAAAAACCCGCCAGCAAGACCCTTAAGTCGTCCAAAATGTAAGCAGTCATGAAATATTGATTTTTCAAAAAAATAGTATTTAACTATGTAAAGTAACAATAAATTATAATTGAATTAACAATGTAACGTAACGTAAATAAACGAACAATCGAGTAAATTCTCTTGCAGAACTGCCATTAACGATGAGCTAAAGACGGCCACCAGCGCAAGCACCCACAGCATCTGGACACGCAGCATAGTCATTTTGGCTGTTGTGGCTATGGTTTGTTACTACGCAAAGTATCAGAAGAGAGAACGCAAATTCGCGAATGCTGTGGACAATGTGCGTCTACGCATGGCAAGATTCAACTGTTCACCCACCTATCAGGCCGACATTGAGCAATATCCACAGTGCGTGCCTGCAAAATGTGGTCGATTCGTTGGCGACAAACGACTACCAGATGTGGATGTGTTCCCATTGGTGCGCATGGCTCGGAAAGTCTTTGCGAAGGTCAGCTCCAGTGGTGGTGCATCAATACTAGACCTACACACCGGTGCACTGTCGTACGGTGATAAGTTTGTGAATATTTACAAAACGCCCGGGATGAAAGACTTCGTGCATGGAATCAGTTTTCACGAATATAAAGTAATTCAAATATTCTGTTTCTGAATGAACTTATATGTACTCTGTAAAAAATCACATTTGTTGTTTATGTCAGATCGTCAAGCGCGTCGCCAGAAAGGAAATTGCACAGAATTTCCAAATACCCAGCGCGAGCCTGTACCTAACACATCCGACGTTTTTCTCCCGGCTAACAAATGCTACAGCAAAAACCGTGCACGACGAATACTGGCACGAACATGTAGATAAGGTGGACGCATTGAAAATTTAATCGACTTTATCTAACATTAACAATAATCTATTTGCGGTTTCGATCAAATGTACGCAGGAGACTTATCCTTCGTTCCACTACACAACGCTATTCTATTTGAGCACGTACAATGAGCACTTTGAGGGCGGCCGCCTGGTATTTGTAAACGGTTTTGGCCGCAATCGAACTACTTCTATTGTGGAACCCAAATTCGGACGCATGGTAGCGTTTACCTCGGGCTCGGAGAACACTCACTTCGTGGAACGAGTGACAAAGGGCGAAAGGTACGTCGATCTAGCGTTGTCACGTTTTTAGCGTTATGTTTTTAATTTAAACATTGCAGATATGCCCTAACAATTTCGTTTACCTGCGACCCGAAATTGGCTATCGCCGATCCGGATATTCCCGAATCAATAGAGCTAAAAGAAAATAAAAAGCCAGAAGCAAACTGATGGATCTACTGACGTCCAAACAGTAAATGAAAACAAGTATTCAAGTACGGCTAAAAAGCGGAAACCCTACCTCAGAGAGCTCAATAGCAGTGCCGCCAAAAAATTCTCAAAAACTTTTAAGACTAAATGAATGTGCGGCATCTACTCAATTTCCGTATTAGTCTACCACAATTATATCATTATTCCTTGTTATACAACTATATTTTATTCACATGAAATAAAATTAATGTTTTGTCTCCAACTTAAATTGTAGTAGCATTTGTTTGTGCATCATAGTAAGAAAATGCCAATAAATTTAAAAGTAAGCCTAACACAAATTTAACTAGAGCTTGATTAGTTTAACTGCAGGTTTTTAAATTTATCGAAATTATAAAAACCGGCGCGCACCTGTCGTCCTCCAAAGAAACGCCCATTCAAGTCAACAACAGCTGCAAGAAATATACAAATTAGAAATTAGTCAGTGGCAAAAAAATCTAAAAATACCTTTGATAGCGCTCTCGATGCGCTTGAATTCAACGAATATCTTCACCGCATCCTCGGGCGTTGTGCCAAATGCTTCGTGTATTATGACGCTCGCCACTTCGCCGTACTTTGTGTTGCATTCATCCTTCACCTCTGGCTCCAGTTCCTCATCCACATCGCCTGGACCGACCATATTCTAAAAGAATCAAAATCAAACAGTCAGTGTTGATACTCTCATGGGCGTCCTACACTTGAACAATGTGAAATTCAACCACATTTTAGCGCCTACCCGTAGCAGCACTACTTTACTGGGCTGCTTCATAATTTCCGTTATGGTGGGTTCGGACGCCGGCGCCTCTGCTGGTGCTGGAGTCGGTATCGTTGCAGTAGCCGTTGTGCCGACATTGGTCGCGGGCGTCGCTGGCGGTGCCATGTTTGCAGGTGGACTCACTGATGCCGGTGGCGGTGGCAAAAATACATCCTTTTCGTGTATTATGCGACCACCACGTTTCGATGTCTTTTCCACCTGCAATGCCATGGACATACCCTGCTCCAGCTTGCCCAGTCCCTGCCCGTCCTTGAAACCGTACTTGGCCATTATCTTCGCAGCGACTGAGCTCGCCGAATAGGGTATGGTTACGTTCGATGAGCCGTCGCCGTTCTCGTTATTGATGGAGATCTCCTGCAGCGACGGTGGTGGTGCTATGGCTGCACCACCTTTGTTTGTTACAGATCCCGCTGTTGGTGGACTGTAGTTTTCCTCCTCGATCTGTCGTTGCCCGAAGCCAGTAAATTTTACTGGTGGAGAATCGTGTGCATTGCTGCGTCCTCGACCGCGCTTACGTTCACTACTACGTCCGACACCACCACCGCCGCCACCACTACCACTTCCACCGCTAGCCGCACTGTCACGTCCTTTATCCTTGTTTTGGTTCTTGTCTTTCAACTTTTCGTATTCGTTTGGCCACTGTGGATCGTATTCGTCTACAAAGTCCCAACAGTCGTCAGTTTTCACATTTTCAATTACGGGCGCCAACGGCTTGGCGGTGATAATAGGCTTCTGTGTGATAGCTGGCGCCTCCAGCCTCGTAGTATTGTGGATATTCTCTGTGTCAGTAGTGGGTTTCTTAGCGCGCAAATTCACCACGGGCGTCATTAACTAGAGTGCAGAAAGCAGAAGGGCGATTTGCATCTTTGCAACAAATCTAATCGTCCCAAATGGCTTACCGGCTTCTTGGGCTGTTCTTTAGGCACCTGTGCCTTTTTGATGGCCAGCTGTGTCTGCAGCATTTTGATGCCCGATGACCAGCCATCGATTTGGCTGGCGCGTGGCTTCGTATCTATATCATCATACAGGTCCATTTCTATGCAAAGATCGCAGTTTTTCGCAAAACTAGGAGCGGATATCACTTTTACAGCACGTCCGAAAAATTTTTTGACATTTCTGTTTGTAGGGTAAAGACCGGATCTTGCAGCCCAAATAACAAGGGATGTCAAGTTTCGACCAGAGTTGCTCGTTGCTCGCTAAATAAAATGCAATGCATCCCATATACTACATTTTATATAATGTATTTACCACGGGATAATATTAATCTATATACTGGTTTTGAAACAGACTTGTTTCTTTGTATATCTGTGGTCAAAAGCAATAACTGCCTAAACCGAAAATTGCTGTTTCGAGCAATCTCGTTTTAAAGTTTTAGCGCGTGGTGTGTTCATTATGGGAATGCGAATAGGTTTTTATTAATAATTTTTTTATTTTAAAGTTACAAACTCCCCGATTTTACACAAACGTAGAGCACAGTCAAGGGAACGTGTTGGCATCCATAACTCAATTTCTTCTTAAGTTGACTTAAGCGGTTATTGCTTTTGACCACAGATATTATACTGAGGAATTTAAAATAAATCTAAAACTATATTAAACTATAAGGAAACGAAATTAAATATATAATAAATCAAATAAATGTATATAGAAATGTGTGTAAGGAAGGAAAAGTTTTCACAAAAAACAAACTTGATCGTTATTTGTATGGCAAAAATATGTTATCCGTAGATCTACAGTCGTGTCTGGATATAGTGAACTAATTATTGAAAGGCCTATTCACAGTTTCGAGGCTGTTCACTATACTAAAGTTAAAATTTTTGTTCAAAAACTCGTTTTATTTGCTCAAAAAACACTTTTGGTTTTTTGATGAAAATTCTTTTCAATATTTAGAGGCTCCAAATCAAAACTCTGGTGTTCACTATAACGAGGTGTTCACTACCCAGACACGACTGTATTTCCATTTAACATTTTTCGAACCCACAGAGAGCAAAACAAACAATTATTACGAAAGCAAGTAAATAAAATAATCTCAAAATGTATTCTAAATTAATTCTTTCATCGCATAATATCACGTCATCCCCACTATTGATAAAGAACTTTTAATATTCAGAATTTTTCAAAAATATGTGTATAGAAACAAAACCATCTAAATATTTTTCAACGGCAAGCAAGTACATTCACTTATTACTTATACTTGAAAAATGTTCAATAAGTCCAAAATTCAAGTTAGAAAGTTTTATCAATGAATTCATTTGATAACCAAAGTCATTTGATTTTTTTTATATTTGATATAAATCAAATTCACAAAAAAAACCATACACATTAATATTTTGTTCTCTTAACGATCCCAGAACTTTACTGTAAGCCTAGAAACTCCAATCTTCCTACCAGAATTCATTAGCAGGATACAATTAGCCAGCACAAGGTTATTTAAAAAAATTTTCCGATATTTTTCATATTTTCTTTTCGCTCACACTTTCTTTCGTTTAATTTAAGACCAAGGCATGCAACACTGCATACCAATCCGAACGGCCACATATCGCCATCTTGGAAATTAGACAAAAAGCACTGGAAGAAGAAGAAAAATCGAAACAATTGACAGCGCCAGCGAGAAGAAAAAATCGCGTCAAAAATTTAATTTTTCTCAACAATTTACACAAAATTCCCGAACAAAAAGCATTTCCACGCAAACGAGAATCGAACTGGCACAGGATACCGAACGAAAACAGTGTAAAAAACGTGCGAAAAACTGCATCAAAAGAAGAGGCAAAAAAAAGTTGAAGAAGCAGCAGCAGCATTGGCGAAGAGAAAAAACTGCGAGGGCAACGACGAATAGGGAAAAGTTTCGTTTTCGTTGCTCTTCTTTTTTTGCGTTGCTGCTGGTGTGCGTTTTCCGCCAGCGAAATTGTCGATTGCCAGGAATTCGGTAAATAAACGGCGGCAAGGCAAACGAAATCCGTGGAGAAAAACGTGGTGGACAAAGCTGCAGTGGAAGGAACAACATAGATTAGGCTGTAACGGGAAATTCGCACGACTCTGCAGGACATAACAAATCGCAAACACCACTACAAAAAGGCTAGAAACAGGCAAGAAGCAGCAGCGACGGCATTTGCTCGTTTTCTATATTCGCACTCTGTTAACGCCACCGCCCCCTCGGCGGCATTGTTGTAAGAAGACACATATTTGGAGAAGAAGCAGAACGGAGCAGCCATCGTTGCAAGTTTGCCCGTCGTGCCGCTTTTTACCATTTCGCCACAGAACCGCATCAACATCATTCAATACCCAGCACGAGCACCAATTGCAGCAAAAACAAAAACACATAATACAAACAACAGCAACAACAATAACGCCAAACGCCAGCATTGAGCAGGCGTTGTACGACAGTGTTCCAGAGTTCAGCTCCAGCAAAACGCAACTGCTGTGAGCTTCACCCATAATTGGTCGAAGAATTTCGGTTCTACTGGACTATGTCTGAGCATTTGTGTCGGCGAGTACAACAACAACACACATAGCCATGGCTGCGACGAGAAAGTTGCAAGGTGAGCACAGTCGACCGCGCACTCATGTAACAGTCACCACAGCAATCAAACAAATAAACCAACAAACGGACTAATTGACCAACCAGAAACAGCTGACAGCCAACAGTGGCCAGCTGTGTCGTTTTTAGGCCATACCCTCGACAGCATTGGACCGTGCTGTTTGGTTGTTTTTTGCAAAATTGTATTAGTTTCGAACAGACTATAGCGCTTTGCAAAATTTTGAGGTTAAAGGCCATCTTTTATAAAAATGTGAAATTGTCGGACGGCTTATTTCTAACGAACAACGCTAACAAAATTAATATCACAACTATTAATTAGACTGACCACAGATAAGAAAGCTTCTAATATAGAAGGTGTCCCATCTGACATTTCAGCGAACACGTATTGGGGCTGATGGAGCGTGCCGCTGACCTGGAAACATAGATTCGAACTAAACTATGCTCTAATTGTTGAGTAAAATTTTTAAGTCCCTTGTTGTCTTGAATGATTTTACTAACAAGTATTGCAAGCTCCAATATATAGAGTGATTGAACTTGCAGATGAAGTCGATAGAGAAAGTTTTATATTGTAAACATTTAAAGTGGTTGTTTGGTCCATTGAGTCTCAGGGGCTCTAGTTTTATGCCATGAAGCGTAACATGACGCAAACAACGATTATGAATTGTGGGGGACATAGCGGTCTTTAGTAATCATATATATGGCTAACTTTTCATAGAGATTATTTCAGATGCAAGAGCAAAAAATTTATTTAATTGTGTGGGAATAAATTCGTTTCATTTTTGCATTTATTAAAACATTTATGCGAGTGACAATCTTTACACAAGACCTGTTCATATTTGGCTAACATTGGTATGAATATAGTACAGAACATAAAAATTCCGTTATTGGAAGCAATTTTTCAAGAATATAGACTAGTTGACTTGTAGAACTGCTCCACAGAAGTTATTTATTTTGCTCACATACATTAAGCTAAGCGTAATTAGCTGCTGCTGGGGCCCTCTTACGCGAAATGTCCACACATTTGTCATTAGCCGCAGGTTTTCTATTCACAAAAAAGTATCACTCATAATGACAATTATTTGCTCCAAATAGGGCCGCAATAAGCTTTCCTCTGCCCTGCCCCGACACTTGGTTTCAGTGGCTTCGACCCATACCAGCCGTGCTAAGCGTGCGTAATGTGCGTTCGGTTGCAGCCATTTAATAGTGCTTTCCCTACAAACAACTAATCGTGCTCCCACGCCCCCACCCAAGACCGCGTTTACCACCGCCGATTACTTTATAGCCTTAGCGTCGCGCTTCTAATTTATATATCTTAAATTTTTATTATTTCCAACTTCTTCGACACATGGCAATTATTTGTGATTTTCCTTTGTGCTTAGCCGCTTGTCCTCTGCCAGTACTCTGCTTTGTTATTACCGCTGTTAATTTGATTTTGTTTGAACCCACGCCAGTTCTGCCTTAACTGCTGACCCACAGACTATCTCACTGTTCTCGCGAACATGAACCGCGCAGTCTGTGCAATTTTTGTTTGTCGCTATTTATTTCTTAGTTTGTAGTTTTGATTGGGGTATCTTACGCTACACTTATGCACACACACACACACTCCAGCCGACCT
Organism: Melieria omissa; assembly: GCA_963971225.1. NCBI lineage: Eukaryota > Metazoa > Arthropoda > Insecta > Diptera > Ulidiidae > Melieria > Melieria omissa. Next base: position 101,899,410 of record OZ020267.1, on the reverse strand, counting down.
TTTATTCCATAGTTTCTTTTGCCCATAACTGCTGTTAGTCTGTTTGATTTGTGCTGTCTCGTTGTAGCCGTTCTCGCTATCGCTGTTTGTTTGCGCCACAAATTGCTTTTTACTGCTTCAATTTGTTGTTGTTGCTGGCGATTTGCTGCTTTGCGCCAAACACAAATTTTTGCATCAATTCATTGAGCGCTTTGTCATTGGTTGGCGGTTTGCGCGCTTTTCGGTGCGCTTCTAACGTCCAAACGATTGCGCGGTGGCGAACGTCGCTGCGGCGCTGGAGTGTCACGAAATCATATAATTTTTATTAGGTTAAAAAAGCCGGTAATTGCTCATTCACACATACTCGCACTCGGTTGAGTATTTAAAGCGAATGTGCAAACAGCAGAGCCGGCATAGCGCGACAAGACCTCACCATACCAGATGACACGGGACGCGTCCACCACCACAACGACAACAACCGCAACAAACTTGCATTTATCCACTTTTTTTTTAATGACATTACCCTCACACTCGCATTTGTATTAAAATTTTGTTTTGTGTGCGATTGTTTTCTTTTCGATTTGGGTGTTTATGCACATTTAAGCTGTCGATTCGTGCCAGTGAAATTAACATTTAAAACGTATATTGTCAAAAAAACATTTAGCAGCGCACAACAAATACATTAATATTTAAATTAAATCGAAAAATGTGGGACAGGCGGTTATGACTTGACTTTAATTTGCTTGTTTGCGGTTTTGTTTTCGTAGCATTCAGTAGGGACAATCGAAGGGCACACTTACAAGTCCCATGAGTTCGTGATTGACTACTGTGCCTATTGAAAAGAAAATTAATAGTCAGGACGAGAATTACTATTATTTTATTTTGTATGCAAACAATCATAGTTTGTGGCTTTCTCTCCTACCCTGGTTTGATCTACTAGCGAACTAGAAAGAGTACTGAATTCAAAGGTAAAAACAATAAAAGTATTCGCTCAACATTTTGTTATACAATGGATCTAGTTTTAGATAAAATTCTGACCAACACAATTTATCTGAATGTTGCAGTTTATAGCTTGTCAAAACATTTTAGCATAACTAGTCAGCAAGAAACGAGTACATAATTGCTTGATTGCTGCAATAAACGTGATTAACATATTAACCAACGATGTTGATTCATTCGAATTCATATTAATTCAAATTTATATATAATGCACGGGCAATTCCAGGACGTGGATAGTGATTTTTGCATTGATCAAACATTAGTTGGTGCACAGAAGAGAAGGCGGAGTCTATTCTCCATCTTATGGGCCAATGACTATTCCTTTGCTAAAAGCAAGCAACAACTTCTCTGTCCACCATTCTTAATTAATTTTACTGCTCCCGTCAGTGTACTCGTATAAAGGAATTCTCAAGGTCGAAATTAGCTACGAATAATCGTTCTAACTGTAACTTAACCTAATCTCTTTTGTGTGGACTAACGTTAAGCGATATTTCGTAAAAGAAGCTCCATATCGGTGAGACTAACATTTTGAGTCATGTGATCTGGAGTTTCGTCTGCATGTCGACCAACGTGCGGATACTCCTTGGTTAACTCTTTTGCTACAGGTTTTTGCTGGGGAAAGTTAAAATTTAACATTTATCGATGTAGCCTTCTGTGTGGTTATATCAACAACATCCCATAATAATTTTTTTTAAATTTATTTACCATATCGTTATGGCTGTAATAATTTACAAAAAGTATACAATTTTTTAAGCGATACTGAAAATATAATATTTCTTCATTTGCTTCAGCTAAAAGTATTTAAAAAGTATATCTGAAGTAAAAATTAAATGTAAAGTAATGTCTCTTATATTTTTCTGCTTCTTCTTTCTCTACTACGTAAAGATAAAACAATAAAAAAGTCCACACTTTTCTTCTTTAAACTTAAATATTCAGTTTAGTAATTTCGTATTATTCCTAAAGCTTCAAATTATATATTGAAGTTGGACCAACAAAAAATGTTTTTGCTAAACGAATTGTTAGTCTAACGTCAGGAATCTTATATTCTATTGCAGCTAATTTGCATCTCAACTGAAGCTCGCTTCGCTTCATTTGGGATTATGGGCTTTTGAAAACATCCTCGAATGCCTCACTTTTGAATTATCTAGATTGTATTGTTGATTCACAGTAAACAATAGGGGTACTCACAGCGAGCTTGATTCTTTCATAGCTCAGTAGTCGGTACCAAATAACACGTACAAACTACCGGGTAACACTACCGAACTAACACTTGCATTTTAGTTCAGTTGGCATAAATAATATTAGCCCTTTTAGTCCAGCACTTGTATGAATAACATAATCTTCTTTCTCATTAACTTTTACTTTCTTCACTTTTACTCTTTACATGCATTATTCGAAATACTCATTGACAAATTAATACTAATACTTTAATAATGTTATTGTTTTCATACATATAACTCGCATTTAAACCGCATTTTGTTTTTGTTGTTGTGCATTTTGTTATCATCGCGTACCGTAAAAAAATCACGTCAACGTGAATGTTGGCATACGTTTTTTTTTTACTTTTATTTATTTATGATTTTTTTGTTGCTCTAGTTGTTTTTGTTTTTTCAATAACACGCTGCGCTTTGTGCTGTACGCCGCAATGTGTTAAATTTATTTTTGAAAGCATTCTACGCACTTTATTTGTTTTTTTTTATTAATGCTGTTGTTATTTTTCTTGTTGATTTTTGAAGGTGGTTTTCGTTGTTGTTATTATTATTGTTGTGTTATTTCGCTTGTTGTCTTTGTTGGTGTTGCGGTGGGGCAATGGAAAATGTTTGTAAATAATTCCTTAAAACGAGATGAGTTCAGGTAATCCTTGAACAGGTGTTGTTTGGAAAATCGTCCTCTTTGATGGCACAAAAAAGTTGTTGTCCGCGGGAGATGCTGTGTACGAGAGGATAACAGACAATCAGGATATAACTCGCAGACATGAATCAAAAAATGATGATCCAAATAGTACAATGAATAGGCGACGATCCAGTGGATTAATTGGTTACTGTAGCAATAACATGAAACATTTGCAGTTTATTTTCGCAGGTGATAAGATTCTGATAAGTGTTTGGTTTCTTATAGTTAAACAATAAAACCTAGTTCTAAAAACTTCAGTGCGGTTCAAAATCATTGGAAGCAGATTTTGTGAAATTCTGTCCAATTTTACACCGATTGAAATTAACTACACGGCACTTTGACTGCGGTAGTCTTTGACCTTCTAGCCGAGATATATGAACTATAACTATTTCAATAGCAATAGAACAAAAAGCTACAAAATTTCTGTCCAATTCAACACGAATTAAAATAGAAGTGTGGAAGTTAGTAAAAGAGTAAACCTGGATAGTAGTTGACTTGATAGCTGTGATATACTAATTTTAGGTATTCCGATAATAAAGCAACAACCTCGGATTCTGCAAACTCCCAGATTCATACTAAATCAATTTTAAGTGTATATCCAATTTAACTGGAATTGGAATCGAGTCCTGGAGCTTGATAATAATTTTGGCTTAGGTAGCCGTTGAGTTGGTAGTAGAGATGTACTAATTATAGCTCTTCCGATAGCAAAAGGATAAAACTGAATTACGCATAATTTCATTCGATACGAAATTTATGAATTTTTTGTCCAATTCAACAAATACGATCCAATTAGTAATTCGATCGTAAGTCAGTAATTATAATAGTCTGACTTCAGTAACCATTGACCAGCCAGCCAGGATATATAAACTAAAGCTTGATTCAGTTTTGATTTAGTATAAACATTTTGAAATCTATGGAATTTCGTCCACACCAATTGGCGCTTTAAGATATTTTTCACAATGTCTTTTTCTGCCTCATCAATGACTGCATGACCAATGCAGTTCGTTGTTTTGGACACCACTCAGCCTCATTTGCATGCTTCATTAATGCTCTTCTCATATGGACCCACCTTTCCCTGTCTCTGCATCCTGCAAAACTGGGTCATTGCAACACTGATGCATGATCGATGAATGCTGAGTGCATGCGCATTTTTATTTACATTTGTTCGATTGTTTTTCACATTTAAAATCTTAACCAACATGTTGGCAATTACCATACACAAATAAAGACACAAAAATAAATAACAAAAACGACGGAAACTAGTGCTGACAACTGTGGCAGCGCGCAATTGTTACCATGCAGTAACATCAACAACAGAACAGCCGCCGCGCACCGCAGCAGTTGTCCGGCCGCCGAGATGGACGCAACCCCCACACATTGCTCCAACCCAGCAGCAGCGACACCACCGACACTTCAGCACTTTGCTCATTACACACACGCATTATTAATGAATGCGCTGCGTGCAGCAAACTCTGACGCAGTCGCGCCGTTCGCCTGGCGGGCGTGAGGCGCAAATGTTCCGCATACCGTCTGTGCACACCGCCGCAAATTGCAAAAAAAGTAAGCGTATGTTTAAGTATTTGCTGGAAAACAAAAACTGAGGAAAATAACCAAAAACATTGACTACAACACGCACACACACATACACACGCAGGTATGTGCGATTAAATGTGCAATTACAATCGCATTGGCAATTGTAGCGGCGATTTTGTATGTGTGTGTGTATGTGATGGCGCGCATGATGCAGAGTTGCTGATTAGTTTCGGGTAGCTGAGTGCGTGTGGGAGTGGGTGGTTGGGTGGCCGCTGTCGCTGTCGCTGCTCGTGTGTGGGTTAGATACATGGTTGGCGGATGGGTCGGCGCTGCTGTCGTTGGTAATTTTGGTTGGGCATGCGGCGTGTCGCATATCGCACGTTGTATGTTTTGTTTTTGTCAGTGGAGGTCGATAAGATGCATCGATTTTTTTCTCGTTTGCACAAATAGTAAAGTTTTCAGCAAATTTCATGCCTAATTATTGTTTTAATTTGTTTCATATTTATTTCGTTTGTATGTTGTAACTTGCTTCGTTTCACTTTCCAACTGAAATTGATTTTATTGATCATTTTGTTGCACTTTTCACCATTACAAATTCCAAAAAAAAAACGCTAAACGTCTAATTGTTAAGTCCACCAAAGTAATTGACCATAAATGGAGACTCACACACATTAATCACAGTCAAATGTCGTATGCTGCACATTAATGGGGGCGCCGGTTTTATATAGAAAAACTCTGAAAAGTGTAGGCTGTAATTAAATGTGTAACAATTAACTGGTTACTCGCTTAATTAGTGACCGATTGAATTTGCTATACAAATAATACAAAAAAGCATAACCAATGAACTCGTTCCACATTAGGTTGCGGCTATAAATAATTGCAGCAAAATTTCATAAATCTACACAGAACCAAATCATGAATTGATGCGTCACGCATTCACTGATCGTGTGAACGTTGTGATAACAAAAGTATTTGTCAGTCATTCGGTTATTGGATGATATCGCGCTTAGGGGCCTCATTAACCCAGGAAAATATGAGGTTCGCTCGTACATGTAAGGCGAGATCTAGCTATAGCAAAACATATGCACAGGATATGCTTTATAACGCTATGCTTTTCACATTTCCTGCACTCGTCCGATTCAATTATGCTCATCTTGTACACTTCGGCTGCTGTTAATCAGTTTTCGATCAACTTGCTTGTGATGGTCAGATGTTAAATATTTCTATTAAAAAAAATGCATATTAATATTAGAAGGAACGCATATTAATATTGGATCGACATGAAATGTTTTAGAACAAATTGCATACATGCAATGTTAACTTTTCATAGATTTGAAAACTATTCTATTGGCCATTTTACAATCATTCATTTTTCAGTTGTGTCTTTTATGTTAAAACATTTGATTAGCTTTGGAATTTTGCAAATAACATTGAAACTATGTGCAAAAGAATCGAAAAACAACAAATGTTTCGATTTGGTGAAATCGCTCAGCTGTTTAGTGCGTTGGATTACGAGTATACAGTGAGATCTGACCTGTGTCCGACTGCCCGTAGTAGCCAACACTAAAATATAGATTAAACCGACTTTCATTTCGGCAGTAGCGTTCTCACCTGTATACGGAAAATGTCCAAAAAACTTCTTTCATAGATATTATTATTATTATTATTAATGGGGACGATGCACCGCGACCTGTAGATCTATTGTGCCCCCTTCTTGGACTTCACAGACTGTCAGTAAGTCCGGCATCCAGGAGGAATGTTAATATACTTCCTACACCTCTGGATATCAAGTCCGTACCTGGTATAAGATATTTCATAGATATAGGAATTAAACAAAATTTAATTTTTACCATCAGAACTGAACAAGCTATAAGAATTATCTGACAAAATGTTTTTTCGTCACGGAAATTAAATCATGCAACGAAGGGTTAAAGAAGCAACGCAAAGTTGATTGCTGCACTCTGACAATAGTTAATGCCAAAAGTACTTGTCGGAAAATAAGTCAGATGGGGAGGCTCTCAAACTCAAAGACTATAGAAAGCGATTCTGATATTGAAAGCGTGTATTAAGCGATTTAGATACAAAAAGGCAGTAACAACTAATTTTGTTAATAGAAGAAGCGTTTGTTTTGCGCTTTTGATGATAAGAAGCGCTCAAAACGGGTTTGTACTCAAATATTTTTAATATTATTATTTTAAATCATCAAAAATTAAAGTACAAAAACTTGCTATGAAAATATTGCACCCAAAAAATGCATTTTTTTTTTTGTTAATCACATTCAAATACATTTCATCATTTATATATTTTCTTGGCAAAAACTGCTCAAAGTAATCATTTTCGTTCAATAATGTTTTATTGTTACTTTATTCTGTACATTGCAGGTGAAATAGACAGATGTCTGAAAAAGGTTGGGGAAGGTGTAGAAACATTCGAGGATATATGGAAAAAAGTGCATAATGCGACAAACAGCAATCAAAAGGTAAGAAACGCAATTCGGCTGCACTACAAAAACAACACAACTAATAATCAATTGCAACCACATGCACAGGAAAAATATGAAGCCGATCTCAAGAAGGAGATCAAAAAGCTGCAGCGGCTTCGCGATCAGATTAAATCATGGATCGCCTCAGCTGAGATCAAAGATAAAAGTGCACTGTTAGAAAACAGGCGGCTCATAGAAACGGTAAGCCAACAGCTTAGCCTCCACTTCTCGTTGATTTGTAATTGACAATTTTTTTGCAGCAAATGGAGCGTTTCAAGATCGTCGAGCGCGAGACGAAAACAAAAGCCTACTCGAAAGAGGGTTTGGGCGCCGCACAAAAAATGGATCCAGCTCAACGTATCAAAGATGAGGCGCGCAATTGGCTGACATCGTCGATCAGTTCGCTGCAAATACAAATCGATCACTACGAAAGTGAGATGGAATCGTTATTAGCGGGCAAGAAAAAACGACTGGATCGCGACAAACAGGATCGCATGGATGAGTTTCGTCTCAAGCTGGAGCGACATAAATTCCACGTTACGAAGCTGGAAACACTGCTCAGATTACTCGACAATGACGGCGTGGAAGCGGAACAGGTGCGCATTCAACAGTAAAATTTTAACATTTGCAATTTGCTTAAATGTTTATTTTCGGACATTTGTAGGTTCATAAAATTAAAGATGATGTTGAATATTATATATTATCCTCACAAGAGCCTGATTTCGAAGAGAACGAATTCATCTATGATGACATTATTGGACTCGACGAGGTGGAACTGTCCGGCACGGGTAAGTGGCTGCGAATGCGTTTGGGTTGCGTGAGATTTTTTGGAAGTTTATTTGTAAATACTTGCCACCCGTCATTTGTGCCCCTCTATGCTCATGGTTGCTAACTGAACAGGTGTTTGTTTCTTTCGATTATTTTTGGAACACGTTAGAAACGAGAATGTCACCAGCGAACTTTGTTCATAATTTTTGTTCAGCACTGAACAAGCAAGCGAACGATGCTGTTATCCACAACCGATTTGTTAACTGAAAAGAAAATTTAAATGAGATATTCACAAATTCCGACTTCAAGTAAAAGACATACCTTCACGAAGGTTTTTTATCCAAATTTCCAAATGTTTACTGAAACTTGAGTGTGGCGTACGAGCATGTGCGCCGTATGTCGCCTGTACGAGAAATTCACCACAAACAAAGATTTTTGGCTATTCAAATGTACAAAATTGATTTTGATTTCTAAACTGAACACGATTTCTGAACTCAACACTTGCCTACATCTCAGGACATAGGTTTTCCACTTACTCGACAAGAATTCGATACGATTCGATTGGTTAATTAGATTCCATTATCATTTTGTCTGCATCCTTATGCCAAATATTTTCAAATTGTTCTTATTGTGTGTTTTTTCTTTTTCTCTTTTTCTTTTCAACCTGTGTCGATGTTCGTACGTTCGTTCGAAATCAACCAAACAACCAACCAATCAAACCAACCAACCAACAAAATCAATCAAATATCATCCTCAACAAACCATCATCATCACCAAAAAACCAAAAAACTCTTACTGCTACTACTATTATTACTACCACCATTTCTACTACCATTTGCTATATGTTATATATATATATATATTATGTGTGTGTTTTTAATACTACAACGACAACAACAACAAAAACTAACACAAAACAAACATCAACAAAAAAAAAATCGCTATTAATTGCCACAACCAAAAATATTTCAATGAAATGCGCGCCACCGCTGACGCACACGCGTACGCATGCGCAATGTTTGTTGCCATCGATTGTTCGCCCGATCGATTGGCCGATTGATTGCCTTGAATCACATTGTATGGTAAAGGTGTCTCACTTGGTATTCCATCATCAGCCACAACCGACAGCAACAACAGCAACGAGACGAGCGGCTCGCCGAGTAGCATAACATCTGGCGGCAGTCCTGTGCAGTCACCACCACCTGCAACGGCACAGCAGCAACCACCCACATCGGCGGCAGCAGCAGCGGCGGCGGCGGCGGCGGCAGCAGCGGCATCAGGCAATGCGCAGCAACAACAACAGCAGCAGCCAGCGAACGTCAGCGGCAATCTGAACTACTCGAGCGATTCAGCGTCAGCAGATGCCACGGCGAGCGACAAGCGAAATAAGAACGAGAGTAATGCGAGCAGCAAAGCAAAGGTGAGTGGAAGAACCATGAAATACAAAAAAAAGTGGAAATCCTTGGAACACTTTTCCCATACACATACTTTCAGGCAAAATATATTTAAATGTTACAATTTACATTTGAGTTTTGTCTAATTTGAAAATTGTGTTTCATCAGCAACCTGTCAAGCCGACCGCCGTACGAGCAGCCAACAGCAGCAAAGCAGCAAGTGGATCAACAGCGGAAGGTAAAGTTGTTTAGCAATTCTTGTAGTTGTAAAGTTGTTGTAACATTATATTTTCGTTTGTGTTTATGCAGCGTCGTCCAACAAGATCATCAGTTCAACACCCAGCAAGAATCATCATCAACAGCAGCAGCAGCAACCAACTGCCGCGGCTGTAGTGGCCGCCGCAATGGCCGGCCACACGTCGACAAATGCGAATAGTATGATTGGTAGTGTCGGGACGCCCACATTGGCGGCGACCATAGCAGCGGCTGGCCACAATCCCGCAGTGCAACAACATGCGCCGGCGCCCAGTTTGAACGCCAGCGTCGCAGCAACAGTAGGCGCGAGCGCAACAGCTGCAGCAACATCAGCGGCAAACAGCAACATTCAAGGCCAATCTGTGATTCAAGCGACACCAACAATTGCATTTGCGGCTGTAGCGAAAAATAACACATGTATGTGCACGCTCTACATATTCAATATTAATTTCGGTTTTATTTGTTTTTCCTTACTAATCCGTTTATTTGTTGCCCATATGCGTCAAATATTTATTAACAAGTTGTTGTTCTATGCAGCACACCTGGAAAATGGTCCCGTGCATCCGGCGACCTCGTATGCCATGGCGGCGCCCACGGTCGCCTCCATTGTCGGCTCGAGTTCACAGCAGCAGCAGCAGCAACAACAACAGCAGCAGCAGCAGCAACAATTATCCAATCTTCAAACGAATTCCTCACATTTACAAAACGGTTTGTTCTACGCCTCTTACATGTTCTAACTGCAGTTTGCATAACTTAACATCTGGTCATACATTTTAAACAGCGCATAGCAACACTTCCAACAACAACAACAATTCAGCGAATAGCTTGGTGAATGCCGTGCAACAGGGAGGCGTAGCCGCTGCCGGTGTCAATGCCATCGGTAACAGTTTGGCCAATTGCATTTCGCCCAATGGCATGTCGGGTTTGTCGCAGGTCATTGGCGCACAGCAGCAGCAGCAGCCGCAACAGCAGCAACAAGTTATGGGCGTGTCCAGCAACAATACACGCGCCTCACCTGGCTTATTGTCGCCGAAGCATATGAACGGTGCATTGTTTGGCTTTTGCATTCAATGCAATCCAATTTAACCAATTTCAACATACAATTCCACAGGTTTGCCCGTGTCTGTTGCCAATAACAACAACAATGCTGTCGATGCAATTTCACTCAAGACGATGGCACAGGAAGCCATCAATCGTTCGGTTATCGATACGAATTCATTGACGCAAGCGCCCAATCAGATCGATACCAGACAGCAGCAGCAGCAGCAACAACAGCAACAACAACAGCAGCAGCAGCAGCAGCAGCAACAACAGCAAGTGTTACAGCATTTCTCAAACGATTCAACTGCCAATCAGCAACAACAGCAACAAAGCAGCGTGGCAGCAGCAGCAGCTGCTGCAGCCGCTGCCGTGGCCGCTACAAACGGGCCAACAACGGGTGTGGGTGCAGTTGGCAGCGGTGTCAGCTTGGCGAGCTTAGCGAATGCCGCACCGGGACAGCCGGGCGCGAATAGTGTAGCTGCTGCGGCTGCGGCTGCTGCCGCCGCCGTTGCGGCCGTGGGCAATAAGCAACATCAGCAGCAGCAACAGCAGGCAACCAATGAGGCGCATATAACGCCACTGCTGGGCGTGGCACCGCTGGGCACATTGCCGCTACATAAGGATCATCAATTGCAATTCCAAATGATGGAAGCCGCCTACTATCATCTGCCGACGCCGGCCGATTCGGAGAAGTTGACGACATACTTCCACCGAACGCCGGTGCAGACGCCGCCACACTATCCGCAGGTTAGTAGTGTTAATTAAAAATAAATGTAAACATTTGTAATTGTGTTAAGTTTATCAATTAAGATGTACTTGTGATTAATTTTCGATTCAAACTACATTTTAATAGTTTTCAAACAAGCAATAGTTTTCAATCCAAACCAAAACTATTGTTTGTTTGAATACGAACATTTTCAATTCAAACTAAACAATTCATCTTGACTAATTTGAATTGTGAACTATTGATTGATTGAAAACTGTTAATTTAAATTCATAACAATTATTGTTTTTTGAAACTTTTTTTTAATTCAAACTAATGTATTTAACAGTTAGTGGAATCAATACTTTGGTATGAAATTATGTATCAAATATTAGATGAAATTTAAAGCTATTGTGTACAAAAACATTTGTATTTAAAATTCGTTTTGAAAAACTGGTCCTTTTAAGTTAACACTCACAATTAATTGAAACTAGTACCTTGCCATTCAATTTACAATCAATTAATGCATAATCACTGAAACTAATTCTGTGCTCAAAAGCAATAACCGCCTAAGTCGAAAATTGCTGTTTCGAGCAATCTCGTTTTAAAGTTTTAGCGCGTAGTGTGTTCGTTATGGGAATGTGAATAGGTTTTTATTAATAACTTTTTTATTTTAAAGTTACAAGCTCCCCGATTTTACACAAACGTAGAGCACAGTCAAGGGAAACTGGTGGCATCCATAACTCAATTTCTTCTTAAGTCGACTTAAGCGGTTATTGCTTTTGACCACAGAATTATTTACCATTCGTTTCAGTTATTTGCAATTTACATTATTTACAATTAGTTTTAATAATAAAAAGTCATTGAACGAAATTCTTAACTAATTTACATGTACACTTAGGTGCAAAATTGAGTCAATAATATGAAAATTCATAATAATCGCATTTTTGTACCGGTCAATCGCAAAATTCTGATGCAATTTTTCGCAAGTCTATTAGATTATACCTTGATTAACCAGGATCCACCATAAAAGATTAAAAATTTGGCACATACATATGCATTTTGTCCAATATTCTAAATTAACACATTGACTCAATTTTGCACCGTACATAATTTCTTTGAAGTGATATGTTAAGCAACCTGTTTTTTAACTGTTAATGGTTAAAATGTTTTTTGTAACCAAAAAAATTTTAACCATTCATTGAATAAATACGATTAGGAAACTTAAAGTGCAATGAACGCGATTTCGGCGAGCATTAAAAAAATTATTATTGAAAAAGCCATTAATGGGCTTTCAAGTCGAGATATCGCTAAACTTACGCGCGTAAGTCAGTCGTCCGTTTGCCAAATGGTAAAAGGTTTACAATTTAAGAAAAATGGTGGAAGAAAACCCAAAATTTCGGAGAAGGAGGGCCGCAAAATTGGCCGTTTAATTTTTTCCGGGCACATATCCACCGCAAAGGAGGCTGTGGGGTGCGTTACTGGGGATGTAAGTGTGCGGAGTTTGCGAAGAATGCTGCATACAGTTGGGTTAAAGGCGATGGTTAAGAAGAAGAAGCCACTTCTATCGGCCAAGAACGTAAAACTAAGACGCGAGTTTGCAGAAAGGCAAATTTTTTAGACTGATTTTGATTGGAGCCAGGTATTAATGCAGTGTACCTTCGTTACTAACTTTGCGCTGATTACATTTACAAATAAAGGTTATTTGGTCGGATGAGATGAAGATTAACCGATTCCAAACAGATGGAAGGACCTGGTTCTGGGACAAAGGCGGAAATCATTTAAAGCCTTCAAATGTTCAACAAACAGTAAAGCATTGAGGCGGCTCAATTATGGTCTGGGGTTGCATTACACCAAATGGCGTTGGACCAATTGTGCTAATTGACGGCATAATGCGTAAGGAACAATACGTCCACATTTTAGGGACCAATTTGCCAGTGGCAGTGGTACGAAATATTTTTCAGCATGACCATGACGCCAAATATACTGCACGTTTCGTCCGTGATTGGTTGAAAGAACAGCCATTTGGTGTAATGCAATAGCCCGCCCAAAGCCCAGACCTAAAACCGATCGAAAACCCGTGGGCTTACTTAAAAAGACAATTAGCAAAGAGTTCTGTCCCAAAAGGGCAAATCGATCCCTGGCTTGCAGTGGAAGAAGAGTGGTACGCCATTCCACCAGAGTTTGTAACCAAATTATATACAAGTATGCCAAACAGAACCCAAGAATTAAGAAAAAATAAAGGATATTGGATAAAATACTAAAACAAAGTTACAGTTTTCTTATTAAAATCATGTGGGTGCAAAATTGAGTCAATGTGTTAATTTAGAATATTGGACAAAATGCATATATATGTGCCAAATTTTTAATCTTTTATGGTGGATCCTGGTTAATCAAGGTGTAATCTAATAGACTTGCGAAAAATTTCATAAAAATTTTGCGATTGACCGGTACAAAAATGCGATTATTATGAATTTTCATATTATTGACTCAATTTTGCACCTAAGTGTACTTTAAAAGAATATATTCATTTATTTATTTGAATTTCTGTAGCTCGTAATTCAATTTGTATACCCAATTTGAATAATTTTTTCTAATCGTTTGATTTTTTTTAAGCTCGTTTTGCCTGTACTTCATGCAAAGCCATTCAAGTAAAACTATTGTATTTTCTATAATTACAGCAACAGCTTCCACTCTACGATACAGTTGAATTTTATCAACGTCTCTCAACCGAAACGCTCTTCTTCGTTTTCTATTATATGGAAGGTTCGAAGGCGCAATATTTAGCAGCGAAAGCATTGAAAAAGCAAAGCTGGCGATTCCACACAAAGTACATGATGTGGTTCCAAAGGCATGAGGAACCAAAAATTATTAATGATGATTACGAACAGGTAAATACAGCCATACAGCCGTCTTAAGCCAGTCTGAATGATTGAATTTGATTGATTGTGTCGCCTTGGGCAGGGTACGTACATCTATTTTGATTACGAGAAATGGAGTCAACGCAAGAAGGAAGGATTCACCTTTGAATACAAGTACTTAGAAGACAAGGAGTTGAATTGATTGCTGTTTGCCCCACATGATGTAAAAACTAATGTTAAATCACCACTACCGCTGCGACAACAACCACTACCACCACAACCACCAGCAACAACAACAACAACAATAACAACAGTTATAAATACCGAAACAACAATAACACCAACCAGATCAACAACCGCCAACAGGCACTATCGCCTAAGCGTTTGCGTTTCTTTCTAAACTTAATTTATCAATGTGTTGATTTTTTTCCATAATTTACTGCATTCAATTTTTTTTTCAACTATTGTTTATTGAATTCTACTGCGTTAAATCTACAGAAAATAGCAAAAGCAAAACCAAACGAAAGCGAAAAAGAATATCAAACCCCACAACACGTACGTTATATACATATATAAATGAAAATACTGATAAAATTTAAGAGATTTAATTTGATTGTAAATGCACAGAAACCGATTCAGATTCGCTCACACACAACCAGCCACCCAAACACATGCACACTCACACACTCACACACACACACACACACAAGCAGCAGTCATGCAAGCAATCGAATAAGCCAGCAGCCCAAAATCGCTCCGCTTTATTAGCAAATTTATTCCCCTCCCTTCGATAACAAGAGAAGCAAATCTGTTTTTACCAGTAATGTAATTTCTCGCAGTAATAATTATACAAAACCGAAAAAGATGAGCAAACAAGAAATTTCAAACGAAAAAAATCACGCACTGTAAAGCAGCAGAAAGATGTAGCGTATGCAGCTGAAGCGTTAATTAGCTGAAGGAGCAAAGCAAAATGCGAGCGTTAGAGCCTGAAACATGTTTTTGAGAGAATTAGCTGAAAATAACGATTATGTTAACTCTACTCATTTTCCTCCCTTTCTTACATAATTATAAATACATTAATTATTAATATTATAATTAATTTTCTCATTCTTTCGCCACTCTCCTCCGTCACTCATATTCCCGTCCTATATGTAAACTCCTAATCTATTGCGCGCGCTCCCCACCTCCATTGCTTCCTTGCCTCCTTCGCTCCTCCTCCTCCACCACACATACTGCGCCCAAACGCTTTTAGCACTCGATCCCTGTGTGTACACTACCCTCCTCCCCCTTGTATTCATTCATTGAACATAAAAATCATTTCAATTTAATTACAAATGATAGAAAACAAACTACTTTATAAAGCGAAAAATGTTTTACAACAAAGAAGGTGAAGAAGTATATAAGAACATGATAAACAACCAACAACCACAACCAACAACAAACATTGAAAAGAGATGAACAAAAAATCATAAGATGAAAACAAAACAAAGCAAAATAAAAAAATGAAAATGCAAAAAAAATAAGATGCAACTGCAAATGAAAAAAGAAAATCATTTGAAAAACAAAACGATTTAAGCTAATTTTTAAAAAATAAAAATTTAAATATTTAAAAAAATATATACAAGCATATACCTATTGTGTGGTTATGTTTTTGTTTTACTGTCTTTAAAACGTTATTAGGTGTCTATTCGTTGTTTTCTTGCCAAGTCAGATCAGTTTCAAAATGCATTCAAATCGTTGAAAATTTCTCTTCACATAAAATTTTTGGTGAGATTTATTAGTCCGCCAAGCATAGTTATTGGTCTTTGAATATAATTGAATAATTATCAGTATTCAAAAATTATGTTTCTCAGAATTAAAACGTTGATAACGTAGAGCAGAACGCTCTTTGGCGATAGCGATAGCGAATCTTGGGAGAGGAAATTGAAATTTCTTAAAAAAATATAACCCATAAATTTTTTCTGGGAAATTATTGCATGTTTAGTTCAAAATTGCAAACCGAAGCAGTGATTGTAATCACTATCCCGAAACGACTGGTGGTGATCAGTGACGGATTCAGGTGGTTGAAACCCCCTCCCCAGAAAAGTCAGGGTTGACTTTAAAACTATATACAAATTAAAAAATATATAAAAAAATAAATAAACATTTCTGAATATTAAAGAATTACTTTCTGAAACCGCCCCTGGTGGTGATAGTTTGAATTTAAGGTTGAATTTTGTATTTACTTGAAGTTCATTGAGTAAAAATTCAACAAATTGTTTCCGTTCAAAAGAGTTAATCAACACACACCCATTGTGCAAAAGGTACATACATCCAGATACATTTGAGAAGGCTGGTTCTATATCTGAGTGAATGATTTCACCTGGACTTAAATTTACAATTGAAAAATTTAAAGCATTGAAAATAAAATTTCAGATGGTTTAATGTCAGAACTTTGTTATAAAGTAATTTTTGAATTCTCAAAAATGTTCCTGTAATCAGAAAAATATGAAAAAAAAATCAATCCATGACTACGTATTTTTCAAGGAAATATTTGTATAGTTTTTGTTGGAAAATTTACCAATTGACTACGTTTATTCTTTAGATTTTTGTTAATATTTATTTTTGTATGCATTTTACATTGTTTTGATTGTTTGTTTGAATTGATTTATGTCCGTTTATTGGGTCTACAAGTCTGCTCTTGCACGTTACATCACAAAACGCACCTTAAATGCGTTTAAATAATACGGCTGCTCGTGAAAAAGTCTAATAACAATCAGGAGACATGGAAATGCCTCCATAAAATTTCAACTAAATACAAGAGTAAGGCTAGAGCAATGTAACAATTCGGGCGTGCAGCGCGGCGACAAGGTGCAGCCGACGCAATGAATGGAAAAGTATTGTTGCAGCGGGCCGTTGCCAGCGCCACAGCGTACTATTTCGGCCAGGTGTCAGCGCCCAACACCACATCGCCAACCTCATTTTCGTCCTCCATGCCCCAACCATCGCCCGTGCCGCACACCGCATCGCCCGTATCCGTTGTAAGTGCCGCAAAGCGGCTGGAATCGATCAGCACCTCGTCGCTGTGATTGCTTTTATGTGTCGATTCCGCACTGCCAATGTCGGCAATTAGCAGCTGATGATTGGACGCAATTACAGGCTCCATGTCCTTGAAGAAATCAAATTCAGAGGACTGCGCTTGATGCGGTGTCGCTGTCTTTTGCACCACAATATCGAGTGCGTTCAGATCGTCATTGATGTATAGCGGCCGCTTGCTTTGCGAGCTGGTGAGGTGGCCGCTGCGACTGCTGTTGGTCGAGTCGCTGGCGTTGAGGGGCAGTGCGTCGACAGTAGGCTGCTGTGTGGCTGCGGCCTTTGAGGCTGTGGTGGTGGTGGGGGTCAAGATATGCTTGTATTCATGTAAATCTTCCTCGGCGATGGCATCGTCGCCATTTAAGCGCTGCAGCTCATCCGCTTCCCAGTCGGACCAGGCCTCATCGTCGTTGTCCTCGGCAGCGGCACTTAGCATGTTGCTACTGCACGGCGTTTCCAGATTTAAATGGTGGCCTGAGCCACTGAATGCGTTCACCGTTTCTATTATCAACTCGTGCACCGTCTCACTGATGGCTTGTGCCTCTTGCTCGGCTGCAGTTTGCTGCAACTCGCTGTGTCCGTCGCTCACAATGGCACTTTTGTCATCTTCGCCGCCGTCGGGGCTTAGTCGGGGCGGCATTTCTAGCTGTTCGCTGTCCTCCGCCGGCGGCAGCGAGTTAAAACTGTCACTCAGATCGACATTGTCGGGTAGCGGACTGCCCGACACCATGTAGTCGCCGCTATTGCCCATCACCGGCGTTATGGAGCGCGGCTCCACCCAGTGTGAGGTGGAGTCCGGCACCGCTGCCTGCGGTCGACCGTCGGAAAAGAGACGCGTGCGCGTGCCGCCCAGTACCGTGGCGGCACCTAGTATGGGCACAAGATCAGCCAAACAGCGCAAAGTTTTGGCCACCAGCACATCGTTGGTGTCATTCATGCCGGCGTGCAAGTGTGGTAGCAGCCATTCGTGCAATTCATCCATAGACAATAGCCGCACATACTCCATGAAGTACTCGAGAAGTATGAGCCGTATCTGCGCGTCGCGCAGTCGAAACATCTTTCGAATGTGCGGCATCACGTGTCGCATGTACGTTTGGCTAGAGAAGAGCGCCGCCGAGTGGTCCGACTTGGTCTTTAGCACGTACGGGGTAACACACAACTGGGCCGTGGGATCCAGCAGCACCATACGCGACAGCAGATCGGCGGCCAGCTGCGCGCCCACCACCTCCTCGCTAAAGTAGCGCAGCCGATCGATGAGGCCAGTGAAAAAGTCCTGCTTCTCCTGCAGGCTCTTCAGCGGCAACTCGAACAGAAAGGAATGTATGAGCACAAACTCGTGATTGAAGTACGGATGCAACAGCACCGCTGCGAGTCGCGGCCGCATCTGTGCGTTCTTGTGCTTCAGGTGGGTGGCGCAGTACTCGCGGAAATCCTGTACATGCGGCGTGGCGGCCGCATCGTTCTTAGTGCACTTGGCCAGAATCTCCTCGCACAACGTGGCAAAGGAGTATTGCTCGATGCACTCGCAGTTGTGCTCCTTCGTCTCGCACGGATCAATGGCTGGCTGGTAGCGATAGGCATTGGCCAGATCGAGCAGTGTGCGCGTTACCTCTTTGCTCTTCCATACGTACTCGAAGCCAGCCAACCGCCAGGAGCCGGCATCTGTGATATAAATGGACGTAGCGCAGATGTTCAAGTGACGCCCCATGGCCTGCACAGGGAAGGCAACCAGAAATTAAACCAAAATTTTCACTTTTAAGATTTTCCCATTTACCTTTTCGATGAGAAAAATTAAGCTGCACAGAATTGTGCGCAGTCCTAGACAAACTTGTATGTCGTTTTGCGTGGACAGCACTGTTGTTAGTGGACGCACACGCTCAGTGGCCAAATGCTTTTGGCCACCTTGTTCCCAAGTGGTTACATACTTCAGTATGTACGGATGCCGATAGATCATTAGATTCTAATTGCCAGCAACAATTATTATTTAACCAAACGGATCAAACCAAGTTACACACTCTACGACTCACTTTTATTGCACGTTCAAGTGGTCCCTGTGGCACCCAAAGCTGGCCGTTCACCACCGGCTCACCCTGGAAAATGGACAACAGTTGACGTCCGTCCTCGTTGGACGTGGTGGGCGATTCCGCATTGTATAGTGTCCAGAAATCGTTTGCTTCCACTGAGCTCTTATCGATAACGAGCCCCTTTAACCTGCTGCTGTCGTTGCCCATTTTCGCTGCTCAGCTACGCCGCTTCGGAGTGGCGAAAATGTTTGTTCGGCTTTGTATGAGGCCAGCGAAATAATGCTATATTTTATATAGTCTCTGTTATTTAATTGTTCATGTTTTCGCGTCTTTTTCACATACAAAATACCAAATTTTCAACTTTCCCCACACAAATTGTGCCAACAACAAAAAACTCTTCGCCCATTGCTTTTTGACGTTTTGCCTGGTATTTCGTTCCGTTTTCAGTTGTCTTTTATTTTGTTGACGTTGCCTTTTTGGCGTAAAAGAACGCAGCGTTGCATGTGGTCAGTTTATTGTTCTCATGGTCTGGCAGTATTTAAGCAAGAAAAACTATATCCCATTATAGTAGCTATAATTTGCCTTTATTTTGTTGCGTTGTAATTGTTTATATAATTCCTGGACCACTTATTGCAAAAATATATTTATTTTTTATTTATTTATCTATTTAGCCAATGAAAAAAAGGCCCTCACTGACTATAGGAAATATTAATAATTACAAACTACAAGTTTTTTTAACTATTTAACAACAATCCTTTGGGAAGTGACACATAAATATCGTTAACATTATTTAACTTTGAAAGGGCCCTAGATAGAGGTACGTTTCTGGCATAATTCGTCTTAGGGACATCTAAATAAGAGGTATCCACCCTCCGCAGACTCCGTTTAGGGACATTGAAGGCTAATCTTGCTAAAAGATCTGGGTAATCAATAAGCCCACTTATTAGACTGACTACAAAGGAACATGCAAGAAGTGATCGCCTAGCATGTAGTAACTTTAAGTTCTCTAAAAGACAACGAGAGCTGTAGGATTGCATTGGATCACTAAAGTTCAGCGAACGCAAAACAAACCGAATAAATAAATATGCTATGTAAATTTGTTATATTGTAATGAAGCATTAAATGTTTAAATGATTAATTTGTGACACATGAAAAGTTAAGGAAGTTTGTGAAGTTAAATAACGTATCGCTGTTTCGGATTAGTTTTTAAAAAACGTAAAACTTAAATAGAATTACTTTATTATAGCAATTTAATCATCGTCTATATGCACTTCACTGGATTAGAGTGTCGTGTATACATTATTAATACTACAAATTACTTTAAAGCTAACTGACAAGTTATGTAGTAACAAATATTACTATATAGAAATTTGTTAGTTTTTGGTCATTATGTTGAAAATCCGCCCCAGCGCATAAACACGTAAATTACTTTCTTTACTTTAGCATGAAGTTGGTTGCGTTTATGTTTTGCTCGTACGTTTCCGTTCCGTCAGTTCCACTATCGAATATCGCGTTCTCTTTCTTTTCTTCTTTCACCTACGTGTGAAGACATCGCGTATTTGAACGTCGGTGTTTAATTTACATTGAAAATAGTGAAAAATGGTGAGTGAGTGCGGCAAAATTGTCATCCAATAGCAAATTATACACTTTGTGTCGAAAGTCAAATGTAAAAATGCAGTGCCTTGCGCGCCGATGCTGCTGAAAAGTTGCGATTGAACTAGTTGATATTCGCTGGCTTGTGTCTGATTGGGGCTGTTTTCATTTGCGTTTTCCTCCACAGGGTTTCGTCAAAGTAGTCAAGAATAAGCAGTACTTCAAGCGCTACCAGGTCAAGTTTCGCAGGCGACGTGAGGGCAAGACCGACTACTATGCCCGGAAACGTTTGATCTTCCAGGACAAGAACAAGTACAACACACCCAAGTATCGTCTGATTGTGCGTCTGTCCAACAAGGACATTACCGTCCAGATTGCGTACGCCAGAATCGAGGGTGATCGTGTTGTGTGCGCTGCCTATTCCCATGAGCTGCCCAAGTACGGCATTAAGGTGAGTTGCGACTGCCCCTTGAATTGTGCCTCGGTTGAGGTTATGTTGCAATGTGTAAGTGCGTCTGTTTGCTTGTTCTTGCAGGTCGGTTTGACCAACTATGCTGCCGCCTACTGCACCGGCCTGTTGGTCGCACGCCGCATACTGAACAAGCTGGGTCTGGACTCGCTGTACGGCGGTTGCACCGAAGTTACCGGCGAGGAGTACAATGTGGAGCCGGTCAGCGATGGCCCCGCCGCATTCCGTTGCTACTTGGATGTCGGTTTGGCACGTACCACCACCGGTGCGCGTGTGTTCGGTGCAATGAAGGGCGCTGTTGACGGCGGTCTGAACATCCCCCACTCGGTGAAGCGTTTCCCCGGCTACTCGGCCGAGGCGAAGAGCTTCAATGCCGACGTGCATCGTGCCCATATCTTTGGTCAGCATGTGGCTGATTATATGCGCACCTTGGAGGAGAACGACGAGGAGAGCTTCAGACGCCAGTTCAGCCGTTACATCAAGCTGGGAATTCGTGCTGATGATGTGAGTGGCATTCAAAACTTTCATTGTTGAAACGTCCATTTTCAAAATTACCGCTGTGTCTTGTCAACCACGACGCTGGCTGTGCCAAAAGTGGACCACATTGAACGCCAACGACCTGTGTTCGAAATTCCTCACGCACAATGTGTTGAATTTCCTGTTATGGTTGCACATTATGAACCACAAGCAAATAATTCTCATATGGTGATGTTTGTTTGCTTTGCACTAAATTTAGTGTTTTCTTGTTTTTACAGCTTGAAGGTATCTACAAAAAAGCCCACCAGGATATTCGTGCCGATCCTACTCATAAGAAGAAGGAGACCAAGAGCGGCATTAGCAAGAAACGGTGGAATGCTAAGAAACTCACAATCGATCAGCGCAAGGCAAAGGTGACCGAGCACAAGGCCGCCTACATTGCCAAACTTAAGGCCGAATCGGAGGCTTAAGTGAGCGCTGTTGAGTGAAAGAATAAAGAACTATGAATTGTTTACCCAACAACTTTCAATATTATTATTACCAATAATAATATAAGTTTTTATTTACCAAGAGAAAACAGAGCCGAAATGACGGTGTTTATTAATTGCAATATTGGAAATGAAATGAAAGGCAGCTGGGTGGAAAGAGAGCATATTGATGTGAATGCATGTAAATGTTAAGGACATACGGCTCTATGGAGGATTAAGAGGTTAATGCGTTTGCAGCTTTATTTGTAAATGGAAGAGGCTTGCGATGACCTGATGCAAAGTGCCAGTGTCCTTTATTTTAAAACAATTTCAAACTGAAGAGTCATGCACGCAACCATGGTAGCGTGCAAAAGGAATTGCTGAGATTGGCGCTTTGCTCTGCTGTATTTAGGAGTTTTGACGTTGTAAAAATAACTGCAAAAAGCTAAATTCAACATCGTATAAAAGCAGTTTAGTTTCATACAAAAAAGTTTATTTTAATACCTTTGAATACATTACATCATTTTGAACTAAATTAGAAACATACACGAATTGTATAAAAACGAATTTAAAGCTTATAGCTAGCTAGCAGAGTCTAAGGACTACATGTGTTTGTATGTGTGAAAGAGAAAATGTCTTTACACAGGCGCTTTATACATTTGATATAGATGCATATATATTTCTTGTAATAAGGACAAGCATATTGCTGCCAAAATCGGGGCAGAAGACGCTTTAAATCGACTAAATTAAATGCGTTGCATTGCTTAGTGTGGCAAAACTAAATTGTATAAATATAATTTGCTAGCAATCTTTTTTCATAAATTTCCAGTACGAGCGTATCCATGCACACGTCTATTGCCGATAATCTCAAAAATTAAGAATTTCATAAATTTTTCGCAAATAACTAAATATTGATTGTAATACAGAGTGAACCACTCTAGTCGTCCGTACTTTCTTCTTCCTGTCGTTGACAAACGCCGCAATATTCGCTGACAAAGCGTCCGGGCACGCATGGCTCGTGGTAGAGATGGCCACACTGGAAGGCAACCACATCGTTGCGCGGTGCAATGCCCACTTTGGAGATGATTGCACGTCGACACTTGACGCAGTTGTCGTCGTACGAAATGCAGCGACCGCGACGCTGTTGATGCACTAAATTTGCATGAAGCTTAAAGTAATCGATGAGTTGAATTTTGTTGCAGCCTTGCTGGATTTTCACCTGTAATGCGTAATGAAAAATGATGTAATGAAAAGAACTGAGCAATAGTGGGACAAGTACTAATCATTTACCTGCAGACGATAATCCCAGAGCATTTTTATGACAGCTTTGCGTAGACCGGGAATTTTCTGACCCGTTTTAATTTTATCCACTACCGCCTGGGGATTTACGTAGCCTAGAATTAAGCGCAAATTAGGGCTTAGCAAAAATGAGAAACTTTTAGCGAGACTTACCTACAATACCGTCTAAAAGTTTAAGCATTATGTCAGGATTCTCAACAGATTCATTTATGAGAACATTCCACAAATCGGAATCATCATGTTCCTTACAGAACTCTATGGCCATCTCAATGTCTTTTAGCTAAAGCGACAAATGATATGTGTGAAATATTGAAATTAAATTGTAAATATTTCGCAAAGTTAAATTGGATTCAATAGTCAAATAATTCAACACAGCTGCCCAATGGGTTTCAATTTCGTCAAGTCAATCGATCAATTACTTGCCTTGTCGATAATAATATTCAAAGCTTCCACCGTATTGCCCATTTGTCCCAGCAGATACACCATTTCCGGGTAGAACAGCTCACGTTTGCACACATCCAGTGCTTCCTGTATGGGATAGTGATTGGAGCGCCTCAGGAATGGCAGCAGTTTCTTTGGTTCGAATTTGGCATACAGATTCACCAATTTCCAATGGAATGTTCCACGTTTGTCTACCTTATCTAAAGCATCCAGATACTAAAATGAGCATTCGAAACCAACAAACTTTAGACTTCAACTTCAACTAATTGAACAACTAATGACTAAGCATACCCAATATAAATATTCTTGATTTTGTTCCAGCTGCTGCACAACAATCTCTGGCGGTATTTTGTGCTTGTCCAGCAATATTTGAAAGGCACGTTCACGATCCAATTGTATGAGAGGTATGATCATTTTGTGTATAACGCCATAGAGATCATAACGTTTGATCATATCAAACACGTCTTTGTTTTGAAGCCTTAAAACGAAATTAATATTGCTATATATAGTAATCTTTTTTCATAATTCAGCCATTAAACTCACTTTAAGTACATTCTCAGTGCGCTCTCATAGTCGCGCTGATACGAGTATAGTATGGCCAGTGCTTCGAGCAGCTCGTTGGCGTTTTGTTTGCGAAAGTTGTCGTGTATGGCATTGATGATTGCCGTGCAGTTGTACAGGTGCGATGGCCACTCTTTGACCAGATTCAGAAAGCCCTTGGCATCGCATTTTAAATACTCATAGAAGACCATCTCGTAAAATTGCGGATCCAGCTTGCAATCGTCCGATGTGGGCAGATACGCACTGACCGAACGCAGCTGGTGGCATGTCACAAATTTGAATACTTCCTCTTCCCAGAGTGATTTCTTATTGCCCAATACGCGTAGGCACAGCTTGGCGGCAGCATCGTATTGCTTGAGCGATAGCAGGTGATTTATATACAAACTGTGGTGGACGAGGAGAAAAACGAAGAAAGAGATTGTGTTAAACTTTTTATCTTTAAGCAAAACATTTAAATTAATGAGATTGTTACCGAGCAACGGAGAGCAATGTCAAGCTGCCACCATGTGTGGATATCACTTCCATGGCTTCCTCAAATTTTCTGTATGAAAAGAATTAAATTGTAACTTAAAAAATTAGTACTGATACTGAATTATAGGTTAGGTTTTAATTTATCTTGGCAAAACAGTTTTTAAAATAATTTTTAGTTTCTGATCTGTCTGTATTACTCTTACTTATTCTTTTTTTTTAAGCTTTTGTGACCACTAACTTTATTGTTTTAGAAAAACGTATCTTATAGATTCTGAGTTATTGAATTATTTACACAGATAACAACTTCATCCATGCAAAAACCGTGATTACAAAAACAATCAGTAATCCGTTAATATTCTCCCACTGTGTTGCATGCGCGCCGCTTTGGCGTTAGATGGCGCTGGTAGCTGACATAGCGGCGCCAGCTGTGTTTTATCGATTGAAACCTAAAATTGTTTACAAAATAGATTTTTTCCCACTTTTACACAACCAACGTCGTTAAAAATTATCAAATAAATAGAATTTAAAAAAATAGTACACAAATATTCCAGAATTTAACAATGAGCTAAAGCAATGTGCAACGTGCCAAGCAGCAAAAAGTCGGCGCAGCCAAAGTAAATCCTTCTAGTACTTTGGTGCATCAACAGGACATGTAAACCATTAGTGGCCGCCTTTTCCGCAAACTGACAGGCGCACACTTACTGCAACGGTTGGCTCAGGTGCGCTCATTTTTCATTTAAAACTTAACTAAAAACTAAGTAATAATTTACTTGTACAGCCAACCACCATCAACACACCCCCATCGCCGCCGGCTGCAAAACGGGCCGCGCCCTTGCCGGCGCGCAAGATGCGTCGCATGAACAACCTGGTCACGCTTTTCACCGCCATGTTTGCCTTCTTTTTCGGCAGCTTCATCACCTCAATGCTGTCCACAGTGGAGAAGTGTCCCACGCAGAAAAGCGGCATTGCCAAGCTGGAGCCGCATCCGGATATTTTTCTCATGGTGCTGGTGCTGAGTGCGCCGCACAACGTGGATCGACGCCGCACCATGCGCGACACCTGGCTGCGTCTGGGCCAGCCGCTGCAACAGCCCTACTATCCCGAGGATTTTGTCTACGTGCCGGAATATGATAAGCGTGGCCACTTGCAGCCGGAAACGGTGGCCGAACAGGCAAATCGCTGGCGCATCTATCAGGGCTGGCTGGACGGCTTGCAGTCGAATGCGGCCGATATACGGCGAAACATTAAAGTGAAGCACTTTTTTGCTGTGGGCACCGATAACATGAGTCCGGGTTTGCGTGCCGAGCTGGGCCGCGAGCACAAGGCGCATCACGACATGCTGCTGCTGCCGCGACTGCACGACAGCTATGCCAATCTGACGGAGAAAATGCTGCACGCACTCGATGCGCTCACCAATCATTACGAGTTCAGTTACCTATTGAAGGTGGACGACGATACGTACGTGAAGCTGGACAACTTGCTCAATGAGCTCGTATCGTACGATCGCAAGTTGTCACGCAAGACCAACGAGTACCGCGGCCAGCCGCTGCCTGCGCTCTACTGGGGCTACTTTAACGGGCGCGCCAACATCAAAACGAAGGGCCAATGGAGTGAAACGAACTACTTTCTGGCTAGTCGTTACATTAGCTACGCGCTGGGCGGCGGCTATGTGGTGTCGCGCAAAATCTGCGAACTGGTGGCGGCCAATTCGCGACTATTGTCGCCCTATGTCAGCGAAGATGTGTCGATGGGTACTTGGCTGGCGCCGCTGCGGCATGTATACAGACGACACGATCCGCGCTTCGATACGGGCTATATGCCGCGCAAGTGCAGCCGCCAACATCTGGTGCTGCACAAACGTACCGAAGCAGTTATGCGCGATCTGTATGCCGGCAAGCTGTGCACGTTCGAAGTGAGCAACGAGCCGCAACTGAAGCGACCCGCTGAGTACTACTACGACTGGAAAAGGCCAGCAGATAAATGCTGCGATAGCATTGTGACTTGAAGTGCGTTCGAGATTGGTTGGGCGACCGTTTTAGGGATAATCAAGAATGTGAAGTGGAATTAATCGGCTGTCTGTGAGTTATACAATACACTCAAATTAGGCTTTTTGGGAAATAACTCTTGATTTTGTTTGTAGGTAAACATATTTGGCGCATTTGTGCCATCTTCACTTGGCGTTTTTTTTAGTTTATAATAGCACTGTGTGCTATAATTAAAATTAATTATTAAATTAATTAATCAGGTCACACAATATGCGACTGTAACAACTTGTCACACAGGTTCTTATTTACTACTCTGTGACTTTTTGTTGGAAGCTATCATGTCAGTGCCACGATTATCACTTGAAAACCGATAGTCAAGCAAATTATAAATTTCTCTCTGCTATGTGTTTTTTGCCTTCATTACCCGCAGTCACATCTTCTTTAAACAATAAGCTTTTATTATTAAATTTAAGCGCTTGAGCCAAATGTATGTATAACTGTTTATAAGGAGACTATTCAAAGTAATGACAAATAAACAATACACATAAAATTATAAGCAAATATACATAATTATACACAAATTAAAAAATATAACAAATTGAACGCTATCTGAAATTGTTGTTTTGTTTACTGAAATGCTGTAAGATCGACATAGAAACAAAAAACCAATGGATGACTAATGCTGATAAGCATCGTGGCAACTCATTGCAATGCCGTTGAGGAATTTGTTTATGCTTGCAATATGAGTACATTATTTATTGACACATATTTTTTATAAAAAAAAAACAATAAGTAAACTAAAACAACGATTTCTTGACTTTAATTGAACTGAAAATGATTCACATACGAAACGTCATTGAGTCTCATAACTAAAGAAGAGATCATTTTTCAGCTTGGAAGCGAATCGAGCATATGACTTGGCATAATTTGTATGAATCATTCGAAGATTTTTCTAAACAATTTGCCACTTACCGATGGTCAATGAGCCACTTGACGCGATCATCTGTATCGTATAGGCTAGCAACAACAATATCTTTGGGCGCCACAATAAAGTAACGATTTTCCTCAATAATACAGCCGAGACTGTAGTCGTTGACGGTGTATTCTTGGTAGCTATAAAGAAAACAAAACCATTTTTGTTCATATTCAAAATATTAAAAGTTCAGTCTTATGAAATATGGATTTACCCGCGCAATGAAAGACTGTCCGTGCAGATGTCTTCGCTGCTATTTAGCTTATACTCCATGACACAAAGCACTGGCCGCAAGGCTTTGCGTTCTGCATCCTTTTCTTTGGGACAGCCCAGCACTACCAGCTGGTTGGTGGTGAGCGGTGCTAGGCCGCATATGTAGAAAGTGGTTTGAAATGTGGAAACTGCAATAACAAATTTTAATTTAAACTTAGACAAAAATTCAAATTAATAATGTAAATAACATAGTATAAATAATTTGTAATTGAACTTGTGATTAGTTGTAGGTGAATTATATCGAGTTACAATTAAACCCCCAATTACTTCAATCACTTGGGTTTCCCCTTCATACTTGGATCAACTATGAAGCCGGGCAAATCTCGTGAAGCCGCTTCAATGGTATTGCGTTTGCGTATGACACAGATTCGTATGGTGTCCACCCAGCCTATCAGTAGTGTAGTGGCATTAGACCAACGAAAATTGCAGCGAAAATTCTCCAAACGTGCGCTAAACAAAACCGAAATTAGAATTAAAAAAATATCAGTAATAAATATTTTCAACACACTTGTTGGGTTCCTCCCACTTCATCAGTCCCAGTGAGCACTTCTCGTTCAGATCATAGACACGCACGCCCAAATAACTGGCCCACGCTATAAAGGGACCATTCCAACACACCGACAGCACGTAACCTTCAGCGCTGGACAGCACTGTGGCTTTGAGTTTCTTTAGGAAGTTCTTCTCGTACAAAGTCAGCTTATCGTCACCTGCAGTTGAGCGGTTTAAGTCAAATTTAAAGCTTAGCGAAAACATTCAGCACTTACCCACAACAAAACGCTTGCCGGCTGTCGCTTTGGGGTCCGGATCCAGAGCGACAGCTTTTATCGATTTGCCAAAGCTAATATTTTGATTGTTCTCATCGCCCAACAGCCCAGTAATGTTTACCTAGCAAGTTGAGAGATATGCTCAGCATTCAATGACCAAGGCCAAAATTATGAAACTACAAACCTTGCCATCATCCGAACAGGTGGCCATGTACTCGGCCTTGGCGTCCACATCAATGTGATTGACGGCGACCGTGTGTGCGAATTCGCTGTGACCGTTCTCGGAGAGATGCGAGTTCACCGCGTTGCCATTATGATCGAACAAATAGACACGACCCAGAAATGTGCCAAACATGAGAAACTGCATCAGAATAAGAAAGAAATGTTATAAATAACAATGAAAATGTAAGGTGTATTGTTAAAGTCTCGTTTGAACCTTGGGGTGCACTGCGCTGCAGGTCAGCACATCGGTATTCAGTATTTTGCGCAGATCGTTCTCAATGCGTTTATATTTGAATTTCGGCTCCACTTCCTCTTCCGTACTCTCGGTTTCGGTGTCCTGAAATTATTTGGTAAATATACGAACTGACAATGTCCTTGGCTGGCACTGGACACTTACGCTGTTGGCATTCTCCTGCTCTGCCATGATGCGCACTTTGCCTTGCAAAAGTGTTTACTTTTACTTATCTTATATGATTGTAAGTTGTATTGTTTTTTCGATTAGTGCAAAAATAATTTTTCTGCCACTGAAACATTCCAATCAGAAATCAGCTGTGCGAAATGTCAGCGGCTAATGCGGGCACACACGAAAATTCGTTGTAAACGAAACTTGTTGAAAGCAGACGAGAAGATAATAAGGTGACCATAAGTTGAATGTAATTAACAGAGATTTATTGGACTTTGCAGTCAACGCAAATGTAATGAGCTTCAAAGGAATGAATATTGAATATTTCTAATGAAACATAACCTCACTTAACATTATACTGAACGAAATTAACCGAAGAATTTTTCAGTTGTGTGTTAATTGCAGATGTGCATTTATTATTATATTTTTTGACATTCAAATAAAATATAATTAAATATTTAAAACAGTTTTTTTCTCACACATTAGTAAAATGAAATATTATGATCTTGATGGATTCAAGGCAAGAGTTCATAAATTCTTCACCCAACATCCTCCCTCCCAACCTATATATCCTTCCTGAACCAGCGCAATGCCCGCATTTATAGGGGTTTCCCCTGCGCGTTGGCTCGTATTAAAAAAAAAGAAATATTCAGGTTTTGAATCTCGCATCAGCTAACCATATATAATCACTTGATTTGATTAATTGGATTTGATTTGACTGGAAACAATATCCGATCCTGTTGCTGGTTGGAAGCAGTGCTGCACGCAAAAGAGGTTTGGGGTTCAATCTCCGGGAGTTTTGGCCTGCAAACTCCGCAAATTTTCATCTTTTATTAAGATTGTAGGCAGAAATTATGGTTTTAAATGGTACAAGGCTACCGAAATACAGTACAACGAAATACAGTACAAATAATTGTTTTAATTTGGAATCTATAGATACCAAACGCGAATATACAAACGCGAAAGAAATTCTAAAAAATAATTCAGAAAATAAGCAAAATTATTTGAAACTTAAGACCATAGATTGAAACTATGAAACCTAATTAATTATAAAAAATTAAAGAAGAATCACAAAAAATATAAAAATATCTAAATAGACGCTTGACTAAAAAAAGCCATTTTTATATACAGTCGTGTTTGAATACAGTGAACTAATTATTGCAAGGCCTGTTCACAGTATCGAGGTTGTTCATTATATCAAGGTTAACATTTCTGTTCAAAAACTCGTTTTATTTGCTCAAAAAACACTTTTTGTTTTTTGATGAAAATTTTTTTTAATATTTAGAGGCTCCATATCAAAATTTGGGTGTTCACTATATCGGGTGTTCACTATACCCAGACACGACTGTATTAGAATTTCGTAGTATAATTTGAACTGATATCTGATAAAAAAAAAGTACTCGAAAACTCGAAGAAATTTATAAAATCAATTGATAAAGTCAATTGATCAATTCAATTGATACCCAATGTTCGATTTATGAAATTTTTCTTGTCAGGAATTTATGTAAAACGGTCTTAAAATCAACTGATCCATGTGTATAACCTGAAATATTTTACCATTCGTTGGTGCACTTTGTAAAGTTTTAAAGTAAAGTTTTCCTTCATAAATAAAATAAAAGACTCGTTGTTTTTTCACATTTCACGTTTTTCTGCACTTTATTTTTTGATTTTTAATAGTTTAGCACGTTCTACTGTCATCCCGTCTTGCGGCTGTTTCATCCTCTTCCTCTCATTATCGCATGTAAAATTTAAATTTTAAAATACAATAAATGTTTATAAATGTTTTTGTTTTTTTCATTTTTGCATTTTTGTCCTTTTTTATATATGTATATATATATGTATAATTTTTGCATTTCTATATAGTTTCTAAATAATGCTTACTGTTTGCTATGGGGGGACTGTGTATTTTTGGGGGGACTTCCAATGTGATTTCATATGCGTGTTGTGTGTATTGCTAGCACTAACAGCTAAATGGTGTATTACGCATTTTTTTTTTTAAATAATTGTTTGAAATTCTCTTTAGTTATGAAACGTGTTTGAATAATTCAAATTAAAAAAGAGTAAAAGTCGTTGTAATACATTTTCTGCTTTGCTTTCAACTGAACTGGATTGCAACTGAAATGCAGGCTTTATATAATATTTACTATAATATTTCATATGTCGTATATATTACAAAGGAATTTCGTTCGTTCTTTTATGCGAAACTTAAAAATTAAATAAATAAACAAATGTTAAACTGTTTCGTTACATTTTTAAAATGCATTCTCTTTTCAAATGCTACAAAAAATGTTTGTTTTATATTAAATTTAAAGTAAATCTTAACATTGTGTTTGAGAAGCATAGCGTTGCTTGTTTTATTGGTTTTTCAATAGTTTTTGCTTGATTTTTTTTATTCATATAAATTTTTAAATCACCCATTCCGCTTGCACTTGGCGCACATTGAGCGGGTCTAAGGGTTATTATGTAAAATATACCGTTCTTAAATTTAGTAATGTTTGCATGTATTAAATTATAACTTCTGTAAATTATGTCTTAGAAAAATTCAGAATATTCAAAATAATTTAATCAAATTTCAATTGTGGACATTTGGGTTGGCCATTTAAAATGAAGTCTACCAAATAGAACGTCACAAAATAAAATACACCTAATACAGCTATAATAGGAATTATAATAAGATAAAATATGTAAAAGGAGTAAAAAATAATACAAAGCAGTGTTGGTGGAAATACAGTTAAAAGCACAATAACAAATAATCTTGCATTAATAATAAAATATTTCAAATAGAAATGTGTTAAGAAATATATATAAAATATACATTTTGTGGTTTTGTAATAGTTGGTGTTACGTGCTGTTGCTACCAGCCTAACCTCGTGCTACACTCTGCAGTTTACCATAATTTAACGCGAAACCAGTGCAGTGCAGTTTGTGTGTTTGCTTTCGTTTTGAGGGATTCGTTTTGCTTGCCATTCTCTGTACAATCTTCGCACTTGTTTCGTGGTACAGTTCAAAGATGTTTCATTGAGTTAAGCAGCGAAATTATAAATACTATAGTATAGTTGAATGCTTAAGCATACTTAAGTATGTTTAATATGTAAATATATTTTTTGTTTTCAATTAGTGAAGTCATTGTCAGCCAACTAGCGACTATTTAATTGTGTTAAATTTCAAGTATTGTGATTATTAACGCTGTGGCTTTGCGCCTATGCTTTTTTGCTTCATTTGTCTTAATTTCGTAACAAGTACAATTTTCAATTCACCCTCACGTTTCGTTTTCGCTACGGTACTATAATCCCTTGCTTCCTTTTGCAGGTAGGTTAATTGGGTAAGTTCATTTTGTTGTTGTTGTTGTTGTATAAATTAAAATTTAAAAATAATTAAATACACAGCGCCTAATGTCTACGAAAACTAGCTCTAGCTTCAGCTCCATTGCCAACAGCAGCTCACTCTGTTCACTCAGGTCATACACGCACGCACACCGAACAATTCAGCTACTGTACTCATTGCACTCGCCCATGGTCCAGTAGTGATCCAGTATGTCTTCGCTGGTGAAACGTACATCGGGATCCGACTGTAACATGTTCGCAATCAGATCGCGTACACCGTCACCAATGTCCGACCAATACGGATCCGGAAACTCATAGACACCGGAGATGATGGCATCGAAGAGCGGCTCCTGTTGATTATCGGGCGAGACGAATGGTGGAAAGCCACAAAGCAGAATGTAGAGTATAATGCCAGCAGCCCAGACATCAATCTAAATGCGACAATAAGAATGAAAAATTAGTTCGCAGAAGAGTTTTGAATGTGTTTGACATTGAAAAGGCTATTTGCAGTTGCAAATATTAATTGATACTTGCCTTCAACCCATAGCCGGTCTCCATTAGAATTTCGGGCGCCACGTAGGTGGGAGTACCACAAACGGCAAATAATGGCTCAGTCACTTCGCAGGCCAAACCGAAGTCTGCCAATTTCAATTCGATGACGTTGCCTATGCCATCCAACTCGACCTAAAAACCAAAAACGGTAAAAATATATCAGTTCAGTCAGTTTTGATTAAAAAAAATTTTTTTTTAACATTAATTAACATTTTACTTAGAACAGTTTTTTTTTTATATTTTTGGTCGAATTGTTGAAACCAATTTTCACAATTAAATTAATCAACATATTTTTAGTAGTATCTATATATCTGTACTATATTGTAATTAACATTTGCTGTTTCGTGCAACTTTCTACGTACCAACAGATTTTCCGGCTTAATGTCGCGATGTACAATGCTCATGGAATGTAGATAGGCCATAGCCGAGGCCAAATGTCTAATCATCACACGTGACTGATCCTCAGAGAAGCGTGTAACGCGCGTTATAGCATCGAATAAATCACCACCTAAAAAATAGTTAAAACCATAAAAAAAAACTAATCAGTCGCATGATTAGAACAAGAAATGCAAATAAAATGACCGTAACAAATCGTCACAATGTCCAAGCATGACTTTACATCCTATTGCACTGCACTTACCACTCACATACTCCAGCACCAAGTACATGTTCGCCTGCTGATCCACGTCCATGATCAGTGAAATAATATGCGGATGTTGCAGCTTCTTCATTACGCGCACCTCGGCATCGATGTAATGTTCCTTGCCCTTGCACTTGCTCTTGTCGATGATTTTCAGCGCAAACGGATGTCCGGTCTGGCGTTCCTTCATTTTAAGGACGACTGCAAAATTGCCATCACCAATTATTTGGCCCATGGCATAGCGCTCGCGTATGACCGACGGCAGCTCGGCTGCATCGATGCCGCTCTCATTTAGCGCGGCCAACTCTTCGTCAATGGTCTCAGCGTCACGCTGCTGTTGCGCCTGCTGGTGCTTGGCGCTGTTCAGATTTTTGCTCTTTACCGGCATTTTCGGTTTGGGGCCTGTGCACGTGGTGCCCGCAGTGCGTAGCGTCTTACGAATTGCCTGTATGGCCTTTTGTTCGTCGGCCTCTAGTTTAAAATCATCCGGATTGTTGACACGCTCGGTGCCGTAGGCAAAGAAGACATCATCAGGTCCGAAAAAGTCGGCCAACTGCACGACCGGACTGCCGGAAAGTGTGAACACTTTGCGCACATAGCCAGTGTCCAGTCGCACAACCTGCGTGACGGCGGTGAGTACGTGATCATAGCTGGGACTGTTGCGTTTGTTCAGCAGCAAACGCATAATCTGTAAGTAAAAAGGAGAACAGTAAAACAATGTTAGAAACACGGCAGCATAGAGAAACATTTAGTTGGCGCACCCTTCGAGGCTTTGTGCCGTTGCGTATTAGCGTTACAATACGTGGATGCACTATGCTATCACGTTCGTTCAGCTTTCCCAATACAGGACTACCGTTGGTGGCACCGGCATTCGTTGCTGCACCGCTGCTGCCAACGCTGCTGCTCATGCCGCCGTTGGCACCTGTGGCGGTGCCGTTCTTCAGCGGCGACGACGGTCGATAGACTTTGGAGAGTCGATTGCTCGCCTTGTTGGACAACGACAGATTGGCCAGCGGCTGAGAGGTGGTGTTGTATTCGATTTTCTTAAAATTCTCATTATTGCAGGAACAAACATAGCTTTGGCCGTCTTCGAGTTCGTCCAAAGTGGAGATCTGAAGCGGTAAAAACAAATTAAATTATTTAGTTTTTCCAAAGAAATTAAATACGTGAAATTTTGGTAATTAAATTCATACCTTTTTGCCACACATGGTGTATATGGTACGCACAGCCCCTGGAATTTTTACATTATCCTCAAGCATTCGTGTCAAGTCTTCAAATAGGCTCTCAAATGACCTGCAAAGACAAACGTGGTTAGCAAAAATAAAACAAAATTTCCTAAATCCAACATGCCTGTAACGCTCATTTGAGACTGGAATGGTTATGCCAGGATAGAAGCGATCGCCATTGCGATAGAATTTAATTCGTCTCGCTTTGCGTGTCGGTGTTCGGCTGCTGGAGATGCGTTTCTTCACCTGCGTTACAGTAATGGTTGACGACGTTGCGGACGTATTCGCATTCGCTGTGCCATTGCCATTGGTCAGTGTGATGGCAGAGGATGTGGCGTGCGGCAAGTCTGCGCCGACTAGGCCGGTGGTCGAGCTCGTGGAGGCGCCACTAAGCGAGCCATTCGATTTGCAATTGAGCTCGGCGCCCAGACTGAGGCTGCCACTGTGCAGCGAACTGTTGAGGTCTAAATCTTGTAGTTCCTTTTCGATTTCCGAATTGGAACTGGCCGGACTGTTGCTGCGACTGAGTGTGATAATGCTGCTATTCAATTGGGCCTGTTGTGATTGTGAGAGGGCCGGCGGTGATATTAGCGAATTGTTCAGATGATTGTTGACCGTTTGAACTTCCATTCTGAAAAGAATAGAGAGAGATTTGATTTAATTGAATTGAATGAAGGTGAGAGAATGAAGCAAACAATTAAAAAAATAATATAATTCTTATATAATATTCCAGTTTATTTAATTTCAGTTAAAAATTGTGTGGGTTAATAATTTCAGTGGTACGCTACAGCAGAATGATGAGATTTGCGCAACAAAGACGCTCATATTTGCATGAATCAGCGCAAAAGTGTGAAAAAAGTTGATGTGAAAGCACATCTCAAACTCTAAACAACCAGATCAACCATCAGTCATTGTGTGTATTTTTCTATTTGCAATTTATTTACAAGCGCAGTTTATTTTCATTTTCTCTTTGTTTTGTTTTTTGCTATTTCATTTGTCATTTGTGTAATCGGCCACTTTGTGCATAAAGCCAATAATTATGGGTCAAATTATGTGTTGAAAAGTGTGAATGCTGTTGTAATGTGCGACTGATGTGCAACTCTTGTGCTACTGTTGCTATCTGTCGTCGCTGCTGTACACTGTGTCAGTAGTGAGGTGAAGTTCATTTTTTTGCATTTTGCACTTTGGCTTTGGCTTTTTATAGCTCGTTCTTGGCGCTTCTGCTTTGTTTTGTTGGCCGCTCGGTTACCGGTTTATAAAGCAAGTTTCTTTTGCCGCCCCACTGCTCTGTGCCGCGCTACACCGTCGCACTATCGGCAGCAACCAATGAACGAATCTAGGCGGCCATTATTGCCGGCGACTTATGCGCTCTTGGCGTCATCGTTTCTCAGGCCATTTGTGCGCGGTCAGACGAAAGTCTGCTCCATAATTATGCTGCATTATGGCGAATAGAAAAAAAACCAAAACTAGTTTAACGCCTGATTTCGAGCATACTTTGTTGTTGACATTGTTGTTGTTCTTGCTTTAAAAACCAATAGCACATTCACATTTGTGTTGTTTGGTTTGTTTTGCTTTGCTTCGCTCTTCGAGCGGTAATTGTGCTAATTTGTGGACAGACGTATGTATGTACGTACAAAAATACATTCACACAGTCGAATGCTATTTGCATTCTTGGATAATGATTCTGTGATCATTGTTGTTGTTATTGTGTATCGTAAAAATTGTTTTGCGCAAACTCAAAGCGATACTTCACTTCTGTGTGCACTTATTTATAAGTATATGTGTGTATGTAATTTTCAAGAAAATAATCACAATTGAGTTGAATGGCTGAGCGTTTGTGGATCTCTATTGGAGAATGATTGTAGCTGAAAAAATGCTGGCAAATACTTTTGTTGGTACTCGTATTATGTTTGGGTTAGAAAGGCTGGAATTAAGTTGGCAAAACAAGGTATTCGACTGGCTTTTTAAACCAGCGTTTAATCTATATTTCTTATGTGTTATCTTTCTAAGTCATTAACACCTTAAAGGTCGTTTTTCTAAAAATATTTTCAGGAACTTTATTTTGGCACAAAATCGAACGTCAAAATAATCAGCGCTTTATTTGATCTTAAATTGTTTATCATTCGAAATCTTAAATGAACATTTTGTAGAAACACCAATTGAAAAGGTGTTTTTCTATTTGTTCCACAAAAAACTTCATTCCAACATTAGAAAATAATGCTTTTTACAATATTTTAGCATTGAAATCATGAAGAAATACTTCTTACTAATGAAATTTCTGTGTCCATGGAACCTGAGCTTGTAAACGTATTAGACATTTGGCAGGTAAAAGTGTTTCAGTCACCTTAACCCTTATTCTCATACCCGGGTACCCGGGTGCCCACTGCGATGTATTTTCGTGAAAAAAACTGACAAATAATGAAAATTTTTTTTTACCTTCCGGATCCTCGTTATTTAGGTAAAAAGGTAAAAAAAAATCATATCAAAATTTTATAAACACTTTTTAATTAACAAAATATTGAAAGCTTAAAATTTTCATGAAATGGGTACCCGGGTACCCCGGGTGCCAAACGACGTTAGTAAGTTTGGGTATGAGAATAAGGGTTAAACCGACTTTTAAATTTTTTCTAAGTATAGCTGCAGTTTTTTAACGACGCTAATTTTCCTATTTCTTATTATTAATAATATTTTATTTTATTTTTCATTACTAATTAAAGAAAATCAATGCAAAATGTGTCGGAAATCGCTGTAAAACAAACAGGTACATCACATTACCAGAACTTACTGCATGGCATAAAAAAAATGGTGCCACATATATTATATAACTAATTTGTACCCCCAATATTTTAGTTGAAAATGTCCATAAATTGCCAAATTAGTTGACTAATAAGTATTACAACTTTTCATCAATTCCAATGAGATGAGTTTCAATAGAAAGAGTACCAAATTTCGTTTCGATTACTCAACCTATTACATTTTAATAACTCCAAACGCCAAATGTTTAGAATAATTTTAAACTTTCACATTGAAATGGACAAATGACGAACATTTTCTAATCACTTTTTAAAAGGAGATCCAATAGAACCTTCAACAAATGTTGTTCTAATTAATGAATCTACTTGGAAAACCAGAAGCAAATAGAGAGACGGACATTGCTCGATTGATAAATTCCTTTGATTTGCCTATACAGTCGAGTCTGGGTATAGTGAACACCCAAATTTTAACATCGAGCCTCTATATATGGAACACAATTTTCAAGCAAAACACAAAAAGTGTATTTTGAGCAAATAAAACGAGTTTTTGAACAAAAATTTTAACCTTAATATAGTGAACAACCTCAGTACTGTTAACAGGCCTTGCAATAATTAGTTCGCTATATCCAGACACCACTGTAATTCCTTTTGAGCGTTACAAACCCAGTGTCAAACTTAAATAAGTCCTGGCAACTCAGCGCAGGCTATAAATCTTGGAGTTAAGATTTGTTGACAGATATGCTTTACCGAAACGAACACGTCAGCAATAACTAAAAGTAATAGTTATAATTACTAATGCAAAGCCGATTTGATTCGGACAACCTGTTGATATATCAAATGGGAAATCCATTGACGCTCATTAAAATTTTCGCAATAGTTACTTTTTAATGATGAAGTTTATTGATTTTATAACTTAACTTTAATTTTTATGACCAACATTCGAAATCGAATATGCAAATAAAAAAAAGGATGAAGTTAAGTGCATAATTTGCCAATAGTTCACTATAAAAAGTCTTTCACTAAATGTTTTGCAAGTTAATTAATTATATAAATCGCACGCGCACATTGCTCGATTGATAAATTCCTTTGATTTGCCTATACAGTCGAGTCTGGGTATAGTGAACACCCAAATTTTAACATCGAGCCTCTATATATGGAACACAATTTTCAAGCAAAACACAAAAAGTGTATTTTGAGCAAATACAACGAGTTTTTGAACAAAAATTTTAACCTTAATATAGTGAACAACCTCAGTACTGTTAACAGGCCTTGCAATAATTAGTTCGCTATATCCAGACACCACTGTAATTCCTTTTGAGCGTTACAAACCCAGTGTCAAACTTAAATAAGTCCTGGCAACTCAGCGCAGGCTATAAATCTTGGAGTTAAGATTTGTTGACAGATATGCTTTACCGAAACGAACACGTCAGCAATAACTAAAAGTAATAGTTATAATTACTAATGCAAAGCCGATTTGATTCGGACAACCTGTTGATATATCAAATGGGAAATCCATTGACGCTCATTAAAATTTTCGCAATAGTTACTTTTTAATGATGAAGTTTATTGATTTTATAACTTAACTTTAATTTTTATGACCAACATTCGAAATCGAATATGCAAATAAAAAAAAGGATGAAGTTAAGTGCATAATTTGCCAATAGTTCACTATAAAAAGTCTTTCACTAAATGTTTTGCAAGTTAATTAATTATATAAATCGCACGCGCACAACTTGTAACAAATAAAGCAAAAAAGAAAATCAATAAAAAAATATGTAAAAATAAATTAACCGCAACTGTTGGCATTTCGGAGCACAGTCAATCAAATATTTTGCATTATAAGTTTGCATATTGTGCAAACATTACAACATAAAATTTATTAAATTTATTAACTCAATTACGGATGCATGGAGTGTGAACAGTTAGTTAATAGCAACAATAACAATTTGCATTAAATTAATCATATTGGTTGTGAATACGAAAGCAGCTTGGCAATTAAAAATTAAAAAATTAAACTAGAAAAAATGGAGAGTGGTTGGCGTTTGGCAGCGACTTGCGGCGCTGCGCTTTGTAGCTCATTAATGAAAGCGTGCTTGTGTGTGTGTGTGGAGGGGGCCGATCGCTGGTTGCGCATGCGCAACACAAATCAAGCAGCAATTTGCCGCAACACAGACTGACAGACACACAGCCAAGTAAATGAATTTTATGAAATTTTCTTTTCACTTTCACTCAAACGCCAGGCACAAAGTTTCAGGCACAACTAATGGTTTTGCATTGTCAGATAAAAGAAAACCGAAAATACAAAAAGTATACAAATAAAAATTAAGAAAACGATATTACTGACTTCATTGTTGTGTATTGAATAGTGTTGTTGTTGTTTTATTGTGCATATAATAGATACTATTATTTCCGTTTGATTTGTTTGGCGCTCAATTGTTGAGATTTATGGGTGGAAAGGGGCGAGCTTTATAGGAAAACAATGCAATAGGGGCAGGTTAGTTATATGTACGACGATTATGGGAAAAGCTTCACATAAAACGTAAAGAAAAAGAGAAAAAAGACCTCTACAAGAGGTCACCTTGGTGCTTTGTTACTTTATCGGTATTGCAACTATGAGTCGTAACGACATAAAAGACTTTTATATTGTTCAATAGACTTCAAGATGTTGTCATCTTTCTGAGATCAAAACTGATCGTTTGCGAGCATTAGTTTTGAAATGGGTTCTGGTTCTACGATTGGCTCTGAAAACTCAACCATTGAGGAGGTTAACAATGTTATAGCATTAAAAAAAGCTGTAGACAAAAATGCCACAAATAACAATGTGAATTAACCCTTATGTGTGTGGTGGGGCACCCGGTTACCCGAACCACTTTTTTATCGAATCATAAAATATACTTTTATATTACTGAGAGCTTAAAAACTAAGCAGAAACGGCAGAAGTTCGTACATTGCGAACAAAAAGTTAGCATTTTTCATACAATTTTTACTGGGGTCATCACACACTGGTAAGGGTGTGTTTTCAGCAAACACACTAGGGTTAATATAATGTTAAAATATGAAAAAAAACTTAATAAATTACAATTTGTCTCATTTCAAATGGACCTAGAACGCCAAATGAGATCAGTATCGAAACGATATGGGTTCTATACTTAGGACCCTTAGTATACTTGATAGCAAATGACTTGAACTCTTAAAATCTGTGTAATAAGCTATACGAAATCCTATCCGATCTCCATACTTTTATAACCTCTGTTCTTTATTTTTCGACTTTTCAAATTAAAAATTAATTTATAAAGCCAAATGATATCAATATCAGAATGGCATGTGTCCTATTTGATGGCAATTTACTTGAACTTTTCCCATTTAAGCCATAAATCGTACAAAATTCCACGGCAAATTAGAGAAAAGTCCAAAATACTAAGAATTACTATATTTCCCCATTTTTTAGATTTTTTCAAGCCCATTTGATATGAAGGATATGAGGGATTAAAATTTTCAAAGGACCTTTTTCATATCCTTTTTTTACAAATAGATTAAAAATCAATTTTATTTTAATTCTTGAGCATTTCCTCTTTCATTTGATATACATATTGCTATATTCTAGCGAGGTTAAGTATGTTTTATATTTTTTTCCCCTATCCAAATTTTGAAGTCCTTTTAAAAGGACAAAGGATGCAGAAATGAAAAACTGAGTACGCAGTATTACTATGTTTGGTCTCTAGTTTCACGCCCATATGGATTTTTTCCAGTGTGAAAATTTTTTTTCATTTTTGTCGCACGGTGTAACGCCAACTGAGAGTAATATCAAAATGAAATAGGTTCTATTTACTGCCTAATTCTTTAATATTTCCTAACCTTTACGACAAGTCCCAGAAATCGTATAGAAAATCTAGAAAACATAGAAAAAAATCGATCAATACTATCAAAAGGGTTAAAAATCCAAATAAATACAGAATGACAATGAAATGGGTTTAGTTGATGATACAATTTCTGAACTTTTTGCACCATTTGCACCATGAGAAGTTTTTATTAAGAACGTAAAATCCCACAGCAGGTTAATTAAAAGTTTAACCCTTTCGGGACTACTAGGATAATACGTCGCAGCAAGTTTTTAAGGCCCCTCAAAATAATTATTCACATCTTGTGACCCCCGCAGAATAATTATTCGAAATATATGTCTTCGGTTAAAGGATGTTTTTAGAATTTGTGAGTATACAAAAAAACTTTGTAGTCCCAAAATTGAAAGCATGGGAACATTTTTACCAAGAGTATTTTGGTTTTCAAAATTAAACTCCGTCCCGAAAGGGTTAAAACGCTGAAAAATACCCCATTTGCTTACTTTAACAATAATCCAAAAATTCAAAACGGGGACTAATATTGAAAGGTGCTAAACCTCATTTAATGAAAATTTATTTGTACTTCCCAAATCTGTGCCACAAGTCTTCGTAATCACGTAGCAAATTGAAAAAATGTAAAAAAAACTGAATTTTCCAATATTTGAAACTTTCCACAAATACTAACTGATGTTGGCATGGCATGTAGTTTCAAGTGGTAATTTTTTTCTACACTTTCCAAATCTGCGCAAAAATATTCCTAAACTTGCACGGCAATTTGAAACATACTCCATAAATCCCAAAAGTTACTAGTTTTCTGCATTCAAAAATCTCTAAAATGCACTTCGAACTGTGTACTTCTTTAAAAACCAAACGGATAGCCTGCGAAATATTTATGAAAGTCAAGGATAAAGCTAAATTGTTACTGTTTCTTGTTTGAGTAAAAGAAAGTAGTTAATTTTACTTTGAAACAATGTTTGAGCAGTTACTGTGCACATGGATTGTCCCACATATTATGTACCAAAGCCTATGCGGCCCTTGGGGAGTCTGTATCCATTTAACGGTAACAATAAAACCGGAACAACTTTTATTGCAGTGTTACAATTTAATATTTCCTTGCTTCCCAGAGTTTTTCTAAACAATTGTGTCACTTGCATACATACATATGTATGTACATAACACCAAGGGATACAAAGTTAAATAGTCAGTGGTGGCAAGCGTACTTTATGCAATTACACACGTATGTATGTATATATGCTTATATATGTGTATATTGCATTATATACTGCAGTTGAAAATAAAGAAACGTGTCATTCAGTCAGTTATGGCCCGATCAGACGTTAAAAAACGCTTTAGAAATGGGGCACCAGGTTAAAAAGTTACAAGTAGCCCCAAAAAATAGAACACAACTTAATTTGAGCAATAAACCACTTTCCACCACTGCAATATAAAACCATATTTTTTCTATATTTTTTCTATATTTTTATTTTTTCTATATTTTTATTAGACTTCAAAGAATTTATAATATCTATACACACAAAAACATATAAGAGAGAGAGAAAGCTTCAACACACTTTTAGCACATTTTATTAACTTTTATTTACCTAATAAGTCAAAATTAACGCACCCATTTCATATATTTTGTAGTATAAAACGAGGTGTGTGTAGTTCGACCCGAGAAACCTACTTACTACGTTCACAATGAGCGCGTCAATATTTGCCCACTTTCCAACTGCCAACTGCTCAAACAGGCTCAAATGACGCCATTTTCCACCACACAATCATCCTTTCAAGCTGATTTTCATAAATATTTTCTTATTGCTGCCACACAGCAGGGCGCACCCGTCATCCACGTTTCATATATGCGCACAATATTAGGTGCCGCACTCAAAGGGCCCTTTGGACTGGGTGCAAAAACAAAAACATAATAATAATATAGAAAACTAGAGAGAAAAATGCGAAATAGCTGACGTGGGTTGCACCGACACGGTGCCACTAAGGAAATTTACAGCCACTGCCTGCTGCACGGCCACCGGAGCATTGGCCAGCACGCAGCAGTGCCCTAATTTGTACTACAACTTCCTTCTGCTTTGTGGGTGTGCGAAAAGCAACGAAATAGCCGCAGCACGAAAAAGCCAAACGAATATTTGCCGTGAAACCGTAGCGAGATGTGTGTGTGTCAAATGTTGCCAGCAAGCGCCAAGAAAACGAAATGGTAGAAGCTGAGGCAGAGGAAAGCGGGT
This sequence comes from Melieria omissa, assembly GCA_963971225.1. Taxonomy (NCBI): domain Eukaryota; kingdom Metazoa; phylum Arthropoda; class Insecta; order Diptera; family Ulidiidae; genus Melieria; species Melieria omissa. Next base: position 101,855,438 of record OZ020267.1, on the reverse strand, counting down.
AATGGCACTGATAATCACGCTTCCTCCTTTCGGGCATTTTACAAATTTCACGCCACTTTTATGCCGCACGCGTGCCCAAGACGCGCCCAAGTGGATCCTACTGCTGCATATTTCATCGTGTGGCCGGCCGACCACACCGGGCGCTTTCGATGGCTCAGCGGGCCGGTTGGTGTGGCGGCCAAAAGGTTTGCGGGCATTTACAGTAGGTTGTTTTTGTTGTTGTTGGTGTGAGCTTCTCCAGGCACGCTCAGATGATTGCACGCTATTTGGCTGCTCCTTGTTGGTGTGGGAATGCCGTCAGCATTGCACAAAAACCAAAAATATATGTTTTGAAATTGTAATTCAGGCCAATTTTAGATCAGTTTTTTTGTTGTCCAGCAAACAGCAGGAAAAAATACAAATCATCGACAGGGAATTGCTTAAAGTTGCACTAAAAAAATGTAAATATTTATGGTCGACACAAAAGCAACTTTGCTATAAAAAATCTACTTGCACAACCAGACATGCGAAAGTAATAAAATGCAAATTACGAAAAGCTACACGTGTGTGCGTGTGATAAAAACAGCTTGGAGAATACTTAAAAAAGAACATTTTACTAACTTGAAATGCAAAATTATTAATGCTTGAGCGGCAGGTGTGATGGGCCATTCGATTAAAATAATTATTAGATTAAAACACAAGAACACAGCAATAATTGAATGTAGCCCACTCTGTCTAGATTCTGGAAGATTAAAAGCGCCAAGAAAACAACAGTTGAGGCTCGCCGCAATCGCAATCGCCTCCGCTGAATGCCGCCAAAGCCACTGGAATCGCTCGACAGCATAAAACTAACCAACTGGTTTGCCGATGACTCATGCTCGCACGCTGCTCGATGCAGCTCAAAAGAGATAAAACAAAATCAAGTCTCGGCTTCAAGAGCCATCAACAACTTCGGCTCGCTGACTGACGTGTCATTTTCGCTCACAAGTGCGCACGGATTACGATTGCATTTTCTTGCACTTTTTTACGGCCTTTTGCGTGCGCTTACGAGTATGTTGCCAAAGCAACAACAATAACAACAACAATCAGACAGAAAAAAAAGCCGGCACAGTTCATTGGCGCTCGCACTTTTTATTCAATTCATGCCGCAATTTATCTCCTTTTATGTGGAAACGCTTACATCACAGACGCGTACTTCATTTTTTCACATTTGCGTTTTGTTGTGGTGTTTTGTTTTGGCTGTCACCACCCAGACGAGCGAGGGGAGTGTGTCTAGGCGAAATTGTAGTTAAACTTTTGGTTGTGGGGTCTTTAAAGTGTGAGCGTGCAGTCAGTCGTCTGAGCGCAAAAGTAATAAATTCCAAGCTATGCGTTGCGGGCATGCTGCACTTTTAAGGGAAAAGCATAAATACATATATCATATACCTACATATATAAACAGCACATGAATAGGGTAAATGCGTGTAAATTGGAACTTCGAACAGGTTGAGCTACTGTAACACAATCGACTGTATCACATTTTGACGCTTTGTCTCTTCACTTCTTGAACTGATCATACAAATGTTTGCTTTAACCCTTTCCTTCCCGAATTATGAATTAGCCATAGAAACATACTGGAAGTTGGTTATTTGAAACGAGAGAACTATTTAAAAGTATTTTGCATCACATTTAAAATGGTTTCGACTTTCCAGTGGGAGGTGCGAGGGGGAGGTGGCCATACTACACTAGACTACACTGGGCTTTTATGAAGCAAAATTAAAACATATTTTATATGAAAACAAAATGTCCCTTATTTACAAGTTTTTAGAGTTATTTGTTAGCATTTTAGAGTTATTTGGTGTCCTTTGTTAAACATAGAGCAATATTACATTTTCGCCATTTAATTCTGCTGCCCTGTCGAGCGGGAACCGTTGCACAAATGTTAACAATTTTCAATGTTCCCATAAAAACAAACTACATATTTTACTGAATAAGCTCAGAACAATGTTTCTTTTAAGCGATACAATTCATAGAATGGGGAAAAATCGAAAATTATACATCCAAATTCCAAATTTGAATTTGGTAGCCATATGGCTACCATGGGAAGGAAAGGGTTAAACATCGATTTATCGTTTAGCCACAACTTATAGTGCAAGTTAGGTCTAATCGAACAATATGACACCTGAAGTTCATATTTTCCATATGCTATTTTTATTTTTTATATTTTTCTATTTAGTTTTTCATTCATTAAAAAGTTATAGCCAAACCCAAAACATAGTTCAAACCGCACGCCATTCCCTTACACACACATACATATGTTATCTATGTAAAAGCACAGCGTTTCTATATATGTACACACAAACACCCTCACAACGATTGCTTTCATGGAAAGTGTTGTGTTGTTGGGTTCGTTTCGTTGAATTTGAAAATTACTCAACATTTGCCAATTCTTTAGATAATTAACTCGACTCCCTTTTGCGACCATCTTTCAACCTATGGACGCCCAAGCTATCACAATGGTTTAGTTGTTGGCGATAGAGTAGTTCACCCAGCTGGCAATTTGACGTCGTCGCACGTTTCGGTGTCAGTGTGTTGATGTCATTTCGCTTCGTTATTATTTGCACGTTGCTCTTTAACTACCTTCGACAGCGTGGCTATAGGCAACGCAAAACTAATTAATTTAATTGCCTTTTATGGCACACCACGACGCGGCGAAGATCATCACGTCGAGTGGCAAACTCGATGAAATCATGGCACCTTTGGCAGTAAAAAAAAAAAGTTAAGGGGATTAGTGCAGTTGTTGCCGGCAAGTGTTGCCTGCTTGCAATTGTTTGCGTGCAATGGATGAACGACAGACACTGCATGCATAACTTCGAGTTGGTGAAGTTAAGTGTTTGTTGTAGTTGTATTGTTGAAGTCTAAGCATACTTAAATTGTTGGAGGTAGTAAATTATAGCTGTGATTTATCACACTTTCCACGATTGCATGTCGATGTGCTTAACATAAGAAGAAGAGAAAGATCATAGAGAAAGATGGATAAATAGATGGGTGGATAGATGAGTAGATGAAGATGGATAAATAGATGAAGATGTATAGAAGAAGATGGATAATAGATAAAGATGAATAGATAGATAGATAGATAGATAGATAGATAGAAAGATAGATAGATAGATAGATAGATAGATAGACAGATAGATAGATAGATAGATAGATAGATAGATAGATAGATAGATAGATAGATAGATAGATAGATAGATAGATAGATAGATAGATAGATAGATAGATAGATAGATTGATAGATAGATAGATAGATAGATAGATAGATAGATAGATAGATAGATAGAATGATATAATGATTAAAAGATCGAAATGTTTTGTATTATCATAACTTTGTTTCAGTATTTTCATTTATTCAAACACAGATTTATGTTACAATAAAAAATGTTTCTCAGTTTTTTTTATTACTTTTTATTATTACTTTCAATAAATTCATATTTTGTTATTTGTAAAAAAATGACATTGAGGAAGTTCAGTCACAAGTTTTGATGAAAATAAATCGTTAAGCTAAAAATCTTCAAATTTTCTTATTCTTTTTTCTTTATTCTCGTTTTTAGTGCGTTATTTAATTTTCATATTAAAAAGAGAAATTTATAGGCACATGTCATGTTTGGTAATTTCGGGCAACCATTAGTATTAGTTAAAATTTTTATTCTTCATTAATAAAGAAATTCTCTACCATACGATGGCCAATTTACGAGCCTATGTGAAAGCTATGAGAAGTGTGGAATGTGCCGCATAAAAAATGAACTGTGCTAGTTGTAGGCACATATAGTAAGGGAGAGGGCTGGGTTGTGAACCAGGCTGGGGTGTGAACCATTGCCGTTTTTTCTTTCCCTAATTGACATATCGCCAATCTTTCAACTGTCAATTTTCTCTTATGATATGACTCTGCTTTTGTGGTTACACCGAAGTTCAAACACGTATTGCTTGTGACAGCTACAGACATCGTGTTTGAAAATCGACTGCGAAAACTTGTTTGCTTTTTTTAAAGTGCTATCTTAGTGACCGAGCTTATTGCAAAAAGGTCTGTGTAATACATGTTTATTTAGTGTTTTGATTCTATTTTACGATGCAATATTTGTTTGTGTCGAATTATGATTGGAAGTGTCGTTTATTTTAAAGTTTCCAAAATGGCATCGTGGTTGGGCTGTGAACCACTGAGGTGGCTGGGTTATGAACCACCTGTTTTTCGTACTACATTTGTTCTAACACTGTCAAATATGGACGGATATATAAAAATAAAGTCATTTTATATAATTTCACTCGATTTCGTTGAGTTTACTTGAAGTGGGCCAATGCGAGAACGCATTCGTATTTCACAAGCAAACATTGCGACACCGATTAGGATGAAAATTCAAAAAATTGAGCAGTTTCATTCATTGCGATTTTTTGGCCTGAGAGGCGTCATTATAACTTTTTTTCACGTCTTGAGGCTTCCTGATTAAATAAATTCTCAATGTACTTAAAAATTATGGGTGTTTTCTTCGTATTTTCCGACTTTAATATGGATTTTCCAGATGGTTCACAACCCAGCCATTTTTTTGGAAACGCGAAAAATCACGCCCTTAGAAAATTGGACGTAGAGAGTTAAATGTTAATCAAAACGGTAATCTGTCTTCACAACAAATTTGCGCTTTATATTTACCTGTCTAACGGTATCTTCGATTTTTCGATATCTTTATTCTGTGAAAAGTTAGAGCCAAAAAACAAAACCCGGTTCACACCCCAGCCCTCTCCCTTATATAAATTTTTAATGCTATATGTTTTAGACTTACGCACAAAAGACAATTAAAAGCCTCAAAAGCGTATTTTTAGGTTTCTAACTCAATTGAATAAACATGAAAATGAAAAAAACTGAGACTGAGGCAAAAACTTCTGCTGTAAGGCAATGTGAATATGCTTGTGGCATGTGCACCATAGATAGCTTAATGTCAAATTTTTTGTTTTGTTTTAAGTAAAGCCAGATAGCTTAGAAATTTCTATACACATCAAAGCTATTGAAACAAGCAACAATGGATCATTGTGTACACGTGCAGAAGTTCAACTGGGTACAATAGGCAGTTTCCAAGCAAGGCCAAGTAATTCAATGCACGTTGATTTGTTAAAAACAAAAGAGATTGAAGAAATTTGAAGAGAAGTTCTTATTTATTGTAGTAGAAGTGATTTTTTTATTCAACTTATGGTTTATATAAATAATTGAAATTGAATAAAAATAACCACAGATCGTTATATATGATATATAACAATAAAGAATTTTAGCAAATGTTTCTCAATTGTGCATTCAGATAAGATTGAATCTATTAATTTCGTAATAGTTAATGACAGATTTTCGGGTCATAAAATTGAAAGAAAAGCCACTTAAACTAAAATTATTAGGTTAGAAATACATTTTTTTTTCAAACAAATTTTCGTATTCGCTTTTTTAATCATTTTTAATAGTAAAAAAAAATATTTTCAGTTCATAAAAGTTAAGGAAAAGGCAATTCAAACTAAAATTATTTCATTTGGAATAAATTTGTATCACATATTTTCATATTTGCACAGAAATTAAAGATAAGAAAAAATAAAAAAAGTGTTAGAAAATTTGAGCAAATGTTTTTCAATTTCGCATGCAGATAAGATTCAGTCAGTTTTTCAACAAAATATGAATTTAAGAGCCAAAAATACATTTCCTTTCTGAACACCTGGCAAATGCAGCTTTTTCATGTAACTGCCTTCCTCCGGCTCTAGTGCCCTCTTCTCCTGAACCTTTTCCTCCAACCATTTGTCCCTTGCCCCCTCCTACCCTCTTCCTTCTGGTCGACTTTCAACCATTCTCCCCACTTCGGGCAAATTTGTCTCAATTTCGCGTTAAGATTTAATAAATTTTTTAACGGCAGCCGCCGTAGCTCAGCTGGCTAGTGCGTTGGGCCGCGAGTCAAGACTCCGCGAGTTCAATACTCCGTTGCGTTAACACCTAAAAAACAAGAAAAAAACAACAATTTTTCTTTCGGCGGCTGTCCTTTCAGCAGGAAATGGCAAGCCTCTGAGACTAAAATTGCCTATGAAAAAGCTCCCAACTCGCCGTTCGGGATCGGCATAAAACTGTAGGTCCCTTCCAACCTTGTGAAAACATTCGCACGCACAACACGGTTGGTTGCGGGTAGCTGGGCCTTAGTCTTGTAATCGGACTGTCGTGCCAGTCAAGAAGAAGAAGAAACGAATGATTTTCAGATCTTTAAAATTAAACAAAAGCCATTCCAAACTAAAATTATTATTTTCATTTGAACAGATTTTTTGTTACAGCAAAAATGAGATTAAACTTTTCTTAGAATTTTCTCTTCAAAAATTGGCAAATGTTTCTTTAATAGTTAATGTTACAAGAGTTCGCTCGATTACGGCCAGAAAAATGCCGACTATAGCTGAAGAGTAAACTGTGAAGGGGCCAGGAATTAGATACATGTCTACATAAAGTACTTAATCATGGCGCATTCATTAGATGCCCGCCAACCGACAGACGCACAAATAAACAGAAACAAAACAATGCACAGCAAGGCGAAAAAAGAAACACTTTGTTTGGCCTACAAACTGGCAGCGACTTCCTTCGCATAGAGAATTTTACTGTGAGTGTTTGTGTGTGTGTGTGTGTGCAGCCCCAAAGCTTTGAAAGTACCGAAGCGGCAGTGGCGCACATTGTGCCAAGTACAGAGTGGCATGCAGCTGGAATGCTTCAACATATCGAAGATGGAGAAGAAGAATGTCGCTTGGAACTGTATGCTGCATGCTGAGGTTGCGACAGTTGCCGTTGGTTGGCTGGAGACGAGCTGTTTGTGGCATTGACTGTTGAAAAGGGGGGAGTCAGCAGAAATGGAAAAATAAATAGAAAATATGATAGGCAACAAAAAAATAAATGAAAAATAATAGAACAAAAAAGTGAAGTAGCGGTTTTGTTGTGACAGCAGCAAAAAGATTTGCAATTTGCCACATAAAAAATATTACAAAACCTAAAAAAACACATAAATACACAGTTTTCCAAAGCCAAGCTTGGATGAATGGAATGAAAAGGCATTTTAGAAACGAATAAATGCGGAAAAAGTATTCCTAAAGCGGCGTCAATAAAACTTGAAGCTTTGAGTTACACTTTCAAAATGCACACAAATCATAAATAAATTACTTTTTATATCAGAAATTTTTTTATGTGCGCTCGATTGGTTTATAGCGTCTACACGCTGACACAGCATCGTAGTGCTTTTTCAGTTTCATTTTATTTTTATTTGATTTTGTTGTTGTTAATTTCCCCATTTAAACGCTTATGGTTTAAATCGGAAAAAGCCAACTTTGCTTTGCTTTTTCCTCCCCTTCATATTTGCCTTTTGTTTTTGGTTGTTCTTTTATTCTGTACTTTTTGTTGTTGTATATTTACAAAAGCATCGTAATGGCGTAACTTGGTGCTGCTGCTGTTGCTGCGCTTTTTTACTTCCGAATTTCGAAATAGTTTTATTTGACCCATTTTCCCGGTGCAACGCAGTGGAGTACATACACACACCCACACATATGTAGACGCATCTGCAGCGCAGCGTATGTGCGCCGCAGCATTTAACGTATGATTTATACGACACGTGTACGTGTAAATGTTGCCACATTCTGATTTCTCGACCTCTCTCGAGTGCATTTTTCTTTTTTGGTCTTTTTGTAATTTTCGTTGGAAGCATTTAAGGTGATTAAAAATAAATTGAATGAGCGCTGCAAGGTTAACAGTTAGTGTAGGGAATTCGGAATTTCAGTTGAGTTCAGCATGGAAATTGAATTCTGAAAAGAATCGAAACTGAATTTTCACAAGTCAGCGGCACAATTCAAGTTGATTTTGCTAGACGTTAAATATACATAAAAACAGTTTTCGAGTATGAAACTATATTTTTATATAACCCTAATTCCCTGAAGTGAGCCTCACAGTCTCACTTAAGATTTCAAATGGTGATAAATCCAAAAGATTTTCGATTCCATTATTTTATATAATCCTCAAATGGAATGTTATATATTTATAAATATAACATTTTAGACAAATTTTGTACTTTTTAAAAAAATGTTTTTAGTAATTTGGCTCATATAAGCCTGAACGTCTCACTTCTTTTACGTTTTTAAAACTTTACGTTACTTTTAAAACTCTGAGAATTAGGGTGAATATAATTCCAAAACGCTTTTAAATTGGTTTGATTGTACAGATCTTACAGGTTTTACAGATTTTAAAACAACATGGAAGACGTTTTAAAGTTCGAAACTATATCCCAGGTTAAACTGGTTCTAAAGTAAGGCTTCATGAAAGGAGAAGGACATGGAAGAAGTTTTAAAGTTCGAAACTATATCCCAGGTTAAACTGATTCTAAAGTAAGACTTCATGAAAGGAGATTAACAGCTCGAAATGATATCGTAAGTTGATCTGACTTTTAAAGGCTTTGGAATGGTTTTGTCTTTTATAGATTTTAAAGCTAAATAGATGAAGTTAAGTTTGAAGCTATGTCCAAGTTTGTTCTGATTCGAAAATGATTAGAAATTGTTTTGATTATCTTTTACGGACACAAAAAAAAAAAACAACTAGTTAATCTGATTTTAAAACGCTTAGAAATTGTTTTGACTGCACAGATATGACAGATGTTACAGATCTTAAAACAACATGGAAGACATTTTCAAGTTAGAAGAGAACTATAAGAACTATATCCCAGGTTGAACTAATTCTAAAACGATTAGAAACTGTTTTGATTGTTTTTCAGATCTTAAAGCAACTTGAAAGAAGTTTTAAAGTTCGAAACTTTATCCTAAGTTGAATTGATTCTAAAGTAATTGATTCTCAAAAAACTCGAAACTATAAGTTTTTTCTATTCTAAAATGCTTAGAAATTGTTTTGACTGTCTTTGGTAGATCTAAAGTTGCATAAAAGATGTTTTAAAGTTCGATTGAGGTTGATCTGATTTTAAAATGCTTAGAAATTCTTATGATTGCCTTGCACAAACCTTAAAGCTTCATGAACGGAGCTTAATTCTTTCATTTTAAAACGCTTAGAAATTGTTTTGATTGTACAGATTTTTCAGATCTTAAAACAACATGGAAGATATATCAAGTTCGAAACTTTATCCCAGGTTGAACGGATTCTAAAACGCTTGGAAACTGTTTTGATTGTTTTAACAGATCTTAACACTAGAAAGACTGAAACTTAGTATACACTAGTCAGAATAAGTTTGCGTACAGGCAAGTCAAAAATATTTTATGATTAATTTTGACCTCAAAAATGGGTTCTCTGTTTATAAAAACTTATCCACATTATTCATATATGCCTTAACTGCATTTTTTGTTCTGTTTTAGATGAATTAAAATAATAATTTTCCATGTATTCGTATTTATTGACAATATACTCACAAAACGGTGCAGAATAAGTTTGCGTACAAAACTAATAACGGGAACTTCCGGTTATGCTCTTTATTTTTTTTTTGGAAAATTTGTATTCCATTGAACATTAAACGGACTTGTAAGTTATTTGGAACCGTATATGTGCTTGAAATTTAATAGAAAGCAATAGAATTCAACAGAAAAATATTAAAAATGGATAAAGAATAATCTTACAAAAACTTTTCAAAATTGACAAAAAATTTCATGAAATTAGGGAAACTTTTGGGAGAGCACATTCGTCATTTCAAAAAGCCATCTTAAATCTAAAAAAAAAAACAGAAAATCTTGTTTGGTTACTACGATCTGACCATTTTCTTAAGTTACCCGAGCAAGAGGATTCGATTGTTTGCGATCAGTGCATCACAATCTAAGGCTAGTTGCATCCAATATCTTCAGAAATGTACAGAAATATTTTATAAACCCCATTAGCAGTGACTTTATAAGAAAAGTTCTGAAAAAAACATACTTCCCCTACATAACAGCATGTAAGAAGCCCATATTTAGCTTACTTACAAGGAGCACAGAATTGCTTTCGTAAAAGAGTCCATCAAGGAGTCTAAAAAACCGGATTTCCGGAACGAAATGTTGTTATCTATAGAAAGTGGGACCTTTCATTATTATTTGATAATGGTTTGGCATATTTGGAATTAAAAAGCATCAACTAATTTGAACAGGATCCTGTTAATAACAAAAATCTGAAATTAACAGTGAAGCATAGCATATGTGGAGATATGGTATGGGGCTGCATGTCAGGAAAAGGAGTGAGCAGGCTGTGTTGTTTTATTCAGAAATGTTTCCGGGGGGTTATTTACATATTCTAAAAGCTTATGTAAGCCAAGGTTTCAAAACTTTGGGTCAGATTCCAACATATGTTTTCAACCTTAGCGCGCAATGCATACGATGCGAAGCTATGTTTGCTATTAACTGGCTCAACAAAGCTGCAAAAGTCCCTCCCTAGTCACCTACCGTGTATCTAATTGAGTATATAAGGGGTTCAGTTAAACCCTGAGCCCAACAACACTCCATCTTCTAAGATATAGTTAACCAATACAACAATTCAAGGATATAACAAAATAACCGCTGAAAAAACACCGAATTTAAAAAAATTTGCGCCAAAACTTCTGCAGGGAGTTCAAGCGAGAAAAGAAAATTCACAAAGTTATTAATTTTTGGACAAAACTTAGTTTCAATTTAATTTTAACTACATAATCTCATCTTGTACGCAAACTTTTTCTGAGGTGAATTCATAACATATTTTGTTTTTGGCCCTCCTTTTACAGTTTGGTCAAGTTTTTGTTATTATTATCTTAATGGAATAAAAGAACTAAGTTTACGGAAAAAATAAAAAATATTTTGTTTTTGAAAAATTACTTTAAGTGATTTATTTTTCATATGAAAAAACTACGTACCCCTTGTACGCAAACTTATTCTGACTAGTGTATACCTATATTGCCCGAAAGTGGTCAAAATGACTGCATTGTGAATGAATAACTAATTTGTAAAGAAATTTGTTTAAAATTTATTTTTAATATTTTTTAAATTATTTACAGTTATATAACAAGTTATTGGTATTAACAATACAAAAATATTGACTTCACTTGAAAAAAAAAAAGATATATTATTAGTTGCACATTTAATGCAAATGAAAGTTGAAATATTTTTCTACATCATCACAAATCACATCATCCGCAAATATACTTTTGACATTTTTCACATATATTATTTGTTTTGTTGTTGTGGCAAAGTCGTACTTGACAAATTATGCGTTTGTTAGAGAGAGTTGCATTTGATGATGTTGCAGTTGATCTTTGTGGGTCTTCATGTTCTGATGAATTTTTCTGTCTTGCAGCTATATATTCGGTGGAAAGCGTTCTGCTAACTCAAACAAGAACTCTTTCCGTTGTATTGTCGTTTCTTTGTAAAGGATCCAAACATTTATAGCAGCCAAATCGAAATCTACGAGAACTAGTTTCTACTGTATATATTCTGGCCATTTGATCCGCCATATCATCTCCAAATTTTGTGCTGTTATGAAATTGAATATATTCCAGTAACATTTTCTTATTACTTTTATCAATTTTCACAAATTTATGTTTGGAACTTAGAACAGCTACTCTTTCTCTGATTTATATATCGGTGTGGAAAACCGAGGCATGTTATCATTCGTTTGTTTGATTGCTTTGGGTACTTCCCTTTTGTTTCCTTGCGCACTTTTTTATATTATTGATAATATAGTTATCTATGTATTATCAACGAGAATGCACTGCTGGCCCTTTCACATCCTTGAAAATACAAGTAGACCTGAAATACAAGTAACCTTCCAGGAATACCACCTTTGTCAAAATTTGACCACACAGTACCATCGGCAGCTATTTCGGTCTCCTGAATGGTGTTTTCAGTTTCTTGATCAGAATCTGAACTACCCAGCATTACCTACTACCTGAACTACCTAGATTCTTCATCATTATCTTCAGTGTCAGATGTTTCACTTTGAATATAATCCGCTTCATCTTCACATGATAGTTCAGAATTTGTAGCATCTGACTCTATATCGGACCACTCTTCACTTATGTTCTTTAGTTTTTGCAATAACTCAGTTCTATTAGACTTTTCTTTCATGAATTTAGGACGCAAAAGAAATAAAATAAACTTTTTGGAACAAATACCACTTCATATAGATTCGAATAACAAGTACTAGTTTAGCTTATTGAGCAACTGCGACTTACCAAGTACAGAGCCGCACTGGTCATATAAGAAATTTACTCAATTTATTAACAAGAGTCACTTGATTATTTAAAATTTCCCAAGCAGTCAAAATGACTGCTTTTGGGCAATATAGGTACAACACATATCTATGTCCTGGAAAAAAAGGAGGGGGAGGTAACTACAGTTATTAATAAACGCATTTATATGTTGTACAAAAAGTCACCAAATTCTAAGAAATTATGTCATCATATACATAATTTTTTTTCTAATTGAAATTAAAAAGCAGTCAAAATGACTTCCTTGGGCAATCTAGTATTAAAGCAACTTAAAAGAAGCTTTAAAGTTTGAAACTTTATCCTACGTTGAAGTGATTCTAAAGTAAGTGATTCTAAAAAAGCTCGAAACTATAAGTTTTTCGATTGTAAAACGCTTAGACATTTTTTTGATTGTATTTTACAGACCTTAAAGCTTCATGGAAGGAGTTTAAAAGTTCGAAACTTTATCTAAGGTTGAACGGATTCTAAAACGCTTAGAAACTGTGTTGATTGTTTTTTACAGATTTTAAATCAACCTGAAAGAAGTTTTATAGTTCGAAACTTTATCCTAGGCCTTCAAAACCGCTTAGGAATTGTTTAATAAAAATCTTTAGCCATCAACATAATAGATTTAACCAAAGCAATACCAAAATTTTGTAGACTTTGAACTCATTAAATTGAATTATAAAATAAATAAAAAATGTAAGTACGCTACGTTTTTAAAAAATGAACTAATTTTCTACATAAACATCAAACTGAATTCAATATAAAATAACAACAACAAATAATTTTAATAATATTTTAACAACAAAACAAAATTATTTTTTTTTAAACAATGCACCCAAATTAAAGTCATTTACCTGATTTGTTTCAAATCAAAATCTGAATGACATTTGCGTTTCTTGTACTTGCGATATCTCATCACGTTTCAATGACTTCTATGGAATAGCAAGAGAGAGAAAGCAAGCGTGCGATAGAGAATTGATTGAAGATTTGCAGCAACACAAATGTGTATGAGAGTTGCTTGTTGGCCAATTGCTGATTTCGATTTCAACGTCAAGGCTATTGTCAGAGTGTCAATTCTCTGTGTATTTAGTTGTTGTGAATTTTCTTGCTGTGCAACTTTGTGCTTCTCCGCTTTGTCTTTTTTATGCTTTTGTGCTATTGTGCGCTTGTTGCAATCTATTCGGGGCGTTCTATTGACAATGTATCAATGTAGGGTGAACTCAATGCCAGCACAACTTGAACCTGTGACATTTCAATGATAAAACTGCCATTTCGTGTTTTGTGCATTTATCACGCAAAGTCAATATTGATTATCTGATTTATTAGTGTTGCTTGCAGTACAGAAATATTGGCTGAAAAATTAAATTTTGTTGTTAAAACGCGTTTGTTGGTAACGAGGCAAATAGAGAAAAATCACCAAAATATAATAAAACCATTGCTACATATTTACGAACATTTGTGGTGAAAAATTGAAGTAGTTGATTCAGTTTTGCAGGAAGAAAAGCATTTATATATAAAGGGTTACAACAACACTTTCTTGCTTCTTTTGTTTTTATTTAGCACAGTTCAATGTTAGTTATTCCATGAAAAAAATTATGCTACAAACTTTCTTTCATTTAAGCATAAACAGTTATGCCCTTCTCTTCAAATATTTTGCAAGCCATTTTTGTATTTTCCCCCATTTCTTAAGTTCGTTACTTGTTTTTTGCTCATAAATTATTGGCTATAAACTTTCATATGAAGTTAGAAACAAAAATCGAAAAAGCGCCCGAGGGGAACTTTAATTTCACGGTAAGAATGTCTGATGTCGGGCTGATTGCTTGGCAGTTTAGTTTGCTGGCAGTTTGACGTTTGATCCCACCTAATTTTGTGACGCCCCAAATCAAAAGAGCCGGAAATAAAAGTTATAGGAAAGTATACACACACACACACACACACACACACACACCCTTGCGATAAATCATTCTCTAAGCTTATACAACCTGGTTTATGGTGCAATATTTTGATTACTATGAGAATTCCGATAGCAAGCACCGCTTGCAGAACTCACAGTCATGCGAGCCGCAGTGCAAATGTGGCCGACGCTCAAATGGCGAAACGGTAAATGAAAGTCACAACACGACAGACGTAGAAAAATCACAGTTTGGGAACTTTTTTACTGGCAAGTGTAAATGGAGGGTGCGGCAGGGTGGGCGCAGACAGGCAAGTTAGTCCCTGGGGATTGCGGCAAAAGTGGCACGACGGGTGCGCGGGGCGAGTGAGATGGCAGGCGGTTAGCAAGAAAGTGAATGGCAAGCATGTGTTGGCATTTCCTAGAACCATTTATATGTCACATTCAAAACTTTTATTTTTCTTTTGGTTTAGTGAAAGAAAAAACAAAGAAGAAAAGTAATTTTTTTTGGTTTATGATGCGAGACGAACGCGTTGAATGTCTCACGCGACGAGAAAAACCTCGTTGACGACATAGGGGTATGTAACAGTAAAATAAATGTCCTCGACACAAACATATCTTCATATTTCCATACATAAATAAATATTGGTTATATTTCATAAGTGCTATTTTTGGGCCAACATAAACTATTAGTTTGTTACAAGCCCTGGGGCCTCTGACGATATATTTCTCAAGTTTGCAAAATACTGCTAAAAGAAAAACCATAGAAGAACAGTAAACGAGATAGCTAAGGTTCTAGCAATAAAGTTATTTGATGCAAAAGTTGGAGCTAAACGACCAATAGGGAGACCGTGTCGCTCTTTGTAGAATCCAGTAGAGGAAGCTCTAACATCTTTCGGTATATTAAAGTGAAGATGATTCGTGCAATGCAGAGACGCCTGGAGAGAAGACCTGTGGTTAGTATAAGAAATCTTTTGTATATTTAAAGTAGTAAAAATGGTTACTAAGCTCTTGCTTGAGGATAGTGAGACGGCGGACCAATTTTTGTTCCTGAAATTTGGCACTGATGTGCTGAAAACCGACTACCTTAGCTCCTTGGCACCGCATCATCTATTCAGATTTCTTTGGAGTTCCCTGTTAATTTGCTTTAAAGCATCAAGTCGCAGTACCATGGACCCATTTCTGTCTGAGTGCTCCACTTGCTAGGCTGTTCTGACAAGGAAATAAAGCGCTTGCTTAGGAACTGCAACTGTTTCCACCAATCTCAAGAGATGCTCCATGTCTGGTTAGAAATTTCGCCTTTCCATTATCATTAATGTTTCGGTTGTCTAGAATCTAAGAGGTGTATTTATAAATTGAACATTTCTCTTTTGCATTCTTCGAGAAGTTTTGATCCAAATGGTGTTTGAAATTAGAGCCCTGAGTGTCTGGAACCCAAATTAGTTCGAATCAAGACGAGTTCTCAGGTTCGAATGATGTTTGAATTTAGAGCTTTGAGTGTCTGGAACTCAAACTGACTCACATCAAGACAAATTCTTAGGTTCAAGTGGTGTTTGAATTTAGAGCTCTGAGTGTTTGGAGCCCAAATTGATTCACATACGTCAAAACGAGTTCTTAGGTCCGAATGCTGTTTGAATTTAGAGCTCTGAGTGTCTGTAACCTAAATTTATTCACATCAAGGCGAAATCTATGGTCCGAATTGTGTTTTAATTTGAAGCCTTATATCTGCCAAACTCTGAGTTTTTATTGTTGTATAGTAAGTGAATATGTGAATATCTAGAACACAATTAATAGGGGAAAGTGGGGTAATGACGGCATAGTTTTCATTTAGCATCAAAACATATCTAAAAATTTATATTTTTGATCAAATCAGAGTTAAGAGCACAACTCGAACACATATGCTAATAAAGTGTATCGGCAGATTTCAAAAATTCTGATTTTAACTATAAAAAATTAGAATCTATAAAAAAGTTGGTTTTTGTCATTTAGAAAAATGGTGGGGTAATGACGGCCACTCAAAAAAACCGACCAGAAATCGCACAAATATCAACACAAATCGCTGTGAATGCTTAATAAAGGCTCCGGGAAGAAAAACAAATGGAAATTCGACATTTTTGTAATTGTAACTTTATTGATAGCTCACAAAAAGCGGAAGAGAAACGAAATTGAAACATATTGAAAAAAATGCCTCAAACTTACAATACAACGATATTAATTTTCATCCTCATCGTCGAGATCTGAGTCACAGAAAAACGCTTGATTAACAACTTGAATAACACAAATAAATTTATTCACATAACATCACACTTTTTACAAATTATTACACCAATGGCACTGCATACCTTTAATTTGACTGAGCTGCTGACTGGTTGGTTCGTTGGCTGGTTGACTCGCTGACTGTTGAATGACCGACTGCCTGATACTGATTTTGTTTTTTTCTTCTTCTACTTAACTGCTTAGGAATACATTTCTCATGCGCGAAAAACTTTTCGGATAGACATCTGGTGACGGGCGATCGAAGCTCGGCGCATTTGGCGGGAAATTTCAAATAAAGTTAATGTCGCACGACTTTTAATATTACGAAGCGTTAACCGCTACATGAAAAAAAAAATTATAAAAAGGATCGTGGAGTTCCTTGGGACTTGTGAGAATGTATAGTGCAGAATAGCTATACCGTCTAGAACGACTGGACAAGCAGTGGATCTCTTTAAATGGCATAAAAGGCCTCAATGATGAACAAATATCATCATGCGTATTCCAAAAATACTTCTTAATGACATGGCCGTCGTTACCCCACCTCTAGTGGCCGTCATTCCCCCACTGACCTCATTTTGCGTAAGCATGCAGTACAAATAAACTATGCAAGACACATGACAAATTTTACTTGATTTAGAAAGCTAATATCAATAGCAACATTTTAACATATTTACCTTGATTGTGTAGCTGAAACTGTTGACGAAATAATCGATATTTTGAACACCTTATAAAACTTTCGGGTAGTTACGTATCGGCACTGGTCTGGAACTACAAGTTATAATAAATCCACACACTTCAGCTTCTACTTAAAAACAAGCTTACGGAACAAGCTTTCTGTTACAGTAAACGGTTTAGACCTACGTCAACTTTAAGTACCAAAAATGGTGATGGCCGTCATTACCCCATGGCCGTCATTACCCCACTTTCCCCTACACATTTCTTAATAAGTGCTGATCAAATTCGTAAATAAATTTAGAGCTTTAATAGCTGCTCAAGTACCCGAAAAAATTTTATTGGCTTAATATTCTCCAAAAATGGCCAGAAATATGTAGTATGTATGTGTATGCTACGTGGCTGATGTCGAATTGCTATTTCTATAAATTTATACTTCCATTAGGCAAATTATAAGTCAAAAATATCCGTGAAGTATTAGTGCAAGAATTGGAAACTTCAAGTTATAAGATCGCTAGTTAATGACTGAGTTATTAGAACCATAAAAATTCCCTTCCGTTTCGTTCTGTATATCCAATATTTTTAGATAATTGTCTACAATATAAACCAAATGAGTTCAATAAAATTTTATGAAATTTTTAAGACTCTAAATTGCTAAATTGCCAGTTCCCCATAGTTTATTTGAGATCTTTAATATTTTTTCTCAGCTTTGTGATTCCAAAAATACATACAGACGTAAATAACTTTCATGACAGCTCGATTTTTTTCGGCTTGCCATACGGTGGTCCCAGGAGGAATTCCGACTAACAGTGACGAGGTTTTAGTGGGGGAAAAACTCATACTATCATACGGCTCACAATGCTTGCTTTCTTGACAAAAAGATCTACTTTCTACACAAATGTAAAGAACCAACTGTTTGATGCCTGTTTCGAATGGTTTTTTGGGAGATTTTCGTAGACAATTTAACTCTTAGAGATTTGAGGCCATTTCCTGCTGAGAAACCAATCTAAAAATGGACAGGTAGCTTAGAACAGCAAGATTGATGACAGTTGCAAAAGATTGATGACAATTGTAAATGTTTGTACAACGGAAAATGGTTCAATTTCCTTTCGGATCAGATATGAAGCGGAAGTGAACTTTTACAACTAAGCTTGAAAAATTTGTACTATCTGGCTCTGAGCCAATGTGACTAAACTAAAGAAACTAATTTAGCCACCATTCCGAGCCAGACTATCAACAAATATTTGACACTTGCTGTTCTTTGGGTTTGCCACATAATTTGCATTTTCATGAAACGTAAAGCCACTAAGAAATTTGCATATACAAAAAAATAACAACGTAAATATTTGACTACCACTGTATGTAAATGTTTTATTCCGGCTTTTTGCCACAAACATCGATGTCACTGGCACCAAACTCCACAAATTGCTGCATTCAAATTTCAGCTGGTTTGGCTGTGTTTTCATTTTAATGACATAAAAACATGATTTCATGCTGACGATTGTCGTATTATGGTAATTTTAATAATTTCTATGCTTATTTATGGGTCGTTCATGCACGTTCGAATTGCGAGGGCAGAAAGCAAATATTCCTAATGCCATTTTTGCTACCTCACACGCCAATTGGTGGCCCCAAAAATAACAACAATAACAAAAAACACACGACAAAGAAACGAAGAAAAACCATTAGGCAAGAAATCGATAATAGCACAAACAGCGAAATTCTTCCAAGTTTTTAAGGTCACGCAGACGACACTGTTGGGTTGGACTAAGCAACTTGTCGCCAGCGTTGCCATACAATGGAAATTATAACGGCTTACGGTTGTGGTTGCGGCGCTTTCAAGTGCAAACTTCAAGTGTTTACTTGCGATGGCATGAAATTGAAGATGCCATTGTGAACAGGGACAGACGGACTGAGCAGCAAGCAGAGCCAACACAGCTCAACAATGGACGTGGCAATTATTTAAACCAACACCGCGACTAAAAATAGCATCAACACAATTCAGCGCCGGTGTTAAATGGTGGATTTTGCGTAGGATAAATAAGAGCAAAATTATTTTTTGCATGTCGACAGGGCGCTGGCAGCGAACGCAGCGTACAGGAAGCGGTCGCTGTGCAGCGGCGAAAATTGAATTTTCACAATTTAAGCCTGGAGAATGCGATAATTGAAATAATGCTGTTTGCTGGCAGCGAGTGGAAAATATTTATGGCATTAAGGCCGAGCAGGGCAGTGGACAACGAAGCACTTGATTAATGGCAGCGCGGCAGGATGTTAGACGCTGGGGAATAACAAGCGGACACTGAACTGAAGAGTTTGAACTGTAGAAAACGTTTTACAACGAAAAATCTAACAGTGTCCGAGAGAAATACAAATGGAGAGAGAAAGAGTGAGTAGTGAGATTTTACCTTTTCAGCAAATGTACTTAAGGTGAGGTTTTCACTTCAGAAGCAGATTAGGGATGTCTGCTAGTTGACACCGGTTGACATACCTGCAATTAAAAACATAGAAAACCCACATTTAATAAGCGGAATTTATAGCATCTAGTAATTTTTTAAGATTTTTGCTTAAATTAAAATTAAAAAAAATGCTATCACAACAAAGTAATGAATTTTAATTGCTGTCAAGTGTACAAAGTATTTGCTAATTGACGTCTGGACACATTGCACAGCAAAAGCGGGTAATTGCCATAATTTTTTCAATGCATGCATAAATGACAACAACAATAACAACAAAGCGACCAGCCCAGTGCAAATATTTCTCATACGAAATTATCATTTCGCTTCCAACCTACTTGCACGAAAATCTAGCACCGGAAACTGTCGGCTTGCAACAACAGCCAAAATATGCACAGCTGCATGCCAGCGTACAGTTGAGGTTATGTGCAGCATTACATTTGTGGCATTTGGGCAAATGTCAAAGTTCAAGTTTGGCGCTGTAGCACACAAATACAAGTACAAGTCTGCGCACTTGCCACATGCAAAATCAGCGTTGAAAACAAAAACAACAACAACGTTTGGCTTAATTATAAATACAAGTTCATTAAGCATGCGTTTAGATTTTAATATTTGTTTTTGGGCAAAAAGTTAGCATTGGATTTGTATGCAATGGTTACGCTTTGGCACCGCCAAGCTTTAGTAGAGCAGAAACGCCTTTTTTCGGGTTAATTATGCCAAAGCCAATTTTTTGTTTTAGCTATGAGAAGGTTTTTTTTTGCAATTATAAAGTTGGTCATGAAAATGATGACAGGAATGTGTGAGTGTGATTAAAATTTTAATTAAAATTGCCATAATTAAAATGAAGTTGCAGCAAACTATGTTAAGAATGGGTAAGGTGATGTTAAGTTCACTTTAATTGTTGTTTTTAGAAAAAATTGGTGCAGCAGTTCATAGGGGTTTAGGTTTTATTTAGTGCAGTAATATCACATTAGACTTTAGATTTAGTTAGATTTAGTCTTTAGTTAAATTCACTTAAATTTGAACTAGTCTCCGTTCAACATATTCTATGTTAGTCTACTAGCAGAATGGTCATCACTGGTCATCACATTAGACTTTAGATTTAGTTAGATTTAGTCTTTAGTTAAATTCACTTTAATTAAAACTAATCTCCTTTCAACACACTCCATGTTAGAATGGTCATCACTGGCCTAGTCTACTGTAATGTATTTAGTTCAACATAGTTTAGTCTTGGCTGGTATAATTTTTCCTTATGCGCAACTGCGAGTCTTACATTGCCCATTTATGAAAGGAAGCGTACATCAGCTATTCTGGATCTTGAAAGGACTGAGATTTCTATCCTCGAAAGACTCTCACTGGACATTGGGTAATCGGAACACAGGCCATCAGGATAGGTGTCAACCAAAGAGACTACTGCAGAAGTTGCAAGTTCGAGGAAGAAGAAAGGAGAGAAAGAAAGCATACAGCATCGCCTCTGCGACACAATCGGACAACCGTTTCTACGAAAACTTGCGGAGATATCCGACGTAGACATGCTCAGGTTCATATCGTTACAGTTTCACAAAGTAACCGAATTTTAGGGAAATCATTCACTTTCACTTCAACTAGTCTCCTTTCACTGTATTCTTTACTAGTCTAGTCTTTGGTAATGCGTTCGTCTCTCATAGCTGCAATATCTCATCAAAGTCTTATGTTCAGTTGAACTTTTTGTCTGGGTTTGTCCCCCTTTAACTTACTGCAGTCTGCCTTTATTCTACTCTTCACTACCCATACCTAGTCTTCGAATACCCCAATGTTAATTTTTAGATAAATTTTTTCAGTTCGTTTTGATTTAACCCACTAAAGTTTAGTCTAGTTCACTGAAGTCTTTTAAAGTAGTCTGATTTAGTCCCCCTTTACTTAATCCAGTCTTCCTTTACCCTACTCTACATAACCTATATCTAAGCTTCGATTTCCCTAATATTCAGTTTTAGTTAAATTGATTCAGCTCGTTTGATCTAATCCAATAAAGCTGAGTCTAGTACACTGAAGTCGTTTGAAGCCATCTTCTGCCAACCATAGTCAACTTTAATTGAATCGCTTCTACTTTAAAAATGTTTGTCTGGTCTGCGTAGTGGTTCACCGATAGTTTATAGATATAGTTCACTAAAATGTAGTTCAACCACTGAATCTGTCCCCCTTTTGCTTAGTCAAACTCATTAATAGTTCATAGATTTAATCAAACGAGTTTAAGTAGTCAAGTTTTCCTTAGTTTATAGTGGTCCACTCTTTGTTTATTAAAATCCCCTTTACTTAAGTCTAGTCTAGTCTGCTTTGACTCAATTTAGTGTACTTGTTGCTTCAGTTAGGTTAGGTTGAAATGGCTGGATAGATTCTACCCTCCACAAAGGCCAAGAATCAGGCTCGTTGTGATAATATATGAAGCTTTCCCTAAGATTAGGTTACTTTACCAAACCATTTGGGCAATGCTATGAACCTAAGCAGATCTTTAACATCTATATAGAATATAACCGCGAGGTTTCGTAGAAACGGTTGCCCTATACCGATATTTATTAAGTTTAGTTATGATAACTCTTTGTGTTATTATTTCAAATGCAACACCAAAGATGCTGAATTCCTTACGATATACACTACCAATGGCTCTTCAATTGTTGTTATTGTAATAGTCTACTACAGTTTTTTATTAAACAGTGATTTGTCTATACCACCAAGAGGTTTCATTATGCCAAACAAGAAAATCAAATCATTCAAAGACACTTCCTCTTCCTACAAGGAGTCAGCGCACAGCGGACAACTCCAATTAATGCAAACCAGTGTTTAAAAGGTGTGTTGCCAAAGTCGTTCGCGCAGATAAAATGCAAATACAATGAACTTTTGG
This sequence comes from Melieria omissa, assembly GCA_963971225.1. NCBI lineage: Eukaryota > Metazoa > Arthropoda > Insecta > Diptera > Ulidiidae > Melieria > Melieria omissa. The sequence continues at coordinate 101,833,103 of OZ020267.1, read as the reverse complement.
AACTCGCTAGATTAATCAATATTTTAATTGGCAACACAACAACAACAGTAAATATTCATGCTGAGCTGAGCTGAGCTCCAGCTAAAATTTGTGACATGCGACAAACAAAATGCATTGTTCCGTTGAGCGGGCACATCGTTAATGAAAATGGCAATGAAAAATTGCTTTATCACAAAATGAAAACGAGTAGAAAAAGGCGGAGGAAAAATCAAAGCAACGCGCCAAAGGTTTTTAGCATTTCGTGTGGCAACTAAGTCGCAACGCGGTGAAGTACTCGTAGTTACTTGCAATGCTTAGACAGATACGCTGATTAGCTTTTGATATGAACGCGAACGCAGCAGTAGCAGTCGGCGGTGGTGCCAACAACAAAATCTTTCGAGTGTATTGGCTGTGAAAGGTAGAGAACTTTGAGTTGAGTGGAGCGCAGATGGATGGCGAGGCAGCGGCAGAAAATTGCGGCATTTTGAAGCGACCATCAGATAGCAGACAAGCAGCCTGCAGGCTGGCTACATACAGTCAGTTCGACTGACTGGGGAAGTGAGCAGGGAAGGACCGGCGCAACTCTGGCTGGTGGTACGCCATCAACACCACCCGGAAGGTAATTTCAATACAAGTCACCATTAGGCTTTTGGCATTACACAATGTACAAGTACCTATGTGGGTAGGTACATGTGTATGACTGTTTCTGTGTGTGTGTGTGTGTTTGTGTGTCCGTTCGAAGGTGGCATTGTGGGTCTGCGACTACCGTTGCCGCTGTGCATGTACCGTGACAAATGCTGCCAAGACATCTATTTCGCTGTTTGGTTTTTTTCCCTTCCCCCCTCTCAGAGAAAAAGCATTCACGTTCAAGTGTCTCATCAAAGTGGTGGCACACTGTGTAGCCACCGTCACTGCTCGTGCTGCGCTGGCCGCCGCCGCCAATGCTGTGGTGCACCCCTACGGTCGCAGTGCCAATAGGCCAAACAATTGACGGCTGTTGGCTTGTTTACGTTACTTGTTTGTTGTTGTTGTTCTTGTTGTTGGCTTTGTTAAAATTTTTCGAAAAAGAAAAATAAGACATTTCGATGCATTTAGCCGCAAACAACAAATGTTTTGTCTGATTGCAAATATTTGTATGACCGCCAGGCATTTTAATTGACGATGATGACGACGAACACGACGATAATAATGTAGATGAGTACGTTGAGATAAAACAGCTGATGGTTTGAGGATGTAAACTAGTAGAAGATGCATTCATATTCACACATGTATGTATGTATGTATGTAGACAGTGTAAGCGTAGTAAGGAAAATACATTTGGTTAGAATGTAACTTTTAGGACTTGTTGAAGTGTTTTGATGCCATAACCTCAATAATTAAAAGAGGAATTGGTGAAACGGTTCAGTGAGATTTTCAAATTGGCTGATTTTATGTTCTGAGAATTTTAGCAAATGGATCACCCAGTGGACTGACTATGCTTAATGAAAAGTTGAGAATACTTTCAATCACTAGTTTCGGAACTTGAACATTTTTTAGTCATCGAACGTGGCTCATTGTTTGGACGTTAAACTAAACTAACCTGCGTTGGAACAAAGTCCAAACCATGTATAATTGTCTTTCGAAAATGGACCGAATGGACAATGAAGCTCCGGCAAAAACGGTGTTCGACGAGGTAGGTGGAGGTCAATGGCAAAGAGGAAGCTCGTGTCTCCGGTGGAAGGAAAATGCGCTCGCAAAGCAGAGGCGCCTGAAGACAACTTTGGTGGCAGACCGTAACCGGGTAGCGGGTTGTTATGGTCAGTTTAGTAAGGATCTTTTGAAAATAGATAGATTGTTGTTGCTGGGTTATAGTGCACTAAGATCAGTAATGATCTGCTGTGCGCTTTACTACTAACAGTTAAAGACCATCTCCCAGACCCACCAACCTCAAAAAATTTAGTAATTTATGGAGTTGGCCCAGATAACCATTCCAGCTGCGACATACCGCGTCACATTGCAGTACGATGTGTTCGGGAGTATCCTCCTCTGTTGTTCTGCAGAGTCTCCATGTATGTGTCTCCTCAGCATGAAGTGCTCAGTTAGAAGACCAGTAATCTGTTTGAGCTTGGCTTTCCTCAGTCTAAGGCATTTTTCACTTCATTTGGAGTCTGAAACTCGAGACATTAGACCAGTGATTCAGGTTCCTGGTTCCTGGGCCTTTACTCGAGTCTTAGTGGTTGTTCTGGAGTAGTGGTCGGCAAAATTGACAATGAGATGGTGTTAGTGAGCGCAGTGTAATTTCTCTACACTGTAATTTCTACCACTGTTCTAGAGTGTGCATGCTCAGCCCAATAAATGGTTTTGGTCCATGAAGGGCCTAGTAAACTAACTTAGCCCTAGTTGAAATAGCAAAATTTATATAAAGTTTTACTCAGATAATTCTACTCTTTTAAAAGTTGTGGTGCCTGAATCAATTTAAATTCTCCCAAAAATATATCAAATTTAACTTTGATATCTACTCTTTCGAAAATTATAATACGTGTTGTTCTAATTGAAGTACGAACATGCCAGAAACAATTCTTCCATTTCTTCCCCTATAAAGCAAGCATGCCCCAACAGTCTAGAAAACAGGAAAATATTTCTTTGTTCAATGTTTTATTGAAATTAAACAAAAAATTTAAATTTTAATGTCTTGTCACAAAGTGAAATCGCAATTAGTTCCATATGTTAATCGTTTGCAATTTGAAAGTTTGCCATTTCCCAGCTTTGCCAAACAAGCTTTAACTCTTTTTAACAAAAAAAAAAACCAAAGCTGTTTGCTTGTAAAACTCTCTAAAAACAGCTACTAAACTTAACACAATTAACAGCAGTTTTTAAATATTCAATCGAGCATTTTACAAGCCATTCGTTTATAAGTTCGCACTGAGGTTTTCACTTAAGTGTTCCCAGCTTAACATTTTTTCACACAAGAAAACAAAACTAAACCAATTCAAATTAAAAGTAAACAAAAAAACAGGTACCTACCTGGCAGCGGAAGAAGCAACAACCAAGAGAAGCAGACAAGTGAATACATGAAGCTAACGCGGCTTGTTAAAGTGTTCTTCCAAATCAAAACGCCAACTCGTACAACTTCTTGTACAGAAAACGTTAGGATAAATTAACACCTTTTACTGCACTGTAGCTCTGCATAAATAAATAACAAACCATCAACCAGAAACAACAACAACAAAAATGAACAGTGACTTGTCGACTTGGCAACGGAAAGAGCGTCGGCGCAGAATGCAAGAGAAACTTTCCTTGGCCCGAAGGGACATCTGTGGCGCGCGCTGCAAACACGCGTTGCAGCTTATTTAATGCGAAAATCTTAATTATTCGCACAAGCCGGCAAGAGATTTCGTGTTTTACGCATTTTTAAATAATTGCCTCCAAAGGGGGCGTTGCAGCAGCAGCACTCGAAAGCTGCCAAAGCTGCTCCGACACGGAGCAGTGCGAATTGGGAATGCATTGTTTGGCAGGCGTACAAACAAGAAACAACAACAACAACAAAAAATACAAAAATTGTGTTGCGAAAAAGAGAAATGAAGCGCGTAATGGGGCGTCAAGAAATTAACTCACACCTGCAGTGTACATACAAAAAATATATATGCGAACACATGTATGCGAAAAAAATTGAAACAAAAAAAAAAATAATATGTAAAAGTAGGGAAGCTAACGAAAGGCACTTGACATGCGGCAGAATTTTTTTAATACAAAATTAACAACCAGAAATTTGCAGCTCTTGTTGTGTTGGAGAAGCGTCTAAGAGTTAGGTTAGGTTAGGTTACAGAAGGGTTGTGTGCAACATGCTCATCTAGTCGGAGACTCTGTTCGGTCCATTGAGATTCGCTTCATTTTGGAACCGGTGCCCTTCGCTAAATGTTGGGTTCTCTGTACATCCAGACGGCTTCTTTTGGGAACCATTTGGTCTTAGTAAGGAAATTGTGTAGATAAGTAATCTGTGCATCGGAAATTTCCATCGAAAAACCTGACCCCAAGAGTCTGGAAGCGTTGTTAAGGGTAAACAGCACTGGTTCATTAAACCGGACATTTTATGTCAAAACTTCCAAGTACCGGACCACACGTATTGGTAAAGATACACATATCGCTCCTTCTCTATTTTTGGCTTGACTTAAATCTAGATCCCTAAAAGAGACCCTTTTCCAAAACCTCCCTTCCGAAGCAATTGTATCGTTTGTTTGTAAGAGCTTCGTATTCTGTGCTCAGATTTCTCATTTATGTCGCATGTTTTTCATCCATGTTTCTCCAATCGATACCTATTTTTTAGAGTAATTTAGATATCTTGCAGTATACAATGGATCAGATTTCGAAACGGCTTCATATTTCTTAACAAATAGAAAAGTAAACATTACAAATATTTTGTCAAAACGTTTATCTTTTGCATTAACCTAACACCTCTCAAATCACCCTCTGATTCATTGAAGTGTCAATCTCACATTAAAGCAGCTCATGATTCCAGGTTACCGCGCTGGACGCATTGCAACCCGATGTGCAGCGCAGGCAACCTGTGCACGAAGAATCGTCAGTCCGTGACGGTTACGAATCGATAATGTTACGGTACGTGGTTGCGCATTTATTCATCTAACATCTTATAATAAGTACAGTTTTGTTCATTAATTCAAATAAATAAAAATTTGCCAAAACATATTAGATATGTCGCTGCCATAGCAGCAACAATTTTCCAGAATTTGTATGACAAATAATTTCTTTAATTTCTCTCTTATTCAATGCAAGAAAAAAGGCCCTCAACGGTTCACTTGTACAGATAAATTCACTATGAGATATTATTCTTTCTTTTTGGCTTAAATTTAAAATTTTAGAAAATGTAAAGCATATCTCTAGAAACACTAGAAAGTTGCATACCTACTAAGACTACAAATTATATCCGCCGATATCTCTAAGAGTATATTTCACATTTAGCTACTTGTAATTGTAGAACTTATTGTAGAAAAATAAAAGTAAGTCATCAAGGCATCAATAAAAAAATAAGTCATCAAGGCAAAAGTAGATAGAACTACTAAATGAAAAAAAAACCCGAAAATGACCGCAGTAGTCTTTCTAGTGTTCCATTTAGTCAATGGTGTTTCTAGTGCTAAATTGTTCTTTTTTCTGATTGCTCTCCTTTTTGATAATTCGCCTTTGCTCAATTCCATTTTTCATCTTTTAACCATTAAGTCTACGTGTGGCTGCCAGATTAGGCAACTCAACCTATCCCGGACACACACATTGAGAAGAAGCTCAAGCCGGAAATATACCTGAATTTTTAAACTTGCCATAAACTGAAAATCCCTTAAAAAACATTATGTAAAAAACTATTACCCCAAAAGAGCATTTAAATAAAACAAAAAAATTATACAAGTATAAACGTTTTGCTAGTACTTTGGCTCCAACGAGTACTTTCACGCACTAAGTGCGAAATAAAAAAAAAACACACTTAAAAGTGAAATGGCATTGGGAAAAATCCTTGAACTTTCTGCATAGTTTGCCGAGTATTTTTAAACCAATAACAAAAACAAGCAACTAAGCCAACAACAAGAAGATACAGCACAGCGGGCATTCAAGCCAAATACGGTGCGCTACATAAAAGATGAAAAATTTCATTGCAACTTCTCGTCCCACCGCTTGCACTGTCGTTCCGGCAAATACTTGACAATGTGCGTTGGCAAACAAGTGCACGTTGCATTTGCATTGTTGTAGACTTTATTTTCGGAACAAAAAGGAATATACAAACGAAAAAAACACAAATTTATACAAAGCAAGCACAGCGTACACGCAAAGAATTCACACATTTGCTAAGCATGTCCATAGATATGTATGCACAAGAATACTGGCGTCTGTATGCATGCATGCAGACGTGCAGATTTACAACGTGTCATTACGATATGCAACTGCGACCTACGTACTTATTCGTCGTTATTCCCACATAACTTGTACGTGCTGACAAATTGCGTAGCGTGCATTATAAATTGAACAGATAATGAGAATACGAGTATGTGGGAAGCGATTCTAATTTGCAAACAGTTGAGTCATACAGGAGATGAGATTCTATGCAATTTGGGATATAACAAAATTTTAAGCAAAGGTTGATAGAATGCAGGTCGCCAAGTTCCACTGTGCGAGTACTTTCTGATGTTTATAATTTCGATCTACGAAAATTGGGTTCAAACTAGTGTAACATATTAACAAATAGCAATAAGTACACAAATATATTAGTCAACTGTTGACTGTTAAAGGAACATTCCTCAAATTTAACACTTAAATAAAATGTAAAGGTTTTCGGGGATTCAGGTAATGTACTTTGTGGTCTGAAGTTCACCCCCGAACGGAAAACACCTGTTCTAAATCTTTACGACAAATATTGTCACATCTTGGTTGTCACTTTTGGTGCATTTGGATCAAAAGTGGGCTGCTTTTGTTTAATTTGCGCCTATTTTATGATCTAAAATGTTATAAAAAATATTTTAAAACTTCAACTTTATGAACGTTGTTTTGAAAATAGTGACAAAACTGTTCGAAATTTGAAAAACTTTCTCATGTATCTCATAATGTTAAAAAAAATTAAATTATGGCAAAACAGTGATCGAAAGTATGGGCTGCACTTCAATGAATTCGCGAACCATTTGAGGGGTTTTGGTTGAATGCAATAGAGAAAATCTTTGACAAAATATTTGTCATGTTTTTTCTATAGGGTGGTCCATATAGCGTTTGAAATTTAAACTACACTTTATTTCGAGAATGGCAGTCCAAATGTAATTCAGTTTGTGTGCGAATTTAGTTAAAAGTTTGACATTTACGAAATGGGACGCTATACGCTTCAACAAAATTGAGAAATATTGAGAACTTACTTCCAAAGTAGAGAGTCTTCAACCCAAACTGTAAGAAATTTGAAAAAAAAATGTGAAAAAAACAAATTCAAAAAAAGATTGGCCTTCAAATCAGTTTGTGGATCAATTTGTGAGCTAGTGAAATTGAATCGTTAATGGACCAAACAACCCGTTCTCGTTCTCATGCAGTGCGCGCAGCCGAAAGCATTGCTTTTGTAGTCGAAAATGTGCGTGAACATCCATCAACGTCAACTCGCCATCGCTCTCAGGAAGTGAACATTTCTCGCACTTCTTTGATGAGAATTTTACATAAAGATCTCGGTATGAAGGATTACAAAATTCAATTGGTCCAAGAACTGAGGGCTCATGACCATCCGACACGTAAAAATCGAACTTTTGGGCACCGTTTTCGAAAATCGAATAATCAGCCGAAATTCTGAAGTCAATTGGCCGCCTCGGAGCTGCAATTTAATTTAATTTTTTTTGTGGGAGCAGTAAAGGACAAGTATTACGCTAACCCTCCAGAGACGATTGAAGCTTTGAAACATGATATCGAAGTTGCCATTCAGGAAATTCTACCCGGAATAATCGAAAAAGTACTTGAAAATTGGGTTGACCGAATGGCGACTGTAAGACCAGTCGTGGCAGTCATATGAACGATATCGTTTTTCATTCTTAAATAACAAAGTCTAAGCTTTGTAATAAAACCGGAAACTTCAAAAAATATTCATTGGGTTTTTTTTAATAACCGATTCCAAATCTAAAATGGTCCAGCATGTATTTATGAAGAAATATGAAGCCGAATCCAAATCTGGTCTACTGTATACTGCGATTTAAAGTAATATTTTTGTTTTTGTGTCAAATAATAATTTGTTGAAAACAAAAAAAAACTACTTTCCCTTCTTCGGCTTCTTTTTAGGAAACTTTTTGGTAACAACATTTTTAGTGAAGTGGCAACTTTGCCTGTAGTTGCAATTAGTACTATTAGCTTTGACTTTTCATTTTTTAATAATCATCATCATATTTCTTCATTCATTTTCATTCATTTCAACACTTCATTTTTTTCATTTTTTCATTCATCATTTTTTACTAAATATGCTTCAGATTATCCACACAAATACATCTCAATCCAGTTCTGTAATCAGTAAGTTGAACATTGTTGTTGCTACAATAACATTCGGTAAAGCGGTAAACACAACAACACAAGCTGATACCATATCAGACAGCGCTCCTCTTTCGGCCATTGTAAACCAATAAAAGCAATCAAACCCATTCAATTAATACACACACACCCATACATAAACATAAAAATAACTGCCGTTTCTTTATCAATAAATTGTAAAGCGACAAGCGCGACAAGACACTGGTACAATGGTGCCAGTTGCCACATGACAATGCCGTGTTAACGAACTCAAGTTCAATTGCCGCCGTTCGCAAGGCGGAGCGCAGAGCGCAGCGCCCAACCTCAGCGCCGACCTGGGCGCACCCGTACTGTCTTTGTGTGCCTGTGGGCGCTCGAAAAGCTCCAGCGACAAGTGCGGCGCAAATTTCACTATCGAACCAGTGTACGACTACAGTTTTAAATGCTTTCAGTATTAATTTAAATTAATCAAGCGGAATTTTCATTCATTGCTGCTGCTGCTTGCTTTTCCTTTTGTGTTTCATCCCTTCCCAACTGGGTGGATTTTTTGTTTGCACTTTTTTTTAGGTTAGCTTTGCATTAAGCGCATTACGTGTGTGACAATGTGTCATGCGATATGCGACTTTGGCCGATTGGACTGTGAGTTGCCAGCGGGCCGCGTCCGTTGCCGGGCAGACAATTTAGTTGCGCTCGCAAATGATATGCAAATATCTGCCCGGGTACAACAATGTAAACGAGCGACGCAAATGAGCGTGTCAGTGTTTTGTGTGGCGCGCTACGAGTATTTTCATTAGAATTTTCACCTGGTCTGGGCACTTGTCCAGCTGCAGCTCTAGGGCCGCAATGTGCGGAATCGCATACAAAAGCCGGCAGCATTTACGTAAACGCAAACAGGCCACAAATAGATATAGAAAATATTTTGTTGATGGATTTAAATATTGCTTTGTGTGGGCCGCGGCCCGATAAGATAGCGCGCATACACGACACATACATATGTATGTATGTAGTAGATGTGGGTATGTGTAAATGTCTCACTAAGGGCAAATTGAAACACGCAGAAACGCAGTGATTACGCCGAAGATGAGCACATGGTGGCCACGGCAACACATGGCAGCCAAAGCACCACATTCATAGCTACTTGATGACATATTTATATATTTATATATATGTAGATGGCTCTAGCCAACATGTTATTCCAATTAATTTTCCAGCTCTATAAACAGCGGTGACATTCGACTTTTTGTTGTGTTCACTTGCGCGGTTGCCAGTCCTCACCGAAACTGCGTAAGCAGACAAGGTCAGCGCTTTTTGCGATCGATATTGTTTACCGGCCATTAGGGGCATTTTGGTATAAAATCAACCAAAATTCCGTTGATTAATAATTAAATAACGTTTCATTTCTCCGCCGGCGTCTAAATGCTACCGTCGACAAAAGTAGATTAGGTCAGAATTTGCCTACCAGCAAAAAAGTGGATTAGGCCAATTGAACAGCCAGCCAGCTGGTTGGTTTCTTTTTAGGCATTTTCTTTTTCATTCACGCGTCACTTTTTTTTATAACGCGTCTGTGCGTTGTTGCTATTATAATACGTGATTGCATTTTGTTTGTATTGCAACTGGCGTGGAGAAATTAACTAAAAGCCAGCCAACTAGTCATGGTTTGGCATTAATTTTGAGGTCACATCACGTTTTTCGTTAATGCTTTTTTTCTTCAGTCAGCTGAAAATAATTTGAATTTCGAATGCGGCATTAATGGAAATTGAATGAAAGACATTTAACAAAATGTCGGCCAAAGTTTGATTGAAGTAGTTGGGGGACACTGCGCAGTGCAGAATGGAAATAAGGACTGGAATACTTTAGTGAAAACTTAGTTTGTTTCATGATGACAACAAATAAAGGTAGAACCGGTGTCAAATTTGTTGACACTAAACGTGCTAATTGACATTCTTCGTCTTGAGTCGTAATGACACTCCGATGTAATCTTAAATTAGGATAATTTAAGGTTCTAAGGATTTTAAGATTTTTTTTAAAATAAACACGGAAAAGACATTTCACTGTGACTAATTTATTTTGAGTGAAAGTAAAATAATGTTAATGGGAATTCAAGAACAGATAATACATTGCAGTATTAAAAAAAATGTTCATAGGACTTTCTAACAACAGTTCGGTAGCACATTTTCAAAGGAGAACGCAAAAAAAGTGGCTAAGAAGAATTTTTTATTTTTTGTGATGGTCTGTCTAAAGTGAATATTTTGGTTTTTAACCAAAATAGAAAGTGAAATACTGCTGTTCAAGAAAACAGTTTTCATTTGAAGACCAAGTAGTATTGCCATTTACATTAGTGAAGGGCATTTATAGACGCTTTTGATAATAAAGTACAGCAGTACCGACGAGCCATTCGAGCCATTAGCGCCTAAACACTAGAAAGACCATTGCGGCCATTTTGACGGTTTTTAATTTTTAACTATCTGTATTTTCTTTAGTATTTCTGTCAACTTTTGTTTTGGTGAGTTTTATTTTCTATATTTATATATTTTATATTTGTTTTAATTTTTTTAAATTAATTTTTTGAAAATTTAGCTAAATCAGATGTGTACTTGTTGAGATATCAGCGGTTATGATATGTAGTTGTGTAGGTATGGAAAATTTGCGGTCTTTCTAGTGTTAACGAACGTTTTTAAGACTTTTTGAGCAACTCTGTTCGGTCCAAATTGAATATTAAACAAATCCGCCAATATTTTTCTTTTCAGCGTAAAATTAACGACAGCAGAAAAAACTTAAGGCTAAAAAGATGTGTGAAGGAAGAACATGGAGTACGAATTGGAGATGTTCAAATCTCCCAAATTCAACACTTATTTTATTGTTTCTTAGTTAAAAAGTTTTGAGAATTCGAACAGTTTATTACGATATTTTAACTTCTTTGAAAATTACTTTGACTCGGTAATTCGTCGGTCCATAAAGAAACAGATGGTTAAATCTATTATTTTTAAAACAGATAATAAAAATGCATACAGTCGAGTCCGCTTAGCTGCAGGTCGATTTTTCTGGCCTTTTAGTTGCAGTTAACCAGTGTTTTCAGTTAAGGAAACTCCGGTTAAGTGAAATTCGCTTCAATTAAGCGTACTGAGTGAATGAGTGAAAAGGAACGACTTATTAATTCCGAAGTTTTCGAAAGTTGTTGCAATTTCAAAAGCCAACCGCACGAACTAACGAAATAAGCTGATCCACTTATCAGGGATGTAATAATACGGTCAAATAATAGCAGTGTAGTTCTTTTAAGTTATGATATGTGGCACAGAATTTGTTCACTTAGTCGGAGTTGAAATAGTGGAAATTTATGTTTTGGATCCAAAATATTCTTTCACTTAACCGAAATTCTCAGTTATGCGAAGTTTCAGTTAAACGAACTAATTTTCAGAAAAAATATTAAGGGGCCTTGGAACCTCTATTTAAGTTAAGCGGATTTTTCAGTTAAGCGACTTGCAGTTAAGCGATTTCGACTGTATGTAAGTACTTTTTGTATATATCATTAAACTTTTTTATATAGAAAACAGTTAAAATGCTAAAAATGTTTATATATTCTTTTTCATACCAATAACACTTCTTTCCGAGTATAAAACAAGCCTCTACTTGCACTGTCAAACCAGAGCAAGCTATAAAAAGCATACAAAATCATACTTTTACTGTCCTAGAGGCCGACAAAAGCAGCAGCTTGCAACACTCGCCGATCAAGATTGCACGCTTTTCTTTGACTCGAGAACACTGTCACCAATTTGGAGGGTGGCACATTTTTCTTCAAATCCTCCCTCGCGACGCTGAATGATGACATAAAAAAGAGCTCAGCTTTAGCCTTTAGGTATGCAAGGCGGTATAAACACACATGCATACAGACAGACAAACAGCAAACATCGTGTCTCACTGTTGTGAAGGTGTAAAAGAAGTTAATTTGTCATGCCCGGCACACACAGCAACGTTTGATGTACGAGTAAGAAAACAAGAAGAAAAAACATTTTGGTATGAAGAAAGCAGCGCCCGAAATCATAAATGACAAATAAAAGCCCACTCATTATTCATACGTGTTCGTATGTAAGCCAGAAACGTGATCACGTACATACTTACGCATGCTTATAGGCAGTTAAATATGAATTTATGCGTCGCATAGGCAGACACACACGCCGGCCGCTGCCGCTGGTGAAGCTGCTGATGCCAATGCCCAGCGCCATGCCCATGTCGAGCGGCCAGAAGTGCGCACACATTGCATACCACACACATACAAGTCGAGAGCGCCGTGCCGGCGTCGACAAATTTTCGTACATAAGTGGAATGTCCATAGCGCCTCCTCACGTCGTACTCGCGTATATAGCAACTGGAGTGGTGTGTCAAGTGAAATGAAGTGGTTGCTGTGCCACAGCTGGAGCTGCGGGGCTGGTGTGATGTGGAATTCCATTTCAGCGCCGCGTCGCGCCGCGCCATTCCCAGTGTTGCTTCTAGTAGCTGCCGCCGTTGTTGTTATTGTTGACGGTGTTCGAGCTGGCGCTAATGTTGCCGCCAGGGATTTTCATTACTTTTATTATTTCTTTAAAAGAATATTTTACTTTGTAAAACAAAAACAAAAAAAGCCTGCGAGACAAGAAGACAAAAAAACAGAAAGAAAGCGTAAATATGCAGATTTGTATTGCGTTCTTGTGTTCCGCCGACTTTTTCCCGTCCGTCCATTGGCCTGTCAGGCTGGGCGCGTTGTCAACAATTTGTAGACAACAATGTTGTGGGGTTGCTCGCTGGCTGTGTGCCTGCTGACTGAGCTCCACATACGTCTGGCACTCTTGGCGGCACAACTTGTCTGGCGTATTTGCAGGCATTCCAGCTAAATGTCAACGCATTCGAAAAGCGATACGCTTAGCGTAAATTGGCCAGGGATAAGTAGTTCTATATTTTACATATATTTATTTCATTCCAGCCGAAACGAAAAGCCGCCACAGTCAAATGCTACGTCGGCTTTTGTGGTAAGCCAAAGTGCCGCAAATGCTCGAGTTCTATTTTTTTCTGTTCATTTCAGAATCATTACACTGTGCGTCAAAGTGGAGTTATTTTTCTCAAGATAAATTGTTTATTGTAAAACTACTTTGATATTAGGAAATGTTTTCTAATTTAATAAAAGTATGAACACCAAGGAGTTCTAACTGGTATTGCTAAGGACCTAATAGGGTCTATGCGTGGCCAACCTGACCAGCCAGGTAACCTAACCTAACCTAATAAAAGTATAACTTCAATTGTTACTTATGAAGAGCTAAAATTCAATAACTCAAAGTTTTGATAAATCAGTAAAAGCAAGTAAGCATTTCAGTCTATGCTGACCGACTGAATTATACTCCTCAACCAAAAAAGTGCCTGGACGAACCACACCTAATTTGGTATCCACGTGTAAGTGTTTTTTGTTTTCCAACAAAAGAACTCGAACAAAGTGTTAATAGAGCTTTAAGAGCATCTATGGATTTCAGTTTATGTCGTCTGACTTATTTAAACCTCACATCTAAAACATTGTTATTTTTTCTCCCTTTCTAACATCAAAACAGTTAGGTCTGTGAAGGGAAATGAAAAAATACTTCACTTTGACTGTTGCTTTAGACTTCCACAAAGAATCTATTCCACCTCTTCCTCGTGAAATCCTTTATGGAAAGCTCTGTTAGGTGGACTGTAGCTTTGGTGCATTGGACTAAGAACAAAATGCGTTATTGCGGTCCATAATGGATTAAAAGAGAGTATATAGAGGGTGTGGGGGTTCAAACCCACTCCCAAATACAAAAATTGCTGGTACAAAATATGGTTTTAAATGGTATATGGCTCAAAATTTGTACGCAAAACCCCCCTAAAATTAAATCTTGTGTGCGTCACTGATTACACCCATTTTTTCTCACATATTGTAATGATTATGGGTTGGGCAACGCCCTTGTGCACCGCAACCTGAGAGGTTTATTGTGCCCATATTAATATTAATAAACTAATAGGTTGTGTTGGTAACTATACACATTTTCGTACCCACATGGATCGACCCTGCCAGTTCTTATTGAAAATACCAACAGAAACTATACCGAATTTAGTTCCATTAATTTTGCACTTTTAAAAGAACAGAAATATCTGACTTTCTAAAAACTTAAACTTCAGCTACTGATTTTAAAAGTGTATTCGTTTTCTTTTTTATACTGAATGTTTTGTATTTGACTACGTCTGGGCCTATGTTGCACAGTGTCATCATTTTTGTGCTATAGAATTGTCTCCATAAGTATTTATTATTACGAAACCATGCACCAATAAGTGAGATATGCTATGTCATTATAGCAAAATGTTTTTGCTTTGATTTTTTGCTGACAAATTCCAAATGAAATCTTTTGGTTAAGCCATAAATTTCCGCATAATAAATACAAAAGATGTTGCTGAACACACCAAAGTAATCAGACAAAGACTTGAGTTTCATTTTTTGTAAACGAAAGCGATAAATTAGAAAGCAACAAAGCGATTACCATTGATGGCCAGATTAGTTCGGCATATGAATGCGATTTTGGGCGCACCACTTCCGGCGGCCCAGCTAACGGTTACTGTACGAATGCAGCTGCATAACAACAACAAACAGTTTGTAAACAACATTTGAGTCAAGAAACAGCAACAAAAGAAGTGGCGTACGTATGTTGACTTGAGCAGAGTGAAACAAACAAAGCAAAAGATAATGTTTGTGGCAAAAATTCCACAGTCCTAAAATAGACAAATATTTTGAGGCATAGATAAGCATACGTGATATGATGTGATTTTGGCGGAATAGACACATTTTTGGAATCAGTATCTCGGTGTGACAGTTTTAAAAAGACACAAAATTATCATTGCTATTGGAAGACTTGGGCAGTAGTTGGATTTTAGACCCTTTTCGTTTGCTTCTCTTTTGTTGAGACACATTTGGGAGGAGAAGTTTGTCACTCAAAACCATACATTCTGCATAGATTTCACATTTTACACTGCTGCTTGAAGGACTTTCTTTTGTCCATTTCAAGCTTATTCCAAACACATAATAATTAAACTAATCACTGGCACCGCTCATCAACAATTCAACCATGAATCAACCATTTAAATGTTAATTTTAGGTTTGCCTTAATTTAAAGCTACAGCAAATCCTTTGTTCGTTCAACCAAATTTCCATGCAATGTCAGAACATGACCAGACAATGTCAGCGACCTTCTGCACACACACACACACACACACACACAGACAATTCAACCCAACAAACCATCCAATTACTTCAAAACCTAATAACACTCAAAGCATGAATGTTGATTAATTTATTACCAGCGCACAGGAATGCAATCGCTGTCTGGCTGCGACTGAGGCTGACGCTGTCAAAATGGATTTTTGCACGCTCCTTGTGCTGTCTGTCGAATTTGTGGCCAGTTGCTTGCCGGTGCTTTTTGGGACCGATGCTCATTTCACATGGCTGTCGCATACGTAAATATGGTTTGTCTGGCAATGCTCTCCAAGTCTTCACTCTTCATTCAGCCAAATGTCAACACCACTTCTATTGCTCATTTGTCTCGTCCGTACTTTAACCTTATTTGTAGCGCCACTTCCGTTTATTATTTCAAGTTGTGTCGATTTTTTTTTTAAGCTAAATTTTTTCCACCACGGCAGCATAAACATAATTTTCGCATCGCTTAGAGTTCATTGAAATACGAAGCTGTTCGTTTCTCTCTTTCGCGCTATGTCGCTGTCATTGTTATGCCTGTGTCTGGTGCTTTTTGCCACGTTCTGGTGCTTTGCCGTTCAACGTGTACAGAGTACCGTTCATTGTACTCTGTACACGTTTTAGTATAGTTGTGAACCATAGTGCCAACACTACGAATGTGCAGTGCGGGTAAGTGTGACTGCCAACTACTACTACCACTTTTTTTATTTGCTGAATGCTTTTTTCTGCTTAGTAGTTAATGGCAAATGACTCGACTTACATTTCAAGCCGCAAAACAAAGCGCTGCACAAAAAGTGTACACAAATGTAGAACAAAATCAGGAAAATAAAAGAAAACCAAGCAGAATATGGCGAAATCGCCGAAGAGTGCACTTTTGTTGCCTTTCTTGTTGTGCTCGATGTTGTTTTAATTTTATTTTAAATCTTTTTTGCTTGACTTTTTCATACGCAAAAAAAGCGATTGTGTAGATGTTGTTGTTGTGGTTATAGTATTGTATTGAAAGCATAATGCATTAACATACATGTAAACAAATAAATGGGGGAAAAAACCTTTAATCTACATACATACATAAGTAGTAAGTAGATGGTGAGTAGTGCGGTGAGGTGTTACTCAAGAAATCATTGAACTTACTATATGGCAAAAAAATCAGTTTGTAGGGAGGTGTTCATACAAGTAGTGGTGCTATCTAGTGTTATTGTTTGTACTTACTGAAAACATGTGAAGCCCCCGAATAAAGTGAGTAAACTGTTCGGTTGGTTGCGACAAACTTATTCAGACACTGTGCTTGGAACTGCGAAATGTATTTGGGTGAACCACACTCAGTTTTGTATTCTGTTTGGGTATTTTATATGATTACTCTTTGAAACATCAAAATCGAGATCGATCGAAGTTAAATTAGCACCAAAAAACTTATTAAAAGAACTAAATTGGGTATAGTGGACCATAATTCGTGCAGTTAAAAACATCAACAATTTAATAGATTTTGGTAAATAGCCATAGGGCATCTGCCCTATTATTTGAATACGTTTGGCCATCCTGGGAACGTCTGAGTTCACTGGACTGATAGAGGTGTTTCTAGAACTCAAGTGCCTATTAAGCTTTGCCAAAAGCACTTATATTCTAACGAATCATGACTACAAATTATAAATGGATCTTAATCTGGTATCGCCAAGGACCAAACAGAGGTCTATGCTTGGCTGATTGGCCAGCCAGTTATGCCGACCTATTTCGTAAAGTACTCTCATAGGGAAACCCTGTTAAAAAGTGGGTAGACCCTACAAATTTGGATATCGATTCTTAACTTTGTTTTGTATCTAATTTTATCCCGATATCTTTACTCCTTCAAGAGTTAATTCATAAACGATGGACACTACTCAACTACTCACCTAGTAAATCTAATCTAAGTCCTATCGAATCAATCATCCCAATCGGTCTGATTCTAAATTGATCTCAAACAAAATCTAAAAAAAAAGCTTCCTGTCGTACAAAGTGTATATCCTTTATACCATTTGTGACACCTTTTGACCTACTGAAGTGACAAAAGGAAACCAGAAATTACTTAAATAAATATATATGATCCTGGGTCTACAATCTCTCTGAGCAGCTTGTTCAATTTTCCCTGCCAACCTAAAGATAGAACTTGCCAAGTACTAATGTTGTCTTGAATACGAAAAGTGTAACATTTTCCCCACAACTATTACCAACTATCCCTTGGTTCATTTCACATCATTAGTCGCTTTTTAGTATAAATTTATATGTTTGTAGAAAAAATCAAAGCAAGCTGATATGCAGACAAATCACGTGCTAAATTCATTAAAGACATGGGTAATTTTTTCTATCCTATGCTTATACTGTTTGTTGGCAAAAGCCATAGCAACAAACGTTAATGATCATCATTTGTGTTATTTCTTGTATGAGTAGCAAGTGGGAATTTGATTTTATGATTGTTTTTCTTTCAACAAAGAGTTTACATGTGTTCGGGTGAATGTACAAAAGTGTGAACGAGGTAACAGATGCGTTTGATGGGAGTGTAAAATAAATGTATGGCTTTGGAAAAATGTAATCGATGAAAAAGTAGAACGTAGTTTGTAATGTGTTCTTTTTATGTGATGAGAGAGGGTAAAGAACTTCCACAATGCTGTTTTGTGAAATGTTTCTTTAGTAAACTTAAATAATTTATAAAATTTTAAAAACAAAGAATCCAGCTGAGAATTCTAGAAGTTCAACTGACGAAAACAGGTGGTTGGCTGGTTGGTTTTGACGTTCAGTTTTGAGGTCAGGTTTTTGTTTTAATAATTCTCTCAAGACTTCTGCAATTTTAATGAATCATCCCACAGGTCGCACTTGGTATGGGAATTTATAAACAAAAACTGAACAAATGTAACTGGCAAACCATTGTACCCAGTTGTATTTTTTTATGCTAAAATTACCATTTTGAGGGCGTTTTTTGTCGATTGAATAAATAAAAGAAAAGTCGCTGTAGGAGTTGAAGACTAAATCAGAAACTGTATACGAAAAACTTTTAAAGAGGATTAAGTCGAGCGCAAGCAATGAGACAAACTTTGAGTGCTAGTTCTCTATATGCTTGAAGAAATAAATTCCTTTTAAAAATTAATAATTTTATGTCAATTTCAACAAATTTTCATACTTTTTACACAAGCATAATAAAATGTATAAAAAACTATAAAATGTGTTAAAAAAAATCCATTACTAATTTTCCTGTAATTTAACACTTATTGCTTCCTTGTATTCGCTGTTGAATTTTTCAGATATTTTCTGTGTATATTCGTTGTAAAAGAGGTGCAGCTGCGTATCAATTTTCACACAGACAACAAAACAATCAACTGTCATAACGCTGTAATAATACAAACAACGATTGTTGTTTTTTGCTCAATTAGCTACAATCAATACCAGCGAAATAAAAGTGCCGACAACATTTTTTTTTATATATGTGTATACATTATTTTCAACTTTTGCTTTGCGACTTTGTCATTTGCAAAAGTTGACGTTTCTGCTTCTTGCCGGCTTGTTGCTTTTGTATTCAATCTCAGTGCAATTGTGTGCGCGAGCGCAATTTTATTGACGTCAAAAATCAATTCTGATGGATGTCTATCAAAAAATTTATAATAATTTCATACTATATATCAAATGACTGCAAGCAAGGAACGTGCAGCAAAAAAAAATTAAATTTGCAAAAAAGTGGAGCGAACACGCAAAATGCATACAATTGATTGGCAAACATGGAATAGTTGAAGCAACAAACCTTTCGATTTGCGCTAAAACTGAAAGTGGCTAAAGGAAATTTCAAATTTTTATTATGTGCAGCGAAAAACTAAAAGCCTAAGACAAAATAACGATTTGTTGGCAAATGTTCACATAATAAATCAATTCAGCCAGAAAAAGCATTAAAGCATTAAACGTCTAAAATGTGGCCAACCAAATTGAAGTGATTTATTTTTGCACGATTGCAGTTGAAATTGCACGCAATGTTTCTATTAAAAACCATTTATTTTTTGTATTTTGCATTTGCACTTTTTATGTTTGCATGTTTGTATTTTTTTTTAATTTTTACAACTCATTTGCTTAGCGCTTTGTAAACACAAACAGCTGATGGCTGGCGTTGCAGCAACATGGCCCCACAGCCATGGCAACATGTTGCGCGCCACAATGTTGCCAAGCGATCACTATGTGTCATGTTGTGCACTGTGGAAGGGAGCGGCAAGTGCTTGCCAAATGCACCAAGCAACACACAACAAAATCAACTTTTGAAAACACGTCACGCAATTCGTATGAGAAACAAAAAATACAAATAATGAAAATACTGCAAAAAGCCAAAACAAAACACATGGAAACTGCATATACACCAGGCTGCATGCATGTGTGCGTTGCTGATGACGACGTCGACCGCGAGTGGTTTGTTGTTGCTGTTTGCGTCAGCGGTGACAGGAGCGTTGGCGACGATAAGTATTGCCACTTGCCGGCGCTCGTGCACACAAGTGTGCGTACCACCCAATGACGCTGATCAGACTTCGGGCAACATATGGACGTAACAGTGCGTGGTGCCACCAGCGCCAAATCGTACATATGCCGCGCCCGTTGGCCTGGCAGCATGTGTCAATGCTGAATTGCAGCTTGCTGCTTTTTCTTCGTACCATATGTTTGTTATTGTTGTTGGTTGCACCTTTTGCATTTCGTCACCAACATATTTTCTGTTATTAATGTCGGTTTTGGTCGTGCATTATTGTTGGTTGCTTTGAACTTTCAAACACCTGAGGCGTTACTCATCCAACAATGCGATAAAAACAAAACTGTTTATTGCACGGTAAAAGGAGGAGCAACAACAAGGCATTTGGCAATTGCAACAAACCATTCAGTGTTATGAGTTGTCGTATATTTTTAACTGCAGCACACACACATATATGTTTTTTTTTTACACGCAGAAAGGTACACAAGTTGCATATTTCTTTCACTTTATCAGCGGTTTTAAATTTACTGTTGCGAGTTAAATTTACGTTGTGGCAAGTTTATTTTTAGCAAACAAGTAATTCGCACAGACTTTACAATGGAAAAGTTCAAAAGCAAACGCGAAAAAACTTCAAATTCCCATAAAAAATCTGTGAGCAACTGAGTCATACTCTTGTTTGTGGTAAATTAGAGCTGAACTTTAAAACAAGACTAGCGAACAATCCGAAATTGGACAACGGTTGCGTTGAGTTCCAATGCAAATGCCAAAAGAATGCAGACATGGCTAACAAAAACAAACTAATGCGGTAAAGCTGGGTATCTGAAAGCGTGATGCAATCGTATCGTTAAGATTTTCGCCTCAACTATATATATGTATTTCGATCGTTAGTTCCGAAAGTTTTTTATTACACCGTTCAAAGCGATAGCGAAGTGCTTCGTAAACTCAATACTCGCCTTCATTAACCTCTTGGACTGGACATAGAGGCTATATAGTCCAGAAGACGACACACCACAATACCTTACAGTATCTACCGCCACCGGTACCAAACAACAGTACTTTTATTCCATCCAAATGTAAATTTTGAACTACTTGAAGTAACTGTTTGTCCCTAACTCGATGATTAAATTGGGCTTATCATTTTTTAAAGCTTTTTTTCATTTAGTTTGAATAGAAAACTACGATATAGATAATAAAGGCGTGAAACTAGAGGTCATTCATAGTAACCGGACATGCTCAGTTTTTCATTTTTTGATCCGAAGTCTTTTTTGTATAACGATATATCAGGACGAAACTAAGGAAAAAGGACATTGGAGCAGAAAATTAAAAACTGTGTATGCCAGGTTATTATGAATGACTTCTAGTTTCATCCCCTATATCATTTTTTAATAATGGTTTTCAATTCAAACTAAATGAAGAAAAGTTTTTAAAAATGTAAAGCTCAATTAATCATCTAATTGGAGAACAAACAGGTACTTCGAGAAGTTCAAGTTTACATTATGTAGGTCTGCAAAAATGAGTGTAAGTCAAAACAACTCAAGATAAATACATAAGAAAGCCGTTTCAAAACATTCCAAAAAGAAGTACAGTACTTTCGCTTAAAGCGAACTTCGAGGGACTGGGCAAAATGGTTCGTTTTAACCGAAAGTTTGCTTTAAAAGGGGTCCGTAATAAGCGAAAACATAAAGCGCGTACTTTTGAAATTGGTTCGTTTTAGGCGGAAATTCGTTTTAAACGGGTTCGTTATAAACGAAAAGTACTGTATTTGAAAAGTTCCAAAAGATTATGCTGATCTTAAATTAAAACTAAAGCATTTAACTTTACTTAAACTTTTCAACTTTTCTGAAATCGAGCACTTTCTACAATTCCTAAATCAGATTCCAACCTGTAAGAACAAATAGAAAAATCCTAGCAATTAATTTCAACAGACATGCAAAAAGATTGAGCACGGTTAGAATGAACATTGGTAGATCTCAATTTAAACTGAAAGTTAAAAATATAAAAAAACTCATAACCAAATCCAGATGGAGACAATCCAGAAATACTTTTGTCACAGCCTACTCTGGTTCTAAACTTATGTTTAAAATCCAAAATATAAAAGTAGCTATAAAAAAACATAAGAAAAAACAACTCAAAACAATCCTGAGATATACGGTTTTTCCCTTACAGCTTAGTCTTATTTGGAAAGAATTCAAAATAAAACAACTCACTGCCAAATCCATAAGAAAAACCATCCCAAAATTATTCAGAAACATACTTTTTCCCTTATTCTGATTTGATAAGAATCCAAAATATGACATTCTCACTGCCAAATTCATAAGAAAACTATCCAGGAATATACTTACAAAATTTTTTTTATATTTATTCTGAATACATTTTTTTTCACGTCAAAATTATTTGGAAAAATATTTTGTAAAAAATTAAGACATTCTATACACTTTACAAACTTAAATGTTCAAAGTCATCTCTGTAAGAAAGATACCGCAGAATTTGTTTACAATAAATCTAGTTTTTGAAATCAAATATTAATCACGAAATTGTATACATATAAATATTACAATGAGTCAAACATGTTTGACAGTGTCTTTCCTTTCTTCAGGACTAAAGTAACTTGAATTATAATAAGAAGTTTTCTACGGATGTAAAACCCATATAAAATTTCGATAAATATGGCAAATGAATTTAAATTCCAGCCAATTCATTTTGAAAGAAAAGTTAGCCTGCTTGCCACAAAATCCACATCCTTTTCGCCATTTGCACAGTCTTATCAATTCTGAGTCATTAGTGTAGAAATATTCAAATTTCCGCACATGTTTTTGCCAAACTTCGTATAAATAAAATTACACACTTCCATCGGAAATCCGTTGAGAAACGTGCGTATAATAAATTTGCCAACATATGCCAACATATTTCGTGGCCATAAAACAAATGGCTCATTGAAAATTGACGGCTTTAATGCACAAAAATAACTAAAAGCTGCCAACTTACGCCGACTGTTGCCAAACAGCTTATCGAAACGTGTACGAGCCACAATCTTTTCAAGCAATATGTGCTGCGTCTTATGTGATTTACAGATGACATTTATCAATATTACGCGCCTGCATGTGAAACAAAAACAAAAACGAGAGAGACAGTAAAAACAAACAAGTAGGAATAACTCAACGCAAAAACGTGTTGCCAAAAACTGGAAACTGACTTTGCCAACCTCAACCCAAATACCAACAAAAACCCACATCTTTTTTGCATGACATTATAACGAAATGCCGAAAAGAATGTATACAAAAATAGCAACAACGAATTTGACAAAAACTTTCGCTTACATGTTTTGCGAATTATGCGATTTGGCGACATTCGATATTTGAAATTTTCATATTGACCCAATATGTAAACAACAAAGAAAACGGTCCATAGCAAATGAAGCGATAAACAGCTGCTGCTGTTGTTTGAATTTGGTAATAGAAAATTGGCCATATGCAAAAAATGCCGCAACAACACACTGCCACATTCTTGCCACATCTGCTGGCACAGCAAAATGCGTACAAAAGGTCGCTGCTGCATTATTAAATGTAGATATATGGGCCCCTATAATAACCACTATATAGATGTATATTTATGTGTTTGTATGTGGCCATAATAACGGTACTCATCATGTGCATTGATGCTTGCTTGTGATGTATAAACAACATCTTCAACAACAACATAACCGTCGCCGTCACCGTCACCGTCACCATCGCCATTACTGTCAACGCACCGGCATTATTATTAGCATATATAGAAGTAAACATCGTCACTGTCGTTGGCACTGTGACAGATTTATTCTGGCTGGCCGACGCTGACGATGGCGTTGATAGTGATGATGTCGATGTCGTCGACAATACCGGCCCGCAAAGATGATTTGTGCAAGAATCACTCATTTATAAAGCAACAACAACAACGACAGACAACTATATGTATAGTGCAAAGCGTGGTTATTGTTGTTGTTGGTGTTGCTAATATTAAACAATAATGCAAGAAAGACGACGCTGGCATTTGAAATCTGATCCACCATCCATGCAGTGGGGGCGTTGAAGCCGAAGCGCACAACTCACATGCGACATACATATTTACATACATACAACAACCACCGCCAATTGTCAGCTGTAAAAATATCAATGACCAGGGGGCAGTGACGCCAGACGCGGCATATATTTTTAGCATGAAACTGTTTATAACGTGTTAAATTGCAGCTTTTATGCGAAAAATCGCAAACAAAATATTATTTTTTATTTAAACAAAAAAATCGTTATAAATAAAAGCGGTGGTCATTTCAATTAAAACGGCACATGTGTGTATATTTGTGTGTATGTGTGCGGCACGTAAACAAACAGTTGGCTGTCTGTTGCAGTCGCATTTGTAATCCAATAAAAATTTCCTTTCAAGTAGGCTTTCCGAATACGCCACATGAAATCATGTATTTTAAAATGTAGGCTTTAATGCTTGTTGCGTTTATAATAAATTAAAATGTGCGCTACTATTAAAAGTTTTGGTTGCATTGATTTGTTGACGAAGGCAACATGTGTCAATTGACAAGTTGTAGCAACAAGTGTACAAGCAGTCTAAGCAATAAATGTTGTGAGGCTGATTTAAGACAATTTTTATGAGTTATCACGCCCAGTATTGCAGATAGAAACTTGCCAGAAAGCAATGTGTGGTATTCATGTTCAATTAGTTAGCGTGAGACAGAAAATGGTTACTCATTAGGTGCAAAAATTTTACTATGTTAAAAGATGTAATATCTACATTTCACAGTCTTAGCTAAAGTAAATCTTATATAAACATTTTTTGGAACGAAGCAATTAATGCAAATTACACGAAAATCAACATTAACCCTTTCGCTATTTTGTTGCCATATGGCAACATGCTACTCTGTGGACATCTGAACCCTCTGTGGTTTCAAGAATACAACTTTTGTTGTGTGTCCTTAGAATAGTTTGAAGTTTCAGGAAAAATACGAAATTAATAAACTGAATATTAAAGTTTTAAGAAGAGAAGTATACACGTTTTTTAAAGGTATATCTTGACATAGTAAAGGAAGAAGAAGCAGAAAACTTTAGATAGTTTTTTAATTTTACGTTTTCTTTCATTTTAGATACTTTTTTTTTTTAATTTTGGCTGAAGTAAATGAAAAATATTCAAATTTTCGTTATGCGTAAAAAGTTTTATGTTTAAGTAATTCTTACATTCTTACAGCTGCTCTCATAGAAAAACACTCTAAAATACAGGGTTCGAGTACAAAATTTAAAAAATGTCTTATGGAATGTTGCTTATATAAACACATAGAAGTCTAAAACGTAAATTTTAAAATTTTAACTTTCCCCAGTAAAAATCTGTAGCGAAAGGGTTAAGATGGCCAGTGTGAACATAGAACATAATCAACACCTAACAAGGACGAGTTTTTCTTTAATCTCAGCAGACAATGGCAAACGTGTTAAATACCTATAAAACAACTTATATCTAACGGTTTCTTAAGGACATCCAGGACATCCCCTTTACACGTGCAAAAATCAAAAAATCTCATATCGGCATCTTACAAATTATGAAATCAAGAACATCCCAGATATTTGTATTTTGCAGAGGAACTTAAAAAACTACGTTCTGATTCTTCCAGAACTATAATGTTTAAGGCCAGAAACATTAATGGCATTAAAATATAAAATCCTTATCACTGTTTTGGTTCTCAAACTTCGGATATAATATCAAAGCAGGTAGGTTGGTTAGTCATAGCAGACTTATTCGAAAATTTTAGAATTTATAGTCCCAATCAAGTTGAAAGAACTAAAAGTTCTTCTTGTGGATCTCTTTTATGCATGAAACTGGCCATGAAAATCTTTGCACTTTTGAGAAGCTTAGGTTTTTTTACAAGCAGAATTATTCTAAAATTTTGGAATGTACACCTAATTCTGTTTTTACACGGTTTTGATTTAACACGGTTAGAAAATTAAAAAAATTTCAATTCTTCGTGCTAAATAGAATAAAATCGTGTAAAAAAATTAAAAATGTTTTTATTTTCAAACTGTGTTAAATCCAAACCGTGTGAAAAAAGACCGTGTAAAAACAGAATTAGGTGTATTTCAATAGAATCAAAAGCATTAAGTAATTAAAGTAAGTAATTTTTAAGTAATTTTTTCTTCAAAATTTTGGTACCTACTTTGTAATGTTAGTTTGTAAGTATCTTTTGTTTCTTTCTATTGTCGTTAGTTATGTTTATACACAAATTTATTGTTATGCTAATCCTTAATAAATCCTCTGTAAGGATTTTCTGTATCCGTAGACTAAATAAATAAATAGAATTTTGTTAAATTTTATGTTTCTCCTGTGGCTTAATATATATTTATTTTATACTTATAAATAGGGTTTCCTTCAAATGTGAGGCAAAGCTTTAACACCAGAAAGACCGCAAGTTATCGTTACCTACAAAGACTATCCTTGCCTACTAAGACTGTTTCATACGCTGATATCTCGAAAAGTACACATCGGATTTGGTTAATTGTATCTGTAGAACCCTAATTGTAGAACTAGTTGTAAAACCCGATAAAAAATAAAAGTCATCAAAGCAAAAATTGATAGAAATACAAAAGAAAATACAAATATTTAAAAATGAAAATCGTCAAAATGACGGCAAATGTCCTTCTAGTGTTTACTCCCCATAAGTTGTTCGCTTACAATGTAATTGTTAAAATTTTAGGTAGCAGCAACTAATTTCACTACTAACTTTACAATTGCCGCACTAAGTTCGTGTTAGGGAAGTCTACGATGTTATGTTTACTATGCCAACAACGTTTACCTCTACTTTGCTGTATTATTTGAGTTTAAAAAAACCATTATGACATCACGCCCAAGCGATTACTTTCCCTACTAGCGACAGCATAATTTTAATTTCAGTAAAAATGCTAACCAAACTAAGAAGTTTCAGGCACGCAATATGCAAATTAAGAGAAGCCGCGCGTGCGTGCGTGTAGCGCATTTTAGAATGTGTGAATACCAACACTTTTCAACCCACACACACAAACACACATATGGTAAACAAGGTCTATAAACATTTTCATTTCATTTCAGTTAATTTGAATTTTTTATTGCAGTTACGTAGGCGGCCAATGTAGACACACAGTCAGACAGACAGACAGAAAAATTGCGCGCGCCAAATGTTATTGCAGGCTGATCTCGATGATGATAATTGCCACGATCACGATCATGACGTTACTGACGATCAGCCACTGTCGCCAGTTTGCGGCTGTGCTGAGTCATCGCCAACGCATCTTTGTCATTATCATCAACATTATCGCCACCGATGCGGCGCGCGCCTTCACAACATTTTTGCCGGCATTTTGCCAAAAGTACGTGCGGTCAGGCTGGCAGTCGAACGGATTCGCATGTGGCAATGTGTGTTTATATACAAACGGGTGGGTGGCGTTGATGATTGGCAATTTTTTTTATTTTTTGTGTTTGTTGAGGTTTGTGGCGTTTATTTTTAATTGAACTCTTATTTTTTTGATTTATAAATAATCGTTGGCCATTTGGTTTGGCATTTTGACATTACCGAAACTTGGCATTCGGTATTGAGTTTTTCTTATGCGAAATGTTGCGCCTTAAGTGTTTATTGAGCTTTTAAATTGACTTGATTCTGTTGGTAGGCCAACTCGTTGTCGTCATCTGTTTATTTTCAATTTTTTTGCACAGCATTTCGGTTTATGAAAAGACCACTGCCGCAGCGTGCAGTGAAAGTTTATTAATTAAGTTCAATGACACGTATGAAAATCGAATTGAGGAAAAATTGTACAACACGGCAAGTGGTTGTGTGCTTACAATGGAAATTATTCGAGCGTTAAATTAAAACTGGAAATTTGAAATTAATCTTTTTCTGATGGGGGAAATAGTACCATGGTTAATTTTGATCACATAATGAAAGATGTTTGTTGTGTTACGAAAAATCACTCTTTGAGGCGTTGACCAAAACACACAAAAAATGTGATGGCTATTAATCTGTGTCTGACTAAAATAAATCAGCGTACAAGGTCTAATTGTGCTGGCAAGGTCTTTCAAACTATGAGCATTTCATATTTTTCATTAATGTAGGTAATCTAATCTCGTGAAAAACACGTTCCTGTAGCCAGATATTTTAAGTTTCCGCATATCATCGCTAACGACTTGCTATGCGTGTTTCGAACTAAGAAAATTCAAAAACAATTTTTAAAATTATCTTTTCAGCGTTTAGCTGGAAGATTCAATTCGTCCCACAAATAAATAAAAATTGGAAATAACAAACCATACCAATAAACAAATAATGTAAAAAAGAAATACAATAAAAAATTAATGTCTACATAAAAGACACGCCACTAAAAGCAGGAAAAACATTACAAAAAACACTATAATTATTATGACAGCAACAGCAACATTCGAAATGTGAAACGAGCAGTTACGCAGTCAAGTCGCCACGACTAGATGTGTGTGTGTGAATCTGAACAGTGGAGCCTGTTGGTGCCATGAATCATCGCACATATAATAAATGGAAAAGATAGATAGTTGGCAAAAAGTACAGAACCAAAAGGAAATAGAAAAAAATAAATAAATACACAAGACTATGAATTTCTCGAGTCGCTTTTTCTTGCTTTCTTTTTCTTCGCACTTTCGCAGAACTGCCAAGAAACGGCCAAATTGAAATGAAACCAACGTACGCACATAGATTTTGACGTTTGACACATTTTTCGTTTCCCCTCCCACTTTTCTGCTCCAGCCTTCAACAATAATGAAGTCATTAGCACAACGAGTGCGAATTCTTCTTTATACGGATTTCTTTATCGTATTTCTCATATTATTTGTATACATTTGTGCACTGCTTGAGCGAAACGTTGTAGAATTCACAATTTGAAATTCAATTTGAAGCCGCATAGAATCCGGTTTTTCGGTTAGTAACGTCTCAAAGTTTACGTTGAATCGGAGCTGCACTTGTGTGAGTAGGAAAAGAAAATGCTGATTGAAGCGTTTTTGAGTTGTGTAAACAAAAATAGCTGCTTGTGTGGCTAAAGTACACACTTTTTATTAAGTCAAGTTTCTATATGAAATGAGGTTAAATTGACGCAGTTTATTTTGTATGATTTTTATGCTAAAACTTTAAACTTTCGACTTGTTCAAATTGCACACGTTTAACGCTTTTAGGAGAGCGCAGTACATTCACCACATACACACGCTTTGCGCTTATCAACAGCAAACGCAACTCACGCGTTCAGCGGCCTCTTATAGCGCGCGAAATTGTCGCTTGTGCACAAAATGCGCTTCTTATCAGAACACGCTGTACACCACTTCCCCTTCAATTTTTTATTATTAATTTCTTTAACAATGTTGGCAGTCGTTATTTTGTTCCATTTCGTTGTTTACTATTTATTTGTTTTAATTCACGGACATAAGTGTTTGTTTGTCGTTGGCAAACACTGCGTAGCATGGAGTACGTAAGAAACACCACATAGAAAAGTGCTATACTGAAGCCTATCTGTTGTTGTGTATTGGATTTAAACGCTTATCTTTGGCATTATATTTATTTTTCTAATTAAATTTTTAAGGATCTTTCTAGATACTACAAAAGACTGCATTGTAAGCACTTTACAAATTGGAAATAGAAAATAAACGGTTGGCTACAGCCGGAAGATAATCGATTTGTTAGATACTTGATGTAATGGTTTGTGTAGATGTAGGTTGAAGGAAGCTTGCATGACATTCACTTGCTTCTCTACCTACTGCAGTCCGCTTTCAAAAGATAAGGTGACATTTAAAGACAAAAGTTGCATACTTTTTGTGAGTGTAGTGGTTAGTGTTGTTCAATAGAATAGGGAGTGTTGTAGTACTTAATATTAACTCATTTCATTGCCACACAATACAAATGTATATCTTAATTTCATAATAATAATTAATACTTGACTGGCACGACAGCCCGATTACGAGACTAAGGCCTAGCTACCCGCAACCATCCGTGTTGTGCGTGCGAATTTTTACAAGGTTGGGAGGAACCTAAAGTTTTATTCTGATTCCGAACGGAGAGTTGGGAGCTTTTTCATAGACAATTTTACTCTCAGAGGTTTGGCATTTCTTTTTTTTTTTTACTTTTTTCGGTGTTAGCAGGAACGGAGTCTTGAACCTGGGTTCGAGCGTCGCATTTGCCTCGCGGCCCAAAGCACTAGCCACCTGAGCTACGACGCCTGCCAAGTCATCGTGTCGTGCCAACGACATCAACAGACGTTATTTTAAACGCTTCATTTTCTTGGTAGTCAAGTGTTTCATAGCACAAATGAGAGTGCATTACAAATGACGAGTTGAGCTACATAAAATTTCCTCGATAGTATAGTGGTTAGTACCTTACAAAGAAACATATTCTGATCATAATCACTTGAATATGCCTTACAAATATAAAAATTCACCTGTTAGAATAGCGTTTAATAGTTAAAATAAAGTAAATTGGCATTAGCCATGTTCTGCATCATTTGCTTAGTGGCACCTTGAAGAAATATTCCACTTCATTTCGTTGGTAGTAAAGAGCTTAGCGGCAGTAGATACTAGATAGCTTTACATTTTCTCGATAGTACAGTGGTAAGTATAATGTAATGAATAAGTATCATGTAATGGTAAGTATCATCATGGATAACATTCCTTAAGCAAACCTTCATTTTATCTTCTCGATAACAAGGCTTTAAGTAGCATAAGCAGCCTGTTAGATATGTCTCACTGTTTACCTCGACAATATAACAAATAAAGGTCAGAGATATCGAGCTTAGTTTCCTTCACGTTTTTCCTCTGAACATAGCAAAGGCAAGATTAAAAACGTTCGATTTTCTCATGCTTCACTTTCCTAAAACCATTACTTAGTCATGTAAACTTTGTTATATTTAACTGGAGGCCAAGGCAGCGAGAAAACTTGGCTTCTTAAGAAACATAGGTACGTATCTGTCGCCGCAAAAGCCAACTTTGAAATGCTGCACTTATTGCCGTTTATCTGCATTTACAAAAACAATTGTGTATATATGTATGTTGGCCTGCAAATCTGACAACTTATCGCTGTCAAGTAGTGGTCACACCATTAGCCACAATGCTCAACGATCAATCAGAACTTTATCTACCACAGAAATGAAGCAAAATGTTCAGTGTTTTCCAATATGTTTATGCATAATATATATACCTCATTGATTAGTGTTCCGGCAAAAGCGGAAAAGTGCCAGCTGTCGGATGAAGATGGTGAAGGTGCCGATGTGCGTTCCAGTTCCGTTGATATTGTTGTTGCCACCCGAGGGAATGTATGCCAACTAATGTCTCTGTTTTTGTTGTTGTTGGTTTTGTTGATTTTTAAGCCAATTAAAAATGTTTTCGCTGCGCGTTTAGGCTAAAATCGTATTTATGCAAAATCGCGACAAATTAATTGGTTGTCAGGCGGTGTTTTTCGTGTTTTGCTTCAAGTGTTGAGAGGCTATCAAACAAAATTCATTTTTCAATAATTTGCACAAAAAGACGGCAAATCGCGTAGATACTTTTTAAATTTACTACGAAGCACACGCGAAAATGTAGACAAGGCAGAAGCAGAGCAAACGCCGTAAAGATAAAAGACAAACGACGGCAGTGCGGACGTAGCAAACAGTAGTAGACGAAATACGATTAGAAACAAAGTCAACGAGCCTGAATAATAAAAAACAAAATGCCAAAAAGAAAACCCCAAAAAAATCTCAGCTTTTGGCTGTCATTTCACGTCGCTGGCGACTTGTCCAGTGGCGACAAGTTAACACAAAATCCAGCCACAACTTTGGGAAAAGCAATCGAAATTCCCGAAATTCGAATAACAAATTTCAAAAACCACCCACAACAGTTGGCAACCCTCGACATTAGTAACGACGATTGTAGCCCCTCCTGCTTTTACAACTTTTTTGCACATCGCCTTGTCGCGCTTTGCTGCGTTTTGTGCTTCACCTCCCTTCTGCACTTGCATTTCCAACGAAAACGACCAACGTAAGCAAAGGGGGTCGCAATGCGACAAACCCCTTTTCGTAGGTCGTTTTTACTTCTTTCACTTTGCCTTTGCCATTTACTCACGCTAGCGGCACGAATTTTATCATAAAGCATTCCACTTTTATTATTTGCACTTTTGTCGTTGCTTTGCGACGCACATTAAACTCCTTCTTTTCACTTACAACTTGTTTTATGCTATTTGATTTTTTACACAAAAAACGTATGCAACTACAGCAACGACTTTACACGCCCATTACTCAGTGCTGGTAAATGCAAAAATAAATTGTTTTCTTTCCCTTCCGCATACAAAAAACAGAAAGTAACAATTCTTTGCTGTTGTTGTAGTAAATTTATTTATTGGAAAGTAGTTGAACCGTCCGCGCTTTCGAACACATACGTGCGCTTCACCGAAAAAAACCAAACTGGCAACTCGTGCCAAAGTGACAGCTGCTGAATGGGAAAAAGCAGAAAGACGGGTGTGTGCACTAAGCCACAGGGTTGCTTGCAAATAGGAAATATTTGATCTGTTTTGCAAGAAATCGTCGTACAAAAATGTAGTGGTTCGAAAAACAAGGGTGAACAATGTTATAACAACAACATGTAACATATGTTTATAAGAATGTAAAACGAGTAGATTTTTTGTTTAGCATTGGCAAAGGCGTTTACTGCATTCTTATTTCAGTTTGCCACCCTCCAGTGTTTCTTCTTTCATGCACTCCTGCCGCTACGAATTGTCAAATTTGTCAACATTTCTGTGCCAACGTCAATGTTGCTTTGTTTTGGGCGCATTTTCCTATAAGAAAATTTGTGTATTATATGTTTGTGCCTAGTGATTTGTTAAAATTAACATAGATAAAGATTTGTTTATACTGTTTTAAATAGCCATTTAATGAACATTTAAACAAACAATAATATAATTATAAACATTTATAAATAAATGGCTGAAAATTTCCAATTGATTTATAAGCAGACTTGCCAACTACTTTGTAGATTTATTATTCTAAAAGGCAGTTAGCCACAACACAGGGTGTTGAAGAAAGTTAAGAATATAATTGTTTTTAACAAATTTACAAATGTGTTTTTTGGGCTTGAAGAAGTAACTTCTACATATGTTTAGCCAATTTATTAAAATATAAATTAAAATATTACAGTTAAAGTTTAACTGTATATCATAATGGGAAAGGAAATTCGAGTTTAAGAATTAGCAAACAATTATTTATGTAAGCGCATTCAAGAATGTTGCAATGCTTAAAAACATAGGTTTTTACTTACATTCCTAACTGTATTTTCCTCAATTCGACGACAAATGTGTAACCAGTTCCTTTTGCAATGTTTCTAAAAACTTGTATCGTTTATGAACATTTTTCCAGTTCAGGTATACAGATATTTAAATCAGGGATTTTCAGTAATCTATTTATCTATCAAACAAAATATTCTGACTTGAAACAAACAAATGTGAATTGATTTTCAACTAATTTTGAACATAGTTCACCACTAACTCATTTTTTATTTTAGCAAAAAAAAGTTAATCTATTCAATAACCATTCAACGGAAAAAAATCACGTTATGTTTCGTTACTTTTTAAGCATAATAATAATGTTTAGATCCATTTCGCAAATCAGAGCCCACGCATGATCACGCCATAGTCAGTAGACATCGTATACAATTTCTGAAGACATTTTACTTATGTTTAATTGACACTTACGAAGCGACAAGTGCCACATTATCCAGTGCATGCTATTAATTTCTCTCGCTACAACAATTGCAGTTGCACTGTTGAAAATATATGCCAAGAATTCTGTTGCACATGACAGGCATAACAACTGACAAACGAAAACAAACAGCAACAAAAACAACAACAACAACAGCAGCTAGAAATTGTTTGTGAATGCACCACGCACTGTCGCCACTACACCAGAAATAATAAGAAATAATAAACACACAGCGATAGTAGCTACTCTATCCTCAGCAACAACAATACGAAAAGTTCAGTGTATATGCAATGCGCGCACACAGACAATTTCTTTATTGCGCTTTTGAATACTGCAGCATTCATTATTCCAAGCACATACAGCAACAGCAACACACACCCACCGAATGCATGCCGACGAGTCCGAGTTCGAGTCCGATTGTGACTACTTTTCACCGCTAAACTATTGCATTGCACTGTTTGTTGTTCTGTTTTTGTTGTTGTTGGCATGCATGGTTGTTGTTAATCGTACGATATTGTTGTTGTAGTTGTTGCATGTCTGCGCATTGCTAACGGATACATTTCGCGCTTGTTTACAAAGCGAAAATAAATGCATACGAGGAAGAAGACAAATTAAATAAAAAAAAATGCATCATACATAAATGAGCAAAACGGCCAATGAGCCTCTGTGTGTGTGTGTTTGTGTGTGATGGCGTGTTTGCATACAAAATGGAATTTTTCCAGTGCTAATTTGCAGCCAAGTGCCAATTGATTTTGCAATTTAACGGTGTCTTAAGAGCCATTTATGCGGTTGACAATAGTGACAGCGCAGACTAATGGGCGACACTGGGACAGCGTGCATGCTAAATTGATTTAATGAAATGCAAACTATAAACGCATGATTTGTCTGTCTTTCTTAACCGCCAGTCTGTTGGTTACATTGAAGTTGATATTTGTTGAAGTATTCGATAGATTTCCGAACGCGTTACAGTCGTTTACATAATGCTTGCATAACTTTATTTTCTTTTAAAAAAGCGACAATCGAACTTCTTCGCATATACATACTTACATACATATGTGCCATATATATGTATGTACAAACATTTGCAAGTGTAGCACAGTGTAGTTGGTACACTATTAATCTTGGGCCCGAAAACACCTGTCATTCGGTAGAAATTTGCATTAGAATGACTGCCTGTTTGGTGTTTTGTTTTTCGGTTTAATGAATTTAAATTTTAAAAGGTGTTGTTGCCAATAACAGGTTCAATACAATAGCGACTTAAATCTTTGGTTCAATGAAATTTTAACAAATTGAATAATTTGCGAAATATTACTTATGCTGTATTGTTGGTATTTTAATCAGTATCAGATGCCACTTGGCTCTATTCAACACACGTGCGAATAGAGCCAACTTTGTACTGAAGTTTTATTCCCTGATGAATAGTTAGTTACAGGACTACAATTATTTATAATTTAAAGATAGATAGGACAGATGACGCTCTCTTTTAGTGAAGACTCCATACGGTGCAGCCAGTGACTGCAGTGACTTGGGGGTGAGGGGTTTGGCACACAACCTTTGAGGCAAATACCATTTGAAACCATGTTTGTCATTTAAATTGTTCGAGCAAGCAGATATTTGGGATCCCTGAAACCCTTTCTTGTGTGCTCCATTTGGTACAGCAAACTGTAAAATATACATTTAGAAAAATGTATAGTTTGAACAGTAAACAGCAAAAAGAAATATGGACAGACGGATAAACGGACAGTTAGAAAGATGAACAGTTGAAAAAACAGCAGTCAAAAAGATGACTAAACGAAACGAATCAGAAAATTTAGCAATAAGAAAGGTGACTAGACGAAACAAATCAGAAAATTTGGCAGTTAGAAAGATGGATAAGCAAAATTATAGAACAATTATAGAACAGTCAGAAAGGCTGGAAATTAAACTTTCGGAAAGACAGTCAAAAAACTTGACAATCGAAAAAAAGTCCGAGAAAAAGTAAAAAAACTAAAGATAATTCGAAAGATAGAAAAAAAATTCACGCACACATTGAATATAAAAAAAAAATATTTTGAAGAAAGTTTTTGAAGTTTTAATTAATCAGCTTAAAATAGTTAGAAATGATTGTGAAATAATTTTTGAAAAATATCTCTCGCCTCCTTTTTTTTATTTTACCTTTTCAATTATTATTGACAAGATAATAATTTCATAGCTTTTGTTTGTAATACTGATTATTCTATGAATGGTTATAGGCATCTAAAATGTAATCAAGTTGGCCTTAAGTAAATTCTTTTTATTTAAGATTTAAAATCAACACAAACTTTAAAAACCTTTAGTAAGAATTAAATAAATGAGACTAAGTTATCCATTCATCCAAAACGCATTAAACTTTCAAAAGAAATTCAATGAGTGGTCAACTTAATTTCCAATGTCAGTATTTAATTTTGACCTGTGGGACTCGTTAAGGAATGCAAAACTCCAGAATGTTGTACTAAAGTATTTTTTCATTTAAAATAAATATTTTTTTTCGAAATATTTAACATTGCATTGTCAATACCGCATCCGATATTGATAAGAGTATTTCTGCTACTCGATATTTTTGCAAAATTCAAACATTTCATGAAGCAAACATTTAATAGATCGATTGTGTAACGATCTCTGCTTCAATTTGATTACAACAAATTGAAGAGAGCAAATATTTGATGCTGCTTTCAATTATTTCAGAGAAAAAACAAGCTGACGATCGAATTACTATAAAGATGGCAGTAGAATATGACACTATAAACCATCATACATATTTCCGTTAAAATGAACTGAAGCCAATGAAATGTTGACGCAGGTGTTAGTAGCAGCGATAATTGATATATAGTATGTATTCGATGTAAGTAGGTATGGCGACAGATATGATTTAATTTAACTCAATTTCGAATATGAAAAAATAAATTTCTAATACAAATGTAACTAGTAATGTTATTGGCACAGACAATAATCGGAATTCATTAAAGATAATCAGACTAATTAATTTGGTTATACTATATA
Source organism: Melieria omissa (assembly GCA_963971225.1). Lineage (NCBI taxonomy): Eukaryota > Metazoa > Arthropoda > Insecta > Diptera > Ulidiidae > Melieria > Melieria omissa. Next base: position 101,796,691 of record OZ020267.1, on the reverse strand, counting down.
ATATAAAAAAAAGCTAACAGAAATTTTGTGGCAAAAAATGAACTTAATGCTTGAGTCGAGAAAGCATTGAGTTGAGGATGCGTGCATTGTTATTTAACTTGAGCTTGCTGCTCAAAATAATAAATGTCAACTTAGGCGATTATTGGTTATGGCCACAGAATTGTGTTCAAACGGTCAGAGCCATTGTAAGTATTAACGATAATAGTGAGTTACGCGCACGAGATTATTGAATTCCAGTTGAATTTCATAAGCTAAGACTTCTAAGAAGAAAATACATATATGTAATTTAAACTGACATCAGCAAATCAGTTGATGAATATCTCAAAATATAGCACAGTGGAAAAATTGTTCATTATAATGACTTAATTTCCAATTCTATTCATTCTATGATATTGTTTTACAACTTTGATGATACTGCTTGGTACACGAACTACAAAGTTTCACTATGAGATGACATAGTCATAGTTCACTATGAAATATATCTGCCACACTTATCCAATTCCGACATATTTAACCTCTTTTTTATTGTCTTCTACCAGACTTCATAGTGTTTTCTTTTCATCTTTCCATTTTCTAATTTTCTCTGGAATATTTTATTCCAAAAAAGCATCGATCTAGCTGCGTATTTTTGTCCTGCATTTGCCCAACACGAACGCTTTGAATATTCTACTTTCGTTTTAAAAATTTAACAACGCTTTGAATTAATTTATAAGTTTGTTTTCATATGCGAAATTTTATTTTTTTCATTTATTTTCAATTTGTTGTAATTTTGTGGTTGTTGTGGTTTCTATAGCATACAATGTACATACGATTATTTTGATAACATTTGCCTTTTCAGCGGTGTTCTCGGTTTACTGTTTTTTTTCTTGTTGTATTTCGTTACAAAATCATCGTTATTATAGTAATTCAACTAAACACTAATGATTTAAATAATAATAATAATAATTGTAATAATAAAGAGCACACATACCATTTTTCAAACTCTGGCGCCACGTAGCGCTTGTGTGATACTTTCAATTTCGTATAAAATAAAAACTAATTAAAAAATCCGAAAACAAAAATTTACACGTTTTCAATAAAACGAAATATTTCTAATTATAATAAAAATAATAATAGCAAAAAAGCAAATTGTGCGATAATGGGGAGATGAAATGTTTTGAGTACGCGACTTATCAGCGTGAAGCAAGTTGGCTTCAAGTCGTTCAATTTTGTGTTAAGTAGTGTAAGGTTTGGGGGTGAAAGTGTATTGTGACGTAGACATTGGGGACGTAGGGAGAAAGGGTCAAAGATTTCAACTACAAAAAAGGCTCATTCAATGTTATTAAGATAGCAAAAGAAAATTCAACAAATTTCAATCAATCAACTGTTTACGATTTTACAAGTTTTATGGTTTTTTTTTTTTAATTTCTATTTTTGTCGCCTTGTCTGCGTGGCGTTCGCTGATAGCCATAAGGATTACTAATATTAATGATAATAATAAGCAACGCATGATGACAGTTGCTATTTTCGTTTGGTTGCTGCAACGCATTAATTCATAGCAAAGTGTTTTCTCATTCGTTTCGTTTAATTGATAGTTTAATTTAAAGTAAAATGCAATATTAGCGCAGACACCCGCACGCTGTGGCGTGTGCCAGCGCTGGCGTTTGTATGGAAGAGATGCCGCACAGAGGATTCGAGCACGCACACGCCTACACACACCGGGACAGTCAGCAAGTGCCATTTGCCCCTTTTTAATATTCGTTTAAAGCTACAATTGGTAGTCGACGGTTCAATTAGAATTAAAACAAAAAACCGAAAATCTAGTCGCTTTGCTACTTTCTATACAAACAAACAAATAACGTTCGCTAATATCTACAGGTTCGTGCTAGAGAATATTGATAGTCACTCCTAGTCGTGTAGCGAAAAGGTGAGTGCGTGCATGCGTGTGGTTGTGTCGAGGAAGTAGCGTCAATGGGGCGCGTGTGTTTTCGTGCTTGCGGTGTATGCAGTCGAGTGTGCGCACAACTGTCGCTTCGTTTTCGCGCTTTGACCGAGTAACTCGTACAGTATCGCCTTAATAGAAATAAACAAAGTAGATGATAATTGCCACCATGGCGACGCTAAACGCCAACGGCCGGAACATCAGCGCCTGCGTCTTCTTGCCAAACTGCAGCTTCAGGTCGGCGATTTCGTGGCGCAACTGCAGGTTGTCGTGCTGCGTCTGCTCCAACCGTTCTTTGTACACGATCAGCTCTTCCTCGTGCTGCACCGTGCAGTTGTTGATGGCTGCCAGATCGTCGCGGACCTGCTGCTCGAATGTCACATAGGGCGTGTCGCCCGGTGGCGCCTGCGCTACTGGCTCCTTGTTGCTCAACTCGGTCGTTTGATTTTCCGTTACCGCCGCCGTTGCCGCTGATTCTTGCTGGGTTTCGTCCGCTGGGCGTACATTTACTGCAGAATCGCTGATGCGCTGTTGGAGTTCATTCTTTTCTGCGCTAATGGTTTCCACCAGTTTGGTCAGCTCGGCCACTTTAGTCTTGAAGGCGTCGCACTCGAATTGTATAATCTCGAGCGTGTGCTGTGAGTCGTTCTCGACCTGCTCCAACTGCACGTTCAGCTGCGCGATTTGCTGCTGGTAGACACGCACCTCAGTTTCCAGCTGCTCGTTCGCAGCTCCGGCTGTATCGTCTGCGTCGCGCACAGTGCGACGCGACAAGTTGGACATGCCAGTAGTGGTTTCGCTGAGCGCATCCTCCTCACCATCGTCGACCCCTTCCGACTCGTCGTCCTCCTCGGTAGCCTCAAGCAGTGGAGTTAGCGTCTCTTGCGTGTCGAGCTTCTTGACAGCGTAGCTGATGTTGTTCAGCTTGTGCGGAGCATAGTTTTGGAATTGAGTTTGTACAGTGATGGCGGGTGGCGGCGTCAGCTGCTTACTTAGCAGCAGCTGCGCATCGGCGTTCATCTCATTGTAGGCTTCGCGTAGTGCGTTGACGCTATTCTTCAGCAGCAAATATCTCTCGTCATGAGTGGCTTTGCCGCTGCGCTTCCGCACTATCTTCGGCTCTCGTTCTTCGTCTGCGTCATTCTCTTCGTCGCTATCGTCAGTTACCACCTGGCTGCCATCGTCTAGCGCTGCAATAGCGTTGGCCGCAATATCTGTCTCGTCGACGATTTCTGCCTCCAGCTGCTGCAAATTGTTTTGCACCTGCTGCAATTTACTACTGTACAGCTTGCAGCGTAGCTCAAAGTCTGCGGGCACTGTGAGGGTTTCTGTGGCGGCGGCGCCAGCACCAGTCTGGCGACCGGGCGATGCGTTCTCCTGCTCGTCACCCGAATCGGACTCATTGCAGATGGCTTTGAAAATGTCCAGCGAACCTTCTTTCTCGTTCATGTCGGAGTTTTGCAGCCATTTCATGATGGTCGACTCCTTGGCATCTTTGGATTGCAATTTGGACCCTTCTAGCGGTTCAGTGTCCGGTTTGGGCGACGCAGTTTCTTTGGATTTCTGAGAGAAAAACATCAAAGTTAAACACTTTTATACAATTATTGTCGCTGGTCTTACCTCCTTATCGCTGCCGCTGCTGATACTGCCATCCTCCACATGTTCAGTGGCTGTTCGCGCGCGCTCTGCCCGCTCCTTTCGCTTCTTTAGGGCCTTAATTGCATTGTACGCGTGCCGCGAGGTCAGCAGTACCGGACTGGCATTCTCAAAGTCAAAATCGTTAAACGCATCGTCTTCGTCCATCTCTTCCTCGTTGACTTCCGTCTCATCCTGCGGCAAATCAGATTTTTCAGCACCCGCCTTCTCGCACTTTTTCTGCTCCTCCTCATATTCTTGCAGTTCTTGGGCGTGGTGCAACATGAACTCGGCCACATGTTTGCGCAAAATTTCGCACTCCTTATCGCGTTGCCGCAGTTTCTCGTTCAGCTCAGCGGTGCGCTGCTCCTCTTGTTCCTTCATTTCTTGCTGTTTGCGTTCGGCTTCCTCCTTGTAGTCGTTATAATCGGTCTCCAGACGCAGCAGCCGCGCGTTCACGTCCTGCAGCGACTGCTTCGTATTCATGATTTGATCGCGCAAGATTTTGCATTCGTTATCCGAGCTGGCGTAGGCGGATTCCATTTTCGAGAGCATTTGCATGGCGTCGCAACGTTCCTGATACACTTTGCGTAAGGCTTCTTTGGCTGTAAGCTGATATGAGTTCTTATCGTCGAGCAGTTTTAGAACCTTTGTGTGGTACGCGAAAAAGACAAATAGAAAAGAGAAGGGGGAAATTAATAATTTATACCAAAACTGTATACGCCAATGACACACCTCGTTCCTGAGCACACTCTCCGGCGCGTTCTTCTCCATTATCTGAAGCTTCTTCTCCAGCGAATGTATGCGATGCAGCAGCTGGTCCTCGGCGATCAACGACTGCCAACACATGGCCGAGTTCTTGCGTGTCGCATCTAGCACATTCTGAATGTTGAAGAGTTTCGATTTGAGCGCCTTTTCGCGCTGCGCAACCTCTTGCATGTACAGGTTGAGGCGGTGCATCTCGTCGAAACTGATGCGACCTTCGCCCGAGTATTGCGAACGCTGTGTGTTGCCGCCAATTGAGATCGCCTCGCGGCCATCAGGTAAATACAGTTTGACGAATGCGATAATGCAGCCGTGCACCTCTTTGCGCGAGTTCTCCAGCACGTCCACGCCGAATTTCACAATGTCGCCAAAGTGCAGCTCGGCGGGCTCTGTGCCCAGCTTGTTTTCATTGATGAAGGTGCCATTCGACGACTTGGTGTCCTTCACCCAGAACTTGCCTTCGTCGCTGTACCACAGCACGGCGTGGTTGCGCGACAGCACCTTGCAGTCGAATATGGCGTTCGCCTCGGACGCCTTGCTTTTCGCTATCAGCCGGCCAACCTTGCACTCAATGTTCGGCGTCAGCAGTATCGTGCGCGTCTGGAAGGGGTGCGAGTTGGCCTCGCAGATGAGCACAATTTTCGCCTGGCCATTGTTATCTGGCTCGCTGTCCACGTTGAGGCTCATGTGGCTGCTGACGACACCGTGTGCATTGTTGCCCGCCGCATTGTTGGCTAAGTTTGTTTGCGCCGCATCCGTGAGGCCGCTGCAAAAGCTCGAGCTCAACTGCTTGGCGGTCTGTTGCAGGGCGATGGCATTGGCGCCAATGTCCATGCCCAGCGAACTAAGAAACGTGTTGTGCAGATTGCCGGCGACGGTGCTGCTGTTCACCGTCGAATTCATCACCGACTGCAGGGCACTGCTGAGCGCCTGTGGTGTGATGGGACTGCTGAGCGGCACCGAAGGCGAGCTCACGTTGACGGATGGCGTGGACTTGCTCTGCCGCACTACGGCCGACTGCAGGGTATTGCTGTTCGAGTTCGTATTGGAGTTTATATTGATGCTGCCGTTCACATTCGAACCGAAGCTTTCGCTGGGATCGCAGCTAAGGAAGCCAGCCTCCAGCCGCACTTCGCGATTATTGTTGTCGTTCAATTCGGGCGGCGGCGTATCGGTGGTTATGTTATTGTCGGTACTGTGGTCTATGGCCGACAACATACAGGTCGATGCCAATGATTCGGGCAATTCATCGCCATTGTTTTCAAGCGCTTCTTTCAGTGTATTTTCGGCCATAATGCCCAGCTTTATGTCCGATACTGGGCAGCCGATTACTGCAGCTGGTGTTTTTGTTGTGGTCACTGTATAGCTACCGGTATTGTTGGAGCTGCTGCTGGTCTGTGGTAAAGCTGGTTGTGTGGCGGCTGTGTCGACAGCTGTTTCGGGGTTCGGTGCGGTGGCTGCTGCTGATGTTGCCGCTGCGGTTGTTGTTGCTGCTGTTGTCGTATTACTGGCCGTCGCAGATTTTTGATCATCTTCGCAATTGCTCAGCCATTCGTTGCTGGCTAAGACCATAACTGCAATTAATAAACGAAATAAATATAATAAATGATTGTTTTGGTAGTACAGGGCGTTAAACATATTTGGTGCTGAGAACAGGCGGTGTCGGTTACTAAACGAAAACAGACTTTGCAAAATGTTAAAATGATTCAGAGCCAGTACGAGTTTTAATAGTAATAAAGTGCAACTTTAAGTCAGATATTTCTACAATAAAGTGCAACTTTAAGTCAGATATTTCCACTAAGAAGGGAAAGTCCAATTTATAGGTGGAAACTCTTAAAATTTTACTGATGTGCAAAAATTTGTATTGGTGACCAAACAAAGCTAAATATTTTTGATTAGACACGAGAAATTAAGAATTTAATCTTTGATAACTTACACAAAATTAAATTTTAAAGCTGAAATCTTCAAGTGGAGAAGGCAAAAGTCAATAAAATGTGAAACACTAATTACAACTGACATAATGTTTTTGAAAGTGAAAGCCCCTTTTCAGGTGTGTGTGTGTGAAAGCTAAGGATTTAAGTCAAACAAAAAATTTTTTATTGAAAATAAGAAATTTTACTATAAAATATAAAACTTTGAATATAAGATGGAACTTCTATATATAAAAAAAAAATCGAAATAAAAATCTTGCAGAACTTTAACTTATCAAATCAATTAAAAGTGAGAAATTTTCAATTTCAATTTATTAGAAATTTGATTTTCAGATTTTCAAAATAAAATACAATTTTGAAAATAAAAAATTGTGAATTCATAAAATCTCAGTTCTAATTTTTAACTCATCTCAAGTAAAAGCCAGAAATTAATATAACAAGTAACGTTTTTTACAAAAAACTTCATGAAAGGCCCATAATAATACAAAACTTTCTCACGGAAATTCACCCACGAACCAAAGCTGTAACTTTGCAGCAACCAATCGACAGCCTGACACAACAAATAAACAAACCCCACAACTTAGAATCGCTGCACATTGCCCGATGCTCCATAAATATTGTTGAACGCAGCTCTGTGCCTTTGTACGATTGCTAAAAAAGCTGCTTCGAGTAATCAGCACATTAGCAACAACAAACAGAACACATTAGAATGCCGCTGCTGCTGCTGCTGGTGCGTCGTACATGCCCAGAGTCCAAACATTATTTGAGTTGGCAAATCTTTTTTTAAAAATAGCAATTTTCAAGAAATGCTCCGCCGCGCGCTGTGTGCGTGCGAGTGTACACACAAAAATTGTATGTTTTTGCGTTATTTTTGTAATTTCAAAAAGGGGCACGAAGTTTAAAACACGAAAGCAACCGGAAAAATAAAGCCAATTGGAATTGAAATACAAGCAATAAACGAAATTTATTGCAAATTTGCAATAAACGTGCTGCTCGCTGCAGCGAAGTAAGGAGGCCGACCGCTTTCGAGCGGTAAAAGGAATCAGATTCGTGCATAGGACTAAGGAGGAAGAGTGTCAAAGTGGTTCTTGTTGCAGGAAGTTTGCGCGAACGAAGCACGTGCGAAATGTTCAATTTTGACAAGAGGCGCATGAATATGAAATTGGGGTGGTCAAGCGTAGTGGAGGGGAAAAACTGACATGGCAACTAGGTGCTAAAACAGCTCAACCCTTAAAAGCTTTACGAACAAAATGAATAGCTGCGCTCAATTGAGGGTTGACAGGTGGCCAAAGGTTGCTTGGAAGAAAAATGCTGTTCTGGCATTTAGCAGATCGATTTATAAATGATTTTTCATATCATTAGAACAGTTTTACATCAAAACATTAAAAGATTCAAAGTGACACAAGGCATTGCTGGCAAGATTGCCGATGTCTTGGTTCTATGGACTAAAATCGAAATCTCAGCATTTTCTACGAAATTATTGGATCTTCCTGCTGAGTTGAAATGTCACATGCCAATGTTTTGTTTAACCCATATAAGTCAGGTTTTTTTTAGGTTAAATGAGGTCGGACAATTCAAATGTGGGGTAAACAAAATTTCCCGGTTTTTGGTTTTGGTGTAAAAAAGTGTAATTATGTTTTCAAGAGTTTGATCAATTTTTAACAAGACTGCATAGTTACTTTTTTAAAAATGATTGTATTTTTAATATTTTTCGATGCTTTTGAAAATTATTGTATTTTTAATATTTTTCGATGCTTTTGAAACCATGTCAAAAATAACCTTTTGTTTGGGGAATTCATACAACTGGGAAGAGGTGTGAGAAATGAATATATTTATCCCATTTTATACAAAATATCCCATATAAACTCATATTATCCCACATTACAAATCATACCATCATATCATGCACAACTGAGCCCACAAAAATTTATGAAAAATGCTAAAATTTACTGTTCAATAAATCGAAGAGAAAACATGTTTTAAATTGGAATCCAACTGATAGCAAAATATATTTCACAATTTCATCAAACCACCTTAAATGTACAAAATCTACAACGAAGTGAAAACAGTAAAGCACAGAATTTTTCAAGCATTAACACATTTCAAAAGTGTATCGCTGTTATTTTGATAAATACCTTTTTAAACTTCCTTTTATAAAAAATTATTCTTTCATGAGAATTCCAATTCGATTAGTTTGAGATGTGCCTGTAATGGGCGTCAGCGCCGCCAGAAACGGCACAAATCCGATCGCAAAAGCGAAAATTAAACAAAGCGCAGTTCGCCACACATACACAAACGAACACGCACACTCTACACTCACAACTTTGAACATAAAACACACAAAAACTAAATAAAATGTTAATTTCAATAACAAAACCTTAAAAAGTTCACACTGCTTAGAAATGGTTGGAATATAAATCTGCTAAGTGGCACACACAGCTTGAAGCTTAGTGCCAAAGTGTGCCAATTGGCCAATAACGGTACATTGTTGATTGAGAATAAAATTAATTTTCTACACTAACTACAATCAAAAGCAATTGAAAATGAATTTTCATTTTTTTTTAAGAAAAAATGCAATCACTCTGCATAGTTGCACAAAGAAGAAATGCAGTGAGAAAATTTTGTAAATAAATGAAGCGGACTAGCGTCCGTCGTGTGACTGGAGTCAAAATGTGCAGTCGGTGCTTTGCTGTGCTCAATAACAATAACAACAATGATGAAGTGTGCACAAGCGACAAACCAGCTTGCGCCAGCTGACCAGTTCCATGCTTTGGCAGCCAGCAACAAAACGCGGCGCACTGCACTGCAGCTGGGGCCGTGTCCGTTGTCGTTACATTCGCTGCTGCGAAATGCTAATGGCTCCACAAGCTGCTCGCTCGCTCACTGGCTCATTGACTGTTGCGCCTGCATACACGCTGTCCGCTTATTGTCGTTGACCACGACGACGATGACGACAACAGTGATTGACCGCCTAACTGGCTATCTGTTTGTCTGTCTGCCTGACCGTCCGACTGGCAGTTTAAGAAACTTTATTATTATGCACAGTGGCCCATTGAGTGCGGTGGGGCGTGTGGAGCCAGCAGTCCAGTTCGGTTCCCCCAATAACGACGACAGCAACGCCAACACCACCAACAACAACAACAGCAAAATTAATTCACAAATTAACTCAACTTTAATTTTGCTTAATTGAATTTAATTGCATTTCTCGCGTAAACTTTTGCTACTCTACGCAGCCACTTGCTTGTCGCTTCACCCAACACTTTTAGTTCCTGCCTTTGGATTTCGCGTAGTTTTACGCTGCTGCTGATAGCTATTTCATTGTATTGTATTTTATTAAATTTTTTCTCGTTTTACATAAAAATTCTTTCTTGTACTTATTTTTCGCTTCTACTTGCTCCACTCGCTCGTATTTGATCGATTTACTGCCGACCACACAAACGCACACACTCACCTATCAGGAAATGTTTGGACAATTCTTATTCGCAATTGAATTGAAACACAAGAAAATTTTTGATTAAGGATTTCGAGAAATATTTAATTTTTTCGTTTTGAAAACACCAACTATGAAATATTCGTTTTTTTTTCTTTTATTTCTTAATAACCACAAAAATTTTTCAGTCGTTTTAGTCGAGTTGAGGACAAGAAATTGATTGAAACTTGCGTCAGTGCTACCAGTTTGTCTAATTTGCCATGTACGAAACTTCGGAGAATGGCAAAGCTGATATAGAACTGTATGGGGAAAATGTCAACGGCGAACAAAGAGACAGTAGGAATAGTGTTGCCATTTAGACGCTGGCAATATTGCTCGGACAATTTTTAATTGATTGTCGATCCCAAGAGTTTTGATGGATGTTGGTTATATAATTTAAAACAATATATATATGCGATAAATAGAAATACAAATTTATTCGAATTTATTGTGTCTATGAATAAAGCCAAATCGATGGTATTGCTTTAAAGTTAAAGGGAATTTTTACACCAAAAAAATTATTTATTTAAATTACGTACAAAAAAATATATTTCTTATGCCATAAAAGTGGTGCAACTAAACTTGTGCGTGTGATATCGAGCGATAAGTATTAAAAACAATAAAATTTGTTAAAATCCTGATTTCTTTCATATATACAGAATAAATTTTTTTTAAGATAATACAAACCACGCACTGTAGTGCAGTAAATGTGTAGCCACTTGGATTCTGTGTGAATCGGTATTAAGTCAGTTCTAAAAATATTATAACTTCAATGAACTCTGACTTCCAAGCAATTTTTTCGTTTTTTTTTTCCAATTTAGTCTGGTAGCGCTGCGGAAAACTTGAAACAGAGCAGATGTGCACGGCTACAGAAACTTCATCACTAGAGGGCGCGCAACTGTACAAAAACAATGTTGACGAGTTACAATTATCAAATTGAACTTTTACAATTTGGAAAAGAACCACAAAACTAATGGAAAAATGATTTCGGAAAGTAAAAATTGTCTTTGAAAATAAATTTTTTCGTCCTTATCTAAAGAAACATTCAAACCGAGCAAACGTCTACGCATATATCGAGGAGAAAAAGTTCTCTTCATCCGTTAACTGATATCGATATTGAGTGTTTCCGTGTAATAGGTAAACAGCTGATTTTTGTTTACAAGTTGCAGCTCGGCGCATAGCGAAACGTTATTTTGATAATGTTGCGAATTCGGCTTCATCAATTGTGCAGGGTATTTATCAAATGACTTGTATAAATTTGCTATTCTTATATCGTATTTAATTTTCAGCGTGCATTCGCCACGAAGCTAACATCGCACCAGGAGATGATGATGGCGCGCAGTTTGCCCAAACGTGCACCCTTACTCGACGTCCAGCACATTGTGGTTGTGGCGTCGGGTAAAGGCGGTGTGGGCAAATCCAGTGTGTCAGGTATTCGTTGAGTTGTAATCGTTTGTGGAAATGACGGTAACTTTTAATTTACTCCATAGTTAATTTGGCCGTCAGCTTGGCCATGTTGGGTAAACGTGTCGGCTTACTAGATGCCGACATATTTGGCCCATCTGTGCCACTCATGATGCACATTAGTGAGGAGCCGCTGGTCGACGATAAGCAGATGATGATACCGCCGCTCAACTATGGTGTGAAATGTCTGTCGATGGGCTTGTTGGCACAGCCTGACGATGCCATTGTGTGGCGAGGTCCGCTCGTGATGTCCGCTGTGCAGCGTCTGCTGAAGAGCGCCGTATGGGGCCCGCTGGACGTGCTAATTGTCGATACGCCGCCCGGCACGGGAGATGTGCATCTATCGCTGGCGCAACATGTGCCCATTACGGGCGTGTTGTTGGTAAGCACGCCGCAGGTGGCAGCGCTAGAGGTGACGCTGCGTGGCGCGCAAATGTATCGCAAAATGAATGTGCCCATACTGGGCTTAATCGAAAATATGGGCCACATGGTCTGCGGTAATTGCAAGGAACGCGTAGACATGTTTCAAAGCAAGACGTCGGAGTTTACGGGCAAGATGCGAACGCGCGTGCTGACGTCGTTGCCGCTGGACCCGCGCTTTGCCGAGTGCTGTGATAAAGGCGTGCCGCTAGTGATTCAGGACCGCGACTCGGACCATGCGAGCAGATTTCGCATGTTGGCGGATGACCTCATGCAGATGCTGGCGAGGGAGCGTAAGCTGAAGGAGGGCGTGTAGTTGAGGAGACTATTGTTATGACAAAATGTAGAATAACTTTACTTGTAATTTAATGTTATATATTATAGCGATATTGTGGATTACTATAAAAAAATTCGCTAAAGGCGGGTTTCCTTGTCGAAAAAACTCTGATGACAATTTGCATATTTTTAACATTTTTGGATATACAGAACAATAAAATAAATGAGCCAAATGCAGTTCTAGTAAAAACAATGGTTAGGCTTTATTTTTCTTCAATTTCCTCATTTTTTGCATAGCTTTGCGGTGACCGTATTTCTCTCTTTTCGATACCACTTCCTTATATTTGCGCTTTGTATAGCTCTGCGCGGCCTCATCTTCCAATAGGTCGTCCACCATCGACTTTCTTTTGTTTTTGCGGGTACCGCGTTCACTGTAGTAATCCAGCGGCGAATGCTGTACAGTGCCGATCTAAAAACAAAATTATAATTTAAATAAGCAATAATAATACAAGATAATAAAACTAACGCACCTGGAAGTACTTGGGCAGCACTTTGAGGTCATTTTTCTTGTAGAAATGTTTCGGATTCAACACGGAGCGCATTTGCAGTATCTTCAATTCATTTGTCGCCTCCTCAGTGCATTCTGTTGCAGGCAAATTAAACCAGCCAGGTCCCTTTGTCTTTTCGCGTTCCTCCTGCGGTAAACAAAAGCTACACTTGAAACTTTATGCATACTACAAGTTAATTAAAATCTTAACTACTCTTGAACCACTCAGATTACTAAAGACGTCATCAATGTGTGCCGACAGACATCTCGGAAAATTGCACAAATTTTGTTTTTGCCAACAAAAACAATTGTTTCTTGAAAAAAAAAAAAAATTAAAAGAATGTATGTGCGAATTTAAATCGCTCGCTTGTTGCTAGCAGTCGGGCGACAGTCTAAATATGCGCACGTTGCTGTACCGCTGGCCTTACAGCAATTGCCACAGGCTCAGCCACAATTGCTAAGATTACAACGGACGAAACTTGCGCGTTTTTGTTGGTCTTCGAGTCTGGAAGCGTGCAATTCTCCTCGGACAATGCCTGCCAGCAGCGATAACTGTGCGACACAGTCTTCTGCTGTCGAATATGGCATCATAGTGGCAGTTAAAAACATATACATATATATTTTTTCCACCCAGCTTACTCTATTAAGTTTGCGTTGTTGTTTTGGGTTGAGACGCGGCAGTTCTTTGAGCTGCTCCAAGCCCGGCACTAGGCGTGATTTGGACATTTCTTTGGCAACATCTGTTCGGGCCAACTCCTCCACATCGAACTTTCCCGTTGACTCATCGAAATCTGTAAGATTGTTTTTTGCGCCTCGCTTTTTGCGTTTTGGTTTCACGCCCCCAATGATAAACCTCTCCTCGAAATCCTTGCTTATGCGTTCCAGCTCAAGGTCCGCTTTGCTTTTGGGTTTCCTGGTCAACTCCAATGTTTCCCTGACAATGCTTGATATGTCAACCGTTGGTGGTGGCAGCCCTGCATGCGCGCAAATAAAAAGTGGAGTTTATGTTGCAAAAAGCGTACCTTAAATAAATCTCCACACCTTTTCTACAGGGAAAAGCCTACGGAGTAACGTTAAAAATACAAAAAAAAAAGTGTACCTTATGGTACTTACCGCCATAATCATACTCCGTTTCGCTCTCACAGTCAACTTCTGGGAGCTCGTTTGTGGCCGCCGACAACTGCTTTTCTTCCAGCAATCCACGTACACTTTTACCCACTTTCGTTATGCCATGCGACTCTAAATCCAGCAAATCACTATCGCCTGCAGTATCGAGCACAAATAAAGACATTTTTGTGCGTTTTCGGTTTATTTTCTAGTGAATTTAGTGAATTTATGCCGTGTAGCCACATGCGTCTTCTTTTATAAATGCAAATGACATTTGACAGCTGATGTCCGCTTGAGAGTGGCTTATTTTAACACGCCAGCGTTGCCAACCATTCAAGCTTCTGTAATCGCGCAAATGACAACGAAGCATTTGACATTTCTTAATTCGCCAGCAACGTGCTACAGCCGTTTCCAGTGCACACGTCTGCAAATATCCGAGGATTCACGGATAATATCGCAAGTTAAAACCAAATTAATTGGTTTAATTGCACATAAAGCAATGTTAAGAAGTTTACACAAACAAATAGCTGAGCATAGACGAAGTAAAGGAAAACACGGAAGTAAAAGCAACGCCCACACAACCAGAGACAGCGAGTCGATCAGGTGTGAAGGTTAATTTTTAGCGGCGCAGTAGGGAAAACTGCTGGCAGCGCCCCCTTCACATACGCTATCAGCGATTTAAATAGTTTTGTGAAATAGCAGAAGCATAAGATTGTGCAATAATGTCGGTGTATACGGCCAAGACGGGACTGTCGTCCATATTGAAGGCGTACTCGTCGGAGGAGCGCGACAAAGCCAAAGTGGCAGCCGTCAATAAGGTGCGTTTCGAAATGCCCCGGCAGAAGGGACTGTTGGAAGTGGTCATTGCGGTGAATGAGCAGAGCAATTATCAGCCGCTGAACGAGTTTGTGAGCTTTCTGCGCGAAGTGCAGCTGCATGTGAGTGACGAAGAATTATGTCTTTGATATTTTTAGTTAATGATTTGAACTGTTCTGTAGGATAGCGAATTCATACGCATTTTTGAAGATGCACGCAAAGTGATCAATGAGCTGAGTCCAAAATTCACCAGTTTGGTGGAGGCATTGATCTCGCTGTCATGGACCAAGCGACAGCCGGCCGCTGTCGAGGCTTATACGGAATTCTGCATTGACATATTGGTGGCGCACAGTCGTTACGTGCAATTTGGCATACCGAAACTGATATCGCTGTGGATACCGGCTGATGTGGACGCGGTCCACTGGCTAAACGGCTCGCCAGATGCAGAGGTGAAGAATGAACTGCAGGCCATACACAAACTCCTGGAGCGTATACTTATTGCCATACCGATGACTTTCGATGTGGTGCTTGATGCAATTGCGGCCAAGTTTCCCTACTACAAGAAGCCGTCGCACGTGCTGGCTGGATATTTGCACAATGTGCTCTGGCTGACGGATTACAAGCCGATTTTTACAGAGTTTGTGGTACAACTGGTGTTGCAAAAGTATGTAAAGTCTAAGTTTTTACACTTGAATGAATGTTACATATTTTATTTGTTCGTTTTAGGTTAGTTTTATTGGATGTAAATGCGCCACGTAACGAAATTGAAGAGACTGAAGGAGATGACGATGATATTGAACTGGATGAGGAAGAAGGCGTTGATGCAGAAATATTCGAAATGGATGATTGCAATAAAGGTGCAACTTCAACAATATATTGGTAATATTTTTTCTTATAAATGATTGAATTTAATTATCTACTGCAGAAGTGCTGCCCATGAATCATCCCATTGCACACACCTTGGACATCTGTATGGAGAAAATGTGTGCACTGCTTGAAATGCGTTCGCCAAGTTGTCTCAACATGAGCGAAGCTCGAAAATTGCAAGCGAACAAATTCTGGAAAGTGCTACTCAATGCATTCGACAATGTGCTGCTGCCCACACACAACACGCATCATGCACAGTTTTTAATTTTCTACTACTGCAGTTTTAAGGTAAGCGTATCTATTAGCATCTCGATTTCTAAAACGTTTATAGTAAATTTTTATTTGAACTTTCCAGCATACAATTGCCGAGGCTTTTCTCAGTTCGCTGTGGGACAAAATTAAAAATCCAAATATCTCTGCTGTCACGCGTCAGGCCGCAGTGGGTTACATGGCCAGCTTTTTGGCACGCGCGCGCTCGTTGTCTTTGGAGTAAGTTTGCTGAAAATTTGTATGTAGTGAAAAGTAATGCTAATTTGTATGCTTCTCTCTAGTATTTTGAAATACTATCTAAAAGAGCTGTGCGAATGGGGGCATCAGTACATACAGCGCAGCGATCAATATCGTTCCAACGGCTCGCTCAAAGCCAACCGTGTGTTCTTCTCACTGTGTCAGGCAGTCTTCTATGTGATAGCGTTTCGCAGTCGTGATCTCACTGCAAATAAGAAAAGTACGTACTGCTTTCTATACATTTTACAACAAAAATCAGTAATTTATTTCTCTGCACAGATTTGTTGTTCCTACAGTCGCTGCATTTGTCCGCACTGGTCACTTGCAACTTCAATCCGTTGCGTGTGTGTCTGCCGGCTGT
The DNA here is from genome assembly GCA_963971225.1 of Melieria omissa. Lineage (NCBI taxonomy): Eukaryota > Metazoa > Arthropoda > Insecta > Diptera > Ulidiidae > Melieria > Melieria omissa. Next base: position 101,780,605 of record OZ020267.1, on the reverse strand, counting down.
GGCTACTGCCTTCGCGGGCGTAACGCGCGCCTATCAGCTGGCCTACTGCCATGCCATTCTGGAGCGCAACGCGCGCCGCAAATTGGCCACTGTCTATGCCAATGATGTGGCCACGCCCGAGGAAACGCTCGATACATTCTTTCCGTTCGATCCGTATTTGCTGAAAATGTAAGCGTAATAATAAGCAAGTTGTAGCTTTCTCTTTTACTAACTGTTGCTCTCGTTTTCTCGGCAGCTCCGGCAAGCGTATAGCGCCACACTATTTGCAGTACCAGGCCAGCGAGGCAGAAGAACAAACGCATGGTCCCAACAATGCACAGACTTCACCAATGCGACGCAAGCGTGGCGATTCAGAAATGTGCGACGATGTCGATGATTTCTTAATAGCCGACAAGCGACAGAAGTTCATGGAGCTGGCGCGAAGTCAGGAGCGTGATGCGCAGTTCACCTACGGCCTGTCGCCGGGTTTTCACACTTAGACAGCTGAGAGAACAACATAAATATAGTTTATTGCGGATTAGTATTTATACGGACATGCTGCTGCTTGGGTTTGAAGACGCTATTTCTATAATATGAAAATAAATCTTTTTTTTTAATTATTGCTAAGGAAGCAGCAAACTTTCTTGAAGTTCGTTGTATTGAAAGTTCTTCTAAACATACTCATGAATGAATGTAGAACAGTTTGAAATTGAAGTAGCCGCTGCAAATGTGTGGTGTAGCTTAAGCTATTTCGAAACAATCAAACGCTGTGTATAACTGCATACGCATTCATTTGTTATAGCGAAATTACACTCCATTTAAATTTGAAAGACCTTTTAATTTATTTTATTTTTCCCCAAATGTTTTGCTTTTAAAGTGTAGAATAAAGTGTAAAAAACAATTTCCATTCAGTCTTTACTCATTGACGGCTTGTGCGCCACTCGCACATGGGACAAATGATGTCCCGAAGTGCGAAAACTGCACTCGCATAGATTGCATTTGAAGGGCCGTTGGCCCGTGTGCAATCGCAAGTGCACGTTCAACACCTTTTGCGCCGCATACGACTTGCCACACACCTGACATGTGTATCTGCGACGCGGCGCGGTGTGCGTTAGCATGTGCTGCTTCAGCGTGTGCGGCAAAGCAAAGCGCTTGGAGCACTGTTGGCACGCATGCGGTCGTTCGCCAGTGTGTGTGCGCAAATGCCGCCTAAGATCGATGGGTTTGCGAAAGTTTTTGCCACAGAACTGACAACTGTGGTTGGCCATTGTTTGTGTTTGGACCGATAACTGGTTGACCTTAGTTGCTGCCAAAGCCTGTGCTGATGGTACGTGGGTCTTTGGCGCTTTGGCCACAAGTTGAAATTCTGCAATTGTCGTGGACGCATTCTGGACAGTTTCAGTAATAGCTACGAGCCCTTGCAGCGGTCTTTCCGCGCACAATTGTGCAGCCTCTTCAGCAGCTGCCGTTGGTGCTTTGAGCAGATGACGCAAATGTGTCTTCATATGGCTGCGGCAGTGCGCTTTGCTTTTAAAATATTTTACGCAATAGACGCACTTAATATTTCTGCTCGCTGTGCACAGCTTCAGATGACGCTTTAGCTGCGTTTTGGTGGCAAATTGTTTGCGCATACAACGCTCGCAGTTGTGCGGTCTACGCTGACATGTTAGATGCATTTTCTGATGAACTCTTAGGCTTGCGGCAGTGGCATAAAATCTAACAAGTAAAACAATAAAAGCATATAAAACGGAATATCCGAAAACTGCGCACCTTTTACAAGTGGCACATTGCTGTTTGGTCGTCAGCAGATGGCGCTGTTCATGCTGCCGCAGTTGAGCATGCTTCAGTAATTTCCAGCCACATACGGAGCATTGGAATGAACGTGCTTCGTAGGCAATGCGTCTGGCTTCTGCCACAGCGTCTACATTGCTAGCTTCTGGCGACAAATCGATTGGAGCTGGCAGCAGTTGCACCAACTCGGCTAATTCTTTGTCGAAACTGCTGTGTTTGTGCGCTGCAAAGCCGGTTTTTGTGGCAAAGGTGGCATGACAAATGGCGCAAATATAGCGCACCGTGTGGGTCTCTTTATGAGAGCTATGAAAACATATATAAAACTGCTTTAGTATCAAAGGTCAATTGAAATGGAAAAGGTAAACTACCGCATGTGTCTGTCCAGCTGTTGCATGGCGCTGTAGCTTTTGTGGCAAACCTGGCATTCGTGTAGTCTCCTAAGCAAGCCTTGCTGCTCGTCCAATGTGTGCCGCTTGACATGGGACTGCAGTTCGGCAAAGGATTTGCATGCATATTCGCAGTAAGCACACTTGTAGGGCAGCTCATGGGTGTGTGTGCGACGATGCCTGAATGATTTCAGATGTCTTAATTAATTGTTCTGACTCTAACTTATGAAATTATTAAAATTATTGAAAGGAAAGAAATTACCACAATATTAAAATTTGTTGGAAAAAAATAATATTCTGCAACTGACATAATCTGTGCATGTTTGCAAAGAAAACAAAAAACGTTTAGTTTTTATTACCTAATGAAATCATAGGATTTGCGAAATTCCTTGGCGCAAAACTCGCATACGTAGTAAGTGTATCCATTGCTACGCCAAACACGCTGCGCCTTTATTAACTGCTTGCTCCCAAATGCATTGAGTCTGTCGACTAGCGTCACAATGCTCGTAACAGCCTCTTCGACTATAGGCTGTTCCAAGCAAACTCTGTCGACTGCAGCCACTGGTTTTGCTGTCTTCTCGACCTTATTTTCCAACGCATGTTCCGCTGTTTGCATTCCACTTTGCAGCTGACGCAACTGTTCCATGACATGCTGAGCCAATGCATTGGGATCATCGCTCAGTTGACCTTCATCGAATGTCTCTAGTTGGTCAGTCTGTGTACTGCCGTGCACTGTGGACTTGTGTCGATTGAGTAGATTCAGTTTTGGGTAAACACAGGCGCAGCGATTGCAATCAAAGCGCTGCTGGCTATTTACTTCAGTCAACTCGGAGGGGTGTGTTTGTTTCAGGTGCATGTTTAAATTGCTGCGTTGCGCAAAACTAGCCAAGATAATAAATATAATTACATATGAATATTTTTTGCTATTATTATCGCCGCTTACCTTTGCGGACACTTGGGACATTTATGCTGTTTCTCGCCTCTGTGATAGTGTGCGCTGTGACGCTGCAGTGAGGATTTCTGGCTAAAATGTTTCTGGCATTCTGGGCACTATAATGTATACATTACAGTAATTCAAATCGCAACGTTTTCGCTAGTTCAGACATTACCTCAAAGGACTTCGCTGCAGTGTGCACTACGTGATGACGCTGCAACAGGCTTGGTTTGGTGAAGCGCTTATCGCAAACGTCGCACTTAAAGCGTCCCATGCCACGCCTTGGGGGCTCACCGTTGTTGGTTTTCACATATTGCTAAAATGTATGTCATTACAAATTTATAGTGAAACCTAACCTAAATGACCGAAAATGAATTGTGTACCTCAGTGTTTTTGTTGTTGTTGTAGGATAGTTGTGGCAAAAATATTGTATTATCCATGCAGTATATTGTTTTGTTAAAAAATCCCAAGTTGTTGCAGAAAAACCACTTTTGTTATGTTGTATTCGCTTGATTTAAATATTTGTTGCCCAGCTGTTTTTGGTTTACTTTATGGTAGCGTTGCCAAGTATGATTTCTAAGACAGCTGTTCTGATGTTCTATTCTCAAAGCAAAGTTTCAGTAACACTTCTCTTTGCGGCGCCGAATAGAGCAGATCGTTTAACAAGAGCAGCTGAACAACAAATTAAACGAGGACATAAATTACTCAAACAACAACCAGTGTGACAGTGTTAGCCAGTGGAACAAGGGTATCAACGAGGGATTTCTGTGGCAAGTGAGATCAAGTCTTTAAAAAGCGAGGTAAGAAATTACCAGGTGGTTGGGATGGCAGACGCTCCGGCGTCTGACACCACAACTGACATAGGTGACTGGCTTCGGGCGACTCATGATGGGGTAGAGGAGTACGTGACGAAGTTGAGTGGAGTAACCACAAGAAAAGGCAGTAAGAGGCCACTTACGGTGGTGGACGCTGCAAATATTGAAGGAAGCTCCGGTATGAGTCCTAATAATTGCAGGGACAGCGAAAGTCAAGCGATTAGCAACGGTAAAATTAAGAAAAAAAGTAAATTGGTAAGCGGCAACGAAAATGAAAACGAAGCTAGCAAAAAGATCCCGCTACAGGGCATGCTAGTAACTAAGGGCACTTATGCGAAGTTAGCGGTTGACAAACCGCTAGGTGTGCAAATATATAACGAAGGTAGCTCAGACATGACTACCGTTGAGAAAAACAGGAATACATCAACGGAAATGGCAACTGCGAGCAGTGCAGTCAGTAGGCAGTCAATGTCGTATCAAAAGAGCCACAAAGGCGATTTTGCGGTTCTTTTGGATACATCTGCATCCGGGCTGTTTGAAAACAAAACGATCAGAAATGGGCTGTATCTGTGGGAGAAAATAAGAAGGATGCAAATAGGGGGCATCAAGACCATTAAAGCGGTGGGGAAAACCCTGTATAAGATTTACTTCATGTCAGCACTTGATGCAAATAAGTGCGTTGAAAACCAAAGTTTATGTGAGGCAAACATTAGAGCCTTTATACCAAAAAGTTTTGTGGAGACGTATGGTGTTGTTAGACACATACCAGTCGGATTTTCTGATGAGGAGGTGTTTAACAACATCGAGTCAAGCATAAGGGTTGTGTCTGCCCATAGAATACTACGAAGGGACAGAGTCGACAAGGAAAAGCTTACACCGACAGAAACTTTTAAAATTGCATTTGAGGGCAGTGAGTTGCCACAGACGGTACAAATTTTCTACACCAATTTTAAAATTACGCACTTCTTCCCCCCATCCAGGCAGTGCTATAATTGTGGGCGACTGGGGCACACAAAGCTGAGCTGCAGGGCAAAGAAAAGGTGCATTCTTTGTGGAAAGGAAGGTGGGTGCAACGAGGAATGCAGCAATAGAGCGTGCATTCTTTGCGGTAACCGGGAGCACTCGGCCTTAAACAGAGACGCATGCCCAAAGTGGCAAAAGGAAAAAAATGTGCTTGAAATCATGACAATTAAAAAAATTAGCAGGAGGGAAGCCTTTGACACGTATTCGCATTTACGATCAGACAATAGGTTCGCCTTGCTGTCTGATTATGAAGAAAATTTCCCCCCGCTGCAACAAGCAGCGTCCCCAACGGTCAATGCAGATTCTGAGACTAATAAACGATTGACGACAAGGAGCTATAATAGGGTAACCTCTGAAGCCAGGGTCTCTCAGCGCTGGGTAGCTCAGCCATCCCTGAAAAGGATAAAAGAAAAGAGTAGCGCCCCGTGCTTTGAGCAACCGGGCTGGTCGACAGTGTCGGACCTGGAAAAGGTGCTAGCCCTACTGGGTGATAGATTTGGACTGAACAGGAATGATCCTATAGCTATGTTAATACAAAAGATCGTCAATGGAAACTCGTATCGCTCAGTCCTCGATGAGAGGTTAAATAAAATTAGAAATCCCAATGATAAGCATACTCCAATACAATTGCCAGAGCCTGAAAGCGAATAAAAACTTCATTGATATTTTCACTCAAACCCATCAGATTGACATTGTTTGCTTGCAGGAAATATTTTCACACGATGAAGCCATAGTTAACCATAAGTTGACTGGGTTTCATATGGTGAAGAAAACTCGGTCTGACGGCTATGGGGGTGTTGCCATAGGGTTCAGGCGGAATCTAGCTTTTGTGAGGGTAAAGTTCCAAACGCATTTGGACATAATTATTGCAAGAACGACGAATTTGGTAAATAATGTAACTGTATGTTCTGTGTATCTGCAACCCAGTATCAATGTAGCAACGTTTGAAAATGAAGTTGCTAGACTTATTTCTTTTCTAAATACACAAGAAAATGTATTGCTTCTGGGAGACTTCAATTCCAGGTGCACGGCTTGGGGTGATTCCGTAAACTCGTATAGAGGTAGGTTTTTGAGCCAGATTATAGACAACTCGAGTTTGAGGTGTCTAAATGATGGCTCAAAAACCTTCTTCAGAAATCCAATGTTTGTGGAGGCAAATGGGGGCAGCGTGCTCGACTTGTCCTTCACGAGTGTGCTGGATGGGTTGGAGTGGAAATGTGACAAATCCTTTGTTGGTGGGAGTCACCACTGCCCCATAATTATAAGAATTGCGAACTGTTCAGTGCGACCACGACCCTTCACCTCAAGAAACATGTTGCACAAAACTTTGGCGAAAATGAGGGCCTCGGAGATAAACCAAGTGTCCGATCTGGAAAGCAATGTTATCACAGCCAGAAAAAACTGTACAATTGACCTGAATAATTTCAGACACTCTCCAAAAAACTGGTGGAATAGCGAGCTCGCCAGACAGTACAGGATACTGTCTGCCAGAAGATGCAAAGCAAGGTTGACGGGAAGGTGCGAAGACCTGGAGGATGCATGGCAGGAGCAGGTCAGCTGGAAAAAAGCGGTGAAGGAGGCGAAGAAATCCAACTTCCTGGAGGCAATCGAGGACCTTAGCAACAATCCAAACACAAAGAAAGCTTGGTGTTTTGTGAACAACATGAAAAATGTCGGCAAGGAGCAAAATTGCAGGTGGACAGACGAGGACAACTTAAATTTTTTGCAACATTTGAAGGCTCAAATAAGTAACCCATCTGCTCCCCCTCCACAGGTGTTTTTGGGCAACCTGGAGACGCACGCGATCTCCGCACGCTCCCCCTTTCTGCTTTCTGTTAACGAATATGCAAGTGTTATAGGAAGGAAAAAGTCGACTGCTGGTGGAGCGGATGGGATTACTTATAGCATGTTGAACGCCTTGCCTATGGAAGTTATCGAAAAGCTAGCAAAATTGCTTGAAAACTGTGTAAACTCCAATTGTTTCAAAGACAATTGGAGACTCATTGCGGTCGTTCCGATACCCAAGGCCAACGGTTGCCGTGACAACATTCTAAATTATAGACCAATATCGCTCATCTCGGTACTGGTAAAAAGTCTCAACATGGTGGTAAAGGATAGGTTGGCTGACTTTGTTGAAGAAAAAAACATAATCAACCCTAGATGTTTTGCATATAGAAAGGGAAAATCGGCGGCGATGTGCATCAACGAAGTGCTTCACACAATTGAGGTGTCTAAGCACAGGAAAAAAAAGTGTTCGTATGTGTGCTGGACTTAGCAGATGCATACAATTGCGTAGACATTGTGCGACTCACTGAGTTACTTCACAGCTTGAAGGTTCAACCCACTATTTATAGTTGGATTTATAATTTTCTCTACAAGAGAGTGTTAAAGTTAGGGAGTTGTAGGATAGAAGTAAACAACGGTCTCCCGCAGGGAAGCTGCCTGTCACCCCTGCTTTTTAATATTTATACTGCTACCTTACACGACCTGTCTGACAGCAAAACGCAATTATTCCAATTCGCCGACGATTTTCTCTTCATTTCTGCTGATACCACGGCGGAAAGTAGTTTGATTAACTTGCAAAACAAAACTCACGACTTTGAGGAGCAATGTAGGGCTTTGGGTTTGAGCCTAAACGCAAACAAGTGCAAATTCATGTACATGGCCAGGGGGTGCAAAAAGGCTTTCCAACTCTCGATAGGGCAAGATAATTTGGATCAGGTGACTCTGATCAAGTTTCTGGGGAGGGTTATCAGCGCCAATTCATCTGTGAAAGACCACGTTACCAAGGTCAAACAGGAAATAGTTCCTGCCAAAAATCTCATTACCAGGCTGACCACGATCAAGGCGGGGCTAGCGCCAAAGACCGCCTTAAACTTATATAGATCCTTTGTAAGAGCCAAACTGGAATACGGTTGCACTACATTAGCCAATGCGCCTGCCGGATACAACAAAAGACTGCAAACGATAGTCAACGACACGATCAGAAGGTGCATCGGAGTTCCCCCTAGTACGCCTACCCACTCCAGGTACGCCCTAGCTGGAGAGCTGCCCCCCAAGCACAGGGCTTTATGGTTGACGTGTAAAGAATTAGTTACACAATGGTTCACTAATGTAAATTTAAAGGAGCAATTACAGCGGGCAATCCCTCTGAACACAAGCTACGGCACAGCCTACTTAAAAAACAGGGAGATCTACGACCGGATCAACACCCACACACAGTTTGAAAGGCATCCGAGATTGGTGGTGGAAATGTCTAATTTAGAAGGGGCTAAAAGAAATTGGGCAAAAGCAAAATTAATCGCGATATTCAACGAAAAAATTGACAGATTAAGGCAAGAAAAGTTTCTTATTCTAGCCACGGATGCGTCGGTAGCTGAGAGTTCGGTAGGCTGTGCCGTTTATAATGAGCGGAGGAATTGTGCGCTTCTTTTTAAGCTCGAAGAGAGGTTCACGTCAATGACAGGGGAACTGGTTGCTATCCGGCAGGCGGTAGCCTTAGCCGCAGAGCACAGAGTTACAAAACTTGCGATCCTTACGGACAGCCTGTCCGCCCTACAAATCTTGGCTATGGACAAAACCAAAAATTATTTGGCGGCTGAGATACATAATGACTTGTATGCAATGAAGAGCATAACACACGAAATTCGTTTAATATGGGTGCCAAGTCATGTTGGCATCCGTTTTAACGAAAAAGCGGACCAGGCTGCCAAGACAGCCACCGTACATGGCCGCTTCCTTAATATTGACTTGACTTAATATGAAGCCTTAATCCGGCTGGAGAACAAGATTTGGGAAGAGTGGAACAGAGAGTTCAAAGCATTAAGTATGAGCAAGGGTAAGGCTCTAGCGGAAATATTGGTGGATGTAAAGAGGAAGCCTTGGTACAAAAACCGAAACTATGAAATGACGCCGCACGAAACAAAACTGCTAAATAGACTTCTGACGGGACACACATACTGTAAAGCTTACCTTAGTAAATTTATTCCCAATTTCAGCGACCTCTGCTCCCGCTGTGGCTCGCCGGAAACCCCAAATCATTTGATCTTCGAGTGCCAGGCCCTTAACCTGGTAAGAAACGGTTTTAACTTCTTCAATAAATATGACAATCTCATGGAGCTAATGAAATCAGAAGACCTGTTGGTTTACAAAGCCTTATTACAATATATAAAAGCAGCTAATCTTGAAAATTCCCTGTGAGCTGGTAAGACACTGTCATCACTGGTAAGTAAGACATTTGGATATAAAATCCCCTCGTTAACATTTTAAGTTCAAGCGCTCAATGTTTACTAATTGCTCGTGAAAAATTTTTGTTTTTCACATTTTCGTTCAAGCGTTGTATTCTTCGCTGAGTCGGTGCGTTCATGGGCGTTTGAAGGCGCTACGTCGGCCTAGCGAACTGGACATCCATCATTGAGAGTGCATCATCCCACACCTTTGAGGTGTTTTCGACTGCAGTAGCACTTGATAATAAGGAGTGCAAGGGATAATAAGGAATATATAGACCTCGCATCGTATTATGGAAATTTTAAGCAGAGCGATAGACAATACACTGGATTGTGAAATCTACTCGACTAGTTGAAGGATAACCTGGCATTTTAAGGGCCCATATAGGTTCCTTGCCATCAAGCACTGGCATTTTGGTGCTATCGATAGTTAAAAAAAAAAAAAAAAAAAAAAAGTTTCAGTAAAGAAAAATTGCAGTGAAGTAACTGTTATTGCGTAATAATTGGCTGCACGACATGCTAACTAAATAAATTTCGTGAATTAAATATAAATAGATAACATAAGGGTATTCTAGATTTCGCTTTAATTCAGTGCTTCCTTAACAGCTGAACTGTTTTTAGGTTATAATTAGGCAACGTTGCCAACTATCGATATTCGCGGAGCTCGCTGGCTGCTACTTACAAACGTTTGAATGACACAGCCAAAGAATTATGGCCAAATGCATGATCTGATTCTAAATATGCGCGTTTTCAAGGATCTAGAATCATATAAAACAGTTTCGTTTTGCAATCGTTTTCTTTTTGTTACGCTGATATTCTGTTTGATTTTACTGCCACTCAATTGTATCGAATAACATAGCACGTATTACAGCGCTCGAATAATGCGTTAATTAGATTTGAAACAATTGAAAGATGGTTTTCTAAGTTAAAGTGCAATCAAATAGGTAATTTCAACCACAAAAAGATAAAGTACGGTTTCCAGCACTAAAAATCCTTTAAACCGTACTTTATCTTGAACAAAATTTACTCATGTTCAACTACAACTTCCTGCCTAATCTTTTTCCCCGCGTCTTTCTTTCAATATTTTGAAGCCACTCCGGTAGCTTTTCCTTAATATTATATTAATATAAATAAATAATTTTACGTATTATATACTAAACTGCAATCACTTTTAGCTGCACCGTAAAAAGTTAAATACACATTTCGGACTTTGTAGAAATCCATTCCATTTTATTTTGCATCCATTCTGGCTAAAAAAAAATCAATTATTAACACCCACTTGCTCTGTTTTTAAGCAATGAATTCATATGGAATTGGCGCCAGGGCAATTGGCTCCTCCAGTTTCTTAACGAAATGCGCCTTCCTTGGTGGGGCTGGCTGACGTTTCAGATTGACGTAGACACCCTTCGCCTTGGCGTCCTTCAGCAGACGCTCGTTTTCCTTCACGCGACGCAGGAAATCCTCACGGCACTTGGAGTGATGAACATGCTCAATGCGAACATTGATGCGCTTGGGTAGGATCTTGCCGCGCACACGTTTGTTTACAATCACACCCACAGCATGGGGCGTAACGTTGTACACACGGCCAGTCTTGCCATGGTACGCCTTGTAGGGCATGCCCTTTTGTACAGCGCCGTGTCCCTTGATGTCCACAATATCGCCGTTCTTGAAGACGCGCATGTAGGTAGACAGCGGGATGACACCATGCTTGCGGAAGGGGCGCGAGAACATGTCTCGGGTGCCGCGACGATAGCCCTTTGAGTTGGTCATTCTGTTGTTGGTTCCCTGCAAAAGCGAACACTTTTTTAATGAATTTCATATGCAAAATGTACACTGGATGGTCAAATTTAAATTGGTGCACAAACTTTTTCTGGTTTTTATGTATTTATCTGGGTTTTCGTGTAAAATTTCACTAACCTTTTAGAAACTGACGTCCACGCGGTCGTATAGTTGGGGAAAAAGAAAGATGGCTACGTCGACAGCATTGCCAGCGATAAGAAACACGAGTTTGACAGTTCGAGCTTTGACAGCAATGTGTCGTATGGGAATGAGTGCGTTCGTGAGCGTAGACAAAGGAAAGGAGCTTTTGGCAGGTACGTGATATTTCCAGTGGCAAAACAAGTCAGCTGTTGTTCGTATTGGCCAAAGAAAATTTTGTCGAAATTTGTTGGTGTCGCAGAAAATTAAACATACGCAGAAGAAAAAACAATATAATATAATATAAAGAATTGAAGATAAACATGGAGCAATTCAAGGGACTACAGAAGACGCTGTACATCTGGACACAGTCGGCGTTGTTGCCAGCTAATTTGGAGAAAATCAAGGCGGCCACCGGCGGAGATGTGGTGCCGGAGAACGTGAATCGTCTGACTTTTGGTAAGTGCGTGCGTCAAAGTGACTCAGCGAGAAATTAATTGATTGATAATTAATTGATTTGATTTATTATTTATTCACTTTAGCAACCTACGGCGAATCAACATTCGACTTGATTGTGGTGGAGAATGCGCAGCTCACAGATGGCTTCAACAAACTGCTGCTGCTGCTGAAGCCAAACGGCAAATTGTATTTGGCAAGCATTTTTGGCACTGCGGAGATATTCCAACAGGAACTAAAGCTGAACGGTTTCATCAATGTGATCACGGATGGCGAATCGGTGACTTGCCAAAAGCCGAACTATGAGACTGGCTCGGCGGTGAAGTTGTCCTTTGGGCATCACACCCAGAAGGCGGCGGCAGTGTGGAAAATCAAAAGCATCGACGATGATGAGGAGCTAATCGATGAGGAGGCGCTGCTGGATGAGGAGGACAAAAAGAAACCCGATCCGGAGAGTTTGAGAGGTGCGCAGTTAATTAGTGTTTGGTTTGAACTTTCAAATTGCGTGCAACTACTGTTGGCATAAAAACAACAATAACAACAACAGTTTGTTTGGCTATGTTGATTTCATCTTTTGTATTGTAATTGTGGCTAGTTTGCGGAACTACGGGCAAGAGAAAGGCTTGCAAGAACTGCTCCTGTGGACTGGCTGATGAACTGGAGGCCGAGGCCAAACAAAAGGCGCCAGCAGACACACAGAACGCCAAGTCCAGCTGTGGCAGCGTAAGTATTGGAGCTCTTTTTAAGTTGTTATTTTGTCATTGCTTACTTTTTATTTCAGTGCTACTTGGGCGATGCTTTTCGGTGCTCTACTTGTCCCTATCTGGGCATGCCAGCATTCAAGCCGGGCGAGAAAGTGCAACTGGGCGGTAATCTACTTAAATCTGATATTTAAATGAGCTGAATCAAAGCATTGTCAACGTACAAAATCTTCAATTTAACCACAAAAAAATGAAATTAAATAAAATAAAAATGTAGCAAAAGTATAAATAGCCAACGCCGTTAAGTATTAGAAGAACAGGCATCACTCATCAAATTAAATGTTTGCCCACGCACAAATATTGGACCTACGAAATTCGTTTTTCCGAAAATCTCGCATGCAATCATGTAGCCGCATTCCAGCCGCATGCTTTCAGGAATCAAATGGCATTTATCACTTAGTCGGTAGAACCACTCAATGTCTATTAAAACAATTTTTTAAAAACAACACTAATGTGTATTTTGTAAAACATAAATGGAAAGCCATTACAATTAATTGCTCTTAAAACTACAGTAGAAAGTTATTGAAATGTTTGCGAATCGCACAGCACACACCGCCTACTCGCAGGGCGTGCCTTTGATGAGATCGCGATTGTTGCCCATCAGTATGCGATAGTTGACCGCTGCCGGATCCAGCTCCTTGTACAGATATGACGGCATCTTGTCGGACAGCACCCACACAGTGCCCTCCGTGTCCACTTTCAGATCGTTGGGAAAGACCAGCGTGTGCGAGTCGGAATCGATGAGGCCCTGCTGGTCCTGCTCGTACGGCCGCTTAATATTCCAGCAAGCAATAGCATCCTTATTCACTTGCGTGTAGAAAATGACGCCTGTCTGCTGGTCGTACACTTCCGCCGTCGACTGGCCGTTCATGCCGCGGTCGCCCACAAAGCTGAAGTCATAGTAGGCAGCCGGACCGGTGACGTGCGTCTTGTTCTGCAGCACACGGTTCGACACCTTGAACTCTTTGGTGCTGGCCAGCGCATGGAAGTAAATGTCCTTGGTGTGGTCGGGCTTCAGGGGTCCCACGGCCAGGCCGAAGACACCGTCTGTCCACTGAAAGTTGACGCCGCCCACATTGAAGTCGCCCTGCAGCGGATCAAAGTGGAAGAAATTGTGCTTGACGCGGTAGGAGTGATCGTCGTGGAACGAGTAGACAACGAGGCCATAGGCGCCCAAGTCGGGCACATAGGCGTAGGTGTTGTCGCAATCGTCGCGGTCCGAATCGACGACCTAAACGAATGATTAGAGTTTAGTGGCGCTCAAGGATCCAAAAAGGCAAATGTATACGCACAATATTGGCAAAGAAGGTGTCCTCCTTGGTTTGTTCTTTGGGTATGGTGAAGCGACGCAGCAGCTGGTCCGTTTTCAGGTCGAAGATGACAATGGCGTTGGGCGTCACCTGCTGTGGGTTGCCCAGGATATCGGCCAGTCCGGTGTCCAGCACCCACAAACGATCGCAGGCATCGACCTGTATGCGGAAGGTGGAAATGATGGTCGAGTTGTCCTTCAACGGAGTCTCGGCAGATTGTGCCTTTTCGGCATCCAAGCGGCCGCCGGAGGGCGTTTTTTCGTTCTGCGGCTGAACATCGATGGGCAGCTTGTTGGCCTCCCAGCTGGGATAGGGACGCAGCTTGGGCGACTTTTCGTTGCTATTCAGGTCGATGTAGTTGAGTGAGGCGGCTACACCGGCTTTCCATCTGCAAATGTGGCAAAAGCAAAAGTTGGCATGAAGGTTTTGGTCATAAAATAAAATGAAATAAAATAAAATAAAATAAAATAAAATAAAATAAGATAAAATATAATAAAATAAAATAAAATAATACAAAAAAAATAAAAAAATAAAATGAAATAAAATAAATTAAAGTAAAATTAAAAAAATAAAATAAAATAAAAAATTAAATAAAATGAAAAAAATAAAATGAAATAAAATAAAAAAATGCAATGAAATAAAATAAAATAAAACAAAACAAAATAGAATAAAATAAAATAAAATAAAATAAAATAAAATAAAAATAAAAATTAAATAAAAATAAAATGAAATAAAACAAAATAAAACAACAAATAAAATAAAAGAGAATAAAATAATATAAAATAAAATCAAGTTAAGTAAAAATGGTGAAAGCGAAGAATTGCATGCAATTGCCCTCCAATTGAATCTATATTTTATTTTAATTAATTTTAATTTTATTAATTTTTTTTAATTTGAATTAAATTATTATTCAATTGATTAAATAAATTTTTTCTCAAACTTTAATGAAGCTGTAAAAGTATTAAAGAAATTCCTGCAGGATAAAAATTTTCTTCAGCAAAAAATAAAAATGTAAAAAAAATTGCATGCAATTTTTAAGTTGCCATTACTTTTGAGGCGACAACAAGTCAACAATAACCAATGATTTATTTACCGGCGAATGCTAATTGATAAATAAACACTCTGTGGCAATTGGGCGATTTGTTAAATTTACAACAACAACATTTATGGTAAATAACACAAATCAACACGAAAAACAACAAAATTTAATATCCACCAATAAATTGAGCAAATAATTTTGGAATGTTTAGGCTTTTAATTAAAACATTTTTGGGGCTAATTTTCATACGAAAACAACAACAATTAAACGTATGTACAAACAACAACAGTAAGATATAACGTGAGTGTGCAAGTGTGTGTGTGTGTACCACACTTTGGGGCCGACGGCGCTGAGTGAATTGTTGATTGGTCGATTGATTTGGTTTGGTTTGTTGATCATAAATGCGTTTTTTTCGTTCGGTTCTGGGTTAATTAAAATTTCTAAGCTGCGCTTTTCTGTTTCAATTACACTGAATCGGTTTTAATTCATTTTCATAAATGCCAGTTTGTGATGTTTGTTGGGCTCGTTGTGGCTGTGCTCGGGTTGGTTATTGGTTTTGTTGTAGCATTTGGGGTTTTATGGTGCGGTGACTAAACGAACCTCAGCACTGCTGCTGTTGCTGCCGCATTGTTACCGAGCAGTCAGTAGCGGCTTTTCACAAAGACCGTTAACAAAAATTTGAATTGGTTTTGTTTTGTATAACAAATCGATGTTTTAAATTTGAAACATTTAAAGAAACTAATCGTTAATTAACAAAAAATCATTTCCAAATTCGTTCGAATAGCTGCCAATTGTAATTGCATTATTTTTATTGCAATGAGTGAGCAATAAAACAACCTGTCAGCGTCAAATTAATGCAAACAAATGCACAACAAATGGACGAAATACCTGAACGGCATAAAAATGCCGCCCATACACTGGTGAAATGTTTAAAGATTATTAAACAGTAATGCATTAAAAACTGGTTTTCGTTTAGCCAAAGTCAAGATTATAAAAATGTTCGATAAAGCAACAAACAGAAGACAAGTGAATGTAAATCGCTGTGGTTAGTGAGTTGTGTTACTATTCTTCAGAACGTGGTTTGAATCTCAAAATGAATGCAATAAGTGTATTGGAATCAGCAGCTGCGAAATTCAGTTTTGATATAATTCATTGGAAAAGAAAAACTCAGAGTTGTAATTTAGTCTATATTTCGATCTAGGAGTGTATTTTTTCCGGGACTGTATCTTACTTTTTATGAGATACACTAGTAAAGAAAAACTTAAATCTACAGCCACGTCTACGTTCCTTTCTAGGAGCATATTTTTTGTAAGAATTATGTTGGAATCAGCGTCTATTAAAATCTCTTTTTTTGCGATTCATTTGAAAATTATTTAAATTTGTCTTTTCTATAGTTTTTCTTTTCTTTGCTATAATCTACTTCGACAAGTTTATTGAAATCATTGCCTCTGAAAATCACTTTTTGTATGGTTTAACAGAAAGGAAAAATTAAAAGCTATGGACTTGTTTACTTTCCAATTTAGAAACATATTTGCCATAAGTGTGTAATAAATCTATACAGTGTGACCAGTATATCTTCATAAAAAACTTGTAAATAAAATATCTTTAAATCAATTTAGTAGTCCGGGAATATTTTTTTTAAATAACCTTTGAGAATATTTATCGATTAAGAAACATTTTTTTGCAACAAGTGTGTCACTGTCTCAAATCAAATCACTGTTTGTATGATTCATTAGAAAATAAATAAAAAATTAAACCTATAGCCTTATCCAATTTCCGATTTTCGTATTATTTTTAAAATATTTTGTAATAAGAGCTAACAGAGATTATTGGTTTTTAACTCATTAACACCTAAATTCATATTTTTTTTAATTTTTTTCAGCGACTCGTTTTAGTTCAAAATCGAATGCTAAAAATTCGATCGAAATATTTTCCTACCTAGAAATCTCTTAACTTCCGAAAACTTAAATCAAAATTTCATAAAAATGCACAGTGAAAAAGGTTATGTTTATTTATTTAACGCACGTTTTTTAAGAAATTTTTGCATTACTTGTCTTGGTTCAAAATTCAATGTAAGAAAATTCAACCAAAAAAACTCCTATCCCATTCCTATCTGAAGTTACCTGAAGTTTTGAAAACTGAAATCAAAATTGCATAAAAATGCACTTTGCAAAAGTTGATTTTAATTTATTTAACGCACATTTTTAAAACTTTTTCAGTGACTCGTTTTAGTTTAAAGTCGAATGCATGCGAATTCGACAAAAATGTTTTCCTATCTTAAATTTTCTCAATTTTTGAAAACTTAAATCAAAATTTCATAAAAATGCAAATTGGCAAAAGGTTATGTTTATTTATTTAACGCACGTTTTTTAAGATTTTTTCAATGACTTGTTTTGCTTCAAAATCGAATGTAAGCTAATTCAAGCAAAATGTTTTGCTATCTGAAATTCTCTGAATTTTTGAAAGCTGAAATCAAAATTTCATAAAAATTTACATTGAAAAAGATTTTGTTTAATAATTTTACGCACGTTTTTTAAGATTTTTTTCAGCGACTCGTTTTAGATCAAAATCTAACGCAAACAAGTTCGAGCAAAATGATTTACTATTTGAAATTCTCTGAATTTTCGAAAACCGAAATCAAAATTTCATTAAACTGCAAATTGAAAAAGGTTATGTTTATTTATTCAACGCACGTTTTTTAAGATTTTTTTTAAGCGATTCGTTTTAATTCAACAATGTCAAAATATTTTTTTACGTGAAATTCTCGGAACTTTTGAAAACTGGAATTAAAAATTATATAATAATTTAATAATTAATAATTGATTGGCACGACAGCCCGCTTACGCGAGACTAAGGCCTAGCTTCCCGCAACCACCCGTGTTGTGCGTGTGAATTTTTGTACGCGGGTGGAAGGGACCTACAGTTTTATGCCGGTTCCGAACGGCAGGTTGGGAGCTTTTTCATAGGCAATTTTTACTCTCAGAGGTTTGCAATTTCCAGCTGAGAGGACAGCCACCGAAAGAGAAAACGAGTTTCCCGTTATTTTTTTTAGGTGTTACTACATGCAGTATTCGAACTAGCGTCGCTCTGCATGCGACTCGCTTGGACCGCGCACTAACCAACTGAGCCACGGCGGCTATATATAATTTCTTTATTAACCCTTAAATGCATAGGTCTTTGTGTGTATAATTTTTCAAATTAAACTTTTGAAACGAAAGTAAAAATACAAAACTTATTTTGTTAGTATTTAACAGACATTTGTTTTCACTGTGGTTTTCTGCTGGTAATTTGCATTAAAAAGAAAAAATGATTGTTTATTAAGCAAATAAGAAAATAAATCATATAACTGAAGGTTAAAACAATTTGTTCTTTAGCTATTTTTGTAAAGGTCGCACTAGACATCGCATAAGTTTATACGAAATTTAAAAGGTAATTAAACTCTTTAACATTGATAACATTCGGATTTCTTGGACTTAGTTAATGAAAATGAAATTATTTCTAGCACTGAATTGCATTGATTCACTAATTGCAATGAATTCCCAAAAATGTTAATCTTTTCTATAATTTGCTACTAGCAAAAGGCTACTCACCACCCTGCAAGAATGCCAATGGAATTCTTGAGTCCCTATACTTTCAACTGGCAGAGGTTAGGTTAGGTGATGCCCACGTAGACCAATAAAAATCCACTGCGCTACCACAAGAAAGTGGAAGTAAGTTTGATAGAAGTTAAAAACATTATTAATTATTCATTCAACGATTCAAAGAATTTTAATAATTTGCAAGTTTACTGTCGTGAGGTTCTAGGTGGGAAGAAAGGTCGGTAAACGGCCAGGAGGGAAGGTAGGTGGAATCAATGTTTGGATCTGAACCCATTTTTGAAAGTTGAAGATTCGTTTTGTTCATAATTTTTAAATAATTTTGCTTGTCTATGTTGACATCATGCTTATGACTTTCCAATAGAATTCCGTTCTCTTATTTTTCACATTTCTGGTTGTAGAAATATTAACTAGAAAAAATAAAAACCGGTAAATACGAGTAATGCTGTGCTATCATCGAACGTTTTTGCACACGTTTGATTACGAAAGTTAAGAAAAAAATGCAGTCATCACTTTGTAATTTTAAGTTCCATTATAGCATTGAAATTAACGCATTACTGCCAAGTTGGGTACTTAAAATGTACTAAAAAAAAGAAGTTTTTTACACAAAAGATCATATCTTGAAATTTATATGACATACTTGTATACCATTGAATTGTTTGTGTGTATAATTGTAAGAAAAGACGAAAGAATTTGTGAGCTTCAGACCAGGTTTCTATTGTAAGATGGTATTAGGTGAGATTGAAGATTGTAGATTTGGCAACTTTTTACTCCTAAATTCTCTTTACTCTCTTCTCTTTCTATACATTAAGGTTATATAAGCTGAATAATAAAATTACCAAACAAATCATGCAGCGTGATTTATACACAATCATCATTAATAGACCAAATCGAAATTGATTGCAATAAAAATTCCCATAGGCACTTGAAAATTACAAGTATTTACACTCACTTTAACAACCAAAACAAATTTGGGTTTTTTTATTTTTTGTTATATAGCTAAATTTCTGATTGCTTAGAGTTTTGTGTGATTGTTTTGCACCGAAAGCAAAAAAACGATCAAACTAGTTTCTCAGCGTCACGTCCTCAGTGTGTTTCCCCAAGGCATACAAATTACAACAACACCAAATATGGCGCAAACTACTCGTGACCAGCGCCACCATCCGTAACCGTCACTCAATGTTGTCCAAGTTCGTTTGACAGTTCTTTTGCCTGTGTGTGTGTGTGTGTGTGTCGATTTGTACTCTTACCTTGGTACGGTGATAAACATTTTGTCATTCCAACGCTCCAAGCCGAGCGGCAAATTATTCTCCGGCTTGTAGTGACCAGTCTTGATGGCCTCCTGTTCTGCTTCGTGGCTGGGCCAATCGAATATTAGCTGCTTCCATGAGAATTTCTCTTCCAGCTTGGCGGCCACCATTTTCGATCCGAAAATGGCCACATTTAGCAAAACGCTCAGGCACAGCAAACCAATAAACTTTAGCAGTTTCATGCTGATTTCACTTTTATTTAAATAATCTCTTATTTATATAAAAAAAAAACAATTGGTTAGCACAGACTTTTGGACAGCGACGCAATGTTTTCAAGTTTGCGGTTTTGTTTTTGTGATCGCGTCGCGTTCTTGCTCACTGGGCCGTTCGAGCGGTACTGCGCTTAGGACAAGTTCGGCTTAAGCTTTTAATCTGCCGGTTTGTGTGGTTAGGTGAGCGTTGTTTATGTATGGTTGACGTTCGTAACGGTCGTTGCGGCTGACTTGTTGCGGCAACATTTGCATGCCGGCCAACAACATGTTGCGACGTTGCGCTGCTGCGTGCAATAATTGCTTTTGCTTGCGGGTGAGTGATGGGGGTGTGTGGTGGGGGGGGGGGAGGTTATGAATTCTTTTGTGTCTGTTCTTTTGATTGCTGGCTTGACGGCTTCAGGCAGTTGGCGAGAGGTAGCGGCGCCAGACTTAAAAAAAAACAAACGAAACAAATTGTGAGTGAAGTTGATTGTTTACTTAGTGCAGTTAGGTTGGATTAGGTGAATGTAAACAAAGAAATTAATCAAACATTTATATAACATATATCAATTTCTTTATTGGCTTTTCGAAGAATTTACTAATTTCTGGGAGTACAATATTTTGAGGGATTTTTGTTTGGACTTTGATGTTTTATTAATTAAAATTGAGACAATGATTTTATTCTAAGAATTGTCCATAGTTGCAATGACTTTTTCTACCTTTCAGGCAAAAGGAGGATTTCGTAATGAAAAAATTATCATTTTTAAGGCGATCCAAGAATCTACCCAATATTTGGCTTCTTCGTAATAAGTGAAGTGCTGCTCGGTTGGGCCATGAGTCATTGACCGAAACAATCAACTTTTTCTACCTTTTAGGCAGCATATGGATTACGTAGTGAAAGAAATCCTCTTCTTCTGAAGCGATTCAAGAATCTACCCAATTTTTGGCTTCTTCGTAAGAAGTGAAGTTCTTATCGGTTGGGCCATGAGTCATTGACCGGAACGATCTTTTCCTACCTTCCTCCTCTTCTGAAGCGATCCAAGAATCTATCCTATTTGTGGTTTCTATGTAAGAAGCCACTTAATCGGAAAAATAGATTTTTTGTGCACCATATGAATTCGTAATGAAAAAAATCCTCCCCTTCTGAAGCGATCAACGATTTGAACCAATTTTTGGCTTCTTCGTAAGAAGTGAAATGCTACTCGGTTGGGACATGAGTCATTGATCAAATCAAGTACTATTCGGAAGGTATAATGTCTGATGAATACGTCGCGTGGGTGAGTACATCTCATTGAAGCGTCTCCAATGTTTTTCTTCACGACTATAACAATATGTGGCCGATTGTTTTTGGGTTTTGTGGGTTGTTAACACTTTAGCGATATGAACACACATACTGGTTTTTAGAGAAAAATATTGATGTTTTAATATGAAAGAAAGTTCAATGTGGCTTAATGCTAGTTATGTTATCTTTTATAAAACAAAATCTCAAATCCTAAAACTTTGGGTAGTCAATTTTGGAATCAAATGGGAATATATAAAAATGTATTTAGTGTTTATTATGTATCCAAAAGATCCTGTCCGGATCTACGGGGAACCAAACAGGTAGAGAATGACCAGATTCTAAAATGAAGGGCATAACAATGGGTTACAGGGATCATAGGATCTCCGAATGGCAGTGAATGCCGCAAACACCTCTTCTTTAACATAACCTAACGTAGTGTTTATTATTGTATCTCGACAGGCTTTTACTTTGACTTACAGCATGTTCCCGGTGGAAAAAATGTAATTTACATTATTTCTATAAAGTCAGCAATACATAATACAATAGCCTGATGCTCACCTGGGTCCCGGGACACGCAGGAATTGTAGGTAACGAGACCTCGGATTCCCTAGCTAGAATGGGCTCTGAGGCTGATTTTGTCGGCCCTGAGCCTGTTCTGCCACTCCCATCTGCAGCCATCAAAGCCACAGTTAACGAATGGGTCACTATGAGCCAGGAGCGAGCATGGCAGGCTGAGAGCGGCTGCAGGTGGACGAAACTTATGCTTCCCGCCATATCCGACAAATGCTCACAGTTTCTTTTGTCTCTAGGCAGAAGAGACTGCAGGCAGATGGTCGGGTTACTGACGGGCCATTTCCTATGGGCGAAGCACATGGAAATGGTAGGCATATCTGACAGTGCCCTATGTCCTGCCTGTGGGGAGGACGTTGAGACGGCGGAACACTTCCTGTGTCTCCGCCCCGCGTTCGCTCGTATCAGGTTTGAGACGTTTGGCACTGATGTGCTAAGAAGCGACCACCTTGGCTCCTTGGCACCCCAGGACCTATCAAGGTTTCTTCGGAAATCGGGTAGATTTAAAGCATATTAACAGGGAACAACAAGTCGTAGTACAATGGACGTATAATTGTCTGAGTGCTGCGCTTGCTAGATCGTTCCGACAAAGGAAAAAAAAAAAAAGTCAGCCACAATTTTGTCAGTCAGTCAGACAGTTTTGCATACGATTTGAGACATAAAGTTTGCATTGTTTTCCATTTTGTTATTAAAAAAACAGCGCGTCGTTTTATCTGGTTCAGTTTTAAAATTGTAAACTGCGACTTCGTATGGTTTCTATTCATAAATGCTAAAAGCTGTTAATTGCAGTGAAAATAATCAATTTTTGTAAATTTCTTTGCATAATTATTGCCAACAAAATCAAATTGACAGCAGCATGCAGTTTTTCCTGACAACTGACATCTGAAAATAACTCCACCAAATGAACTTTGCTGTCAAAGGAATGTTCATCAAATTTGCATTATTAAAAATACCCACAAATATTTCGTTTATAAATACTTTGTACACATTGAATTTTGATGTAACACAAATATAATCAGTTGAAAAATATTTATGTAAATTTATTATATTTGTGTTTTAAAATAAAAAAACAGAAAACAAATATTTTGTAGATATTTTTGTATTTTATGTATTTTATTTAAAAAAAATATATTTTGTGTTTTTGTATTTTGATTGTATACACTTACGCTTACTAACTTTTGAACTTTCATTTCATACTCATACTTTTTTATACTTAAGCTGCATTGGTGCATCAAATTTGATTTATCTTTTATATAAGATTCTCGTGTCACAATGTTAGTTACCATACTCCTCCGAAACGGCTTGACCGAATTTTGTGAAATTCTATATGCATATTCAGTAGGTCTGAGAATCGGCTACTATCTACTGTTCAGGGAGCGTGGCACTACCCATACGAACCAGATCTTAATAATGGAATATGTTCCAAATTATAAGTAGCACAACATTAAAATTTAGTACCCCGTCGTCCCATAGATGAGTCATTCTACTGATAACATTTGATGGGCGTTGGCCAAGGGGCGTGGCACATTTTTTGTGACCCAAATATTTTGCTGAACTATAAGTCGCTCAGCAATGAAACTTAGTACGAACCTACCATTTGCTCAGGGGCAAGGGGCAGGTATTGAATAAGAGGGCATGGCACCGCCCATATGATTTAAATCCGGTTCAAGCGCAGTCCATTTCTTTACTGAAACTTAGCAGCAATATTGCTTATTTGTGGGCCTTGATTGCGTTAATCCGTAGCTCTTCTTCTTCCTTTAGTTGGTTTTCTTCGGCAATTTGCATCGCCATAGATTTGCCATCTCGCGTATTTCATTATGAAAAAACAACAAATGTCGTGCGAGACAAAGTTCGCCGGGTCAGCTAGTAAAAATATATTTATATATGATCCGAATAATTTACTTGTGATCCGAATTTCTAGAGTTACTTATTTAGCCATGTCCGTCCATCAATTGGCTTGTAGAAAAATAACATTAAACTGTTAAGATATCGGAATGAAATTTAGCACGACTTTTAAAAATTGTATGTGGATGTGTCATCTGAATCAGTAGAAGTACCAATTGGGCCATGTCCGTCCCTGAATCAGTCTGTAGCAATTAAATTTATTAAAAAGTAAAGATATTGGAATCAAAATTAATAAAAATTTAACCAGAATCACAATAAAGATTTGAATAGAATATAAATTAGTTCCATCCACTTTTAAAAAGGGTTGCCATACAAAAGTATTAAACAAACTCAATTCTTTATTTTGTATAAGAAATACTAAACTCTGCCCGTTTATGGGCCTTTGTAGTTTGTGATGGGTGTGGCACAGTGGCGCACAAAGGATATAATTTAAGGGGTTCCGTATTAAACTTTTGAGCCCAGTACCATTTAAAACCATATTTTCCATCTACAAGTTTTGTAAGAAACAATGATATCTGAACCCCTAAAACCCTACTTGCTTGTGCCACTGGTGTGACACAACCTTTTATACTTTCTGACTGATTAACCCATTTTCGTCCTCATATAAATTTTGGCTAAATTGTGTTTTATTAAATTTTACGTTCCAGTCCCTAGAATGTAGAGTGTAGCGTATAAATCGGTCGTCTGTGACTGACTGAAATACTTTTAGTATTTGTTAATTGTCATTGTTGTTGGTGATTGTGAGAGCTGTTGTTGTTCTTGTGCATTGAGCGAAATCGGAAATTGTTCATTGACTTGTTCGTTGTCGCCTGTCAATGAACACACACACACACACATGTATGTATGTGTTACACTTGTTGTTGTTTTTGTTTTTTTGCTTTGTTTTGCAAAGGCCCAAATGTTGAACGAACCATAAATACGTTACTGATGCTAATGATGTGATTTATGAAATTGTTTTCTGGTTCTTTTGTCATTTATTTGTATGTTGCGTTTTTTTTTATTTGCTATGGTTTGGTTGTTGTTGTTGCCATTAAAGCTTTGTCGGTTTTCGCATGTCGCATACAAATTAATTGATTTTTTATGTTGTGATAACAATAAAAATTGTTCGATTTATGTCATTCATGACTGTTTGGCGTTTTATTGTTGCTGTCAGTTTTTGGTGTAATTTAAATTTGTTGCACTGCACAGTGATTCGTTCCATAGACAAAATTCAAAAAATTTATGGTCTCAGAATTTAACGACTTTGATGTCATTTGAAAGAAAAAACTCTAACTAAGAAAACCCCAAAAAATCTGTGCAAAAAATTAATTAGTGTCTGTGCAAAACCGGCTCAAAGTTGAAACTTTTTTCTCAAAAAAATGTAAACACATAATTTCTGTGTTTTAGTCTATTGAGTACAAAAAATTTTAAAAATACATGGTTACCAAGAAGTTGCTGAAACTTCTAATATAAATTAAGAAATGATGTCACTATTTTCGCTTTTAATGTTTTCTCAAAATTTGCAAAATATCTAAAAAGTATGTGAAAGTATGTTCCTGGATTTTTTTTTATTTTAAGAAGCATTCTTTCTTTGTCGGATAATGTAATTACATCCTCCGATATCTTCCGATCTCAGAAAATAATTCAATTTGAAAAGAGGTCTAAACACGTATTTTTCGACAAAATTTATTTAATTTATGCCTAAAAGTATGCAATCAGCACGAAAAATGATAAAATCTGCAAAAAACCAAAACAAACATCTATTATTATCGTTTTTTTTTACAAACCCAGAGGGTCCTAAGACAATTTCTGTTACTCTTTGCAATAATCAATGTTGATGTTATCGATTAAATGCAAAATCTGAAAAATCTAGCCAACACACTTGGTGCTATAGCTCTCCAAAAATGACGAAATTTGTAAATTTAAGTCTCAGGCATTGCTAAACTATAACAGTTTAAGAAAAACTAAATGGAGATTTCAATTCAGCAGATCATGTTTAATTAGTAAACCAATACCATGAAGAACGGACCACTCCTTCTAATTTTGTCCCGCGGTTGTATGGAGTCGAATCACTGTGCACTGTTACTGAAAAATTAAAACATTTCTAAAAATTGTATAAAATCACAATTTTTGGCATAATTCGAAATAAGAGTGCAGACAAAAACGGGGTCTTGGAAATTTGCGCATTTTAAATTGATTTAGAATGTAGAACAGACTTTGTATGCACTGCACGCTCTTGTCGGTTGATTGGGGTCACAGAGCAACAGAAAGTTGGGTGATTGTTTCCGATTGACAGCCAGCAGCGAGCTTTTGTTTGACGTTTAATCAGTTTGTCACATATTGGTTAGATGCTCATTGTTCAGTAGTGTTGTTGTACGAGTAGTCAGGCGCTCAGATAAAAAATTGTTAGCCTTTGTGTATTACGCAATAATACTCGGCCCAGATAATTAAAAATGTTTTGTATATATTTTAAAAAATTTTTATTTTGCCATTGTCTGATTATGAAATTGAAATTGAATTCGACTTTTAACTGCGCGCTTGCGTATTCGAACAGGTTTTAGTGCGCAAACTCAATGCAATTTCTGTCAACTTTGTGGTTATTGGATTTGGTTGTTTTTTTTTTACCTTGAATTGTTGCATGTCTCATTATTGAAGTGATTCATGAATCACGCTTACAATTTGACAACTTTTGATACAATGAGACTTCCTGTATTTACAGTTTCAATTACAAATAAATTTAATTTGTAGCTACGTGTAATTTAATTTGTTGTTGTTCTGGCAATAAATGTAGCAGACTGTATAGTGAACCCGTTTAGGCTTTTTGTTGAAGTTTATTTTAGTTCAGTGCTTTAGAAAAGCTGACCGTTTTCTGAATGAAAAAGTAAATATTTAATTCAAATTATCGACTAATTGAGCAGTTTTCTGAATTTGGTGCTTTTTGTGATGTTAATTTTTGGTCAGTAGCATTTTTTTGGTTGAGTGAACCCCCGTTGGGATAAAATAAAATAAAATAAAATAAAATAAAATAAAATAAAATAAAATAAAATAAAATAAAATAAAATAAAATAAAATAAAATAAAATAAAACAAAACAAAATAAAATAAAATAAAATAAAATAACATAAAACAAAACAAAATAAAATATATGTTATGAAACAAAATGAATAAAAAATAATAAAATATAAGTATAAAAACATTAAATAAAATAAAATGGAATACAATAAAATAAAACAAAATAAAATATAATAAATAAAAAAACAAAATAAAATAAAATAAAATAAAATAAAATAAAATAAAATAAAATAAAATAAAATAAAATAAAATAAAATAAAACAAAATAAAATAAAATAAAATAAAATAATATAAAATAAAATAAAATAAAATAAAATAAAATAAAATAAAATAAAATGAAATGAAATGAAATAAAATAAAATAAAATAAAATAAAATAAAATAAAATAAAACACAATATAACAAAATAAAACGAAATAAAACCAAAAAACAAAACAAAATAAAATAAAATTAAATTAAAAAAAAGAAAACAAAACAAAATAAAAAAAGGAAATGAAAATAAGAAAATGAAAATGTAGTAAAAGAACTTATTATTGAAACTTATTTTTTGAATTTTATTGGAAATTTTAAAAGTTTTAATAAATCAGTTTGAATGTTTAAAGCCACACCTTGAACATTGAACTTACCAGTGACGATATGTTTTGAAAGCCAAATTTTCAAGTATGTTTTGATTTATATATATAAAAAACCTTTAATAATTATTTTAATATTTAATTTAGAACTCTAAGACCTGTCAAAATGAATAAAAATACTGTCAACTGGCCGGCAGTCAGCCTGTCAACGGCAGCTACAAAGCAGTTTGTTGACACACGCGAAAAGTGCGCACGCGTCCGTGTTTGCCATTCAAAACGTGTGCTTTAAATATTTCAATTAAAATTTTCGTCAATCAACCTTGTTAGCAGCGCTTATTAGGGACTTGGCTTATGTTAAAATAACTGACGAAATGCCAAAAGCGGCAAACGCCACGGAAATATCAGCCGCTGTCAGTGAGTGAACCCAATAATTTTATGGAAATTAGTCGCCGGAAGGGTTCAATTTGCTAACAGTTGTGCAAACTGAAATTTTATGAAATTACGCGCAGCGATTGCCAGTGGTGGCTAGTGAGATTTTTTGGGAGTGTGAGATGTGGAGATTTTAACATTAAGATGACGGCCACATGTCGCAATGAAACTTTGGATGCGCTTTAAAGGGATGACCTATCCCAATCGACGTATTCACCAGACATTGCTTCTTCCGATTACCACTTGTACCGGTTGATGATTCATGGCCGGTCTTACTAACACTTTACTTATTAAGAAGATGTTATAAATTGGGTTGATTCTTGGATCGAATCAGAACACAAGGAAATTTTTTCATTGTTGAATCCATATGCAGCCTGAAAGATGAAGGAAAGCTGTAGCTACCGTTGGACAACATTTTGAATAAAATACATTGTGGCAATTTCTCTGAATTAAGTATCAAAGATACAAAAAAGAACCTTCAAAATACTCAGCCATGTGCCAAATGAGTGCATCGAAAATTGCAGAAGTAATTTGTGGTACTTGTAACCTTTGGAAACTGCTACACATTTGAATTCGCGAAACAATCAAATTCGATTTGGATTCACATTCGACTTAGTATTGAAAATCCGCACAATTGGTGCAAAGCGCATTGGAAATCCGCAGTCATATCCGCATCCGTTTGTTGAAAGTCTTCACATCCGCATTTGCAAACTGACATCCGTTCAATTTGTACTTGATTCACACTTGAATTGAAAGCGTTGCCAGTTGGGCTTCAATGGTTAAAATCAAAAACAAAAGCAAAAACAATACCAAAAAAAAACAAAAACTAAAAAGCATTTGCCAGCCTAAAAGCGCATTTCCGTTCGGCAGTTGGCCAATGTCCCGTGTGCGCACAATTAACACCCACTGACTGACGCTGGCGTCGGCGCCGGCGCATTGCTTTGTTATTGTTATTCATCGTCATCGATGTGGTTCGATATTGGCGCCGCCATAGCGACTCGATTCAAGCCATTGAGTTGCCAATTCTAAGCGGCTACAACAATTGTCAAATTATTGATTATTTCTGTTGCACTGTTGGTGCTTTTATGCTGCCAATTTGCTGTTGCGACACTGCAACGGGCCGTTATTGTTGTTGGCATTGTGAGCAAAGTGCGCGCATTTGTTGGCGTTGTTGCTCTGGTGGCTGGCGACAGTTGGTGGTGCCAACGCAACAACAATGCATCGAAGGTGTTTATTGCTTGTGCAACGCTGTGAATTTGAAATGTCAGACGAAATTGCGCTGCGACAACAACAACAATGCTGCTGGTGACTGTGAAAAAAAAGAAAGCAAAAAAAAACAAACAATAAAAAAAATAACAATGCCAACAATGACAGCATCGCACTGTGGTCGCTCCCATAGGCCAAAAATAAAAAATTCAAAGTCCAAATTTTAAAATTAAAAGTAACTACATAGTGTCCTATATAATCAAGCTTTCTAACGGTAAATTTTTTTTGGTTTGATTCTTGCGGTACTTTCTGAAAATAGCATCAGAAGTGAGAACATTTGTTCACTTGATTAGTGCAATGTGAGCAGCGTTTTACAATAATCAATTTTGAAGTGTTAAAACTTTATTAAAAAATCACCAAATTTAAAATTAATAAAAAGGGTATTGAACATACAAGTATTTAACTTAATTTTAGTTAATGAGATATATTTGAATTGAAGTCTACTTAAAAACAAAAATCAAAATTTACTACTACTATATTCTGTGTTTTTCGTCTGACTCCCAGAATTTCACTTAAAGTTTTAGTTGTGTTCCCCCTCGTTGCCCCCATTGATCTTTTTTTCCTAATACTAAGTCACGTTTTAAGATTATAATGTGTTAGTTTCAGCTGCCAGAATTTGCCAGGCTTCGTGCAATCTTTCATAGACTGAGTGCCTGTATTAAAAATGGGGCGCAAACCCAGAAGTGCAAAAGAAGCTTGGCATTTTGTGCGGTGGTATTGTTGTTTGTTTGTGCTGTTGTTTTTAAGTAAGGTGATGTTAATATAATGCGTATTGCAATTTTTTTACTTTTCTATTTTAATTTCACTTTTAAACCAATTTTTATATACGGTGACTGACACTATTTACATATGTAAATATTTTTGTTATCATAGGTTCTGTGGGGACAGTTTTGGTTTTTTTTGGTAATGTTAAAGAGGTTTCCAGTCCAAATGTGGAAGGAGAAAATGGAGCAAAGCGGTTTCAGACCACACAATGTGGGAAAATTAGTAAATCTGGCAGAAGAAATGACATAACAAGATATGCATTTTTAAAGACATTCTCACAAAATGTCGTATTTGACATTTCTATGTAATACTGAATCGCATAACTAAACTTGAACAAGATCGCCCAACTGTAACATATAGCTGCCACAGGAACGATCAGTTAAAAATGTGTCGTATGGAAAACTTTTTCTAAGAAAATTTTGAGATATATCAAGATAAAATATGATTTATACAAGTGCTAAATTTTATGTTAAAGCTAAAGCTATGTTTTCAGATTAAAAAATAAATTTTGAAAAATTAAGGAAATATGCGCTCGACACTGCTAAGAGATAGAGATGTATCAATGGTACTGGCTTCCACCTTCTGTTCATAAAATTTTAATTGACGCTCCGTTTTGAGTTAATTACCTGTACAGTGACGCACACAGGATTTCATTTTGGGAGGTTTTGCATACCACTTTGGGCCTAATACTGTTTGAGATCATAATTTTCACAAGCAATTTTTTGATTTGGGGGTTTGAACCCCGCAACCCCCTCCGGTTGCCCCTCTGACCCTGCCTATATATGAATTTTGTCGAGCAAAATCTTGGAAACAATTTGTTTCTCATTAAAAACAAAAAAGAAACAAATTTTTTATCATTTCCTTACATGGGGGCAGGCGTATAGATGTCCGACCACGCCCATTTTCACATGAAATAATTGCCACATTTTTAGAAACAAGTTACCAAAGTTTCAGGCTGATATTTCTGCTAGAAGTATTTTTGACCGCTGTGCCCATATAAGTCCGACCACTGTGCATCGGTGCCGCAAGGAAGAACCAACGAAGGAGGGTGGTGAGCGAGAGGGGCGCAGCCAAAAGCAGTGCACAACAGCTGCAGGTGACAACGCAGCTCAGCGCTAGCAATATGGCAACAACAACAACAATAATAATAATAATAATAATGGCGTATAATGTTTGTTATTCCTGCTGTTGTTGTTGTTCTCGCCATTGCAAGCGACCGGAAATTGACATTATTGCAAGGCAATGAGTGACTGTATCCGGTTTCATGCACTCACAATTTTATATTTTGTATTTTCATAATGGCTGGCAATGTCGTTTTTGTGTGCTTTTTTGCTGTAAACAACAGGCCAACAACGTAATTAATTGTGTTTGTTTTAATAAGAGTGCATGTGTGTGTGTGTGTGTAAGTTGACACAACACATAGTTATGGTATTAAAGAATTATTTCAAAGGCGTTGAGTTGAAACAAAAATAACTATTGGGATATAAAATTGGTGAGTCATATGCCTCGTAGTGTCCGACCGAATATTCGGTTTCGGACAAAAAATGGCCGAACGGCCGAAACCAAAACTTTCTAGAATATTTTTTTACATTTTATTGTGCAGCAGATATAAAGTGAAAGGAGGAGCAATTTGATGCCACCAATGTAAATAAACTTTTTTCTAGCATATAATATTACATTATTTAATTTTCAATATTAGCGAGTAAGGTACGAAAGGGTGATTTTTTCATGTTTATATTTTGGAAAAATGAATAAATTGTTTTTATTAAAAAATATTTATTTATGTTATGTTTGTTTGTTCTTTATTTATTTAATGTAAAATTCGTTTCTTGAAAAAAAAAAAAATGCTTGACATGGTGATTTTTATTCCGACTAAATTGTTTCGGCTTCTTTTCGGTTTCTTTTCGGTTTCGGTCGAATATTAAAAAAACTGAAATTCGGTTTCGGCCCAAAAAAGATGCCTCGGTGGGACACTAGTCATATGGCACAAAGGAAAGCAAATTTGTAATAAAAATTGAAAATTTATGTTTTTTTTTAATTTTTTAAATGAGTATTTAGGTAGTTTAGTGAGTCAAGGTAAGTTTGTTGCACCCATTCAAGCTATTTTGAAGCTCACAAATGTGTAGCCAGGTTAGGTTAAGGTGGTTTTCAAGGCAGACATTGTGACAGACTCATTCTCACAGACTCTTCTCCAGTTGGTCAAATCAAAAGATGGTAAGGTGTCCTCATCTTGGTCCTTCCACCAGAGATACGGTCTCCCTATTTGCCATCGACCTGCAACTATCGCGTCGAAAACCTCTGAAACAATCGTTCAATCTTCAGTTGTGGGGTCAAAATTTGTTACCATCAAAACTTAACAAGCAAGAAGAAAAATATGACAACAAATGTTTTTATATATTAAACATTTTTTCTCAACCAGTTTTTAGTTTTTTTTCTCAACATGCAATACACTTATTCTAAGTGCATAAAGTCAACTTCGTTTGATTAATAAAAAAAAACAATAAAACTG
Source organism: Melieria omissa (assembly GCA_963971225.1). Taxonomy (NCBI): domain Eukaryota; kingdom Metazoa; phylum Arthropoda; class Insecta; order Diptera; family Ulidiidae; genus Melieria; species Melieria omissa. The sequence continues at coordinate 101,748,524 of OZ020267.1, read as the reverse complement.
TAAAGACATTTTTTGCGCACAAAATTCGTAAAATTGTTTATGCAGCTTTGCATACAAAAATAGATGAAATTTGCATCACGTGAGCTATGCGCCATTTTCAGCTGTTGCAGTATTTCACTTAAACGTGCGCGCTTCCGGCGTTGCCAGCCTGTTAAAACACTTTGTACCTGTGTTGGAACAAATTCTTTGCAGACAATGTCCTTGGAATAGTGAAATTTAACCTTGTCTCTATTTTTGGCTTTTCGAACATGTTGAACATAATTTATGTTTGCTCGACCGTTTTTGGACTCACTTATTTGGCCTCGGGATTAACAATCATCATTATGAACTTTACTTATCATTGAAAAAGGTTTTGGGAAATTTTGTTAACGAATTTAAAATCTCATTTAAGATTAGCTTTTGGTTTAATATTTTACCGATGATGCAAACATATTGTCACTTCAGACGCAAAAAGTTCGTTTTGAGTGAATCAAATGTTATGAAATTGTGACTGAAAATCGGGGAAAGGGTATATATCCAAGCAGTGGCGCACACAGTATTTTATTTCGGAGGGGGATGAGGGGCTGCGTGCAACTTCTGAGCCGATTACCATTGGAAACCATATTTTGTACCACCAATTTTTTTTGTTGGCGGATGCGTTGAACCCCCAAAACCCCCCTTATGTGCCCCACTGCATCCAAGACACTGAAGGAAAGCCAATATTCAAAAGTTCGTTTTACTTTGCAACGCATCTTGTATTTTTAAGTATTATTTAAAAAAATCTTGATAAATCTGTCATTTAGACTTGCAGCAGAAGGTTTGTCCATCACTGGATACAGCTTTTTCCCTCTCAATCCAAATAAACTCTTCAATTACCATTCACACATGAAACCATATAGAAATCACCTTAGCCATTGTTCACATCTGGCAACACTGTTTGTCTACATAATGCATTCAATTTGATTTACAGTTAGTCGTTGCAGCTATCAACAATGCAAGCTTTTATGATTTCGCCTACTTAGCGTTACTTGAAGCGTTTTGAATATTGACGCAACGAATGATGACATGATGGAGCTGCTGACAGCGTTGATAGTGTTGCCACTGCTGTGCACACATTACTCACGAGCGCAATTTTTGCGTGCTGCATGCAAGAAGCAACTGATAACGACAGTCACGTGGGGCACTTGCGCAATGCAACGAGAGGGGCGAAGAGGCGAGAGGGATTGTTCTTGCCCCAGCTAAAACCGTTGCAACAATTTCACCCATTCAAATTTAATCGGCAAGCTTTCTTCATATTCTTCTTCTTCTATATATTTGTCTTCCTTTTCTGTTGCATAATTCACTCACCCTCAGTCAGCGTATTGGCACTGGGACACTCAATTTTTAGATCCTGAAATCCCGATTTCTAGAATTTTTTGTTGTCCGAAACTACGCATTACAGGGATTTTCATTTAAGAAAAATGTGTTTTCATGCCGAAAATTTAGAAGCATCTTTTGATTTGTAGCTAAAAAATATAAATTCCGAAAAATCCCCAAAAGTGTTTGGTTCCTGGAATGGCCATTTTAAAATTCCGAAACTCTTGAAATAAGGGAGTTTATGACAAACATCTTAAAGCATCTAAAAAGGGTAGAATCCAAAAAATTCCGAAAAGTACTGTTCCAGGATTTTTACTCAATAAGAAATGTAAAATCTCGTTTTTCCCGAAGAAAGTGAGTTTACGTCAAAAATTTAAGGCATTTTTTAATTTTTAGCTAAAAAAGATACAATAAAAAATTCCCGAAAAGTGCTGTTCCAGGATTTCTAATCAATAAAAAAATGTAAAATCCTGTACTTTTCGAAAAATGTGAGTTAATGTCTCAAATTTAAAAGCATTTTTGATTTTTAGCTAAAAATAAATTTCGAAAAATCCCCAAAAGTGTCCGGTTCCCGGAATTGCCATTTGAAAGTCCTGAAATTCTTGAAATAAGTGAATTTATGACGAGAATTTCAAAGAATCTTTTGATTTTTTTCCAAAAAAACCCGAAAAGTGCTGTTCCAGAATTTTTATCCAATAAAAAATGTAAAATCAAGTTATTCTCGATTATGTTAAAAATTTAAAATTATCTTCTGATTTTTAGCTAAAAATGATTTATTCCAAAAAATCCCGAAAAATGTTCGGTTCCCGGAATTGCCATTTCAAAATCCCAAAATTCTGGAAATAAGTGAGTTTATGACGAAAAAAAGCATTTAAAAGAATCTTTTGATTTTTAACTAACAAAAGATGTATCCCAAAAATTCCGAAAAGTGCAGTTCCACGATTTTTACTCAATAAACAAATGTAAAATCACGTAATTTCTGAAAAAAGTGAATTTATGTCCAAAATTTATCTACGATTTATCTATATTATCTATTTACTTTCAGTAAACAAACCACATTCAGAAAAATCCTGAAAAGTGCCTTGTTCCCGGAATTGCCAGTTTTAAATCCCGAAATTCTGATACCTTTAAATAACTCGGGATTGGCCCACAGCGGAGCGTTTGCATGCAGCCAAAGCGCATCCGTTCCATCATCCGTTGACAGCAACAACAACAACAAATAAATAAATCATAATGTTTCCTTTCATTTTAGATGCACGTAGAATATTTTTCACAAATTCTGCCATTACTGTGTTTTCTTACAAATTTCAGACGTAAGCGTTGACGACTTACTTGCGATTTCCGTTTCCACTCGCTGCTGTCGCTGTCATTGCTCCTAATGTGTGCAATCTGCCAGGCGACTGTTGCGGCACCTAATGCGACTTTCAGTGTATGTATGTATGAGTGTGTGTGTGTGTGTATGTTTGACTATTGTCATTGCATGCAAATGAATAATATTGTTGTTGCTTTCTGCCATTTTGCTTCCGTACGTTACACGCGGCCATTTAAGTTGGCTGCTGCTTGATTTGTTGGTTCATTGCCTGGTTTGTTTTTGGCATTGTTGTTGTTGCTGTGCCTTTTGCTTTGCTGCTGTCGGTATTGACTTTTTCTCGGCGAAGCGACAGTGTAGTTGCAATTTTCAATTTTTCGTTTGATTTGACATAAAATCAATTTTATGCAAAATGCTTTTATGCTGTCGTCTTTGGCGGCTTTCTGTCCCCTTTTTGTTGTTCTTCTGCTGTCGCACCACCTGTGCAGCTTGTGGGGAATTGTCTTGACAGTCACTTGACGTTCACATTGGACAGCCAAAGCTGACACATGGGGGCGGATGTGAAATGTGTGCGTGTGTGTGTGTGTGTGTGTTTGGGGTGAACAATTTTTTTCACCCACAGTCAATTTCATTATCTTGCTATAACCCATGAAAAGGAAATAAAGATGTATTTTGGTAAAACCTATTTAGTTACAATCATTTTGCAGTCTATTGAAGAATCATTAACCCTGAAAGACGCGACTTTAAAGAGTTACACTGAATCTTAGGACGTAAGGGTCACGAAGGCTATGAACAATTCGATCTCCATGCCAAAAGAGGTGCAAAAAAAATCATTAATTTCTTCAAAAAAAATAATTGAAAAACTTAAATATTTCGAAAGATACATATTTGAAAGCACCTTACTGGTATATTTTGGTCCTGAAAGTACGAAATACAAAATGTAGTCAAAGGGCCACAAATTTCTTCTTTCATTTGATGCTCATATTTTCATTATTGCACAAGTGTAAACATTTAAATAAATTATTTAAAACGTGTATGGTTTCTTAGATTTTAGGGTCCTTTTAAAAGGACATTAAATCAGAAAACAACAATCTGAGTATACCAGGTTATTATGAATGATATCTACTTTCACACTTATCAACATTTGGATAGAAATTTTTTTAGATTTTGTTTTAAAAAATTATAATTATTAAAGAGAGATTGTCTATTAGTTGCTGTAGCTCAGAAGTTTGTGCGTTCCAAAACAAGTCAGAATAGGCATCAAACTCTACGTCATTCAGTTCTTGAATCTCAATTACAATCTGCATGCCGGTCTCGATCGTTCAGCGGGTAGCGCGCTGACTTCTCATAAAAGAGGCCCTAGGTTCGATTCCTAGCTCGGCCTGGTGAAATACTCGTTTACTTCTTTGCAGAGAATTACAAGACTCTCTTGGCAGGCAATGACTAAGTGTGAAAAAATTTTCCAAAAAATCCTCCCTCCCTGCCCCAATCGAATTGAAATGTATGTTGCAAAACATGGTGAAAAAACAGGGTTGCATACACATTTCCAAACGGGTGCATTTTTTGGCCCTATAGAGGCCTAAGCGTGTCTCATACAGAGGACTGCTTACAATCTGCATACGACTTCTGTCTACTGTCTTCTACTAAGTCTACTAAAATTTAAACAAAAATGTTTAATGTTCAAAATTTTAATAGTTCAAAATGCAAAATACTTCATAGAACTTTTTCGTAATTTTTTGCATTCCTTCCTACGTTAACATTCCTCTTACGAAGACTAAACATAACTTAAGATATTAAGAGACTTTGAGTAAAAGAAAAATCGAATATTAAACCTAACTAAAGGCACCAACATTCTTTCAATTGAAGAACACACTTGCAATACAGCCAAACAAATCTGAGCGTTCGAGGGTTAATGCTATTTAGGGGTGTTAACTACAAATTGATTGACTTGCTTATGGCTTATTGACTGACAATTTGAGGTACTTTTTTATATGAAGATTTTGTTTATATTACATTGTGACTACAATGAAATGGAAAATGCAAGCAAACACATCATTAAATAGGATTATTTTTTATAAGAAAGTAATCTTTTGTTTTTGTAATGGCTTTTAAGCACAAATAGTTAAATGTTTTGCAAGGTAAAATGTACTGGAAACAAATCAAATATTAGAATTTCTTGTAGTTTAAGACTTTAAAGGCATTAAGAAAAAGTTGATTTTTGCTTTGTAGAAACCCAAAAGTTGACAACGTCACAAATCCGATGGTATGGGAGACGCCCTCTGGTAGTGAATTTCTGAACCTTAATTAATTTTGTATTTTTTGTACTCTAGAATGTTGGTGATCGCTGTAAATCAATAAATCATTGAAATCGGTTCAGTAGTTTCCGAGACATGATGTTTTCTCCCTTACTTAACTACTACATCTACAAGTGGGGAGCCAATGGCATAGAAAATGGTCAATTTTGTATGGCAGCCCCCTTAAGACTTGGAACACTTGGAGTTAGCGGGTAGGCATGTTTTGAAGAAACATTCGGAAGAGAAAATAAATGGGTGTCGGTCATACATTTGATACATCTGGGGAAAGCTGGGAGCAATGGGAGCACATTTTATAAAAACGTATGGGAGCCCCATTAAGGGTTGGAGATAAGGGATGAGTATGTTTGAAAGAAATGTTCAGTAAAGAAAACTAGAGGGGTCGGTTATACATTTTAACCCTCTAAGAGCAACTTCTGACCAGCTGTGGCGCAATTTGTCGAATTTCCCAGCTTTTTTGTGAACTTTGACCTCGATGCGATGCCATTTAGCCCCACCCTAGCTCCAAAATTTTTTGACTCATGCATTTTTTTACCAAACCGCATAAAATGAGGGGTTGCGGAGCATCGAAATCGAAAAATCATCCACTAATTCCAGTCTAATGTACACACACATATTTTACATAACTTTTTTTTAAATGGCTTTAATCTGAAGATGATGAAGAAATGGTAACCTGCAGATCACTGTCGTCATAATTTTTCGCTGCTAAAATGGGCCTGGCTTAAAAAAATTGTCCTACGTTCGAAAAAACGTTTTTTTTGCCGTTATAGCGAAATATTTTAGGCCGTAAATCGAAAACGTGCCTTAACCCTTTCGGTTATTCTTTGCCATATGGCATAGTCTCTTTTTAGTGCCTGTTTTAGGTCAAAAACTTGTGGATACTATATTTTTCAATTTTTGTATTTTTCTCTGAAGATTTTTATACCAAATAACGAAAAAAATATTTTGATTAGTGTACCAAGTAACTTGTAAGGATTCAGAAAGTGCGCAGTCCTATCGAGCTGCGTATTTTACAAAAAGAGGTCACTTCGCACTTTTATTTATTCTATTGCAAAAATCAATTTATTTTATAGGTTCATGTAAGTAATCTAGTAGGTATTTATTGCTTTAGTAAGTGTAAAAAAAGTTAGATCCCAAATATAGTTTACTAAGGCTGTACGATTTTTTTTATTTTTTACTATGCCATATTTCATGATGCCCAAAAACCACTTTTTCGAACAATATTTTAAAAAATTACTTTTGATTATTCATTATGTAGGCTTAAACAGTAATAAAATGGAAAATAATGACTTTTAAAGTTAAAAACAAAAAAGAAGTACCGAAAGGGTTAATTGAAGATGGCCGTTATAGCGAAATGCCGTATTAAGAGCGGCCATATAGCGAGGTATGAGTGTATTTAAAAAGGTTCATACTACCTAAAAAAGGTTCATACTAAAACCACTATGGTTTTTGTTCTAAATATTGTGAAAAAATTCTAAATATGTGCTTTTATTATTTCTTTAGTGCAATTGTCAAAATGAGGTTTTGAAAAAAAAGTTGTAGAGTATGTTCAGTTGAAGTGCTTTGTAGTTAATTGATAAGTCCTATTCGTTTTTGTAGTATGTAAGGGTACGGTGGCATCACCCGACTCGTGGCACTACTCCGCGCATTGGCAACACTCGAGCGATGGCACTACTCGCGGCATGATGGCCGACGGTGGCGTCGCAAGCCAAAGTAGCGAGTAGAAAGAAGCGCGAAAAAAATAAAGACAGACGAAAAGCAGACAGAGAACCAAACGGACGTGCCGTGGAGTGCTGGCGAAAGATCGGCCATATATATATATTTTTCAATCCTGTGAAGTTAACATTTAAATAAAAACACCAAGTTTACTAAAATTTAAATAAAACATCAAGCTTACTACAGTTCAAGTGTCGGCCAACAACAAGAGTTAGCGCAGTGTCCAGAGGAGCACCCGCCGCGGTTTCACAACAACAAGAGTTAGCGCAGTGTCCAGAGGAGCACCCGCCGCGGTTTCACAACAACAAGAGTTAGCGCAGTGTCCAGAGGAGCACTCGCCGCGATTTCACAACAACGAGAGTTAGTGCAGTGTCCAGAGGAGCACCCGCCGCGATTTCACAACAGCAAGAGTCAGCGCAGTATCCAGAGAAGCACCCATTTACAAATCCAGCACCATGAATCGAGCGATAAAGGACCAATTGGGCGGAGTTGCGTGCCATGTTAGTAGCCGAGTTCGATCGCCGTACGAGCCGCCAAGAAGTCTATGACCAGCTGCGTCAGCGTTTTAAGAGGAAAAACGAGACGAGAAGGAGACAGTGAACAGCGCGGACGTGTTATTATTGGCGTGTTGGCGAAGGTTGCCCAAATTGGTAATAAACCATTGTTGGCGAATTGTAATAAAACAATTTACGGATTATTTAAAAATAAAGCGTACTACAAAACCATTGTTGGCGAATTGTAATAAAACAATTTACGGATTATTTAAAAATAAAGCGTACTACATTGTATTATATTTTTCGATTAATAAAAAATAATAAAATTTGGTAAAAAGAAAATAAATAAAATAAAAGTTGAAAAGTCCTGCTCGTTGTATTATATTTTTCGATTAATAAAAAATAAAATTTGAAAAAAAATAAAATAAAAGTTGAAATATCATGATTTTTGTAGTAGATGTCTGTCATGGGTATAATTTAACATAGCCACATACATATTTATTGCTGGTTTGGTATATTCAAGTTGCGGTTAAACGCTTAATTTATTTCCCTAATACCCTTTTATACCAACACGTTCTGTAATGTTTGTCATATATCAAAAATGAAGCAGCAAAAATGCTCTCAAATGTCAGATGTGCCAATTATCATTAAATGCTTGTCAACTTTTCCTACACACACACCCACACATGCACACATCCTTGCATCACACACACACACATACAAAAACCCAATCACTTTATGTGTGCAAAAGGAACATTAAGGAATATTAACCAACTGTGCGCAGTTTCCTTAAACGCTTTGCAAGATTCTCCTGCCGTTTAAACATTTAATATCACTAAAAGCCACACTTTCACATATCCTTTTCAATCATTTTTGCAATGGACACTTTTCGCTTTGCGCCAGTACTCGTATTTCTCTTGGTCTCTGCTAATTTCTTATTTCTAAACGTTTGATAGACACTCTGAAAAAAATGCACTAAAAATCAATACAAATGTACAAAAAAATCAGTAATTTTCCCTACTCATGTTTGTGACAGTTGACCTAACCTCAAATTCAACTTGTCCATTGAAGCCACTAGCAAAATTTAAACTTTAAAGAGACTTTTCTAAAGAGACCAAACGACAGAAGAGTGTGGAGTGTGGTTGTTGGCTAATTAAAATTGCCGCCAGTATCAACAATAATTTGCACACATGCTTGCTGCCTTTGCGTTAATTATTGCTGTCATTTGCTGCACAGCCCTCGTTTCATTCTCTCACACTTACAAACAAACACACACATGCATTCACCTCTTCACAAACTTATTCCATGCAGGCAGTCATATCCCACAGCACTAATTTGACTTGGTTTTCATAACTGTTGGCGCTTTTTACAATTTGTTTGGCTTTTTTCTTTGTTTTTGGTTCTCTTTGTTTCTCCTCTCCTGTCATCACTTTTCTTGATTTAACTTTTTTTCCCCTTTTGCTTTTGTTATTGACTTTGCTGCACTTGCTGCTGTCATTTTTAATACAATAACCATGCAAGAGGGGAACATGTGAATGGCTGTCGTGCCATACCAGTTTTCATGCTGCTGTCATATGAATGGCGGCACTTACATGGGTGTGTGTGTCTGAGTGTATGTGTTTGTGTTTGTGGACCCGCATGCAGCTTGTCGGCAACTGCATATTGACATTTGAGTTTAATTTGTATGCGGTTACGGCTGTTTGCATATTATCTAAGCTGACTAACATATTTTGCACGAGGTTTAATGAACGCAGTCAATATGTGTGTATGTGTGTGTGTGTGTGGTAACTTTTGTTTGTCTTCATCAGTGTTTCAAGGACCAACAGGAGTGCAACAACACGCAATGGTGTTTAACATGAAGCTAATGCAAATTGCTGACAGCTTCGAACATTGTTGATGACTGAAGCACTGCAGAATAGCTTCGAAGCATTTCTAAGGAATAAAATAATGAAAAAAGCTAAAGTTAGGTCACAGGAATTAAGGTTAAACTGATCAATAGAGATCACTACAGTAGATAATTTATAGAGAATTAGAGAGAATTAAAGAGATTTCTTTACAACTGGTCGATGGACGTCGAAGACTTGTGGCCTGGATTGGGAAACATCATAAAATCTAAAAAAAGATCCAACATCGATCTAGTTATCGAAAACCATATTGGTGTCAGTTTGAGTGTTTAATTCATTTGAAATCTGGAAAAATTATAATAAAAATAGTTTTTCAGATGTTTTTTCTCATTTTCTTTGCTTTATTTAAAAATTATAAATAAATATTAAATTATAAAAATTATAATAAAAATATTTTTTCGGATGTTTTTCTCATTTTCTTTACTTTATTTAGTTAAAAACTTGTGGTAAAAAGTGGAAAGGTATATATTTTTATGCTTAGAAATCCAATGAAATATTAAAAGAACTCTTTTAAACAATCTTTAAACGTTAAAATAGTAAACGTTAAAAAAACCCTGAAAAAACATTTTAGAGTTTTTTTTTTAACTTTCATTGGATTTCGAGTACTTGTGGTCCAAATTTGGATAAGAGAAAATTTGCTGTTAAGCGGGATCCATTTTTTTTTAAGATTGCATTCAGGTAGTGATTTTAGACCCATTGAAAAGTGAGAAAGTACTCGTTTGTTTTTTTAAATCTTTCTAACTTTTTGTTGGATCTCGGGCCCAGATTTGGAAAGTTGAAAAAATGGCATTGTAGTTTTTTTTAAGTTAATCTCAGTTTTTAAGTCATTTCAAAAGTAGGAAAAATTAAGTAAAATTGTGTTTTGGGGATTTTTTCAAACTATTCGTTGGATTTCGAGGACTTTTTGTGCAGAATTGAGAAGTTCAAGGAATTTGCCATTAAATGGAACGCCAATTGTTTCGTTATTACTCTCAATTGTTGTTTTTAAATAATATGAAAAATATTAAAGTGGAGTATTTTTTAGGTTTTTGTGGTTTTTAAAACTATTTGTTGGATTTTAGGGACTTGTGGTGCAGATTTGAAAAGTTGAAGGATTTTTTCATTACATGGAGCTTCAGTCGTTTCATTATTACTCTCAGTTATTGTTTTTAAATAATTTGAAAAATATTAAAGAGGAGCATTTTCCAAGTTTTTTTGTTTTTAAACTTTTCGTTGGATTTTTGGGACTTGTGGTGCAGATTTATAATGTTCAAGGAATTTGCCATTAAATGCTACTTTAGTCGTTTGATATTAATCTCAGTTGCAGTTAATAAAAAAATAGGATAGTGAAGTATTTTTGGGGTTTTTGGGTTTTTCTCAAACTTTTCTTTGCATTTCGGGTACTTTTGGCTGAGATTTGGAAAGTTCAAAAACGTAGCCATTAAATGGAACTTTAGACGTTTAAATATTAATCTCAGTTGGTTGTTTTAAAGCAATTAGAAAAATAGGAAAGTGAGTATTTTTCGGATTTTTCTCAAACTATTCGTTGGATTTCGGCGATTTTTGGTGCACATTTGAAAAGTTCAAGGAAAAAGTTCCATTAAATGGAACTTCAGTCGTTTCCATATTAGTATCAGTTTCTGTTTTTTAGTATTTTGTTAAATAGGAAAGTGAAGTATTTTGTTTTGTTTTTGGGAATTTTTTTAAATCTTTCGTTGCATTTCGGGTACTTCTGGCTCAGATTTGGAAATTTTAGATAATTTTCATCTAAACAGAGTCCTTGTCGTTCTAATAATGATTTCTGGTTGGTTTTTTGGAAAATTTGAAAAGTGGAAAAAGAAAGAAATCGTTTGGGTTTTCTTGAGTGGGATAATTGGTTCTATCAGATTTCGGAGACCAGTGGCCCAAATTTTTAAGGTTCAGAAAATTAACCATTGAATGGAATTTCTGTCGTTTTCATGTTGATTTCAGTTGGTATTTTTAAGTGAGATTCATATGGCTAAGAGTAGTTTTTGGTGAGAGAAAATGAGAAAATTGCATATTTATCGGTTTTTGGGAGTTTTATTAAAATTTCATTGGATTTTGGGCTATTCGAAAAGTGAAAAATGGAGTATTTCTCAGTATTTGAACTCTCAGTTCAGTTTAGATCAGTTCATGTCTGTTCAGTTCAGTTCAGTTTAGTTCAGGTCTGTTCAGTTCAGATCTGCTCAGTTCAGTTCAGTTCAGTTCAGTTCAGATCTGTTCAGTTCTGTTCAGTTCAGTTCAGTTCAGATCAATTCAATTTCAGTTCAGTTTAAACCCATCCTTTTCCTCCAAATCCCTTTGTGAATGTTTTGCTGCTGAAACTATCAGCATTAATGTTGCTATTTTCAACTAAAATTTGCAATGCTCTTTGCAGTTAATTGCAATCCATTACCCCTAAGTCCTCATGTTCTATGCACTGTGCGTGTGTGTGTGAGTGTGTGGCATATTCGAGTAAATTTCCAAATCAGTCATGAAAGCCCATGAAAGACAAACTTATGACTGACTAAATGGCATAAGGAAAATGCAAACACACGGACAGGGAAAGGCAATTCTATGCAAAACCATCGAGGCACGAAAATTGCATGTCGACACACAAATATGATTTTATGTGGTAATACGAAGCCAACCTTGCAATTATCTGCTAAGTTTGCTGTACACGGAATGGAATTAAGCAGAAATATATGGCAATAAATTTACAATATGTTCGTATGTTTACATATACCATATCAGTGGCGCAGTTAGGATTTCATTTTGGAAGGGATTCTGTGCCCAACTTTTGAGTTCAATACCAGTTGAAACCATATTTGTCAAACTAAATGTTTTTAAGATACTTGGGAGAAAATAAAAGCTCCAAAAAATATTTTCGAAATAAGGTGTGTGATGTTTTTTGTTTTGGCGCTTTTAGAAAAACTATGAATTTCTCTGAACTACAAAAGAAATTATTAAACTGAATTGAGAAAATAAAATTATTAAAGTTCATTTATTACTTGTGTAAGTTATGGTAACTTTTTCAATACATCATGCAATTGTTTAACCATATCCTTCTCTACGTTTAAAAATGTCCCTCTGGAAAAAATATTCCACACACGACTTTAGTCTCTCAAAGTCAGCTTGAGCTCATGAATTTTCCCACTAAACTGATTTGTATTTGTTCCATAGTTGTTTAATCTGTGCAGGTAGCTTGTCGGAAATGTTGACTTTAAAATTGTTATACTTGTTTGTTGTTGTTCCTGGAAAATGATATAATTAACAGTAACTAGTCGTCGAGAGAGAAGCTAGAGATGTGGTACACATTTGTGTTCGCATACGCATTCATCGACGACTTGTGTTCACTTTCGTATTGAAAATCTGCATACAGACACTTTTTGTTGTGTAGAAGGTGGAAAATCTTCATTTAAACTGGTAGACAGGTATCTATCAGCTCGCTGGCGGTTTACTGACTGAAAATTGCTTTCAGTTTGGGGATTTGTCGAGGCGGATCACATAGTTTGTCCGTTTTTCAAAGCAAATTTTTCAGGTAAAATAATTGTTTTTTTATGTAATGTAGAAAAAATTAAAAGTTAGAATATGCAGAATTTAGACTGAAAAGTAGTGTAATGGATTTAAAATTAAGAAACTGTTCAGAAACCTATACCACAAAGGTCTAGAAATATGCTTTGGGCACTAGGACCATTCATTTTTTTTCAGGAATGCCATGGAACCCATTTATAAACTTATAATAAAGATTTAGTTAAAATCTTCTTCTTTTTCGATGGCTTCCAACAACTACTCTTCTAGAGATTTCTTTCTCTTTAGACAGACTCCACCAGTTTTGCAGCTTCACGGGTTTTGGTCTTCACATCTGCATCTAACAATATTTTTTTGGTTGTGCTTCACTTTTGTTTTTCTTTCTGGGTTTCTTCTGAACGTTTGTCTTGTTTCTCCTTTGTGATTTTTCTTATCGCATTTAGGCTTTTGATGCATTTTTCAAGTTCGACATAAGCCATCTTCTGGCCTTAGAGAATTAAATAATTTCATTAGAATCTTTCGCTCGAATGTTGATATTCGGTTTATTTTGTTTGCTTTCATTGTCCAAACTTTTTTTGCTTTAGAGAACCAAATATTTTTAACAGAATCTTTCGCTCGAATGTTGCTAAAACAAATGTTTTTGTCGTTTGCTTTCATTGCCCAAACTTTACACCCATAAATAGGAACCGAAACAAATAAATTATTACTTGGATATGGAACACATCAGCATGTGTCTCCACATTACAAATTTGCTTTCGAAATATTTTCACATCTTTATACTCAATCGATGTTTGTAGAATGACATCCGTCCCATCACTAATACAAACTAACCACACCCAACCATATGAAACCACAATTAAAAGCAATCGAAATCCTCCCGCAGCTTTTAACTGCCTTACACCCGCTGCAGTCAGCTGTTTCCTTCACCCCCTGCCAGTTGCCGCATACCCTCACATGACTCGCGCAAATGTCAAACGGCAAATGAAACCAGCCGAAACGTTACAAATTCCTAACGGAAATGCAGTCGGAAGTGTTAATGTGTATATATGTGTGTTTGTGTGTGTTGTTGGTGTGTAATGAGAACGGAAAGTAGCGGTCGTTGTGATTAATAAGCTACATCAACGGGCATTTGCATAATTGCGGTTATTTTGCATCGATACGCTGACAAATGTACATAAATGTAACGGTTTATTAGTTGCAACTGACGTCAAGTGCAATTAGTATTGAGAAAAGCTTCAAAGCTTAGCGTTACTTGGTGTTACACTCTAAAAAAAAAAATGGCGGCACTAAAAGCCCTCAAGGATTTGCAATAAAAAACAAATTAAGATTGAAATATAGTCCAGTTATATACCGATTTCTTTTATAACTTTAAAATAAAACAAAAAAGTTCTGTGTGATTTCTGACGAATACCTTTATATAATGTTTTGACTGCGATGCCATTCAAATGGGCTAAGCTGTTTTGAAGGAGGACTCGATCCGAGAGTTCAAGTTGTCGTATTACTCTGCTGAATTAGTTGAGCTGGATTCCATAATTGAAATGTTTTAAAAGGTGTTCTTGAGTTGCCAAATTGTTGTTAGTTTGTTACCATAAAGAAGAGATGTAACATAGTCTCAGAGAAAAAAGTTTATGGGCGTTAAATTTCACAATATTGGTGGTCCTTCTACATCACATAATTTGTAATTTTTTTTCTAAATTCTCTAAATTCCTGTATCAACTCAAACTCAACTCAAATGTAATGCTGGATGTAGGTATGGATGTAATGCATATTGCGCCATCTTGTCTATGGCTATGAAAGTCAGTTTCCGTGACCCTATATTGCTCGCCATTCATAGTCACCGTCTGATCATTCACGATTCGTAATAAATTTCCAAAAAAATTAAATTATTTCTTGTTTCTTAAGATTACAATTACATGTGAAATGGCGAGATAAATGGTGATTCGACAGTATATTTTCGTTTTTGCTTGGCAGAAAGTTGATAACCTCACAACTTCGTTTATATGGAAAGCGCCCTCTGTTGGTAAATTTTATAACTTTAAATAATTTTGTATTTTTTGCATTGAAGAATATTAACCTATGTTAAATGATCCAATTACCTTCGTTCACTAGTTCCCGAAATACGATGTTTCACACACTTCACTATTACATTTACAAGTTGGAAGCCAATAGAAAATGACTGAAGATTTATGAATGAATGAAGATTTATATGGTAGCCCCGTTAAAAAGTTGGTGACAGAGTGTGGTATATTTGGAAGAAACATTTGGGAGAGAAAATAAATAAGAGTCAGTGTTACATTTGATACATTTGGGAGCAACCTGGGAATAGTGGGAGCTCATTTTATAAAAAACTGTAATTTGGTATGAAAGCTACATGAAGGGTTGGAGATAGGAGGCAGCTATGTTCAGAAGAATTGTTCAGAAGTGAAAATTAGTGGTGATCAGTCTTAGTTGAACCTTCTAAGAGCCACGTCTGAGCAGCTGTGAAGCAACTTGTGGAATTTTCTAGCGCTTTTGTCAACTTAAGAAACTATAATTTTGTATGGGAACCATACCAAGGGTTTCAGATAGGAGGCAAGTATGTTCAGAGGAAGTGTTCAAAAGAGAAAATTTGTGGCGGTCAGTCATAGAATTAAATCCTCTAAGAGCCACGTCTGAACAGCTGTGAAGCAATTGGTGGAATTTCATAGCGTTTTTGTCAACTTATAAAAGGATATCTTTGTATGGGAACCATACTAAGGGATGTAGATAGGAGGCAAGTATGTTCAGAAGAAATGTTCAGAACAGAAAATTAGTGGTGGTCAGTCATAGAATTAATACCTCTAAGAGCATCTTCTGGGCAGCTGTGGTGTAATCTATTGAACTTCCTTTTAATTTTGTGGACTTTGGCCTTGATGTGATATCATTTATAGCCATTCTAGCCTCCCAATTTTTTGGCCATGCATTTTGTTTATAAAAAATCATGAAATAAGATGTTTCGGAGTATCATAATGACACTAATTCATATCCAGTATATATAATATACATGCATTTTCTCTACATTTGTGATTACGTATGACAGGTTTTCAGTTCTTATGGAAATTAATTAAGTCCATTTAAAAATAAATTAAGTCCAATCCAATTTAAGTTTTGAAGATTTGCTAAAGAGTCCAAAATAAGATATTTTCATTCAAAAATTGGTCCTACCGCTGATCACTGGAACTCTCATAATTCTACGAGTAGTCCGCAGAGGCAGTTTTCTCTCTGTGTGTTTTCGGATTCCGATGGATTCCTATGCCTCATGAGTTCCATTAACTTGCTGGAATAAGAATAAGAATCATGGTCTCCGCTGCCTCAAGAATTTCATTACCTTTAGAGTATAGGAAATCCTTATTAAAGTTATACGAACACTGAAGTTATACAAAAAGGAAATGTAAATTCGTGTAGCAAAGTGTAAAAGAAAAAAAACCCCTTAGCTCCAAAAGGCCATCAATTTCAATAATCTTAAGTTTTAATGTATTTTTACAGTGTCCATTATTTAAATTTTTTAATTTATTAGCGATTGAAACAAATTGCTGAGCTGTCATCACTTCTTCTTGCTGCATATCTCTGTTAGGTTTTTAATTGTTTTTTTCTTGCTTATTAAAAACCCCCATTGACATCAGCACATTGTTCCCTCCTTCACTCGTTTTATTGGCAGTAATAATTTTTCCTATTGCTTGTTTTGTTAAATTTAATTAATACGCACTCAAGTTACGCGTTTGTTCACTGTACGTGTGTGTGCGTGTGTGTGTATGCGTCTGGCCTTCTCTTCCACACACCTTCGCTTTTCCCAGTTAGTTCTGCGCCATGTGACTGGCTGTTGTGACTTAAGCTAATTGCATTTATTGCAGATATATGGCAACGCTGCACATTTAATACATTTATTAATACGAGGCCACAGACACCGCACCAACACCACTGCACCCTCAAGCACACACAAACACACACATACTTGGCTTTGCCGGAAGTGAATGCGGCGCTTATTGTTTGTTTAGAATGTCGCTGTATTTGTAGTTGTGGCCGTTGTTGTTGTTGTTTTTATTCATATTGTGTTTCATTGCATTTGCGGTCATATTCATTACTGCTGCTGGATGTCATGGGAAATGCGCTGGTGGGTGTTTGCACATGACTTTGTGAGTGTGGTTTGTGTGTGTGTGTGTGGCTGTTCCTTGCTATTAGGCGCTTGATTTAAGTGCCACAGGTGCATGGGTTGGCGCGGCGTGGCGTTGCGGTGTGTTGTCATGTGCTGCATTGCGGTGTGACTGGTTTTCCCACTTGCGGTTGCTTTGCTCAATTTGAATTTATTGTTGTGATGATTTATTTCATTCATTAACCACAATGACTCACACAGTAACACGAACCATTGCACACAACACACACACAGAACACAAAGAAAAAGACACAAATCATCTGTTGCTGTAGTTGAAGTGCGGGTTGGTGACAGCTGGCTGGTTTTATTTGCTAAAACTGCAATTGTTAGGCAGCTCAAGCGTGTTGTGGGCAAAGATTATCACCTTTCACAAAAAAATTAATGTGTTGACATTTTGTTTTTTTAATTTTCGTTGTGTTGTTGAGTTGAAATTGTAAGATAAAAATCTTTTAATAAGTATTAAAACAACATTTATTTCTTATTTCTTTAAATTTTACTTATTCAAATAAACCAAAACTACTTAAATTCCAAATGAAACTTTTTAACAAACCCCTTTTAGCATTAATTCGATATAAATTAATTCAATATGAACTTTCTTAGCGTAGCTTAGCTAATTTAAAGGTTCTTTACTGCAAGTTTACATGTTCAACTCTTTCAACTCGTCTTCAAAGTTCTTACCACAACAACTTTGAGGCCTCGCTTATTGGCAGTTGCCATTTTCCCCAACAGCGCCACCAACTAACCGTCTCAGCTGGCTGCCTTACGAAAATACTTCAATCAATTGCAGCGTCAACATCAACAACAACAACTCGACTCCATTTCCTACCCCACTTCCCGAACTGTCAACAACTTTGCAACTAGCTATCGCAACCCGGCTTGCTGCACGTTCAAGGCGAAACTTCTTCCTTCCGTTGGCAAGAAGGCGTCACTTGAAAAATTCGCCTACGGAAACGCTGCGCTACGTACGAAAAGTGTCATTAAAGTCTACTTAAGCCGGTTGTATATATATAGAATAACTATATGTACATGTATCCAAGTGAGTACGTATGTTTGTACGTGTACAAAACTCATATAAATAGTGCAGGTTGCGTTGTGCTTGACAGTGCATATGTTGTTCATAAAATTGTCTTCAAGCACCTCGACACAACTGTCGAGGAATGCAGAGATAGCAACCGTGTGACACTGGATAGAATGAGACAGAGCGTGGAGAGTGGGAGCGGTAGCGAAAAAAGAAAGGCACAGCGCTAACGTGGAAGTCATCAAGTAGCAGGAAGTGGCGCTAGTTTAGTGCTTTGTCCATGCGGCCACTTGTGGCAGTGGCAATAACGAGACAAAACAGCGACTGAATAGTTCGTCGGTCGGTTGGTTGGTTGGCCGCTCGGTGGGACGCTATTAGGTTTAACAATAGACACAAGGCTACTGGCACCTTGACGAGGCCATGCGAAGGCTTCCCGCTTTAAACAATGGTCAACTGGCAGCGTCAGTCCACCTCTTCCGCTGTTCCGTTCAAAATATGTGCACACAAAGTTGGCCATTGCAACTAGGGATGTGTTTGCTTCAATATTGAATATTGGCATTTTTGTTGGCTTGTTTTCATTTCAGCATAGAAATTAATTTGATATTCAAAAGAAAATAATGCTTATGACTAATAGAGAATAATATTTAAATAGAGAAATCATGAGTGGAATTGTCTTAAATTTTTTTTCCGAAAAGGTCCAATCAAGGACTCTTCTATAATTCGAGCAATCATTAAAAAAATGCGTAAATACTAGCAATTCAGACTTTGTGCAAATTTCATTATGAATAATTTTCTTGTATCTTACAAACTTTTAAAGAATTTCATTTGGTACAATTGTTGCTCAAAAGAAAGGAATTAGTTCAGATTTCGTGCAAAGTTCTTTACGAATATTTTGTATGGATCTGTAGCAGAAATACTAGCAGGACCCCGCCGCAAGTTTGAAGCCAATGGAGACAATAAACCAAGTTTTTTAGCCCTGTGTTGATCTCGTTAGATTTTTATGAAGCAATACTTACCGAATGGCAGCCGCCGTAGCTCAGCTGGCTAGTGCGTTGGGCCGCGAGTGAAATGGGACCCAGGTTCAAGACCTCGTTGCGTTAACACCGAAAAAAGAAAAAAAAAACAACAATTTTTCTTCCGGCGGCTGTCCTCTCAGCAGGAAATGGCAAACCTCTGAGAGTAAAATTGCCTATGAAAAAGCTCCAAACTTGCCGTTCGGAATCGGCATAAAACTGTAGGTCCCTTCCATCCGCGTACAAATTCACACGCACAACATGGATGGTTGCGGGTAGCTGGGCCTTAGTCTCGTCATCGGGCGTCGTGCCAGTCAAGAAGAAGAAGAAGAATACTTATCGAATTATTTCGCTTGTTAAGAGCTTTCACCACATTTGAAGTCCTTCCTAGGACTCCTAGACTACCTAGGTCCATCCTAGACTCCGCCAGATTTAAGTTTTCAAAAAAATAAAAAACACGTGGCAAATTATTTCTCACCAAGAGTACTTTCACAAAGTTTGAAGTGAAAAGGCGTAAAAAATCATACTTTATTCAACTTTTAACCCATTGAGTCCTCCATTTAAGGTCTGACTTTCCAAAAAACAAGAAACACGTGTCAAATTATTTTTGATTTCAAGTGTTTTCCCCAATTTTAAAGTCAATAGGCCAATCGGTTCAGGGTTTTTCGTAGTCTTTCCGTATACGAACCTTAACCCTTGGTTCACCGCTTTAATGTTTGATTTTTGAAAAATTGAAAAATACGTGTCGAATTATTTTTGATTTGGAGTATTTTCACCAAGTCAAGTTCAAGAAATCAATGGGCTTATTATATCATTTTATATTCATACAATATATATCTTCATACAATATTTATATCTTCATACAACACTTTAACCCATGTTTTGTCCCTTTCGATCTCGAATTAAAAAAAATCGAATTAAAAAAATATATCTACAGTTTTGATTTCAAGTGTTTTCCCCAATTTTAAAGTCAATAGGCCAATCGGTTCAGGGTTTTTCGTGGTCTTTCCGTCTATGAAACTTAACGTTTGGTTCACCCCGTTAAAGTTTGATTTTTGAAAAATTGAAAAATACGTGTCGAATTATTTTTGATTTGGAGTATTTTCACCAAGTCAAGTTCAAGAAATCAATGGGCTTATTATATCATTTTATCTTCATACAATATATATCTTCATACAATATTTATATCTTCATACAACAATTTAACCCATGTTTTGTCCCTTTAGATCTCGAATTAAAAAAAATCGAATTAAAAAAATATATCTACAGTTTAAATTTCATATTTGTAGCCTCAGCGGTTTGGGCTGGGCGATGATGAATCAGTCAGTCAATCAGTCAGTCAGGATAAACAATTATATGCATAGAGACTAAATAATGTAAATTAGCATCATGAGACTTGTTGCAGAACTTGATTCTTTTGAGATAATTTTCAATGAGAGCGAGAAGATTGTTTTCATAAAAACAATATTTTAGATAGTCCCACAGAATACCGTCCAACGGTATCAAATTGAGTAATCTCTCTCTCAACTTGCAATCTTGAAATCTCAGGTCTCCGGAACTTTTTTAAGAATAGAGCCAAAATAAATAATTTGGTGTGGTTTCTGGTGTCGTCTTGGGTTAAGTTAGGTTAGGTAAGACAGGTAGCTTGCTGGTTTTTTAGAAAGTTGCACACTCGGAGGACTCGAAAGGCCTTTGTGATGCCCGAAAAGAGTGTAGGTAAGCCTCTTTCATCCTGTGTTCAGTGTTGTCTGAAACCAACCTGAGCGTCGAATGAACCTGAAAATGTTTTCCGGTGATGTGGTACAAACCATGCCCAAGTCGTCGAGTGTTCTGCTCCCCTAGATAGTGGTGCCGTGTGCTATGAAGCACCTTGTTGCCACTTTTGGTCCATTTGGATCGAAAGTGAACCTTTTTCTATCACTTGCGTCTTTGAGCCGTTTTTGTATAATTCGAACCTTTTTTATACAAAAGTGTATTAGCAAAAAAAAAAGACCAACTAACTAACTAAGGCAATCGGTAAAAATTTTGACATAATATATGTTATGTTAAAAAAAATGTCAAAAACATAAAATGGTTCTTTCGTTACTATTTTGCCACTTTTGGTCAATTTGGATCGAAAGTGAACCTTTTTCTATCACTTGCGTCTTTGAGCCGTTTTTGTGTAATTCGAGAATTTTTTATACAAAAGTGTGTAAGTAAAAAAAAAAAAAGAAGAAAACGAACTAACTGAAGGTAATCGTTAAAAATTTCTATACGAAAGTTATGTTTTGTTGTGTTAAAAACCTATTTGTCGAAAACATAAAATGGGCTTTCGTTACTATTTTGCACCTTTTTTGCAAACATTTTGGAACAACAAATTTTAGCTGAGTGGGAACCGTATTATGAAATGCAATGCACTCGCACAAAATCTATTTCCTTCTCATTCTAGCAGCTGAGACAGTAGTTTCTATGCCGTTTTACTGAAACCATATATTTGCCATGTATATTTCAAATCGATGTCTGCAATTTCAGGTCATAATAAGGGACAGAAGAAGGTCAAACTGGACCTCGATTGATGTCAACAGTTGGCTAAAAGTCGAATTTCGTTTGCTGAGCATTTAATCATTTCAATTCAAAATTAAATTGCTTAATTAAATTAATTCAATTAATTTTTATTTAGTTTTAAAACGAAAATGAATTGAAAATTCGAATTCCAATTTCGAATTCTCAACATGACATCCGATCCATTCCCATCTCTAATTGCAACTATGATAGTGTGTATACAAGTGTAGATGTGTGTTTGTATGTACAAAAAAATGGGTATGTCCTTTGAGGGGCGGCACATGCAACTGGCATGCCATAAAATCCCCGAACGTATGAACGGCACTGGAAAAACTTTTCCCAACAATGCCAACTTCAGGGTCTACCCTAATTGACTTGGGAACATGCACACGTGTTGCTCACGGCCAGACGGTTGGTATACGTTGAGCGTTGCCCGCAACTCGGAACAACCCATTCGACTGGGTTGCACTTCAAGCAGGAAAATGCGACAGCCTTCCTCACTGGCAAGTGGGCAGCACAGCCCAATGTGGAGCGTCGCTGTTGCTCTGTCGCTCGCTTCATTATGTTCATGCAATATGAACATGAACTTTTATTATAAATACACTTGAAAATTTGCTGAGGTATTTTTGTGTACCCGCACATAAGGCAAATAGTGTGGGGGGAGGGGGGCGTGTATTGGTCGGACAGCGGTTGAGGGAAGCACGTGTTTTTTTTTGTGCTGCTTGGCAATGCCGGTTGACAAGCCTTTGTCGGCACTTCACTGTGGCAGACAGTGCAATTTTGCTGGTGGAAAATTGAGAAAAAAAATCGCTGATAATTTGGTTTATAGCGTTGGTGGCGGTTTGCGGCAATGTGTCTGTGTAATTGTAAGTGTGTTTGTGTGGTATTTGTTGTGTACTGTGCAAAAGAATGTATGAAGGTTAATTTGTTGTAATAGATTCCGGTAATTCAGATTTTGAGTGACTATTTAATGCAGCAAAGGTTGCGGTTTAGCCTTGTTCGTTGTTGCTAATGTTGTTGTTACTTTAGTTGCGGAAGGACATGGCTTTATATGTGCATGAATAATGAATCGAATAAATGTGGCATATGGACATAAATACGGCACATTACAGCCAAAGTAAGAAAAACAGCAGAAAATGAAGAGAATGACTGAATGAAGTATACGGACACGCTTCTTTAAAACATATCAGCTTAGCATATATGAAGTCTGTTGTCCTGATTAGTGCATGAACAAAGTCAACTACTTGTTGAAGATGAGTAGAATTGGTAACTCGACTTGCAGCATTTGCCAAGTGGCTTAGATGAGCCATCAGTGTTGTCAGATCAGGAGATTTCCTTTTAGATTTAGGAGATTTTTGGCCTTTTAGGAGAATTTTTAGGAGGAAGAATTGTTAAGGAGAAGGTTTAGGAGATGATATTTTATGTATTATGGGGATTTTTTGGATCGTTAGTGAATTTTTGGGTGACTCGACTTTTGCAGCTTTTGCCAAATGAATAAGATGAGCCACCAGTTTTGCCAGATCAGGAGATTTCCTCCTGGATTCAGGAGATTCTTGGTCTTTTAGGAGAATTTTTAGGAGGAAGAAATAGGTAGGGTAGTAGCGTCGACTGCGTGTCCACTGAGCACGCCCAATTAGCACTTTTGTGCCGTTTTGTTGTCGCATCCTCGACTGGGTCTTCGATGCGTGGGAGAAGATACTGGGCCTTAAAGCCAACCCGCATCGTCCAAATAGGACTTGATGCACCTCAGTTTTGTCTCAGACAGATCAGCTAGAGAGCTAATCAGACTGTTCTCCAACGAATTAAGTCTTTTAAATGCTAAGGCAGGTCAGCCGCAGAGGAAGTATTCGAGTGTCTCACTCTCGTTGATTTCCCTGAAGCTTCTGCAAAAAGGGTTGTCGGGGAGGAGGAGAAATATTTAGGAGAAAGTTTAGGAGATTTACATTTTTTGTTAGAGGATTTTTCAGGACCTTAATGGATTTTTGAGAGATTTTTGAATAACGAAGTATGATGTATTGGAAACACTGGCAAAAAAACATATTTTGGCAACTATTTTAATAGTCAAAGAACCTTATTGTGTTAACAATTTTCGAGCTTACAATATGTAACCTCGTTCTATCTCGTTTTCACTTATTGCTGTCACGATGAAATCCCGCGAAAAATGGCCTTTTTCATTTAATTAAATTGTTATATGTTTTGTTTTTCTTAAGTCTTTGTTGTTTAGCTGAAGATGAATAACAAAATATATATATTTTAATATATATTTTTTATATTTTAATTTTATTTTTTTATTTTTATTTTTTTTTTAGAAGTCTAAAATGAAGCTAATTATGGAAAAAAAATTAGGAGATTTATTTTACTTTTGGGAGGAAATTTCAGTATTTTTTAAGATTTAGAAGAAAGTAATTTCAGGTATCTGGCAACACAGTGAGCCACAACGATTGAATAGGGTAGAGATTGGTTGGGAGCAAATTTTAGGGATGATAGAAGATTAGTTTAAGTTGAAATGTTTACTTAAGCCGAAATTATTGCTCATTGTGGGACCACAGTGGTCATCCACTTACAGGACTATGAACCAAGAAGAATCCCTTGTCAACCTGGCTATATTTCTGATATTCAAAGGCCATAGCTCGGTTAGACTAATGAAGACAACTCAGCCGAGGAGCTTAGGTATTCTTCTGGACATTGACAGAAAAGGTGGAGAACGGTCTCCTACTCCACGAAGCCGCATGCTCGACAGAAGTTGTAAGATTGCAGTCTCAGTCTGACAGTGACCCGTGAGCACCGAAATCGTTGTACTTATTGAGTGACGGTTGAGGTTAAGCAGCTGGTTGGTTCGTTTCAGGTTGTATGCTTGCCCAGTTAGTCGGGAGATATTGCAAGGTTCGTTCCTCGGACCACAACTTGTTTGCTTCTTAAAAAAAAAAAAAATATGTAGTTTGAGCATCAAACAATCCTCCCCCACTGGGAGGAAGGATAAGGCCGCGTAACCGCTCTGGCGAGTTCGTCCGCCTTGCAGTTGTCTACCATACCCCTGTCCCCTGGCACCTAGAATAATGAGATGTTGGGGGTTCTAGCTAGGATTTTTGGCAGTCCAAGACCAGTCTGAATGAAGTGGTCGACCCGGAAAGGATTTGATGGCTGCCTGACTGTTCGAGTATATGTGGACATCCGCCTTATGTGCGCTCTCGCTGATAATCTAGAAATAAGTCTGATTAATGGCCTTTACTTCTACCTGGAAGATACTGCAGTGGTCAGGCAGGCAGAAGAAAAGTCAAAGCTCAGTGTAGATGTTGATGGAGTTGTCGGTAGATAACTCGTCCACTCCATTCATTCGTCTCTACTAGGAATGCGGACTGTAAATCTGGAGAGTCCCTGTGACCAAGATTTTAGGGAAGAAAATGATGCAAATAAATGGCTTCCAAAGCTTCTCTTGTTGGCTAAGCTAAGCTAAGATAAGTTGGATGGACGGAGCGACAGAAATATAGTAAAATCATATAGGTGCCCCTGATCCTCCAATTATACTTGTCAAAATCGTTAATGTTGTTGTTAACAAATATAAAATCGGGGTCTAAATTTGCATTCGGCATCATGGCCGCATAGGGTTAAGCCACTGTTGCACTGTAATTATTGCACCGTTGACTGTTGCATGTGGCAAGTCAAGAAGACTGCAAAAATTCACATTTCCTCTGCTTCTATGCTGTAAAATTTCAAGTGGAATTTATGTCTCACATAATAAACAAAAACAACAACAACAACAACAAAATCAACATTTAACAACAGCAAATCAACGCGGACAGTAAAATGTTGTGGTGTTTGCGCAAACAGCTCGTAAAACAATGTTAATCGTATAAAGGCGCAGCAGCGGCATTTTTTTCACTTTGGCGTTGCCACCCGAAACGATTGTAGTTATCTTCACGCCGCTGTCTGGCTTACAGCATGTCGCTTGTTTTTATTTTGTTGAGTGCGCCAGCAAGTGGCAACATTGCAAGTTGTCGCTGCACTTCTGTCGCTGGCAACACTTGAGAGGAGTTAAAAATAATGATGCACAGAATTAGTGGCCTCAGTGTCAACATTTTTGCCATTTATGCCGGCACACGCACATATGCAACATATGACATTGCCGCATATATGTGTGCATGCGCCTTTGTGTGTGTGTGTGTGTGTGCTTAATGCGGCCGACTGTTGCCTGCAGTTGAAAGTCATACACAGTGCCAGCACTTTTCATTTTAATTTTTCTTGTTTTATGATTTTCCAGCCGAGCCCTGACAGTTGTCTCTGGTTGCTGCTCGGCTGTAAACATGCCCTTTGCAGCGGAGTGGTTGTTGTTGTTGTTGTTGTTGCTGGCCATTAAAATTGCATGTGCCACACGTTGCAGGGCGCACAAATTATGTGCAACAATTCGCACAAAGCTAAAGATAAAACAGTTCAGGGTTTTTGCTGTTTGTTGGTTGGCTTGTTGTTTTTGTTTTTTTAGTACAGTTGAAAGCCTTGAAAGCTTTGCAAGCTCAAAGGGATTATGTGCGAGTTAATGGAGTTGTTGCTTGTTGCTGAATTTGATGTGTAGTTCATTGAGTTGTGTTTTGAATGCCATAAGGTTTTGCTGTGTTTTTTTCGTTAAGTTTTTTGCGCAAGTGTGTGAGGTTATGTTAGGTTAGGTTGAAGTGGGATTAAAGACAACGATTTTGTAGTTTTAAGTTTCGAGTGGTTGTTAGCTTTTAATGAAGTGTTGGTATCATGGGGCGGCGAGTGAAAGGAGCTGAGTGTGTTTAGTTGAGTTAGTCGGAATTGAACGGAATTTTAAGTCGACTTATGGAACTAATGAAGTTACCTTGGGGAATTTTTGATGTTTCTTTATGATATTATTGGGGTCTGAATGGCTTGCAGCTTAGTGGAAGAAAAAGAACACGAACAAGACGAAGAGATGAAGACAAAAAAGAAGTCGAGTATGAAGAATGTAAAAAACGTCAAATTAGAGCAGAAGCAGCAAATAGGATAGGACTGCGAGAAGAGATAGAGGAGGCTAGAGGAGGATAGAGATAAAGACAAAGATGAACATAGAAATGGAGGTTGAATCAGAGTTAGAGGTAGATGCGGACGTAAAGGGAGACGTGGGGAAGGAAGATAGATGTAGAGGTAGAAGTAGAGATGAAGAATAAAAAATTAAAAATAAAGAAGTAGAAAAAGAAGAAGAAGAAGAAGAAGAAGAAGAAGAAGAAGAAGAAGAAGAAGAAGAAGAAGACGAGGAAGAAGACGACAAAGAAGAAGAAGAAGAAGAAGAAGAAGAAGAAGAAGAAGAAGAAGAAGAAGAAGAAGAGGACGAGTAGGACGAGTAGGACGAAGAAGATGAAGAAGCGAAAGTAGAAGTCGAAATTGAAAGAAGAATGAGTAGAAGTAAAGGTAAAAGTAGAAATAGAAATAGAAGTAAAACTAAAGGCAGAAGTAGAAGAAGAAGTAGAGGACAAAGTAGAAGAAGGAGTAAAAGTAGAAGCAGAAGTAGAAGTACAGGTAGAAGTAAAACTAAAAGTAAAAGTAGAAGACGAAGTGGAAGACAAAGTAGAAGGAGAAGTAAAAGTAGACGTAGAAGTAGAGTTAAAAGTAGAAATAGAGGTAGAAGTAAAACTAAAAGAAGTAGAAGACAAAATAGAAGAAGTAAAAGTATAAGTAGAAAAAGAACTAGAGGTAGACATAAAACTAAATATAGAAGTAGAGGAAGAAGATAACGCACAAAACAAACTAGAAGAAGAAGAAGTAGAAGTAAAAATAGAAGAAAAAAAGAAGTAGAAAGAGGAGAACTAGAAGAAAAAGTAAAAGTAGAAACAAAAGTAGAAGTAGAAGTGAAATTTGAAGTAGAAATGGAAATAAAAGAAGTAAAAGTAGAAAATAAAGTAGAAGAAGAAGTAAAAGTGGAAGCAGAACTTGAATAAAAGTATAAGAAGACGAAGAAGAAGCAGTAGAAGAGTAAGTAGAAGTAGAGTAGAAATAGAATTTGAGGTAGAAGTAAAACTAAAGGCAGAAGATAAAGAAAATGTATGAATAGAAATAAAGGTAGAAGTAGGAGTGGATGTAGGAGTAGAAGTAGAACCAAAAGTAGCAGTAAAATAACAAGTAGAAATGGAAGTAGAAGACGAACTAAAAGTAGAAGTAGAAGACAATCAGAAGTAGAAGAAAATTAGAAGTGGAAGCAGAAGTTGAAGAAGAATCAAAAATAGAAGGGGAAATAGTAGTAGAAAACAAAGTAGAAGTAAAAGATAAGAAAAATAAAAAAAGAAGAAAGCAGAGAAGTAACAAAAAAGAGAAAAAAGAAGTAGAGGACAAAAAGGTTGGGGAATGAAGAAAAAGAGAAAGAAGAAGAGAAAAGAAAGAAGAGAAGAAAAGGAAGAAGAGGGGAAGGGGTAGGAGGAAGAAAAAAAATGGAAAATAAGAAAAACAAGAAAATGCTCCTGCAGTCGTTAGATTGGAGGCGCAATTATTGAGAATGGCCCCAATGGTCAAGGATGATCCCAACGAGTTGCCTTATGCAGGATAGGCGCATAAAGCGTACAAGGCAGGTTTTCTTCAAAGACCCATACTCTCCACAGAGATCGACAGGTGTCACAGTGGGTCTTACTTCGCCATAAAGATTATATATCTTTACGAATCCATCTGTCAATGGCCATGAATAGTGCAATTAATGAAGGCAGCACAAAATGTTTCAAATCGGTCCTCCTTCTTGCTATCTCAGCTGCAAGGTCTCCTGCCACTCCTGAGTGTCCTAGATCCCAGCAGAGATTGATCCAATGGTGATCATGCTTTAAACAGATCTGCGACATTTCTGAACTGTCTTCAGTATTACCAGAGTTCATTCCAGCACTTTGAGAGCTGCCTGGCTGTACATGAAAAGAATAGGTGAAAGGACTGATGAAGATTAGAATTAGGGTACTATTGAATAATGCTTGGCTTGAGTGACTCTTTACTGGTTGTAACAAAGTTGCATATTTTGCAAAATACTTATAAGTTAGTTGGAAAGATCAAAATAGTTAAGGCATGTTTAGCCAATGAATGAAAAGCTGAGAGGGACCGCCACAGCTCATTGGCCATGAAGTTACAGCCTCTGGACTCACTCACAGCTGGACCAAATTTGTGGTTCGCAAAGACTACGTCAAAGTTGCACACGCTCAACTAAAGCCAGACGTCAGTGCGCTTCCACTGCTGCGGGGGGCTTAGTGACCAGTGACTGGAAGCGAACACAGCGGCGCATTGACAGCCGACGGGCAACAGCTTAGCGCTGACATGACGCGACGAGCCGCGCCTGTTTGCACGCTTCACTATTGCCTCGCCAAGCCGTTTATTGTACTGTTTGCCATATTGACTTTCAGCGTTGCCACAGGCACACAATCGATGTTTACATATGCATGAGCGCTGGTCGACCGCTTCATTTGCTTGTATGGGTGCCTCAGTGTGTGTATGTATAAGTGTGAGTGTAGAGCGGTCATTGCATGTGGCAAAGGCGCCCGACAGTAACATCAGTAACAATAACAACAACAATGCCTGAACAAATTTTTGATTGATGATGACAGGCGAAATGAATGCAAATGCTGCGCAACACAGCAGGCACTTGAGCCATCGTCGTCGTCTGCTCGTTGCATGCCAACAGCGAACGAAGAGTGTCGGTGGCAATGGCCATGGTTTGCATGTGACACTTGGCCATATTTGCATAAACGCCAAGTGTTGATATTTTAATTTGCTCAAAACAGACCAAAGCAACACCAACAACATTGACACTTGACTCGCTTTGGTGAATTGTGGCAAATAAATTTTCTTTTGTCAAACGTACAGTTGAACTCTTTATTAGCAACGGTGCTAAATTTGCATTTTAAAAGCGTCTTTCGTCGTATCTGTGTGTGTGTCTGACTGTCAGACAATGCACATTTAGCAAACAAACACAGGCCCAGCCACAGAAGGACACACACACATATTTAGTTATTTACAGCGTTCAAGTGTTTGTGTGTGTGTGTGAGTTTGTCTGCACTGGGGCCACTGTTGTTTGACGTCGCAGCTCGTGAAATATTTACCGCCATTACTGTCAGCGCTGGCATTTTGACATTTGACATTTCTTGACAGGCCTTGAGCTCATTAGCATTGCACGCTGGCAACGCAGCGCAATGGCAATTTCGATTGGTCGCTGGTTTGCTGGTTGCTTATGTTAATTAGCGGCCAACAGTACGAACGGAACGGAACAGAAATCTCCTGCATTTAGCAGTTGGAAAATTGAAATTGGAAATTTGCGGCCTCAATTGCGTTGCCGGCAACTGATGTCGCTAGTCTACAATTCTGTGGTCAAAAGCAATAACCGCCTAAGTCGAAAATTACTGTTTCGAGCAATCTCGCTTTAAAGTTTTAGCGCGTAGTGTGTTCGTTATGGGAATGCGAATAGGTTTTTATTAATAACTTCTTTTATTTTAAAGTTACAAACTCCCCGATTTTACACAAACGTAGAGCACAGTCAAGGGAACGTGGTGGCATCCATAACTCAATTTCTTCTTAAGTCGACTTAAGCGGTTATTGCTTTTGACCACAGAATTATTCGTATTGTTAATGCGAAATGCGCACCTGGCAACTCGCATTGTCCGCTCGACAATTGCCAGCTGCTGTATTAATGCCAGTTGCTGTTGCTGTCGCTGTGTTAGTGGTAGTGTTTTTGTTGTTGTTGTTGGCACTGCAGTTGGTCGACTTAATTGGCATTATTCTGGGCGCGGTCAGTGTGCGTTTAGTAGCTTAGAACGTGTTCAATTCATATTTGCCATATTAAATATTATTGAACAAGTCGTGTGGGAGTGCAGCGATTATTGGTTTATTGTGGCAACGCTGCATTTGCATATCTAATACTTGTGGCGGGCAAGGCTGGTCTCCACATATTTAATATTTTAAATTAACATGTTAAGAAGAGTATTTTGAATGCATTTTACTTATACAGGGTCTATCAATAAAAGGTATAATTTTAGATTTTTAGCTATTTATGAACTATCAAATAAGGACAAAGGAGTAGGAGAATAGAGGAGAGGAGGGAATAAAAGAAGAAGATGACGAGGAGAAACAGCAGTAGACGAAAAAGAAGAAGATGACGAGTAAGAGAAAGGGAAGTAGAAGAAAAAGAAGAAGAAAAAGTAGACGTAGAAAAGAAAGACGAAAAAGAAGAAGAAGAAAAAAGAAGAAGAAGAAGAAGCACAAGAAGAAGAAGAAGAAGAAGGGAAGCAGAAGAAGAAGAATGGAAGCAGAAGAAGAACAAGAACAAGGGAAGCAGAAGAAGAAAAAGAAGAGGCAGAAGGATAAGGAGAAGAGAAAACGAATAAGAATAAGTAGACTAAGAAGAATAAAAAGAAGACTAAGTATGGCTGTTATCAAAAAGTAGAAGTAGAAGTGGAAGAAGAAGAAGCAGAAGAAGAAGAAGAAGCAGAAGAAGAAGAAGAAGAAGCAGAAGAAGAAGAAGAAGCAGAAGAAGAAGAAGAAGAAGCAGAAGAAGAAGAAGAAGCAGAAGAAGAAGAAAAAGAAGCAGAAGAAGAAGAAGAAGAAGAAGAAGAAGAAGAAGAAGAAGAAGAAGAAGAAGAAGAAGAAGAAGAAGAAGAAGAAGAAGAAGAAGAAGAATAAGAATAGGAATAAGAATAAGAATAAGAATAAGAATACGAATAAGAATAAGAAGAAGAAGAAGAAGAAGAAGAAGAAGAAGTAGAAGTAGAAGTAGAAGTAGAAGTAGAAGTAGAAGAAGACGAAGAAGAAGAAGAAAAAGAAGTAGAAGAATAAGAGACAAAAGGAGAGGAATAAGAGGCAGAAGGAGAAGAAGGAAAAGAATAAGAGGAAGAACAAAAAGAGGAAAAAGAACAAGAAAAAGAAGAAAAAAGAAGAAAACGAAGAAAAAACGAAGAAATAGAAGAAGAATAAGAATGGCTATTGGGGCCAGCAAAAGTAGAATTAGAAATGGAAATTGAACTAAAAGTAGAAGAAAAAGTAGAATTAGGAGTAAAGGCAGAAGTAGAAAAAAGCAGAAGTGAAAGAAAAGGACTGATGGAAGTTGAAGAAGAAGTAGAAATAAAAAGTAGAAAACAAAGCAGAACCCAAGATAAGAAAAATAAAAAAGGAGAAAATCAAGGACGTAAAAGGAAAGAAGAAGAAAAAGGAAGTAGAGAAAGAAGGGGACAAAGAAGTTGGGAGAAACAAACGAAGAGGAATAGAAAGAAAAGGAAGAAGAGGACGAGGAAAAGGAGAAAGAAGAAGAAGAAGAAAAAGATGGAGAAGAAAAATTAGAAGTAGAAAACAAAGTAGAAGAAAAGATAAGTTACATAAAAAGTGAGAAAAACAAGGAAGCAAAAGAAAAAGACAAAAAGAAGAGGAAGAAGAGGATAAAGAAGTTGGGAGAGAGAAAAAAGAAGAGGAAGAAAGAGCACAGGAAGACGAGGATAAGGAGAACGAGGAGGAAGGGGAAGAAGAAGAAGAACAAATAAAAGTAGAACAAAAGATAAGAAAAATAAAAAATTAGAAAAACAAGCAAAACAAGAAAAAAAAGAAGATAAAGAAGAGGACAGGGAAGGAGGAAAAAGAAGAAAAAAGAGAAAGGGAAGAAAAGCACGGAGAAGGAGAAAAGGGGGAACACCAACAATCTCAACGATTACTTTGCGTTGATCCGAAACACTGTTGTTCACTCCTCTTGGGAGCATAGGGCTTCCTCAAGATATTGCCTTGTGTTGGTTTCGTTGATCGGTTGTGTTTTTCTGCCAAGGTAGGTGGTTGGCCATCTGCAAAACCTAACCTAACCTAACCTACGTGAACTTATTCTTCTAAGTCGATTATTTGCGTGAATTGTAACCTTAAAAAACATGTAACGTATGATTTATTGCACGATTTTTCAATCACGCTTCTTCGGAATCCCAGTTTTTATAATGTTTGATAAACTAATACACGTACCAAAAAATTTGGATCCCAGAGTGAATTAATTGGCATTGCATCGAGCCTTAAGTTGCCAACTGACTTTGTCCAATGAAAAAGTCCAGAATTTTAACCATAACTTTATTATAAGTTTAACTTCAATGAATCAATCAATCATTTATTTTAAAGGTCATTACTTCAGTTGTTCAGACGTCTGTCCAATTCAACACCAAAAATAACTTCAAATGGACAAATTTGACGGTCATTGGTTTTATTACATTACATGATTTTCAAATTTATCTACAATCAAATTGAAACTAAAAATATGTATTTGTTGCATTATCGCCGAATGACGCCATTACATCAGTGGGCAATGTCAGTTGTCAGTCAATGTCAGCAACGCTCACAATGTTCGTTTCGTGCAGACAAAATCTATTTGCGTTTCTTCTGGGCTTGGCGCACTTTGTTTTGTCAAAAATAAATTGTCTTTATTGTTGTTGTATGTGCATTACCGTTATGCGTTTAAAGCTTTTTCATGCGCCACCACTTGTCACCTTTCAACTAACCTCAAATTTTAACAAAACCTGCTTTTTTTTGTTTGGCCTGAGCACAAGTCTGCAATTAGCGCTGAGGAACTTAAAAAAGAGCGAGAGAGCAAAGGGTAAAAAGAGTGAGACAGTTGCCTGAATAAGATATAACAACAGCAAATTTGTAAACTATTACAAGATTTTTTCATAACTTTTTGTTGTAGTATTTGCACCGCAACTGCGCACAGTCGTGACTTGTCGTTGACGTGGTTGTCTGTTCCACTGTCCGTTCGTTCGCTTGTTTGTTTATCTATGCATCTGTCGACTTGTCTGTCGTGGCTGCGTGTGCAGCCATCTGTCAGTGTCATCTAGCGTGGCTGTCCAACTGTCTGTCTAAGCGGCTATGCGCTTGTCTGTCGTTCTCGCTATTTGTCGTTCGGCTGGTTGTAAGTGAAATGTGCAAAATGTTTGCTTACACTTTTTCTCTACCACTTCTTCTGCTTCTTCGTGGTCAGTTTTTTTATACGAAAATGACTTGCATGTTTTTGCTGTCACTATACATTGTTGTTGTTGTTGTTGCAATTACTGCAGTTGTTGTTGTTATTGTAATTGTTGCTGGTTGTCAAGTCCCATACGTGCATTGGCCGCTGTATTCAGCAGGTCTGCAACGTTGCTGTTTTTGTTTGTTGGTTTTTCACTCGCTTCGCTTCAACGAATTGCCAATTCGTGTTGTTCGTGCGCGCCAGAAATGTCACTTGGGTAATATGTCAGAAATTTATTGAACTCGCGCCGCTGGACTTTTGCACTCATCACTTAACGCGCTGTCTTGCTGATTATTGTTGTTGTTATTGTTGTTGTTGCTGTTGGTTTTTGTTATTATTGCTGTGATTTGTGTTCGCTGTTCGCTGCTTGGTTTACTATTCTAATTGTTGTTATTGTTGTTGTAATTTTAGTTTTAGCTGATATCACGCTCGTCCTTCGTGTTTTTCATTAAAAATTCTTGGCGTTTGCTGCAGAAATTAATTGATTTTGATTGTATTATCGTTGTTGTTGTTGTAGTGGTTGTGGTTGCTGCAATTTGATTGCTTCATTTTAAGATTGAAATGG
This sequence comes from Melieria omissa, assembly GCA_963971225.1. Taxonomy (NCBI): domain Eukaryota; kingdom Metazoa; phylum Arthropoda; class Insecta; order Diptera; family Ulidiidae; genus Melieria; species Melieria omissa. The sequence goes on along the minus strand of OZ020267.1, from coordinate 101,714,671 downwards.
AGTTTTTGTGGTTCTTTTTGCTGTGGCTGATTACAAGAGAATTTTTAGTGTTTTTTGTTATTGTTGTAAAAACCATTTACGTTGAAAACCGTTCTTAAGCTGTGCTTTAATTATGGTTATTTGACAGCGTTTCACCCTTGCGACCCTGTGTCTCGATATTACTTTTTGGTATTTAAATCTTGAAACATTTGCATAAGAAGTGTGCACACGACATTTGAAGTTGCCACGCCTCTTTGTTTGAGTTCTAGAGCTTGTTTACTTTTGAACAATTTCAGCTTAAAACGGGCTAAATAAATTTTGTATCAATATTTTTTAATTACAGAAAAATTTTTTAATATCTAATTATGGAGAAATACAAAATTATCATTATTATTTTTAATTTTATTTAACCATTATTAAAAAACAGGGTTTTGATCAAAAGCGCCCAATTCGTAGACTTCAATTAGAACACAAAATTTCCATGATATCGCTGCAAATTCTTGGAAATTATTTTGGGGATAACAGTAAAATTTTTGTAAATTGCTTTGACTTCTTTCAATTCTAAGAATATTAATTTGCAATCGTAGCTTTTGCTATAAGATGACAAATAGGTGAAGTTGCTCTCAGGCAACTTTGGGGTCGAAAGGGTTAAATTGATGGCGAGATTATTTTGTAAACCGGTTTTAACTAGAGTCGAGATGAGTTCTGGTTAGAGTGAAGATTTCCAGTTAGAGTAGTTTTTCCTGCTGATACAATTTTTTTTTTAAAATTCTAATAAATAATAAAAAAAGAAATTTAGCAAAGCAAAATTATCACCTGGACGTCGCTTCCTTTCGTGAAGGATGCTTGGCATGCCGAATTTTTCTAGTTGGAACCAGAATTACCACTGCGAGCTTGGACCATTAGGAAGACTTTAAAAGTTTAGTCAGGAAAGAGTGTTTTAAGTAGTTGGGGTAAAAACTTATTGTCGAATTTGTTAGTTAAGGTTACGTTTGTTAGTTGAACTATAAATAGGCTTCACTTGCAATATAGACTGCAACCCCGATATCAGACTTTAATCAAACTGTAGGTGTTCACTTGCTTTCGAGAGTCCAACTCACTTCACTTCACAGGGGTTCACTTGCGACAGGGGTTTGAACTCAGATGTCAGACTATAATCAGACTAGCTAGAGACTCCAACTTAAGTGGAGATTAGGCTTCACTTGCAATAGATACTTCAATCCAAAAGTCAGATTATAATCAGACTATAGGTGTCTTCTTCTTCCTTCAACTCAGGTCTAGTCTACTCGTGATAGAGTTTAAGTACTCGACCTCGTAGTGAGGGTACATACTTTTTCCTGAAATATGGCAAGGCCCCAAATAACAACAAATGGTAATATACCCTTAGGTTTGATGGGTTTTTGCCGACTCCGTAGGACATTATTCCAATGTGTTAACAAAACATATTCGCATTTTAATTTTTCGATAACACCACAAAAGAAAATGTTATCGGAAAAATTAAAGTGATTTAATCAAGTGTCGCGGAGTTTACTTTTACCTGAAATATAAGAACTTTATGAAGGAATGAGATAGTAGTTACTTATACCTGAATTAATATCTTCTAATCAATGTAGATTGATTGCTTAAGTATCAACTTTTCGTTGGGACCAGAACAGTATACTCTTCTACTTTATGCATAGATTTCTAGTCTAATGATTTCTACTATGAAGATAACTAGTCAAGTTAAATCCTTTTTCTTCATGTAGTGATTTCTAGTCGGGGTTGTTCCTTTCATGTTGAAGTTTTTAGTCAAAGTAGAGACTTTTTGTCTGAATAGACTAATCTATTTTATCCATAAATTTGTAGTCTAATGTTTTCTGCTATGAAGATAGCTAGTCAAGTTAAATCATCTAATTTATCTTTTGCTCTGGGTAGATACTTTCACTATATTGTTACGAAAATCCCAAGTTTTCCAAGGTTCGTTTTGATTGTGTTTGAAAACAAAAAAACTTAAATTATTCAGCGCAAAACGCAGTCAGAAACTAACAATCACTTTATTTACAGATTTATACTTCGCTTCTATCTACACTTGTTACCACTTTGCTTGCTCAACACAGACTCGACCCCTTGCGCTGCCACTGCTGCTTTTATACTAGTTTTCTTATCGCGCCGAAGTTTCTTGCACATTCCAGTTTTACTTTCTATATCGATTATTCTAGCAAAGCTCATCACCTTTCGCGAACCATCCTTGCCATATCGGACTATACCAAGCGAATTATACCAAATTTGCCGTACTTCAAAGTGCATGCCTAAAAGTATGCTTGGAAAAGCATTCGTGCATAGAAAAGCAATGAGCGCAGAGTGCCTTATCATGCCAAAATATGTATAATTGTTCAAAGCAGAGGTTTTTAGTCTTTTTTATCTGGTCAGACTATTCTTTATCAAAGAAAGACTTCTGGTCTTATGATACCTACTATAAAGATAGCTAGTCAAGTCCAAGAAACTAAAGAAAATACAGATATTTAAAAATGAAAACCCATCAATTTAACCTCAGTGGTCTTTCTAGTGTTAATGTCCAAATTTGTTTGCTTATGATTTGTTGATTACAAGACTCTCCAGTTTTGATATTACAAATTTAAATACATTTATAACATTTTGTTGCAAATAAGATGGAAAACACAGCGGACACTCGAGCGAACCAACAAGACAGGGAAATGTTAAGATTGACAGCTTACAAGCAAAAATGTCAGAAATTTCTGAAGCAATTTTTTTGATTTAATACATTAATAAACTGCGCAAAGTGTAAAAAAAGCAGTAACAATTGAAAGATGACAGTAACAATACGACAACACTACAACTAGCAAACTTTATATCGTATATGAAAATTAAATTTAAAATGTATTAGCACCGACAAACGGCGAGCGTTGGAGTTACATCCAACTGTGCTGTGCTGTGTTGTGCGTCCAACAACTGTCACAAACTGTGTTGCGCTACGAATTGTCAGTTGACAAGTGCTGTTGTCACAATTTCTAAGAAATTTTTATTATTTTTGTTGCTTTGCGTTGAGTGTCAAAATGCGCCCAGTTGTTATTAGTGATTGAAATCACTGCCAAGCAACAACAGGCTCATGTTTGTTGTTGCTGTTGACCATGCTTTTGTTGCTGTTGTTGTTGTTGTGGGTGATTGCTGCTTTTAGCTGGGTGCTTCTCAGAAATCAGGTTGGATCTGAAAGCTGCCAGATGCAGCAACAAGCATGAACAAAAAAGCAAATAATTAAAGCGTTGAGATGGAATGAAGAAAGAGCATAGAATTTAATGTAAAATTATATTTAATTAGTTAAATTTAAAATGTAATTAAAAAATAAACCTCAAGTCAATTAAAAGCGCAGACAAAGGAAACCTTAAACGCAATGTTGATTAACGCTGGCTTTGACAAGCGAAGGGTGCAAAAAATTGCGCCCCATCACACAAAATATTAACGTTAAAATTACGCCAGTGGTGCAACAAAAACGGGTTTACCCTGTCGCAGCATTAACTTAATCTCTTTTACCATGTTTATTGACGCTTTTCTTTTCTTTTCTTTTCATTCACATGCAAAATGCCTATGCATATGTGTAGGTATGTGTTCACATGTCTGTGTATGTGCGTGTTTGCCCCAGCTGGCAGTTGACTACTTCATTGTTATGTCAATTCTAATTAGTTACTTTAACATGTGAAACTTTGGCATTCAGGCGGAGGCCTTAACCTCGCTGCTCGTTCGACCCACTGTGCACAGTTTCAGTATTTTTCTCTGCCTGCGTTACACATTTAAATGTGCAGAGGGTAGAAAAATACACCGCGCTTTCTCTCTGATTTTTTCCCTTCGGCACATTTTATGGGCTTAAATGTTTATTAGCCTCAGTAAGCGGCACACAATTAAGCTGTGGCCACACTGTTGCACAGAGCTCGGAGCAGAACATTTTTGGCCCAATATGCGCAACACACTTCGCACTGCCATTGTGTTTGCAGCCTTATTGTATTGTGTGCTCGTCTGGGTTGGTTGCCTTCGGGCCACCAGCCGCCATGCGTTGCACACTCATGCAAATTTTACTCAAGTAGCAAACTTTTTTGACATTGGCAAAGTTTTCAGCGCACATTCGAAAAACTATAAAAATAAATTTTTGTTACAGCATCGATTAACCGGCAATGCGGCGTCATTTGAAAGGGTGGCGGCAGCGGCGCCGAGAGGGAGCCACAACATATCCCCGAGGCTAAGCGTTCCGTTCTAATGTTTGCGCTGCGCCTTTGCATTGCGTAATCACTGTCGAATCTTTTGGGGGGCTTAAGTGAGGTTAAGAAAAATTGTGCCCGCATCTTGTGGGTGAATTGCTTTCGCTGTGCGATGCGATGTAAATTGACGCGGCACAGTTGTTGGGTTTGTTAACGACTTTAGTTGTCTAGCTGGCATTTGGCTGGTTGTGTACATCTTTGACCTTCGAAGAACACACTGGGTCAGGTGGACTTATACTTATACTTTAACCTTCGGAAAACACATTGGGCCATAGAGACCCATACTTCTTCTTTAACCTTCGGAGAACATATTGGGTCATGTAGACGCATACTTCTACTTTAACCTTCGGAGAATACATTGGGTCATGTAGACCCATACTTTTTGGCCATTAAATAAATTTAAATCTTATTGTATGTAAAATTAATTATAAATTATTCAATTAAAATTTTCAGTAATAAAAAATAAAATTTCCAAATTGTCAGAAAATTAAATTGCGGCCATTAAATAACTCCAAATCGAATTGAATTTAAAATGAAAGAGATTTTTTAAAATAAATCTTACTGAAAAAAAATAAAAAAAAAAACTCAATGAATTTAATAAATGAATTCTACTTTCCTTCCTTCACCTTCGGAGAACATATTGGGTCATGTAGAGCCATACTTTAACTTTCGAAGAACTCTTTAGGTCATGTAGACCCAATCTTCTACTTTACTACTCTACTTTTCTTTTTGTTAAATATGTATGTAGTAGTAGAAACTTCAGAACTACCTATAATATTTATAAATTGTTAAAACAATATTAAAAAAATTGTTTTTCTTAAATCAAAAGGTTCAATAGTTGTGGAAATATATGCAATCAAAAGGTAACAGGGTTTAATTGACCCAAAGGGTTCCCATGGATTAAAACAAATATGTGTGTTCTTCGATGTTTAACCCACTAGGGCACATAGTTTTCTTTGATAATTAGAAAAAATTCTTAAAGGTAGGTAGGTAGCTAGGTAGATGTGGCGGCCCTCACGAGAGCGCACGTAGGCCAAAATTAGGCCCATTGTGATGCCACTGGATCGTTATCCCCTTCATATTAGTAGGTCTCAAACCAACCTGAACAGTTAATGAGGCGTATTAGGCCTTTGGTGTCGACGTTTGATATATAATATATAAACCTAAGTGTTTTTTGCGAGTCCTGCAAAGAGCAGGGCAGGTGCAAAGGAAGTGTAGAATACTTTCTTCCTCTTCTATGTCTCTGCAGCTACAGAAAAAATCGTTGGCTAGATGGCCTAGCCCTAGTCTTCTTGCGTGGCCAGCGAGGATGCAGTGCCCAGTGATTACCCCGACAACAGCCCTGAGCGTGCCTCTTTTGAGTTTAAGCAGACTTCTAGTGCGCGTCCAGTCCAGCTTTAGCCTGATTTGTTGCGCTGTCTCCGAGGCCGCCCAGGCGATGTTGGCGGCTTTAGTCACGGCCTCTTCTAGCATCAGCTTGCAAGTACTTAGCGGGACACCCAAGCCAGCAAATTCTGTGGATAGCCCTTCGGTTGTCTCTAGTCTGGCCAATTCGTCCGCCCTACAGTTCCCGGAATGTCTCTGTGACCTGGGACCCATAATAGGTGTATATGTTAAGCTGCTCAGCCATCTCGTCGAGAGATCTGCGGCAGCTGATCACTGTGTTTTATGTTAAGACATGAGACCCTAGGGCCGTGATAGCCGCTTGGCTGTAAGAGAGTATGCTAACATCTCATTGCCGTTACTTCCACCTGGAACACACTACAGTGGTCCGGTAATCTAAAGGAGTAGTTTTTACCCAATGAGTCCGAAAAGACGCCTCCGCCGACCGCTCCATTTAGCTTAGAGCCATCAGTGAAGACCTGACATGAGGTACCTGTTAGTAAATAGTGTTGCTCCTATCTGGGATGGTACAGGAGAATTTCTTGTTGAAGAGAAGTTGAGGAGGAGAGTGATCGAGTTCTCCAGTTTGTCCTAAGATAGAGAGTATCCTATTGTGATCCGTATTTGATTCTGACCAATGGCCGAAAGCACGAAGTCTTTGGCTTGTGATTGCCGCTGACTTTTTGTAATGTAGGTCTAGTGGGATGAGGTGAAGTAAAGCTTCTAAGGCTGCGGTTGGGGTAGTTCTAAGAGCGCCTGAGATAATGGCACACCAAACCAAACCAAACACCCATACGTTAGGATGGGCCTGACTATGGCGGTATAGACCCAGTGTGTTAGGTTTGGTCTTAGACCCCAGGTTTTACCCAGTGCCTTCTTTTCAACCATATGAAGGATGTTTGGTTTCCAGCTTAATTTCTTGTCAAGAATGATTCCTAAGAATCGAGCGTCATTCTTATTTGAGATTACTGTGTTCTTAAGGTGTGTATTAAAGGTAGGTTAGGTTAGGTTAGGCTGGCTTACCCCAGGGGGGGTCTCACATAGACCATGTTGGTCCATAGTGATACCAGAAAGGTTCTGGAGCTTCTGACCTGTATGTAATTTTTTAAAAACGTTTTGGCAAATCTAAGCAAGTCGCCGCTTTTTTGTTCCGCGATTCTTTCCAAGGAAGGGAACGACGCGGATCCGAGGCAGCTGACCCGTGATCTGTAGATAGCAGGGCAGTGGCACAGCAAATGCTCCAGGGTACCCTTGGCGCTGTCTTCACCACATCTTGTGCATGCATCACTTGGTACCAAGCAAAGTTTGGCAGCGTGGGACGGTGTGAGACAGTGTCCCGTGAGTATTCCGGTTAATAGTTTGTAATCATCTCTTCGGAGTGATAGTACAAACTCTGTGTTGTTGATATTATGTTTGCGAAGCATGTTTTTTGCTGTCCTGTGAGATGTAGATCTCTCCCACATGGACGCCGCTTCACGAATCATATTCTCTTCTATTTCCGTCTTGAGCGTGGAGAGGGGTGGATGGCTCGCTAACCGTAGGCAGTCGTGCCCCGGCTTTGGCGAGCGCATCAGTCTTCTCATTTCCCTCAACTCCTTTATGACCCGGTACCCAATAGATAGTGACTACTCTGTTGCGACAGAGTTCGTCCAATTTGGTTTTGCAGTTCCGTACGCATATCGAGTTTGACAATACCCCAGCTGCTGCTTTTATGGCTGCTTGTCTGTCGATATAGATGTTTATCCGAGAGTCTGGAGGGGTGTGATCCATTGCTAGTTGCGCCGCTCTTGTGGCAGCGTGTACCTCTGCTTGGAAGATGCTGCAGTAGTCCGGGAGCCGGAAAGACTGTTGAAGGTCAAGTTCCGGACAGAAAACTGCAGATCCCACTCCCTCTGTTATCTTGGATCCATCCGTGAACAGGTTATAGGATTGACGGCTGGGTTCGAGCCCCTGTCGCCACCCATCCGGTTCTAGGATCACGTGGGGTTTGAAGTCAAAATTGGCTTGAGGTACGGCGTAGTCTGAGCTTTCGCCTACCCCTGCGTGTAGCCTGCTGTGGCCGTAATGTCGTAGCGTGAGCTGTCCAGTTACCTTGAGTCTAAGCGCCGCCTTTTTAGCGACGCTTTTCGCAGTCAGACCAATTGGATAAAATCCCAAGATTTTGTCCAGTGCCGCTGTCGGAGTGGTGCGCATTGCGCCTGTTATGCACAACCCAGCGGCTCTCTGTACAGTCTCGAGTCTTAAAGGTAACAAAAATCAAGTTTATTTGCTGGATTGGCAACACAAAGTACTAAATGAATGAATTTAAAACTAAATTTTTCTCAATAAGAAGAAAACAAACTAATAATATTTCTTACAAAAAGTTATGATTTCAATATCTATATTTAAAAATTAAATTGAAATAAAGACGGACAAGTTCAATCACCTACGATTAATCACTAAGCCCTTTTTTTTGTTGTATTTAATTGTGATTTACTCTTTAAGTGTTTTCTTTATTTTTATTACTGCAAATTGTTTACTCTTTTAGTTAGTAAGTTGCTATGCACATTTGGTACAAATCAAATCAAAGATGTGTGTTATAGAAATATTCAAGTGTAGCTTACAGACCCGAAAAAACCGAGAAAAAAGGAAAAACAACACTTTTTTTTTCGGCGGCTGTCCTCTCAGCAGGAAATGGCAAACCTCTGAGAGTAAAATTCCCTATGAAAAAGCTCCCAATTCGCCGTTCGGAATCGGCATAAAATTGTAGGTCCCTTCCAACCCTGTATAAATTCACACGCACAACACGGATGGTTGCGGCAGACCCACTCGGCTACCAAAAGGTTAAATTATTGTGTGCTCTGATGCTCCAAGCATCCAATTTGTTGTTGTTGCTATTATAGAACTGAATTTGTAGTTGTTGTGGCAGAGTTGCCTATGTTTTTATTGTTGTCATTGTACGAGTTGACTATGTCTTTGTATTTGACTGCTGTCATGTCATACCAAATAATTTTGAAGCTCTCACGTCTTACAATTCAACAATTCGCTTTGATTCCTTTATGTGTAAATAAACGTTGCTTTGACAAATTTCAATTGCTTTTCAAAATGAATTCAATGAAAAATTCCTAAAATGTACGTGTAGCTGTAATATTACACATACATATGTATGTTTGTGTGTATGTGATAGTTGCAATTCAACACATTTCACTTACCCTTTGACCTCATCAAATGCAACACTCCCAAAAATGTGTGTGACATTCAAATCCAATGATATTTCGTCGCCTGAGAATACAAATGTCGTATGTCGTACTAGGCTCAATGGAACATACGACATTCGTTTTCTGAGGCGACGATTTGTTGCCTTGAAGCCGGCTTTGTGTTGTTGTTGTTCATTGGTGTATTGTGAAATTACATACATTTTGTGAAAATATCAAAAATTAACGCAAATGCAACTGTGTGAGCAGTAGAACCCAGTACACCATAGCACAACGAACTAAAGCCAGCAACCTAACAACGCAGTCAGCATTACACCCACTTCGGTATTGCGATGATGGCTTTACTTCACTTTGATCCAGTGCTGCAGTTGTTGTTGTTGTTTATGGTTATAGCGTTGCTGTTGCTTATGGCCTGTTGGCTGACGCCCTCGTTCCGTTACTATTCACCGTTTAATAACGCCACTGCAAACACGCATAACACGCGTTGTTGTCAAATGTCGTTGGCAATGCCGTTGGCAAATGCCGTTGGCTCGTGTCTGCCGCTGCTCCAGCGAATGAGCCGAAAATTATACCATAAGCGACGATTAAAATTTATGGATTTCAAATAATGTGCACTGTTAGTAACCGTTGGTACTTACATATATCTAATGGGTTGAAGAGGGGGCGCAAAGACGGCTATGGCGAACAAGGGACCGATTTTATGCAGAGAGAGATAGAGACAGATAGGGACGAAAAGAGAGAGAAGGAGAAAGGCAAAAGAAAGAGGGAGAGAGAGAGAGGAAGAGAAAGTGATGGAGAGAGACAGATAGCGGCACTGTGTGGGCGTGTGAGTAGCAAAATTACGCGTGAGTGTCGTTTACGAGCATTTTTAGGCCAATTTTGCACACATAAATTTGACAGGATTATAAAAATTTGTTGCGTCATTAGTTTTGAAGCAAAAATGACAAAGGTTGAATTTGGGAAATTCATGCATGTTATTGATTTCTTCACAGCAACGCACTGAGAACACAAAGCTCAAAGTTTAAGTTGATATTTCAGCTAAAATTGTGACTGGTGACTTGGTTCGATTTTTAGGTATTTGTAAAAATTTGGTTATAAGTATTACAATACAACAACTAAGCATAACCGTTAACATATTCTGGGTCCAGTAAAATAAAGTTTCGAAATTACAAGAAATTAAAAATTAAATTTCGGTCATCAAATAAATTTCAATCTATTTTATTTAAAATTAAACAGTAATTTTACTATACATCTTAATGAAACAATTTAAATCAATTGAAATTAATCAATTGAAATTAAATTTAATACATTTTTGTAACTAAATTTTTTTGTAATAAAACATATTCTTGGTCCAGCACAATAAAATTTCCAAATTGTCAGAAAATTAAATTTCAACTGCTGGCAGAGACAATTTTTTAACCACTTGAAACATTTTATTTTTTTGTGCAGACATCAATAATAAATTTGTAATATAAATATTTTTTTTTTAATATTTCACTTCAATTGTAAGCTGTCAGATTTGTATTGGTTATTGCAAGCAAGATTGCTTTCAGCTGTCAAGTGGTGAATAAGTGGTTTACAAACCTGTCTGAACTTTCATTTTACGCACAAGGCAATATTTTTTATGCAACAAGCCAATCAGCAAATATGCCTCTTGCTTTTTTACAATGACGCCTAAAAGTATGAAAGTAACTTTTGCACTTTTGTAATCCAATGTTAACGAAGCATTAACACATTTTCAGCTGGTGGTTGATTTTCAAAGCAGCAGCACAGAATTTATACTTTGTGTTGGAATTTTTTTACTTTCATTACTTCTGGCAATTGTGGATGGATAAAGTTGGTAGATAGGTAGATATATCTATAAATAAATATGTGGGTATGTACGTAGGTGGATAGGTAAGTGGGTTCACAGGTGCGTACATAGGTAGGTATCTGACTAACTAACCTATACATTATTTTTATCAGTCCTTGTAAGGTTTAAAGACTCACTCAAGTCCTTAAAAGTTATTCCAGAAATATTGGAAATTTCTGTTTGCGCCCAAAAATGGGTTAACATGTGTTTAAATTAGTTTTCAAGCAATTCAATTGCACCGGTTTACCTTAGTCAATGCGCTGTTTATGCCACAAAGGCAGTTGTTGAGTTAAAGAAAAGACTGTAAAACGTAGAAAAATCAGTGAAAATAAGTAAAAAGTATATAAAAGTCATTACATATTTGTTTGTGGCCGTAACACGTGTCAAACTACAGCAACAAATCAACTACACCAGCAAATCTTGACGCTTCACAATACGACACAATCAATTGACATACAAACTTACATACAAGTATGTACATACTTAGGTACATTCATACATACATTCATGTATGTATGTATTGTGAGCATGTGTAGGTGAAAAAGTTCTTAGCATAAGTGCCAAGAGTTTGACAACCAAATCAACGTCAATTCACAACACACACCCATACACTCACACTTACACATACCCAACTACACACACACACAAAGGCCCAATATGCAGACGAGCCCATTTGCAATAAGGCACACAGTAAATGTGCGCACAAGTGTGCTGTATGTATGTAAAAACGAAATTATGATTTGCATTTGAAATGCGCCTAAAAGCAGACAACACACAAACGTGCACTTGAATGGAGCGAGCGCACAGGGAAACTTGGCACAGCACAGTAAATGCCAGACGTGCGGCTTAACGTGCATGTTAGTGCCATGTGGCAGGTTAGTGGGCGCCGCAACAAGGCAGAAGCGGGGCGTGGCCTGTGTGAAGGGTTCAAAATGAAAGTAGACTTTTTTCTTATGAAACTTTTTTTTTCATTTCATTTTATTTACATTTGTTAGCATGTCAAGAGTTCAAGTGCAATGTGGCAGCAACAGCAACAGCAACGACAACAACAACAACAACAACAACAACAACAACAACAACAACAACAACATAGGCAAAAATCACTACCACACATTTGTGCCTGTAATAAATTTTTTGCTGCAATAACGACAACACTGACGGCGCAGCGATTTGACTGTCTGTCGCTTTGGTTGTCGGCTTGCTTATTGAATTTTCAAGTACAAACGGCGTAGCCAACAGATATGTCCAACAACACTACAAACAAAATGTGACGAACACAAAAAAAACAGCGAACATACAGCGAATTTTATGAATTTCACCCAAAAGAGTCAAGAAAAAAATGCCAAATAGCAACTGAAGCATGAAGAAAATGAGAAGAGAAAAAAATTGCAAATTGTTGCTTGAGTTTTTGCAGAAATTTCTGGCCTTTTCATTTTGCATAAATATGTATTTACACACATTACACATTTACATTCAACCGTACGTGTGCGGCTTATGTTTGGGCCCGATTCGTGTAAGTTTGTGAATGTGTGTGTGAAATCAAATTAAATCAGCGTAAATGTTATTTTGGGCTCTTTCAATTTTTAACAGTTTGCGCGTTTTTAAAGTCTACTTTCAGGCGCACATTCAGCATTCAGACTGCTTTGTCTGTTGGTGACTTTGTTTGTGTGTGTGTGTGAGTGTGTAAGTGCTCACGCAACACTTTCGCTTTCATCGTATTGAGTCAAGCAACGCCAACTGTCGGCTACTTATTTATGCAAAAACTTTTTGTCACGAAATGTAAAATTTTATGAATTTTGCAAGCTCGTTACAATGACTTATTTCGTTCGCGTTGTTTTTGTGTTTCCTTATGGGCTTTTCTTGACTTGACATTGACAAGTGAGCCGAAGTTATTATTTGTTATATTCTTATTAGTTTTATATTGTTGACTGTCAGCTATGTAAATGTTCAGCAATTAAATGTTTAATGTCTTCAATTACCGATATTCGGTTTGAATTTACATAGTTTCTAGATATTTGTTTAATTAAAAAAAAATTAAAAATATAAATATATAAAAAAGAAAATAAAATAAAATAAAAAAAAATCAAAGAAAATAAATTAAACCAAAATAAATAAAATAAAAAATAAAATAAATATAAATATAAATAAATTGAAAACAAAATAAAATTTAATAAAATAAAAAAGATAATTAAATTAAAAAAAATAAAATAAAAAATATAATAAAATAAAAAATAAAACAAATAACACAAATAAAATAAATAAAGTAAATAAAATAAATAAAATGAAAAATTAAATAAAATTATATAAAATAATATAAAATTAAATAAAATAAAATACAATAATATAGAATAAAATAAAATAAAATAAAATAAAATAAAATAAAAGAAAAGAAAAGAAAAGAAAAGAAAAGAAAAGAAAAGAAAAGAAAAGAAAAGAAAAGAAAATAAAATAAAAGAAAAGAAATAAAATAAAATGAAATGAAATAATATAATATAAAATAAAATATAATAAATTAAAATAAAATAAAATAAAATAAAATAAAATAAAATAAAATAAAATAAAATAAAATAGAGTAACATAAATAAAATAAAATAAAATAAAATAGACTAGAATAAAATAAAATAAAATAAAATAAAATAAAATAAAATAAAATAAAATAAAATAAAATAAAATAAAATAAAATATAATAATATAAAATAAAATAAAATAAAATAAAATAAAATAAAATAAAATAAAATAAAATAAAATAAAATAAAATAAAATAAAATAGAGTAACATAAATAAAATAAAATAAAATAAAATAGACTAGAATAAAATAAAATAAAATAAAATAAAATAAAATAAAATAAAATAAAATAAAATAAAATAAAATAAAATAAAATATAATAATATAAAATAAAATAAAATAAAATAAAATAAAATAAAATAAAATAAAATAAAATAAAATAAAATAAAATAAAATAAAATAATATACAGTAGTGTCTGGGTACAGTGAACACCCGATATAGTGAACACCTCGATATAGTGAACACCCAAATGTTGACATCGAGCCTCTAAATATGAAAAAAAAATTTCAAGCAAAAAACAAAAAGGATATTTGGAGCAAATAAAGCGAGTTTTTGAACAGAAATGTGAACCTTGATATAGTGAACAACCTCGATACTGTGAACAGGCCTTGCAATAATTAGTTCACTATATCCAGACACGACTGTAATATAAAATAAAATAAAATAAAATAAAATAAAATAAAATAAAATAAAATAAAATAAAATAAAATAAAATAAAATAAAATAAAATAAAATAAAATAAAATAAAATGTAATTAAATAAAATAAATAAAATTATTAAAATATAATAAATTAAATAGAATAAAATAAAATAAATAAAATAGAAAAATAAAATAAAATTAATAAAATAATGTTCGTGTTTCGGTGCAGCTAATAGTTGCAGCGCCACAAAACCGTATTCAAATCGCAGGGTACTATATTTTTTTCATAAACTTTTACCAAACTTTAACTAAACTTTCATGCTTTAAAATTATTTCTATAAATAAAAGTTCATAGAAAAAAAATAAAATATCAAATAAAATGTTAAATATTCAGCAAATGTCTGGTCATTGTTTTTATCTTTCTTATCTGAGCATATTTTTTGATGTTTTTGCGATTTTAATGCAAAACTGGACTATGCACGGCGCTTAAAAGTAGGCAATGACAATAGTTTCAAACGGTTTTGGTGTTAAAATAATTTGCGTTGATAAAAATCAATAAAACTACATAAGAAAAATTAAAAAAGGAATAAAATGTTAAATATTAACCTAATTAGTACCCATTGTTTTTGTTTTTTAGCAAATACTGGCATACTTTTAAAAGTTTGTGCGGTTTATTACAAAACAGATAACTAAAAGCGCCTGAAAGCAGGCTACTAATTTTTTTGCACACTTTTATTACTTAAAAATATTGGCATGAATAAATTTTTTTTAAACCGAATACAATAATATAAAATAGCAAACTCACTGTCTTTGGTTTTAAGCAAACAGTAGCATACTTTTGGGAATTTGCACAATTTCATTGTAATAAACTACAAACCGTAATACCACAAATTTTATGCCCATCGGACCGCAATTCAAGTGCATTACTAATTTCATAAAATTGCCAAAATCGAGTTAAATTTACTATTGACATAGCTGAGAACACCTAAAAATATGCCATACAAATTTTGCATAGTCAAAATAAGCGCACAGAAATACAAATATTTACTAATGACGCTATTAAATGAGCATTAATTTGCATATTTGGCTAAATGACAAAATGCATAACACGCTTTTAGGCGCATTTTGCAATTTATTTGGCTAATGCCACAATTAGCAGAGCGTACCTTCATTTGATTACTTCATGGCTGCCGTATGCCAAATGCAACGGGCAGCGTTCAACATGCTTAGTCAAGCTTAAGCACAGCTAGGTGAAGCGACTAAAAGTATGCTTTACACAAGTCATTGGAACTTTGAGCAGCTGGTAAGCGTTCGAGCGGTGCAGTTAGTGGGCGTTTTATATATGGTTGCTTGCTAATAAACGCTGTTGTGTTTAGTTTTGCATGAATTGAACAGAAGATAGCATACTTTTGGGCGCAATGAAGCAATTTGTGTAAATGAGCAGATGTTGCAATGCATTTAATTTGCCGTCAAGGTAAATTTTGTTTTATGTAAATTATAAGCTTTAACATTAATTGAGTGTAGCTTATTTATTGTGCTTGAAAATAGGCTGTGTGCGCCTAAAAGTCTGCTATTTACTCACTTTTGAGCTGCACGTGCCGAACTAATTATTATTCATTTGTTCATAAGGTTGGGCATAAATTGAAGTGATGCTTGTACATGATGTACTGCATAGCTGTTTTTGTTGTTCTTTTCGTTATTTTTTATGTTAGATTGTAAGACAACGTTGACAAGTTTGAATTTAAAAAGTTTATTACAAATCGTAAAGTTTATTACGAAACGAAACATTCCGGCTACCTACACACACACACACACACACACACAATCACATAAACTCGACCACTTTTGCTATGTGTATGCTGCCTACACATGTAATTTGTATTTTAAAGAAAATAAAGATTTTATTTTCTGCATATCTCATCCAGTCGTCGCCTGTGGCGCACACTTTGCTCGCCTCGCTCCGCCGTCGGTCCACACTTGCCGGCAGCTCTGCACATCCTTTGCGCAACCGTCCCTACCTGCATTGTCGCACGTTTTTGCTGTTGTTTCATATAGATGTATCTACCTGTGGCTGTTCCTGCCACCTCTACGCAGATCCACGCTGCGTTCGAGCGTCTGTTGGGCTCCAGCGTTGGTTTTTCTTACAACAGCCATTTGCATACACCAATGATTAATGCTGTTATACGCGCTCATACATACGTTGCCAATGTGCACACATGTGCGTATCATGCCGTCTGTCTGTCTGTCTGTCCGTACGTATATCTGTCTGCGTTAAAACATGTGTATGTACATATGCAAAATGGTATTAAAAAAAATGACAAGAAATGCTGCAAATGTTGCCGTCGCTGTGGCTGTTGCTGTTTCTGTTGTTGTTGTTGCTCATTTTAAGCTGATTTGCATGCCACACGGAACGCGTGCAGCGACAACGGGCCAATGTGCAGCTAAAGCGTGATTTTTATTGTAAAAAAACAACAACAGCAAAACATACATAAAAGTCAAACAAATAAGCGAGAATGTATATCATAAAATTACAGATAAAAACTGCGCCAATTTGTTGTTGGAAATGGCATTACATTGCATTTTTTAAAATGCAGGATTTTAATCCGCTTTAAACGAACAAGCCGACTACATTATTTTGAGCAAAAAAACGAATGATCGCATGAGCGCTTTAAAAAGTTCTAAGAGAAATGAGTCTAAAAGGTTTTCCAAAAAAAAATTAAAAAAAATGTAAATAAATCAAAACTGTGTAAATGATGCACTAACGGTGAAAGTGGACTTGTAAGCGTCTTCGTTCAGAAGCAGACGGACGTTTAAATAGTCTAAGTCTTAGTCTTAGTCTTAGTCTTAGTCTTAGTCTTAGTTTTAGTTTTAGTTTAGAGTTTAGAGTTTAGAGTTTAGTTTTAGAGCAGGCATTGACTATAAGGTTATCGTCAAGAAACTTCAAGCAGTTGTTCAGTGATTTTGATGTTGGAACATGAGACTTCAAAGCCCGAGTCTGATATCTGAGTCTGATCTGAACCATTTATCTTTGAACCATTTCAGAACAGTTTTAGTCACTGGAACAATCGTTTGGAACAAGCTTCAGTGTTCCATTAGTAACCAGACACTCACTACAAGATCATCATTAACAGATTTGCGGCAGCTAATAACCAATTTTGGTTTCAGAATATGAGATCAAAAGACTCTAACAGAAGTTTGGCTATCAAAAAGATTGCTTAAATCTTGGTCCTAGACAACTTTTTAATCATTTCATTAATAGTGGAAACTCCCATTTGTAACACGTCACAGCGATTCAGTGGTTTAGTGTGTATTTTAATATCAGCTGACGGTATAATGTATTTATGCTACTGATTAACAAGCTACACATTAATCATGCAAACAATTCGGCAATTATTCACCGAGTAAATTTTCACACTTTACTATTTGAATTAAAATTTATTATTCCCTTGAATGCCAATGCTCGATATTTCACTCTCTCTTCGCTCATTGCGCAGGCCACAAATTAAATTTTTTAAATTTAAATGAATATTTTTTGCATTCATTCCATCAACGCACAACAAACACAAACACTCACACATACCCATAAATACGTTAACAAATATAGTAAATCTCAATACACATTTGCATACTTTTGGGCGCATTGGCTGCAGCGCGCCGCATATTGATGCAATGACCAATAATTAAGCTTATTTAGCACTTAATAACATTTTGTTATTAATTTAAGTATGCAATTAAATTTAATTTCATGCATGAAGATTTTTTTCAGATTTTTTTATATTGACTGCCAACCAAAATCGGCCAACCATAACTCGGCAGAGAGCAGAAAAATGCGTTAATAAACGTTAAATACTTTGTTTGCTGCTTTGGTATTTTGATTTAATTGCACAATACATATAAACTTAATAGTGTATATATGTATATGTACATAGTGTTTATATATGTTTGTACTAAAACTTTAATTTTTCCTTTTTTGCTTCCATGTTTTGCTAGTTGCACCATTTGTTGCACACCTTTTGCATAAATTTCATTGCTATATTTGTTGCCGTCATGGTTGTTGTTGTGTGAGTGCATTAGCTGCCGCAGAGCGGAAATTAAAATGCAAAATATTGTTAATAATATACAAATTAGTTGCCACAGCTGCTGCAGCATAGTTAATTAACTGTTTGGGGGTTTTGCGCTTTAAAATGCATCACGTGTGTGTGTGAGTGTGTGTGTGTGTGAATCGTTTAGGCGTTGCCACACTGCATTGTTAGTCATTGTAGGCATTATGTATTCATAGTTTTGCTATTATGGTTGTCAGCATAGGCAGCCGGAAATGGAATTGGAAATTTCAATTAATTGCCGTTTTAATCTTTGCATGAAATCAGCGACGTATGATATAATTTTTAACAATATTATTTAGCGAAAAATTAATGATAGAAATTAAATCAAAAAGAGATGACATCTACTGTGATACATTGATGTCCTGAAATTGTAGCTTAGAAAAAAATCATCATCACTGTTTGGGGAAAATTGTGATTGATAGAAAAAAATCTGTGTTAAAAATTTTTTCAAACCCGAAGCGCCAAAAACTTCCCTAAGAACGGAATGATGGTTTTGCCTGCAGAATTTCTTCTTCAAGGTCAAACAAAATCGTAACCGCTCCTTAGAAAAAGCTTTAGAGTAAATTTAATTATTAAACATTAAATGAAAAGATTTCTAACAAACTATTAAAAACTTATTTGAATAATAACTTTAATTTCTATTTTTCATAAACCCATTAAAAAATATTCTCTCAAAGTTTCATTTATTTAATCTAATTTAAGAACTATAGTTCCAGTTCCATGACTGTCACTGCCACACATTTTTCAGCCAAGATTTGTCGCTTTAAATTACATTCGCGAATAAAATTTATAACGACCATCAGACACAAATTGAAAAAAAAGAAACAAAAACAAAAAATAAACATTCAGACTTTCCTCTGTTGTTTTCAAGTTTTTGAAAATGTCACCGTGGCTGCACATTGCCTTCTTGTGCCAATCATTGTCACATTTGCACTTGAGCGGTAATTGAACTTTGTTGTTATTGTTGTTGTTGCGGTTATTTGTGGCTGCGGTTCTTGTTGTTGTCGATGCTTTCCGTCGAAGTTTGCATTCACAAAATAAGTGGAAAAAAGTGCGAAAACAAATTGCTGTTTGAAACAATTTTGGAAAATTTAAGGTGGGAAGGAAAATCATGAGCGCCAACAACAACGACAAAAACAACAACAACAAAAATTTGAAACCGTGGTATGAAGAGACAAATTTATTGCTTTCAAAAAGCACGAAGAAAATTTATGTGACAGTAATAAAAATAAAAATTTTAAGACATTAAAAAAGACGAAGAGGACTTATAGGAAGAAAGAAGAATGAATCCACCATTTGGAATGGTAAGCAGAAAAACAGATTGAAAGTCGCAAGAAGACAAAGAATAAGATGAAGATGAGTGGAAGAAGAAATTAGAAACAAGGGAAGTAAAAAAAAGGTAAGGATGAGCAAAAACAATGCGAAAAAAGCAAGAAGAGCGTGGGAATAAAGAAGAACATGAATAGGAAGAAGGCTATAAGAAGAATAAATAAGGAATAGAAGAGCGAAAAAGAGTAAAAGAATGAGTGGAAGCAATATTATAAAAAACAAGAAGTACTTGAAAAAGAAGATGAATAAGAAGAAACAGCAAAGAGATAAAAAGAGAAAAAATGTGAAAAAGATGAAAACGAATAACAAGTAGACCACAAGAAGAAAAAAAAGGGCCATGGGGATGCAGGAAAATTGGGAGAGAATGAACATAAACAGCAAGAAGAACGTTGGAAAGAAAAAAAAGGAAAACAGAAAAAGAGAAATAGAAGAAATAAAATATTAGAAAAAAGAAATAATAAGAATAAGAGTAAGAATGAAAACAAGAAGAAGAATAGGAATAAAAATTGGAATAGGAATAAAAATAAGAATACAATTGGAATAAGACAAAGAAGGAGAAGGATAGAGGATACATATTTTATAAAACAAAAATAAGAATGAATAAAAAAAAATAAGAACGAGCAAAATTATAAAAATAAGATGAAAAAGAAGAAAAAAAGGGAGAAGAAGAAAATTAGAATGAGAAAGAGATTAAGAATAAAACGATCAAGAAGAAGCAGAAAACGAAGAAAAAAGAAGAAAAACACGAAAAAGAAAAAAAACACAAAGAAGAAGAAGAAATGGAATAAGAACAAAAATATAAATATAAATAAGAAAAGGAAGAATAAGGAGAAGTAGAAAAAAAGGAAGAAGAAGAAAACAAAGAAGAAGAAATTAGGATTAGAAAGAAAACAAGAATAAAAATAAGAAAAATAAGGAGAAGACGACGAACAAGAAAACGAAGAAGAAGAAGAAAAACTGGAAGACGAAGAATAAGAAAAGTAAGAAGATGAAGAAAAATAGGAAGACTAAGAAGAAGTAAAAAAGAAGAAGAAGAACAGGAAGACGAAGAATAAGAAAAGTAATAAGATGAAGAAAAATAGGAAGACTAAGAAGAAGTAGAAGAAAAAAGAAAACAAATAAAAAAAAGAAGGATAGGATTAGGAATATGTAAAAGAAAAAAATTAAGTCACAGTAAAAAGAATAAGAGAAAGAAAAAGAATATGAATAAGAATAAGAATAAGAATAGGAATAACAATAAGTTACAATAACAATAAATAATAATTAGGAATATGTCAAAGAAAAAAATTAAGTCACAGTAAAAAGAATAAGAGAAAGAAAAAGAATATGAATAAGAATAGAAATAACAATAAGTGTATAAATAAGAATAAAAGAAGAATGAGAAAAAGAACAAGGAAAACAAATAAATAGAAGAAGAAGTAGAATAAGAATAATAATATGAATAAGAATGAAACAAAATATGGAGAAATAGAAGAAAAGCAAGAAGAAGAAAACAAGAAAAAAAATCATAAGTAGAAAGAAAACAAGAATAAAAATTCTTATTTTTAGAGAAGACGAAGAAAAACAAAAAAGAAGATGAATAGGATTAGAAATATGAATAAGAAAAAGAAAATAAAAAGTCAATTTTAAAAGAATAAAAGAAAGAAAAAGGACATGAATAAAAATTCTTATTTTTAGGAATAGGGATACTAATAAGAGAAAGTATAAGAATAGGAGTAAAAATAAGAATAAAATAGGAATGAGAAATAGAATGAGGAGATTAAAGAAAGTAAGATTATGATGAAGAAAAAGAAGAAAAGGAAAACTGGGGCAATATGAAGTTTGTAAACAAGTAGAAGGCGAATTAGAAGAAGAAACCAAAAAATTTGGAAAAAGTTGCATAATAAAAAGCACCAAAACATCTTGAAGAAGAATAAAATGAACAAACTGGGGAGAAAGGAGGAAGTGAAAAAGAAATTAGGAGAAATAAGAATATAGAGAGAAGAAGGATTAAGACAAGGAAGTAACATAATGTAATGTAATGTAATGATTATGGGTTGGGCAACGCCCTTGTGCACCGCAACCTGAGAGCTTTATTGTGAAGTAACATAAGTAATCTCGAAGTGTTTTTGGAGATTCCAGATTGAATTCTTGTGTTAATTAAATTAACCAAAAATTCAAGTCCAAAATTGATAAAAATCCAAGGTTGACCCAGATTGTGATTGAATGAACGTTCTGATCAATATTTTCTTTAAAGATTGAAAATGAAGAAATCAATAAAACTGGTGTTGAAGATTGGTTCTACAAATACGACCCAAAAACAAGGCAGCAATCGATGATATGGCAGACAACAGAAGTCAGCAACAAAGGTACTGATGTCAATTTCCTACACCAGAGGAGGAGGAGGAAGTTGTAGCTGTCATTCCCCTAAAGACTGGACAAACGGTAACTGCTAAATGATGTGCTGTATCCTGCTTACCACAGGCTTTTGAAAATTTGTTAAGAAACCAGGAAAAAGGGCGCTGAATTGATAATTGAAAATTTTTGTTAGTCTTTTCATGAATTGTAATACAAAAATAATAGGAATAATCAAGCTATATGCATAAAATAATCATAATCAAAATCATTATAGCGGTCAGCATCATTACAAGAGTCCAATCTGGATACCAACTTCAATTCAAAAACAAAAACCCCAACAACACCGTCACCACACTACTAACAGCAAACAATCAAACCAGCCAACCGGCAAAAGCGTTTTAAATCATTACAATTTGAAGCGGAAATTGCGCGCAATTGCTGCTCACTTCCATAGCGCTAAGAATGCCTAAAAGTATGCAACGTAACGCAGTGCTCGTTTTAACAGCAAAAATTGACAAATTTCACAATTTATTGCATTGCTTATCAGCAACAACAAATAAGCACCACGACCACAACAACAACAACACAATTCAATTGTATACTTGAGCACAAAAAGCTTTTAAAGTTAAGCAATAACAACAGCAACAACAACCAAAACAAAAAATAACCACAATAGCATAAATAAAGCAGCCACATCGACAGCAGCTGGTGGCAGCAAAAATTTGATTACTTAGATTGTTTTTGTTGTTTGTAACATGAAAGTGGAAAAGAAAAGCGGCAGCGGCGAAAAGTTGATGAAATTTAACACGCATTTTGGCATAAATACACCACTTCCCTGTCGGCTGTTTAAAGTATAAGTGTGTTTCAAAAAATGTGCGCCGCAAAGTATGCAACATTATATATTTTTGGTTGCTCTGCACTGATCAATGGTGGTCATCGATTGGTTTGTATTAGTAAAAAGTTTTAATAAAAAAAAACAAGTACAACAACAACATCATTGGGTAACAATCCCCAAAAGAACAACAAGCCATGTAACCACAATACAAATAACAACAAAAACAGCAACATTTGCAGTGATATTTTGAAATCTTGCCACGCCCATTAGTCATGTTGCATTGCCAACAGATATGGTTGTTATTGTTGTTGTTGCTTTTGTTATCACATGTGTGCACATAAATTCATACAGTTGTATAAATTGCATGCATGTATGTGTGTGTGTGTGAGTGCGAGTTGTATTAGCGCGCATTGTCAACTTGTCAATGCTGGTTGCAGTTGCTGCTGGTGCTGTCGCTGCTGCTTTTGTTGTTGTTGTTGTTATTCTTGTTGCCTTTCCGGTTGTTGCATTTGTATTGGCTCATAAATAAACAAGCAACACAACGCAACTGACAATCAATATGGCTGGCTGCCTGCCAGTGGCTGCTGTTGATAGCTGCTGTTGTTGTTGTTGTTGCTGTTGATTTTGCTGCTGCCACTAACATTGCTGTCAGCATTACATCAGCTGCTGCCGTTGCTGCTAATGGCGTTTCGCTGCTTAACGCGAGCTTTTGGGAATATGATTTTCAGCACACACACACACACACATACACACACACACACAGATTTCGCTCACTTTGCAATGCCAGCGCCAGCCAACAAGAATGCCAACACTTAAGCTAAATTTTCCAGCTGAGTTTTGCTTTTTGTTGTTGTTGCTCTTATTGTTGTAATCAATGCAGTTGCTTTGATGACTGGTTGATGTTGTTTGGTTGTTGGTGTTTATGTTTTTGTTGTTGTTGTGTTGTGCAATATTTTGGTTGTTCTTGCTGGCAGCGGCGCTTGTTGGCGATTGCATATTTTTGGCTTTGTAATCAAAGTGATTTTTGTTTGCTTTGTGGCAGCGCAACAACTACAAAAAAAAGCAATAAAATTTTCCTAAAATGTGACACAAATTTTTATGAGTATTGTTGTTGCTAGTAGATGGTGAGCGCTTGTCTGCAGTGCGCATGCGGTTTGTTTGCTTTAATGTTGTTTGCAATTTTAGAAATTCTGTTGGACCACCTTCAACCTGTCAGTGTGTGCTTTGCACTACTTATTTTTCCAAAAATGATTTTGGGAAATAAAAATAAAAATAAAAACATGATTTTGGAAAATAGAAAAATTACACATAGTACAACTTGACATGTGTGAGCCATTGTGTTGTAATGTTGAAGAAAACACGAGTTGTTTCTCCGCAATTTTGGCCTCTTATGACAAACATTTTCCATAATTTTCATCATATGCTGAATAATATTTCTTTTTTACTGTCTGAACTGGCGAAAGAAATTCAGAGGGAACCACACAGCAACAATCAAAGGAAACTGTCAACTAAGCTTAGCTTTTAGATCAACTTGGTCATGGTTTTCTGGTGTTTTGGCTAGTCCGAGAAACAGCATTCTGATGATTGTTGGCTATTTTCGATATCATATTAAAAAGTCCATGTCTTGTCACAGTTATTGATGCCCTCGATTTGATTTTGATCCATAGAAAACAATTTTTTGGCGACATCAATCTGAGGCTGTTTCTGCCACAAATTCAGGCTAAGCCTCATTTCAAGCCCAAAATATTTTGCTTAACCTTCGGCTTTGATGCCAATGAAACATTGAATTTCTGTTATTAAAAATTTGACTAAAAGTAGATTTGCTTGGAGTTGTATGGAGACACATGATTAACTAATGGAATGATTATGGGGGGGGGGGGGGCGAACAAAAGAATCAACTTTAGACATGGTGAAAGTAGTCAAAATCATAGTTAATTAATCAAAAATCAATAATTTCTTAAGAGTTTTTCGAAATTTCTTTTTTAAATCAAACTCTTAGGACCCAAACATGATTTAACAATTTCATCATCATCATCATCATCATCATAGCGATTACAGCTCGGGGTGAGCCAATGCTTTCTTTACAATCGCACTCCATACGTCACGGTTACTTGCTTCGTTTCTTCTAACATTCATATTGCGCAAGTCTTCTTCAACATCATCTGTCCATCTCCTTGGTGGTTACTTATATTGTTACGAAAATGACTTCTCGAGTTCGTTTTTCGATTGTGCTGGAAAATAAAACCAATTCAAGTATTCAGCGCAAACGCTGTCAAAAACCAACAATCGCTTTACTTACAAATTTACACTTGTTACTACTTTACACTACTACTATTGCATGTTTCCCCTTTTGCTTGCTCAACACAGACTCGACTCACTACGCTGCACACTGCTGCTTTTATACTGGTTTTCTTATAGCGCCGAAGCTTCTTGCACATTCCAGTTGTACTTTCTATCTCGATCGTTCTAGCACAACCTATTACCGCTGCGAACCATCCCTGCCATATCGGCATTATAGCATGCCGGCCGTTTTTCAAAGTGCATGCCTAAAAGTATGCTCGTAAAAGCATTCATGCATAACATAGCACAGAGTGACTCATCGTTACAATATTTTAAAGTGAGTAAAGATTATTCAAAACTATTTTTTTGTTGTTGTTTGCACAGGCTTGCGTATCGCTTCTTGCAAAGCACGTAACGAGCTAATGACTAACATTGCCAAGCCAGAAGAAAGTCGTTTCTATGAATCACTCAACTGCGTTCCTACTGCTTGCAGGTCCCGAGACAGGACCAGTCTACAGTGACTTGTTTGCAGTTGCCTTAAGAATGTTCTAATGGTCTCTGGATCTCGGTCAGTCGAAGCATTGCTTTCATAGAGCTAAGCACGTTCGATAACTTAAGATCCAACAGCTCTGCCTTCCGAAGGATCATGCTACCAAGGCACATGTGCCTGTTCAACCCAAACGCTGGGAACTCTAGTATGAAGCTCCGTCGTTCTCAAGGCACATGTCGCATAGAGCCGAGTATTCAGCTTTAATCCTGGTCAGGTACTCGTTAAAAGGAATAAAGCCTTTCAGTAACCCAGTAAGTAGCTCGTATTGTCGGACTTGGGCGGGTCAATGGACGGGGGATTGACTCTCTACATGTCGTGAGACTGTGTCAGTAAGCTGCTCAGATAAGTTAAATTGAATTGCTGAATCAGGCAATGTAATTAAAGAAATTCATGTGCGTAAGGCTGCAAGGACCTGTTCGTCATTTATATTTATTGCGTTTAATTTATTTTTAAGTTAATTACGACCACAAGAACATAATAACATTTCCCTTTTTGTGTGTTTTATAGTTGCATCTGACTACAATGAGATTTTATATATCTCAACAGTACCGTTAATGCCATTATTTATGGTCACATGATAGCAAAAGCTTAAAATCCCCCAACACCACTTAACACCTTCAAAGGACGTCGAGCAGCAAAGCATAACAAACGAAGGAAAACAAGAAAATAATACAAAACATTGGACCAGAGGTCAACCACAACCATAAAATTCATCATCATTGACTTTAATTATTAATTCAGAGCAATCGAGCAAAACAGTTGGCCAACACATGCAATATGCAATATGCATGTCAAACGAACACATAGAGTGCAGTTTTATGTAAATGTGTGTGTGTCAACACAAATATAAATAAATATGTGTGCATTTTGTCACTGCAATTTGAAGCAAATCTACAAATGAATTATTAAATACTAAAATAATTGAATTTCACAAGAAAAAACCACAACATCAACAAACGAAATAAAACAAAAACATAGCAAAAGGAAGTTGGTAAATGCCAAAAGCATTCAGCAAAACCAATAAAATTTGATGAATATATGAATAAATAAAGATGTGTGCAACATGTTTGCAGGCAGCTGTCTGGGCAAGCAGCGTGAAAGCGAAATAGAATGAAATGTTGTGACACGGGGCGTTTTGTTTGAAGAGCCATAAATGGTTTAAAAAGAAAACACAGCATGGGATCAAGTTAAATCTTGCCTGGCAACTAAGCCCACACACATACATACATACACAAGCGGCTGGACATAAGCCACTTCAGCCATTGAAGCAGCAGCTCTGCTACAACAGCAACAACAACAAGCTAAGGCCAACAGCAGTCAACATTCACAAGTGGGTGGAATGTATTTGCAGTTTGTAAATTTAAATATTGTTTTTTGTTTATTTTATTGCTACTTTTGATTGTCGAAAACATGTTTTTGTGCCAGAGATATTTTCTATTTTTTCATTTTTATTTTTATTAATTTTTAATTTTTTAAAGTTTTTATTTTTATTTATTTTTATTTTTTTGTAATTATTTTTATATTTTGTATTTTGTATTTTTTATATTTTTGTTCTGATGCTAAGCACAATTTTGATATATTTTTGTTGGTTTTACTAAAACAATTAAAACATAACTTAATTTTTATTTATGTTTATTTTTTTATTATTATTTTTTGTCTCTTTTTTTTATTTTGTATTTTATTTTTTTTATATTTTTTATATATTTTGTATATATTTAATTTCTATAGATTTTTGTTGCCTTTTGCAAAAGCAAATAAAAAATATAACTACATTTTCTTTTATTTATTAAATATTTATTTTTATTTTTTTTTTTAATTTTTTTTTATTTTGTAGTTTTTGCTTTTTGTATATTTTGTTCTGATGCTAAGCATAATTTTCATATATTTTTTTATATTTCCGAAAGCAAACAAAATATAACTTAATTTGTATTTATTTTTATTTATTTATTTTTATTTTTTGTAATTTTTTTATAATTTTTTCTTTTTTGTATTTTTTGCTTTGATGCTAAACACAATTTTCATAAAGTTTTGTTGTCTCTAAAATAGCAAATAAATTTAACTTAATTTTTATTTATAATTTTTTTTTTAATTTTTATTTATTTCTTACAATTTTTAATTTTTATTCTGTATTTTTTGTATTTTTTATTTTGATGCTAAGCACAATATTTATATATTTTTATTGCCTTTACTAAAGCAAATAAAATATACATTAATTTTTATTTATTTTTTGTCTTCATTTACTTTAATTTTTTTAATCCTTTTTTTATTTTGTATTTTTTGCATTTTTTGTTTTCATGCTTAGCACAATTTTCATATTTTTTTTGTCTTCACAAAAGCAAATATAACTGCATGAAATTTAAAATATGCAACACTCACAATGCAACAGTTGACAATGTGTCAAGGCGGCACTTGGTGCAAGAAAGAATCAGAGAACGAGAGAGACAGAGAGAGCGAAATAGACTAGCAAACCTAGAGGCCATGCAGTATGTAAATATGCATAAAGTGAGGTCAAGTCAACATTTACGTTTGCCTATCGACCGCTTTTGCTTGCCAGTGAATATGTTTCGAAGTGTAAAAGTGTGTTTGTCTGTATGCGTGCGTGTGTGTGTGTGTGTGCATATTGCCAACTGTCAATGCAATGAAGTGCACTGAGCACTGAATTGTCCAATGCAATTTTATGCTGCTCTATTTTATTATGAAAAGTTGAAAATTTATTACACTCAATGTGTCACCTGTGTGAATTTGCATTTCCTTATTGCTCTGCGCATTTGTTATTTTCTTAAAATAATTTCTACTTATGACAACACGTAAGGGAACATTTGGAACCATCACACTTGTGCGTTATGAAAGTTTATTACTATAAACATTTTCTTAAAAAATGTTGCTAAATGTTGTTAAATGTGTTATAAGTATGAATAAAGCCTTCAATTTAATGCAAGAATAATGAATTACACACCATGTAAAAATTTACTACACCATGTAAAAAAAAATTTTGTTTTTCGAAATTATTACAATTTCGAAATTATTACTATTTCGAAATTATTACTATTCAAATGAACTCTACAACTGCACTCAAAAGAGTGAAAATAATTTTTAAAAAATTTTCTTTGAGCTTTACAATCTCACAGCCACCATGCCACAGCCACAGCCAAGGGGCAAATTTTTACCTCATAGCTGTCATTGACAACATTACAAACTCAACTGCTTTGCCTTTGTATCTTCCACAATAAAGTAGACCATTTGCTTTTAATAAAAACGTATGCAAAGTCCAACGCACAACTGCATAGATATGCATAGCAACACATGCACTCAAATATCTCGCAATGTTGCTGTCCATGCAACATGTCAATTTTAAGTTGAGCAAATTTCAATTTTCACAACGAATTTTGCCGCACTGCAATGCAATTTTGCACTTTTCTGTTTTCAGAGAACAATTTTTTTTTCGCAAACAAATGTTTGAACTTTGGCCTCAATGGCAGTGCCTCGGCCAGTGTCGCTGACTGTGACCAATGACTGCAAATACACTCGAGTGTCAGACATTTAATGCAATTATGCCATGACAGCTGGTTGCCGGAGCGAAGTCGAAAGGGGGCCAATAGTGAAATTAGCATACGACATATGGCCAGAGGAAAGTTGGAATTGATTTTTTTTTGTGCGCAGTGTTTGGGTGTGCAGTGTAGTGAGACATTTTATGCTGAAATTTACACTAACAGTCAGAGAAGTGGTCAAGATTTTAATTTCGGTGGGGTTAAGGGGTTTTTTGGGCTTTTGATCTGGAAAAAATCACTTAAATTATGTTTTAGACCAAACAAAATTTTCTTTTAAATTTTTTAATTTAATTTTTTAAATTTCTTTTAAAAGTTTAGTTTTTTATTCTTCAATATTTGATATTGAACCTGACCAAAATATGCAAGAAGGGCTAAAAACCAAATACGTCATGATTTTACCTCAGAAAAAGTTTGTGTAAAGAATAAGTTTAAGCAGCAAACAACTTATTGAATCGGTGGTTTGCTCAACAATTAATAACTTTGTGTTTATGTTTTTTTGTTAGAACTCCCTGCAGACGTTTCGGCATAATTTTTATAAGTTCTGCTGCCTAAAGCAAGCGTAATTCGTTTCTCTGGATTGTGCTAAAAAAAAACACACTATAATTCTTCAGTGCAGTTTATCACTATTAGTAACTTTATTTAAAATTTTATAAAAAAGTACTAGTGAAACAGTATAGTTCACTAGCACTTTTCTTGAAACAGTATAGTTCACTAGTACTTTTTATGCTACGTGCTGGACCTTTGCTTGTAAAACCAAACTCTTCTCTCCTCTCTTTTATATCTGTTTTCTTGTAGCGCAGCTCGTTTTCGAACCATCGAGATGTTCTGGAACATCGCCACTAGTGGTCTCTGCGATTGTTTCCGATTTTTACTACTAACAGGATCCTCTTCAAATTAGCCTCTTAACTAATCCCAAATATACGAAACCTTAATCAGAAAATAATAAATCTTAACACCTTCAGATAATAACACATCCCGGCAACCCGGTCTTTCTAGAATTTTCTATGGACTCTTTCATTAAAAGAATTTGCTGATCCTTGTTAGTCAGCTTAATGAAGGCTTCTGATTAGCTTTTAGGAAGTTATGAAATTATTATTATTTTATTTTAGTTTTTTCTGGACTTTTTTTAAACAGTCACTGTTACGGAGTTTTATAAAGTATTTCTGTACATTTTTGAAGATATTAGATGCAACTAGTCTAAGATTTTGATGCACTGATTGCAAAGCATTCCATTTCTCTTGCTTAAGAAAATTACCAGATCATAGCCAGAAAACAATAATTGTTGTTGTTGGTTTTTTTTTTTAATTTTAAACGCTTTTTGAACGGACGAATGACCGTTGTTCCAATAGTTTCACTCAAATTCTCTAATTTGCGTATATGAAAACTTTTTCTGACTAGTTGTTGTCATGTTTCTGGGTTTTTTGTTGAAACAGCATCGATTGCTGTTTCAACAAAACATCTGATCTATTTTTGAAAAGTAGAATATTTTCACTATAAAAATGAGTGCAAATTTTAGACAATTGTCTCTTCTGGTTTGGGAACAACGCTCGAGAGAAATGATGATTCGATGATTCATATGTCGATTAAGCTGATATAAAAGCTGATGTACAAAAGCTGTCCTCGATTTTCAATCAACAGATTAGCACTTCTGTCAGCGTAATCGACAGACTCTAGAATTTCTCTGGAACGTAGTTCCTGAACCAGGAAGAGAGAACTGCCTTAAATTTGCACTTTTTTTGTAGTAGAACTCTTAAGCTTTGGAAGATTGGATAATGTCGTTGATGTCGGGCTTTCAGTCAAGATAGCGACCGAATTGATCCATTTTTGGAAAGCTGAAGAGTTCTACTGCTAACATGAGTGAAAATTCAAGGCAGTTGAGTTTTTTGGTTTAGGAACCACGCTCCAGAGAAATGGTGATCAGGCTGTCGACTTAGCTAATAGAAAAGCAAATGTGTTCACGTTCTTGATGATTTTTTGGACTTTCAGTCGAGAGCCATTTTTGAAAAGCAGGAGAGTTCTACTACAAAAAGGAGGGAACACCAATATCGAGAGAAGTTTGCACTCAAAAGCGATCTTAAAATAATCTCTGAAACAATTGGGATAAAGAAATTGATTCGATTTTAGATCCATTGCTCTCTTTTCAAACGCAGCCCAATTCCGAACTTCTCTTTTAAAACACAGTCAAGTTCCTGATTTCTATTTGCCTATGAATTGTCTTAAAACTAAATAAAAACTACCACCAAAATTTTGTGTTGATTTGTAAGTTTTTTTATGCTCAGAACTAAAGAAGGGTCACAGTTTTTTTCTGCTACCTTGTATAAGTTTCATGCAGCAACTAATGAATCCAACCTTTGTTGTGGTTTAACATATTCACACTTATGCAGCAGCAAAGCAAAATTTCATAAACATAAAAACCAGCAAACAAGCGAGTGCAAGGTTGGTGGCACAAGAATGCGGTTTCAAAATATGAAAAAATATACAAAAGTACAAACACAAAACTGATTCCTAGTGGGGAATTTAAGTAGTTTTTTCTACAAAACTATGCTTAAGTGTTTGATTTAATGCAAAAAGTTTTCTCTTAGAGAAAAGTTGCACTGCAACCTTCAGCAATGCTCGCATCGGTATGGACTTGAATTTGTAAAAGGCTTAATTGTTTTTTTTACCCAAACAACAACAACACATAATCTGGTTTTCCCTCTAAGAAAAAATTCCGATTACGCACTTAACTCTAGCTGACCTTGTGTGCGCTTAACGTGAAAGCATATCACTTTAAATATTTTTTGCTTTAGATTTTAGAGAGTTTTCCAAGTGAACGTTTTAATAGTTCTGCAATATATTAGAATTAGAAGTAAAAAATAAAAAAAAATTAAAATTAAAAAATAAGATGTACTTTGCTTCAATCAAGTTGTGAATACCTTAGTTCTTTTTTCAAAATCTTACTCTCAGAATTCAAACATTCGTTAAGTAACGGCAGCTTTGCATTGTTGGTAAGCCACAAGTTTTTCTCTACTACCACAATTGCGCTCACAACTGTTTTTCTGCTAGTTTTGTTTTTATTTTCTACAACACAATAACTGTTGTATTGCTCCTCATACGCACCAACACACTTACACACACACATGCGTACGATTCCAAGTATTGCATAATGCTGGCTTTTAGGTTTTTTTCCTTAAGACTCTTTGTTTTATTTGCTTTGGCAACTTTTTCTTTGCAAACATATTTTTCATGCTACTTTGTATATGTATAATATATATGTATGTGTTGGTGTATGTGTGTACAAGAAAAATGTTTTCAACTTTGTGTTGAGTTGAAGCAGCCTTGAGAAAAATGTTTTTCTTCATGTTGCTCGAGTAGAGACAATATTTTTCTTATGGTCCATTGTTGGCTGCTAGAGAAATGTTAAATGTGTGTCTGTCTGTATGTGTGTGTGTGTGTGTGCAATTAGTGTTGACCATTATGCCAAGAATATATAGTGTAAAAGTAAGAAAAGACACAGCCAAGTTGTATTTAGGGTTGAGCGAGGCGTAAGCGTTCAGTAAGTAGTAAAGGAAATCGGCTGCTGCTCTATTTTGTGGTCAGTCGTTGACAAGAAAAAGTTGAAGCGGTGCTATGAAAAAATCAAGAACAAGTGGCTTTAAAACAACATCAAAAAAAGTAGCAAAAACAACAACACCAACTACCACTTAACCGGATTAATTTGCGTATGTATAGCAAAATTAGCAGAGAGGCGAAGCTTTTTGAAATTGAACAAAGGAACATTTTTATAAGTTAGCTACTTATAAAACTTATAAAGCTACTTATCACATCATGCAAAACTGACATTGTCTATCAAACGTTACTATTTATCTACAGTGGTCAAAACAGTATTCTGCGAAAAATCCAAGTCATTGATTTTCTCAGTTCAAAACCATCTTAGTTTAGTGTGAAAGCTGCAGCTGTGGTTTAGACTTAAACTATTTACTTTGGGCTTTTTTTTATTTTATTCATATAAAATATTTTTAGTATGTAAGGTGAACTCTCAGCAGACTAAAATAAAAAACATAAATCAAGAAACTAGAATTAAAATACAAACTTCAATGACTGTGAAAATTGATGACAACTTTTGTAAGCACAAGAAGTCGGTCTGAAATAACTATTATACTTACATATTTTTGTATACAAAAGTAGTTTACCTGAGCTCAGGTTTAGGTTTTCTGCACATGATTTTCTTGATATCACAACAAAAATGACAAAATGCCTAAAAGCTCAGAATTGCTCAGGTCAGATAAGAGTCGCAAACATTCGAACATTTACTACAAGTATTCAATATTCAGGCTGAAAAAAGAATGAAAAGTGCTCAGTTTCATTTAGATTTCAATGCGTTTTGTCATTTCATGAATTTGAAATTGTTTGAAAAGTAGTTTGTTAGAAAACCGTAGTTCGTTTTGTAGCAAATTGATTCCTTTTAAAATTATTATTTTGAATTGAAATCGTGCAATGTGCAGCACATGTCTGATCCTCTCGAAGCCTATTCTGAAAAACTTAAGTTCATATTTGCCTTTTAGATGTACTGAATCGTTGTCATTAAACAAAAAAGAACTAAATCGATATATGAAAGCTGTTTAAGACCTTTTTGTGCCATGCTTTAGGCATAGTTAAGGCCTGATTTTGCGCCTTCCATATATAAAATTCTTGCCAGTCACATATCAGAAAAAATGACATTGCATTACATTACAGACTTTTTCATGTCAGATTATTGAGATAAGATTAAAATATTCATCTCTGTATACTAAACAGTTTAATTCAGATTTCGGCATTGTATATAAAAAACTCTTGTTTGTCATACGTCAGAAAAAATGACAGTAACTGAGAATAAGATAGAAAATATTCATCTCTGTATACTACACAGTTTAACCCTTATTTCGGCCTTTCAAATACGAAAGTTTTTTTTTGTCATGTCAGTAAAAATGACACCGCGTCAGAATTTTTAATGTTAATCAATGATCTTGGGATGTAACAGACAACTTCATTTCGACTTTTCACAAATCCAGTCAAATATCTCTAACTTAAATTTTAAAAATTTGCAAGTTTTACTCGTACGGTAATAGGTAGGAAGAAAAATAGGAATATGTCCAGGGGGAGAAGGTAGGTAGGAAGAAACGTAAGAATAGGCTCGGAGGGAAAGCAAAGGTGAAACTAGGAGCTTGGAGCCAATGCCCCATTTATGAAAGCTGAAGACTCCAGCTTCTATACTGAAAATGAAATTATATCAGAATTGTTCATACATATGAAAAGATTTGTACAAAGTAGGAAATATAGGGTGTTGTTTTTAGAGGTATAGAACTTCGAATTGAAATAAAACACAAGAAAATCGTTTTAATGTCCATTAATTTGGCTTTATTGGAAGGATAATTTTATGCCATTAATGTTTAAATATGATTTCGGGCATGTGGCCGCCGCGGCTGGCTCGAATAAAGCCAATTCTACAGGTCCAATTTTCAATCTTCCATAAAGTTGATGGACAAAGCTCCAATTGCTGTGCACGGTGGCGAATCGATTCATTCGGGTCCTCTTCAACATTTTGCTCTACAGCGGCAATTGTTTCTTCGGTGCGCACTGTTCGACGTCTCTGCGGATGCGTATTATCACATAGAGTAAACGTAGTGCGAAAACGACCCATGGTTAACCGATGGATGGACCGATTTTGCTCTGATGGACGATTATGTCGACCATAAAATGGACGGAGCTTGCGGTAAACTTCGCGAACTGAACCATTATTTTCGAAATAAATTTGCACAATTTGCAAGCGTTGTTCTTTTGTCAACCTGTTCATGATGAAATGGCAAACGAAACTGAACATAAATGACATTAGAGTTGCCAGATTTGACCACAAAATTCCAGTTTTATCTCTATTCGAAAAACAAACCTCTAAAAAAACACCCTATATAAATTTTCAATTTTACAAACAACTGATTTAAAATATTTGCAGCATCGATTTCACAACTTTTCTATCAATCAATTCAATGTGGTATAAATTCAACACAAGAAATGACAATTTGTCAGAATTTTATCAATGACGACGACGAGTCCAATTCAAGGTTGTAAGTTTTGCAGCCCTTTGCTTAAGTTTTGGACTAACTTTGTGCATTGACTGATTCTGAATACTGATTGAATTGAAAGATTTCAGTAAAAACACTGACACTGTTTCAGAATTGGTTATAGTCGAATCACAAACTGTTGTCCACATTGCTTAGTTATGTATTCCTTTATTGCGTCTATTTGTCTGCCTGTTGAAAAAATTGATGTGTGTGTGTGCCGCATGGTTTGATGATGGTTGGTCTGTCAAATGTGAAATGATAAAAGTTTTATTTCCGTCTCCGCTGTTGTGTCTTGTTGTTGATTTTGTTGTTTTTCGTTTCTGTCAAAGAAATTAAAAACTTTTATTAGCAAAACTTTCGCTTTTTTCTCGTACACACATGGCCGCCATTTTGATTTGGCACAATAACTTTGGTTCAATGTGCAACACGCAGCAGACATACTCACATACACACACACACACATGTTAATAACTTCTGGATTGTGTGGTTTGTTTGTGAAACAATTTTGTTGTCTATATATTTTTTTTCGCGTCAGCTAAAGCGAATTTCATGCTTTCTATGTTTGTGTCATGATGATTTCAACCTACAACATTTGTTGTTTTGTAGTGTTTTGTTTTTGTAGAGTTTTTTTTGTGTTGTTTATTATTGTTGTTGCACATGTCAACTTATATGTGGCAAACTATTTTTCAAAAATTCATACTTCACAGCATTCGCCATGATGCTGGAATCTGGATTGTGTGAGTTTTGGTTGGTTGGTTTGGAATTCGATTTGTTATTGTTGCTGTCGGCACTTGTCTGTTGGCTGTTGCTGTTCGTTTGGTATTTGCCATATGTCAAGGTCGAAGACTATTTGAGTTAAGTATTGGGCGTGTATGAAGACATGTGCGGCGCATTCCAAGTTGGCGTTTGGATGCTGACAGCTGAAAAGTTTTGTTCGAAATTTAATTGGTGATTATTTTGGGAAGTCTTTTAGAAAATTGGAAGAATAAGAGTCTTCACTTTAAACCGAGGGTTTCAATGGATAAGACGTGTCGCTTTGAGGAGGCGCCTGTGTGTTCTGACAGAAAGGGTAAATAAATAATAAATACATAATAAATAAATAACGGACAAAAAAATTAAATTATTACTAAAAAAATTGAAAAATTTTAAATTGAAATATTTAAATATAAAATGTTGTTATTTATATTTTTTCAAAGAGAATATTTTCTTTATTTTACTTATTTATTTGATTATATTTTTATTGTTTATTTTTATTATTTTTATTTATTTTTTTAATGAAGATTTCATACTTCTCCGGAATGGATGGCGGCAGCATAATTTTTTATTAAAATTTAAATTTTTTCAAATTTTAATTTAAAAAAATACAGTTTTGTTTATTAAAATATCTAAAAAAAGTTATTAAATTTTAATCATTTATTTGTAAATATTTATTTGTATTTTCAAAGAAAACCTCTTTCTTTATTTTAATAATTAAGAAGTCGTTTTGAAATATTTTTAAACTAATTTTGATAGTTTTATGAAGAAGATTTAACACTTCCCCGGAATGTTTAATAATAAAAACCTAATTAAAATTTATTTATATAAAAAAAATACTTTTTATTTATTTAAATAATTTGGTAAAATTTTTATATTTTTAATTAAGAATTAACTTTTTTCCTGAAGGAAGGGCCGCAGCATAGTTTTTTATTAAATTGGAGATTTTTTAAAGTTTATATTTTCGAAAAGAAGTTTGTATTTATTTAAATATTTAAAGTTTTTTTAAATTAAATTTTAAATTTAAATTTAATTTTAGTTTTTTAAATATTTATGTCATATTTTAAAGAAAGTATGAATTATTTTAATATTTTTTTATTTATTTTTATATTTAATATATATTAAACATTATTTCGGAATGGAAGGGACATATGGTAAAAAAATGTGGTCAAAATTTTAGGTTTTTAATTTTACATTTTCCAAAAAAGAAATTTTTATTTATTTAAATATTAAAGAAATGTTAATATATTTTTTTAATATATTTAATTTGTAATTTCAAAGAAACAATTTTTCTTTATTTTAATATTTAACAAATATTTTTAAATATTTGTTTAAATTTTCATATTACAGAAATATTAAATATTTAAGAAATATTGATATATTTTTAAAATATTGAATTTCTAATTTTAAAGAAAACATTTTTCTCTATTTTAATATTTAATAAATGTTTTTGACATAATTTTGATATTTTTTTAGGGACTATTGAACATTTCTGATCAGCCCTGTGTTTAATTTTTGCTTAGCTTTAAAAACCTCATTGCTCCTACACTCACATACTATCAACAAGTCATTAACCCCAACAACAATTTGCCAATTGTCAGCTGCATCACGTACACACAGCTGCGTAAATTTCACTTAATCGCCACCTTTCACTTTCCCCCTTTCACTCTTCCATCTATCAGCAATTTATTACCCGATTAGGCACTTTATTTTCATAGTTATTTATAGATAAGAATCAATTGGAGCTGCCTGGAATTAGGCGCAACACGCTGCACATTTCAATGCCGAAACTCATCACAGGGCCCAGGTGTCTTAAATGTGACCAACGTCAGCAAAATAGGTGAGAAACAAAACCCCCTCAGCAGAAATAGGCAAAACTTGCAAATGTTATGTGTTGTTCAGAGGAACGTGTGACCCTTCAGTGTGGCTCGCGACGTGTAGTTCGTTGAGTGTTTCTTCTTCTTCTTCTGCACACTGCTGCTTATTCAATATTAACACTGAGACGCTGTGCCGAGCAGGCATTTTAATTTATGCCAATACTGCTGGCATATTTATTTCGTTTACCTCTTTTCATACATAACGCGGCGCATACCAAAGTGCGTGTCGGCATTCGGTTGCCAGGAAGACGTGCGGCACAGCTGCAGACGCAACGGGCAGATGCGGTTCGGTTGCTTATCGGAGAGTGCCAACTTGTGTGATTATGCGCGGCAACATTGCCAAAGTATTCATAGAATGCGTTGAGACATGTGTTGTAATCGATTGACTGGCAGCTTACCAGTTTCAGTTCTTTTTTTGCAGTAACAGAGCGCAACGAACTCGAAAATATGAGAAAGAGAGACGATAACTCTTGTTGGAAGGCAGATAAAGACCTACGCAATCCTGTTGAAAAACTTTTGCATTATTTTGAGTAGGTATAGTATCAAAATAAATTTACCACTGATTGCAATGTGTGAATTATAAAAATTATAGAAAATTCTTGGAAATTCAGCAGCTTTCAAACTGGAGCTTTGTTATTAAAACATTATATTCTATTAAAATCTATCCACATAAAAGCCGAGCATGCATTGAGAAGTAAGACATCATATCAAGATATAATTTTATCATTTAAATATTTCTTATAAAATAATCAGAAATCATCTTTAGAACCTCTAATTGAGATAAAGTCTCCTCTTCAAATCTGAAAATCCATACCACTCGCCTACAACTCGCAGTCTAAAGTGTTTCAAACTTTCCTTCAAAAACCCAACCAAGACATATTGCGCAGTTTGCATTTTCAATGCAGCGACTAGTTGGCAACTCTGCTCAACTAATTTTAATATAAATTGAATTGCTTACACTGCACTGAACGTTGCCTTTGTTGTGCATAATCGAAACGCCAGGAGTTAGCCGTTGTTGAACAACGTGTTGAAACGAGCCAAGTTGAGGGCGCGAAACTACTTAGTTAACGATTAATCACACACAATCAACAACTCAACAATTGCGCCAACATTTCACTGCAGCCCACACGGCGCCCACAGCTGTTGAATAATTATGTGGACGCTGATAAGCGGACAACTCGTTGCATACAAAATTAAAAAAACAAACAACTTGTAAAAAATGAAGTTAAAACACGCAGTGGTGGAAATGAAAAATGTTTGTAGATGTGTGTATTTTTTGTAATTATTTTATAATCGACAATTTGC
This sequence comes from Melieria omissa, assembly GCA_963971225.1. Lineage (NCBI taxonomy): Eukaryota > Metazoa > Arthropoda > Insecta > Diptera > Ulidiidae > Melieria > Melieria omissa. Next base: position 101,675,815 of record OZ020267.1, on the reverse strand, counting down.
CATGGCAATGCGTGCCTGGGCGTGCGAACAGCTGCCCACGTTATGGTAATTAATGCTAAAGTAGTGTAAAGTAGTGTAGTGTAGTGGTTGATTGAGTCGTTGCAGCCGGGTGCAAAGATGGCAAGGGGAAGTGCAAAGGTCGTGGCCACGTTTGGGCATAATCAAAAATTCAATTATCAACTTTTGCTTACATGCAATTACGTATTAATTTGCCGCCTTTGTATTTTAATCAGAATGCACACAGACGCAAAAACTCGCACACACAATACACCTTAATGCGGCAGTGTCTGTGTGTGTATGTGTGTGAGAGAAATTTATGAATAACTGTCAACAAGGGTTAAGTGGCGCATTTGTTTGTTTAGCTGTGTGTGTCTGTCTGTGTGTTGTTTGTTAAAGTTGAAAGTTTTAAGCGCACTTTGTTATTATTGTATTTGTATTTGAAGACACTTTATTGGTGGCATTTAAAATGCAAAGCACGTATTTGCCTTAAAATTTGGCCGAGTTGATTGGCGCTGCTGCTTTCATTGTTGTTGCCGTTGTTTTGTTTGCTCATATTCAACAATTTAAACTTAAACAACCAACCCACACATGGACAAAAATGCACAAACACACAGCTGAAAGCAATCGCATGCGGTCCCAAGTAGACGATTACATACAAACAAATGTTTACAGATCAAGTTAAACAAAACACCGAAAGCAAATTGCATTAGATGCACTGCCAGAGACAGTGGTGTAAAACGGTTAGATTGGAGCATTGAAAATTTATGAGAAATTTATAAAAAATGTATGTTATATGTATTATTAATTAATTTATTTTTTTTTGTTTATTTAATTTAATTTATTTACTTTATTTTATTTTATTTTATTTTAAGTTTTTTTATTTTATTTTATTTTACTTTATTTTATTTTATTTTATTTTATTTTATTTTATTTTATTTTATTTTATTTTATTTTATTTTATTTTATTTTATTTTATTTTATTTTATTTTATTTTATTTTATTTTATTTTATTTTATTTTATTTTATTTTATTTTATTTTATTCCTTTATTTATTTTCTAGGTTTGATTTAAGCTTTTTCAAGTTAGTTCCTATTGATACTGTTTAGTTGATTTGTTTGAGCCTATGTTCGGTCCAAGTTGGGCGAAATTACGGCTGGCACTGCCTATTTGTTTACCCTTAACCTTAACTTAATCTAACTTAACTACAAAAAGAATATTTCTGACAACAGGTTCCAGTAGTTCGTTCTAATTAGGGGGTGCCTTCTCTTAGGCATAAAGTTAGCTGATGCACGAACCTTTTTAGTATGGTCAACAACTCAGCATATTATCATATTTATTTGCACACCGTTTTTGAATCTGTTATTCCACCGGTGAGTGTGCTCGTGAATTAGAACTTGAGTGGTTCAGAACTTGGATAAGTTTTGCTTACAAAATGTGTTGGTAGAAATAACGGGGTCATTTATTCCCCAAAGCACAACAAACAGTTTGTGTGCAATATGTGGGTATACTGGCCGAATCACACTTAAAAAAAAAATAACTGATTATGTTTTAAAAATCTTTTCATCAATATCTATAAAATGATATGTGTATTATCAGGTGTACAACTTTGCTTCCGCCGTTTTTTCCAAAATTAAAAGCTTTTTTGCGAAAAAGTGCTTACAGATGTATTATTCAAAGTATTGTCCGTCGCTAGCGACAACTTTCTCCCAACTTTCCGGCAATTTTCGGATCCCGGCTCAAAAAAAGGAGTCCTCTTTTGACGCTATCCATGAAGCAATCCATTTTTCCAATTCTTCGAAGGATTGAAAATGTTGATCTGCCAGGCCGTGTGCCATCGAACGGAATAGGTGGAAGTCAGAAGGGGCGACATTTGGGGAATACGGCGGGTGGGGCAAGACTTCCCATTTCAGCGTTTCCAGGTACTTTTTGACCACTTTTGCGACGTGAGGCCGAGCATTGTCGTGTTGGAGGATGACTTTGTCATGTCGCTCTTGATATTGTGGCCGCTGTTCTTTTAGCGCGCGACTAAGGCGCATCAGTTGCGATCGGTAGCGATCTCCTGTGATGGTTTCACCCGGTTTTAAGAGCTCGTAGTAAATCACACCGAGCTAATCCCACCAAATACAAATCATAACCTTGGCGCCGTGAATATTCGGTTTTGCCTTCGACGAAGAAGCATGCCCGGGCTTTCCCCATGATTTTCTGCGTTTAGGATTATCGTATCGAACCCACTTTTCATCACCGGTTACGATTCGATGTAAAAACCCCTTACGATTTTGTCTTTGAAGCAGTTGCTCACATACAAATAGACGGCGCTCGATGTCCCTCGGTTTCAACTCGTACGGCACCCAGTTTCCTTCTTTCTGAATCATGCCCAGGGCCTTGAGACGTTTTGAAATGGCTTGCTGACTCACTCCCAACCATTCGGCAAGCTCTTCTTGGGTTTGGCACGAATCTTCATCAAGCAATGCTTCTAGTTGTTCATCTTTGAAGGTTTTTTCTCTTCCACCACCATGTTTGTCTTCGACATCGAAATCACCATTTTTAAAACGTTGAAACCACTCCCGACACGTTCTTTCACTCAGAGCAGCATCACCGTAAGTTTCTGAGAGCATTCGATGCGCTTCAGCTGCATTTTTTTTCGAATTGTAACAGAAAAGTAAAACTTCCCGCAAATGGCGAGAATTGGGCACATAAACGGACATTTTCGAGCGTGAATAATACGAAAACAAGAACAACTGTCACTGAAACGGCGATGGCAATTCGTTAGGCACTGTCCACACTCACTTTAAAGGCATTACCATCTATGTATTTCAACCAGCCTCAGCCGGTACAGCCACCTATCGGAAAACGGCGGAAGCAAAGTTGTACACCTGATAATATATCGTTCATAAGGATATATCTTCACAAATTCATATTTTCTGTGGCTATGGGAGCTGTATACCCCAAGCAGTTGTTGCATTGTGTCTGGGACTTCATGAGTGTTTGGTCCTTTTCTTAGGCATGGGGTGAGCTGATACACGAACTCTTTTAGTAGAGTGAGCTGATGCACGAACCCTTTTAGTATGGTCAACAACATAGGCCTAAGTGTATCTCATACAGAGGCAGCCACTTAACCAACCAACCAACCATGGTCAACAACCCAGCAGGCAGTGCGTAATTGGTGTTTTGTTAATCTTCAGTTGCTGCATTGTGTCTGGGGCTTCGTGAATGCTCGGATTGGATGGTATCTAGTAAAACTTTTTAAAGTTAAGCTACTGGGATTTGAGCTGCTGGACACTGTTCGAAACGGCGAAACGAGATTCAGAGTCTTTGCAAAACGTTATTACAAGGGTTGCCTGATAGAAGGCTGCAAAATCAGTCATTTGTGGGAGTTGCCAGATCTACTTCAGCTAGTCGCGAGTGTGGGCACTTGCTAGTCAAGGAACTCGAGCTACTGGACATCTTTTGCTTCGAAAGAGCGATAGATCAGCCAAAAGAGATTCAGAGTATGTGGGAGATTTGATGACAAGGCTCTTGATTGAAGACTGCAAGATTAGCCAATGGTGGCACATGGAAAATGTACTTCAGATAGTTGTTATTCCAAACACTTTTTAATCAAAGAGGAAGACAATAGCCGAGGTACAATTGAGAATGACGTCTGAGTGCCAGGGACTTTTGGACTCTCCCTATAGTAAAAAAAATTAATGAAAAGTTCTCTAAAGGATACATTATTGGTAGGATTGTCTGAAAATTGTTTACAAATTGGAAGAGCCACTATCCCAGAACAGATCAGGTTTCCATTACATCTTCATTTCATAACTTACTCAACCTGCGAGGGCTTCTCGTTCTTTGTGCGTTACTTCAAATGAAAAAAAAACAGGCTAACAACACTTCCGCTGTTCTTTCTTACCCACTGTTCATGCTGCTGACAGTAATTTTGCTTCTTCTTCCTCTTTTATGCTTCTATTCTCTCTTCTACTTAGCGGTTTGCAATTTATTTCGAAAACTTTTGCATAGTTTCGAGCTATTTACAGCGTCGCATGTAAGTGAGGTCAGAAGTTAGGTCGCAAAAGTGTCATTGTAACGATGCAGTAACACAAATACAAACACACACACACATCCATACAAAACACAAACACAAACTCATAGAGACACACACATACATGAAAACTTTTCACCTGCATTTGCTGCTTATCGGCCGCATTACGGGGCGCTGCATATGGCCGAACCGCTTGTCCAGCATATTTGCCCAACCTGCCCCCTTCTGCTTGTGTCTGGAGCACCCGATACGCTTTTGTCTTCTAAATGTTCGGCAGCAAAGCTTCAAAAAATTTACAGAAGCGCTTTGTTGCAAAGTAGTTTAGCGTAAACGTCAATGCGCTCAATGAGACACACTCGTTCTGCCTATCTTGCTTCCTCCTCTCTTCCCGTTCCTCTTTTTCTTCAACTCTGTGTTTCTCTAGTTTACTGCAAATATCTTTAACCTTTTCCCCCCGGCTGTCGCTGCTCGTTGCTCGTTGCTCGCTTTGTCCGTTTGCATAATTAGAGGTGAAGCGTTGCAGTCGAACTTTGTGTTTGTGTGTGTGTGTGTGTGTGTGGGTGGGTGGATGTCCGGAGCAGGTTGTAGCTTTGGCATTTGTGTGCGCTCGCTTATCGTTCGAAAAGTTGCGGTGCAACTTTTGGCACGTCATTGTTTGTATTTGCATACGTGTTGTTATTGTTGTTGTTGTTGTTGTTGTAGTGTTGCGCGTATTTGTGTTTGATAAATTTTCAGTTATTGCTAAAAGTGTGGCGCATGTGTTTGTGTTACATTTTGCCGTCCGATGTCCTGCATAATAAATACGTAATTTACATGTTTTGCATTTTTCGATGAAAATTTGAACTTTTCGCTTCGTTGCCGCTACAACGTCCGACGTGCCTTTTGTATTATTTTCCACCATTTTCAACGCCCAAATGTTCGCTTTCATTCCCATGGCGCTGAAATATTGTTGGCTCGTAGGTGGTATTTGGTGTTGTTGTTGTTGTTTATATATTTGAAGCGCCCAGCATGCTTTTGGCATTTGGTTGCACAGTTTTGATGTTGTTGTTGTTGTTGCTATGGTTGCTGCTACATTTCAGCGTAAATTCCGAATTCCAGTGTCCGCACTCACACGTGCACTTCCGTTACTTTGCAATTTTGTAAGTGTATCAGGATATGTGTGTGTGTGTACAAAATCATACATATGTGTGTGTGGGTGTTCTTTATGAAAATCTACACAGAGGTGTTGGGGTGCTACAGGGTGGCGCAAAAGATGTCACCCAGTGGTCTTAGGCTCTAATTTGTTTATGAGTGCATGAATGAATGAATGAATGAATGAGTGAATGAATGACTGAATGAATGAGTGAATGAATGAGTGAATAAATGAAAGAAAGAATGAATGCATGAATGAATGAATGAAAGAAAGAATGAATGCATGAATGAATGAATGAAAGAAAGAATGAATGCATGAATGAATAAATGAATGAATTAATTAATGCATGTATGAATGAATGAGTGAATGAATGAGTGAATGGATGAAAGAATCAATTAAAGAATTAATGAATGAGTTAATGAATGAATTAATGAATGAATGAATAAACAAATGAATAAAAGAATGAGCGAATCCATGAACGAACGAATGAATGAATGAATGAATGAATAAATTAAATAATGAAAGAATGAATGAATGAAAGAATGAATGAATGAATTAATGAATGAATTAATGAATAAACAAATGAATAAATGAATGTATGAAAGAATGAATGAATGAATTAATGAATGAATGTATGAATAAATGAGTGAATGAATGAATTAATGAATGAATGAATGAATTAATTAATGAATGATTGTATGAATGAATGAGGGAATGACTGAGTGAATGAATGAAAGAATCAATTAAAGAATAAATGAATGAGTGAATGAATGAATTAATGAATGAATGAATGAACAAATGAATAAAAGAATGAACGAATCAATGAACGAACGAATGAATGATTGAATGAATGAATGAAGGAATGCATGAATGAATTAGTGAATGAATGAATGAATGAATTAGTGAATGAATGAATGAATGAATAAATGAATGTATGAATGAATGAATGCAAAAATGAATGAATGAATAAATTAAATAATGAAAGAATGATTTAATGAATGAATGAATGAATGAATAAACAAAAGAATAAATAAATGTATGAAATAATGAATGAATGAATTAATGAATGAATGTATGAATGAATGAGTGAATGAATGAATGAAGGAATGGATGACTGAATGAATGAATGAATGAATGAATGAATGAATGAATGAATGAATGAATGAATGAATGAAAGAATGAAAGAATGAATGAATGAATGATTGAATGAATGCATGAATGAATGAATGTACGAATAAATGAATGTCAAATCAAAATTACTTTTGCACTATATGCAAAAATTATAGCATCTGCCGATAAGGAGATGATTTTTGCGCCACCCTGTATTATACACCTGAACCAAGTAGGCGTGGTCGCTATTGGAAAGTGTATATACATCATTTGTCCTATTATTTTTCAACACATTCAGATATTGATCTTAAATTTGACACCAACTTTTGATCATCCGTTTGTTAGTATCTCTGTTGACCGGCTGGTTTGCTCAATAGTTCTCTCAAGTTAGAAGAGATACTGGCATGAAATTTGGTAAAAATACTACTGGTATTCTATTTAAGAACCAATAATTAAATGGGCATAGTTTGCCCACTTTTAGGCAGGGTTGCCATATAAGATAAATTTACTAAAAGAACAAATTCTGATATTAAGCAACAGAATGTGTTAATTTATGAAAGTTTAGGACTTGAAATTGCATCTATTGTGACCTATTTGTTTTGTAGTGAATTTTTTAATTAAAATTAACCCTTCTTATTGCAGATTTATGCAACGAAAAGAAATAAATAGAAAGAAACCTTATGAAAACATGGGCCTTGTGCACCCAGTGACATCTGATTGTTTGACTTGAATGTCATAAATAAGTCTACTGCTTTAGTTTTAATTGTTTTTGCAGCAGTTGAAAAGCATTGTGAACTAATGTGTGGTATTTCAACACACAAAAACCCCCCATAGCCACTTTTAAATGTACATAACTAACTATAAGTAAAGCTGTATGTGTGATATTATATGATGTGATATTTGCTAATATTTGGGAAAGTTTCAACCCTCAAAACCCCCTTGAGTGCGTCACTGGTCAATGTACACGTCTGCGCATCGTTCAGCGTTAGCAGTTTTGGCCAAGCGAGCAGCGCATAGTTTGCAGATTTGCAATTTAAACTGCGCACAAACACACTCACACGTAAATACACACACATACACACCAGCAGGACACAGGTGGACTTTTGGTCTGCCGAATAAAGTGCACGCTGTGGTGACAATGTCAGTGCAAAAAGTTTGTTACTATTTTCACACCGTCGCTCACGTTTCGTCTGTTTAGTCCCCAAACGGTGCATTGCGTTGTGCTTTTAATGTTTTTCTCTACCTTTCGGTTGATGGGTGTTTTTTCAGCATTTGAACTCACTGCCCTTTTAACTTTGTCCCTTGCCACTTCATCCCTTCAAACTGCATCCACTCAGTGCCCCGTTTTAGCTTTCGTCTGGACCGATTTGTTTACCTCTTGACCCCTTCTTTCATAAGTTTAGTTCGCTTTAAGCCTCACTTACGCATTGCATGTGTGCTGCAAGCTGCGCTTCACCTTTATTTTTATTTTTATAATTTTTTATTTGTTTGTTTTTTCTTACCTTGTTTATTATTTTGTTTGTTATAAAGTTGGCTTGTTGATGTTGCACTGTAACTTTTGTTTTCGACTTCAATTTTCGAAAGTTACTTGCACTGCAGTTGTTGTTAAAGTTTTTGCTTTTTTTCGTTAACTTGGACATTGCAATTTTGCAATGTGGATTTCCGTTAGTTTGGAATTCTGTCTCCAATGAAAATAAACATTTGCTCGAATTTTTGACGTTTAAGAGTTGCAAAAAATTTTCAAGTTTTGGCCAGTGTTTCTTAATACTTTCAAATGTTTTTGGGTATAAATAAGGTTTTAAATAGTTAAATCCTTCTTGAGGTACAATTTCATGTTTTCTCTTCTCATCTTTAGCATTTTTTTGGGGAATTTAAAGTGTTTGATATAACAAAATATTTCTATATTTTATATTGTAACTCAATGCAAATACATCATTGAGATTCATCATAAAATGGTTGCAACAAAATATTTTAAGCATGCAAGTTTCTTTGAAACACTTTATTGCCATAATGAAAGAAACAAAGTGCAGCAAGTGAGCGAAATGCTTTTCCGCGAGCGTTCAATTTAATTGCAGCGGCTTTAATTAAACGCAGCTAAGAGCACAATATCAACAACAACAACAACAACGAAGAAAATAAAAGGAAAAACACTAGAAAATGTTCATAGCATAAAAGTTTTAAACTGATGAAAAAAACTTTCAAGTTAGCAACAGCAACAACACCAACCAACCAGTAAGCAACGAGCATTCGACGTTGTAAGACTTCAAAATAATTAATTGCAAGCTGCAGTGAAAACCCAAAAAGTACACAGAACGAGCAATAACAACAACATTGAACATATATAAAACAGTTGCAAACGACAAACGGGCAACCGATGGAAGCAACAGTTTCAAAAACAGCAGTCAAACTTGCGCTGCATTGCTTGGCTGGCCGGCCGGCTGCGTCAACAAGGCACACTGGCAGAGGGGGAAAGCTATTTTGTGGGAGAAGGAGGTTCGGGGTCGGTGTTGCTGGCCAGTGCAACAAGGTTTTAAGCTGATTTAAGCATTTGTTGCTGCAGTTTTACAGCAATTTTAAGGCGTGTCAGAGGGCGTGTGGACTGTGTCGTTTGTATTTGTTGGGGAATTTTCAAATTGCCTGCAGCTGAAGCGTTGATATGTCGAAAGAGTGCCCAAAAAAAATTTGGTGTGGCCAATATTGAGTGTGGGATTAATTTGCCAAATGTGCGACTGAGATTGAAATGTGCCAAAGTCGAAAGCCAATTCGGACAGACTTAAGGCGCCTATACGAGTACGAATGTGTATGTGTATATATTTTACATGCTATGGATGAGCCTGCAAGGGGATACATGCATATTTTAAGTGGCAGCAGTGACAGTGGACAGTGAACAGTCGAGAGATACAGCAGAGTGCAAGGAGAAACTGCAGCACAAATAATGGTCAAAAGTCACAGTGCAGAGTGTGACAGTGTAATGGCTGTGGCAGTGCTGCGACAACTTTTAATACCTATTGCAGGGAATTTAAGACAAATTACACCAAAGTTGACTCAAGTCGCAAACGGGCTGACTTTGAGAGTAATCTGAGCGTTTGGGGTGCAGTTTTAGGCGCATGTGATCAGTAAAGCACTTAATTGACTGCAGTATTTGTGTCTGTGGTTAGGGCAGAAAAATGTAGTATACATTTAGGCGTAGTGAGATTTTTTTTTCGTAGATCAACATTTAGTATCGTTAAGTTTAGTTAAGAAAATCTGTTAAGTCCAACAGAAAGAGGTTAAAATTTAAGAAAACCAAATCGCATTTATGAAAGTATCGGCCTGTGAGGGAATTCTGTAGGAAAAAGTTTGGTAGACTTTTATTTCCTGTTGCTTCATGTAAATTAATAATCTGAGCTTTTCGCTTTCTAGATAAATAAAAGTTGATAGTGTACATAATACAATAATGAAAATCAGCTATGAAATCTTGCCAAATCAGTCATCTACCAAACTTTTTCCTACAGAATTCCCTCACAGGCCGATACTTTCATAAATCTCCCTTAAAATCCACCAACAAAAAATAAAAAATTTCTTAAAATGTTTCCTAAGTAAAAAGCATCCTTTCAACTTCAACTTCAGTTTCGGGAATAAAGAGAAGTCGCACGGTGCCAAATCAGGTGAATACGGCGGATGATGCAACACACAGAGCTGATTCCGAGCTATAAATTGGCGAACAATTTGTGCTGTGTGACTCGGCGCATAATCGTGCAACAGAGACCAACTTTTTGGATCGCGGTATTCTGGTCGAATATGACGGATCCTGGCCATCAAACGCTTCAAAACTTCGAGGTAATATGCGGCAGTAACTGTTTGACCAGTTGAAACAAATTCTTTGTGGATAATTTCTTTGCTATCGAAGAATGTGATGAGCATTGTTTTGGTTTTTGATGAAACTTTTCGTGTGTTTTTGGCTTGTGGTGATTTTTTTGATTTTCATTCCGCACTTTGACGCTTGGTTTCTGGATCGCATTGGGAACACCATGTTTCATCACCCGTAATCAATGTTTTCAGGAAGTTTGGATTATTTTCTGCGGCTGCAACGATTTCTCCGGAATGACAGACTCTCATTAAGTTTTGCTCCTCGTTCAATGTGTGTGGAACAAATTTTGTGCCGACCTTTGTTTTGCACAATTCCTCGTGAAGAATGAGTCGGATAGTTTATCTGTTAATGTTTAAGGCCTCTTCTATCATTTCCAGTGAAGCATTGCGGTCTTCTGCAATAAAATCACGAACTTTCTGAATCATTTCAGGCGTAAGAGCTGAAATTGGCCTTCCTTCTTTTATTTCATCTTCCAGCGACTCTCTGGCATCCACAAATTCGGAATGTTTCTGATGCCCTTTTACCAATTTTTGCGTTGAATTGAATGATCGCTCTTTGCTCCATGTTAAAATTTCAACATCAAATTGTAAAGGAAGGGACAGTGGTGACGTGGACGTTGAGGCGAGCGGACGTGCCGCAGCCGCAACTGCGTAATATCACACAGTCCTTATATGTTGTAATCGTTCGTATTCTTTAAAATAAACGGTTTCCTGGAAACACAACAATCGAGTTGATGATCTTTGACAGTATCAGAAGTGGGATTCAACCAAATTCGACTGCGAATTCTACGAACACGCCACAAAATCCGAGGCTCGCGACAGACGCCGGCAGCGAGTGCACAACTTAAGGGGAAATATGAACCACCACTCTAAGCAACGAAGGCGCTATGCGCTAGACAGGGGCAGCGATAGACGCGGCCACAAGTAAGCGACGGACGCTTCCAGGAATTCGCACGAAGCGACGGACGCTTCAAGGAATTTGCATATAAGCGACGGACGCTTACAGGAATTCACGGGAACCGACGGACGCTTCCGAGAATAGAAGTCGAACGATAGACGCTTGAGAAAGTGAAAGAAAGCGGCAGAGCACAGGTGTCATTCGAGTGCGGACATCGAAGCAGTTAGGACGGAAAAGTCAGAGCTGAAATGGTGAAATTGGCGGCTTTAAAAGTAGATCAACTCAACGCGCTGCTTCGCAGCCAAAATCTGGATGTCACGGGAAATAAGGCGCAGAAAATTGCGAAGCTTATGGAGGTGTTTCAGGCTGATGAAGTCGACGAGGCGGAATTGGACGGGCTGGACCAGGAGTCCTTATGGCGCCAGCAAATCAACGATCTTCGGGAAATGTTGAACAATATGGCCAAGACGGTGGGTGAGTTAGCAGGTGTGGTACTGGTCTGGTGGAAGGGTCGTCTACCCCGGTACTGGGTCGACCAGCACGCGATCTGATGACAGCATCGATGACAACGCATGCAGCCACAAGATGCACGATGAACGAGATTATTGGAATCCTGCCGGAGTTTGACCCGCTGAAAGGCAATCGCACAACGAGTCAATTCATTGATAAGGTGGAGCAGCTACAGTCGATATACCTGTGGAGTGAAGAAGAAGTGCTTTTTTCGGCGCAGCAGAAACTTAGAGGTGTGGCAAGAGAGTGGGTTGATTCGCAGCCAGCGTTCCGAACATGGTTCCAGTTGGTGGACATGTTGAAAAAGGATTTACCCAATTCGTCAAGTGCGGCAGAAATACATCGCGAGTTGGGCACGCGCAGGAAGAAGCCTAATGAATCTCTAAAGGATTACTACTACGCGATGTTGAGTTTAGGTCGCAGCGGAGACGTCGACGAAGTATCCTTGAACTCTTATATCATCAATGGTCTAAACGATTCGAATCTGTCCAGAACCCTACTAGCGATGAATCTGAAAACGTGTCGTGATCTCTTATCTTCAATAGAAAGCTTGTCAACCATGTCAGTGTGGCCCAAAACAGTAGCGGATGGACGGCAAACTACGACAGAGGGTCAAGATGCTCAGATGGGTCACAAAGCGGTCCGGTGCTACAATTGCAGCGAGGTAGGACACATCGCAGCCAAGTGTCCACATCCGCCGCGTCGAGTAAAGTGCACTAACTGTAACAAATTTGGTCACGATTCCAAGTCATGCGGCACAGTTAAACCATCGGTTGCGAAAGTGGAGTCAGCCCTGGGGGGACCACCGCCGTTAATGAAGGTCGTGAAAGTGTTCGGACGGAGCATCCCAGCATTCATTGATACGGGTAGCGATGTATCGTTGATCCGGGAATCAATGGTCCCTCTGGATTCGCGACGTGAGTCGGCCGTCAAGAAGCTTGAAGGGTTTGGAGGCGGTTTCGTCGAGACAAAGTACATGGTTAACGTCGTCGCGGAACTGGAAGGTCGTGAGCTACAGGTGTGTCTGATGCTGGTGGCAGATCAGTTCATGCCGCATCCGTTGCTTATTGGACGTGACGTGCTGTGTAGTGATGACGCGACATTCACGATCGACGCAGGTGTGCTCAGGAGGCAAGACTCCGAGGTGCTTTCATTGATGTCCAGCCAAGCGGATGAAGATCATCCCGAGGAGTTAAACAACTTACTGCGAGCGTATGGCGATTGCTTCTCTGAAGATTTGTCATCCTTGGGGCGATGTAACATGACGGAGATGGAGATTTCGGTCACCACCGATGAGCCGATTCTGGGGAAGAGGTATCAAATCCCGTTTGCGCAACGGCCAGTTTTGTCATCAATCGTTGTCAATTTGTTGGAGCACGGCATCATCCGCCCCAGCACGTCACCGCATGCAGCACCAGTGGTTTTGGTGAAGAAGTCCAACGGGGAAGACAGGATGTGTGTTGATTTCCGCGCTATGAATGCGGTGACTATTAAAAAGCAGTTTCCCATGCCCGTCGTAGAGGAGCAACTGGCCAGACTGGGTGGCAACCGCTACTTTACCACCCTGGATATGACAGCTGGATATTACCAGATCCCCATGAAGGAAGAGAGCAAGCAATACACGGCATTCCTCACCCCGGACGGACTCTTCGAACACAACGTAATGCCGTTTGGGTTGGTGAACGCGCCAATGGTGTTCCAAGAGATGGTGCTGAAGATTATCAGGCCGTTGAAACTACGGGAGAAGATGGTGAGCTACGTGGACGAGGTCATCATAGCCACAACCACTGAAGAAGACGGTATCAGAGTATTGGACGAATTCCTCGCGGCAGTTCGTGCTGCGGGTTTAACGCTACGCCCGTCGAAGTGTGTTTTTAGGGCAGACACAGTAACCTTCCTTGGTCATGTCATCAGTCGGGATGGCATCCGCCCGGGAGTAGAAAAGGTGCAGAGTGTCAAAGACTTCCCGACACCAACCACAGCAACACAAGTGCGTCAGTTTCTTGGGCTTACCAGTTTCTTCCGCCGATTCATTCCGAACTACGGTACCGTTTCAAAGCCGCTTACTCAGCTTCTCAAGAAGAATGAAGTTTTCAAATGGACGAATATACAAGACGAAGCATTCAAGTGGCTTAAGGAAGCGCTTGGATGCGAACCAGTTCTGGCGATGTTTGACGCAACAAAAGGCCACGAAATCCATACAGATGCAAGTGCGATGGACATCTCTGGCCTGTTCCTACAACTTGAGGAGGAGGGGTTAAGACCCGTGCAGTACTTTAGTCGTCAATGCAGTGCAGCTGAAAGTCGGTACGCGAGCCAGGAATTAGAGGTGCTGGCGATTGTGGAAACACTGGAGAGGTTCCGAGTGTATCTTTTGGGCACTCGTTTTGTGGTTATCACTGATTGCAATGCGATTGCAACAACAAAGGCCACAACGTTGCTTCAACCGCGAATAGCCAGATGGTGGCTTAAGTTGCAAGAGTTCGACTTCGAGTGCATTCATCGATCAGGTGATAAGATGACTCATGTGGACAGCCTCAGCCGAGCTCCGGTGCAACCTCCAACAGTAACGACAACCGCAGCCGAGAAGGTCCTGAAGGTGAACAGATCAGCAGACGGCGAAGATGACGACAGCGAATCGACCGAGGCGGTCGAAAGTCAGGAGAGGCCGAATTGTAAAGGAAGGGACAGTGGTGACGTGGACGTTGAGGCGAGCGGACGTGCCGCAGCCGCAACTGCGTAATATCAAACAGTCCTTATATGTTGTAATCGTTCGTATTCTTTAAAATAAACGGTTTCCTGGAAACACAACAATCGAGTTGATGATCTTTGACAAAATGAAAAAGTGTTTTGCAAAATGAATTTTAATAAATATTAAATGTCAACCAAATGTTGTGAAATTTTGACAGTTAGTAGAGGAAGGTTGAAGCTTCAAAACGCATGTGCTCGCATATACCAGGTATGCGCCTATGAAACCGGTAATTATTTTTGAAAAAAAAAACACGTTTATTGTGAGGAAATGATTACAATTTTATTCTTCAAAGTAATGGCCATCGCTAGTTACACATTTTTCCCATCTCTCAGGCAATTTATGGATGCCTCGCCAAAAAAATGTTTCGTCTTTTGCCTGAAACCAATCATCGATCCATTTTTTGACTTCTGCGTGAGAATTGAAGCGCGTTCCGTTAATACGTGGCCCATCGATGCGAACATGGGATAATCCGAAGGCGCCAAGTCTGGTGAGTAAGCCGCATGAGCAAGAGCTTCCCAGTTGTACGATGCAACCAATTCTTTGGTGGCTCTAGTGCGGTGTGGCGGTGCGTTGTCATCGAGGAAAATCACTTTGTGTTGCCTGGCTTCATATTCTGGGCGTTTTTGGCGTATAGCACGGTTCAAATCGGCCAATTGTTGTTGGTAACGTTCACCGTTAACCGTTTCACCAGGTTTGAGAAAGCGTTTTTCTTCAAATGGTAACACAAAATTAACTGTGTCCGCACATCGTAATTTGTAGGCACGTAATCCGACATTTTCCGGAGCGTCAAACAATGCGTTGTTGGATGAAACTTGACAAATTGTGAACTGAATATTGTTGACATATGACAGAAGAAGTAAACATGACATTTGGTACGGTTCCGAAGTTTATAAATATTCGGCTATTTACCGCTAGATGTAGTTACCAGTTTCATAGGCGCATACCTGGTAGATGGCGCGTTTGGTTGCTGATATGGTTCGAGTCTTAATACATAATTGTCGCACTGTGTACACCAACGGAAGCGAACGGAAACGAATTATTTTTTCTAAAACTCTTCCTAAGAGGCCAATATCTTTACTAGCAAAAATTGAAAATGTGCCAAACTTTTTTCTGAAGAATTTTTCTACTTTTTAAAATCTTCCTAAATCTAAAAGGAACTCCCCTTTTAAATCCACCAACAGAAAATTAAAATTTCTTAAAACTTTTAGGTACTTATTAATTCTTGCTTTAAAAACTCTTCCTAGGCGTATTAGAAAAAAATTAATAAAAATATAAACATATATCATTAAAATCCAATGAAGATCCAATGAAGATCTTAATGTTGCTCTAAAAATTTCTTTCTTGCCAAACTTTTTCCTAAAGAATTTTTTCTTTTTTAAATCCTCCTCACAAATCTAGAAGAAAATCTCCCTAAAAATCCACTAAAAGAAAAGTAAAATTTCTTAAAATTGTCTGTGAATGATTCTTGCTTTAAAAATGTCTCCTAAGACGCCCTTATCTTTCCACATTTTCCAGAAATTTTAGTATTTGGCAACACTGACATCGACTGTGATTTAATAGCATTGCAGCTGAAGTGAGACAATTAAATGCTGAGTCTTTTATTCAATGTTGGCAAAATTGCCGAAAGAATTGTCTAGACAGAAACCAAGGTTTGATATATTAATTTTCAAGTTGAAAAGCAGAAACCAGAAGAAAATCAAAGCAATTTGAAAAGAACAGAAACTTGCAATGATTTTTCAAATGAATTTTGCATACATTCAAAAAATATTTAAAATACATTTGTGTCAAAATTGCCATACAATTTTATAACGAAAAATGTCAAGGAAAACTGTGAAAATAAACCAAAAACAACAAACTCTAACCATTACGATAAAAGCGAGAAAGTGAAGCCAAAAGCAAAATGAAACAAAAAACTGCAAATAGAAAAACGAACGTGGCGCGGATAATCTGTGAGTTTATGTTGCATGTAAAATGGCTAAAACAAAAACGGAGCAAGAAGAAATAAAAATGCAAATAACATTACAGCAACAATGTAGCAAAAAGTAGCATTGCATGAAAGAAGCAAAAAGTGCGCGCCACTATATGAAATAAGTGAGTAAATGTGAAATACGATAAACGCGTAAAGCGTGCGCGTGTTTTTGCTTAAAAAAAAGGTGACTGCATTAAATTGGCGTAGGTGTGGTTTATGGCAGAGTAAGTTTCGTTTTGTTGGCGTGGCACTATTATTTTGCATATGGCGTTGTTGTTGTGCTATTGTCCGTTTAGTGGGCGCAATAAACAATTCTGCTAATGGAGCGAACGCGTTAAAGGCCAATAACTACAACGCGTTGTGCTTTTAGTGCGTCAATTTGGTTGGGTGCGTGCGATGAATAGTTTTAGTAATTTTTAGTTGGCCCAAGTGTGATGTGGCAGATGGCAATTTTGATGACTTAATGTTGGTTAAAAATTTGAATTTTGCCATTTGCATGATTGAAGCGGATATGGCGGATTAATGCGCTTAGCCAAAGAGTCAAATGAGTAGGAGTGATGCAGTGTTTGGGCGTAAAATTGTTATATTTTTAGTGACGTAGATGAGGCCTAAAGTGTTGGTTGGTGGATACTAAAGAGCGGCGCAAGTACTATAAAAATGGCTTGCAAGCCATCGCTGTGCAAATACTGTCGCTCTTCTTCACTTTCACTACAAAACCAACACTGCAGTGAAGACAGCTTTTGATATTCATATGAATACTGGACGAAACGACAATAGAACTTCAAGCATCTTGAAGTATAGCACAACACTGAAGTAGAACAACACTGAAGTAGAAGAACATTGGAGTAGAACAACACTGAAGTATAATAACACTGAAGTAGAACAATACTGCAGTGGAACAACACAGAAGTAGAACAACACTGAAGTATAACAAGACTGAAGTGAAGCACTGAAGTAGAACATTTTCAAGCATACGGTGTTTTGTTTTGCATGATCGGAGTAGTTGATATTTGTTTTTGATATTTTGTATGAAATCTGGGCTGCATTTCAAGCATTACAACAACATTCATGTAAAAAAAACGCACGTTCAAAATATGTTTTTTCTATATTTATTTAAGTCTGTTTCACTCGGTGTGAAGTAGAAGTTCTGTTTCACTCGGTGGAAGTAGAACTTCCGTTTCACTCGATGTGAAGTAGAAGTTCCGTTTCACTCGATGTGAAGTAAAAGTTCTACTGCACTCGGTGTGCTTGCTGTGATTTACCGTTACTTAACCTCATTAAAGCTTTCTGTTTTGATGTTTTTCTTCACAACAGAACACAAGCACGGTCGCTGCTGTAGCTAAAGGTTTTCGAATGATGCAATGCTTACTTTTTTGCAGAATAGAACTATTGAACATTTGAATTCGCTGTCAATGCGATAGTGAAGTACAGTACTTGACAGTACTATGCAGTAGTGAAGTGTGACCAATAGAACCTTTTGTGCAGCTCTTTAGTAAAGACTAATGTGGTTATGGGAATTATTTGTATTATTCTTTTAGAATATGTATGAAAATAATTGAATAGTATTTTGAATTCAGGTAAAGAGTTGGTTGTAAAATGACTTAGCATAGTTTTAGGATAAGTTAGATGGATGAGTTGTGTTGCAGTGTTAGAAGTAAAGATATTTCCAATTAGGCTGGTTAGACTTAAACTGTTTAGACTTTAACTGTCTACGACTGCTGACGTTTGACGTTGTTGTAAGTGATCCCCTTTTCATACAGTCACCATCCTCTTAAGAAATGGTCGATATTGTTGTGATTCAGCAGCAATTCTCAAATGAAAATTTGAAAATTTGAAATTGAAAAATTTCTTTCTTTCTTTTAGCTGGTATTCATCAATCAATCAAAACACTGTCCGAAAAGTTTTCTTAGTATGAAATCTTAGCTTTCCCATCGTCTTAAAACTGTCAGAGAAGTTTATTTAGTTCGAAATGTTATCATTCTAATGCCATCTAACTTGACTCGATTGAATTGATAGAACGCCAGTTGCAGATTACTGAAGCTAATGGATCTAATTTATAGTACTTACACCTTAGTAGTACATTTTTTAGCACACCACATGTACTCTAACATAATCAAAACACTGCAGTTATTTGGTTAGCTAATTCAATTCAATTTCAATTTTCGTTGCCAACTTTTTGGCGCATTTCCGTTTGCCCTTTCAAACAGTCTCATGCCGTTCTAAAGCGAACAAATATAGTTATCCAGTTTTGTGTGGTCATGTGTTGTATTTGTGTATTTTTAGGCAACTGTGTTCTGTCAGTTGTTGTGCTTTTAACTCACACACACACATGCAGTGATGGCATAGTTTTGGTATTTTTGTATTTGTGTAACTTTGTTGTTGTATTTGTGACAGCAGGTGAGCGCATTTTGCTATTTTTCGAATGCTTATTCAATCAAATCAACACAAATTTAAATGGATTTCTGCTGTACGTCAGCCAAATGCTGCGAACTTCAGTGCGGTCTATATTTAGTGCAGTGTTTTGTTGTTGCTGTTTGTTTGTCTATAATAGGAAACAGGTGAAGGTTGCTGGCGGCATCGTTAAGTGCATTTTGTGGTCAACTAGTTAAGTAAAACTGTTAAAAATATTCGGTTGAAAAAAGTTGCAAAATTAAATATTCAAGTGATGAATATTTAAAGCAAGTCAACTTGGTTGAGTGCACTTTAAGAAGGCAATTGACAAGATGACAAACCTTAATGTTGCGCTAAAAGTTGCTGAGGTGAGCGGAGGGTAAAAGAGTGAGGCTGCATTTGAAGGTTGAGTTTGCTGTTGCTGTTTAATTGCAGCAAAAAAGAAGGTTTGGGCCAAGTTAAGTTGTCTTGAAGAACGTTATTATTTTGTTTAATAAATAAATGTAAAAAAATTAATAAATTTAAGTCAAAAAAGTTACTAGAAACGATTAGTTCAAGTGGTAAATGTCTTTCAAATATTTTTCGAGATTGAGTTTTAAAGTGTTTAAAAACGAAACACAGCTGACTGCTGATACTTTAAGCACATCATGGCGTATGCGTAATTTGTGATAAGCCACTTTTAAATCACATATTTTTTGTACGCCTTGCCAATATTTAACTCTATAGCGCAAGTATAATTTTTGAATTATTCTTCATGTTAAATGGCTTAAAAAATATTGTGATAACATTTGGAAATAAAATTCCGGCGTATTCGGGTTAAGCAGTAAATTCCGACACCAACACAAACTCACATAAGCTGTGTTCAATAAGTAAGCTGATTTTTACATTATTTTCCGCACACTTCGTGCACTGCCAGCTGCCTTTGTTCGTGCGGCCATCATGGCGTATACGCATCCTTGAACGTGTGCACAACTTTAATAACGCATTTAATTACAAAAAAAGCGCACAGCAAATGAACCAAAATAAAAGCAAATAAGCGCAATAAACGCAAAAATGCGTTGTAATTGTGACAGCGAAAAAAACAACAAAACAACACAATGCAAATAAAAATACGCATTTAAATGAAAGGCAGAGAAATGCGCAAGCGGCAAAAGGGTTTTGTCGAGCGGAAAGACAGTGCTGCCAGCAAGAAAGTACCACATTAAGCATGCCAGCGGATTAAGAAAATTTAACAGTGTGCAATATGTGTACGACATATGAATGCAGCAGCGGCAGCACATACATGCACATTCGGACAGAAACAGACTGAGGGACAAATAAGTGAGAGAGAGAGGCAAAGGCAGAGACACCAATACAGACAGAGACACAAACACAGATGAAGACACAGACATATATGCAGACACATACACAGACACAGATGCAGACGCAGCCACATATACATTCAGAGCCAGGCGCCCAGGTTGCTGCAGTCCGCATGTGGCTGGTTGCGTTTTCATCTGTGCATTTCATCCGCACTGCTTTGCGCTTATTGCATTTTATCGACTGCCTTCGTTTTGCGCATAAATTGCATTTTCGTATGCGTTCCTTAAACCCAGCTGTATGGTTCCTCTTCTTTCCACATTCATATGGGACATACGTTGTTGTTGTTCTCATATGTGGCGCTGCCTTGCCGCTTCGTCTCTTTCACAATTTCAATTTTGTCGCAACAAAAGCAGGTGTCATTGTTGTTGTTTTCCGCATTGCCACTATCTCTGACATTCGATTACGCACGCATACGTGAAGTGGCTTAATTATGCGCTGCGGCTGGCTGTTGGACCGTTGCGTGCGTCAAAACTGTAGCAAAAAACACCATCACAAGAGCACAGAATAGCGCACAGATGACAGTCTACGGCATAAGGTGAGCCAGGGTAGACTCGCAGGCAGTCGAGTGGATGAACTCTGATGGCAAAAAGGAACGCTTGTGTGCTAAATGCATTGCTTTCGTAGCTGGAGTCGAAAGCATAGAGGAACACTATAGAAACAAAATAAGAAAATTAGTAAATCGCACACCAAATATTTTAAACATTTCAATCTTAATATCTACTTTAATTGAAAAAAAGACTGTAGAATAATTGTGTTGTTTCTGCAGAATCAGCAGATTTGGCGTTTCCTGAAAATTTTTGTTGTTTTAGTTGTTTGTTTAGATTTAGATAAGATTAGAGTTGAGTTGAGTTGAGTTGGGTTGCGTTGGATTGGGGTAAGTTGAGTTGAGTTGATTTGAGTTTTACTTTATTTATTTATTTTATTTATTTTATTTAACTTAATTTTACTTAATTTTATTTAATTTAATTTTATTTTATTTTGTTTGTTTTTATTATATTTTTTTTATTTTATTTTATTTTATTTTATTTTATTTTATTTTATTTTATTTTATTTTATTTTATTTTATTTTATTTTATTTTATTTTATTTTATTTTATTTTATTTTATTTTATTTTATTTTATTTTATTTTATTTTATTTTATTTTATTTTATTTTATTTTATTTTATTTTATTTTATTTTATTTTATTTTATTTTATTTTATTTTATTTTATTTTATTTTATTTTTATTTTATTTTATTTTATTTTATTTTATTTTATTTTATTTTATTTTATTTTATTTTATTTTATTTTATTTTATTTTATTTTATTTTATTTTTATTTTTATTTTATTTTATTTTATTTTATTTTATTTTATTTTATTTTATTTTCGTTTATTAAATTTTTTAATTAAATTGATCAGTAAATTAAAAAAGGATACTTTAAAGTTTATATTGCAACCACTCAAAAGCAAAACAATTTAAAAAATCACTTACTACCACTTAAAGAATTTAAGGAAAGTCTTTAAGCTCATTAGATGTAATTAATTTTATTGAAAACATTTTAAACAATTTTGCTAATCATTTCACTTTATTCAGCATTGAACTTACGAGTAAAGTCCCATAAAATTTGCATTCAATTTGAAACGCTGCAAACAATCGCGCGCCGGCAACTGTCTGCCTGTCTGTCTAACAATGTTTAGTGTCTTAAATTGATTCAACTGAAGCCAGCAAGACAGCAAACATGCAATACACTAACAAAATATTAATGTGTTTGCTACTCGAATGCGTGTATAAACAATTTGGCGCATTTAAAAGTGTCTCATAAATGTCAGCTGCTGCGTTGTGAAATGTCAAGCAGAAAACAAAAATTTTAAACAACAAATTCTGGCAACAATAGCAAGAATAACAGAAGCATACACAGCAGCTGTAGCAGCAACAGTCGTCGCTGAGGCATAGCAGCTAAGCAGCCCTATGCGGCGTATGAGTAATGTGCGCATAAAAACATGCAAGCAACACGCCGCCGTCATCATAAATAATAATGTCAGCTGCTGTGTGGCTGTGTTACTGTGAACACACACACACACACACAAACGCACTCAACACAGCGCTGAACTTGGGTTCAGGGGAGAAGCAAAATCAAGAGCGAGCAGCCATGCAGAGTTTGCTGCATGAAGTTTGCCAACATTGCTGGCGTTCGCGCTAAATGTGCGCGTACGTTGTATTTAAAGCGATAGAGCAACAATTTTCATAAAACTTTGCCGTTATATTACGTTTCCTGCGTATTCGTGTATTTATTTCATTCTTATTCTCATTTCCTGCGCGCAACTGAGTGTCTTCCTGCCTACGCCCTGCTGCTGCAAGGGTCGAGTTTCAAATATGCAGAGCTGCATACACACACACATACACGAGTGCATAAATATGTACGGGTATATATGTTGGCATATTTGTATATGTTTGCCACATACAAACGTTTCGACAGCGTGCAAGCAAACGTAATTTGCGCATTTATTTTGCAGCGTTCAAATTTGTTTTTTATTTTTTGGAGGGAAACTTTTTAATTTCGCCAAACGGGCACGAAGAATTGAAAAGAAATGAACAATGCATACGCATAAGTAAAACAACAACAACAACAAAACGCAGCAGCAGGCAATGAGAGAAGACACTAGACACGAAAAGGCACAAGTTGAGCAGTGATGAGGAGAATGAGAAGGAATCTGAAGAGGGAAGGGTGGAGCTGGAAGAGGAGGCAAAATGAGACGAGGAAAAGGCAACACAGATGAAGCGGGAGGGAGCGGAAGGAGGCAGAAAACGAGAAGGTGGAGGTGAGTAAGTCAGCTGAAGTGAGTTCACAGGCAGACCAACAGACCCACTGAGCCAACAATGAGCATTGGGCGGTGCGCGTTAAGCAGCAATCCTCCAGTGAGGTGGGAGGCAGCGTAGCGGGACGCAAACAACCAACTTTCTTTCGTTATCTTTTGCATGCCTCATGCTGCTTCAGCTGTGAACTGAATGTGCGTCCATGAATTTTGCCTTTCGTCACTTGCTGTGTTCGTCCCCACTGCCATCGTCGTCATTACCGCCGGAAGCGGAAATTTTAGCTTCGCGCATGTGATTAATGAAGTTTAAACGATGTGCGCACGAAACGTGACTTTGTCGCCGCAGTGCAACTTAACAACACTTCAAAACACACACCCACACTCACACACAGTTAAACAAACACAGAAATATAGACTTGCACTCTATGTCGACTGACGCACCCACACTGCGAATGTACAAAGTTAATTTTGTAACAAAACAAATTTTGCAGCATACACAAATTTTTTATTTAATTTCGCATTCTTATTCGGTTTTATTACAATACAATTTGGAATTTATAAGGAACACGTAGACGCCACAGCAATAAGCAATGAGAGAGGGAGAGAGTGAGAAGAAGAGGCATTTTTTATTGGAAGCGTTGAAGAGGAAACAAGTGCGGACGGTTTGTGTGTTAAGTGATTTAAAATGTTTTTGTGCAATTAATTTTTTTTGTTATTATTTCTTTATTATTGTGTAGCCTTATTTTTGGTTGTTGTTGTTTTGTGCGCTGTGCTTGTAATTAAAATGTGTAAATATTGTGTAGCAAGAGCAAAGCACAAAAAGGAAGAGTAAACAAATTATGAGATGTTTTATGCCAAAAAAGTTGTGAATGAGATTTGAAAGCTGAATTGAGACATGGAAGAGCACAAAGCAAATACGACTTTTATAGAATAGTTTCAGGTTAAGTTTTTTGACAATCATTCAATTAAAATGGATTTTTGATGCAATTCTAGGCAACGATTTTTTTAATAACATTTTGAAGTGAATAGATGAAATTTTCCAACTTTTTAACACTTTAAAATTATGAAATGAGTGGAAAATGTTTCTTAATGTCCAAATTATTTTATGCCAAAAAAGTTGTGAGTGCAATTTTAAAGCTGAATTGAGATACGGAAGAACACAAGTGGAAACTAAGACTAAGTAGACCTTTTTGGAAGACTTTCAGTTAGGGGTTTTTGACAATGATTCAACGAAAATGGATTTTCTTTGCTATTCTTTGTAATTAATTACTTAGGCTAAGACTTTTTTTAATACAATTTTGAAGTGAATAGATATAAATTTTCAACATTTTAACACTTAAAAAATATCAAATGAGTTTTTATTATTATTATTATTTATTATTTATAATTAATTACAAATTAATTACAAATGTGGAAAGAGCACTAGTAGCAAAGACCTTCGGCTCATGAGGAAAAAACAAAAGGAACAAAGAATAATCGATTAACAAACATGTGTATGAGAAATATTGACTTTTTAAATTAAATTATATAGTTTAGAAGAATGGAGGAATTGGATAAAGGATTGTATATTGTTGAGAGTAGGGTTGGAAAGAAGTGATATGGGGTTATATCTGTTAATAAGTGTTTCTAGTTTAGGGCAGATGGATAAAATGTGATCGAGGGTAAGACGGACGTGGTTGTTGCATTTATCACATTCAGGAGGAGGTTTGTTTTCCAACAAGTGTTGATGTGTAATACGAGTGTGGCCGATACGGCATCGGATAAATTTTTTAAGATCCAAGCTGTTGATTCTGTGTTGATTGTCAAAGGCAGGATAGTCTTTTATATTAGTTAAGGAGGTATTAACATCATTATACCAAGTGGTAGAGGACTGGAGGGAGGTTAAACAGGAGTTTTTGAAAAGGGTTTGCTGGGATTTTTTGATATCATTAAAGTTATGATTGGGAAACGTTAATATTGGAGCTCTAGCAGCGTATTTGGCAGTGGTATCCGCAAATTCGTTGCCCAATATATTAATATGACTTGGAATCCACATGATTTTGAGGTTAGGATAGTAGTATTGTAATTTTTGACGTATTGAGAGGGAGTAAAAGTTATTGTTGTCAATGTTTAAGATGGATTTGATGGCAGATAGGGAATCAGAACAAATCAGCCATTTGTTACTATTGTTGGGTTTAATGGATTCGGTCGCTTCAAAAATAGCAATAATTTCCGCAGAAAATACAGAACTGAACCAGGGGAGGGCACCGACTTTAAAAACAGTGGTATCTGAGGTAATGGCGAAGCTGGTTATTGCATTGATTTTCGACCCATCAGTGTATAGGACATTAAAGTCGTTCAGAATTTCGAGGAACAGTTGGTGAAAGACTGTTTGGGGTGTGGAGGATTTGTTGTATGAAGATAAAGATGTGAGTAGAGATTTTGGATTGAACAGCCATGGTGGGTTAGTCACTGATGGGATTTTGACGGGAGAACAAGGGAGATTAAACTGTTGATTTAAAGTAACTATCCTGTTGATTGCGGAGGGAATGTTTGGTCTGTAATTTTTCATGATTTGATGTAATGGGGAGTTTTGACTTTCAGCAAGAAGTTTAGAAAGTTTGGCGATTACCAATTCTCTTCTGAGTTCGAACGTAGGAAAATTGGATTCAAGAAGTAACGAAGAAATTGGGGAAGTTTGAAAGGCCCCTAGAGCTAATCGGAGGGAGGTATGGTAGATGGATTTGATTTTTCGGATCGTAGTATTTGGAGCAAGTCCATAGAGAAAAATACCAAAATCGATTTTAGAAAGAATTAGGGCTTGGGTTGCATTTAATACTGTCTGGGGATTACAATTAAATTTAGAGCTAGATAGACATTTGATAATATTCAGTCGTTTCGATAAGGATTTACTAAGATTGACAATATGAGCGTTCCATTTGTACTTTTTTGTAAAGGTTACACCAAGAATTTTAAGTTCATCAACGTTAGGTATTTGTTGGGTGTTGGTTGTGACTTGGCATATACAGTTTCTTTTACGGCAAACATGCAGGTGGTGACATTTAGAAGTGGAAAGTTTGGCTCCTGAATAGTTACACCAGTTTTTAATTTCTTGGAATAGCTGATGCAGATCGATATTAAGGTTTTTATTATGACCGAGTGCTTTTACTATGTGGAAGTCGTCGGCATAGGCACAGAAATCAATTTTTTTGTGATGCGAGATAATTCCACATAATTTGTTGAACGAGATTAAGATAATGGGGAGCCTTGGGGAACACCATTATGTAGGGGAAAGAGTGAGGAGTAGAAATTGCCGATGCGTACCTTTATTTTTCGGTTTTTCATGAAATTTGTAATATAGTTGATGATATTGGGGCCTAATTTCCATTCTAAAAGTTGGTCAGTAATTGCATGAATACCTATTCTATCGAAGGCTTTGGCAAAATCGAGTGAAATAACTGAAATATGTTTTTTGGCTGAAAGACTGTTGGAAATATGTTGGTCGAGTTGGAGTAGGCAGTGAGTGATGCTTTTCCCTTTTTTGAAACCGACTTGGTTTGGATGAAGCAGGTTGTTGGAGGTGAGATACCACCACAAACGGTTAGCGATGATTTTATCTAAAAGTTTCGCAGCACAGGAGTTTAAGGAGATAGGCCTGTAGGCGTTAAGTTTGGTTTTATCGCAGTTGGGCTTAGCTATGGGGACTACTATACTAGTTTTATATTGGTGGGGTATAAAATTTGAAAATATTTCATTGTATAGAGCTAAAAGGCGTTTTTGGAGTGATATTGAGGAGTTACGTATCATTGAATATGAGATTTTGTCACAACCAGGAGTGTTGCCGCTTAACTTAGAAAGAGCCTTACTGAACTCGCTAAAGTATATAGGGCCTTCTATTAGCATAGCTTGTGGATTAGGTGTAGGAATACTGGGATAATCGTATTTGTGATTGAGAAAAACTGAAGGAAAGTTGGAATCGGAGGAAAGCTGGGACCAATGGGAGCCAAACGCTTGAGAAATTTCAAATGGGTTGGTAATATTAGTATCTGGGCTATGTGTGTTTTGTAAGCAGTGTATAGTTTGAGGAGGTTTGATTCCACAGAAGGTTCTAATGTTCCTCCAGATTTTATCTATGGGACTTTGGGGGTTAATTTCAGCAGTAAATTCCGAACTGGCCTTTCTCTTGCTTATTTTTAATAGACGTTTGTAAATGGCGTTAGCCTTTTTATAAGCTATAATATTATTGGTTGTTAGGTTGCGTTTTAATTGTTTCCAAGCTGCTTTCTTGTTTTGTTTTAGCCTATCAAGTTCTGAGTTCCACCATGGGACATGATGTTTAGAGTTAAAAGGTTTAGTTTGGGGTATAGATTGGTTGGCGCTTTGTTTAATGATTTTTATAATATTTGCTGCTTCTTTATTAATGTTATTTGAGATTGGTCTTTGGTTATGATAGTAATTGGTGAGGTGTTCGAAATAGTCCCAGTTAGCAAGTTTGGTGTTATATTTGGATATGAAGTGTTGGGCGGGCTGAGTTGTTGGGAATAGGTCAATGATGATAGGGAAGTGATCGCTACTGTGTAGGTCATCTACTATTTTCCATCTACACTGAATAGCTAAACTAGGCGTGCAAAAGCTCAAGTCAATATTAGTAAAGGTATTTTTTGTGGAAAAATGTGTGTGAGATCCGTCATTAAGGAGAACGAGGTTGGACTTGTCAATGAAGTTAGCTATAATGTTGCCTCTTCCATTGTTGCTACTAGAGCCCCAATTCGCGTGCCAGCTGTTGAAGTCACCTGTTACTATAAAGGGAGGGGGAATGTTAGAGTAAACGTTTGCTAAGGATTGCGATGTAAAAGATTTATGGGGGGGAATGTAGGAGGATAAGATGGTGAATTTGCACTTTGATTGAATAGTTACAGCAACAGAATCAAAGTCTTGGTTAATTTTGAAAGATTGGTGTTGTATAGAGTTATGAATGAGTAGTGCAACGCCACCATAAGAGTTAGATTGGGAATTGAAATGATAGAGGACATAATTGATTGGGATGGGAATAAATTTATCTGAGAATATATGGGTTTCTTGGAGGGAAATTATCTTAGGGCTAAATTTGTTTATTAAGACTTGGAGTTCGTTAAAATTATTGGTGTAGCCTCTTATATTCCATTGGATAATTGTTAAAACCATGAGATTATAGTTAATCTGAGTCAGTTCTAGGGTCTTCTATGGCTAGATCCAGTGAGCGCTGAGATGCTGATAACACAGATTGAAGAGATGGGAGAGGTTGAAAAGTAACATTTGAGAGAGAGTTGAAATCAATGTCGATAGCAGCGTGTCGAGAAGAGGTTTTCCTTTCAGTGTAGCTGATGTTATTATTGTTGATGTTGTTGCTTTTAATATTGTCGTTGTTAGATGAGGTGTCGTGGTCTGATTGTGTGTTGTTATTTGTTGTGGAGATGGGATGATGATTGTTGGTTTGCTTGGTGGCTGTTGAGGTTTGCATGTTTAAGTTTTCTGTTAAAGTTGGACTGGTATTTGTGTTAGTTGCGTTTGTAGTTGTAGTTGGTGATCTTTTTCTTTTTACTGCAATTGCTTCTTCCAGTGTTTCTTTTGGAATTGGAATGTTACCGTTGTTGTTACAGTTATTAAGTTCGATTGCTTCTTTGTAGGTGCACTTATTTATTATTTTAATTTTTAATATTTCTTGCCGTTTAACGAAGCTTGGACATTTTTTGTTGTTGGCTCTATGAGAGTGTTTGCAGTTGATGCATTCGACTTTTGAGCATGGTTGGGGATCATGAGCGGTGGAGGAGCAGATTTCACATTTTTGTTCGTTTTTACAGAATTTTTTGGTGTGACCCAGCATAAAGCAGTTTTTACATTGCATGGGAGTGGGAACGTAAGGTTCGACTTTTACATTTAAAAAACCGATTTTGATTTCTTTTGGAAGTTCGTATTTGTTAAAAGACAAAATATGGAGTGATGATGGAACGAGGTTTCCGTTTATAAATTTTTTTATTTTGTAGCATTCAGTGACGGATTGGTCTTTCAAACCTTCTACGACCTCTGCTTCGGACAAGTCCCGTATGGCTGGTGCAAAAATTACGCCTTTAATGGTGTTTAAGGTTGGATGTAGGTATGTTTCAATTGGGCAGACATTAGATAGGCACGTGGCTTTTAAATATTTGTTGGTTTGATTTTGGTTTTTTGTGAGGACAAGTAAATTGCCTTCTTTAGTAAAAGTAATTTTGTGAGGTGATTCGGTGGTGATTGATTCTAATGCCTTCGTAATCAGGAAGATGTTGAATGACTTTAGTGTTTTGTTTGGAACTTTGCTTTTAATCACGATAAATTTGGGATTATGCGACTTGCTGGTAACTGAAAGACTCCCTAGAGCCGTAAAATCAAGTTTGTTATTAGTGTTGAAGTTAGAGTTCTTTTTCCTTTTGGATGGTGGGGTTAGGTTGTCCGGGTCCAAAATGGAGAAGTAGTTGCCTCCTGAGGAGGACGCCATTTCGGCGTGAGCCAAAACCTTCGTCGATTGTCTTTTATTTTTATTTCACAAACTTTAGAATAGATTTAATTTGTATAGTAAGGAAGGCAAGAAACAGGGATTAACTCCCGATGACTGAATAAACAGCAGACGTGAGCGAAAAGATCACAAAAAGGAAATGCGGAACAGCGATAGAACGAACCGTTTTGATCAGCGTGCGCACTGTGACTGATCAAATGAGTTGAAAATTATTTAAAAATGTTTAAAATATTCTGTACCAGAAAAGTTGTGAGTGCAATTTTATAGTTGAATTAAGAAATGAAAAAGCACAAGTAAAATCTAAGTCTAAGTCGAATTTTTTGAAGACTTTAAGTTCTGGCCTCTTTTTTTCCTAAAATTGTGAAGTCAAAAGACCCATTTTAAAAACTCTTTAACATCTAAACAACATAAAAATTATTCGAACGTCGATTAAACATTCCTTCTCTGTAATTTTTTTTTCTTCGTAAACAAAAAGTCTGCAAAACTTGTCTTTTTTGAGAAAACTTGTGAGCTATGTTGGCAATATTTTAGTCTTTTATTGAATAATTATTTGTAAAAGTAGCTGACAAACAAAGTCAAATCAGATAAAATACTAATTGTGAAAAATTGATTAAGTCAGATTTTCTTCACATTTAATGAAATTTTTATATTTTCGCTCATCCAGCACTCAAAGTACAAAAGCAAGAAATCGCACCAGGAGCAAAGGATGCATGTCACCAGTTTTTCCACAAATGCAATTTTCGGCACACTTTTGCCATAAATGCAGCATACAAAAAATATTTTCCAATTAAAAACCTCTACACGCCTAAACAAATACGATTTTAAGGGCAGCAGCGAGACGAGCAGAAGTCGGGTTAAACAATAACAAAACATGAAGTGGGAATGGAGGATTGGACGAACCACACAATATGGTTGGATGGTTTGGTTTATATGGAATTGGCTGTGCAATTTTTGGCATAGCTGTGCCAGTGGGTGAAACGGGTTGTAATATTTGTTGTTGTTTGCTGTTGGTTTTGTCTTTTTTAAAAATTGGTTTTTCTATAGAAAACTGCATGCAATTTTTTTTGCATAGAGTCACGCATTGTATGAACTCGAATGCTGTACGTAGAAGAGCTGGGACGAGGAAAGAGGGAAATGAGGGAAATGTTAATAGAGGCTGCTGAAAAATTGAAGGACACGTGCAACAGCAAAACACAACATGACAACTAAAATTGGGAATATGCATTTTTGTTTGCTTGAATTGCGTTTGTTGTTGTTGTTGTTATGGATTTTTTTGTCGGAGTATTGCTGCATTTTATGCATTAATTGCTTTTGCACACTATTGCTTTGCGAGCAGCAAAAACGCAACTATGGACATGTGTACGTGTGTAGAGACATAACAATCAGTGTTGTTGTATGTGTTGGTGTTAGTGTGTTTTTAATTGTGTTTTCATGTTTTTATGCATGCATTGTGTTGTCTAACTTGACTAAACTTAATATCAGCCTAAAAGTATGCTATATAAGTTCTTGCGATTGAATTTCAATTGGCAAATAACGTCGACTAATAACAAATTTATATTTTATATTTTATAATTTTAACTAATTACACTGTGCGTGAAATTTACCCTCAAGAATTCAGACATGGGGGGATCTACTGAGCGATTTTCTGCAGTAAGTCAGATCACTTCTTCCTTGTGGTATCACAATGGGCCCTTTAGAGTCCTAAGTGTGTCTTTCGGCAAGTCACTTTAACCTAACCTAACCTAACCTAACCTAACCTAACCTAACCTAGATGTAGGAGCCAACGCTCTATATAAAAGCATACTCATTTATTTTTTCACGAGGGTTCGCTATACTGTTGTTATGCCTGGATGAAAGTGGGGTTAATGAGAAATTTTTGTCGAAAAAACAGTTTTAATGTATTTTTTTTGGATTGGTGTGTTAAGCAAATTTGTTGGTCGTTAAAATAGCTACAAATTTTCCGAAGACAGTAAAGCGATATTCGGAACGATTTAGTACCTATTAGCATTTAAACGTTCGAAGACTTAAGCGACGAACTCGACTAATGTGAGCAAACTTCAAAGTCGGACTTCTCTTAAACTAGAGCCAATCCAGCCAAACGGCTGGTGAATGTCAACTCAGTATACCTATAGAAAGTCGCTCAGTAGGTCCATCCCATGTCTGAATTTTCGACTTGCACAGTGTTATTAATTAACTAATTGATACCTAATTAATTGTAATGATTTTCAATAAATTGATTAGTAATTCTATTTTTATAATTAATAAAATAACTTATTGAACTATTTTTATTATTACAAAAGAATTAAAATTATGTATCAACGTGAACTATTAATTAATTACGTAGTTATTAATAATAAAAAAAAATTATGTCATTAAATTAATGAGGAATAAATGAACAAATTAATGAAAAATTACTATTTAATGATGGTTTTATATTTAGTTGAACAATTTGATTATAAAGTTTTGCATTTAATTTACAAATAAATAAATAATTAAATATATAATTTTGTAACTATTGTTTATAATGAATAAAAAAATCAATCAATCAAATCAATCGAACCCATTGAAAACGTTTTATATTATTTTTGTTAGTTATTAGGTTATTTGGTTGCATTTACAAAAGACCATTTTGTATAAAATTAATTTTTTGAATACTCAAATATGCTGTGAATGCGCATTATTCATTCAATCAATTTTTCACTTCAGTGTTATTTCATCCTGTAGACTAACGTGCAATGATATGAAAAGCTTAATGGAAAAAACCACTGTATTCAAATTGTGGCAAATTGTAATTGAATTGAAAGAAGCCACTTCCGAGAAGCAAAATTGATGCAAAGATTATTTTAAACACACACACACGTACGCACGCTTTGAACAAACTTTGCGTGTGTGTGTGTGTGGTTGTGAGGCCACAACCTGCGTATTCATAAGCAAAACCACATCAAAACAAAGCCAACATAAGTGGGTGGGCAGTGGTGGCAAAGTGGCAAACTGAATAGCACATTCAATGGCACTGAATCACACTGAATATGTTAAATGTAGTAAATGCATGAAGAAGAGCAACAAAAGAGCAGCAAAGATATTCAGTGAAGTGGAAAATTTGGCTAAAATTATTTAGTACAAAATTTGATTTTACTAATTAAAAGCGCTGGGTGACCGAAAACCAAAATGCAGCAACACAACACAACACAACACATACACATACACAACTGTTCTTATGGTTATACACACATATACATATACACTTTTAGCAACTGTGGAAAGCAAATGGCTACAATCTGTGTGCAGATAAGGACGTTGCTATGTGAGCTGTTGAAAAATTTTTAACTATATGTCAAAAGCAGAAGTTGGAGCACAAGTGGAGGAAGCAAACGACACACACACACACACATACACACTTACACAATGTAATAATATGTAGGCGAAGAGTGACCATGTTGTGTACAACAATCAGCAAATTGTGCTAACCTCAAATTTGGGCTGAATTTGTGAATGTTTTGTGCAATAAAAGGACAAACCAGCTGACCAGGTTTTGATTTATTTTGCACACAAATGCCGCAAGTGGTTGTTCGTTTCTTCGTTCGTTCGATCGATCATTGTTGTTGGGTTGCATAAGTATTGCTTTTTTTTGTTGGCTCTCAGCTTGTGGTTGTTGTGTTTATGGTGGTTGCTTGTAGTTTTGATGCTATTCATGTTGTTGTTATTGTGGTTGTGGCATTTGGTGTCCACTGCTAGTGCACACATATTGGAAAAATATATTTTGGAGCTTCATCTTCTAACCACTTGGTCTGCTTTATTCAGAAAAAAAGATTATTAACCTGAACAACTTTTTCTTTGAAAGTCTAGGGGATCTAATCAACAAGAATGTTTGATGTCTAGTAAGCTTCACAAGAAGCTTAAACTGGTTCAATGAGTGAGCGAACTTAAATTCGACTGTGTGTGGTATTGGTTGCTCAGTCTTATCGGTTAGGGGATCTAGGCTGTCAAAGCAGAAGTTACCCTGGTGATTTTACTAAGTCTTATAAGCTTTGCAAGAACCTCAAACTTGTTCAATGAGCGAACTTAAGTTTGACTCTTTGTGATATCACAATGTGCTTTCGTTTGCATACGTGGGCTCGTACTTGCGGCAGCTACACCTACTTACCTACCTTCTTGGTTCACAATTTTTTACCAGTCTGACTGATTTACCTTCACCGCACATCAGGGACAGCCAGGTTTATAACAAAATCCTCGTGATTCCCAGTGCTGTCATTTGAAAGAATTGCGCCGATCATAACTGACTCTGCATATGCATATCTTTCGAAGAAAAGATAGTAAAAAAATATGTGGTATGCCAAATTAAATCCCTTTTTGTGTTTTATAAGTTTTGTAAATTTTCTTCGATTCTGTTGGATTACATGGGTGAGTTCTATTAGAAGATATTGTTATGAAAATTAGTTTTCCAAGTTCGTATCTGGATTGTGCTTGAAAATGAAACCACTTCAATTATTCAGCGCAAACGCAGTCAAAAACCAACAATCACTTTATTTACATATTTACACTTTGCTTGTATCTAAATTTGTTACTACTTAGCTTATTCAACTAAGACTCGAGCCTTTGCGCTGCAGAATGCTGCTTTTGATACTTGTTTTCTTATCGCATCGATGTTTCTTGCACATTCTAGTTGTACTCTCTATCTCGATTGTTCTAGCACATCTCATCACCTTCGCGAAGCGTCCTCGCCATATCGGAATTATAGCAAGTTTGCCGTACTTGAAAGTGCATGCCTAAAAGTATGCTTGGAAAAGCATTCATGCATAGCACAGCACAGAGTGCCTCATCGTTACAATATGTTTTACCCTAAAACAACTGTTTTATGTTGGAAAAGAAATTATTCATAAATATCCCAACTTTGATAGGCAACATTACTTCGAAACTGCGAGAAAATATGTTTTCTAAAGCTTTGAAGAATTCAAATAAGAAAAATAAGCCACAAAATATGACATTGTAAATGAATTTGGCCACAATGCGCGGGTTTTAGGTGCAAGATTACCAATGTATGCATCAGAGTTATAGCCAAGTTTATTAGAAATCCCATGATGGGCAACATTACTTGGAACCTATGAGGACTTAAATATGTTTGCTGAAGCTTTGAAGAATGCAGATTGGGAAAATAGACCCAAAAAAGATAATCTTAAAAATGAATTTGGCCACAATGCGCGGGCTTTAGGTGCCAGGTAACCAATGTGCACATCAGAGACATAGCCAAATTTATAATATAACCCATTTCGTCGTCAGAAATATGCTTTCAAAATGTGCCGCTTAAGTTTTCTTTCATGTAGAACGCTGCCAACTCCCACAAAATCATACCTTAGTTTCACTTTAATGCCACAGAAAACAAAAGCTTCTTTCAGTTGGCTTAGCAACAAAAACCACTAACGACCAATTCCTACTAACACTTCTCGGTATATGCCGAATCGTATTGAATCTGCTGTTGAAACCCGTGTTTAATTAGTGGAAATTAACATAAATAAATGGCAAAGTAAATGTCTGAATTAGAGCAGCGCGCATTCGTCACAACAACCCTTTATGTGTGCAATTTCCTTTCATAAAACATAAACTAATGTGTGTGTGCATGCAGATGTGTGTGTGTGCTTATGGCAGCCCAGGTGCGGTGAAAGGCGTTTATGTTGGTGAAAAGTGGCAGGTAATAATTAATTTGGGCTCTACACACATGCGTGTGCGACTTCATATTCATGTGTGTGTGTGTGTGTGTATGTTTGTCAGTCGCCATTCAAGCACACACGCGCCAGCTGAAACTTCAACTCAAGTCCAAATAGTGCATTGGCGTGATAACACTTTGATCTGCCTAACTGAAACATAATTGCTCATACGCCACGTTGGTCCATACGTTGGTGTGTCTATATGGGCATCTCCCAAAAAAGGTCCACCACGAGTGACAAATTCAAATTGCTCAGAAAAACTTTTTATTATCCAATAATACAGCTTAAATATCTATATTTTATAAATGTAAAAGAATTTTTAATTTTTTTTAATTTTTGACCGAAATATACTACTTTAAAAGAAAAAAAAATTTTTCTGAGCCTTTTGACGAATTATATGCACAGTTTGTCTTTCCGTTTTTATCTTATTCAAGTAATATTATATTTTTCTTGTAATGCAAAAGTTTTCTACTAACAACAATCTTATGTATTAGAGAAAGCGAGAGAACGTGGAGTTCGAAGAACGGAAGTTTTTTTAGTTTGCTTCTTCCTGTATCCTATTGTCGCGTCCGTGCCCAAAAAACCTTATTAGTTGTTGCCATTAGTGGACAAACTTTTCAAATGCAAGTAGCTGTCAGTTTTTAAATAGGTGCATTGTTCCCGTTAGGAAAATATAATAATTGGTTCCCGGCAAAATCGGAAAAAAATTTTATGGGTGTTTAAAATTTGTCGCGTCCGTAACCGGAAGCTCTGAATCGATTCGATTGTTATTCGATTTCCGGTAAATTTCCGCATTTCTTGAGATACAATTTTTTTTTCAAAATATTGACTCTCATTGAACATTTTAGCAATAAAATACAAGAAAATATCAAAAAAATAATTTTGGTTGAGAATAACAGCTTCATCAATTTTGTACGATATATCGTACAATGGTCCGCAAAGGAGTAAAAATGCATTAAACTTTTTTTCGTTTTTTTTAATTTTATGAACAATTCATTGGTTTATTTGATAAGAAAATATAAGTTTAACAACAAAAATCAAAACGTGATTTCATTTTGATCGAAAACTATATAAATTATAACTATTTAAACAATTGAGTAACATCTATCAGGCCTTATAAAACCGTTATTGCTGTTGCAAAGCCCTTTTCCCCTCAATAAAACACAGAATCAACTAAACACCATATAGCTTTGTAAAAAGATACCGAATATAGCCAATTCTTATTATCGTAGTGGGAGTGGCAAGTACTCATGTCTAACCTTACATAATCTGTGTCTACCCAGTGAAACACAAAATCGTTAAGTGATTGTTATTTCTGAATAGAAATAGTCGATTAGTCGAATTTAACTAGTAATACGATTTAGTGATGGGCGTGGTATTCAAGCAAACAGAAAAATTCTGTTACCAAATCCATAACTTAAAAAAAAATGCTAACATCACTTGCAACCTTTGCCTGCCATTTGTACGATAAATCATACTGTGGTCATTTGTACGATATATCGTACAATTTTTTAAAGGCTCGGGAAAAATATTTAGAAGCAAAAATTGTTAAATTTAATAAGTTTTATAAATCAACTGAGATTCAAACTTTGAAATTGTTTGTCCTTTTGCTACTAAAAAGTATTACATATTTAAAAATTCCTCCGCAGAAGCATCGCATCGCCAAATTCTTGCAAAGAGCTGCTTACAAATCGCACTCACACTGTATAACCACACGGCTATTGTGATTTATATTTTCAAACAGAATGGTAAAACATAACCTACTTAATAAGAATTTAAAAGCCGTTTCATAAAAAAACGTTCGCTGTAAAAAAAAAATCTTAAAAAAAAATTTTACGATATATCATACAAATTTCCGGAAAGGGTTAATGAAAAATACTGTACAAATATGTTCAGCTAGTTAATTAATTTAATTTAATTAATTTAATCAATTATTTCTACAACCAGTGTGCTGCGATGTGATGAATGAAAGGTGCATTGCTAATGATTGTAAGAGCTGTGTGCGCGATATTAAACAAGATCTAATTCCAATAGAGTTCCTCAGGAAAATTAAATAAACCACACTAAGAACTTTTAACTTTAATTCTTCCTTATTTTGATTGCTGTAACTTGAATTTAACTTGTTATGTGTTATTTTTATTAAAAGTTGAAGTGTTATAATGAAAACCATTACTGTATTTAATAAGGGAAATACCCTTGGAAAAATTTGTCGCGTCCGTGATGTCGCGTCCGTATTCATGATATACCTAATTAAAAAAAGGTAAGACAAAATTCTCATATTTCATAAGTCTACGAAGAAAAGTTAGCCTTTGACCTTCATTTTCATGTATATATATAAAAAAAAAGTTTCCAAAAATCGCTAAATTTTGCATATTTCTATAAGAGCTTCAAAAAAACTTCTCTTTTTTGTCGCGTCCGTTTCATTGCATAATTGCTTGTTATTTTGTACTAAGTTGTACTAAATTTTTCCAATATATTTCTAAAATGTAGCACTATTTCAGCGCGTTAGAACAATAAAAAAACATATAGACTTTTTGTGTTACTTTCTTGTTTTTGGTGTAATTGAAAGCGTGCGAATGTCGCGTCCGTGCCACTGGGAGATGCCCATATGTGTGAGGGTATGTTAAAAGTTTAATTAAACTTTAAGGTAAACTTTCCCATATAATTCCCTACTTCCGCAGGCGCTGCGCGTAGGAAATGTATGAACCTAGTAGAGCAGACACCGACAGAGAGCGACGCAAGCAGTGGAAATTGTTTGCGTGTGTGTGTGGCAATAGAAGTCTGCGTGAAAGACACATACTTATAAGTATTTCGGCAGGAAGCTGCAGCCAATTACACTATTGAAGGCGAAAGTTAACAGCGTAAAAGCGTCAGCACAGCCGCAATAGACAGACTTGGCAGCCAAAGTCGGCAATGGCGGCAACTTGTACTGGTTGCTATCGAAGTTGTGTGTGATGATGTAAAATGTTGCCTTGAATGCTCCGACGTGTGTGTGTGTGTGTGGGCTTAAGTGTTTACGTGCCTGTGTGTTTGTGTGTGCTTGTTGGTTGTCTAATTAGTTTAATTAAAATGTAATGAAATTAAAAATTACTTTTTGATCTGCGCTTAAAAGGTTTTCATAATTTAATGTCTACTAATGAATGCGTTTCCATGTGAGTGTTTTTGGCTACTAATTGATAAAGTTTGGTGGCGTTTGGGAAAAGAAGATGTGAGATATGTATATTTATACATAAATATATTTGAAAAATTGGACATATGCAAATAAGATTAGGTGTACTAATTGGCATATTTGGTAATAGTATTTCCAAATTAATTTGTTGTATTTCTTTTGTTAGTTTTATAAGTAAAATTGTTTGTATATTTGAGAGTACATTACTGACATGTATTCCCCCGGAAAGCTCAAAATATAATATTTAGTCAAAAAGCTTCGACTTTTATCTTTCATTTGACACTCATATCTTCTTAACTGAAGAGGCGCAAATAAAAAAAAAATCTTTAAAAAGTGTTTGGTCCTAACATTTTAAAGTCCTTTCGAAAGGACATTGAATCTCAGAGAATGAAAAACCGGGTATGTCATTTTACTATGAATGATCTTTAGTTTCATATATACATGAAAATTTTAATGGATACATATATTTTATATTTATTTTTAATATTTCTTCTTTAATATTTTCTGCTTTATTTCATTGCTTGTTGGTGTCAGTATTTCGCATAAATTACTCACTTGATATGCCATCAAAATTGGCCTCTGCCATGTCAAAACTGTTTTATTGTACAACGCGCTTTTTATTTGCTAGTTGTTGTTGTTGTTTTTGTTTTGGGCATAGACCATGCAAATTTATGTACTGTCCAACTTGTGTTTTACTTGTTGTATTTGGACACAATTGTATGTTATTTGAAATTCCGAATAATAACGTTTGCGACTTTCGATTTAGATAAAATTTATTTCGCTGTTTTTTGCTGTATTCAAACTATTATTTTGCGCACATAAAATATATTACCTTATGGTAATTTATAACTTTTGTATATGCTGGTAATAAATTTTCACAAATTTTGCAATACGAGCTGAAAATTGCATCTAAAAAATTGCTTGAAATATAAGTAAATAATTAAAAAATTCACAATGTTAACAAAAACCAAATTGAATTTGACTGCATAAAATATATAAATTAGTGAACATAGTGTATCATCTTAAGTTGGTGCTTTGTTTGTTAAGCTAAAGTGTTTTTGATATATGAAACCATAGCATTTTGGAAGCTTTTATGCAAAGTGATCAGTGCCAAGTGTCTCACGCTTGATTTGGGCTTGGGACGAGGGAGAGAAGGGTATTTGTTTGCAATGACGGGAAGCATAAGTTTCGTAAACTGCAGCCGCTCAGTCCCCATGCTCACTCGTGGGTTGAGAGGACCCATTTGTTCACTTTGATGGCCGCAGATGCGAGTGGCCGAACTGACTTAGGACCAATAAATGTAGCCTTAGAGCTCATTAAAGCTTATCAGTCTGAGGTCTCTTTACCTGAAATTTCAACGTGTCCCGGACTCAAGTGAGTATGAGAGAGTGAGATTTTATATTTCCCGACGACATTTCGTATAGATTACTAGACACTTCTAAGGCTCAGCTATTAAAGTGAATGAAGGAATTTTAAATCGAATTTGTTTTATTTATTTTTTTATTTGTTTAAAAGATAATAAAAATAATTATATTACAACTAAGAGGCAGCTAGCAGCAAAAACTATCGGTTTATGAATTTGTTCCAACATGTAAACAAGAGAAGTGCCTAGAAAATATCTAGGAAAGAGAAGTTCAGGAAGTATTTTGATCATCTGTCGAGGGTAGAATAGATCCTAATGTTCTCAGTGTAGAAAAGTTCTTAAGATCTAAGCTTATAATCTTCTCTAATAAAATAAAAAATATTTAAATAATAAATAAATATGTAAAAAAATTAATATTTAAGAAAATAAATTAATTTAATAAATAAATAAATTTTAAAATATTTAATAAATAATAAATATTTACCTGTTGGAGCGATAGAGATGAGGAAGAAGAAACATGATTCTATACTTTCTGTGCTATTAGTTCATCCTTACACGAGCTTAGCGAAGTCCCCAACCATTATGCTGTCCTGTACGCAACAGATGGCGCTATGAGCGGTAGCTCTCAACATCGGAGGCGTCGTTCCTAAATTGCGGTAGATGGCAGCCAATCATTTGCACTGTTGAAGAATTGGCTTTGGTGGCCTTTCTAGAATGTCTAATGAAATCAAGTGGAGCACAATGTTTAATGTATTAGTGACAACAGTCTGCAGTATCTCACTGATACAAAAATTTGCAGATTCACTGTTTCGTTTCCCATACTTTATCCTAATCATCCTTTTCCAAGTAATAGAAGTTTGCTTCATTAAAAGATTAAACTAGTTTGCTTCGGTATTATTATTATTATTGAAACAATAAGGCACTCTGTGCTGAATGCTTTTCTATGCATGAATGCTTTTCCAAGCATACTTTTAGGCATGCACTCTGAAGTACGGCAAATGTGGTATAATTCGCTTGGTATAGTCCGATATGGCAAGGATGGTTCGCGAAAGGTGATGAGCTTTGCTAGAACAATCGAGATAGAAAGTACAACTGGAATGTGCAAGAAACTTCGGCGCGATAAGAAAACTAGTATAAAAGCAGCAGTGGCAGCGCAAGGGGTCGAGTCTGTGTTGAGCACGCAAAGGGGAAACATTCAATATTAGAAAGTAGAACAAGTATAAATCTGTAAATAAAATGATTGTTAGTTGCTGTTAGTTGTTGTTTTATTTTCAAACACAATCAAAACGAACCTGTAAAGTAATTTTCGTAACATTATTTATTTATTTATTTTATAATTTACCTCCTTCAAGAACACACAGTTTGTCAAGAGTCCAGCATCTGTGAGGAATTTCAGTATATTTTCTAAAGCTTCGAAAACCCAGTCGGTCAGAAAGTAGTCGTCCATTTTTTATCGTTACCATTTCTTTCTTCAGCAGAATT
Source organism: Melieria omissa (assembly GCA_963971225.1). Lineage (NCBI taxonomy): Eukaryota > Metazoa > Arthropoda > Insecta > Diptera > Ulidiidae > Melieria > Melieria omissa. Next base: position 101,634,803 of record OZ020267.1, on the reverse strand, counting down.
TCTAGAAATTCTCAACAGTCTCTAAGTGAAAGTTTAAATTGCACTGCATACATTCTTTCAAATCTAACTTATCCAAATCATATTGTAACGATGAGGCACTCTGTTGCTGTGCTATGCGTGAATGCTTTTACGGGCATACTTTTAGGCTCGCACTTTAGAGTACGGCAAACTTGCTATAATTCCGATATGGCAAGGATGGTTCGCGACGGTAATGGGCTGTGCGAGAATGGTCGAGCATTGTCCAATTATCCAATTCGAATGTGCGTGAACAGTCGGCGCGATAACCAGACAGGTATGAAAGGTAGCAGTGTGCAGCGCAGAGTCGAGTCTGATTTGAGCAAGCGAAGGGGAAACATGCAAGAGTAGTAGTGTAAAGATAACCAAACTGTAAATTTGTAAATAAAGTGATTGCTGGTTTTGGAATGCGTTTTGCGTTGAGTTATTGAAGTGGTTTTATTTTCAAGCACAATCCAGATACGAACTTAGAGAAGTCATTTTCGTAACAATATCTATGCATCGTTTGTTTATAATCGCAGTTTAGCCTTTAAACACCCAAAACAATAAAAACACTTGTAATATAATTTTTTCAGATTTTATTGAATGTTTTATTTCTTTCAATGTTGAATTTTCATTCGCCATTTCATTTGAGTTTTCATTTAAAATTTGCTTGTGTAGTTGAATTTGTTTTTTGCAAATTATTTTCTTAGCTTTTTTTTGGTATTTTCACTTCGTCACATAATTTCGTTTCGTTAATGCGCTTCTACACACTTCTTCTTCTATTTTGTTTGCTTTATTCATAAGTTGCTAAATTTACACAGTTTTTGCTATGGTTTTTCTTATTATATTCAATTCTTATTTTAAATTCAATTTTCAATTTTTTTCATTTTCATGATTTTTGTTAATTTTTTTCATTATTTAATTAGTTTTCCATATTTTTTATTATGAACTAATTTAATGCTTTTTTTTCTATAATACAACAATTAGCTTTGCTAATATTTTCCTTTCACTTAAGTTAGTCTAAAGTTTGCTTGCTTCAATGCTGCGCCAACGCTTTTTGTGCTTTGCGCTTTCTGTTTTTTTCTTAGCACACATTTTTATGGTCTAATAAAAAATAATAGTTTACGCTAACCATAAATTTTACTAACATCGACATTTGAAATGGCTACTAAAAGGGCGCCGAAGGGGTTTAGAAATGCCTAGTTGAAAGTTTTTCAATTGCAAAAGTTTAGTTGGACATTTTTTATAGAATTTTAAAGGTCAAAGATTGCCACAGCTTTTAAAAAATTAAAAAAATTATTACTTCAAATGTTTACAAAAATCAGCAAAGTGCGTAACCTAAAACTCTACGAATTGATTGAATTTGCACTGTGGCAGCCATTTTAGTTGCCATTTCGCTTGCACACATTTGGCTGTCTACATTAGTTTTCATTCAATTAACATTTAACTACACTAATAAAAATCTTTAACTACATAAAAATCTAACGTCATGTCTGCTGCGCGCCGCTGCAATCCCAGTCGCCATTGTCGGCTGCAGCTCACTCAAGTCCTTAATTACAATATTTATATATATATTTTTATATGTATGTATAACATAACCTAACAATATGCGTTCATAATTTCTTTACATTGTCCTATGTACATTGAACTACCCGTGAAGTCGCAAATATTTCGTTAAAATTACAAATTGTCTCTTCTCTTTGCCTAACGATTAAAATTACTCAATATTTTTTTTGACTCAGTTTTACCCCATTTTTCGGCTCAAATCATTGAACTAATTAGTTAGTTAGTTGTAATTGTAATTAGTTTTGCTTTTTTCTTGTTGCTACATTTGTCACTTAGTTCATAAGTTTTTTGGTTTTTTTTTGGTATTTTGTTTTTGTTGTTTTCGTTAAAGTCTTTCATTTCATAGGAATTTTGCCTTTTCACTGTGTTGTTGGGTTTTTGTTTTTGCTTTGTGTAATGTTTGCTTTATTTTCAAATAATGTTTTTTAAATATCTGCAAAAGTTGTTGTTACTGTGATTGTTCTATACACGAATTAACTGTTCTTATTGTAAGTGAAAAACGTTGCGAGCAGTTGCAATTCATTAGTTCCGAAGTTGAGTAAAGTCGCCTTTTGTTCAGTGTTGTGGTGTGCAAAGAATATTTTCGTATTGTAGTTTGTAATTTTTGTATTTCTTGCAAATGAATTTGTTTTGTGTTGACTGAGTGAAGAATTGCTGAATTATGCACAAATATGTACAAATGGTGCTGAAGTTGAGCAGTAAACAGAATGGGAAATAAGATTTAAGAATGCCTAAGGACTCGAAAACAGACGAAAAGCAATAAGCAAATGAATGGAGGGATTAGCAAACTAAGCTAAAAATACCTCAAATACTTGGTAAATCAAGGCAAAGATAACATAGCAACCTCGCATGTTTGATGAATCATTGAACAGTAAAAGGCATAGGAAATGAGTACGGAAGTTTGAGGACTAAAATAGAATACGAAAAGCAATAAGCAAATGAATGAAGAGATTACTAAACTAAGGAAAGATACCTCAAATATGCAATGAATCAAGAAAGAGATAATATGGTAACATCGCATGTTTGATGAATCATTGAGCAGCAAAAGGCATAGAAAGGAAATACAGAGTATTTTAAGACTAAAATAGGACACGAAAAGCAATAAGCAAATGAATGAAAGCATAGCCAAACTAAACCAAAAAGACCTCAAATACTACATGAATCAAGGCACAGATAACATAGCAACCTCGAAGGACAGATAAATCGTTGACCAGTAAATGGAATGAGAAATAAGCAGAGAAGGTTTAAAGACTAGAAAAGAAAACGAAAAGCAATAAACAAATAAATGAATTGATGACTAAATTAAGCCATAAAAGCCCTCAAATACTCCATGAATCAAGAAAGTAGAGAAGGAATAGATAGAATAGATTGAACAGTAAACGGAATAAGAAATAAATATAGAAGGCTTAAGGAATAGAAAAGAAGATGCAAAGCAATCAGCAAATGAAGGAATGGATTACTAAATTAGCCCCAAAAGATCTCAAATACTCGATGAATCAAGAAAGAAATACATAGAATATAGCGCATAGTAACCTCGAACGCTAGATGAATCATGGGAAAATAAATGTCTCGAAATCTTCGCGAATCACGTAATAGATAACATAATAGTGATCTCAAAGAATCACTAACAGATAACAAACCAAAAATCATTTAAATAAATTACAAAACGAGATAAGCTATAGTGACTTTAAATTCTCCTTGAGTCAAGAAACAAATAACAAAAGTAAGTGTAACCACGATTTCTCGATTAACCAGAAACCGATAACATTAGTTTTAGTGTTCTCAAATTTTTGATGAATCAAGAAACATATGACTTCGATTTCAAAATGAATTCGAGACGTCAAAATTCTTATATATAACAAGTCATATTGTAGACCATAGTGGCCTCGAATTCTCGATGAATCAAGAAGCAAATAACTTCTGAATTCTGAAAATTCTGAATGAATCATTAGACAACTAGTATGAAACATAGATACATATCTGGAATTCTCAATGAACCAAAGAACAAATAAAATAGGTGTCACTATGACCTCAATTGAGACCATGAAAACCTTTTCAATGTTTTAAGAACGTGCCTTACATTTTCTTACCATGAATCATGAGAAAAATCTGTGAATCATGAGGCTTTAATATAATTTGTTAAAAAAAATGCAAGTCATGACATTTTAGTTAATACAAATACTTGTTCGGAAAATGCAAGTCATGACGTTTAAATTTTTAGTACTGCTTATGAATCACAATGAACACAGCTGTCTCTTGCATGAAGCGAAGAACACTTTTGTGAATCAATGTAACCACATCTAGATCAATGAATCCCATCTTGAATAAGCGAACTTTTATTTTGCCTAATAACATCTGAATCAGTGTAATCGCATCTGAATCAGCGGGCTCCTTGTTTAAATCAGCAAACCCTTATTTAGATACCAGAGTCCTTTTAAGAACGCAAAATTCCGCTTTACTTAAAAAGTTAAATATACCCGAAAAATATTCCTTAAATATTCGTAACATGAATCAGCAGGAAAATTTGTGAATCATTAAGTCTCAAATCAAAACTTTTCCATCTTTATCTGGTTCAAAATAATTAAAACCTGAGTCAATGCTAATTTCTAACTTGAATTCGAGGTGAAATGAAACGAAGTGAACATTAGCATAAATCAGCAGACTTTCACTTGAATCCAGGAATACTTAGTTGAATTGGAAAGCGCTCATGTACATCAGCAGACCTTAATTAGGAACATAACGCTTTATTTGCGAGTGTGGCACTCGAAAGCCTCAATAAATATTCAGGCAAGCTTCAATAAATATTCATGAATGAATCACATGTCAAATTTATGAGTCAAAAAGTCTCAAATTTGAATTATTTGAGTGAATCTTGGATGGATTAAACATTGAGTCAAATTACATTTAAGTCAATGAAGATTTCTAATATTTGAAATATTGAATACAATGACCATAGCAGTTTCTTACATGAATAAGCCGACTTTGATTTGAATTGGCAAATTCTCTTCTGAATCAGCATAACGAAATCTGAATCAAACGACCCTCATTTGAATCGGCGATCAGTGAATGTGGCCAATTTGGTAGCCATACACTTCACTTCAACACTCCTTAATTATTCCAAAAATATTTCTTATATGAATCATTATGAAAATGTATGAATCAGTCAGCTTCAAAACGAAATAGATTTGACTAAGTCTTCAATAGAATGCAAAATAAGTGAGATTTGAGTCATTACAGGATTTTAATATAACGTATAACTCGAATCCATATGAATCAAAAGATGATTCATTGATTGATTCTGAAATAATCTGCTATATTATTTGCTGAAAATAAATAAAATTTCGTTTTAGTTATGTAAATCACAAAAGGAATTTATATTTGTTTAGAACTCTAAACTTTTTAAAATTCTTTTTAGAATTTCTTCCATGAATCACCAAATCAAAGATTTCAGATAAAAGACTTTTGGAAATAAATGTAAAAAATGTTCTATGCTCAACTTCGGCCAGTTTGTTTTATACGTATTTTGTTTGTATTTATATGGTTAATATGTTGTTGTTGTTTTTATTATTGTAATTGTAATTTGTTGTTAATAAATGCCGTTAGTTTAGAACATACAGTGGAGTGTTGTAACTGCCGTTATTATTTTCATATAATTTACCTAACACTAAAGATTTGACTAGACCATTATCACTACTTGAGTATATGTACAACTACACACATACATACACATACATACACACACATATTCAAACTAACAATTTCAGTGTAGCCGGCGGCAAAAAAGGGCCATCGACCTCCTCAACCAGCGTTACACTCTGCTCAGCATTGTATCACCGACTCAGTCACACACACACACACACTCGCACAACCATTCCGGCATTTTCTCTAATGCACACCTACACTCACACACACACACAACACATAGTTAGACATAGACTACCAAACATTGCTTAGAGTTTAACAGCGATTTGTGCAATTTATGTGCGATTACCTTAAAATTGCGGCTTCCACACGAATTCGATTCACTTGCAACACGCAAACAGTTAACAAATATTTACCTATAATTAACTAATTTGCGCTCTAGCTACTAGCAGCCCGTCGAAACACACTTGCAGCTAACAAACTTACGCTAACTAGTTCTAACTTATGGCTAAAACGGGCTGGCTATACATAGGTTTTATTTTGGGGGGGGGGGGCGTAATAAGTGGGACTTAGGAGTAACCATTATTTAGCGTTGTTGTTGTGGTTGTTGTAGTCGCCGGCCAAACCGTCTGTTGCGTTCACTGACAGATTTCAGCTGGTTGCCCAATTGTGCACCTTTACCCTATAATTTTAATTGCTGTCTAATGTCGCGCAAGTTGGCTGATGGGTTTTTTGTTTGTGTTCTCAAATCTCTCATCATTGGTGTGGCTTTCTTTTCTACGCTTTAATTCATTGTCTAAAATCGCTTAGAATGTTTTTTCTCAATTTCTTATTTGTTTTTTTTCTCTTTCTTTTTGTTATTTTCTCATTTCTTGTCGTTTAGTTGGGGTTTTCTTAATTATGTTTTGTCGCAGCAAATATGAAAAAGGTACAAAATTAAAATTAGACATTTTAGAATTTAGATTTAATTAAATGTCTTGTCAGTTATTTCATAGCGTTTGGTTACAATTTTTTGTTGTTGTTGTTGTTGAATTGTTTTTCTCAGTGTGATTAGCAAAATTTTTCTATTCATGAACTTATACCGCAATGTACACTTTATACTTACACATGTTTTTAATTACACTTTACATAAATTCATTAGCTACAAATGATAACTTATTCTAACGCCTAGAAGTATGCCTCGAATGCGTTGCTGATTGTTCGTTCAGCTACGTTGTGGCACAACTCAACGAAAGTACATTGAACTAGAAAACAAAATACAAGTTTTTGAATTTGTTTAATTAAATTTTACCTATCACGAAAAGGAAATTGACACGTTTTTTCATGTATGGTGATCGTGCATATCTGTAAGAGAGAAAGAGAAGAAGAGAGACAAATATTTTAAAAATTTTATTGAATATTTGAAGTGTGTAGACACTGAACAAGTTTGACAAAGTGAGTGAAACAATGCGCTTGAGACGTTTGCGAGAGAAAAAATGCAGGTGAAAAATTGTAACATTATGTGTGGGACAAATAAAATAGAACGAAACAATGAACGTTTTACCCATTGGACAAATAAAGCGGGGTGAAGCGTTTTGGACAATGTGTGTGTGTTAACTTATGATTGGGGCAGATACACTGAGACAAGTGTTTAATGACTGGGACGAATTGAGTAGAGCAAAGCGTGTGGGACAATGTGATATATTAAGAGTGGAATAAAAACAGTGGGCCAATGTGTGTAACAACTTTTTAACATTAACAAATAAAGTGATAGAAAGTGTGTGGGACAATGCAAGTGGTTTATTATGAGTGGGACAGGGATGAGTGGGACAAAGTATGTGGGACAATACTGGCGGTGTATTATGCATAGGACGAATAACGTGGCATGAAGCGTGCCTGAGATATGTTAAGAGTGGTACAAATACAGTGGGAAAATGTATTTGGGACAATGCAAATGGTGTTTTATGCATACCACAAACAGAATATACAAAGCTTGTAAAAATGCGAGTTGTATATTGTGATTAGGGCAATGTATAGGACGAATAAAGTAGTATAAAGCGTGTGAGATAATGCGATATATTAAAAGTGGGACAAACACGATGTCAATGTGTGTAAAACCACTACTCGCATGGATAAATACTCGTAAAGTGGTATATTATGAGTGGGACAAAGACGAGTTGAATAAAATATTTGGGACATTGCAAGTGATTTATTCCGAGTGGGACAAAAATGAGTTGGAAAAAGTATGTGGAACAATGCAAAGGATAAATTAAGTGGCATAAAAGGTGTGAGAGAATGCAATATGTTAAAGGTGGCACTAATAGAGTTAACCATGTGTGTGAAACCACATCTCTCATAGATAAATACTCGCAAAATGGCACAAAAAGTGTGGGACAATTCGAGTGGTATGTTATGAGTGGGACAAAGCAGAGTTAGAAAAAGAATGTGGGACGATGCGAGCGGTATATTATGAGTGGGACAAAGACTAGTTGGAACTATGGACTATGTGGAACAATGAATAGGACGAATAAAGTGGCATAAAGAATGTGGGACAATGCGATATTTAAAAATTGGGAATTATATATTGGGACAATGTGTTTGGAACATTGCGAATGGTGTATTATGCATAGGACAAATAAAATAAACAAAGCTTGTAAAAAATTGTAAGTACTATATTGTGATTGGGACAATTATAGTGGGACAATATGTGCGAGATAATGCAAGTAGGGTGTATGAAAATAGAGTTATGTACAATCGGCTGCTAGGCATGGTTGCTTGAGGAATTACGAAATATATGTTTGATTTCTCGAGACTTTCTTATATCTATCTATTTTATGAGTGGGACAAACAGAGTGGGACATTGAGTCTGAGAAAAACACTTAGAATAAAGATCAGCTAAGAAAGACTGTTTAAGGAATCCCATTAGCTATTTCTCACGTCTATGAATCTATTTATCTATATTAGGAGTGGGACATATGGAATGGGACAACCTGCCTACACTGAATGCTTCACGACTTATCTTACATGACAATTATTTTTCAATTCTTTGTCCCATTTATCTATCTATCTATATTATGAGTGGGACAAATAAAGTGGGACAATGAGCACGAGTAAAGTTCCATGAACTGCTGAGGCTTTGAGGATTTTTGAGGTTTAGATAATGATTAGGATGACATTAATTTGTCTGTTATTTCGCATATGTATCTATCTTTCTTTATTATGAATGGGATGGTGAGTTTGATTGAAAACTTTACTATTCTGATTTTCGTAGAGTGAATACTTGATGAATTACCTCACATGAGACTTGTTTCTTTTCTCTTTGTCACATCTATATGTGTTATGAGTGGGTCAAATAGCGTGGGACAATGTGTGTGAGACGAGTAGTGTAATGACTGAACAAAATAGAGTGGAACAATGACTGTGGGACAATGTCTCTGCTCATCTAAAATGAGTGGAATAAATTGAATTGGAACATCAAAGTTGGACATTGTGACATTAACAATGCGAGTGAGATACATTGGCGAGTGAAAATTTTGAGTGACATATGTTGAGTGAAATATTGTGAGTGAAACACTGTGAATGGCGCAAATAGAATAAACCAATGCGTTTGAAACACATTGTACAAAAAAGATAATACGAAGGCGGTACCGACAATTTTGCAAAAGATTGGATTTTGTTCTTAAGTTGGAAAGAAAGCTTGAAACAGTTCTATGAACAGATGTGAAAAATATCTATAATTGGATATTTTTCTCTCAGATATTTTTAAAATCAAACCCAAAAAATAAAAATATCCAATGCAAAATTTTTTACACATTGAAATTTAAAAAACACAGTGAATTGCGTAGTTTAAGAAAGTTAATCATAGATTTCAAAGATCTTGAAGAATCAAAAACTTTTTCAACGGTCTTAGGATGCTTTAAAAATATCTCGAAAAGTTCTGGAACTATTTTTATATCACTCAGTAAGTCGAAAGCTTTTCTAAAAGAGTCTCTAAAAAATGTTTAATCCCCCGCTATTATTATTTATTTTTTGCCCGGTTAAAAGAATATTTTTATAATTAAAATATTATATTTGTGCTGTGCAGATTGCAAGAAGCACTATGCACAAACACTGAGACAAATCTGAAGACCGGATGAATGTGATTTTTAAATATTTGTTGTGCATTTTGCAAAGTTATCTTTTAAGCTGCTTGTGCGTGCTTTACAGGACAACATATAGGAGATTGGATTTGCTTTTCAGCGTTCGATTTGTAGAGTTTAAGCATATTTTACCAATTCCAGCGAATATTGCAAGAATTTCTAAAAAAGAAGAATTTGAAGAAAACTTATGTTAAAAAAATTAAATAAAAAAATTATAAAAGAAACTAGTAAGTATTTTTTATATTGAAACAATGTACGAAAGGTCATATGGTCATATACTGAAAAACTGGTAAATAAATAAATCAGTTTTGAGCTACTGAAATGGATTACTTAAAATAATTAAAACTAAATCTTCGATTGTGAATACCTCTAAGTACATATGTTTAAATTCTCACATATGGATTCGGATGGTATGAAGATATATTCTTTTAAACGGCTCTCAATTCATGTAGTTTCCTGAATCAGTGCAGAGTTTAAATTTTTACTGATCCAGCGCCATTTCTTTGCAGTTTGGAGAAGTGGTTTCAATGATCAACTGATCGAAGGATTATTTGGCCTTCCCTTCTCTATTCTGAGGACTAGTTACAACTCAAAGATCGGTTTAGTTGGAGCGCTATGTTACTCTAGCTCGATGTGACCGAGTCTATGCAGATGACGAACTTTCACATTTTGAACTAAATCTCGACATAAAACTCACTGATCACTACAATTTTAACTTAATACATGGTCGACCTGACTCAGTTTTCAGTGCGACTGTGACTCTGGGTGTCAGGAATTCAGCTCCTCCGAAATATTTTCCTGAATCCGCCCCTGAAGCCAATATTAAAGAAGGAAGGTTCACCTGAACATCTCTTTTGTTGACTAAGTATTTGGGGTATGTAGGGTATTCACAGTCTACTAGGATATGAACTGAAACTATTACAATGAGTGAGTGAACTTAAGTTCGATTAATTGTGGCATCATGATGGGCCTTCACAGTCTACTCCTACCTGCTCAATAATAAATATGGAAAAACACGATTTTCCTTAAACGTAAACTTCAAAGAGTTAACCACGCAAACTAAAGGAAAGAAGTTTGCAATAAAAAAGCTTTCAACAGCTTTAAAAAGCTTTCTTTTGATATCAGGGAGACAACCATATGTATATTGAAATCTTAGCGGTTCCCAAAGCTGTAAAACGGGAGTTAACTCATCTTGAAGTGACATTACAATGAGTCATCTATTTGTGGTCAAGTGAGCTTTATTAGGTTAAGGCTGCCACTACAACTCAGTTCAAACCTATATGAATCTTTTAAGAGTATTTGAATTGCTTTCTTTCAATGAAAAGCGTTTTAAAAGATACTTTTTTTATACACACATAATGCTAGGCCGATGGATACCTATCTTTAAAGCTTTTTAAAAGCTACATTAGTTTTCAGTTAAAAATCATCATCCAGTGTTTTGGCTTTGATTTGTTTACGAATGAATGAATGCATAAATGAATGCATGAATGAATGAATGCATAAATGAATGTATGAATGAATGTCAAGGAGAATTACTTTTGCCGCCAGTTGCAAAAGTTATAGCCTCTGCCGATAGGGTGATGACGTTTGCGGCACCCTGCGAAAACGAATTTTTTTAAAGCTACATAAATCTTCAGCAAAAAGGAGAGTGAGCTTGTTTTGTAAAAGCCTTTTAAAACTAAAAACAAAAACAGAACACAGTGATCACTGAAGAGCTTTTAACATTGAAGTTTGTACATCATCAAAGCTTTCAAAAAGTACATTAAAATATTTGAAAAACAAAATTTTATGTTCAATAGAAGATTTAGCTTTTCATGAGGATCCTTGAGTAGCTTTCAAAACCAATATCTAAGCTAAACTCACAGGTCTAAAAGCACTTAAAAACTACCGGCATGAGTTCACAACACTAGAGTTTTAAAAAATCTTTACGAAGCTTAAAAGCTTTATGAAAGCCATTAAAGTGCAAATTAGCACAGCCAACACAACAATGAATGCACAAAGCCAGGCTTGGGTGCTTTCTTGCAACTTCTCTCTCTCTCATAGCTACTACACGAGTTGTTTACTATGTCAAACTATACCTAACAAAACTTTAAAGCGCCATCTATTCAGACATCTACCGTATCATTACAACGTCAACATTGTCCACATAAAAGCAGTGCAAGCTTTGGGCACTTACAACGCATCGGTTTTTTCTGACGTGCCCAATTAGCTCACTAACAACATATCAACAACTATGATAGAAGCCAATTGGCCACTTGTAAAAATATACAAGACCTGTTTTTCTTTTTGCTGATGTTTTGTTGTTGTAGTTTTTCTTGTTGTTGTTGCCCAAGAGCTGCGTCAGCGACCGTACATTGGCATGAATGTACCGTCGGACGCGGCTCAGAGGTAATTATCGGAAAACTCTAGCGCCGACGATTGGTTGGCACGTGATGAGCGTGTCGTTGCGGTTAGCTGCGAGTAGCCGCCCATGCCGATGGCGCTATTGAAGTCCGACACGGACATGGACGCATTCGTTGCGGGCTGCAGCAGTATGAGCGACTCGCATTTGATGGCACTTAGATGTAGCGTCAAATACGTCGAATTCGTATTCGCATTTGATTTGGAATTGGATTGGTTGGATTTGGAAATGATGGTAGTGGTGGTGGTATTGTTGTTGTTGTTTTGGTTGTTGTTGCAATTACCTTGTGTTATTGCTAGCGTAGCGGCGGGTGTGATGTTGTGATGTGTGGCGGACGTCGATGCTTGCATGCTGAGTGTGGCTGTGGCGGCAGCAATGGCGCCGGCAGCGGGCACCAGGCCGGGTGCCACTTGCGCAACAATGCCACCCGGCACTGCACCAATGCCAGCAGCTGCACTGGTGCCATTCAGTTCTGTGCACTTTTGCGCCGTCTCTCGTTCCACCAGACGCTGCTTGAGTAGGCGGATTTTCTCCTCTTTCTGTAATGAAGAGAGTGAGAGAGATGTGAATTTGAAGGTCGTTTGTGAATGAATGTTGAAGCTGTAATTGTGATTGAAAAGAAGCCAAAAAAAGAGTGTGAACTGAAAAAGAACTCTAGCAGTGGAAAAGGGTAAATTAAAGTGGTCGTAGGCCTAGGATTAGATAACTGAACTCTGGTTTAAAGTTAGGTTTTGTAGCAGTGTTTGGAGTTGAATTAACCAAAGTTGAATTGACCAAAGTCAAGTGAAGTGGATGTAAGTTGCATGAGAATTAAGATCAGCATGAAGAAAACTAAAAGAGACGTTTTTCAATTACTCTTCCTCCGCTCTGATCATAGTTCTACTTCTGGAATTAAGTCCTCCAAAAAAAAGATGAGTTGTAGTTAGAAGCAAGTAAGGTTTTGTGCCAGAAATTGGAGTAGAACTTAGACCAAACCTAGAAATAACCGAGGATTAGGACCAACGTAAGGAAAAATACAAGATTTTTCTTATGGTTCTATTTCTCGACTTTAGCTCTCTTAGGAGAAAGATGAGTTGTAGTTAGAAGTAGGAGAAAAGATCAAAATATGATTAATATATAATTAATAAATAGTAAAAGCAAACAGAGTAGGAATTCTAATATTCATGTAGTAAACGATTTAGAGTTGATTTGAGACCAAAAGCATCTGTTGGATGCACTGCTGACCATTAAAACGTTTACCAGCATAATTTAGAGAACTTTCGCAGTAAGCATAGCATTTTCAACAAATTGACCTATCAGCTCAACCCATCCAGCGCCAAAAGAGATAATTTATAATTTTTGAAAAAGCTTCTGTTAGATGTACTGGTTGGTCACTAAAATGTCTACGAACATTATGTTCAAAATCAAAAAATTTTCGGAGTAAGAATATTTGCTTTACTGGGTTAATCTTTTAACCCAACAGGTCAAAAGATAAACAAAGGAGCGCATCATATCTTAAAAAAACCATAATTTATGTTGAAATTGTATAAAATTTTACAAACAAAATTTTGGAAAATTGTTAAAAATTTAAAAGTTTTGAAAAACTGTCGAAATTTGCTGCAATTATTTCTTTAAAAAAAAATCACCATGAACAATTCTAAACAACAAACAATTCAATTCTGAACAAATAAACTAATTAATTTTGCTCGTTTAGTCCCATTTTAAGTTATAAAAGTATTATTTTTCTCTAATTTACTACCGACAGTTACTCCGAAAGTATTTCGTAGTGTCTTTAATTTTATTTTTTTCCATCTCATTTTTTATAATGAACCTTTTAATCCCATTTTAAGTTATAAAAGTATTATATTTCTCTAATTTACTACTGATAATTACTCCGAAAGTATTATCAAATTATAAAAAACGCTTCTAAAAGTTTAAATCTGACTTTTGGTTGTCGGAATTAATCGTTTTTACACTCTTTCTTTCTTCTTTCTATTTCTACTCTATAAATTTATTAAAGACAAATACTCCGAAAATGTTTCCCTGTGACTCTAATTCTAATTCTTTTCCATTACATTACACACAAAAACAAAAATCCATTCCAAAGTCTCACTATAATTTTTTCTTAAATTTTATTGATAATTCAATTGTGAACTCCAAAAATGTAATTGTTAACTTAAAAAGAACAAAAATATTCCAACTTTAGCTAACAGCAGCCACAGTCGCAGCTCAATTCAATCTTATAAACTTTGCATATAAATGACTTTTTACAGCAGTGACAATTTATTGCAACAAACATTCACAATGCCAGCGAGAAAACGACCAAAGGATGGCTGCCAGGAATTTCAAGCAGTTCTTGCAAATGGAAGCCAAATCGATGGATCGAATTTTTATTGTAATACATTGTAATGTGTTTGTTGTTGTCACTTGATTTTGTAATGCGAAGCGATGGGGAAGCGAAGTGGAAAAATTGCCAAGAGGTTAGGGTTCATTGTGGCCGGAAGAATTACACGCTACGAGAACGCACGGAGGCAATGACTCTTGACTTTGGATATATTCGTACATATCTACACACATGGATACAGAGGTGTACTCATTGAAAAACGACTGTGGGGTCAATGACTTGTATTGTGCATCAAATATGAGTCGTAAGCTTAGGTTGAACAAATATTAGGAGTACTTCGGAATTGCAATTTCAATTGCTTAGAAAACAAATATCAGAAAAGTTAAATGAAAATTACATTCAAAATTATTTGAAACAAATTTAAGGATTTTCGGAGTAAGAATTTTAAATAGTTAGAAGTTGAAAAGCACAAAACTTTGATGCAAATTGTGTAAAAAATTATACGCAAAGATTTGAAAATTTGCGGAGTAAGAATTTTGAATAGTAAAGAGTTGAAAAGCACAAAACTTTGATGCAAATTATTAAAAATTGTACGCAAAGATTTTAAGATTTTCGGAGTAGGAATTTTGAATAGTAAAGAGTTGAACAGCACAAAAGTTGAATTACACATTAAATTTAAAGGTTTTCTGACTGAGAATTTGAATTAGATAGGAGTCGAAAAACATACAATTTGCAAAGAAATAATTTTTATAAAATTATTTAAAAAAATATAATTTCTAGAGTAAAAATTTTAAAATAAAAAAAAATCAAAAGTTTGATGAAATTTTAAGATTTACGGAGTAAGAGTTTTGAATAGTTGAAGATGACAATATTTGAATAAAAATTATAGTAAACATTTTACATACATTTTTAAGATTTTCGGAGAACGAATTTTGAAGAGTTAGGAGCTAAAAATCATAGAAGTTGGATTATAAAAAAGTTGTTAATGTTCTCCGAGAAAGAATTTTCATTAGTTAGAAGTCAAAAGTTACTTCGGAGTAAAACTTATTACAGTTTCTGCATTGAAATTCGTTCAGATTTGGCATAACCAATAACTTTAACTCAAAGAAATGACAATTCGGAATAAATGGGGGTGAAAATATTAAAACATTTCTACAGAAAAGATAGACAAGAATTTTTATTAATAAGAATTCGGTGTGTTTCGGAGTATTAATCAAAAAGTCTTCTTAGAGATTTAGCAAAAGTTAAAGCAGCAATCGATTAGAATTTTTAGTAAACATTAAATGTGTTAATATAAAACTAAAAAAATTAGTAATTATAATTCGGAGTAGTTATTTTGAGAAAGCTTTCTCAAGAATTTTTTATAGCAACACAGCATAGAATTTGTAGTAATTTGTAACTACGACTTCTATTCAAAAAGTTATTAAAATTTTTAGAAACGGTATGTACGATTTCTTAGTAATAAGAATTCGGAGTGCTTTGGAGTTATAACTTGGAAAGCTTCTTCTCAAAGTTATAGCAAAAGTTAAAGCAACAAATACATTAAAAAAAAATTAGTAATAAGAATGGACGTTTCGGAGTAAAATTGTACAGAAAATTTTTTCATAGATTAAACAAATGTTAAAGCAGGTATCTACTTATTTGGAATAGTAAAAATTCGGAGCAAAGTTAAAAAGTTAGAGCAACAAATACAAAATATAAAAGTTAGTTATAAGAATACGGAACGTTTCGGAGTAAAATTGTTGAGAAAGCCTTTTCAAAATCTAAACAAATGTTACATGAAAGGGGTACCTATCCCTTTGAAGTAGTAAACATGCGGAGTGTTTCGGAGTAATAGTTTTTCAAAGATTCAGGATAACTAACAGCAAAAGTGAGTAAAAATGTTTAATACTAATATTTCGGAGTGATAATGTCTTTTCAAAGATTCGGTAAGAGTTACAGCAACAACAAGTGAGAATATGTAATTACAAAAATTCAAAGTATTTTGGAGTAACAAATTTGAAAAAATTTTCAAACAAATTTAATAAACGTTACAACACCAGCAAGAAAGATATTCAGAAAACAATTTGAAATATTTAGGAGTAATGAATAGTAAAATATTCCCATTTAATACGTTCATCAAAAGTTATAGCAAGAACAGGTCGGAAACATTTCTAACAAATCGGTTTATTTCGGAATAAAGACTTTGTAGTATTTTACTTCAAAAATTGCATTAATTGGGCAAAAATATAATTCGGAGTATTTCAAAGTATTACATTTAGAAACATTTGAAAGTTCAAACATATCACAATCACAATGCCAACTCGAAATCAGTTCCAAGAAAACTTCATAGTAACTGGAAACTAGAAATTCACAAAAACGCGCCACTGTGCAACGACGACTGAATAATGGCCACACGATTTCAATCGAATCGTTGGCAGCAAAGCGAGCAACGTGCAGTGACATTGCAACTCGCTGCTGCTGCCACAGCCACACAATGCAGCCATTGCTACTGCTCATGTTGTGGCTGTCGACGTTGTTGTTGTTACCATTGCACTGTGCACACATACGTGGCGTGCAAAATTTTAAGCAAAAGTCGATTTTTCATACATTGGCTGCATGCAATACGCAATGTAACCGGCAAACACGGACAGAGTGAAAAGTGTTGGAGGTGCGCAGAGTGGAACGACCGCTGATGGCTGCGCGTGTAGTGCGTACGCGGCGCATGTGTGTGTGTGCACTTTTTGTGGAACGTTGAGCACGTAATTGCGGCGATGACGGCAGCGCCGCCCGTTTGCCGGCGACTCTTCTTCAGCGCTGCTATCCGCTTTCGGGGCCGCACATCAACGCGCGCTGGCACTGGCACTGACATCGTGTAATTCATATTTGTGAATTCGCGCCTTGATGCCGCATATGTGCTGCGGCGTTTCGTGCGTTGCAATGTTTCTGTTGCTGAAATGCAATCAGCAAAATTGCTGAAATGTTAACGCGCCAGACTATGTTTTGCTCGTAGGTGACATAGGCGAGAGTGGGAGAGGGCAGCACATGTCTGTATTATTGATTGACTTGCGTTACTGTTGCTGTGGTTGTTTGTTGCTCTGTTGCATGTTGCCGATGCATTACTGCCTCTGGTTTCATTTTTTATCATTACAAATCAATTTAAAAAAAAAAAATGAATCACGCGTAATTGAATTGAGAAATTATGAGCCGAACAAAAAAACGCGAACAAATGAAAATTCAATTAAACTGTCAGTGGCGCATTAACGGACCTGTGATATCAGTCGTTGCAGTTCCTCGTTTTCGGTGACCAATTTCTGATAGCGCTCCTCATCCTCCTTCGATATGCCCGAATCGGGATTGTATTTCGATTCGGCCTTATCCTTGGGATGGCGTATCACTTCAATTACCTGCGAAGAGCAGAGAAATGAGCAAAAAAATATAATGAAAAATTTCAGCAATTAAATTTATTACAATTAAATTACAATTAAATTATGATGAATTTTTAATTATAATTTTTGTTGTTCTTAACTAGTTTCACTAACCTTTGGCACAAATATAAGCAACATGCTTAGGAAACAGCAAAATATCACAGCCAATGCAACAAATGCAAACGAGGCATCCTGTTGCGATGCAATGACCATGCCCACTGGTGCCGTTATGAGGCACAGCACCACCACATTATAAATGCTCATGCCCACATAGCGTGAATCGTTGATTTGTTTCACCTTAATTGAGCGCGTCTCATAGGCTAAGAATAAGCCAAAGACGAGTATTAAACCCTTAAAGCCATAGACCAGACCTGCAGTTGAACATACAAAAAATGAAAACAAATTTATTAAATATTTTTGGTTAGAAGAGAAGCTTAAAAATGGGCCTTAAAGTATGCTAAGGAATTTATGAATAAAAAAATGTATTTCCAAAAGACGCTGTTGTTAAAGTAGTTATTTGTGGCATACTTTTTGGCTGCAGTTTAATTTAGAATAACGTGAAAAAGTTTAAATTAAAATTAAATGAATTTTAAATTAATCTAATTAAATCAAATTTATTAAAAGAATTTTAATTTAAATTAATTATAAACTGAAATTTAATTAATTAATGAAATTAATTTTAATTTTAATTAATTGAAAATTTAAATTTAATTATTTATTTTCATTAATTTTAATTCAAATTAATTTAAAATTAAAATTACATTAATTAATTAAATTACGTTAGTTAAATTTAAAAAAATTTTTAATTAAAAAATTAAATAAAAAAAAAATTTAATTTAAATAATTAAACTTATAAAAAAATTTAATTAAATTAAATTAATTAAATTAAATTTATTAAATTTAATTAAATTAATTAAATTAAATTAATTAAATTTAATGAAATTAATTAAATTTAATTAATTAATTTAAATTAACTAAAAATTGCAGTCTAATTAATTAATTAAATTAATTTTAATTTAAATTAATTGAAAATTTAAATTTAATTATTTAGTTTCATTAATTTTAATTTAAATTAGTTAAAAATTAAAACTAAATAAATAAATAAAATTAAGTTAGTTAAATGTAAAAAAATTTTTAATGAAAAAATTAAATGAAAAAAAATGTTCATTAAAATAAATAGACTTATAAAAAAATTAAATTAAATTAATTAAATTAATTACATTAATTAAATTAATTATATTAATTAAATTAATTATATTAATTAAATTAAATTATATTAATTAAATTAATTACATTAATTAAATTAATGAAATTAATTAAATTAATAACACTTAACTTTTGTAATATTTTTTTCATTAATTAAAAATTACAATTTAATTAATTTTGAATTAAGTTAACCTTCGCCTTTCCAAAGAGTTTTGTAGATATACGTCACTTACCAAAACCCACTCAAATGACCCGCCATCTTGACAAAAAATACTATACACATTTTTTTTCTAACCTCAGCATGTGTTCAATAAACCATCTGTAAAGAAATCTTCCAAGTTCTATCATAGACACAAAATAAATCTTTAAATTTGGGCCTTTTTACGGCCCAAACCCCTCCAGGTGGATACAAGTAAAGCGAAGGCTAATTAATTGATTTGTTTTTTAATAATTATAATATAATGTTAAACAAATTATATTTTATATAGTAATTAATTTTACTTAATTTGTTGTATGTAAAAATGTTTATATTTCTTGTTCAAGTATGACATATTCTTACATACCCAACCACATTGAATTGCGTTCGCTCTCGCAATGCTCCAACTCTGGACGTATTTTAATATCATCTGTTGTCGAAACGGGATCTTCGAGTGGGAATGTTTCGAGTATACGCTGTAGCGGATCAAAAATCTGCCATGCGAGTAATATAACTAAATCTACCGATAACAGGCCCGAAACCATGGTGTAAAGCTTCCATGGTTCGACTTTTTTCTGCAATTATAAAAACACACATAAGACAATAATTAGATTAAATAATTTTAAAATGAAAAATTTGTATTTTTTTAAAATAGTTTTTACAATTAATCAGTTCGAATAAATGGAAATGGTTAAGCAATTACTTTGATGTTAATCATACGCACTGTGGTGCGTGTAATGTAAGTGATGTGGCTTCAAAGACGTTTAATGCGGTTTGTTGGTGTATTTAGATAACAGTATTCAAGTCTTCTTTATTGTTTGTTTATAATAATTAAATAAATTTAATAATTTCTGTTGCATTGCCCAATCGATGTGACACTTAATGGAGTTTGTGTTTGCTCACACTCTTGCAACGAGAGCATAAGATGACAATTCATCTGTTCTCATTTTGTCTTTTTACATATTTGTTTGTTTTGTTTAAATTTTAAAATTTTTTTATTTCTTTTATTAATTTTCTTAATTTTATTTCGTTATTCACTGAAAAGGTCAACGGAACTGCTAACAAAATATCGGTAAATAGTAAAGTTCTACTTTTCACCACTGATCTTCCAGCTCATGAAACTATCACATTGAATGCATTTGAGTTGTCTTCAAAAGTTACTTATACGCACCGCTGAATAGTGGTTGCACTTTTAATCACTTTGAAAATAAATGATTTATAAATATGTTTATAATTACTTTTACATAATTATTCACTGCATGAGGCCACACTTCAGACCAACCTTTACCAAACACCAACAAAGCGACACGCACTAAATTAAAATGAAATAAAATAATGCACATTTAATCAATTAACACGACCAAACGCTTGCACAGACACTCACACACACACACATGCACATACACACATACAATATTACGTTAATTTGATACAACGTGCCACAATTTTCGCCACACTGCAAACCGCAACACTGTTTATATGTTGTTGCCAGCAATGCGTTTTTTCCGCCGCTCGTACACTTCATTCCTCTCGTCCTCGCCGGCTGAGCTGCCTTGCGTTTTGTTTTTTCCATCTGAACAGTAAGTCATGGCTTCAATTATGCACTTTGTGTGCCTTCATAAATAAACGACGCAGCCCATGTAAATGCCACAAAATGCGGCAAGGCCGTCAGTGTGCGTTTGTAAGGTGGCAAACTTTCAATCTTCGTGCACTCGCCGCCTGAGCGCCGGTTAGCCCACTGACGCGGCTGCAGGTAAAATGAATTATTTCCGCTCAAATTATGAAACATTTCCGCTGGCGTGGAATGTGAGCGCGTTAAGGCGTTGAATGCAGCAACAAATTATAAAAACAGCAACAACAACAAAATGCAATGCGTTAAGAATTTAATAGCTGCTAAAGTGCACTTCCGGATGCAACGCGTTAAATGCGCCGGTCAAGTGATTGCAATTTAAATTGTTTGAGTTCGTTGTTTTATTGTTAATATATTTATATATTTTATAAAGGTTTTGTTGTTGTTGTTGTTTGGCTTTTTTGCATCATAGTGGGTCATTTAATTTTGAATTTCATTGTGCGCACACTTTTGCTTGCTGGCTAATTAACACTGAAGCGTGGCTGCTTAATTACAGTAAATTTCCATAGTGCGTGACCAACGGTGCGTATGCGTAATTTTTTAAAAATACTTATTAGGGGTTTTCATATTGAGCTCTTTATTACGTAAGTTCGAAACTTGGTAGTTTTCTAAGTGTATTTTGTTTTTGAAAAAATAATTGAACTATAAAAGCATTAAGCAACAAAGACAGAAGTTGGAATTCGTTCGATTTTGCTGTGTTTTCTAAACGAATTGAATTACGGAACCACTAATCAACAAAAAAAAAAGTTGGATGGCCTAATATTCATTAGTTGGTCAAATTTTTACCTACAAAAGTATAGTTTAGTATTTGACTTGACTCGACTCATTATTGTTGAGCTACATATATGAAATTTGATAGTAAGTTCCTTTCATTGAACATTACGAGGCGAAATCTTTCCAGCTGACTCGACAGATTTGGCCACGTTACGAGCCCAAACAATAAGCGATCTGTTGCTAATTCTCGTAGGAGTATTTCCAGGGTGACTCTCCAGTGATGGAGAATTCGCCCACAATCTGCAGAAAACTAAAGTATAGAAACACTTCCTATGTGGCTGCCTTGACCTAAGATTGAAGATGAGAACACAAAAATTCCCAAGAAATAGTTTAATTAGCTCTATAGCCAATTTGTCGGAAACTATATTGAAATGCATCCAGGTTCAAAATATCAAAACTCCATTTGCAATTTTTTCTCTACTCTCTGTGTAGCTGTGCTCAAATCTAGTCTTCAAGTGACCTCCAACTCGAGCCACCACTTATCTGCTACACTTTAACTCAAATCTCTTTGTCCACTTTAATAAACAAAGTGTAAAGAAAATAACAACCGCTGACCTTTGACTATCATTTGTTCACTTTACCCCTTCTTTTACTTTGCCATTCACTTTCTCTTACTCACATATTTACTGCGTGTAATTGACCTTTGCTGCCACTGATTATTTACATAATTTTCAAATTTTTTTTTTAGTTATTCACTATGAATTTTTTCATACTATTTTTGTTGATATTTTCCAATTTTTTTCATACCACCGCAACCTTTCTTTCTCTCGAAATACCACTGCGCATTTTTCCTCATTTTCTCACATTTTCTCTCATTTTTGTTCATGTTCGTGTTGTCGTCGTTGTTTTTGTTGTTGTTTTTGTTGTTGTTGGTGGTTTTTTGTTAATTTGCATAAAACCTTTGACCCTGAGTGGCACTTTTTCGCTTGCCTGGCTGCTGCTCGTTTATGCTGTCAGTTGCTGGTTGGCAAATTTATGTTGTCGCTGCATATATTTGTGTGTGTGTGTGGGTGTGCGTTTGCGTGGGTATGCGTGCCGCTTGTACGCGCATTAGGCTGTCTTTGACATTCCCTTGCGTGTCGGAGAGAAATCTATATGCGTGTTGTTGCGTACTTTATTAAGTCTCTAATTTACTTTTACTAATGCGTTGGCTCTGCTGTGTTTTGTGTAGTTTTTTTTTTCTTTATTGGAATTTATGTTGTTGTCTATTTTTAATTTGGCTAGCATTGAAATGCTTGCATGTTGAGGTATTAAAGTGAATGTAGGTTTTATATTGAGGGTTTATATGAAGCTTGACTTATATGACTCACTGACTGAATGATTTAGATAACTTTATTGAGTATAAGTTGTCTAATAGGACCATTTTCATAATACTGAACAACCAGAAGGTGATGGGATGGAATTGTAAACTGGTAAACTGATTTTTATATTTTCCATAACGCTTACACACATCGTATGCAACACAACAAGGTTTTTCTTTGATTTCTATTCACCTCGTATGTAGTTAAAAGTTAATAAGAAGTTATTAGGATGTGAAGCTAAGAAATTCAGTATTTCGAATTTCCGGCAACATTTCATCTGAGGTGAAAGTATCCATGAAATATAAAAGAATCTACTCGTGATAGGAGAATACAAGAGAGGGTGGACAGACAGAATGATTATGTACAATTAGGCCTAACTTTCAATCACTTTATTATTATTCCTTGTTCACTCCTCACTGGAGCATAGGGCCTCAGCAAGACTCTTCCATCGTACACGACTCTGGGCTGTTGTTTTTGCGCCCTCCCATGTGGTATTGACAGCGGCTAGTGATCGCGTAGGGTCGACCTTCTCCAGGTGTTTTTTGGTCGACCGCGACTTCTACTCCCTTGCGGGATCCAGTCCAGTGCCATTCTCGTGATGCTGTCGGGAGGTTTTCTTAGTGTATGACGTCAAGATTTGACCTGGAGATTTGTGAGCTTGCCCATACTGAATGCAGCCTACCGAACGCTGCCCTGGCTTTACTCAGTCAGCAGTTGGCATCTTCTTCCGCTCCGCCGTCCGCCTTGATTGTGCAGCCGTGATAGCAGAAGCTGTCGACGAACTCAACGGCACAGCCGTCAATCATTATATGGTTTGTGCTGCTATGATTGACTCTCATGGCCTTGGACTTGGCGATGTTGACCACCAGACCGACGGTGCGTGCCAGCGCGACCAGGCAGTCGGCTTTTGCTTGCATGTCGGAGAGTTTGCGCGAGAGAAGGCAGATGTCATCAGCGAAGTCCAAATCCTCGAGGTGCCTGGTGAAGGTCCATACGATGCCTAGTTGGTGCAGGGTGAGTTTGCTCATGACGTCGTCTAGAAAAAGAATCGATGAGGTTGCCGTTGTGTAGTATTGCCAGTTCAGAGTTCTCATAGAACGCTCTGATGAGCCGAATTAGTTTCTGGGGAACCCCCTTTCTACTCAATGCTAACCACATTGCGCTTCTTTTAATTGTGTCGAATGCTTTCTTGAAGTCGATGAACAACATGTACAGCGGAGAGCGCCACTCAATTGATTGTTCTACTATGATGCGGAGTGTGTTAGCGTGGTCAACACAGCTCCGATGAGGGCGAAAGCCAGCTTGCTCATCTCTTAGGGAGCTTTCGACACATTGCAGTCTACTTTGTATGATTGTGGCTATTATCTTGTAGATGGTGTTGAGTAGGGTTATTCCTCCCCAGTTGCCGCAGTCCCGCAAGTCGCCCTTCTTCGGCAGCTTTACAATGAAGCCTTTTATCCATGACGGAGGCAGCTTCTCCCTGTTCCAGGCAGTAGAAATTTGAGGATGGAGGATTTCAGCTGATATTTGGGAGTCGGCAAGCATTAGCTTTGGTTGTATGCCTTTCGATCACTAGTAGCAACAATTTAATTGGGACAGGAGAAGGCAAGAGGGCCAACTTTCGATCAGTAGTCACACTCAGTGATCTACTCGAGATAAGAGGCATCGTGGACAGACAGAATTTAATTCTATAATAAGACCAAACTTTAAAAAAGGTACAACACAAATAAAAGAACGAAAAGGAAACAAATTGATCTGGCGACCAATGCCCTACGATATAACATTAGTCTATACCTTCATCTCTTTTTTGTGGCATTTTGCTTCTCCTTGAAATGAAATAACTTACATTCCACTCTTCAAAAATGTTAATTATATCTTTAAAAAAAAAATTACGCCGCAACAAATGCCACTCAGTAGACAACCACAACTGCCAACAATTGGAATACACAAATTTGAGCAAATAATTATTTCGTAACATTTAAAATTTAATTACAACAAGCAACAATTGCCATATTTTTTTTCATAAATTACAGTTTATAATTTGTTTTAAAACTCTGCATGTACACCAAAACCGCTTAACAAAATTTGTTGAAAAAAAAACTCAACCGCAGTCGCAGCGCCGATAATACCCAACATGGCGTATACGCAACACACGCAAACGCATTAAATACATCATGTTGTATTTTGTTGTTGTTGCATATCCATGTCGATTGGTGTGCAAAATAAATTATAGAAAAATATGATTTTCATGAAAAACAAACATAACAACAACAACAACAAAGTTTACAATTTAAAAACTACAATTAATTTTTAACTATAAATATGCAATTTTCATTGGTTTTTTGTTTGTTTTTGCGGTTGTTTGTTGCTGCGGCTGTTAATGTAGTTAAAATTATTATTATTGCTGTTGTTGTTATGTGCCTTTATTTCGACTTGGCCACTGCCACTGCCGTTGACGTTACGTTCATTATGTTAATTAGGCCAGGTGTTGTAATTAAGCGAAATTCATAAGTAAGAGAAAAGAGAAAAAAATTATAATAAAACAAGTAAATAATCGGCACCACAAGGCAGCCGCATGCGGCCGGTGCAAATTGTGCAAATATATGAGGCATTATTTTTATGGCAACAGACAACAAAAAACACCAACAACAATAACAATAACAACAAGAAGATACGCAAACAATTAAGCACGCATACGATTGTGTGACATTTTCATGTTGTTTGCTAATTGAAAAAGCTTGTTTTTTTGGCACTGACCTGCCCGTCTGTATACCATAAAAGCAACAATAACTTTAATGGCTTCAGTTTAAAAATAACAGCCATGCAGGACAGCCAAGTAGATTGAAATTTGTGTAATTGGCGCAAATACCATTTAATTTGTTAGTTAAAAAATCGATTATTTCAAACTGTAAAATCAATTCGATTTCATATTTGATTTGTACTCACTTTGGGATCTGTTTTCGCTTTTGTTGTAAAACGATGCACTCGCCAGACTTTGCTGAACATTGCACCATAGGCTAATGTAAAACCGGTGGATAATAACCAAGCGCGCGCTTGACAAATCTGTCAAAAAGATAATCAATAATTAGTCAATTAAACTCATTGATGCATTGATTTGACACAATAAAGCTACAAGTTAGAAACTATTGAAAGTTTAAACCAAGTCCTGTGAGTCTTTTTTCAGCATTTCACTTACCTTTGGATATTCGTCTGGAGTGACAAAACGTCCATCCATGCCCAACAGTATGACGGATGTTAGACAAATAATGACGCCGAACAGCATAATGGTGTTACATACAGGGTGCGATGATTGTATTACTCTGTAAATAAACAAAATGTAAAATGGATGCATACATTTTATTAGTTAATTATACGTTTTTACGGTTTTGATACAAAATATATTTAAAGAAAAGTATTTCAAGTGAAAAGATTACAAATGTTTATGTATAAGTTGGATTTTTATTTATTGTAAATTTATTTATTTTTTTTAATCTATACTATTATAAAAAAGCAAGTGTGACGTTTTTTGAGCCACAATCAGGCAAAAACCACTGAACCGATTTAGATGAAATAAGCACCAAATATTTTTTTATCTGTGGGAATGGTACATAGGCTATATGAGAATGACCACGCCCCCTTCTTACGCCCACTATGGTAACAAAACTCATCTATGGTAAGCTTTTGTAAGGCAATATGGGTATCAGACGATTCAGCGTTACATTGCGGCAAACATAGGCTATAATATAATCGGCCACGCCCACTTTCCGTACCCACTAAACTAAAAAAACGAAGCTATGGTACATGTCTGTAAATCAGTATTAATATCGAATGATTCCGTGCTTCGTTGATGTTCACATAGGATATATAAGATTGACCGTGCCCATCCGATATGCCTTTTCGCCACACCCACTATAATAACAAATCAGCCATGGTATATTTGTCTTAGCAATATGGGTATCAAACGATTCAACCGTTCATTGCGGCAAACATAGGCTATAATATAATCGGCCACGCCTACTTCCTGCGCCCACTAAACTAACAAAACAAAGCTACGGCACATGTATGAAAATTAATGTTGATATAAAATGATTCTGTGTTTCATAGCGGTAAACATAAGCTATATAAGGTTGACCACGCCCACCTTTTACGCCTTCCTGCAATTTCCATGACGACAGAAATTAACTGTGCTATATTTGTGCAAAACAATATGGATATGAAAAAAATTTTGCGAGTCATTGCAGCAAATATCTTTATGTTGTATATCAAAATTAATGTATGTATATTTGTTTGTTGGTCCCACGGCATTAAAACTCAAAAACTAGAAAGCCGATTAGCTGAATTTTTCACGGAATGTTCGTCTTGAGTAAGTCTCGGTAAACCACATAGTGCGATTGCGACCCGATAGGTAGGCGTGGTACCTCCCGTACAACTCAAATTTTCAATATGGAATATTTTCGTAATGAGAAGTCGAACAGCATTCGAATTTGGTGCGGGTCCACCGTTTAGATGTTCCGTTTCACTGATAAAATTTGATGGGCGTTGGAAAAGAGGCGTGGCACTTTTCAAATGCCGGTGTAACTTTGAAACTATAGCGTTCTCATTAATGACACTCGGTGCAAACGTACGGTTTAGTTGTGTTTTTCCATATGGGGAATAGGGTGGGTTTTTGACAAGGGGGCGTGGCAACGCCCAAACAACTTAAAATTTCAATATGGAATATCTTCGGAATGAAAAATCGGGCAGCATTAAAATTTGGTGCGGGGTCACGGTTTAGATGTGCCGTTTCACTGGTAAAACTTTGTGAACGTTGGGCAAGTGGTGTGGCACGTTTTAAGCAACTCAAATGTTTCGAATAATTGTGGAACTACAAATCACACATCAAAGATTTACGATTTAGATATGCCCTTAGACATGGGGAATGGGTTGGGTATTGGACGAGGGACATGGCATCGTCCATTCAACCCAAATTTGTAATGTGGAATAGCTTCGGAACAATAAGTTGGAAAGCTTTGAAGTTTTGTATACCATCGTCTCATAGATGTGTCATTCTACTGGCAAAATTGTATGGGCGTTGAACAAGGGGCGCGGCATATTTTTTGTGATTGAAATTTTCCGCGTAACTTTGGAACTGAAAGTCGCATATTTTAATTATAATTTTTAATTTTAATAATAATTTATAATAATAATAATTTTAATTTTAATTATATTTTTAAAAATTATTTTAATTCTTTTTATGAATAACCATCATTATTTTAATATTATCTTCTTTTAATATTTTTATATTAATTTTTTTAATATATCAATTTTAATTTTTTTAATGTTTCAAAACCATTTTTGTTAATTTAAATTATTTTTGTAATATTTAGTGATACGTTTTTTCAACTAATTTCTTGTTTTTTATAATAATAATAAATTTTTAATAATTCTTTTTTAATTCTTAAAACAATTTGATAACAAAAGTCGAACGATTAAGCAATTTTAGGACATTGTGAACACATTTTTATATGCTCTATTTTACAGATTTTTGTTGTCTGCCGTATACTTTTCATCACCACTGGATTGTTCAGTGATCTTTCATACGACAGTTCACTTGCTATTAACAAAGTTTTTAGAGTTATGAGAATCCAAGATGCTTTAAATTGTGATCCAACTCTTTGCCAAACAACTCTCACAGTTATGGTCTAATTTTGTTCCACTTTTCTCTTTAGTTTTATACCTTTGAAATCAAATTAATTTCTGAGTCCTTGTTCAGTAAATATTTAGCAAAATATTCTTGCAATATCAAAAATAATTGAATTATTTGCATGATTAATTAAAAATCGCCCATATGTAATAATAAGCCAGTAATATCGATAGCAATAATCATTGCATTCTGCAGTATTCAATAAAATACAAAAATCACTCATACGCCCCCAATGGCCAACACCAAGTTTAATACGCTCACTGAGCAAACAAGTTGAATGGCATTTTCTGCATTAATAGTGCAATTTTATGCATGGAAAACCATCGAATTGTTGACTATAAAAACAACAATGCGTATAACAACTTCAGTATAAATGCGCCAACCAATTATGCATCCTACACTCCAAGTCTCAACGAGGATTGTGCTGGTGTTTGTGCTCATTGACTGGAAATTGGAAAAGTTGCAACATTATGCAATTTAAATTTAAATGATTACCGTTGCGCTTCGCAGAGAGCAGAATGCGAAAAGACTGGGGTAAGTTAAAAATGCAACGTGCGCACAAAATTATAACAACGCACACACACACACACAGGAAGATATTATATTTAGCTTTGCAGTAGCATCGCAAATGGTAGCTGATAAACACATCTGCACGCTGCAGCCGCCACACCTCGCAAACCGTAAGTAAGCAGGTTGCTGTTGTTCTTGTTGTGTGAGCGGTTAGACATTGCACTTTATTTCCCCCTGTTGGGTGCAGTGTACAACGATTTCTAGGCTGTGATTGGGCTGTAATAAAGTGATGAGAGGAAGGTAAAATGGGACTTTCGAATTATTGCCAAGTGGTTGGCGCATTCTAATTATACATTTTAAACAGCTGCTGTCTTGTAACTGAAATTTTTGTTGCGTAACTGTGCGTTTATTTATAGCAAAAATGTACAGAGGCAATAAGTGGGCAAGGAGCCAAGTAAAACATGCTAACCGATGACTTGCAGGATGGAATTTGTTAACACCAAAGCTTGTGAAGTTTAAATTGTATTGAGTTTTTATCTCAATAGCAATAAATTGCAAAATTTCCCTAAATATTGAGTTCATCTTTCCGCTTTAGGGCAACATGTGCCAATTATGTGTGTGCTTCTTCACTTCGCTTAATTCTGCCGCAAGCACTTATATCAAAATATTTACACGATAAAATCGAGGTGACAATTTTCGATTATACTTAAAATTTAAACAGCGCTGTACTCCATGTTGCTTGTGTCGTCCTACGTACACATGTGCCTATGTGTGCGTGTGTGTGTGTGTGTGTGCAGTCAAGTTGTGCACGTGTCGAAAATGCTCGAAAATGTTTTCGTTTGTCCCTATTTTAACATCATCCTTACAACTTTTTCGGTTTCGGCACGTTTTGTTGGCAGCTGCTGTCGCACGTGGCGTATGAGTGATTTTAACATGTTTGACTTTGGTTGAACTCGTATTAGCCAAATACCCATATTGCTTATTATTTTTATGAACATGTATTAGTTATGTATTTGTTGTTGTTGCTGCTGCAGCTGTAGCACAATATTTTTTTTTATTATTTTACTTTTCTTTGGAAATTTTCCATTGTAAACAATTGACTGGCAATTCTTGCTTTTGGGCTTAGCTGTGTAAAACTGTGAAATAACAGTTTTCGTGCTGGAGAAAGTTTTTCTCACACACATTTTTACACACATCTGCAGCGAAGATTAATGGCAAGCAACAGTTGATGTTGGTGTTGTTGAGTAAATATGTTTAAAATTTGTAAAAAGCATTTGTAAGCTCTTAAGTTATGAATGATAAATTTAGCGCGCCATGTGTGAAAACATACATACATATGTGTATATAAGAATATATGTACGTGGGTATATATGTAGAATATGCTTGGTAAGGGAGGGGCTGGGTTGTGAACCGGGTTTTGTTTTTTGGCTCTAACTTTTCATAGAATAAAGATATGGAAAAATCGAAGATACCGTTGAAAAGGAAAATATAAAACGCAAATTTGTTATGAAGACAGATTACCGTTTTGATTAAAATTTAACTCTCCAATTTTCTAAGGACGTGATTTTTCGCTTTCCAAAAAAAAGGGCCTGGGTTGTGAACCATCTGGCAAATCCCAATTAAAGTCGGAAAATACGAAGAAAACACCCGTAATTTTTAAATAAGTTGAGAAATTATTTCATCAGGAGGCCTCAAGAGGTGAAAAAAAATAAAATAAAATAAAATAAAATAAAATAAAATAAAATAAAATAAAATAAAATAAAATAAAATAAATAAAATAAAATAAATATTAACCCATTTTCGCGGTTTTTGCGAAAAAAATTATCATTCAAGTAAAATCGATATATATGCTATCAGTTATTCTTAAAAAACTTATTTTATATAATTTCATTTTAATTTAAATTCATTTGTCGACGTGGCGCCAACGTTGCGAAGGCGCACCACAAATTCGAGACTTATCTAGAACACGCATAATGACACCCAGATAATTCACAAACCCATTTTATTTTTTCTTTGCCTTTATGTGAACGTATTTTCATGTCGACCAAAAAAAGAATTAACGTTTGACAGTTTTCAAAATTTCAAAATTTCAAATTCAAAATTTGGCTGACAAACATGTGTCTACATATACAAGTGTGCGTGTCAGTGTGTGTTTTGTAGGTGGTTGAGATATGGAGGGAAGAAAGCCTAAGGATATACCTTCCGAACAAAAAATTTATCGCAATACCTCACACACACTGCACATACGAATTTTTTAAATAGTAACGTTGCGTATACGCAACAGAGGAAGGAAATGGGTTAACAGCATTTCAATTGAATTCTCCCTGATACTAGAAATTGTTCAACAATTGTCTTTTAGCAAAATATTTCCTGCAAATGTGACCTGAGCACAATTCAGTTCAAACTATTTGCCAACAATTTGAAATATGCTGTCAGAGATAGCAAACTATAAATTGTCGTTTCCTTCATTTGTGTATGAAACTTTTGGGTGCAAAATGAAAGCTACAAAACTACTCCTTGTTGTCCGCCTTGAAACGTGTCGAAGCTTCAGAGTTCAAATAAGTTCGAATAGCTGTAGGCGAGCGGAAATCTTTAAGTGTCTAAATTTTACTTCAATCTGCACGCGCTCAGCTATTGTTTGGCCAATGCGATTGCAATAACAACAGCAAACTGACAAAACATCAACAAACGGAAACGACAACGAAAACCAAAACTAAAACCTTTTATGCCTTTAAGCTGTTTAGTGGACATGGAAATTGCACTAAATGCCACACATTTAAGTAGCGCAAACTTGGTGCAACATTTTGGTCGATGCCGCAGTTGGATGGTCTGGCTGTCTGCATTTTGTGTCCCTCCAGCAGCAAAAGTCATTTGCACATTATTACAAGCAAATTATTGGCCCTGCAAAATGTTGCACGGGCATTGCCAATTCTCCAAGACAATACTAATGCACACCAAGTAATAGCAACAACAATAAGAGCAACAAAAGTGGACGGTAAATAGAGTTTTGCTGCTGTATGTGTTTGTGTGTGTGTGGTCGAAGGCAGTCAGTCAGTATCAGCTGAAATTAAAAGGTCAACAAAATACCCAAAAGACAATAACGAACGACTAGTTGTAGTCGGCACCATTGCCGCCAACCAAACAACAAAAACAACAACAAAAGCAATCGGCAAAAATTAAGCAAAAGTGAAGGTAGTGGTTCCTTGGTTGCTGTGGTTGTGGTTTAACTTTAAAAGTTAAATCTGCAACGTTGGAAGTAAAAAGGTGGAATTTGTAGAAGCAAGCAGTGTTTTCAGATTTTAAGTGGAATTATATGCACTTTCGAAAAGAGACAGAAGCTGATACTATTGATACCATTTTTTTCGTCCCACAAGTCTTATAGCTCAAAATGTTTTGGTGAAACAAAAAAAATCATGTAGATAGTGTTTTTTTAATCGGTTAATGAAATGGAATGGAATAATTAAAAATCAAAATGGAATGTTTTTGACTTCTCTGCGCATTTTAGTTTTAATGGTTTCAATTAAGCGAAATTCAGAAGTGAATGTAACCTCAAAATTTTTTTTGGACTTTTTAAAATTTTTTCCCAGTCAGACATTTGGTACAGTCACCAATGTTTTTTTGGTTTTTTCTCGTAACGTGTTTTATAGTTATGTGTTTTCCAAATTTTCTTTTCTGCCTGTGTGATACCTAAACAAAAATAAAACCTAACTTTGAAACATAATTTTTAATTTATTAAAAATCATGAACGTTTTTCTAATGGAAGAAGTTATAAGAAAAACCTCAATGGAATAATTTTTACTTCTGTAAGCATTCATGGGTTAATGTTTTGACCATTACGTTCAAATGTAAATTTTCTGTTCACTGCCTCTACTTGTTTCTCTAGTTTCAATTGATGGATAACCAATTGAGCCAAGAAACTAAGCTATCAAAAATGGTCCTTTTTTCCTGGCTCTCGTATTTTCTAGTTTTCATTGTTTGTGTTTTTCTATTTCATCTATTCATGATATCATTTGTTGCATTTGTTTTATCTAATACCAAGCAGTCTTTACGCTTTTGTCTCTATTTACTTTAAATGTTTAAAGTTCGCCTTGTCAGTGCGACATGTTTCAATCCTCTGCCCACTTTTCCATTTCGTTGTCCACTTTGATGCTTTTCGCTTTCTCCGCACACATTAGCTTTATCTCTATGCAGTCTTTTCAGTCATTTGTTTGCGCATTTTGCTATCCTTTTTATTCCATTTTCCATTCTTGTGCACATCCTGTGACCGCAATGTCCTCTCCGATTTGCGATTTTTATTACTTTCACTTCTTTTCTTCGCTTGCTGCTTCTACTGCTTTTGTGATGTTAATTCGTTTCCAGAGAAAATCAAAGGCAAATAAAAAAGCTTCAGGCAAAAGCAGAAAAACACAATACGGCTTTCCGTTATGCTTTATCTACGTTTTTCCTCAGCACAGAGCGACATCCGGTTGCATTGTTTTGTGTTCGTTGTCGGTTCCCGTTTTTCCTTGGACGCGCGTAATGATGGGTGGTGGCGCTTGAAAGATACAATTCTAACGAAAAGAAAGACAACGGAAAAGCCAGTGAAACGTAAAGCAAAGTGTGGATGGTGCGGAGGGAATGTGGAAGTGGCTTCACTTCATTGCTTAGTGGTTGCGCAATGAAGGAGATTTACTTATCGTTCGATGTCGATCAATTGATGCTTTTTAATTCGACGGCGTCTGATGTTGTTGTTGTTTTTGTTGTTGTTGCATGAAGCATAGTTATTGTTATTGTTGTTCACGTTGTTTTGTTGTTGCTATTGTTATTGCAATTGTTATTTTGCTGTTGTTGTTTTTGCAGCCATCAGCCAAAGCGAGACAATGGGAAGTGGATGGAGACAATCGTTTCCAGTGCATTGTGGCAGTTAATTGAAAAAGTTATTTGCGCATTTTCGCAATTGAGTTATAAAATAATGTTAAATAAATTTGATTGGAATCTGTGCACTGCGGTTGTGACTTAAGGAATTGGCAAATGTTGGCAATTGATTTGTGTTGGCGCTTTAATTGGCTGGCAGCAAGAAAAGCAAAAGCATGGAGTGGAAAGCAGAATTGCGTTTTTATTTGGATGGTTGTGGCTGTTTGCGGCTAATTTGCATCAGTAATGTCATTTGGGATTAGGTAGGCGAGATTCAAGACATATTGTGGAAATTACTTAGTTTGGGTATTATTATTGTTTGAGGTCATTAAGCATGTTGACCAGGATTGATGTTTTGTGCAGTTTGGGCAACAACAACAGCACTGAATTTCATTGATGAAGATTTGGCAAGAAAAGATGTACGATGCGATTGTTGTAGGTTGGTGGCGAAAAAGAAGACCGTTTCTCGGGTGGAAGGAAAAAGTTCAAGGCGTTCTGTCATCTGTTGATATCACCAACTGGCACCTGGAAAGAACTCTTGCGGCCAACCGTAACCCGGTAATTGATGGCCAGTTACTTAAATAGGCAAGACAGGGTGGAACCCAATTTTTAGTCTCTTTATGTATGCGAAACAGTCTTTTTAAAACGAAGCATGGAATATGTTGTGTAGGAGGTTCTTAATAATGGGATCTCGATACTGAAAAACCTCTCATTTTTCGCGGTTTATTGAAAAAGTACATGAGCCAAAATATTGTGACGCTAGAGTGGGCTTAAATGGCGCATCGAGGTCAAAGCTCAGAAAAAAGGTGGGAAATTCAACAAATTGCTCCACAGCTGCTCAGAAGTTGCTCTTAGAGGGTTAAAATCTATGACTGACCCCTACTAGTTTTCGCTACTGAACATTTCTTTCAAACATATGTATACCCTAACTGCAACCCTTAATGAGGCTCCCGTACAAAATGATCATTTTCATAAAATAGGCTCAAACTGCTTCCAGGTTGCCCTAGATGTGTGCAATGTAAGACCAACTCTTATTTATATTCTCTTTCGAATGTTTTTTCCTTACATTCCTACTTGCTATCTCCAAGTCTTAAGGGGGTTGCCACACAAAACTGGCCATTTTCTATGGAATTGACTCTCCCCTTGTAAATGTAGTAGCTGAGAAAATATCGTATATTGAAAACTACTAAACTGATTTAAATGATTCAACAATCGACAACATTTGTGAGTAGAAAAAATACAAAATTAATTAAGGTCCGGAAATTCACCACCAGAGGGCGTCTCCCATACAATTGAAGCTGTGAGGTTGGACACTTTTGGGTTTCTACAAAAAGTAAAAATTTAAATTGTATTGTCGAAACCTCATTAACCTCTCTATTTCGAATAAAATTGCAATCGTAATTGAGTGTTAAGAAAAAATTACAATATTTGTGAAAAAATAAAATTATTAAAAACAAAGCTATTAAAAAATAAAATTTTTTTTGTGAGAAAATGTGAATTTTTCATTTAGCCATATGACAGAATGAATTTCGTTACTTGCGCTCGAAAAATTGTGCACTAAATCATGCCTATTCCAAAATTTAGCTTAATGTTCTTCAAGATTTAATGTTTAATTGCAGCATTTGCACTTTCAAAAAAAATTTAAATTACAAAACCAAGAAGACAACTGTTGACTGCTTTTCTATGCACAAAAACATTGCAAATAAAGAATGAGACGATTTGCTTATCAAACGCTTGGCAACAACAGTTCCCTAAAAAAAAATCAGCAACAATAAAATACAAACACCCATACATAGATACCCACACACACATACACATACAGCAATGTACAATAGCGATGAAACACCTTCAGCTCAACTCAGCTCGCAGCTAAGCATTTGGGACCACACAGCACAGCTCGCATGAATTCTCACACATGACTACAACAAATATGCGAACGCACCCAGCTGCGTGGTGCACACATACACAAAAACAAACAGTCACCTTCGATAAACAATTTTACCGCAAAATCAACATTAAATGAAAAATAGAAAAAACGCAAAGTAAGTGTTTCCATTCGCTGAGAGCGAGTGAGATGGCGCTAAGTGTTTGCTTCGAGTTTTCATTTAATTCATGCACACTGCAGCGGATCTACAGCAAACAGAGCGAAAGTGAGAAAGATTACTCATACGCCACATGGGCCCACGCAACGCCGAGGCATTGAGGGGCTTTGTGGCAGCAGTGAAAAATGCCTTTGGTGTAGGAAAAAAGCAATAAAGAGAAAGGTGCAAAAAAGGGAGAAGGAAGTGATTGAGTTGTATATGCTTTGCAGTGGATCTCAGCAACAAAGTGTGTCTTAGGTGGCAAATGATTTAAGCATTGTGGCTTAGGACTGGTAATGAGGCTAGAGACTGCATTACAATGCTAAAACAAACTCAGGACATGAGTAGAGAATTGAGAACTGCAATTAGCATACTTCGATTTCCAAGACTATGTATACAAGCAACGATGAGTCCTTACAATACTTTGGCAAGTTTTACCCCATCGATTTGAGCATTCACCCTAAATGTCTCCACAGCCGTGTTGAGAGGAACACACAAACGCTGTTTTCATATGTTTAGTTTTTTGTGTGTTTATAATACCTAAGATTAAATGTGTGTCTGTGTGTGTGTCTGCTTGCAGGCATCTTAAGTTGTCATTTTCAACAAAGACCCACATTCATATGTTTTCTCTACGAAGCTGTTTAATTCCGGAGCTGTTTTTTCCTACCTAAGCTTTGCCTTTATTTATTCAATTTAATTTCGCTTTCTTTCATTTGAGGCTTTATGAACGTTTTATTTACTTTTATTGTTGTTGCAGTTGCTGTTTTTATTTTACTCCTACTGGCATTGTGTGCATGAAAAATAAAAGCAAAGGATTTTCTTCGGCAACATGAAGTAATTGAATTGTGCTAAAAGCAGCACCTGACCGTAGCTGAAGTTTGAGTATATTTTGGCAAAGAGTTGCCATGTTATAGAGAAGTAAAATTGCTTTAAAAATTAGTTGAAACAATGTGAGATGACAATATGACCAAAAATTAATTGAGTTTTGATGCTCAAATGAATACATGAAAGGAATATACTATTCAACTTTTTCAGTTAGAAATTGTCGAAGCTTTATATGCGAACATTTGGCAGCTTAAGTTTTCCATTATGTAAAATTAGTTAGTTAAAATTTAAAGTCTGCCCAGAATTTTGAATGACTTGAATGGCTGAAGCAGAAAATTTCAGTTGCATACAAAATTTTGTAATAAGACTTATTTGGAATACAGAAAGAAAAATAAGTTAATTGTTTCTAAAAATTTAATTTTCACATTTAATTTAAACTAAAAATTAAAAACAAAATTTAACTAAAATTAAATTAAAAAAATAAATAAAAATTAAATGTATTTTCAAATTTAACTAAAATGAAACATTTAAAAAAATTTTAATTTAAATTAAATTAAAAAGTTAAATTTTCTAATTAATTTTAAATTCAAAACTTTTTTCTAAAAAAAAACATTTTTAATCTAATTATCCACAGATGGCAACTCTAAGTAATTTTAACTTAAATTGAATACAAAACTGAAGCTGATGAGAAAGTTAAGCAAATAAAATAAAAAAACTGAAACGTTTAACTTTTGTTGTATAAAACTTGATCATCAAAACTCAAACTGGCAAATTTTTCCTACCAAAAAAAAATCAGGGAAACATATTTTCAAATGAAAAAAAATATGAGTTGAATAATTTTATTGCAAATAATTTTCTTTAAATTCAATTGAGTGGAATAATAAAAATTTTCAATTTAATTATCAACAGCTGGCAACTCTAACTGATTTTTAATCCACAAACACATTTGTTTGCTTATGTCGTTTGTTGTTTTTGTTTTTTGTTTTGTTTTTTATTGTTTTTGTTTTGTTTTGTTTTTTAATGTTTTTTATTTTGTCAGCTGCACACGTGTTTGCGGTAATTTATTTTAATACGTTTTCATTCCGAACGCTTCATTTATTTTTCTATTTCTTTAATGCATCGACTTTGTTGTTGTTGTTGCATTAGCATGTTTCTTTGTTACACGAATTGTGAATTAAATATTTTGCACATTAATGAATGTGTTGCGTTACCGGAATCTGCTTCTTGTTTTTATGGCAGCTGACAATGTGGCCGGTACACTTTTTACACTTTCCTAACAACTTAAGCATAAATAAACACCTACAGAGACACATACATATACATAACATAGGTAACATACATATATGTATGTATTATATATTGAAATACATATATCATATTCAGCTGCTTTGAGTTGACAAAGGGTGTGACAGCTTTAACATTACACCAACACAAAACCAAATACAAACATAGATACAACTATAAATGTTTCGTTATGTCTTTGTATGTGTGTGTGTTTAAAATGATTGATTGCAAAACTAAATTACAGGGAAAATTTCGTTTTAAGGATAAAACTGATATAAGTGAAAATAAAACGAGTTAAGAAATCTGTGTGCGGTGCAGCGACTCGTGAGCGTGAATGAGTGTGTCGCATGAGTAAGGCAACAACTATTAAGGCGCACGTTTGCAATTTTGCTAATGTTTTTTAAATGATAAAAATGTCTGCATGAGCATTTTGATCGCATTCCCTGACACTGGGGCGTATGAGTGACATTAAAGTTTCTAATGCCATTAGGCGACGAGAAAGATTTTGCCTGTCTTGAATGGAATGGGTCTAGTTGTAATTTGCATATAGATTTTGTCAAAAAGAATTTCAATTGCGGAAATAAATGGTTTTGAGTTGGAGTGAGGAACCCAGGAAGTAGGAAGTTGTGCATTGTTTCAGCGGAATCTTTTTGCTTTCTTGTGAAGCTTTTAAGGTCTTCAAAGCGGCCGAACGAGATGAAAGTAGAAAAATCTTATTTTTCGCGGAAGCTGGAGAGACATACAGAAAGTGGTCCATCGTTTCACTATGCTCCCAACAGGCAGAACATCAGATATGCCCACCTTTTCCATATGATTCGCTTATAGAAAATGATTTCTTACTCATTGGTCTGAGATGACAGGATACTTCTGCTCGATACGTTAAAGAAAATGTTCAACATTTTACAAAATTAAATTTTCAATATAACTTATTCATAGTTACATACTACAATACTAACATATTGCTACTGGCTAATAAATTAAGATAAAGTAACGTTAACTTTTTAAAAATTAAAATATAAATAGATATATAGGGTGTTTTTTTTAGAGGTTTGTTTTTCGAATAGAGATAAAACTGGCATTTTGTGGTCAAATCTGGCAACTCTAATGTCATTTATGTTCAGTTTGGTTTGCCATTTCATCATGTACAGGTTAACAAAAGAACAACGCTTGCAAATCATGCAAATTTATTTCGAAAATAATGGTTCAGTTCGCGAAGTTTACCGCAAGCTCCGTCCATTTTATGGTCCATCAGAGCAATTAATTCGGTTAACCATGGGTCGTTTTCGCACTACGTTTACTCTATGTGATAATACGCATCCGCAGAGACGTCGAACAGTGCGCACCGAAGAAACAATTGCCGCTGTAGAGCAAAATGTTGAAGAGGACCAGAATGAATCGATTCGCCACCGTGCACAGCAATTGGAGCTTTGTCCATCAACTGAAAATTGGACCTGTAGAATTGGCTTTATTCGAGCCAGCCGCGGCGGCAACATGCCCGAAATCATATTTAAACATTAATGGCATAAAATTATCCTTCTAACAAAGCCAAATTGATGGACATTAAAACGATTTTCTTGTGTTTTATTTCAATTCGAAGTTCTATACCTCTAAAAAAACACCCTATAATTTTTTTTTTAATTTTTAATTTTTTTTACTTTATTATTTTGTTTATTTTGTTATTTTATTTTATTTTATTTTATTTTATTTTATTTTATTTTATTTTATTTTATTTTATTTTATTTTATTTTATTTTATTTTATTTTATTTTATTTATTTTATTTATTTTATTTTATTTTATTTTATTTTATTTTATTTTATTTTATTTTATTTTATTTTATTTTATTTTATTTTATTTTATTTTATTTTATTTTATTTTATTTTATGTTATTTTATTTTATTTTATTTTATTTTATTTTATTTTATTTTATTTTATATTATTTTATTTTATTTTATTTTATTTATTACTTAAAATTGCGACTAGTTTATATATGTATATAGAAAAAACTAATAAGGAATTTACATATAATAATAATAAAAAAATAATAAAAACCTACAATGAATTAATATATAGAAACTTTTAAAGAAACAGGCAAGGAAAGTCTGTTAGTTTGAGAACTTTAAAGTTTGAGATTCTATTTGTGTCTTTTATTTCATAACTCTTTCCAAATAGCTATTAAAAAATTAGTTATATGTACATTAATAAATTGTTTTAATTTCCCAAAGAAACCATGGAAACAAAGCAATATTAAAACACTCTCTTTAATTGGCTCATGAAAACTTTAATTCAAATGGGTATAAAAGAAATAGAAATAGCTTCAGCTTCAGTCAAAGTAAACATAAATACAATAATAAATAATAAAAAAAATCATAAAAACCTAGTAAAAATTCCTCACAGAAGAAGAGAAGAAAATTTAATGCCTGCAGTTATTATGCGCGTTCACAAGTCCTTCAAATCTTCAATCTGGTTATAACTCATTTGTGCATTGCTTTGTTGTCATATCTGCATTCGTTAGCTCGACCGCCAGTCTGCCTGATGATGCGCTTATTTTCTGACTGCTTGCTTGGCTGGTTGGACGACTGAATGCCTCTCTGAAAGTGTGTTTGTAAGTGTCTCTAAATGTCTGTTTCAATGGATCTCTGAATGTCTGCATGTATCTCTGAATGTCTGTTTGTCTCTCTGAATATCTCTTTGTGTGTTTGTCTGTTTGTTTGACGCTTACCTACAGCTTTCACTTGTTCGACTATGTAGTTGTGTGGCGCTCATTCATTTTTCTCTTCTTCGACATTTGTTCGCTGCATTCGAGCACATTTTGCGCTTGCAGCGCTACTTAATGTACTTAATGAATTGTGCAAAGCCATCAGCGACCACACAAACAACAACAACAACTGCAGTAACCACAACGACAGCAACAATGGCAAATTTGCCAGTAGCTCAAGCTTAAGCAGCCGCAACAGCATTTACAGCTGAAAATGCGTGCAGCAAATAAAAAATAAAAATAAAATTTAAAAATTTGTGAAAATTTCAACAACATCAGCCGCCAACTGCTGCCACTATTTGTTGTTGATTTTTTTTGCAGCAACAGCATAAAAACTGCAAACAAACAAATGAGTTGTGGCTGGCAATGCCGTTGCAGAATTCAATGAATTCGCGTTTTTTGTGCAATGCTTTGGCTGTTTGCAGCATTCCGCACGCTACATGGCATTTTTGTGCGGTTACTAGGGCTGTTGTTGTTGTTGTTGTTGTTGATGTTGGTTTTGTTTGTTGACTGCATAAATTCCGCGCGCTCGTGCAAAAACAAAAAACGACAACGATACGACAGCCAATGTGGCTGAGTTGGGCTTTTATGGCACATCATCAGCATCAGCAGCAGCACCAACAGCAAAAGCAACAACAACAACAACAACAACAACTACTACTGCATGTCTTCGCCTCAAACGCCAACCATGCAGGCATAACTTGTCGCTTTTAAGGTGCAATGACTGTAAATGTGTTTTTCGTGTCTGCTTTTTTGTTTGGTTACCTGGATGATTTGTGATGGTGTTTTTGTTGTTGTTGCTTCATGTGCTGCAGAAAAATAAATTACAAAAAAATGAAAAGCCATACGCTGCACTTTGTGTGTTGTGTGTGTGTGTGTGAGAGTGTGAGTACAGCTTGCACCAGTGTTTGGCATGTTCCCATTTTTTGTGTCTGTGTATTGTGTGTGCACAGGAAATGCTTTCCGCTCAAATGAACCTGCCACACGCGTAGCCATTACCGGAGATTGTCTGGTGTAAAATTTGCTTGCAGTGCTTTAACTTTATGATCTTCATGTGTCAGAGGTTAAATGAATTGTTAAGGCAGCGAACGCGTGCACTGTGCTGGCATTTGCAACATTCCATTGTGCCAACGTAGAGAGTTTTCTTTTTATATTGTATCGAGTGCAATTCTTTGGGACACTCAGGCGTATGAGTAATGGAAATTGGAAGATCTTCCTGGACACTGCAATAAATTGCTTGCTTGTGTGTATTGTACCAATTCAAGCTGCTGAATGTGGTTTTTCCAATGAAAATAGTGTTAATTGCGTATACGCATTGGTGTTCTCAGAATATTTGCAACATTGGTAAGAAGAGTTTTTCAAGAGTTATGTCTGAACTTTGATAGATTATTGCTCAGAATTTGCATGTAGCAATGCTGTTATTCTTTGACTTTGTTTTTTTGGTATACAACAATGTGTTGATATTGTTGAAGGGATTGTTTTTAAACATTTGTGTTTTCTGCACAAAGGTTTTTGCGAACGTTTAAATATGTGCGACCGAAATGATCGCGGAACATTTTTGGTTGAAATGCTTTCCTAACAAGCAAAAATTTCTCATTTGAGAAGAAAGTAATCCACAAGAGCAACAAAGGTTTCCATTCAAACCTGAGAAACTTACTACTGATTAGTCAATGATTCCGATGATTGGTCTTTCCATTTTTTGAAACGAAAATCACAAAGACTGACGAATGGTATTTGGCTCTGATAACTGGCTTTTTGATGTCTCGATTGGATTTCGGGGGCTAGATGACATGAAGTTAGTGGATAAGGAATTGGATGACAAAGACTCGGATGACATGGATTTGAATAGAACAGTTTTGAATGACACAAACGTGGACAAAAGTTCCAAAAATTCATAATTTCCAGAAGAGATTTTTTGTTCTTACACTTTTTTCTAGGGCCATGTAAAGTAATTGACTTATGGCAGCAAAACAACAACAACTCACTAACTCGAAAGAATCATTCAAAACATTTCTTTAGTGAGATCCAGCACGACTTCGACTTGGATGACATGGACTTGGATGGCAAGGACTTTGGATGACATGGACTAGGATAACAACGATTTGGATCATATGAACTTAGATGACAAGGAATTGTATGATAAAGGCTTGGGTTACATGGATTTGGATAGCAAGGAGTTGGTTGACCTGAACTTAGATGACAAGGAATTGTATGAACAATTTTTGGGTTACAAAGATTTTGATAACAAGGAGTTGGATGGCATGAACTTAGATGAGAAGGAATTTGCAATTACTTGGATGGGATGGATTTGGCTGAGATATACTTGGATGACATGGACTGGAATGACTTGTGCTTTCAATAAGAGCGTAACATGTCACACATCGTTCCTTACATTGAAGTTTTTTAAAGGAAATATCCAAAAATTCATTTCCAGAAGAGGTGGCTTAAAGCCCTTAGAATTCTTCCTAGGGCCACGTAAAGTAAATGAAACAACAACAATTGACCAACTCGATTCGATTCCAGCCATTGCTTTGGTCAGATACACCACGAACTTCTGTGATCGAGTCATGTAAACAAAGTTATGCAATTAAAAGCACTTAGACTCTTTTCTCTAGAAACATATAAAGTCGCTGGTTTGTGGCAATAAACCAACAACAACTGACCAGCTGGACATAATGGACAACATTAGTGAGATTCAGCATGACTTATGGGAAAGAGTCATGAAAAATGTAACTTCTGAAATCGAGTTCTGTAAAGAAAGCTTTGGGACTCTTTTTTCTAACTACATATAAAGTCGCCGGTTTGTGGCAGTAAACCAACAACAACTGACCACCTGGAGAACCAGGTGGGATTCAGCGTGACTTATGCAAAAGAGTCATGTTAACTTCAACGTTTGGAATCGAGTCCAGTAGATGAAGCCGCAGTAGAGTTGGGATTAAAGTTTATTAAGTATCAAAATTGTGTTCAATATATCGCACACGCACTTCAAAAGTGACACAACTAAAAATTTTTCATTTTCGGGTTTATGTGTTAATACTGTGCACAATGCATAAATCTACCAATCAGCAAAAGCTCAGTATATTTTGTTGTTGTTAACTGTTGGAAAAATACAGTTAGGTCTCTCTTCATATCAGGAGTTTGATGCTATTTGATCGCTGCAGCTTAAGGGGAGGTTCTCCTCTTTTTTTTTCAAAAAATCAATTTTTTTTTTTTTTGATGAAATGAAAGGTATGAATGTCGAGAATATGTGTGCAAAAGGATTTTTCGATCCGCAGCATATTTATCGCATAGGAGCGTCTCTGATGCGTCGAACTTTCGCGCGCGGAGAGAGAGACTTACGACTTTAAACGCGTTTATCTCAAAACCATTTTTTTCATCCTAACGTCAAGCGTAACTCATGATCTACTTATCCGAGTTACTTCATCTATAGCATTTCTTAAAGGGTATGATTTTTTATATGACTTATACCTAAAACAAATATAAACAAATGTGTAATAATAGTCTTTTAACAAAAGAAAAGTCGAAAAAAAGATGGTAAAAATTGAACTTTTTCTATGATTATGCATAAATTAGATGATTTTTTATAAAAATTATTCAAAAATAGGTATAAGTCATAGGGAATTTAATATTCTTTACTATAAAAAAAAAATTTTTGATTTCAGTTCACTACAAGTGGCTACAGCCTTGACGTTTCCGAACAATGTCTCGCTTGCAGAGGTTGACAAGACCCGCCATTTTTGGGCCGCCATATTGGATTTTGTAAAACAAAATTTTTTTCTTGTATTTTAGAAAGATGGCTTAATAAATCATCAAAACCGTCTATTCGTGAGTCGTTTCATTATCCGACAGTAAATGAAAGAATTTCGCTTTATTTTCGGCCGAAAAGAGGAGAACCTCCCCTTAATGCAAAAGAGTCCTAACTCAAATTGTGTCACTTTTGACGAAATAAATTTTAGTTAACCCTTATTCTCATACCCGGGTACCCGGGTGCCCACTGCGATGTATTTTCGTGAAAAAACTGACAAATAATGAAAATTTTTTTTTTACCTTCCGGATCCTCGTTATTTAGGTGAAAAGCGAACAAATCATATCAAAATTTTATAAACACTTTTTAATTAACAAAATATTGAAAACTTAAAAATTTCATGAAATGGGTACCCGGGTATCC
Organism: Melieria omissa; assembly: GCA_963971225.1. Lineage (NCBI taxonomy): Eukaryota > Metazoa > Arthropoda > Insecta > Diptera > Ulidiidae > Melieria > Melieria omissa. Next base: position 101,590,042 of record OZ020267.1, on the reverse strand, counting down.
CGGGTGCCAAACGACGTTAGTAAGTTTGGGTATGAGAATAAGGGTTAAAGTTAATTTTAAGCAAAATTCTGTCAATTTTTGTATATATTTTTAATTATTAAAATTAATTGTGAATTTTCAAAATTTTTCTTTCAACTTTTTAACTGTCATTTATAATTATTAAATTCAGAAAAAGTGGCATAACTTGAAATAATTCGGTAATTATTGAATGAAAATATCATCAAAACAGTCACAACTCAAAATTTTGGATTTTCTAGTGTAAAATAAAAAAAAATTCTTGCAACTTATCATAAAACATAATCTGTAAGGATTTTCTAAAAGAAATGTTTATTTAGCTCAAAAACAGTTTTTTGCGTTTCCTGAAAAATCAAAAATTTTGAGTTGTGTCACTTTTGTTGTGCGTGTGCGATATGACAGATAATTTCCGTGTGGGTTAAAGAACCTTCAATACCATTTCTTGCTTAATGAACTTTGTACCAAACAAAGTATTTGTTTAGCACTCATACGTCCCCAAGGCCAAGTGAGGTTTGCTATGAAATGATGCTTTTCTTCTTGATTGGTGTTCACATTTTGAGTTATAAATCACTTACATTAACTGAACAAACAAATTTTGTTATTGATTTGAACAGTATTTAGTTTCAAATACAATCAAATACAAGCTTGAAACGCAATGGATCAAGTTGATGGTTTTGCATAGTTGAGCGCATAATTAATCACTTATACGCCTAATAGTCTCTTTTGTACGCAAATCGTTGCTGATTTCACTCGATTAGTTATACATTTAATTTAGTTTGATTATGAGCTTTGATTCAATTAGATGCAGCAATATTTAATCTGGGCATTCAAGTGGCTAATGTGTTCAAAACATTAGCATAATTGCTGGTTTTTGCTTGTGAGACTCAAGTTATGTCAGTCACTTGCTTAACACTTCAAAGTGCTCCCCAGTCAGCGAAGGCGTGAAAGTGTTTTGCCAGCTGCTGCATTTGGACCACAAAAAACGTATGCCAAAATATTTGTGCAGAAAAGCAAAAACTTTGTAGAAGAAATTTATGTGAAAGCTCGAGAAACTCAGCTGAGGCAGCCAAGAAAAATGCCACACACGCGCGTAGAAAATGCAAAATATGTGCAACGGCAGCAATAAAACAAGGTTGGCCGTGGCCATTGCTGCCACTATGCACACAAAAAAGTGGCGGCAATCAGTTGCAGTGGTTGCTGTGTGAATGTTTATGTGTGTGTGTGTGTGAGGTGGCAACGCTGCAACTGAGGCTGCAGTTTGAGTTATGCTTCGGTAATTTGCTTTGTTTAACAGTTTGCGTTTGCGTTTGTTTGTGAGTGAGTGAGTGATTGTGTGTGTGTGTGTGTGTGTGTGTGTGTAGGTCTAGCACATTGTTGAGGGTATTGCGTTGCACTGGCTGTAAGCAGCTAGAATAACCAGAATGTAAAGGTGTGCAAACAAATTGTTGTTGATTAGATGGCGCTGCAAAAATGTTTAAGCAGCAAAAAAACCAAACAGAAAAATCTAAAATTAAAGTAGGAAAAAATTGAGCTATATAAGATTGCGTGCACACGCAAACAAAGTTGAAGAAAAGCAGTAAAACGAAAAAGAAAACAAAAAACGCTAAAAAAGGTGTAGATAGTGCTAAAGGTTAAAGGGGGAAAGTACGAAAAAAAGGCAGCAATCGCTGACTGGTAACTGCGGCGCCGAATACTGCTCGGTGTCTAAGCATATTTGAGTTGGATTTTGTATGCGGAGGCGTAAGGTTTGCTGTGGGTGTGTGTGTGTGTGGATTGGCATCATTAAAATCGAAAATAAAATAAACCATGCTGAAAGCTTTTGTGCAACTTCTAGTTAAAAGTGTGTAAAAGAACGTTGCGTGGCTTTGGACTTTTAACACCTTGATTGCTTTGACAGGTGTTGGTTTTGAATAAAGTCACACAAAACAGTGTGTGTTAGCAATTTGAGATATTTGTTTTTCAAAGGATCTGGTATATGTTTTTGTGAAAAAAAAATATTTCAAATAAACAGAAATGATTAGAATGAGGCAAACAAGTATTTCAAATATGTTTTGCTTGTTTAAATGTTAAGAATATTTGACTCATTCGCCATGAACAGCAGAGGAATATTTGCTTTTATTATTCTATATTTAAAATACCAGTGTGACCTTCAGAAGATTTCAGAACAGAAGCGAGCAAAACATGTTATTTTTATTTTTCTATGTATATTTCAAGCATGAGTATGACCTTGAAAACAGTTCAGATCCATGCTGAGTTTCATGATTATTTATCAAGGCATAAAATTCAGTGAAAAATTTTTGTATTCTGAAATCTTTAAACATTCAAACCATGCTTTGGGACTTTAAGGACATTTGTTTTATGTAAAAAAAACATGTTGTAATTTTTTTGTTTTAATAATCTTTTATCTAAAGTCATAATGCCCACATATATACATATTTCAAGATAACAAAACACTTGTGTTTTTTTATCACAACACAATTTTCAAGCGCCTACTTAAAAGCCAAGTCCTTGAAGACATCCTTGAAGCCTTTGAGGACTTGAAAACATAATGAGACAATAATACAAAAATAACAGAAATACCTTTAGAAGCAACTAATGGGCTACATGTGTTTGTTTGTGTGTGTGTGTTCACCCATTAGCAGCAAATATTTTAATTTTCTGCGCCACTTGCGTTGGTATTTTTTATTTTATTTTTTTTCACTTGTTTTCTGTGCTGTTAATGATGCTGCGTGCTTGAGGTTGAATTTTCTGCTTGATTTTAATTTGAAAAAAATGTTGCATGCATGCAAACCACTGCAAATAGAAACATGAGGCGCTGACAATACTGGTGTGTGTGTGTGAATGTATTCGGAGTGTCCTTGAGAGCCTTTCCGGCCGTGTCACATTTGGTTACGTTGCGCGCAAGACAATGCAAACACACACAAACACACACCTTCATACATTCACACAGTTGTAATTATGGCGAGCGAATGCCAAACAAAAGTTTGTCAAATATTCAGAAAAACCCCAAAAAATGGAATACAAAATCTATGCAGCAGACTTCAGTAGCCGTGAGTGCATACCGAATTAAAAATGACGCGCTGCAGTAGAGTAGAAATATTTTGGGCAAGATGAGCTATGCGAAAAAGTGCAGGCAAGGAGGAGTATGGGGGTTCAAACCCCCGCCTCCGAAAATATTTGCTTGTTATACAATGCGGGTGGAAAATTTTGTCTGAAATTTGATTGATGCCAAAAGTTGCATATGGAACCGTCCCCAAAATTAAATCCTCTGTACGCCACTGCATACGCGTGTGTATGTATTAGTATTTTTGTATGGGTTTGCATGTTTGTGATCGTTTTTACCGCGTTTCAGCCAACACATTAGCTTCGTGAGTGCGTTATTTGCCGTGGGAAATAAAATAATACAAGTGAAAAAGTCATTGTTGTAACAACAATATCGTGTTTGCTGTTTTTACACTGTTTTTACAGGTATTGTTTCAGCTAAATATATATATATATGGTGAATATATATAGCGTTGTCTCATCCGACTTAAATCTTTTCGTTTTAATGAGATGTGGCAAGAAGAGGATTAGTTAAGTAACGTAGATATGGACGTTCCGAGCAGGGCTCACCTAGGCCACGGAGAGCTACTAATGATTTGGACTCAAATCTCTTTACTTACAAAATCGTTAGAAGGGAATTCTAGTATTTTTTATGGGTCCCTATCAGCTAGTGACCCGTTATGACACCAATGACTGTTTTCAGCCGGTCAGGACTAAGTAAGAAAAGTTTCCTAGAATGACGAAGGTTTAGTGTCGGCTACATGTGACGGTTTGCTTACTTCCTTAACATAATTTTATTATTATAAATACCATATAAGTTTCACTCAAGTTGGCATTTGAACCGACAGCCTTTTGAATGCTAGTACAATGCATTAATTACCAAAGTAAGACAGCAGGGATACTTTCACGGCAAAAAATATCTTTCAACTAGCATTTATATATTTCATCGTATTGTTTCATGTGTTTTCGTTATTTTGCTCCCTTTTTTTCCTTTTCTTTTGTTCTTTTATTCCTTTTTATTCCTTTTCTTCGATTTCCTTTCCCATTTTTTCGTCTTTTTCTTGTTCTTCTTCTTTCTGTTCTTCTATTCTTCTTCTGTTCTTCTTCTTTACTTCGGTTTCCTTTTTTATCTTTTCATTTCTTTTTCTTCTTCTTCTTCTCCTCTTTCTCCTTTTACTTTATATTTTCCTTTATCTTTACATATGCCTTATTCTTTTCCTGTTCATTTCAATTTCTTTTTCTCTACTACTTGTCTTTCTCCTTCTCCTTATCCTTTTTATTCTTATTCTTATTTTTATTTGAGTTTTTATTTTTCATTCTTTTTTATGTTTTCCGCTTTTAATTTTTATTTTTCTTATAATTTGTATTCTTGCTCTTTGTTTTGCGATTCTTTTTTGTTTTGTATTTTTCTGGCTCTTTCTCCTGCCTTTTCTTTTGCCATTACTGTTTTTTAATTTTTAATTTTTTAATTTTCATTTTACTTTCATTTCCTTTTTTTTCTTTTACCTTTCTCTTTTATTTTTCTCTTTTCTCTTCTTTTTTCCTGTTCTTTCGTATTTTATTTATTTCCTGTGTTCTGTTTCTGTCTGTTCTTCGATTTAGGTTTTAGGTTTCAATTTTTTATTTAATTTTTGTTTTGTCGTTTTCTTCTACTTTCTACTCTTTCTTTTTACGTTTTACCCTTTACATTTTCCATTTCATTTACTCATTCATTCGTTCATTTCTTTTTATTTTTCCTTTGTTTGCTTTTTAAATTTAATTTTTCTTTTTAGTTTTCTATAGCTTTTCTTTTTCTTATCTTTTTCTGTAACTTTTATTTATCTTTTATTTTTACTTTTTTCCATTTACCTTTTCTCTTATTGTTTTTCAGTTTGTTAGCCTTTTTCGTGTTATTTTTTTATTTTCGGGTTATTATTCTAATTATTGTAATATTCTTCTTTCTTTCTTCTTTTTCGTTATCTTCTTTTTTATTTAATTATTTTCATTTTCCGTTGCTGTTTTTTTTATTTTTTGTTTCTTTACTATTTCCGTACTTACTGCTTGCTTCCCAGTTTATCTTTTATGCCCAATTCACAATTTTCTCTTCATCTTACTTTTTGTTAATTTTCATTTACACCTCATTTCGTAATACTATGAGTTCTGCCGCTAAATTCCTTCTCATTTCATCACTTCTTTTTAGGCTTTTTATCTATTTTCCATCTCTTCCATTTTAAACTGATTTGCCGCTTAAAAATGTTGGCAGTGGCTACAACAACAATAACTACATTATTCCTTCAGTCAGTTGCACACTTTAATGGTTTTATACTTCAATATACAAGAAATTCTCATGTTGCTGCTTTTTATCGACCAATGCAGCAGCAAAATCAACAACAACAACAGTCTATATAGATATAAGAACAGCTGTTTGGTTGCGTTGCGTTGTGCGTTTGAATGTTGCAAGTTTGCTTAAATGGCTGCAGCAAATCTGTGGCCGTAAGGAATAACAGCCAAAGTCGAGTTAGGACAAAATTGAGTTATAACCACCATTGCATTCGTCGTATTCAAATGTACTACTACACAAAATTCGATGGCTTTTGCTCATAAAATGAATGTTTTACGCCCAAAAATCTAAAATTTTTCTAGTTAAATCTAAAGCAAATTTAGAAATTAAAAGTGCTCTCCTTAAAACTTCATAAAATCGACTTTGGCTGTTATTCCTTACGTCCACAGAAATGTTGCATTGCTTTTGATGTGACACGCGGCTTAACACATTCACAACAACAATGTGTTCCATATGCATTTTTTACTTGCAAATATGCATTTTGGGGATACTGTACACAACTTTTGAGCCCAATGCCACTTTGAAAGCATATTTGCTATAAATAATTTTTGCAATATTTCCTTTGCGTGCGTCGCTGTATGATTGTCAAATTGTGATAGTGATAATGCAACTATGACAGTAAACATTTCATATCTGCCACATATCTGACATTGCTCGCGAGAGGGTTAACTCGTTGCATATTCACTCGTTTTCATGCCAGAGACAGTAAAGCCACAAGACAGAAGATGAAGAAAATGCATAAAAACATGTAGCATCAGCTCAGCAAAAACAAGAAAAGCTAACAAAAACAAAAAAATAAAAAAAAACAAACAAAAAATATATAAACACAATAAAAATTAAGAACATAAGAACAAGAATGAAAAATAGAAATTAAACTGAGCGAAAGCCCAATCCTTCTGGGAAAAGACAAGCAAATACCGGCTGCGACAACATTTACTTTGCGTAGAGGAGAAGCATTTGTTGCTGCAACATTGTTGCAGGCAACAATGCATTGAGCAACAGGCATGACGGAAGAATTTTTTATCAAGTTTAAAGTGAACTTGCTTAGTGTTTAAATATTGTTGTTGTTTTTGTATTTAGGGAAGCTTTGCAGTGACTGGCTGTTTACGCAGTATGGTCGGTAGGTAGTCGAACTTAAACATAACAGAATTGTTTTTGTTGTTATTCTAGTATACGAAAAATTGCTTCATTTAGCTGCAGAACCGTGTGGAAATATTACATGGAAATAATAATGCAACTTATTTCAAAAGTTGATGAAACATTTCAAGAGTAGCAAACATGATTAGAAAAAAGCCACATGGAGTCAAAACTATTTGATCCATCTATCTATTAGAAGACAGTATAATCTTCTAAAGTATATTAATCTTTTTAATGCTCAAACAATCAGGCCAAGCTTGAGTATTCAAGGAATTCAATAAAGTTTTTCTTAGCTTCGTTTTCTTAATTCTTCTTTGTAATAAAATAAATTCATTTAAATATTTTAAATAACTTTACTTTGCTGCAATTCTTAACCTTTAAAAATCACAAGAAGATTTTAATTGAATCAATTTCGCACTCACCTTCTATGCTTATTCCATATGTTGAATACAATAAGTGCTAAGGCTACTAATATACCACAACTTGAAATTGTACACATGCAGACGAATAATGGCAGCGATACGGTGCGTAGAACGCGTCGTACAATTGTGCGATCCTGAGGTACCTGCAACACAAGAAATTCCAATAATATTTACAATGTGACCAATACACATTTTTTTAAAAAGAAAGCATTAATAAGTTAAAAATTTCTATTTTTACATTTTCATATTTTTTACATGAATTTTTAAATATATTTTTATATTTTTAAAATTTAAAATTTGTTTAACTGTTATTTTAAAATCAATTAATTTTTATTTCAATTTTGATATTTTTTTTATAAATTGAAAAAATTATGGTTTGTTTTATATTTTGATATTTTTTATATTCATATTTATATTTTAAATATTATTTTATTTTATATATTTATTATAGTGGAGGTTCACTTTTAAAATGAATTTACGTTTAAAATATTTTGTTTTCAGCTTCAGCATCAGTCAGCCTTAGCTTCAGTTTAGTCAGTTAATCAGTCAGTCACTCAATCAGTCAGTCCGAACAACCAATTATATAGATTGTTGTTGTTGTAGTATGATAATCATTGTAGTGTTGCTGTTTCGGTTTATGTTTTTGTCCTTTTTGGCCAATTTAATTTATATTGAAACCACCTTTTTGCTTTGACCGTACACGGGTCGTATGAGTAATCACAATTTTACGACGCCTGGCCGATGACTGGCCGATGATTGTATAATTTATTTTTATTTTTTCCATTGCTACGCATAACATTTAAACTTTGTAGACTTTGTAGAAAAAAATTGGTTGTGTTTGTGTAGAGAAAGTTTGCTTTAGTTAGCATTTAGCAGCAATTGTTGGTTTTGTCATTCCTAAACTACAGAACAGCACAAACGCAATGAATTGGGTAATGAACTTTTTATTGAAGTTTTGCGGTATGTGGTCGAAAAGTTTACGCAGCAGCACATAAAATACAGCACAGAAATTGTTAAAACCAAAAGAGACAATGGGTTTTTCAACATTGATTGGGTAATTTTGAGATTTTGTACACAATTTGCGGGCGACTGGCGTCAGTCGGGGGAATTATGTTATTGTTGTCTGGCTGCTGAATTGTTTGATATGGTTTAAAGGATTTTGGAGTGGTGTGTGTTTCTTGTTAAATGGGAATAATTTATATATTTTCTGCTACTTGTTTTAGATTTTAATACAGAAAGATGATAAGTCAAGGCTCGTTGACTCACTTTAACTGACTTTTAAAATTGAGGTCAATAGTCAATTTCTAAACATTTTTTCTTTCATTGAGCTTTCCATAGTTTCCATAGTTTTTGCTGTGGAACAGCATGTTTGACATATCAGTTTTTTGTTTTCTTTGTCTTGACTTGTCATTTCTCTTCCTAGGCTTTTCCGCAATATTTTTTTGTATTTTTGTACTCTGCATTGAGCGTTAAGCACTCGTTTGCATGTATTTTCCATACATTCCTTGCAAACTCAGTAGTGTCTTTGCTACTGTGCACATTTCATGGACTCAACTGGGTTGTTGCTGCATGCAAATTGTGCACGGAAATGCCTGACAAAATCAATCAAGGCGACTTTTTGGCAATTAAATTTTGCCAATATTGCCAATTGAAAATTAGAATTCAAAGTTTGCCGAGACTGCAGCAGTCAGTGAGTGATTGAGTGACTGAGCGGAATTATTGGAATATGCAGTGCCAGCCACAGATACGCAGTGAACGAAGGCGTCGAAGGGCATTGAGAGTGCAAGGACCATGGCATAAAGTAGAAAATATTGCAAGCTGCTGCAGCAGCCAGAGCGGAAGGCAATGAAAAATATGACTTGGTCACTCTACTCATTCCAGTGGGAAGCAAACGATAGCAAAGCATTAAAGCAGAAATGCAGAGATGAGACGGAAACAAATGAAAAGCGTAATTAATTTTATATATATAGACAAAAAAAGTAGAAGAAGACAAATAAAGCAGGAAAATGAAATTTTAATGAATGCCACAATGTGACAGAAGTCGACTGACACATACACCAACGAAAGAGAGCAGCTGCGGCAGCTGGGGAGTGTGAGGTCCTTAGGCCAATACTAATTGATGAACTATTTGCACAAAGACAACAGCAAGAGAGAGAAGTGCAGTGTCGAGTTGTTGGCGACAGCGAAATTCGATGCGAGCAAAACTAAAAGAGGAAAATCGACCCAAAGGACTTTTGTCCGTTGACAACAGGGAACAGTTTTTGCGCACAGCTGCTGTGAGGTGTGGCAAGTACAACATGCAGAAGGTGAGCAAGGGACAAGGGAAAAGTGCTCTAAAAGGGTGTTTTAAAGAATTAAAAAATATAAAATTAATTAGTTTAACAAATTTATTCGGAATTTATTAATTTGAGTAAAAGTGTTCGGTAGATTTTTTACCAAAATTAAATAAATAAATAAATAAATGAATAAAAAAAATAAAAAAATAAACAAAAAAAGAAATAAATAAATAAATGAATAAATAAATAAATAAATAAATAAATAAATAAATAAATAAATAAATAAATAAATAAACCAAAAAATAAATAAATAAATAAATAAATAAATAAATAAATAAATAAATAAATAAATAAATAAATAAATAAATAAATAAATAAATAAATAAATAAACCAAAAAATAAATAAATAAATAAATAAAAAATTAATTAATTAGTTGATAAATAGTAAATTAGTAAATAAATAAATAAATAGAGTAAATCTATCAAGCTTCCTTCTTCGTGTTAAGATGACCAAATACTTAAGTGACACCAGCCAGATGTTGATTCATTGATGACTTCATTGATGACTTAATGGTACCAGCACCCTGTACAAAGTTTCTTTGTCTCTTACTCCTACTCGAAACAATATTTGCCTCATGCTCGTAAAAAACATAGAGCCACACGTGGCCAGCTGACTGCAGCGCAGCTGCTTACTTTGTGCCGGACAACGCGGCGTATACGTAATGGAGAATGTGTAAAGTTGTGCTGGACCGACGCTACTTATTGATTACAATGCAATGCGGAAAGAGCCAAATGACGACATACGAATGATTTTTGCGCTGTTTTTATTTTTCATTTCGTGTGCTTTGTTTTTGTGAAATCTGGTAGTGGCGCATTGCTCGGGGACCCAACAAGGAAGCGGCAATTTTAAAAGAATTCGTTTTTACGTTTTTACGGCTTGCTGCCTGAGCAAGTGGAAAGAAGGGAGAGGAAGCTGACGCACAACAACCAGTGCCAAGAGAAAAACGACACAGCGGCAAATTTAAAGCGAGATGGCAGCCAAGTTGGAGTAAGCAACAGCAGCAGCAGCAGTCGAGCAACGTGCAACTACTATATGCACTGAAGCATTAAGCGCAAAGCACTTAAATTAATTCAAGAGTACAATTTTTTGCTTTCATTTAAAGTTTTTTTCTTGCTGATTTTTCTCTCTCTCTGATCCCGTTGCTCTGTGTGTTTTTTCTGCGTCTTTTATGCGCCACTTGGATGCCGTTGCAATTGCAGTTTCAAGTCGTTTTGCCAAGCCTTTGCTACGCTCGTATGTATGAATGTGTGTGTGTGTGTGTGTGTCTAACTATGTCTGTACTGCTGTTCGGTTCGAGTAGTTTATGGCTGAGTAAATTTTCCATTTCAAAGGCTCACACACAGTGTTAGTTACAGTGCTGCATTGGTCAAAATGCGTTTAGCATTTGATTTGCGCCGTTAGCATATTTCACTAAATTATTCAAATGTGCACTTTTTTATGCGCTTTAAGTTTGCCACTTATTTACACGTTTGGCAGTTGCTTGCATTTGCATTTGGTGTATTTGAAATTCGCTTGCAACTTACACTCGTCGCGCAACTTTGCCCATGAAAATAAATCAACATGGCGACTTGGCGCAATCGAAAAGCCAAAAAGCAGTCAAAATCAGAAAAAAAACGCTGCAAGTGTTATTTGATTTTGACCACTTAAAGAGTGACCACTCTGGCTTTACACGTTGCAATTCAAGCATTGAATTGATTTCAAACTAAAACTGAACAGTGTGAATCGGTCGCTGTTCAATGGCAGCGTGCGAGAACAGGTGGACTGTTTTAATAGCTGGGACGAGCGATAGATAGTCCAAACACGCAAAGTTGGATAGTAAAAGCCATTTGGACTATGTTGTCAGGTGTATTTGTGTGTGTGTTGCATGTGTAATGGCAGAATTGAGAATAAAATTGATTACACTCAGGCAAAGTGCAGCCGATAAGTGAGTTGAAATAGTTGAAAGGATTTTCGTTCACACTTTTTGTAGACTTTTTCTGTGTGCAGTAAATTGGTTTAGCATACCGTGAATTGGTATTAGGTGAGAGAATTGTGTGTATGTGTGAATATTCACATGAATTTGGTTCAAATCCAGTTTGACTCTACGGGGCGTATGAGTGTTATGAATGTTATTTGAATATTTTTGAATTTTTGCATAAGACAGAAGTTTGGTTTTTTGATAGCAGGCGATCTTACTAGAGTAACTATTTATGAGACTTTAAAATTATGGTTATAAAATCTACTACTATCGAATACTAAACTTGTGCCTTGTAATGAAAACTACATTCAAAAAAATTTAGGAAATGAGTACTGAAAGGAGTAAATCTCCTCACTTCACACGAGTAAATCTCATTAAAGGTGAAATTAAAGGTGAATTTTGTCTTTAAGATGATGAGATAACGGCATAGTGTGCAGTTGCTTGGCATTAACGATTGAGAAGAGTTGCATTATGGGACAAACTTCGATGCAGGAGGATGAGTTGAGGATCATTAAGCATAAGAAACTGCTTGAATTGACGAAGGATTTAGTCATCAGAAGGGAGGTCCATGATTACATTATCAAAAATCTTTGTTTAGAAAAGTGGTGTGTTTCGGTAAAATCGGAACTGGTGATGCTTCTAGCTGACAAGAATCCGCCAATAGCAATTCGCCAATAGTTTAGATTAGATAACAGTGGCTGCCTCTGTATGAGACACACTCATGCCTGCATATGTGCCGTTGTGGTACTATATAGCTAGAATCTTGGTACAAATTTTCAACTTGTTTAAAAAAATCTACTATTAAAAAAATTCTACTATTAAAAAAAAATTAAAAAAAAGAGCTTACTAAACAATTTTCTAGAATATTCGCAGAATGTCAAGTAATGTTAATTATTAAATTTATTATTAATTTATATTTAACTATCTTCCTGAAAATTTTCAATTTGTTTAAAATATTTTACTTTTTAAGATAATTTAAAAAAAATTTTACTTAAAAATGTTTTAGAATATTCACAGAAATTGTTAGGTAAAATTAATTATTAAGGGAGAGGGCTGGGTTGTGAACCAGGCTGGGTTGTGAACCATTACCGTTTTTTCTTTCCCTAATTGACATATCGCCAATCTTTCAACTGTCAAGTTTGTCTTATGATATGACTTTGCTTTTGTGGTTACACCGAAGTACAAACACGTATTGCTTGTGGCAGCAATCGAGTTTGAAAGACATCGTGTTTGAAAATCGACTGCGAAAACTTGTTGGCTTTTTTTTTAAGTGCTATCCAAGTGACTGAGCTTATTGCAAAAAGGTCTGTGTAATACATGTTTATTTAGTGTTTTGATTCTATTTTACGATGCAATATTTGTTTATGTCGAATTATGATTGGAAGTGTCGTTTATTTTAAAGTTTCCAAAATGGCATCGTGGTTGGGCTGTGAACCACTGAGGTGGCTGGGTTATGAACCACCTGCTTTTCGTACTACATTTGTTCTAACACTGTCAAATATGGACGGATATTAAAATAAAGTAATTTTATGTAATTTCACCCGATTTTCTTGAGTTCACTGGAAGTGAGCCAATGCGAGAACGCATTCGTATTTCACAAGCAAACATTGCGACACCGATTAGGATGAAAATTCAAAAAATTGAGCACTTTCATTCATTGCGATTTTTTGGCCTAATTGGCGTCATTATAACTTTTTTTCACCTCTTGAGGCCTCCTGATTAAATAAATCCTCAACTAATTTAAAAATTATGGATGTTTTCCTCGTATTTTCCGACTTTAATAGGGATTTTCCAGATGGTTCACAACCCAGCCACTTTTTTGGAAAAGCGAAAAATCAAGTCCTTAGAAAATTGGACGTAGAGAGTTAAATTTCAATCAAAACGGTAATCTGTCTTCATAAAAAAGTTGCGTTATATATTCACCTTTCCAATGGTATCTTCGATTTTTCGATATCTTTATTCTGTGAAAAGTTAGAGCCAAAAAACAAAACCCCTGTTCACAACCCAGCCCTCTCCCTTACATTTATTATAAATTTATAATTAACTACACTGAACTATAAATTCGAAGTTATTTTAAATAACAAGGTTCTGACAACGGATTCTGGTAGAGGGAGAAAAAAAAACAATATATACAGGCATGTGCTGCAAATCGCACGATTTCAAATCGAAATCGGAATTTGAAATCGTACGAATTTTTGGGGGGTGTGCTACAAAACGGACGATTTGACTTCAATTCGAAATAAAATTCAAGCTGATTTTTTTGTTGACGTCTATACAATGTTTTTTGAAATGTTAACAGAAAATTGAATATCTTACATGATGAGCATTTTCTTTGCGAGTTTGACGTATTTAGAAGAAAAAGAAAGAAGAAAGAAAAGTGGAAACAGTAAAACGCCGCATTCTGAGAGACCATTCCAACCCACTGGACATGTCGGAATCTCACTCTCGCTAATTTTCTCATTTTTGCTAACAATGTAGATTGGAATTTTTGTGGCTGTCTTGGCATGGAACTTGCCGAAAGACACCACTGAATAGGCCCGTTGTGATACCACAAGTTTAGGGTCTGTCTTACTGCAAGTCAAGAAGACTATTCAAGCCATTTTTTGTGGTGTTGAAATACGGGAGGGTGGTGCCACGTCTGGAAAGCTGATAAGCGCAGTTACCACTGATGTCTTTGTGGCCCGGTACCCAGGTAAGGGTAATGTTGTACACATAAGTCATTTAGTAGGGATAGGCAAAGCGCAACTACTTTCGATGTGGTTGAGATTGTCTGAATAGAAACCGTGTCTTGTTCCCACTCCGGTCTATGAGGTATGAGGGTTGAGAATTTAGAGTCGAACTGATATGATGGTAGCGAGTAGTATATGTTGTCAGGTAAGTCAGGTGAACAGCCTAGGATTCGGTAGTAACCGAAATCAGTGCATGTCCATCTTTTGATGGTATATAGTCTCACTGCAGAGAGGGTTGCAGCTTGTTTACCGAAGACGTCAACAGGAAGAAAGTGGAGCAGGGCGTAGAGTCCTCTGGATGGTGTTGATCGAATGCTCAAGTTATTATGAACGCCGCCGATCTTTGGACTGAGTCCAGAAGTTTCTAGTTAACCATCTTATCCAGGGCAGTCCACCATACTACTGCTCCATAGAAAAGAATTGGCCTAATCACGGAGATGTAAGTCCAGTACATGATACGTGGTTGGATACTCCATTTCTTACAGCTCCTCTTTTGCAAGAGTACAGTGCAACAGTGATGGAGTTGTAACCCTATTGGTTAACAGGTTGTGAACTATGCCCACTATCGGCTTGCACAATTTTATGTTGGTCAGTGAGCCAGTACTCGCTCAACTTTTTCACGTTCAAAATTTCTTTATAAGTTGAAACGCAAATAGAATACCAGCCGTTTTCTAATCGCAACGAAAACGAAATTTCGGTTTTCTGGCACATATCATTTCAAACGATTTCGTTTTCGAAAATTGACGAAATCAAAACGAAATTGAGCACACTCCATCACGTTTTCGCTCCGAATTTGAAACGAAAACGATTTGTAGCACATGCCTGATATCTACATGTTTCAACGTTTTGAAAGTCTGCAGTTTTCAAAGTTTTCTCCCTTTGAATTAGCATACGAAAACCATATAACCATTTTATGTACATGATGTGTTCAGTAATTTGATGTAAAATACTATGAGAAAGATTTTTATGGAACACTTTAACCCTCTACCTCCCGTGCCTATGGGTCAATTTGATCCTTTTTTCCAAAATGTCAATTATGTCCTTTAAATCAGGGCTTTTTAAGGACAAAATGTTAACAAAAATGGCCATTAAATTCGACTATAGGTATCTGAATGCATCAAAGCTCATAAATTAACTTTAGTGCCTGAAATAAGCCAAAACTGAAAATGTGTTTAAGTGTTTATTTCGAACTTATTTATATTTGCTACTAAAATGTGAGGTAAGAATGATTGTTTCATTTATAATTGATCTATAAATAAATAAAATAAAATAAAATAAAATAAAATAAAAAAAATAAAATAAAATAAAACAATATAAAATAAAATAAAATAAAATAAAATAAAATAAAATAAAATAAAATAAAATAAAATAAAATAAAATAAAATAAATAAATAAATAAAAAGGACGAGATGATCAAGAATCAATACAGGGACAACAAGAAATTATTGGCTCATATAATAGAAAAGGTAGTAGCTCAGCTGGCTTGTGCGTTGGGCCGCGAGTCATATGCGACGCTCGAACCCAGGTTCAAGACTCCGTTGCGTTAACACCGAAAAAAAACAACACTTTTTCTTTCGGCGGCTGTCCTCTCAGCAGGAAATGGCAAACTTCTGAGAGTAAAAATTGCCTATGAAAAAGCTCCCAACTCGTCGTTCGGAATCGGCATAAAACTGTAGGTCCCTTCAAACCTTGTAAAAATTCACACGCACAACATGGATGGTGACGGGTAGCTAGGCCTTAGTCTCATAATCGGGCTATCGTGCCAGTCAAGGAGAGAAAGAAGATAATAGAAAATAACCCGAGGAATGTATGAGCCTAACGAAGAGTATTCTAGGATTATTACAGACATCTTGGCAGGGCATTGCAGCTAGAATTATCACCTGACTAAGATGGGAAATCGTGCAAATTAAGGTTGCAAAGTTCTGTGTGAAAGAAAAGGAAACTTTATTACATATATCAAAAGAGTGTCCTGCACTTATGTTTTGTCGAAAGAAGCATTTGAGGGATTTCTTCCAAGCAAATGGGAGCCTAGAGCTTTATAAACTATGCTCAAATTTTTCTCGAAGGCTGGAAAAACAGATAAACTCTGAGGAGTTCATGAACTTGTCACAATAGATCTTTTGAAATGCTATATTATTTCTCTATCAAAAAAAATTAAAAAGAACAAAGTAATTTGTTACTATTCCAACTTCATGTTTTGCTCTTTCGACTATTTGGTTTTATGTGTACTGTGAACTAAAGTCCTGCATGAATATATTCATTTTGGCGGCTACACTACTGTACATACTGTACGGGTACTTGGTATTCGAAGAATGCGTAGAACGAAACGAATAGAAACGAGAACCAACGAGCGTCACTTCTCGTTTCTATTCGTATTCGGTGAAAGCGAACACTGCAGCGCTCGTATTCGGTGAGAAGCGAATACTGCAGTGCTCGTATTCGGTAATCGAGAACTTTGCGAAGTATTCGAATATCAACAGTTTCACCGAATATTTTTATGCGCAGTATGTCACTTTTCCATGTGTATACTTGTGCTCAGTTGAAGTGGCTTATTGGTTAATACGCAAAATGGAATTTATTGAAGAAAGTAGCATAAACAATTAATAAATATTTATATATAACATAAATATATCTAAATAATCTTAGGAATAATAAAACGAGTATATTCGAATATATTCGAAGCAGTGTGTACTATTATTCGAATGCTTTTGTGCTCGTTTTCCCGCTTCGAGCGAATATGAATAAACAGTGTACGTCTACTCGTTTCTGTTCGGAGCTTACTCGTACTCGAAGAGAAATGTACTCGTATTCATTCGGACCGGTCCGCAGAGATGAAGTGAAGTATTCTATTCAAAAGCATTTGAATGTTTTCGAATAGCAAAAATGCATACTCGTGCAGGACTCTATTGTGAACATAGACTTAGCTTTTCAATATTTGTATGATTGTTGCCATCTCATTTTGCTTACCTTTCCTCCAATCCACTGTTCCATATTTAACCAAGTTAGATTATCCAATTGGGTATCGTAATAGCCCAATTTATCATATTTCCCATTGATCATTTGCTCGATTTGTGTTAAGGCAATACGATCGCCCTGTGAGCTGAAGGCAACAACACCCTGTGAAGGAAACAGAGAAAAAGTTCATTTAATGTTGCACATCAATCATATCATCAGTTGAAAATATTTTCTAGTTATATGTATTAATCTACCCTCAGCACTAAACTTCGTTGAAACTTGTACGAGAATTATTCACACTTAGTACTTGCATACTTTTCCCCCAATTTTTCAATATTCTGGCACCCTGCTGTCGCCTCACTTCCCCTGGCACTGTGTGCCGCTGGAGTGTGCCGCATTGTGCGCCCTTGAATGTGGCCGCTGAATGCTGCACGTGTGCACGAGGTGGCAGCGCTTTAAGCAAATAAAAGCGACATAATAAAAGCGTAATGTGTGCGCACAAGAACCGCATTCGCATTTAATGCGCTTGTTCATATAAAATTAATGACCAATTTTGTGCAGCGTCGCTTCCTTTTCGTCGAGCCACTGCGGAGAAAAAAAAGCCACCGAAAAAAATTTACAAAAAAGAAAAAATAAAACGGCGCGACAACTGCCAGCAAGAAGAAAAACGGCACAGCACGAATTTTTAGCGCATTTGCAACAGTCGGAGTCGCGCAGCGGTGTTCCAACTGCTGCCGCCGGGGCCAGGCAATGCATTGTGCTGCTTCCGTTACACTCTCGCGGGGCCAAGCAGTTGCAGTTGTAGCTTCAGCTCCCCCAGTTGGCCGGCCAACACACAACTCGCGCTCACTTACATTGAAGTGCAGAGGAGCGCAAAAAATGTTCTCACTTGTGTGTTCACGCATTGCTGGCGCTGTGTGTGGGTGTGTTGCTGTTGCTATAATGAATATGTTTGTTGTTGTAACCCAGTGTCGAAACCAAAAGCGTGAGAAAAACAGAAAATTAGAAGCAGCGACAAAAATTCAACAAATTGCAAATGTGTGGCAAGCAATGTTGTCGCTGTTCTTGTGTTGTGTGGCTGCTGTTGCAATAAGTATTTTTTTTTTCTTGTTTGCTACAAATGTTTCAGTTGTTTGTGGCAAACAGAGCGTTGTTGCGGTTGGTTCTTTGGTTGAGCAGTGCTTGCTGGCTAAATTATTTTAATGGCGCGGCGAGCAGGAGAACCAAAAAAAAATTAAATGCACGAAAAGATGATAGTTAGAGGAAAGAAAAATGGACGCAATAAAAGCAAAGTAGGATATAAAGCGAAGAAGAAGAAGAAACCCAGCGAAGGGATCATTCATGAGTGCAAAGGCAAAGGTAAAAGATTAAAAGATAATCAAAAGAGAGGAATTGTTTTAGGCCAAAATATTAAGGAAACGAGTCTTAAGCCTTGAGAAATTTATAGCACCAAAGAAAATAGAGTAAGAATAGATTTTGCTTGAGATAGAAAAACATTAAATCTGGTGTGGTGAAAGTTATTACGGAATGGCAAAATTACATTTTAAGTCAAGTAAAGGATTCATGAATTTGAAGGATTTTTAAACCCAGCAGAATGCAAATAGAGTCACTCAAATAAGAAAAAAATTGCTTGAAATAGGAAAACATCAAAGACTTTGTTGAAAAAATTATCATTAAATGGCAAAAATAAATTTTTAGTCAAGCAAAGAGTTAAAGAATTTGAAGGATTTTTAAACCCAGGAGAATGAAAATAGAGCAACACAAAAAGAGAAAAAATTGCTTAAGATAGGAAAAAATTAAAGCCTGCGATGAAAAAATTATCATTGAATGGCAAAACGAAATTTCAAGTCACAAAGATTTAATGAATTTTAATGAATGAAGTATTTCTAAACCCAAAATTGCTTGAGATAGGAAAAAATCAAAGTCTGTGTTGAAAAAATTATCATTAAATGTCAAAAATAAAATTTAAGTTAGGCAAAGATTTAATGAATTTGAAGGTTTTTTCAACCCTGGGAAATGAAAATAGAGGCAAACATGAAAACCTGCTTTGCAAAAGTTATGATTGAATGGCAAAACGAAATTTGAAGTCAGGCAAAGATTTAATGAATTTGACAGAAGAAAGATACTAATAACAAGGAATGATGGAATAGGAATGACGCCCAAAATTGTGTCCCAAAAAGATGCTTAATCTGACAGGACGCTTTACGTTCGGGCAAAGACGCAAACACGATCTCATTTGGGAATGGTTTCGTATTTGTTTAGGAAATAAAAAAAAGATAGTCAAGAGAGGAATTATTTAAGGCCAAAAAGTTTTAGAATAGTGTCTTAAACCATGAAAGGTTTATAGAAATGGCGAAAAGAGAGTAAGAGAAGTAAGACAAAACATGCTGTGAGAAAGTGAAAGACAAACTTAGTTATAGTATCTAAGTACAAACAGGAATGTAAAAACAGGAAGAACGTCTAAGAATTGTTCCCATAATGTTTTCCATACAATGGTAGATTTGAAGTTCTGGCTTTGGCTCAAACAGGATTTTCGGAAGAGGTTTTCTACACAAATTTTGAGCCCAATACAATTAAGAATCGATTTCTTTAACCATTTTCTATACACAATTTTTTATCAAACAGATATTTGTAGAGGCCTCAAACCCAGAACTTCCTTCCTTTCATATTTGCCACCCACAATTTTTCATCAACCAGATATTTGAAGAGGTTTAAAACCCAAAAACATCATTTACGTGCGTCCCTTCCGAGATTCGAAAGTCTAAAAAGGATCCTTTCTTTATTCATTGTCGGAATTTGATATCCCTGGAAAGCTCATGCGACTTTGCAGAGCAGCGTTGGGTAATACATGCAGCTCCGTCAAGATTGAAAGTGACCTCACTGACCGGTATTGAATGGTTCGAGGCTTCGGAAAAGTTAATACTTTCTTTAACTTCACCATGCGCAACGAACTAAAATGTAGTTCAATGCGAAAGTTGCAGGTTGACGGCAAATAGGTAGATCGTGTGTCTCGTGAATGGACTAAACTAAAGACGTAAACAATTTTTCAAAAAGTTCTACATTATTTAAAATTTCAGTCCAATTGAAAATTTCATTTTATTTGTATTAATTTTAATTTAGTTTTTAATGAATTTATTACCAAAGAAGCAAGTTGCAAGAGATTTTCGTTGCCTTTTACAAACTTTTAATTTAACTTTAAATTATAAATTTAAATATACTTTAATGACTCTGCATGCAACAAGCGCACTTAATTGCAACAATTTTGAGCGTCGGCACGTTGAGTTTGTCAGAGTTTGCTTGCATTGCAATACGCTCTCTGTGTGCCTCATTTGCAATTTGAAAGGCGCAACTTTATGCCAAACTGCACAAAAATGCAAAAATTTAACTTCAAGCACATTAACAACAACTAACAAAAACAAAAAAGAGTCTGACACTAACTTTTGCCAGTATGGAAATTTTCACTACTTGGAAATTGTAGTTTTCGTAGAAAAGTAAAAGTAAAAAAAAGTATATTTTTACTGTGGGCGAGCAGGCAGTATGCAAATGAAAATTTGGTAGAAGAGAAAGTATGCAATATTGTTGTTGTTGTTGTTTTGTTGCTATTAGCTTTAATTGGAAACATGCACAGCATACAATTTCGAAAAATACAGTGAAAAACTGATGGCAGCTTGTCACAGTTGAGTTGAGAAAGTGTTAAGTGTTGTTTGAGTTCAAGCACATTCGAGTGATACAGCTTTAGTGAAGAAGGTTTTAACAAAATTTCAATTTTTAAGCAGAAGTTGTAGGTTGTAGAACAGGTACTCATAAATCGCTAATCATTGCAAAGAAATTGAGGAAAAATCGATATCAATCATGCTCGAGTACGAACAAAGTTTAAAAATCACTTAAACACTTCGATGTCGGGAGTCACTTAAGATTTTTGAGCCTGAAAAGCCTTCATTAGGTTTGTTATTAAATTGTAATAATTTTACAGCAGACAAGTTGTAGCAAAAAAATAGTCATATAAGGAGTGAGCGATTGTTGCTGTTAAAAGTTGATGTGGAAGAATATTTTTAGGATATGTTTTTTTCCAGCGTAATTAAGTCAGCAGTGAAGTGAACAAGTTGAATTCAATTGTTGTTAAATTTAGTTTCAAGTTGATTGGAGTCTCAGCCTTCTTACGAGTAAATAAATAAACTTCATTAGCAGCTGAGTTTGATTCAAGCTAAAGTTGATTGAGCTTCTCGGGGATAGTACAAACTGTTTTTATGATCAATGTTTGGGTAATTTCTGTTGCTGGATGACTTTCACCAACAATCACGTAAAGTAAACTTCATTAGCAGCTCAGTTTGATTCAAGCTTAAGTCGATTGAGCTCTTTATGATCTATGTGTGATATGATAACCACCGATCACGGGAAGTAAATTTCATTAGCAGCTCAGTTTAATTCAAGCTAAAGTTGATTGAGCTCGTTTTGGACATTAAACAATTTTTAATTTCTGTTCCTGGAGGACTTTCACCAACAATCAACTGAAATAAACTTCATTAGCAGCCCAGTTTGATTCAAGCTAAAGCTGATTGAGCTCCTTATGGACCTTAAAAGGCGTCTTTATGATATTTGTTTGGGCCATTCCTGGTCGTGGCGGACTTTCACCAACGATCACGCGAAGTAAATTTCTTTAACAACTCAGTTTGATTCGAGTTGAAGTCGACTGAGCTCCTCATGGACTTGAAAAGGTGTCTTTATGATCTTTATTTGAGACATTCCTGTTCCTGGCAGACTTTCACCACAGATTGCAATAGTAAACTTCTGTAAAAAAAGCACCTAGCTTAACTTTTAAGCTTTATTTCGTCATAAGCTGATTTCCTGCACTTTGCTTCCTGCTGAATTTGTCTCGCACAGAAAGTCTCCACTAAATTATCAGCGCACAACAGAGGCCGCAGCTTCTCAGTTTGGCGCTTTTCCCCAGAGCACAATAAGACAGTTTTAAGTACTTGGCAGCCTTATCAGGCACATTGCTGTCCCTCACGCACACACAGACACACACACACATACACACATACACGCACACACACGCACGTAGCGAAAGCTACAACTTATCTGTTTGCCAGCGACACTCGGCTGTGTTGGCATTGCTGGCGTAATTATGCACTTACACCTCATTAAATTCGCTTATAGAATGCGTAAATAAGAGCACTCAAAAAGCATAAACAGCACAAATACAACAGTCGTGTAACTGCGCGGCGATAATAATCAGAATAAATGAACCTCAAGTATGGTTGTTAGCATTGCCCGCCGGCACTGGCACTGACATGGGTTAAGCAAATAAAATGAAAAGATATAAAAAAAATATCCAAAAGAGAGCAAGGAAATGTAGAAGGAAGTGCCACATAAAAGCAAAAGAAAACTGCAAAAGTTTTGCAACAACTCAACTCGCAACAAAAGTAGCAACAATTAAAGCGTGCAAAAGATTTAGTAGATTTCAAACAGCAGCGCTGAGAGGAAGAGAAACAGAGAGAGAGAGAGAGAGATGGAAGTAGTAAGAAGGAGCGCACACTGACTGGGCAAGTAGCAACTATAAAAGTAGCCAAAGTAGCGAGCGTTAATTTTTATTACTTAATACAACATAAACTGTGGCACAACCCCAACAACAAAAATGCCTAAAAGTGCGCGGCCAAGAGGTCGCAACACCAACAGAATTAAAGGCCAACCAATACATACATAATTTATAGAAAACTTTTACTAGCAGAGGAGTTAATGTGTACAGAATGTAAAAGTGCACGAAGGGTGCACTGTGGCAGCACTGGCTGGAGAAAAATTAAAAGTTGTTGCGTTGTGGGTTGGCAATACTTAGTTAAGTTTTGTAATTTGTTTTTGTCACATTGGAAGACAAGTAAAAAAAATTAACGCACTATTTGTTTCGAAAGATGCGCTCTGGCAGAAATTTATGAGTTTGGCAGGTGACAGAAACTCATAAAAAACGGGAGGTGGGTGTAAGCGATGAGTGAAAGTGTAAAGTTTACTCGACGAATGTTTAGTGTTTGGTATTTTAATAGCACATCACATCACAATCACATGACATGACATGACATGACATGGCATGACATAACATGACATCAATCACATCACATCACATCACATCACATCACATCACATCACATCACATCACATCACATCACATCACATCACATCACATCACATCACATCACATCACATCACATCACATCACATCACATCACATCACATCACATCACATCACATCACATCACATCACATCACATCACATCACATCACATCACATCACATCACATCACATCACATCACATCACATCACATCACATCACATCACATCACATCACATCACATCACATCACATCACATCACATCACATCACATCACATCACATCACATCACATCACATCACATCACATCACATCACATCACATCACATCACATCACATCACATCACATCACATCACATCACATCACATCACATCACATCACATCACATCACATCACATCACATCACATCACATCACATCACATCACATCACATCACATCACATCACATCACATCACATCACATCACATCACATCACATCACATCACATCACATCACATCACATCACATCACATCACATCACATCACATCACATCACATCACATCACATCACATCACATCACATCACATCACATCACATCACATCACATCACATCACATCACATCACATCACATCACATCACATCACATCACATCACATCACATCACATCTCATCTCATCTCATCTCATCTCATCTCATCTCATCTCATCTCATCTCATCTCATCTCATCTCATCTCATCTCATCTCATCTCATCTCATCTCATCTCATCTCATCTCATCTCATCTCATCTCATCTCATCTCATCTCATCTCATCTCATTCGTCATGTCATGTCATGTCATGTCATGTCATGTCATGTCATGTCATGTCATGTCATGTCATCTCATCTCATCTCATCTCATCTCATCTCATCTCATCTCATCTCATCTCATCTCATCTCATCTCATCTCATCTCATCTCATCTCATCTCATCTCATCTCATCTCATCTCATCTCATCTCATCTCATCTCATCTCATCTCATCTCATCTCATCTCATCTCATCTCATCTCATCTCATCTCATCTCATCTCATCTCATCTCATCTCATCTCATCTCATCTCATCTCATCTCATCTCATCTCATCTCATCTCATCTCATCTCATCTCATCTCATCTCATCTCATCTCATCTCATCTCATCTCATCTCATCTCATCTCATCTCATCTCATCTCATCTCATCTCATCTCATCTCATCTCATCTCATCTCATCTCATCTCATCTCATCTCATCTCATCTCATCTCATCTCATCTCATCTCATCTCATCTCATCTCATCTCATCTCATCTCATCTCATCTCATCTCATCTCATCTCATTCGTCATGTCATGTCATGTCATGTCATGTCATGTCATGTCATGTCATGTCATCTCATCTCATCTCATCTCATCTCATCTCATCTCATCTCATCTCATCTCATCTCATCTCATCTCATCTCATCTCATCTCATCTCATCTCATCTCATCTCATCTCATCTCATCTCATCTCATCTCATCTCATCTCATCTCATCTCATCTCATCTCATCTCACTCACATGATATCATATCACTCACATCATTTTTATCACATCACATCATATCACATCACGGAACCACATCACATCGTATCATCTCATCATATCACATTACATCACATGTTTCTTCATCGAGTTATGTATATCACATTATATCACATCGCTCTACATCATATAACGTCATGTCAATTAACATCACATCGCATCATATCATATAACGTCACCTTCACCAAGAAAAGCAGAAACTGCGTGAAAGGAAACCTTGTTTTGTGTGTTCGAATGATTGAAACTGAAAAACGTTTACCGCAGTGAAAACGCGTTTGAGTTGAAATAACTTTTGTCAAAAATAATTTTCCATAAACTATTTTTTACAAACTACAAAATAAAACATGCGCCTCATTTTCACCCTCGACGGGTCAAATTTGTAATTTTTTTTAGACTAACCCAGGCTTTCATTGCTTTTAAATTATTCCAAATATTTCATATCATCAGCACAAACATTTAAACTTTATTAATTAAATTTCAATTTTATATAACAAAAATTACTTTTCTATGACTGCAAAATGATTGCAATAATTTCAGTTAAAGTTTCGAAATTCAATTTGAAATTAATTGCTTAATCATTGCGCGTTGTGTGCTGCACATATCTACACAACCAACTGCGTACCTACCTACCTGACGTTCTCTCTATGGCATTTCCTAATTGAAATCACTCATACGCCCTGCATGCCACAAACACACACACATATATTTCAAAGTGATTTTCCACCAAGTTTTGCATTGAAGCAAATAATGCTCACACGCAACGCCTACTGAATTGCTCTCCCTTCCAACCTCTCATTCTATGCCACTTCTCGCTTTCCCCGCTAACCACAAACAGCCCCAACCACTTTAAGTGGCTTTAAAGAGGTTTTTCAGTTTCTCGTCTTCTACCACACACACACACACACACACCATTCATTAAATTTATAACACCGCACTGCAACATAAACCACTCCAGTGCAGCAGTCGATATGGTCAAGTTGGCTGCCGCTTCACTTCACATTGCCTTCCATTGTTGCTCGGTTGCTGCCTGGCGAACGTCCACTTTGAGCGCGTCGTAGATTTCACTTTAAAATTCCATTTTCCAATTTACATTTCTCATTGCTGGCTGCATGGTCGCTGCCTTCTCGCCACATTCTGCCAAATTCTGGGTGGCTGGCACTTGTGCCTGGCCACTGCAACTATTTGATTTATTTCCCCCCACACTCACACACACACACACATTCACATCTAAACTTACACTTGCATGCACATGGCATTCGTATTCGTTCGCTCACTTACCGAAATGCCTAGAAATTGTGTTGAATTCATGGCTGCATAAATTTCATCGGCAATATCCTTATCGGTGTATGTAAATTCTCGCAGGGATTTCTTGCGTTGCTTGAGCCGTGACATTGTTTTGTTAAATGCTAATGCCACACTCCAGACGGCATCGTAGGCCAGCGGCGCCTCCTGATAGCCTTCCGGGTAGCGATCGTGATCGATGTCGTAGCCTTCTTCGATGAGAGCATTGTTCAGTCGTTGTCTGTGCAGTTGGATTATGGTGCGTCGATTGTTAGTAAATAATGATAAATGTAGTTCAATGACGGCGAAGCGAAGAGTTTTGTTTCCATGCGTGGAGATTAGTCATGGAAGAGAGTAGAGAAAAGAAAAAAAGTTAGTGAAGATGAGATCAAAAAAATTCTAGTTGTTAGATTGTTTTGAATATGGTATAAGATTTCTTAAAAAAATACATATATTTTCTTAAATGCAAGTATTTATATATTTGTGACTGTTTTTTTTTTTACAAAAAAATAAAAAATATTTCAGTGCTTGTTTTAAATTTATTTTTAAATAATCTGACAACGCCATATCAGGTTTAGCCGAGCTTGTACCGCATAGTTGGCTTTTAGCGTGTCACATTGGATGCCAATTACGGCACAGCAGCGCAGACGACCACTAACAAATATAAGCAACAACAAAAGCTAAACAGCAACAACAAAAACAAAGTCAACTAGGCAACAATCAAAAACATGTTGCAACATTGCTATGGCTGGCACAGCAATGGCGCTGATGTTGGCTGACTGCCACCATAACTTTTGGTATTGTTGTTGCTGTTGTTGTTGTTGCTGCTGTTGTGTTATTGCAGCTGTTGCCCAAGGAGTGGCAACATGGGCGCAGGCAAAACGCTCTCAAACCGAAGTGTACTTCAGCTGGACGGCGCCAAGCGGACAGGACAGGACAGAACAAGCCAGACAGGCAGTTAGAAAAGGACAGACATACAGGAAGACTGACTAGTTGAGTAGATACAGTGCGTAGAGGCGCCTAAGCAAAGCTGGTGTCATATGGAGACCGTTGCATGTACAGACATGCGAACGGAGTGGCGCATGAACGGACGAACACAATCACCGACAAGCACACTTGGCGCCCAGTTTAACGCGCAGACATTGACACTTTGCCTGTCGAGTAGACGCCTCACTTCTTGCACTTCTCGTACTCACTTGGGCGTCTCTTGTGAGCCGTTGGGTGCCTAGTCGTGCCAGGAATGTCGCTTGTATTGGCTGACTTACCGAAATTCCTCAGCTGTCATGCCGGAAATTGTCGTTTGATTAATGTTCTGATTCCACATAAGCGCTTCCGTTGTTAAATGTCCTTCGGCAGCGATGCGCATTTGCTCCACTGTGCATGTGATGCCTTCGTTCTCCAGATTGACTTCATACCAATTGTCCTCGTACCAGCCTGAAAGAACAAGAACCAGCAAACGATTCGGTGAAATGCAACAAGAATGCGAGAGAAATGAAAATGGCAAAAAGTGTAAGACGTAAATTCACCGAACGCCAACAGCCAACCGACCGAGCGAGTGGAAGCGCGTTGCGGAAGTCTGACAGCGGCACAGGCGCAACTGTGTTGTGGGGTCCAGGCAACGGAGGCGCTGGACGGAAGCAGTGCGCGCGTGCTGGCGCTCCAATGTCAGTTGCGGCACACGCCGACGATTTGTTCTTTGTTATTAAATTTGAAATTGAACTGTCTTGCTGTGGAATTGTGAGACTTGTAGCGTGTAGCGTGAAATATGACGGCAAAGTGTGCATTGGGTGTGGAATTTGTGAGATTGTTGAGTTGAGTTGGTTTGTAAGTGTTAGTGTGGTAAATGCCGGCAGTAACAGTTATTTTTGTGTCTTAAGTTGAATTAATTTGTGGTTTTTCAACAGCTTTCACTTCCTGATGCACCAAGGCAGAGACAGAGAGCGGGCGTGAAGCAGAGAAAGCAAAAAGGAATATGAAAGGAAGTGTCAAGGTGCTGTTGAAGTTCGTGGTTGCTTGGCAGTTTCTATTGGGAAATTTGTTTTTTTAATTTTTAGTTTTCAGCAGAATAAATATTTGTTTGAATAATTGTAATTTTAATTGCAATTGGCTTTTTTAATTGCGGATTTGCATTTGAAAACCAGAGTTGAAATTATTTTGTACAATTATGGTCACTTGGAACATGAAGATGCTGATGATGTGACTTTAAGAATTTATGGAGAAAATAATGAAAGGAATTAGAAATGTTTAAATGAATACGAGGTGCTCTCTAAGAGGTATAAGAAACCATGCTTCGATTAAGAAAAGTGGGTTGCAACGATGTGAAGGGTCGTCTGAAAAGTTTTGACCTCAGCGTGAAGATTTGCAGCAGTCGTCAACTAAAGTTGGAATATTTTAGGTTAGGTTAGGTTATGGTGGTAAGGGATACACTCAGAGGCCACATATTTCACCCATTTTTTACAACATGTGGCTTTCTGCTCTTCAAAAGAAGGTAAAAAAGATTTTTAAAAGTTTAAAAAATAACTCCATTATTTTGCCAACCAATAACTTCAGTCATCTGTATATCGCTTTGTATAAGCGAAATTAAGTAACACTAGATGACATTAGAAAGATAGGATTTTGTACTAAAGAAACAGACAGTTTTGTGCTTGTTTGATTCAATTTTGTTGGATCACGCATCAAAGATGGACACCACCAAAGAGAAAAGATATCACATGTTAAAACTTTTCCTTGATAAAAGTGGCTGAAAATGTGAAGAGTGTTTGTGGTCCTGATAGACTAACAGTCGACAATCGTAATATTTTATCGAGTGGGTTTCAATATTTAAGGTGCACCACGTACTAGAAGTGAAATTCTCAAAAATGTCAATAAAATCATGGAAAAAAACCATTCGGAAGTATGTCAGCAATTGGCCAATTGCTTCCTTCAAATGATCCAATTGTTGTGAATACAACTGCCATACTACTGAAAAGCTTTTTTATCAGCACAACAACACTCTGATAGTTGCTTGCAGAAACCAAAAAGCAATAAATTACAAAACCGCTCACTGTCATTCAAACCACACAGAAACAGTGAGTTGAATTGTTTTAGTGTTGCCAAAAGATTTAATGAATTTTTTTTGGCATAAACCAAAAATGCCACACAAAAGTTTATTACAGCACAACTACTTATGTGGTCGTAAAAAAAAGAAATGAGTAGAAAAGTTTTTTTTTCCTGTTGTAAAAGTAAGATAGCAAAATGTCAAAGCAACACCAACCGACCGACCGATCTACCACAAGATTGCCAACATATTTGGCAGCGGTACGTGAAGTGTCAAAAATTATATTTGCGGTTTCGTAATGAGAGCAAACATTTATCTTTTTTTTCTCTTTTTTAATTAAATTAAAAACAATGTTGTCTAAAAAGCTGCATAATGAATTTTGTTGGCATTGCTTATGCTGAAAGAGCGAACGTATTGCAATGACATTTGACACATTGAAATTGTGACATTTGCACAGTTGACGAAGTGAGACATTTGCTAATTTTTGTAGCTGTTTTCATGGTTAGAATTTTAATTTTTAAAATTTGCACGATGTGTCGTTTTCAGGCGTCGCAAACAAACAAATTTACGCAAAGTTTATATAACTTTGGAAAAAAAAAATTGCGAACACAAACAAAGGCAAATGCTGTAAAAATATGTTGAAGCGGTCAGCGTTCGTGAAGTGAAAAATAGCTAAAACCGAGCAGAGTGCGGCACAACCATCACAATGACAGTCACAGTCATAGTTACAGTCACGTCGCACAGTGTTGCAAATAGAGACAAAAATGGCAAAAACTAAACATTAAACACAAATTTAAGTATGAGGTTTTGTTGCATAGACTTCAATTAGGAGAAACCTCAAGTTTTAAGAAAAACTATGAAGAACATAGAAGTTATGAGCATTTCAAGTAAGCTTTTACAGTTTAAAAAAAAAAAAATTGTCGAAAAATATTTACATTTCAAAATTGTTACTTTGACTTTGACAGTTCTCTTAAGCTTCATATAATTTAGAAAAGAATGAAACAAAGAAAACAAGTAAATGAAACTGTTAACTGTTTCAACTCAAACATTTAAGGTGAATTAAAAAAAAACACATTGTATCACTCTCTAAATTTTTTTAAATATTTTTTTTGGAAAAGTATGAAAATTATGATAAAACACTTTCACCTGCTCTTATTTATGCAAATACAAGTTATCGAAATTTTTTGGGGAAGATTCGCGTACAAATTCGCGATATTTTCAACGTTTGCTTGAATGACATTAGCAATCAGCCAAATGATTTGTTGTTGGTGTACAATTTCGTTGAAGATAGCTTCGAGAAATGAATTACTATAACAATTATATTTGTAATAGTAATTGTAATGTTATGTAATAGTAATTATTTAATAGGTAGTTTAATGGGGTTTCGACAGTAAATTTTGGTGGAAGCCTCGTAGAAGCCTAAAAGTTGCCAACCCCTCAATTTCGTTTGTATGGGGAGCGCCCTCTGGTGGTGAATTTTTGAACTTTAATTGATTTTGTATTTTTTTTACTCAAAATTGTTGCCAGTTTTTGAACAAATGATTCGACTCGATTCAGTAGTTTCCAAAATACGATGTCGTTTACTTTACTGAGTTTACAAGTGGGAAGATAATTGCACTGAAAATTATTAATTTTGTATGACAGCTCCCTTAAGAGTTCTAAATAGCTGGTAAGTATATATGAAAAAAACATTTAGAAGGTAAAATAAATGAGGGTCGGTCTTACATTTGATAAGTCTGTCAGCAACCTGAGAGCAGATGGAGCCTATTTTATGGAAACTATCATTTTGTATGGGAGTCACGTTAAGGGTTGGGGATAGGGGGTAGGTATGTTCTGAAAAAATGTTCAGAATAAAAAATTATTGGAGGTCTGTCATAGATTTTAACCTTCCAAGAGCAACTTCTGAGCAACTGTAGAGCAATTTGTCAGTTTTCTCAATGCTTTTGTAAACTTATAAAAACCACAATTTTGTACGGGAGCCCCGTAAATGGTTAGAGATAGGGGGTAAGTATGTTTAGAAGAAAAAATTAGTTGGGCTCAGTCATATAATTTAACCCTGCAAGAGTCATTTCTGAGTAGCTGTAGAGCAATTTGTCGGTTTTCTCAATGATTTTGTAAACTTATAAAAACCATAATTTTGTACGGGAGCCCCGTTAAGGGTTAGAGATAGGGGGTAAGTATGTTCAGAAAAAATGTACAGAAGGAAAAATTAGTTGGGGTCAGTCATAGAATTTAAACGTCTAAGAGCCATTTCTGAGAAGCTGCAATTCCTCACTTCTCTGCAATTTGTCGAATTTTTATTATAATTTCGATATCTTTTGGATTGAGCGCACTTTATCGATGTACAAATTTATATATTGATTTATATACATTTAAATGCAGTTTAACGACTAATTTTTCTATTTTTATCACTACGCTTTAGGAATTCGTACCACTGTACGTCGGCCATGACGTGCGCTGATTAAACACTGAAAATCCATTAGTCGGCCAGTGCCACTTTGGCGCTTTGTTTTGCCCGCTTCCGTTGCTACTTTAGATATTGTTTTTTTTTTTAATTTGTTTTTCTATTTCTATAGAATAGTTATTAAATTTTCTTGCAATCTCTTTTGCGTATTGTTTTGAATTGTGCAAACATTGAAATTGTATAAAAATACGGCAACGGTTTTATATTTTACTTTAATGGAAATATGGCAAAATTGACGCAAAGCTACTTTACGCCGCAAAGTACGCAACAAAAAGTGAGCACAGTCAAAGTTGCCGCCGCATCGTTCGCATTGTGGTGGATGGGTGGCACTTTCTTGGTTTTGCGTTCCACCATAATTGAAACAACATTTTGTGTCGAGTCACTTTTGTGCAGAGTTTTTATTTGCTTTGTTAAGCTTTCGGTCGGTGACAACGTTTGGCTTTTTTCTTTATATATATTTCAAGCTATTTATTGGCATTGAGTGGCGCTGACGTGAAGTTTGCACTTTTGATTTTTATTTGTAAAAATTTTACTATTGGAAATTTTAGGGTTTTTGTAGAAACTTGTTGGTGCTTTTAGTGTGAACCAACACACACGTTTTGTTGTTATCAATGATATCTAAATTGTGTAGATATGTTTTGTATGTAAGTTTGTGTCTTTTAACAATTATGTATGTCTGGCTTTTCATTTTTACATAAGCGCTTTAAAATCATAAGAAAGAACACATTTTTATAATTTTCATTTTTTATCTTTTTAGAGTGAAATGAAATGTGCTTATTTTTGTCCAATTATGTCAAAGTGATTCTTGGACATAATGACTTTTGTTAGGGGTTTTTATTTATTCACTTTGTAAACTTGAAGGCGAGTATTCGAGCACATGTGGGCACATGTTGCTTGTTAGTTTTTGTATGAAAATCTTAAGTAAGCAGAAAAAAGCTGCTTTCAATCGAAAAGGACACACGTGTTTTGAGCAAATGCATACATACACAATATAAAAATATTTTTCGTACTTAGGTATTCGACATACTTGAGTTCGTTCTCAATCGAAAAAGACATCTAAAAATACATCAATATACCTAACAAACGTGCACACATGTATACATATAAAAAACCGATAAGGTACTTTCGGAACGGAGATTAATTTTGAAGACCCAAATATTTAGTGTAGAAATATTCCTATGCATGGATAGTTATTCTAAGAATTATTTAAGGGGCTTTAAAAATTCTAATTCTAATAGTTCAGAAACAGTCAAGTTTTTAGGTAAAAGACGCTTTTTCAATTGCAAAATACATACAAACTCCCAACCCCCAAACGCCCCTTGCGTGCACCACTACTGATCAGTAGCTCCAACTCTCAACTCCACTAATAATAACCTTAAAACTGAATAAGAAACACTCTTAAAAATATGCCCCAAAAAATGTGTCTCAGCCGCACCCCATGTCTGCTACTGAAAACAACAACGATAATAAATGTTTGCATACATTTGGGCTGTCAGTTAATTTCAAAGCTTTCACTTTATCTCCAACTGAACACAACACGCCAACAGTCGACTGACACATCGCAGTCACTCACAAATACACCAAATAAATAACCTGAAATGCGTTTCGTGCCACACCTCAGTGGGTGCCACAAATCTTCATTAATTACAAATTTGCCTATTTAACCCCTTTAACTCGACTGAATCTAATGCGCTACACTTTTGTAGGTCAGAAAGTTGTAAGTTAGAGTGTGCGTTGAGGTGCATTGTAGATGTGGCGAAAGTCACGTGCCAGCTGCTGCCAGACACGGCCTTAATTCACCTTAACCTTTTTTGGTTTTAATGAATTTTGATTTCTATGCTCTGCCCTACACTTTGTCATAATTAGCTGCAGGCCATGGCAGCTGCTACGCATATTCCAGCGGGAATGCCTCACACAAATGTTTCGTACTGCCTGTTTGCTGGGCGGCGTGCCGCACTAATGCGATTATGGCCAAGATGCCAGATGAGCGATTTGCTGCGTGCGCCGAAGCGTTTGCATAGTTTTTGGCGCCATTATGTGTGGGCAGCGAGTTGTGCGTAAAAGTATTTATTATGATTTATTTTTTTTTGCTCAACTTTGATAATATACTTTAAGGCATTTAATGGCTGGGGGACTTGGCAAGAAATTAGAATTTTTTTTTAAAATCTTTTGCTAAGAAGTTCATGAATATTATTTGGAGGATTAGTGGGCGCATCTTTGCAATGGGAAGACTGAGAAATTTTTTGTAGAATATGATTTATTTTAGATCACTTGTTTTGGGATTTGCTTGAAGAATTTGGAAAATATTCTTAGAAACTTTGAGTAGGCTTAAGTAGCTTAACTAGAATGGGCACGGAGACTGCATTCACGAGAAGCAACTACCTTGACTCCTTGACAGCACAGGGTCTTCTCAGATTTTTACGGAGGTCGGCTAGATTCAAAGAAGAGTAAAAGGAAATTTCTAATCAGAGAAAAATGGGCATATCTCTGAATACTGCGCTTGCTGTGCTGTTCCGGCAAAAGATAAAAATAACAAAACCTTGAGTCCAACAGTCCAATACGGCACATTACATCATTTAACATCCGAGCATATACTATCAGATTACATTACATCACATCACATCATATCATGGAATCACATAGAATCACATCACATTACATCACATCACATCACTTAAAATAATATCATCGAGTCACATCACATGATATCTTGGAATTACATTACGGCATATCATGGAGTCAGATCACATCACCTAACATTTTTTCATATCACATTACATTATTTCACATATTTTACTTCATCACTTAAAATCATATAATATCACATAACGACATCACATCAAATAAATCACATCATATCACAGAATCATATCACAGAATCATATCACACCACATCACACCACATAAATTCACATCACATCACATCACATCACATCACATCACATCACATCACATCACATCACATCACATCACATCACATCACATCACATCACATCACATCACATCACATCACATCACATCACATCACATCACATCACATCACATCACATCACATCACATCACATCACACGACATAAATTCACATCACATCACATCACATCACATCACATCACATCACATCACATCACATCACATCACATCACATCACATCACATCACATCACATCACATCACATCACATCACATCACATCACATCACATCACATCACATCACATCACATCACATCACATCACATCACATCACATCACATCACATCACATCACATCACATCACATCACATCACATCACATCACATCACATCACATCACATCACATCACATCACATCACATCACATCACATCACATCACATCACATCACATCACATCACATCACATCACATCACATCACATCACATCACATCACATCACATCACATCACATCACATCACATCACATCACATCACATCACATCACATCACATCACATCACATCACATCACATCACATCACATCACATCACATCACATCACATCACATCACATCACATCACATCACATCACATCACATCACATCACATCACATCACATCACATCACATCACATCACATCACATCACATCACATCACATCACATCACATCACATCACATCACATCACATCACATCACATCATATCACATCACATCACATCACATCACATCACATCACATCACATCACATCACATCACATCACATCACATCACATCACAACACTTAAAATCATATCATGGAGTCACATAACATGATGTCTTGGAATTACATTACGCCATATCATGGACTCATATCACATCACCTAATATTTTTTTATATCACATTACATAATTTCACATATTTTACTTCATCACATGAAATCATATAATATCACGTAACAACATCACATCACATCATATCACAGAATCACATCATATCACACCACATAAATTCACATCACATCACATCATTTAATTTCATTTCACATCACATCACACCACATCAATTCACCCCACATTACATTAAATCACACCACACCATATCACACCACATCAGATATTTAAAGTTTTAAAGTCCAGATTTTGCTTAAGCCTTTAAAATCGCTTTCCGTCATTCTTTCTTTCATTTTCCTTTACAGTTTTTTTTATATTTTGCTAGTATGTTGCTTATTTAATTTGCATTTTAATTTTTTAATTTTAATCTTTAAAATTATTAATTAATTTATTATTATTATTTATTATTATTATTAACTATGGATTAATTTTTAAAATTTGCTTCATACTGTTTTCTTGTTGTTTGTTACAATTTGATTCTTTTTGCATAAACATGCTTTGGAGGAGATGTTTCTACTTTTTGTTTTTATTTTCTGGCTTAACTCACCTAAAATTATGCAAAATGTTTCAAAATTTACCACAACAGCTGCTAATTGTTATTGTCATTCACTGCAGCTGAATTTAATTTAGTTTTGTGATTTTCTTTATGATTTCTCTGTCGTCTGTTTTTACGCTCACTCACCAATTTTACGCCAGAGTAAATTTCAAGATTTATTTTAGCAGACAATTCTGTCTTTCGGCAGTTTCGGCAAAATTCTGGCGAAGTCTGGCAAAGATTTACACAATTTAGTGTGCCTTCAAAACAGCCGCAACAAAAGTTGGTTTTGTATGTGTGTGTGTATTAGTGAGCCACTATGGTTAAGCGGAATTGTTGACTCTCTCTCAAGATTTTGTAATTTTTGTGTGCTCATTGGTATAATTTTATGATTTGTTTACTTTTGGGAGAAGAAGCGTTTCGATAGAATGTAATGTGAAGTGCTGGTGATTTCTGAAGCTTTGTTTGTAAATCAGTTTTGGTATTTATTGATTTATAAAGTTTTGATTCAGCTCAAATAGAGCTGTACTCAAAAACGCTGTTGATTAAGAAAAAATGCTGACTCTTGCCACAACAAATTTAGTCTTCCAAAAAAAATTGAATTTTGAGGAACAATTCAGCCACATACAGCGCCTAATTAATCCCAACTTTAACGCAGCTCATAACAATACAAATCATTATTCAACATTTTAGAGCCTTTCAGCCACATTCAGCCGCAATTCAGCCTTATTCAGCACTTATGTTCATACTTGTCGCAGCTTGTTTACTGTGCCTCAACATTACTTGTCAACATTTTCCACGAACTTGGCAACTTTCTGCCTTGATTCAGCGCTTAATTTCACTTCATTCGTTTTTAGTTCTGCCAACTTTCTGAGAGTTTGTATTATTTGCATTTTTTTTCTGTGAAACAAATTTTGTTCTGCCTTCTTTTGCCATACCCGTCAAACCTTTTCCTTCTTCCTGCGCGCCACCCAGTTACGCTTTCTTTTGCCATTTACTTCTTATTAATTTAAAATAAATTTGTTTTCGTCATCAATTTGAAGTGCAGTCGAAAGGATTAAAATATGACGTTTGCGCACAAATATGAGGAAGCAAAATTACCGTCGGGCCAACATCGAAGCGTCATAGAGCGGACGACCGACCGGATGGCATCGAGGGGAAAAAGTTTTTAATTGCAGGAAATGGTGTAGTGCTGAAATCCGCTCTTAAGCCGATTTTCACATTCAAATGTAATGAGATGAAAGTTTTCCTTAGGTTAGCTTAGCGCTTTGTGAGCGGAGCGGCGCGCTGGCGGAAATGTATGTGTGTGTGTGTGAGTGCGCGTTGGCAAACGACTGAGGATAATGTGCCGAAGCGGATTATGTGGCTTAGGGGAATTTTTTAATTTGCATGGTGTGACGTTGAACTGCAGGCGAAGTTG
The DNA here is from genome assembly GCA_963971225.1 of Melieria omissa. Classification (NCBI taxonomy): domain Eukaryota; kingdom Metazoa; phylum Arthropoda; class Insecta; order Diptera; family Ulidiidae; genus Melieria; species Melieria omissa. Next base: position 101,552,902 of record OZ020267.1, on the reverse strand, counting down.
CCTATTGAATTTATAGCATTTGCGAATTTCAGTTGAATAATATTAATCACAAAATAGAAATAACATGTTAGGTTATAATCAATTAACTATTTCATGACTAAGCCAATTTATTAAGACTAGCGAAAAACAAACTTAAACTTGTGATTCTCTAATTATTTTTTAATAAAAATGATGGCTATTCATTGCAATTCAAATTTATGACTAAATTAAATCAGTAACTAGTAATTTTCGCCAAAATTGAGCTTCAATTTTTTTTTATTAGAAATAATCACTTATTGTTTGGAATTACTTTTTAATTAGCTAACTAATGATTAAGCTTATTCATTGAGAAATGTAAAGAGCTATTTTTAACATGTTATTCTTATTAGTTAGTTAATCACTGAACTTTGATTGAGATACAAATACAATTAGAATAGAAAAAAATTAATTAGTCATAATTAGAAATTAGTCCCAAATTAATAAGTAATGAATTAATTCATGAACATTACATTAATTTGCAATTATTGCAATTTATTAAAGAAATACCTGCCAACTATCAGTGAACTGATGGAATCGTCATTGGCTGTTTTATCTTCGTGGGCGAAGGACAACGGTCTAGGGATAAATCCTGTAAAGACCGAACTAGTCCTGTTCACGAAGAAGACCAAGCTTCGGGACTTTGTTCTTCCCTGTATTGATGGGCACCCCTGAAACTGTCCAGGGAAGCCAAGTATCTGGGCATCATTCTGGACTCAAAACTTTCGTGGAAGCGGAACATCGAAAAAAGGACTAAATGGGCTGTATGCCTGCAAGAGAGCCTTCGGTAAAAAGTGGACTAAAGACTAAAGCCGTATATAATCCACTGGATGTACACGGCATTAGTGAGACCCATCATTACCTACGGTTCTCACGTATGGTGGCCAGCCATGGATAAAAGAGCAATCGAGGCAATCTGGAGAAAGTTCCTGGCAATCACAGGCGCAGCGAAAAGCGCTCCGCGGATGGCCTTGGAGGTTTTTCTACCCCTTTCTGCGGTGGAACTGTTCATTAAGGCTAATGCAGCAAAGACAATCTTCAGACTGAGGGAGTCTAACCAGCTGAAACAGGCCACTCATGGACACTCCAGTGTACTGAACGCCCGTGCAATTAGCGATACCACACAAGGCCTTCTTGACAAGGCCACACTTATTATCTGGTAAACCGAAACGACTTCGACTGGAAGATTCCCATCGCGTATCCATCCAGGGATTGCTGGCAAGAGCCCGAAGTTAATGACGCGTCAGCGGTCTACTTTACGGAAGGCTCGAAGACAGAGGAGGGAACTGGTGCCGGTGTTTACTGTAGAACGCAGCAGGTCCACTGGTCATAGAGGCTGCCGGACTATTGCAGCGTCTTCCAATCAGAGGTTTTTGCCGTCATGACAGCAGCCGAGCATATCAAAAACTCAACACTCAATGATGCCGTCATTTGTGTGGACAGCAAAGCTGCTTTAAAAGCAATTGAATCTGCTGTGGTCAAGTCGAAGGTAGTGCTGGACTGCCGGAGCACACTGGTCAGCATTAGGCACTGCAGGGTAAGTCTGCGATGGGTTCCCGGACATAGCAATAACGATGGGAACGAGCATGCGGATGAACTGGCTCGCGCAGGGTCAGCGATGACTGCCAGTGAGGCGGTCGACACGGTGCTACCATCGCTCTCTGCCACAGCGGGTGCAGTCGGAGCGTGGCTCATTCAAGCTACAAACAGAGCCTGGCCAACCAAGAGCGATTGTAAGATTGCTCGCACGCTGTGGCCAGCGCTGAACATGAGAAGAACTAAGATCTTGCTGCTCCTCGACAATGTGCATAGTCACGGGGGTAATCACAGGTCACTGCGCGCTCGGCGTAATGCTATGCAAATGGCGTCTGGCGACCGACGAATTATGCAGAAGCTGTGGAGACGAGGAGGCAGTGGAATCGGTCGAGCACCTGTTTTGCCACTGTCCATCACTACAGAACCGACGGCTCCAAACTCTTGGGGCAAGGTTCTTCGATGAACTTGTGGAGATAGCGGATGCACAGATCACTGATCTACACAACTTCCTCGCGAAGACCAAATGGTTCCCAAAAGATCCTGTCTGGATTTACAGGGAAACGAACAGATAGGAAAAGGCACCGGTATATTCTAAAAATGAAGGGAATCACAATGGAACCAATGCACAGTGATTCGACTCCATACAACCGCGGGACAAAATTAGAAGGAGTGGTCCGTTCTTCATAAAATTTGGTATACTAGTTAAACATGATCTGCTGAATTGAAATCTCCATTTAGTTTTTCTTAAACTGTTGTAGTTTAGCAATGCCTGAGACTTAAATGTTCAATTTTCGTCGTTTTCGTTGAGCTATAGCAACGAGTGTGTTGGCTAGATTTTTCAGATTTTACATTTAATCGGTACCGTCAACATTGATTATTGCAAAGAGTAACAGAAATTGTCTTAGGACCCTCTGGTTTTGCAATAAAAACGATAATAATAGATGTAAGTTTTGCATTTTTGCAGATTTTATCATTTTTCGTGCTGATTGCATACTTTTGGGCATGAAAATAATAAATTTTTTCGAAAAATACGTGTTTCGGCCACTTTTCAAATTGAATTATTTTCTGAGATCGGAAGATATCGGAGGATGTAATTACATTATCCGACAAAGAAAGAATGCTTCTTAAAATAAAAAAAATCCAGGAACATACTTTCACATACTTTTTAGATATTTTGCTCTAAGTTTTACCAATTTTCAGATTTTTAATTTAGAAAAATATTTTAAATTAAAAGTGAAGTAAAAGACTACGCTGTGCAAATTTTGAGAAAACATTAAAAGCGAAAATGGCGACATCATTTCTTATTCTATATTGAAAGTTTAAGCAACTTCTTGGTAACCATGTATTTTTAACATTTTTTTTACTCAATAGACTAAAAAACAGAAAAGATGTGTCTACATTTTTTTGTGAAAAAAGTTTCAACTTTGAGCCGCGTTTGCACAAACACTAATTAATTTTTTGCACAAGTTTTTTGCAGTTTTCTTAGTTGGAGTTTTACCTTTCAAATGACATCAAAATCGTTAAATTCTGAGACCATAAATTTTTTGAATTTTGTCTATGGAACGAATCACTGTGCAATGGGCCGAATTGGCCTTCTTTAACCGAACCTAACCTTAAAGAAATTCATAATAATAAATTTACCATTAAAAAATATGTTTACAATAGTTTAATGAAAAGTGATTTTATATTATTATTAATAATTGTTTTTGACTAATGATCAAATGAAAAACGTTTTTAGTTATAATCAATTAAGCCAACCGTTAATTAACTATTAGTTATGATTTTGACGGTCCTAACTACTGTAAATCATTGTAGGCAATTATTTATCAATTGTTATTAATTAGTTTCAATAAGTGGATCAAATGAATAATAATTGTTGAAATCATAGATTCATTGATTAGTGTTTGTTGACTAATAATAATTGAAAGCATAGCTTCATTGATCATTGATTCTTGATTAATGGCTTAGTGTGAAGTGATTACCAAATAATGTTGACTGATTAAAAAATTCTGTTTAGCTGAAAATGCCAAGGCATAAATAAGCATTCTAATAAGTAACTTAAATAAATGATAATTATTGAAAACAAAACTTAATTGATCATTTATGACTGACTATTGTCTTAGTGTGAAGTGATTACCAAGCAAAGTTGACTCATTCAAAAATTTGTTTTTAATTAAAAATGTCAAGACACAAATAGCTAATGGTGACTTAGTAATTAATTCTTGTATGAATCATTGACTAATTCATGGACTTAATGTTTGAAAGAAACGTTGACTAATAATTGATGATTACTGTGCAATTATAAGCTACAAATAAGCAATGTTGACTAATTAATTAATTATTTAAACTGATTATTATTTGTCATAGACTAATTAAATACACGAAATCAGATAATTTTCACACTACCAAAACTCCTGTTTTACAAACAAATAAATACAGATTATGCTAAATCACATCTAATCTGCCTAACAATTTCACTTCATTTAAGCCAAGTCAACATCTTTTCTACCCCAAATTGTTTTATCTTTAATTTCGTGCAATTTGCTCTGCGCCAACGAAAATAATAGCAACGGCAAACAAACAAAATTAATGAATTTTTCATTGTGTGCGCCTCTTAAATCAAATTGAAAGCATTAAATTTTAAGAAACATTACCTGCGCGCTGCACAAAACCTCAGCGAACAAAGACAACTGGCAGTGGGAGCCAGGGCGGGGAATGGAATAAGGTCGAACGGGCGTAAATTAACAAACAGCAAGTAACTTTTAACCCTCAAATTATGTGGCAGTCATCTGTCTCAGACACTTGCAATGTCACTGAAGCCACGCACCAAATAAGACAACAACAACTAAGCCAAAAACAATAGTCGACGAAATAAAGCCAAAGGTAACCAAGAAAAACAACAACAAAAAGCCAAAGCACACGGGGCGTGCGTCTTTAAAGTGAGACCAGCAGCGAAAATAATAACAACAACAACAGCAGCAGTCAAAAATTAAAAATAACAAAAGAATAATGGAACAGTTGAGTAATGGCGACAGGACTAGCAACAAAAATGGCAACAATATGCGCAAAGCGAACAAAAATGGCGAGAACAACAGCAACTACAGCAAGGCAAGTAAGAAGTTTAAAGTCAACAGCGGCGACAGCAACAAAAATAACAACAACAAAAATTGAACTTTTGTATATTTGCCATCAATTTCGGGGGCAAAAGCAAAGACAGACGTCACAGCAGCAGAAGCAGCAGCACAAAAATGGCAACAGGCAACAAAACCGAAAGAGAGAGAGAGAGATAGAGATAGAAAGATTTGGGAGAGAGAGAGAAGAATGCCAGCGAAAGGCGACAGCAAAAATTGAACGCCAAAGTATGAAAAGAACTCGAGAGAAAACTTTAATTTATTTGTTTAAAGTTTTGCGCAGTTGTTGCTATTGTTGTTTTTGTTGTTGTTGCTTTAACTTTTGGTCAATTGAAGTATTGTCGCATTACTGGCGCTGGCATTGCCACAATTGTTGGTGCAACAATTTGTGGTATTTTTGTAGTAATAACAAAGCGAAAGCTCCGAGCACTAAGCAACAACGTCTAAGGACTAAGGAGAAAGTAGGACTTTGCGCTAATGTGTGCAAACAGCAGTTTTAGGAGTGAACAACGATATAGTGAAACCGAAATGTGTCTGCGGTTTAGTGTTGTAGGGAGGTAAAGAAATTAGTGAAGCGTTGAAAGAAAGAACGAAAGAAGAATAGAAGGAAGGGAAGGAAGAGAGGGAAGAGAAGGAAGACAGGGAAGAGAGAGAAGAGAGGGAAGAGAGGGAATAGTGGGAAAAGAGCGAAGGCAGGGAAGAGAAAGAAGACAGGGACGAGAGGAAAGACAGGGATGAGAGGGAAAAGAGGGAAGAGAGGGAACAGGGAGAAGAGAGGGAGGACAAGGAAAAGAGAGGGAAAAGAGGAAAGACAGTGAAAAGATGGAAGAGAGGAAAGAAGATGGAAGAGAGCGAAGAGAGGGAAGAGGGAGAAGAATAGGAAAAGAGGGAAGGCAGGGAAGAGAAAGAAGACAGGGACGAGAGGAAAGACAGGGAAGAGAGGGAAAAGAGGGAAGATATGGAACAGTGAAAAGAGAGGGAAGAGAAGGAAAAGAGAGGGAAAAGAGGAAAGACAGTGAAAAGAGGGAAGAGAGGAAAGAAAGGGGAGAGAGGGAAGACTGTGAAAAGAGGGAAGAGAGGAAAGAAAGGGGAGAGGGGGAAGAGAGGTAAGTGATGGAAGAGAGGGAAGAGTGGGAAAAGAGGGAAGGCAGGGAAGAGAAAGAAGACAGGGACGAGAGGAAATACAGGGAAGAGAGGAAAAAGAGGGAAGAGAGGGAAGAGGGAGAAGAGAGGGAAGAGAAGGAAAAGAGAGGGAAAAGAGGAAAGACAGTGAAAAGATGAAAGAGGAGAAAGAGAGGAAAGAAAGGGGTGAAAGGGAAGAGAGGGAAGAGAAAGGGAAGAGAAATAAGAGAAAACATATCTAACTGCGCCTCTGGATACAATGCTAAAATTATCACCTATAGATCTGTAAGCGGAATATACTCGTATTACTGCCAAATTGGAAAAGAGACTAGTGGCCACAAATTAATTTAACCTGAGAAAATTTTACTTTGCTAAATTGCAATCAGTGTAACCTAACCTTTTAATGCAATTGAATTTTCAAATCCTTTTTGTTTTGCTGTCGGCATTATGTGAAACTATTTAATCAATTGAACTAATTAAAACTCAACTAAACTTTGCGCAAAAGCTGCCGATGAAAACTATTTTCAAATGCTCCAAAGCCAACTTAGTGGAGCTCGTAATGAAAGCGCACTGCAGATAGACGCATCCATGGCGTATACGTAACAATTAAATGCAAAGCACATTTACGAATGCGCGTAAGCAGGTAAGAAAAGCGCAAGCGGCAAACTTTCAACACAAACAATAATCGAAACTTGTGCAGGCAAACAATGTCGAGTTGAGACGCACATATGGACAGTGTTTTAAGAGCAAACAAACGTCATTGGCATCGGGGGAAGCAGCAGCAGCAGCAGCAGTAAGAATGAAAGCAGCATTGGCATCGTTAACTTGCATGGCATGATCAGCTGGAGCATGGGCGCCGAAACCCACTTCCGCTGCACGCAGCACACTTTAGTTGCACCCATGCCGCGCGCAAAAAGTTTGCCACAAACTCCCTCAACAGAAGCCAACTTTATGCAGCAACAAGCGTTGTGGCTATGGCAGCAATTGAAACAAATATGGGGCGTGGCCAAGTGGGCTGACAAGGGGCGCTGGCCAACGCAATGGTGGCAATGTTGGTGGCCATGTTGTTGGCATTGGCAAAGTGTTGTGGGCGTTAAAGTAGCTGCCACATATGCACACATGTACAAGTACACACACACAATCACACACACGCATAATATTTGTCCGTGTGCATGTGTGTTTGGATTGCAATAAAACTTTGTAAGCCACAGTTTGGAAACTTTTACCGCATTTGTGGTGGCCATGCTGGTGCTTCAACCGCAACGACGACTGCTGGCATTTGCCTCGAGCGCGTCGATGGTTGTCGTTGCAGCAGCAGCGGCAGCGGCAGGGAAAGCAATGCGTAAATTGATGAGCGCGGCTTGTGATGCGTTGCCGCCACAAAACTTTCGAGGTTAAGCAAATTTTTATTGTTGTTGTTGTTTTTGCACACTTTGCCTACTTCATAGTTGTTGCTGAATTGATGCGTGGCGTTTTATACGCATTCTATGTGAGCTCATAAATTTGCACTCGAAACTGGCCGCCGGTCGAAGGTGTGGGCCAAGACATGTGTGTGTGTGTGTAATTGTGTTCTTTGGTAGCGAAAATGTATTTTGGCCGCTCTGGCTAGTCGGCTGTAAATTTCACCGGCAACTATTAATTTTCCTTTAATGTCTTTCCATTTCATTTGTCTTGGCATTATTTATGTTTGTCGTTATTGCCAAATGGTTGCTATCAAAACAACAACAACAACAACACTCATTGTAATAACAACAATGACAAAAACAATAAAACAAATGCGAGTGGCAAATGTTAAAGAAGCAACACATTAGTGAATCGATTTGGCAGGAGTGCAGATATGGCTTTGAGGTTAAGTTGGGTCATGTTTGGTCAGGTTAACTCGTGTTACGTTTGAGTGAGTAACGTCTTTATAAAGAGGAGGGAGGAGTGTAGCATTGAAGAATGTTTAAGCCATTAACTTTTGTGCAGCACTTTGAGCTTTTCTTCATTAGGAAGAAGAATGTCAGCAAGAAGAAAACGAGTAGAATAGAAAGCGAGTATTCTAGGGAGACACATTACGGTGTTTGACGATTGTCATAGAATCATAATAAAGAGAGATTATAAAAGAGATATCACAGAGAGAAAGAATCATAGAGTTTTCTAGTGAGAGACATTAGATAGTTTGACGAGTGTCATAGAATTACAATACAGAGCAAATATCAAAGAGACATCATAGAGACCAAGAATCAAAGAGTTTCGTAGGGAGAGACTTTTGAGACGTTAGACATAGATCAGGGGGCGGCAAAATTGACAATGAGATGGTGTTAGTGAGCGAAGTGAAATTTCTCTCCACTGTGTAAATTATACCTGAACAACGGTTCATTGAGAGAGCGTACTGTGTACGTGTGCTGAGCGTACTGCTCATATGAGTAAGTTTTGCCGACCAGTGACATAGATCAACGAGTATCATAGAATAAAAAAAAAGAGAAAATATTAAAGAGACATCACAGAAAGAAGGCCTCGTAGAAAGAGGCATCCTATAGTAGAAAGAGAATATCATAGAAGGAGACTTAATAGAGTGTAATTATCATAGAGCAAGACCCCATAAAGGATGATTATTATAGACAGAGTTATTATAAAGAGCGGCTATCGGAGAGAGGACATAATATAGAGTGAATATAATATAAAAGTAGAGCGAGAGAGCAAGTATCCTAGAGAGAGACATTACATAGATCGACTAGTATTGTAGAATCATAATAAAGAGATAATATCAATGAGACATCACAGAGAGAAAGTATCATAAAAACAGACATCACAGAAAGAAGTATCATAGAAGGAGACATAAAAGATAGATAGATATACCAGAAAGAGCGAATATCATAGAGAGAAGGATTATAAACAACAGGTATCGGAGAGAAACATAATACAGAGACGTAATACAGAGAGAGACATAATAGAGAGTGAATATTATATAAATAAACGTCATAGAGAGCAAGTATCATACAAAAACTAAAAAGACGATTATCATAGAGCTATCTTAAAGAGCGAGCATAGTAGACACGTAATAGAGAACCAGTGTCACAGAAAAAGGCATCAGTGTCACAGACAGAGAATATATTGGAAAGAGATATCAAATAGAGAGAATATCATAGGAGCAGGGACATAATAAAGAACGAGTTCTATAGAGAGATACATCATAGAGAGCTAGTATGGTAGAGACAGACAACGCAGAAAGCGAATATCATATAGAGAGATATCAAAGTGAGTGTCAGAGAAAGAATATTGTAGAAAGAGAAATCGTAGAGGACGACTATTACAGAAAGGGACATTATATAGAGCGAGTATCAAAGAGAGACAAATGAAAGAAAGCGATTGCTGTCAAGAAAGACCACACAGAAACTTAATATCATAGAGAGAAACATCATAGAGAGCGAGTGTCATAGAACAAGAAGTCATAGAGGGTGATTATCATAGAAAGAGACATAATAAAGAGCGTCTATCATAGAGAGATACATTAAAGAATGCGATTGTTGTTAAGAGAGACAACACAGAAAGTGAATATCATAGAGAGAAATATCATAGAGAGCGACTGTCATAGAGAAAGACACCATAGAGATGGAATATCATAGAAAGCGACATCAAAGAGGAAGAGTATCATAGAAAGATATATCGTAAAGAGAGAGTACCATAGAAAGATACGAAAAAGAGAGCCAGTGTCGTAAGGAAAGACAACATAGGAATTGAATATCATAGAAAAAGAGGCGTCATAGAGAGCGAGTATCATAGAAAGAGGAGGAGAGGAGGAGAAGAGTCTCTATGATAGAGATCGAATATCATAGATAGCGCATCCTAGAGGACAAGTATTATAGAAGGAGATATTATAAAGAGCGAGTACCATAAAAAAACACGAAATGGAATGCGGTTGTTGAAGAGAAAGGCATCAGTGCCGCTGACAGATAATAATTTGTAGAAAGACATCAAATAGTGAGGGTATCTTGAAGAGGGACATCATAGAGAGCAAATATCTTAGAAAGCGACATCATAGAGGACGAGTATCATATAAAGAGACATCATAAAAAGCGAGTACAATAGAGGGACAAATCATAGAGGTAGATTGTGATTGATGAGATTGGGTTGGGTTTGGATTGGTTGGGAAGATTGAGATTGGGTAAAGACATCACAAAAAGCGAATATCTTGTAGAGGGACATCAAACAGAGAAAGAGAGCATAAAAAGTAAGAGAGCGACATCATAGAAAGCGAATATTTTGTAGCTGGACATCAAAAAAACAGGTGAGAGAGAGACTCATCATAGAATGCATATAACATGGAGAAAAATATTGAACAGAACACATATTACAAATAGAGATATCATAGAGAACGATTATCATAAAGAGAGACATCAAAAAGAGCAAATTTCACAAATAGAGACAACATAGATAGATTAAATTACAGACAGAGGCATTAGTACTTTTAACAAATCAATTTCAGCTGTGATGCAAAGGACTAAAAATAATCCAATTTTTTGTGAGTTGGAGTGACACCGCGTAAAGGACGTTGCGAAAGTATATATTAACCTCTTTAAGAGAAAGTAAGAACCAGATAAAAGTGGAGTTGTAAACACTCATAACATCCAGCTGATAAAAGCACAACGAAAATTAAATCCAATAAACTAAACTTATCGGCCACGTTCACCGCTGTGAACTTTTACACTTTTTAAAGCCAATGAACTAAGTGAGTACTTAAGTGTTGTTTTTCAAGAACCTTTTAATCTTAGATGCTTCTCGAAATTTCATCTCGTAAGTAATGTCCTTTAAAGCGCACTGAAACCACTTGAGATTTCTGCTCATAATATCCAACATCAATCATGCCATATCCGAAGGTAAAAATTTATTAGATGGCAACAATAAAAGCTTGGGCGACCAAGGAGCATGAAAAGCAACTAACAACACACACACACAGAGAAACTTAGTGTGGCACACACATCTTAATCCCACAGCCCTTCTAAAGTCAAAGCAAACCAACGCATGATAAAGCGCACAAAAACCAGCGGCGAGAAGGATACACGGCGCTAGTACGGTGCAGCATACAAGGACACAGAATTTGTGCGCGCTCAGCGCATGAAAAGGTTAATTCGGAATTTTATGTGCAAAACGTGAGGAACGTGACCAATTGTAAAATTAAGAAGAGGCAAAAAGCACACAAACACATCGAGCGAGCAAGGTGGCAGTGCGGAAAAACAAGAAGAAGAATCACAAAGGTTGTACGAAGGAGGTGAAATGAGCTGAAAGAGCGATGCAAGTCAACAGCTGTGTTGGGTGTGGGCGCTATGAAAAAAAAAAAACAAAGTTGTTTTTCTAGCCAGCTGCAGTGAAAGGATTAAAATGTAAACGTTGTGAATGCTGCGGCAGCGGGGGGAGGCGTTTATCACGACAGCAGTGGAAGGAATGCAGCTTTGCAGGAAAATTAAGAAAATCACGCAGCATCAAAGCTAAGTGTGTCCTTTTAGTGTTTTGCAGCAATGTAAAAAAGTTTTGAAAGTTGGCAACACAGCAGGTGAAAAGTTAGGTTAGCCACACAGAAAAGCTGCTGCGAATGCGACAAATCAATTTAGCACGCGCGCGCTGAAATCCTTTCATTCTTCTCGAAAGTGACTATAGTGATTATGTTGTTGTTCTTGCTTAATGTTTTGCTGTTGTTGTGTTTGTTGCTGGTGTTTAGGTAATGAAGTCGCTCGTTGCATGGATCAGCAAAAACTGTGCAACAAAGCAAACAACGGCGAGCAGGATAAAGTTTTCGTTTTTTTTGGTATTATTTAACTGATTTTCTGTTTCGTTTTTTTTTGCTAATGAAATACAAACTTGCTACACTTTAGCATAGCTGCAACATTTAATGTGTTTTGTTTCTTGTGTTCGCTGCTTCTTTCAATATTTTGATGTCGGTTTTGTTTACTTAGTATCTCGATTGTTTGAATTTCAGCCAGAACTCACCTATGAAGAACCACACGTATGCGCGTCCGTACAGCTGCTGCTTGTACATTTCGCAGAGCACACGCCGCGCTGCGACCACATAGAAGAGGCCGACTATGATTCGCGCATCCTGACGCCGCAAATTGCGCACTGCGTCAGTTGGATCGGATAGAAATGATTGTCTTGTGACGATTTCGATGCCAGCTTCCATGCAACGGTTTTCGAGGTCTTCAACGGTCTGAAAATAAATTAAAAAAATTAGTATTAGAATAGATGATCATACATTTAGGCTAAAAGTAGTTTTTTTGTTGAAATATTTTCGTATTTTTTGAATTTTTATTTTTTGTTTGAAATTTTTATGCAAATATATTTTAGTTTTATTTTAAGAATTTTTTTTATTTTTTAACATATTTTTTAAAATGTTTTTGGAATGAAATAATTCTGTATTTAATATGTTTTTCTTACTTAACTTTTTTCGTTGCATTAAAAAAAATATTTTTTCGAGTTTTGAGCCGCAGAAAATATGTTTATGACATTTATTTTTTGTTTTATAATATCGATAGGTGTTTGTATATAGATTGAGTATTTTATAATATGATTTTTTTAAATTAATTTCATATATTTTTTTTAAACTTCAAATCCCTTTTATATATATAAATTCTTTTACTTCAGTAAAATCCTTTTTTAATTCTCAAAACTAAAGTATAATTTTTAAAAATAATATTTTTAATTAGTTAATTTATTTAATATGCTTTTTTCTAATTAACTTCATATTTTTTATTAAAAACTCTTCAAAGCCTTTTTTTATAAAGAAATTTTTGTATTTCAATATATCTTTTTGTTTAATTTCAAAACTAAAGTTTAATTTTTAGAAATAAGATCTTTGATTAATTAATTATTTATAATTTTATTCAAATTAATTTAATATGTTTTGTTGAAAATTCTTCAAAGCCCTTATTTTTTATAAAAAAAAACAAATTTTTTTTATTTCAATAAAATCCTCTGTTTTTAATTTTAAAACTTGACTTTTTTTAGATATAATGTTTTTTACTTCTAAAATAATTAAAGTTGCATTCTTAAAAAATAATTTAGTAACTTTTTTAACTAAGCACAAATATTATAATTTTTCAAGTTTTTAAATTATGGTTTTACGAACAAAATCCTTTTTTTTTAATTTCGAGAATTAAGTTTTTTAGAAATTATGTGTTTTAATTATAAAATAATTTTAGTTGTAAAGTAATCTTAAAAAATAATTTTGTATTTTTTTTAACTTAGCACAAATATAAATTTCAATTAGAAATATATTTATTTATTTTTACTGTACTTTCAACTAAGAAAAATTAATGGTTATCACTTTCACATAAATCAATCAAAATGCGTCATTGCGAAAATGTTTCTTGTATGAAATCAAAGAGTAACTAAATCAACCAGCAGCAAATCAATCAATCACTCATTGCATTAATCCATCATTGTTGGCATAAATGTCACAGATCCAACAGTTAATGTGGCACAGATGAATTTGCTTAAAATGAACTCACTTTGTCATAATTGTGCAATTATTTAAGTATCAAATCAGGCAGAAGTTTAAGTTATATAAAGTTATATTTTAGGTTACGCCTTTTAAGGTTGTTTACTCTTTTCAGTGTTTGCCTTAAATTAAAATGTTCTTAAATAAGCAATTTTTGTTTTACTTGCATACCTTTAGGCTGACTTAATCCAGTTATATTTGTACTACGTTATCTACACGTTGAAACTGAGCTGAGCTTAACTGAGTCTTAACTTACTAACCCACGTCATGAAATTTAGATGTGTTACATATAGTTCGTTCTAGATATCTGAGTTAAAGAAACTCCATCTTACATACTTCTAAATAACTATACTTTCATATTATTTGCATACTTTTATGCCTATAAAAAAATCCACTCTGCATCCTTTTTACATCAAACTGCTATTCGTTAAATTAAAAAAAAACATTGCATAGTTTAAGGCGAATTTAAAAATGTACACATTTTATATGTTTGAGGTAAACTTGCTGCTAAATTTAAAATTTTCCTAACATTATCGAACGACCTTGGCCATCAGTCGGAGCTCTTTGAGTCGACACATCGCTCAAGACAACTGCAATTAAGTGTCGCCATAAATCAAATATACGTAACGACTTATTGTTCGGCCAACTTCGGCTACCTAATGGCACAAGTTGGCAATTGAAACTTTCTCACACGACAAACATACATACATCAATGTGTGCACACACACAATCACAAAAACAACAACAACTAAGCAAATCAATACCGCACATACTGACTCGTAAATCAAATCTTGGCGCTGAATAAATCCAACGAGAAAATAATAAAAAAAAGCTAAGCAAAACCCAACACAATATCACAGAGCGAGTACACTTTAACCTCGAACACTTGGCAGCACACAGTCGGCAGCAGACGACAACGACTAAGAAGAAGAAGAAGCAGAGCTCGCACAGTAAAATCAAAAGAAGCAGCACTAACGCAATGAGATTTACAACAATTTTGAGTGCATAACTGAAGTGAAGTGACGTGGCGCGAGAGTGGCAGAAGAAGACGCAAAACATTTTATGGAAATAAGGCAACCGTGAAACTACCCATAAACTGCAAATCTTTATAATTTCAAATGGCTGAATGAATGAAATTGCTGTGCAAACGGAATAGGAAATGGAATTAAACTATGTTGGTGCTGGCGCAGTGAAATGGTGCGACGTGGCGTGGCGTACAGTGGAGCAGTGGAGTGCGGGAAAGTCGAGTGCCGAGGGCTGATTTATTTATTTGCAGGGGTTGCTTTATTATTTATATACCAAAAAAAAACAAATTATGCGAGTGTACGCACTGAGTGTGTATGCAGTGAAATTGAAATTGAATATTAAAGGAATTAAGGAATTAAGCCAAACTAGCGGCGAATGCAAAGTGTTTTGACGTTTGGCACAGCCAGAAAAATATGATAAGCAAATAGAAGTATTTGATCTTTTCTAAATTTTGTATTTTCTTTGACGATAACAGTGACTCAGTGAGAGAGATTATAGTAGTTTTTTTTAACAAATAAATTAACAACAAATAAAGATATATGCTTTTTTTTTGTTGTTCTTTTAGCAAAGAATGGCAAACTTCCAAGGACAAATGGTTGTTTATGAAAAGAATCTAAGTCTTCTTTCAAAATCGACAGAAAACAGCACACATTCTTGTCTAAATAATTATCTATCCGAGCGACTAATTCGAATAACCATGAATCGTTTTCGTACCACAAAGAGTGAAACGTATCTACAAAAAATTCATTGAATCTTGATTGAAGACATGTTTTTTCACATGTTTTTGAAGGAAACATTTGATGATTGACGCATATATTGTGGCTTGATTAAATTAAATGCTGTCCAAAGACATCATTTTCTAAAAGGACGACGTTACATGCCACAGAGCACGTCAAACAATTGACTTTCAAAAGGAAACATTTGATGATTAATGCTTATTTTGTGCCTTAATTGAATCAAATGCTGACCAAAGACATAATTTTCCAACAGGACGATATCACATGTCATACAGCGCGTCGAGCAATCAACTTTTTGAAAGAAAATTTTGATGATTGACGATTTTGATGATTGACGATTTTGATGATTGACGATTATGTTGATGATGATCAAATGTTGCTGGATGGCATGTTTTCTCAACAGAACGGCGCCACATGCCATTCAGCGCGTCAAACAATTGACTTATTGAAAGAAATATTTGATGCTTGACGCTTATTTCGTGCCTTGATTGAATTAAATGCTGACAAAAGACATAATTTTTCAACAGGACGATATCACATGTCATACACCGCGTCATGCAATCAACTCTTTGAAGGAAAAATTTGATAATTGACGATTTTGATGATTGACGATTATGTTGATGATGATCAAATGTTGATTGATGGCATGTTTTCTCAACAGAACGGCGCCAAATGCCATTCAGCGCGTCAAACAATTGACTTATTGAAAGAAATATTTGATGATTGACGCTTATTTCGTGACTTGATTGAATTAAATGCTGACCAAAGACATAATTTTCCAACAGGACGATATTACATGCCATACAGCGTGTCAAGCAATCAACTTTTTGAAAGAAAATTTTGATAATTGACGATTTTGATGATTGACGATTATGTTGATGATGATCAAATGTTGATTGATGGCATGTTTTCTCAACAGAACGGCGCCACATGCCATTCAGCGCGTCAAACAATTGACTTATTGAAAGAAATAGTTGATGATTGACGCTTATTTCGCGCTTTGATTGAATTAAATGCTGACCAAAGACATAGTTTTTCAACAGGACGATATCACATGTCATACAGCGCGTCAAGCAATCAACTTTTTGAAGGAAAATTTTGATGATTGACGATTTTGATGATTGACGATTTTGCTGATTGACGATTATGTTGATGATGATCAAATGTTGCTGGATGGCATGTTTTCTCAACAGAACGGCGCCACATGCCATTCAGCGCGTCAAACTGTTGACTTACTGAAAAAAATATTCGTTGATTGAATATTATTTCATGTCTCAATCCCAAGAAATGTCGACTGAAGACATGTTTTTCCAATAGGGCGGCGTCATATGCCATACAGCGCGTCAAACAATCGACTTTTTGAAGAAAAAATTTGATGATTGCCGGTTAATTGCCTAAATTAATTGAAATGCTGACCGAAGACATGTTTTCTCATCGGGATGACGACACCTGTTATACAGTGCGTAAAATATATACTTTTTGAAGGAAACATTTCATGATTGACGCTTAAATTGTGCCTTAATTCAATGAAATGTTGATTGAAGACATGTTTTTCCAACAGGACGATATCAGGTGCAATACAGCGCGTCAAACAATTGATTTATTGAAGGAAACATTTGATGATTGATGATTATTTTTAGGGCCCCAATTTTTGAAATTTGGTTCAAAATTGGACTTGTGGAATACTCCATGTACGTGCCAACCTTGGCGGCCACATAACCGAAATTATAGTCAAACACTAATGGCATACAATTTTTTTTCAAATTATGTCACATTTCTGTTTCAAATTTTAATCTAAATTATTTTATTCAAATTTAAATCTTTACATCTTTAAACAAATACCGACGTCTATGGATTTGTAGATCTAGATCTATAGCTACATGTAGATAGCTATAGAAGTAGACAAGTGGCCAAATTGGTAATCGAACCTAGAGCCTCTGCCATGAAGACGGCAACTATTGAGGCTGATTACTGTCGTAGCGATATTTTCAACACTGGTTCCTACTATATGACAGCAGTTTTAAAAATCGGGTCGAGTAAAAACATAAATATTAAAGTGATGAATTTGGAAGTTGAAAAATTTATAAAAAAAATTATACTTAAAAATTTGGAATTTGAAAAAAATATTAAATTTATGAGTTTGGAATTTTAGCTTTACACACTAAAAAGTTGTAACTAAACCCTGTTTTAGTGCAATTTCAAAACGCTTTTCGCTACTAACATTTTTGCTTGGCGACAGCTACATCTTCTTGCTATGTGTGTCAGTGAGATCGCATTTCGTATCTTTGTTAAATTTTATGCACAAAAGAGAGGCAGAAGAGCAAAGCAAAGACACACCAACACATACAAAATATAACAACTACCACGTCTGTGCGCACACAAAAGCATTCAGACCAGCATTCACAAATATTTAGTTGTGTACCTAAACACATACGAGTACATAGAACCAGCCTATTACATAGGCACACATATTCTAGTAACTCTAACCCCTTGCGAGAATTTAATAGAATTTTTCGGCTCCTTGCAACATGTCGCCTTCATTTCAAACACGACACTGCACGCGCTCAGGTCCCTGTCAGCTGCAAAACGTTTCATCGTTTCATTCCATAAGCAAACTGCTTCGGTGTGCGGCATCTCTCTGTGCGCTCATAACAAACTGTCTGGCTGTCTGGATGTCTGGTTGTCTATGCAGCATTGGTTCTGTTCGCATTTGTCTGTGTGTGTGTATGCCTTGTCTCACTCCCCGTCTGCTGTCACATTTATGAAATTTTTGTGGTAGCTCGCCAGCGCGCTTATTATGCTCGTTACGTATGTGCGCACATTTTCGGCATAATTTCATCATTTTTTTCCTAGCCCCACTTGCAATGCGCCATCCAGACACCATTCACATACACACACACACATAGATGAACACAAATGTAAAAGCGCTCATCCTGTTGGCACCTGCCTCGCTCATAGGAAAATCACATTTCTTGTGGCCTCTGGGAGGATTTTCGCCATATTTTTGTTTGCTTATATTTTGTGCTGTGCTGCTCTTCAGTTTTCGGCGCTCTGTGTAGTTGTGTTTGTGTTGCTATCAGCCATGGCTGCCAGCAACAGCGAAGCTTTGTCGTGACTAGACACATTTGCATTAGCATGCTGGCTGTATGTGTGTGTGTATGTTTGTGTGTAGGTGCCATATACCCACTTCATTCTGCATTATGTGTGTGTGTATGCGTTTATGTTATGACATATCTGTCGTGGCATATTTCGAGTTGTCAGTTGCAATTTGCGCAAAGTTTATTGCCGCATTGAATTATCGGATTTATTTCCACTGATAAAAAACTACTATATCAGTTTCACTTATGGCGACTAGTTGGCTGTATCGTCGATCACATAGACAGTATGATGGTGTTTGAGTGTGTGTGTGTGTGTGCATTTTCATTACTGTTTGGTTTTTTCAGTCTCGTCGTCAGATTATTTATTTTTGCATTTTGAGTTCCTCGGTTATTTGCATAATGATTTGCATTGCCAGACTTTGATGGAAATTTGAATGATTTTAATTCAAAAATAAATCATTACCAACAATGGAAAATAAAATTCGCGCTAATTTAGCTGGATCCATGAATTTCTGTGGCCAAAATTTTGATTCAATCAGCTTGCAAAAAGGTTCTTAAATAAAGCATTAAAAATTATTCAATATTGATTTTCGGTGCTGAAAATGTCAAGAATGATAAATGAAGTGGAAAGTTAAGAAACATTTAAGTTGTCTTGAAAAAATATTTAATTTCAAAGCAGACATTAGATTAGATTAGGTCAAAGTGACTGTCTGAGCGTGGCATTCATGGCGGCCAGTTGATTGTATTGTCGGTCACATAGACAGCGTGAAGTGTTTGAGTGTCTGTGTTTGTGTGTTTAAATGTATATGTATGTGTCTGTGTATTTAAATGTATACGTATGTGTCTCTGTATTTAAATGTATATGAATGTGTCTGTGTATTTAAATGTATAATGTTTTTGTTTGTGTTTTCGTTTTTGTTTGGTGTTCAGTCTCGACGTCAGGTTATTTTTTTTGTGCATTGAAAGTTCGTCAGTTATTTGCATAATGATTGGCATTGCCAGACTTTGATGAAAATTTTAATGAAATTTGAATTTGAAAAATAAATCATTGCCAACAATGGACAATAAATGCAAAATTGCTAATTATGCAAGATTTTTGAATTTTTGTGGTCAATGTTGTGGGGTTATTAACTTGTAAAACGTCAAGGATCACAAAATTCTTCGGTACTTATTGTTGGTGGTGGAAACTGGAACTTATTAAATCATTTTTTCTTTTTTCGAAATTTGTTTTAATTAAATTCATTCATTCATTCTGTAAGTTAAGAAATAGTTGAGCTGTTTAAATTTTAAAATTTAAAAAATTTTAACTTAAACATTTTTTATTCTAAATCAGGCATTAGGTTAGGATAAGTTAGAGTGGCTGTCTAGGCCTGAAACTTGCCGAAAAATACACATGGGCATTAAACAAATTTCTTTTTAAATTTATAAAATTTCAAAAAATTCCGGCATGTTTCAAAACCTTAAAAATTATGTATTCAGTGAGCGTTTACTATATTATTATAAAAATGTGTATTTACTCCCTGAAACTTTACATTTCTCGTCATACAGGCTGCAGTCTTCTTCAATCACTTCGATGAACTCAAAACTAATCAATGTTACTCATACGTCATGTGGTCCCTATGTAGTAGCATAGATTTCGAGATAAAACAATTCTAAACTCAATTATGACTTTAAATTAATGCCGAAGTAGCAAGTTTAGCTATAAAAACCAAATTTCAAAAATTTCTAAAAAAAATTCCATTTTAATATTATGTATTCAACGAATTTATTTGTCGGAAAATAATTTTTGTTTTTAACCGTTTACTCAAAACTAATCTAAATCACTCATACGCCATGTGGTGCACTATGTAGTAGCATAGATTTATACTTAGGCAGTTAGCAGTTAGGGCGTTGTGCTACCACAAAGAGAAAGCGATCTGCCTTACTTATACTTAGTACGAGCGAAGGTGACCTTTTGGCCGAAGCCGATTAAGCCGGCTGCAAGACTGACATTCGACTAAAACCGAAAGTGAAGGTAAATAAATTAGGAAAATAAGAAAGGAAACACAATTTTTTTTTGCGTAGCCAATTCTGTGGTCAAAAGCAATAACCGCCTAAGTTGAAAATTGCTGTTTCGAGCAATCTCGTTTTAAAGTTTTAGCGCGTAGTGTGTTCGTTATGGGAATGCGAATAGGTTTTTATTAATACCTTTTTTGTTTTGAAGTTACAAACTCCCCGATTTTATACAAACGTAGAGCACAGTCCAGGGAACTTGGTGGCATCCATAACTTAATTTCTTCTTAAGTCGACTTAAGCGGTTATTGCTTTTGACCACAGAATTATTAGTTGAGTGTGTGGTTTTTGGCCGAATGTGGCCGAAGCCGAATTCGATTAATCAGTTCGGCTTAGTCTTACTGCAAGTCGAAAAGCCAATTTATTCTGTTGATGAACTCGGTTTCGGGTTTAGCTGAATGACAGCATTGTAGCCGATTAATCGGCTTTGGCTTCGGCCAGCATATCAGCTTCGGTCGGACTCGAAGTAAAACTAATCATTTTCTGCTTGTTGTAGCACAACGGACCCATTTTTTAGCAAGTCTTTGATGTTAACTGAATTAAGTAAGATTTTCCAAGTTTTAGATGAAGGCAGAGCCTAGGAATTTTCCTATGTGTCTAGAAAGAGCCGGAGAGTGACAGTAAAGGTAACTTATAGTTTCTTTTTCATTTGGGCATAAACAAATGTTAATATTTGAGTGCGAAATCGTTGCTGGATCGGATAGAACTAGACGAGTGTCTCACCAGACCGAACTGGGAATCGAACCTAGGGCCTCTGGTGTGAGAAGCACTGCCCGCTGGACTATCGAGGCCAACCCGATCCAAGAGGCGGTCTAGGTATGCATAGTTTGTCCCTTTCTCTATTTCTCTGTTTTATCTACCTTCGTTGTTATTAGGCTAAGAGGGATTTGCCTATATGGAATCAATAATTTGTCTTTCGCTATGGTTTTCTAAACTTTTCTGTATGCCAAATCGGTTTGCCTCTGCTGACGATTATCGGTTTACTAGTCAAAAGGTTCTTAAATTTTGCATATAAATTCATTGAGTATTTTAGAAGAGAAGTACTTAGTAAAGTATTCGAAGTCAAAAAATAATAAGTCAGAAATAAATATAAAATAAATAGAAATATATAAATTATAAATATAAAAAAATATAAAATATTAATATAAATATAAATATATAAAATATAAATATAAAAAAATATAAAATATGAATATAAATATATAAAATATAAACATAAAATAAATATAAGTTAGAAGTCATGGTCTGGTACTGAAAATCTTTTCAAAACTGACAACGAATCGATCGGCCGTGATGTCCTTCACCTCCAAAATGCTTTGCTTTCATTGACAAAAATTTCTCCGAAAAGTTGAAAGGTGAACATTGTCAAATAAAGCGAATACGAGTGGTTTTTAATTTACTTTAATTAATTAATTTAGTTAATTTTTTACGAGTAATTTGTAGTCAAAACATGGTTTACAAGTTTTGTTGAGTTTCCATCAGTCAACTTTTGTTCAGCACAAACAATTTCGATAACTAAATGTTCAGTTAAAATGTGATTCATTGAAGTTATTCAGATGTTTAAATTCTATTTCAAGAATTTTTGTAAAGATTTTGACTGATCATTTGTGAATTCACGTACAGTTCGGATGAAATCTGCAGGGATTGCGCATTTCAGTTGATCATTCTTTATATTCTTACAACAGTTTTAAAATCACGTATGCAACTCATGAACTCTGTCACGGAATAATCAATCATCACCACTTGGTTCATCAGCTGAAATGTTGCTGCTGATGTTTAAACACGTTTCAAACAAAACTTAAGTAATACGGAATTTTTGTTTGATTATAATATACAAACATAGTTTCAGTTTAGATGTTTGAAATTGCAGATTTGCTCTCCTTTATCGAGAGGTCGAACTGGGCTAACTCCAGAATCATTTCTGCAAACTCTCTTCTCAATCTAATCTAACTCAAAAAAAGTTGAACCCAACGTTTGACTGCTCTTACAGCAACATGAGAGCATTGAGAAGCTCATTTCACAAAAAGAGGGTAATTTTCTTTTGCAAAATTATTTAGGTATTCGAGTCCATTGACTCGAAACAAATCAGCTTTAGCAGCAATAGTTCCTCTTTTCTATTGCCTCACACACAAAAATAATAGGGACCAAATATTTTCGTTGTGCATAAATTTTCTTAAATTAAATGTTTACATTTTCACTAAATCAGCTGAAATAAGCAAATGGCAAAGTAACGTGCAACGATGTTCGACGCCACAGTCAGCGCCCATGAGGAAAGTTACAACTGTCAACGTACAATGTAAACCCCCAAGGAAATTAAGACAACAATTTTCTTAACATTTTATTTCATTTGATGTTCGCTTGTTGCACGCTGCCGCACTGTCGGCACGTTTGCGCAACAGGCGAAGGCCGCAATAAAATCGAAGAGATACAGGCAGTCGGACAGGAAGACAGACAGACAGGCAGGCAAACAGAAACACAATCAGTGCCGGAGACAGTAAAAGAAACCAAACGCCTTGCAACTGTGGCACAAGGCTCACCATATAAATGGACACTTTTCATTAGGCGAATGTATGAGTGTGTTTGTGTGTGTACGGATGTTGGTTCGTTTGTGTTTGTGGCACATTTTTCATTTGGTTTCGTGTTGTAGAGGCAACTTTATTATTGATAAACGCTACAGTGACTGTTGGTTTGTGTTTGTTTGGCGTCGTCATGTGACACACGCGCCACAGTGTTGTTTTTTTTTGTTGATTTTTATGTTATTGTTGTCGCACTTCCTGTGTAACAAACACACACACATACCTACACATTCTCATTACAGAAACATGAAACTTTGCGTTGTTGTTGTTGAAAATATATGGGCGCTGTTGTCGAGTTTTGGCTGAAATTTTGTTCTGACTGAAGCGTCAAGTGGCGGCTGCGGGGTCAATGCTTGCTGACAGAATATGCCAGTTGTCATGACGTGTCATTTGGTGTTATTAACTTGGCCAACATATAAGAAAAACTTTGGCATTTTCATAAAAACGAGGCCATTGTTACGGCTTCTTTTAGTTTTATTGCTGTTGTTGTTGTTGTTGTTGTTATGCAAGTTGTACATTTTCCTGCGCTACGTGTTGTCGTCATAAATACTTTGGTTGTGGTTTGTCTCGTTGATGGTTTTATTGTTATTGTTGTTGTTGTTATTGTTGTTGTTGTTGTTATTATTATTATTGTGTTGTTGTCCATTTGCACATTGCTCGGCGCAATGCCCAAACGTTGCTCATTTGCCTTTATTCATATGGAATTTTGTGTTTGTTTGTTGTTGTTCTTCTGGATATTTTTTTGTTGGTCACCAGTTTTGACAGTTGTCAGCAAATGTCGTTGACATATGAAAATGTTATTTGCTAAAGTTGTGCTGCGTGTTGTGTTCGCATTTCTGTTCATTCGTACGTCCACACGACTCACACACACACACACACACACACACACAATCACGTATATTATGGCATCTACTCATATCCATTTAGCTATCTGTACATCTGTCTGTCCATCTGTTGCTGGCTGCTGTACGTGTCACAGTGCGCAATTAATGTTTTGCATTCGTTGGCCCCAAATGTCTGCGCGCTACGCATTTCCCGCTCAATCCATGGTTGTTGCTCTGCATTCGTATTCGCACTGCCTTCATAATTGTTCCGTTATTTATTTGTGTTTATGTGTGCGTGCGCTCAGTCATGTATACAAGTTAATGTTGCTTATAGCGCAATTTTTGTGTTTATTTTGCCGGTGACAGGCGGCCACAGATAAAAACGTCTACTTGCCGCTCACACATGTAAATGTTTCTGTACGCTGTACGTTTGCTCTTTTGCCATAATTGAGTTGAGTGGCGTTGACTGTGGCTTGTTGCTGATTTTCACAGGCTTGACGAACGAGTAATGCTGCTGCCTGCTGCATCTGTGAGATACCAAATTCACATGACGGGATAATATACAATGAGCGTTGTGATTGTTTTGGTGGAGAAACAACATTATAAGCTTTACAACATTACAGCATTGTAAGGCAGGTCGTGACCAATTTTTGGTCAACATGAATAATATTGGATGAGTGCATAAGTTCGTGCCCGATTTGAAGTCAAAACTCAAATTGAAATTTTTCAAAACAAAATCTTTATTAATCAATTATGTATTCGCCATAATGTTCGGCAATCCACTCCCAACGATTAACCAACTTACGGATGCCAGATTCATAAAAATCACGCGTTTTTTTGTTAAAAAAGAGGACAAGGTGGCTTTTAACGTCGTCCACGGTTTTAAATCTTTTTCCATTCAAATTGTTCTGCAATGATCGGAATAAGTGGTAATCAGAGGGCGCGATGCCTGGTGAATATGATGCGACATGATTTCCCAGTTGAACTGCTTCAGGTTGGACAGAGTCGGTTTTGCAACATGTGGTCTGGCGTTGGCGTCATGGTGGAAGAGGACTTCCTTTGCCATTGGCCAAAATCGGACGTTTTTCTTCAAATGCTTTCTTTAATTGGGCCAATAGCTGACAATACTTATTCACGGTAATCGTTTCGCCAACGGGCAAGAGCTCAAAATATATCACTCCTCGGATATCCCACCAAACACACAACAACACCTTCATCGGATGCAATCCACCTTTGCAGACCGGTTCGCCTTCTCGTGTGCCTGTTTCTATGTTCGTTTTCGTTGGATATTGTTGTACAGAATCCATTTCTCATCAACTGTCACAAACCGATCCAGAAAAGGCTCATTTTTGATACGTCGAAGCAAAGAAATGGCTGTTGTTACACGGTCCACTTTATTTTTTTCTCTCAACTGATGCGGCACTCAAGTATCGAGCTTCAAAGTGTACCCAACCTTTTTTAAATGACAAAATGCAGTTGATTTGATGACGTTCAGTTCTTGGGAAATCTCTTCCGTTGAAATGCGTGAATTGTTCTCAACAAGAGTGCGAATAACGTTGTCGTCAAGGTCGGAAGGCCGTCCAGCGCGAGGTTGGTCTTTGAGGTATTTGAGATATTTGTTTATCGTGTTATGAATAAAAATAAATAAATAAATCAAATGAAAAAAATAGAAATTATTTATATGGATTTCCTTGAAACAGAAACATTGTTTAAATAAGTTTTCTTGTATTAAATGTATATAATGTACTGTTTCTCCTTCTTTCTAGTCTTTAAACGTGTTATAAAAAAAATTAAAATTAAAAAATTAAAATAAATTAAAAATTTAAATGTAAAACTGATTAAAAATAAAATAATGTTTAAATTAGTTTAACATGTAATAAATATCAGGTGTACAACTTTGCTTCCGCCGTTTTCCGATAGGTGGCTGTACCGGCTGAGGCTGGTTGAAATACATAGATGGTAATGCCTTTAAAGTGAGTGTGGACAGTGCCTAACGAATTGTCATCGCCGTTTCAGTGACAGTTGTTCTTGTTTTCGTATTATTCACGCTCGAAAATGTCCGTTTATGTGCCCAATTCTCGCCATTTGCGGGAAGTTTTACTTTTCTGTTACAATTCGAAAAAAATGCAGCTGAAGCGCATCGAATGCTCTCAGAATCTTACGGTGATGCTGCTCTGAGTGAAAGAACGTGTCGGGAGTGGTTTCAACGTTTTAAAAATGGAAGAGCGACATGACAAAGTCATCCTCCAACACGACAATGCTCGGCCTCACGTCGCAAAAGTGGTCAAAAAGTACCTGGAACCGCTGAAATAGGAAGTCTTGCCCCACCCGCCGTATTCCCCAGATGTCGCCCCTTCTGACTTCCACCTATTCCGTTCGATGGCACACGGCCTGGCAGATCAACATTTTCAATCCTTCGAAGAATTGGAAAAATGGATTGCTTCATGGATAGCGTCAAAAGAGGACTCCTTTTTTCGAGCCGGGATCCGAAAATTGCCGGAAAGATGGGAGAAAGTTGTCGCTAGCGACGGACAATACTTTGAATAATACATCTGTAAGCGCTTTTTCGCAATAAAGCTTTTAATTTTGTAAAAAAACGGCGGAAGCAAAGTTGTACACCTGATAAAAAATAAAAAATTAAGAAAATTTAAAATAATCGTTTAGGCTGATCTCCTTAGAACAAAAATATTGTTGAAATTATTTTTCTTTTAGTAAATCTTTACTTTACTTTTTTCTAGTCTTTTATCGCGTAATAGATACAAAAATCAAATGAAAACCAATACAAAAAATGTTTCAGATCGATTTCCTTATAAGAGTGGCTTTGTTATTAGAAAATTATTATTGGTTTTTTAAACTAAATTTTTGCACTTTCTTCTTCTTTCTATTCTCTTAACTGCACAACAAAATCAAACTTTTTTTAAAATAACAAGGTTCTGACAACGGATTCTGATAGAGGATGCCAAAAAAAATATACGTGTATCGGCGTTTTGAAAGTTTACTTTTAATTTTTTTTTGAGGAGGGGTCAAAGTTTTCCCTTTTTGTACATTCTTATGGTGAATCGGCATACGAAAACCATGTAACCTCACATTTTAGGTATGTTACATGTTCAGCAATTTGATGTAAAATACTACGAAGAACATTTTAGTGGAGCATTTTAACTCTATAGCTCCTATTTGTATGGGTAAATTTTACCATTCTTTTCTAATATGCCAAAAATGTCCTTTAAAACAGGACTTTTGAAGGACAAAATTTACCACGAAAATATTCGCCATAAAATTCTACTATTGGTCTCTGAATACATCAAAGCTAAGAAATTAACTTGAACTCATAATTAAGCCAAAACTGAAAATGTGTTCAAATTTTATTTCCTACTTATTCAAAATTGGTACTAAAATGTCCTACAAAACTTGTACAAGAGCCACATTAAGGGTTGAAGATAGTGATTAAGTATGTTGAGAAGAAATATTTAGAAGGAAATATTAGTGGGGGTCAGTCATAGAATTTAACCCGCTAAGAGCTACTTTTGAAAACTTATAAAAACGATAATTTTGTATGGCGGTTCCATCAAGGGTTTGAAATAGGGGTTAAGTATGTTCGGAAAAATGTCCAGAAGAGAAAATTAGTGGGATTCGGTCATAGATTTTAACGCTGTAAGAGCAACTGCTCAGAAGCTGTGAAGCAATTTGTCGAATTTCCCAGCATTTCAATGATTTCCTATGATCTGTTTAAATTAATATAAACAAATTTTTCCTGCATACTTACAGGCGAGCGCGCTCTTGTCAATGCCCTTTTTTGCATTTTCATCTTTCTTGACATACCAACAATATTTCATGATTCATTGTTGTTATTAGTATTATTTATATGTACACACATACGTACATAACATACATGCAAATAAATATTTGCAACACAACTCTGCTGTCAACGCATTTGTGCTGTCATTTGACAGCGCGCTCAGTGTCAAAACGCGACAAGCGGCTGAGCACTGCGCTGTCTCTGTTTGTATGTGTGTGTGTGTGTGTGAGAAAGAATTCTAGCGCAAAAATGCTGTCATGGCACCGTCACCCAGCTGCCATCGTGTATGCTATGACAACGCTTACTGGCAACTGACTCAACTCATTCCATTTGCTACGAGCGCCTCGCCTGAACTGCTCTTGTGACTTTTTTTGCATTCATGTGCGTTGACATTTTTTCACAACAATGTCATTTTTGCTTTCAACTGTGACTCGTTTTAATTTCCTCTTTTCGTGTGCTTTTTTGCATTACTCATTTGCACTGACACATTGTACCCTACACTGATTTGTTGGGGACATGAGTAGTCACTTTGGTTGCAAGTTGGTAATGCTGAGAAGGATTTGTGGTTGTTAAAGGAAAGTAGGTGATTTTGTGTATAAGATTAGCATATTTTCTGAGGTCTTTGAGACAATTTTTTGTCATTGTATTAAGTAAGAAAATATCGATAAAGAAGTTCCTTGTTTGAGAGCATCGATTAATAAATCATCAGTTTAATGCTAATTAGTGCGAGACTGTAAGGATTTGCTGAGGTTGGTGGGTTGTCAGGTAGACTTACCCATCTCTGGGATTTTTTATCATATGGGTATTCACGAGAATAAGTCGGCTAATGAGCTGGTAGGGTTGCCATGGTCTACTATGGACTCATAACCTGAGCGAGTGAAAAAAATCTCTCCAGCTGCAGAGTGACTCGACAGATTTGCTGCTATATTCTTATAGAAATGTTTCTAGGCTGACAGCAGTGATCGGATCTCACTGGCCAATTGACCCACAATAAAATTGGGGATCTCCCACAATTCGTTGTGCTGAAGATGCAGTGAAGAAAAAGATAGTGAAACATTCAAACACTTGCGCTGCCTTGACACTAAGTAATCGAAGTATATCAACATGTGGAAGTTCGACTATCTGTCTGACTATTGTAGATGGTTTATGTTTGCTTTAAGATTCGAACCCATGATCCTCTGACTTGTGCTTCAATGCACTTAGCACTAAGTCATCGAAGTATATCAACAAAAAGAATTGCAATTGTCGATTGTTGAAGATGGTTTCAGTTTGCATTAACAACAAGTTGAAGTTCGACTATCTGTCTGACTGTTGTAGATGGTTTCCGTATATTTTGAGATTCGAACCCATGACCCTCTGGCTTGTGGTGCAACGTATTAACCACTGAGGCAATGCACTATGTCAACAAGTACACTTCAGCTGTCACATTTCAACTGTCTCATACATCAACACAGCGCCTAAACAAGTCGTCCTAGACCGGCTCAAAAATCGCTCGCTGACATCTCATTGTATTTGAAAAATTTCCAACATCTCAGTCGTCTCAGTCTCTTGACAAATGTTGCATTTGCTCATCAAAAAATGTTATTATGCTCATAAATAGTTTTGTGCCTCTTCAGGTTCCGGCAAATGTGCGATTTGTTGTTATCAGTCATGGTGCTGGCTTTGTCGAATATTTTTGTTAAACACAAAGCTAACAACAACCAAAACTGTTGACTTTTATTAGCTGAATTTATGCGCATATTAAAGCTTATTAAATTGGGCCATATTTTATTTCAATGAGTTTGGCGTCCTTGTTTGTCTTTTAGTTAGTCATAAGTCCATTGTTGGCATTTGAATTTTAGAACAAATTTGCGTCTTTCAATTTTATGTTATATTTTCTGTGCTAAAAAAATTTGAATTTTATTACAATTGCCAAGAATACAAAAATATTTAGTTGAAATTCTAATTAAAAAAAAAAACTAATGAAATTACTTGCAACATTACATATCCAGCACACGTAACATGGAATCCTTTTCAACTGTTTAATTAATTTTAGCACGTCACAAAGTTTATTTTCAGCACACAAAGTTGTAACTCAATTCTGGCTGTCTTTCCTTGAAGCTATTTTTTTTGTTGTTGTTTCATTTCTCTATTTGAAATTTCGCACAGCTGTCGAATTTCTTGCTCACACCACTTACGCAGCGCTTTTTATAAAATTTCCCAGAAAATTTCAGCTATAAATTCTCTTCCACATTCCATTGGCATCTGATTTTCTCTTCCCTTTTGTAAGCCACCTCGAGCGTTCATTAGCCACCTCATGTTGAACTCATTAGCTAAATTTAGTTTTGAGCAAAAAAACAAAAAAAAAATTCGTAGAAAAATTCAAACAGTAAACGACAAACGCTTAATTTTGAACTCGAGTGCAACGAGTTGAGACGCTCAAATGCCATTTTGAACGATTGCGTCGAATTTGTAGATTTCAGTTTAATTGCAAACTCACTATTATGCAGTTTGGTTGGTATCACTGCTTGTGACAGTTGTTAATGAGCGCTGAAGGAGTAGAAATTGGCTGAGATTGAAGGAGAAGAATCGTGGAGCAATTTGTGGAAATTGCTTGAATTTTTGTTGAAAATATTTGTATAAAAAATTGCATAATTTAAACAGAATTTATGGAATTGAGCTACAATAAAACAGTGGTCAACTAAATTTTTTTATATATTCAGGTCATCACTTTGTCATACTTTCTAGGCTTTTATATTTTTTAATAGGGATGGTCTAGTAAGTTTTCGAAAAATCTTTACGATTTCCGAAGTGAATTATCTCAACAACAGTGCTTCGATCGCCTTCATTCGGCATTTGGTGATGAAGCACCAACCCTCAAGACAATTTATAACTGGTTTAACGGATTCAAGTGTGGTCGTCGCTTGCTCCAGGACGAATTTCGTTAAGGTAAAAAACAAATTTGAAAAAAAAAATTAAAAAAAAATTTGGAAAAATTTGATCGCAGTACTTCGAAAGACGTTTATAAGATCGTGACAGGTGACGAATCTTTCATTTTTAAATTAGCAAACATTTAATAAAAACAAATTTTAAATTTTTACTGGCATATTTTTAGGCTTTTTTTTTTTAAATACTCAGCTACACACATATTATTTGAGTGGGTTAAAAATTTCGATTAAAGTGGAGTGTAGGGTAGTGTGAAGAGGCTACCTGAGGCACAGAATGAACCACAGGACACACTGACACCAAAAAAACCGGAATTCTTCTTTATAGAACGTTTATAGAAGTCAGTTAATTCAGACTTCGAAAGTGAAAGCATTCAGTTTGACAATTATAAAAATTTACAGAATTGTGTGTATTTGCTGCATTGTACAATCAGCCAAGTGTGAAAAGTAATTTGATAACATTTTTGGCATTTGGCCATAAAAGGCAAGCAAGCACTCAAGTTGTACACTTTTGGAAAGGTCAGTTGTCAAAGTGTCACAAACAAATACTCAAAAGTACTAAATGTACAAATGTCTCAGTGAAAATTTGAGCAAATTTGCATTTTACGAAACGAAATTGCTTGAAATTATTTTCAGCATTTAGTAAATTTTGGTATTTTATGCAAATCAGCAATGGAAATGTTGAAGCAGTAAGCATGTGTCAGAGATATTTAACCCTTTCGGGACGGAGTTTAATTTTGGAATCCAAAACACTCGCAGTAGAAATATTCTCATGCTATGAATGTTGAGGTCAGAAAGTTATATTGGATGCTCACAAATTCTAAAAAAAATCCTTTTTTGCGGGAACACCAAAATCGAAAAAATATTTTGCGTGGGTCGTAAGATTTTGAATAATTGTTTCGAGGGGCATTTAAAACGTGCTGGGACGTATTATCCCAGTAGTCCCGAAAGCGTTAATGAACTTCTAAGTATTATGCATTTCCAAGTGAGAATATTGAAATGTGTGTGTGAGCGCTGAGAGTCAGGTGTGTGCATTTGAGTTGTATGATAGATTAAAGTTCAGGTGTATTTATGGCGTAGACTAAAAAGTTAATCACACTGAAGTAAAAACAACACTTTGTACTTGAACCATGTCAACTTTTATGCCAACAAAACAAAATTGGCAGGAAGCATTGATATCTCTAAAGAACAATGTTGAAAAACTCTTCAAGTTAAGTGTTTTAGTGAAAAGTCCTAACCCATCTGCCCTATTCAGCAGACATTACATCGATGACTCATGGCCTGACTGAGCATGCTAGTTCTTACAACCAAACCAAGAATTGTGTCGATTCTTGGATTGCCTCAAAAGATGAGGAATGTTGCTTCAGGAGAAGCATGAATTACCTGGCAACTTCTGCTTCAACAGTCTAGGAAGTCCAGCCAGAAAGATTATTCACAGTTTACTTGACTGTGTGAGTAGCTCAAACTCGAAGTGTGTTTTACAGTGTTGTACTTAATTAATGAATTTTCATTCTTTTCCATTCACGTCTAAAGATAAAGTATTGAAATTGTTTATATATTTCCATATAATTTTATAAAATTTCAAACAATCCAACAATTCAGCTTCAGTGCATTTCTGCTCTGTTTCATGCTGACATATTTTATTGTTTTTGTATTTATTTGTATCACATAAATTTGCATTGCCGTAAAATGTCTGTCACAAAACATTGAAATTCATTAGAATACAAATTTGTTGTTGTTTGTGTTTTTTTTTCAGCATAAATAAATGTAAATTCAAATAAATGTTACGTATACGCCATGTAGTCGCATCACATAGGCCGAGTTCAGTTCGGGTTTTCCCGCAACAAGCGTAGGCCCATAAAAATTAAATTCAGACAAGCAAAATTTAATGACACAAAGCACACATTGTAAAACAACAACTACAATAACAACAACAACGCTTGCATGCATAAAATAACATGAAATTTACATAAAAGGCAATCGATTTGGTATGGGCGAGTGAGTGAGTGCGTGAGTGAGAGAGAGTTAGAGGGGCAAAAGAAAGTGTGGCCACAATTTTCCTTATCGCCACAGGTTTGATGGCTGTTAAATGTTGCTTGTTGATTTTATTGTCGTTTTTATGTTTGTTTTTGGTGCCGTTTTATTTATTTGAATACAAGTTCACAATTTAATTTGTTCAACGGTTTGCAAAATTAATTGCAAAATCGAAAAGTTTTGTAAATAAATTAAATACCAATGTGCTAGCATTTAGTTGGTATCATGCGCACGCACACACACACACATATACACATAGAATCATTCAAATATGCTTAGGTTGAGGTAAATAATTGTTTCAAATGTTTATGATTTCTGGTTTTGTTTTAGTGCATTTGATTGAATTTTATTGGAAAAGTTGACCAAATAGCAGCTGCCAACACTTGTAATGCGTATTTATTTGGCATCTTGGCCAAATATTAGTTTTATAGAGCGTGTTATGTAAATATGCCAATGAAGGCAACGAAGAGTAAATTTGAAGAAAATTGCACTGATAGTTTATATGAAAAGGATGTGATTATGAAAGGGAATAGTTTACATCTGGTGTTGAAAACATACTGAAAAGTATACTAAGAAAATAGACACATTGAAGAAACGATTAAAAAGGGCACCAGGGTCCTGATGACCTGTAGCTCCATAGCAGGTAAAAGCTGTGGCTGTACACCAGCCATACTGAGATGGATCTATATGACGATCGTGAGCCCTTGATTAGTAGAACCGGCCAGCTGACCACCATCAGGGCGTTCAGTAAGCTCCAAAGACTGGCATATCTGTGGCCGTAAGGAATAACAGCCAAAGTCGAGTTAGGAAAAAATTGAGTTATTACCACCATTGCATTCGTCGTATTCAAATGTACTACTACACAATTCTATGGCTTTTGCTCATAAAATGAATGTTTTACGCCTAAAAATCTAAAATTTATCTAGTTAAACCTAAAACAAAAACTAAAAGTGCTCTCCTGAAAACTTCATAAAATCGACTTTGGCTGTTATTCCTTACGGCCACAGATATGTTTGCATTACAGGTTCTATAAGAACGTGTCCGACAGCATCCATGGAGGTTCTTATAGAACTTAAACCTCTTGACTTACATATTCAAACCCAGGCGAAGAGGGCATCCTACGGATGACTGACGTAAATATCGGGGCCGAGGACATCCTGAGTCGTAAGAAGATTGATATTCTTACGAACCAGTATCCCGGGATTGCAATGCCGAGAGACACAATTGCACCGAAACTCTGTTTCAGATTTAAAACACAGCTTAGTAATAAAACAAGCTGGGCAGGAATATCAGAGACTTATCTGATCGATCGTACTTGATTTCCTGATACACAGATGGCCCCCTAACAGAGAAAGGTACCGGAATCGGGGTGTATGGACCGGGGATTAGATACTCGAAACCTACAGGAAAGCTAACCACCATTTTTCAGGCGGAAATATACGCCATTGAAAGGTGCGCTCACTTCAATCTGATGAGGAAATACCGGAACCGGCAGATTGCGATCCTGTCATACAGCCAAGCAGCAATCAAGGCATTAAGATCTTACCAGGTATCCTCGAAACTGGTGTCGGAATGCGTTGTGAAGCTGAACGAACTTGGCCGTTACAATCAGGTATGGGTCCTCTGGATTCCGGGTCACGCCGGTATTGATGGGAATGAGCAGGCTGACAAACTTGCAAGAAGGAGGGCGTCTACCCGTCGGCCCAGAACCCTTCTACGGTCTAGGCAAAGGAGCCCTATCTATCCTTTCCAGGAATCAATACTGGGAAAATCAACCAGGTCTTGAACATTCCAAGATGGTTATTGGATCTTGTCACAAGAAAATGTTCGAGGAATATATGAGTCTCTCACAGAATAATCTAAAGATTATCACAGGTATACTGACAGGGCAGTGTAGATTGAAATACCATCTAACCAAACTATCAGGTGTACAACTTTGCTTCCGCCGTTTTCCGATAGGTGGCTGTACCGGCTGAGGCTGGTTGAAATACATAGATGGTAATGCCTTTAAAGTGAGTGTGGACAGTGCCTAACGAATTGTCATCGCCGTTTCAGTGACAGTTGTTCTTGTTTTCGTATTATTCACGCTCGAAAATGTCCGTTTATGTGCCAAGTTCTCGCCATTTGCGGGAAGTTTTACTTTTCTGTTACAATTCGAAAAAAAAATGCAGCTGAAGCGCATCGAATGCTCTCAGAAACTTACGGTGATGCTGCTCTGAGTGAAAGAACGTGTCGGGAGTGGTTTCAACGTTTTAAAAATGGAAGAGCGATATGACAAAGTCATCCTCCAACACGACAA
Source organism: Melieria omissa (assembly GCA_963971225.1). NCBI lineage: Eukaryota > Metazoa > Arthropoda > Insecta > Diptera > Ulidiidae > Melieria > Melieria omissa. The sequence goes on along the minus strand of OZ020267.1, from coordinate 101,518,258 downwards.
TGCTCGGCCTCTCGTCGCAAAAGTGGTCAAAAAGTACCTGGAAACGCTGAAATGGGAAGTCTTGCCCCACCCGCCGTATTCCCCAGATGTCGCCCCTTCTGACTTCCACCTATTCCGTTCGATGGCACACGGCCTGGCAGATCAACATTTTCAATCCTTCGAAGAATTGGAAAAATGGATTGCTTCATGGATAGCGTCAAAAGAGGACTCCTTTTTTCGAGCCGGGATCCGAAAATTGCCGGAAAGATGGAAGAAAGTTGTCGCTAGCGACGGACAATACTTTGAATAATACATCTGTAAGCACTTTTTCGCAATAAAGCTTTTAATTTTGGAAAAAAAATGGCGGAAGCAAAGTTGTACACCTGATAGTTGTCAGGGTGAACAAATTCTGTAGGTTCTGTGTGCAGGATAATGAAACTGCAATCCCCATACTAGGTATATGTCCTGCACTAATTCGCAAACGAAAAAAGCACCTGGGGGACTTTATTCTACCAGGATCGGACTGGGATTCCAAAGGCCTAGGAAGTATACTAAGATTCCTTTTGGAAACTGGACTCACGGACGAACTGTGAAGACCAAGAAGGGGGCGCAATAGATCTTTTACGTCGCAGTGCACTTTCCCCGGCAATAATAATAATAAAAATACTAAGAAAATGTGATCCTTATAGCAGCCACGAAGTGGAACTGAGGCTCAACGCTTCAACAAGGACAAGTTAAGTGTAAGTTTACTTTAACTGAGATGGAAGAATAAGCTGCTAGTAAAAAAGCAATGAAAAGTAAAATCTGAAAATTAATTTTTTTAAATCTGATTTTAAATAATTTTCTTTTTTATGTTTAATTTTAAAACTTTTCTTTCATTCATTTTAAGTATTTATTGTCTATGATTTCAAACTTTATACTTTACTTTTTACCTTAGACTAAACGATAAAATATTGTTATGAAAATTAGTTCTGCTGGCCGATCTGCATTGGTAAAATTGTTGACTGTAAAGTGCTGATTGTAAAATTGTGTAAATATTTGCCAAAATTAAATATTATTGAAAATTTGTCATGCCAAGAATGGTCAACTTTACATAAATGCAGTTATTGTCATAAAAAACCTCTGAGAGTAGACATTTCAAAACGTTTGTCAATTCTAAATATAAACCCAATTGTGCTTTGATTTTCGGTATTTTCTTTGATCATTCCAAATATTCCCAAAAATTTTCTAAAAATAGTTGACTTTACAATGAATTCTTTTGACGAGAAACAACTAAAGTCAAAATCATTGTGCATACTTTAAGGCTGATTTTAAATTAAACATTAGTGTTTCTTCAAACTCCTCATGCAGTTCGATCAATAAATATTTAAATCTTTTAATTGAGTCTTTAAAAAAGTTTTTGTTAAAAATTAAAAAATTAATTATGTAATTAAAAAATTTTAAAGTACAGCAAAAGTTGTTTTTAAATCTAAGCAAAATTTTGTTGCATATTTTTAACCTGCCATTAACATAGAAACTGTTAATGATCTTGAAATGTATGCATATTTTTGATTTCAGCGCTTTGGTAAAAAACTCAGCTTATGGCATTAACAGTATTGAATGCTATTTCCAAAGAAAACCACACTTTACGTTTGAGTTCTGAAAATAAGCACTTGAACTGTTTTTATCTCTCTCTCTCTGTCCTTTTGAATAAATGCTACGTGCTGGCAACCGAGCAAAGGTTGCCAAGAATGAAAAAATATATTGATAACTTTGCTATTTGTAAACAACAACAACAACATCAATAACAAGTACAGTTGCAACATGAAACATGCATGGAGCACAAAAAAAAATCATTTGGAGGGGGGACAAGCAAAGCGAAATTATGCCATTTACAACAGTTTTTCGTCGATGTAGGTGGTTGAAATATGTGAATAGGGTTAGTACAGTTAGTAACGAGTAATTTTGGTTCGGTTATTTTGATGCTAAAGATGAACTACGATTTGGAAGATCAATTGTCAAAAAAGTTTATAAAATCATAGAAATCTTCGAGTTCAATTGTCATTGCAGAAAAAACCGTTTTAAACCACTTAAATAAGGCTGAATATAAAAAGAGGTTCAACGTGTAGGTGTCACAGGAGTTAACGCAACAAATTTCACGGATCAAATTTGATGTGCAAATCACAACAAAATTAATTAATTTCTGAAGTCGATGATGACTGGTGATAAGAAAAGAATCACTTGCGACAACGCCAAGCGAAAACCTTCGTCGTCTAATTACGGTGAATCTAATTACTTAAAGGGTTAAACCAGGCTTGCACAAAAGATCTACACTGGTCGCAGTGCCGAATAGCCTCAATATTATTATTATTATTATTACGGTGAGTCAGCGCAAACGTTGGACAAGCCAGGATTGAAGCTCAGGAAGGTTTGAGTGAACTGTGTTATAAATTACTTTCCTACGCCCACTCCTAACATTTTTTAATTCGAATCTGTACTGTCAACAATCGGAGTGTCTTAAGAAAACAATTGCCCAAAAGCGCTCAGTTTTGGCCAATAGAAAAAGAATTAAGTTTCATCCAGGATCACGTATGGTGACACACATCGATAGCCCTGCTCCGCTACAGTAATCGTCCAAAAGCGGCCAGCTTTGGCTATTAGTAGCGGAATAATGTTGCCTCATCGATAGTGCCTCACAGTGATAGATAGTGATTCCTTACAGCAATCTTCCAGAATCGGCCAGCTTTGGCTATTAGGAGACGAATCGTCTTTTTTCAAACAAATCGTTCATAACTCATCTACTCTCAGCTAGTCATCTACTCTCATTCTAAATTCATACCTGTAGTGGCAACAATTAAACAAATTGAAGGAAGCAATCGCCCAGAATCGGCCAGCTTTGGCCCATAGGACTGAAATCGTGTTCCATTGGGACAACTCTAGGCTACACAGATCGGTACTGACTCGCCAGAGGCTGTGTTAGCTTAATTGAGAGGTTATTATGCATTCATTTCATAGTCTGGACCTGTCATTAAGTCATTACTGCCTGTTACTGTTTTTGGCGAATCATTCGGATGGTGACGAACTTGCCTCAAAAGAAGCTTTAGAAAGTCGACTGTACCAGTTTTTTGTCGATATGGGACTAGAATTCTTATAAGGAAGACATAATGGAATTACTTTCAAAGCGGCAAAAGGTTGCATTTTTTTTTTAAATAAAAATAAAAACTATATAAATTATTTTAAATATATAATTTATTTAAATATATTTAAATATATTAAATATATAGTTAATTTAAATATAATTTATATAATTATTTTAAATATAATTTTAAATTGAAAAAAATTTGTATTAATAATTTGGTGGCATCCGTATCCTATAGAGAGTAGTATTACATTTTTTATATCCTGAACTAATAAAGTTAGAAGGACAAAATTTAAGGATGTGGTAGTGTACATATTAGTCCTTAAGATATATTTTTTTCGAAAAAAACTAATGGAAATTTCAAAGAATATTCAAGGATATAGTTATAAATGAACATTTTCAATACCTCTTTCTTCCTTTGCACCGAAACATTAAATTTTTAATGATTCTAAGAGTTTGTCTCTTTCATTTGATACCCATATTGTTATTCTACATTGCGCGCAATTTTTAAAATAATCTTTTTAAATAAACATGTCTTTGAAATTTCAAAGTCCTTTTAAAAAAATCCTGATGACAGAGAGAAAAACTAAAAACCCAGTCTTACTTCATTTGGCCCCTAGCAAATATTTTTGTGTATTTTGCAATTTTGTGATTTTTGGCGCACCATGTAATAAATAAATGTATATATAAATTTAAATTTTAAAAATCTAAAAAAATAGTTTTGTTCTATCCCCTTTCAAAATTATCCTGAACCAACGCAATGCATTGCCAAAATCACACGAAACCATTGCAGTGCATTCTACACTGTGCAACATACGGAATTGCGACCATAAATCCTTATTGAATGTCAAATGAATTTCAGTTTGCAGAGAACACAGAGTCAAGGAACACCAGCATCGAATGGTCGAGCTGTGCGCCGAAAGCGAAGCGTATGTTCGTGTAAACATGCAAATCCTGGTTTGGGGTTTTTGTGTTTGTATGCGTCGTTTTTTGTGCTTTTCCAGGAAATTGCAATACACAGTGCGTCATGTGCACGAAACGAGTGGGCAACCAGTGAGCACATAGCGAGGAATGCGACAGAAGTTCGTTGCATTGCTGGCACAGCAGACGACACAAAAACGATATTTGCCGCCATTGAGTGCTGTGTAGGCGTCTTTGCTGCGTTGGCATGAAGCTGCTGGAGCAGATGGTGAAGCGTAGCGTAGGGAACGGTTTTTTTTTGGGAGAGAAAACGCAAAGCTGCCTGCAAACACCAAAGGGATTGGAAAAGGCATACAAGGCGTTCCGGCTGTCGAACAAAGGCAACCAGTGGCGACAGTAGTTGGTGAATATCGAATTTTAGAAGAATTTCAAGGCTGCATTTGTTTTCTCCATTTCGTTGTTGAAGCAATTTTGTTGCGGCACTAAGGCTATGGGTTTCTACTCGACCTCTTGCAGTTTGCTCTTTCCACTTTTAATTGAATAAAAATTGCTTTTCTGCTTTTAATGCCAACGTGACGTATACGCAATATTAACTCGATTATTCGATTTCACAGGAAAATTGGCATATTTTTAGGTGTTGGGCAAATTAACGCAAAAACGCGTTGAATTCAATCAAAGAGCGCGCGCAAAGGCACTGAACTCAAAGGGTAAAAGGCAGGTTATGAAAAAGGATATGAGAAACGAAGGAGAGTAGAGGCACTAAGCGCAAAATGCGGGCGTGTTCATTAGTAAGCAAAAGCAAAAGCCGCAGCTGGAGTGAGTGAATAACGTGCGAGAATGTAAGTGAAGACAAAGCTCCGGCTGGTGGTAGGAAGTAGAAAAGGAATTGAGCACAAAATATGCTGCAAATGCCATAAATTATGACAACAACAACAGCAAACAACAAATAGCAAATAAACGCGCAAAATATTCAATAACAAAGCAGCCCAAAAGCGCTGAAAATGCAAAGTGGAAACTTGAAAGGAAATGAAGCGGAAGTCAACTGCACGCCAAAACTAATTGTGTGCGCAGCGAGATGAAATAATTTGGCAGCCCAAAGCGCCAGTCGGGCAGTCACAAAGGCGGCCACTTGACAGCACAAAGACCGGCTGGCCGAAGATCAGAGAGCCGAGAATCGAATGCGCCGGCAAGAAATAGTTGAGAAATGCCAGGCAAATAGTTAAAAAAGTTGATTGACAAAGGCCAACAATGTGGCAGCGGGCGGCAAGTTAAAGTCATACAGATGGCAAACACCGACGACGACGACGAGGACTTGTATGCCAAGAGGCGTTTTGCTAAAATGCGCTCAACATCGATTAGGAAATTAATTAGTCTAAGTGGTTGGGCCGCGAGCGAGCGAATGCGCATCGCCAGCGTCGCTGTTGCTGCTGCTGCTGATGCGTCTGTTTCAATGTCAGAAGTGTCAATCAAATGAGCAACGCTATTTGTGGACACAGAGACATGGCACGCCCGCATGCCGCCAAGTGAGCACAGCGCAACGAAATTTGCTAATTAAGCGAAGCAGAGCGAGCAAGCGCGTGAAAGTTGAAGCGAACAATGCTTTGAGTGATGCGTCGGGCGTTTGGGCAGACGCCCAGCCAACACTTGCATACAAGCAACATGACTGATGGCAACAGTGACAGTTTGCCAGTAAGCAAAGGTCAACGGGGCGTATGATGATTGTATTGAGAAAAAGTGAATGTTGTTGCTGTTGTTGTTGTAGGCAGTTATTTTTGCTTGAAAGGCGATTGTGACAGCGGGCGTAAAAGTGAAAGCGGGCGTTTGATTGAAATGTAACAGCAATACAGCAACAAATCGTAAGCATTTCAGTTTATTTGGTGGAGTGAAGCGGGAAGTGAACAATTTTTGGGGCATTTTTAATGCTTTAACTCTCTAGTTCAGTGCAAGTATGTATATGAATATAACGCAACATGGATATAGCGAATAGCAAAATGGCTATCACTTCCGTACAGTGACGCACACAGGATCTCATATGGGGAGAGATTTTGCGTAAAATTTTTTAATTCAATTCCATATTTTGCAACAGCAAGTTTTGCAGTTGGGGGAAGGGTGGTTTAAACTACCAAAACTCCCCCTACTTATTATAAAAATTACTACCCAAGCTTGTCAAAGCTGTGCAAAGACAATGGGAGACATATTAACGCAGTAACACCTACAGGAACAAACAAATTTATGAAATCTTATAGTTAAGTATATCTACAAATCTTCTGCGTTACTAAAGTGTTAAAGCAAACATAGAACCTCAGCATCGCCAACTATGAAAGTACGCGAAATCAAACCAAATGCCTGCGATATATTGTGTGCTTTTAGGCGCTTTCGGAAGTGCGTGTGTACGTTGATTGTGTTGCCACAGTTGTTTTGGCTGGACGCAAGCTATGAACAGGAAGCATCAACTAGCGGAAATAGATGGAGAGTAGCAGCGAAAGAAGAAGCAGCAGCAGCCAGGATAGATGTGCATTGAAGCGTGGGTTGCGTTGGTGGTGGCTGTGTCATGTTAACGAGCATTTAGCTGCGGTTCAATGATTAGCTGGTATTAAATGCGAGTAGAGGAAGTGGCATTACTTCTACTTAACGACAGTTGCTGAGCATTAAGAATTATGTTGACTATTGGCAGCGAGAATGTGTGATGCTATAAACTTGCCAAAATGATGAATGAATAAAAAAGAAACATAAACAAGTAATAAACTCAACGAGTACTTAGCTTTATGGATCGTCTTTAAAAATATATCAGAAAGTATCCAAAAGCAGACGGCTTATAAAAGCTCAGCTTAATCTTTAGCTACACCTGAAACTATGCTTCTAAGAAATATGAATTTCTTGTCGTTCACTGACATTGGCTAACATTGGCTGACATTAATGCTTTTTGATAGCATACTTTTGGGCGCTCTGTTTTTCTAATACCACTTTTTTACTGATAAGTACAAATGTAATGCAGACTGCAGTCATTGTTTGACACCATCGAATACAATAGCATACTTTAAGGCCCTTGATTATGTATAGTGAACGCATATCTAATAATAAAAACTTTTCCAAAAGAAACTTTGTCTTATTTTTCATTGAACTTTCTGAACATTTTCCTATTCACTCGCTTCCGTTTGATCAAAGCTGGGCCCTTTGAATATTCAATTTCATTGAATTCTTTTCAGAAAACAAAATTAAGCGGAAAAATCATGAAGCGAGCAACCACAATTATGGTTCAACTGGCTGCTCACTCGAATGTTAAGCAAATGTCAGCCGATTTCATTTACACTTGAAGCCACACGACCTCAACCCAAGTAAGGCAATAAAAAATCTATACAAAAATTATGCAAAAAAGAAAATGTTTTAATGAGATAAAGCATAGCAAATCAACATGCATTACTGGCCATTTGGGTTGTCAAAAAAATAAAAATACAAATACAAATAAAAATGGAAAAAGATTCACCACAAAAACGACTTGTTTCCGTCAAATGCCACCAAGTGATGCCAATCGCTAACGCTGCCAATGCGACACACAAAAATCGACGCACTGCCAGACAGTTGTTGGACAGTGAGTTGGATAGACAGGCGCATCATTAGGATAATAATGTGTCAAAATCACTCAACGGCCAGGCGCAACAACAACAAAAAAAATCATGGGAAAGTCAGCCGCAATAATTTTTGCTGTCTCTTCTCATTTGAAATATGCCCACTTCGTTGGCATTGTCCACACTTTGCTGTCTAGCGACTGTTGGCCTTTGGTTGTCTAAGGAAATTTTCGATTTATGGGCGTGTGAGTGTGTGTGTGTGTGTCGTGTCAGTCGGCTGCTGTCTATCGAAACAGAAATCAAAATAATGCATTGTATTTGGACAGATTTATGTGGAATATGACGTACGAACAGTGGTTGAGCATGTCAGACGAATAACACATAAATCGAAGTGAATGGCAGAGAAAGTGTGCGGATTTGCGCTTAAGAAGAGCGCCACAACAAAGAAGCAATAACAACAAAGTAAACTGTGAAGCTGGAGTACAAAAAAGAATTAACAAATTGAAAGTAAAAAGCCATAAATGAAATGTGAAGGGAGAAGAAGAAGCAAGGCTCAATAAATGAAATTGATATGAAATTTTTTACGCACCGGAAGCAGTGTGTGTGTGTGTCTGTGTGTTGTGTTAGAATGCATGACAAGCAGGAAATGGGGGGCGAAAATTGAAGAAGACATTGTATAATTCTTTCTCTTGGAATGTCATGAGAAATAGGTTTCAATTCAAATTCGGTACGATTTGAATGCAAAACAAGTAGAAACTATCAGGTGTACAACTTTGCTTCCGCCGTTTTTTTTCCAAAATTAAAAGCTTTATTGCGAAAAAGTGCTTACAGATGTATCATTCAAAGTATTGTCCGTCGCTAGCGACAACTTTCTCCCATCTTTCCGGCAATTTCCGGATCCCGGCTCGAAAAAAGGAGTCCTCTTTTGACGCTATCCATGAAGCAATCCATTTCTCCAATTCTTCGAAGGATTGAAAATGTTGATCTGCCAGGCCGTGTGCCATCGAACGGAATAGGTGGAAGTCAGAAGGGGCGACATCTGGGGAATATGGCGGGTGGGGCAAGACTTCCCATTTCAGCGTTTCCAGGTACTTTTTGACCACTTTTGCGACGTGAGGCCGCGCATTGTCGTGTTGGAGGATGACTTTGTCATGTTGCTCTTGATATTGTGGCCGCTGTTCTTTTAGCGTGCGACTAAGGCGCATCAGTTGCGTTCGGTAGCGATCTCCTGTGATGGTTTCACCCGGTTTTAAGAGCTCGTAGTAAATCACACCGAGCTGATCCCACCAAATACAAATCATAACCTTGGCGCCGTGAATATTCGGTTTTGCCTTCGACGAAGAAGCATGCCCGGGCTTTCCCCATGATTTTCTGCGTTTAGGATTATCGTATCGAACCCACTTTTCATCACCGGTTACGATTCGATGTAAAAACCCCTTACGATTTTGTCTTTGAAGCAGTTGCTCACATACAAATAGACGGCGCTCGATGTCCCTCGGTTTCAACTCGTACGGCACCCAGTCTCCTTCTTTCTGAATCATGCCCAGGGCCTTGAGACGTTTTGAAATGGCTTGCTGACTCACTCCCAACGATTCGGCAAGCTCTTCTTGGGTTTGGCACGAATCTTCATCAAGCAATGCTTCTAGTTGTTCATCTTTGAAGGTTTTTTCTCTTCCACCACCATGTTTGTCTTCGACATCGAAATCACCATTTTGAAAACGTTGAAACCACTCCCGACACGTTCTTTCACTCAGAGCAGCATCACCGTAAGTTTCTGAGAGCATTCGATGCGCTTCAGCTGCATTTTTTTTCGAATTGTAACAGAAAAGTAAAACTTCCCGCAAATGGCGAGAATTGGGCACATAAACGGACATTTTCGAGCGTGAATAATACGAAAACAAGAACAACTGTCACTGAAACGGCGATGACAATTCGTTAGGCACTGTCCACACTCACTTTAAAGGCATTACCATCTATGTATTTCAACCAGCCTCAGCCGGTACAGCCACCTATCGGAAAACGGCGGAAGCAAAGTTGTACACCTGATATATAGGAAATTTGTTTAGAAAGCTAAATCTCTGTTTACTTGTAAACAAATTTAGTTAAGTTATGGGTTGTTTTTGCTCTTGTTGAAAGCTGAGTTATCTAAATACTAAGTTAGATTGATTTAAAAATGTGCTTATAATTGATTAAATAAAATAAATTTTTTAGTCCAGCAGCCGAAGATTAGTCTAAAAAATGCTTTTGTTTTTAGGAGCACGCCATGAACCCATTTTTTGTCGAGTAGTGTAATCAATTAAAATAATTTTTCAATCAAATCCGGTTCTCTCTAGTCAATTCAGCTAATTTTCTAGAAGATTAAGCTTTTTGTTAAATAAATTGAGCCTATTTGAGACAAATATTAGTACATTCAGCTCATTCTCTTAACTGAATTGACTTAAGAATTGACTAAAAAATATGTTGCGTTAATTTCAAATGTGCTGAATTAACTAAAAAATAATTTAAATTGATTAAATCATCTGAATTGGTTAAAAATTTAGCTTAAATTACTAAATAAATAAGATGAATGGACATGAAAATAAGCTGAATATATCAAACATAAGCGGATTTGACTAAATAGTATGTTGCATTAATTAAAAAATGTGCTGAATTTACTAAAGAATAAACAAAATTGATTAAATGATCTGAAATGAGTAAACATTTAGCTGCAATTACTAAATAAATAAGATTATTGGACTTAAAAATGAACTGAATATTCCAACACATAAGCGGAATTGACTAAAAAATATGTTGCATTAATTACAAAATGTGCTTAATTGACTAAAGAAGAAACTAAAAGGGATTAAATGAGCTGAGTATTGAGTAAAAATTTAGCTGCAATTACGAAATAAATAAGCTGAAAGTTCGAAAAATTAACTGAATATGTCAACACATAAGTAGAATTGACTAAACAATATGTTGCGTTAATTACGTAATTGCGTTAAATGAGCTAAATTGACTAAAAATTTGGCTGTAATTACTAAATTAATAAGATGAATGGACTTAAAAATAGGCTGAAAGATCAAAACATGAGCGGAATTGACTAAAAAATATTTTGACTTGATTGCAAAATGTGCTGAATTGATTAAAAAAGTAATTAAATTGATTAATTGAGCTAAATTTACTAAAATTGATTTGAAACTACCAACAAAATGTACTGGAGGGATACGAACTAAATGGAATTGTCTATAAATTAATTGTGAAACTAAAAACTAGTTGAATCTACTGAGTTGATTTAAGGATGTGAGCAAGAAGCTTGTTTGACTAAAACATGAACTCAGTTTATTAATGAGTTAAAAATTAATTACCTAAATTTATTAACTACAAACTGAATTGAATTGACTAAAGTATTAGCTAAATTGAATAATTAGAATTAATTATTAATTAATAATTAGCTGAATTAAATAACGAGCGAGCTGATTAGACTAAAAAGTTAAATGAATTTATTAATGGATTAGACTCAAATGAGCTGAATTGAATTGACTAATAAATGAGTTGATGTGACTGAAGAATGAGCTCAATTGCATTGATTGATGAAGTAAATTGTCTTAAGAACCAACTTAAGTGAATAAATGATCAGCAGAAGTGATGAAAAAATCACTGGAAAAAAATGAGCTAAACTGACTGAACAATAAGCTTAATTTACTTAAAAGTGAATTGACTAAGCAGCAAGTAATTTGATTAAAGAATTATTTAAATTGATTACTGAGTGAGTTAAAAGGACTACACAATGAGCTGAGTTGACTAAAGAATAAGCTGACTTGATAAAATAATTAGCCAAAAAACTTAAAAAATGGTTACTTGACTAAAACATTATCTGAGTTGATTAATAAATTATTTCTATTCGATCAAAAAATAAGTTTATATGACCCAAAAATTAGCTCAACTAACTAACAAAGGACTTAGGTTAACGTAAAACTTTGCAGAATTTAATACAAAATTAGCTGAATTGAACAAAATGTATTTCTTCAATTGTGTAGATTAATTTATTGTATGAAAAGTGTATTGATACTTTTTTCAAATACTCTGAATTGACTGGAATTGACTACTAGAAAATAAGCTGAATTGATTAGTAACAAGCTGGTTTAGTTAAATAAATATTTAAATAGTTTATGTGAATAGTTTAAGTGAATTAGGATGACTCAAGAATGAGCTGAATGTACTATTATTTGTCTGAAATAGGCTCAATTTATTTAAGAAAAAGCTGAATCTTCTAGAAAATTCGCTGAATTGACTAGAGAGAACCTGATTTGATTGAAAAATGATTTTAATTGATTACACTACTCGACAAAAAATAGGTTCATCGCGTGTTCCTAAAATTTTTTGATTTTCAGTTTCGTGTTCAGCAGCCGAAAATTAGTCTAAAAAATACTTTTATTTTTAGGAGCCTTGTTTTGTGTCGAGTAGTGTTATTAAGTGAATTAGAATGACTCAAGAATGAGCTGAATGTACTGATATTTGTGTGAAATAGAATGATTTGACTTAAGAAAATCCTGAATGTACCAACAAATTAGCTGAATTGACTAGAAGGAAACTGATTTGATTCAAAAATTGGTTTTTAATCATTAATTAATGAGTTGGGACGACTTAAGAAAAAGCTGAATGCATTAATATTTGTCTAAAATGAGCTCAATTGACTTAAAAAACAGCTGAATGTACTAGAAAATTAGCTGAATTTATAAAGGAGAAGCTGGTTTAATCCAAAAATGATTTTAATAGAATATTAAGTGACTTAGGATGACTTAGGAATGGGCTGAAAGTATTAAAATTTGTCTGCACAAGGCTGAATTGACTTCAGAAATAGCTGAATCTATTCGAAAATTAGCTAAATTGGTTATAAATAAATAAACTGGTTTTATTAAAAATGATATTTGTTACTTTTTTTTGTTACTTTTAAGATTACTTGA